>PUFA01000025.1:14058572-15421609 GCA_003508835.1 Eonycteris spelaea
GGCCACGTAAATGTATGTGGATATTTGTGATGGGATTTTTTTTTTTTTGATGTAGAAAATACAGGAATATTGTTTACCTGAGAGAGAACAGGCAGGAAGGGAAAATTTGATGTCTCATGCAAAGGATATCGCAGCTTCCTACCCTTCCTGTGGTCTTTCCCCACTTGGAACTCATGTTCTAGCAGAGGACATGTGAATGAAGACGCAGTAATTGTTGAGGACGAAGAAAAAGGTGGCTTAGAAAAAAAAGTCGGGAGGAGGGAGGAAATAGAAAAATTACACCTCTCAATAGCTGGTTTAAATATTTCTCGCAGTGCCTCCCACCACCCCCACCTCCTGTCCACCTGAAAACTGTCTAGATCAATCAGAGAAGAAGGAGCTGAGGGGAAAGTGAATGAATAAGAAGAAAATCATGTTCCTGTCTCTCTAATAGATGGTCTGTTTTTCCAAAAGATTACATACAGTTAGTCCTTAAATATATAACAGAATTATAATAATATCATTTCTATACTCAATTCTCATCTATTCTCAATTTTTATAATGCTTTAATTAATACTCTGGAGTTTTACTTATAAAAAAGATGATTCTGAATTTTACAGAATAAAGGTATGTCACCCACTCTGAAATCTTCCTAAAAGACTTCCATTTACACATGTAGAAGTTTGGTGTTCACCTGTACCTGCATGTTTGTCTAGCATGCTCCCTTAGAGAGATTTTATAGCATTTGTCCATATGTATCTTCTGCTGGATGTTGAGCTCCATGAAAGCACGGACTATCTTTTTAACATTGTAGCTGACGTTTGGTGTTTCGTAAGTAATTAAGCGGGGTATTGAAGGTACATACGTTGACTGGATTCACCACTAGAGGGAGACGAGTCGCCCTGTTTAGATTCACAATTAAGGGTATTTTAGAAAGAGATGCCTAAATAGCTGAGTCACAAGGAAACATGAAGAGGCAGTGTGTAGCTCAAGGATGTGTATATCCTGTGAAGTTGTTAGATTTGGCAAATAAAAATACAGTTAAATTTGAATTTCAGATAAACGAATAATATTTTAGTATAAGTATGTCCCAAATATTGCATGGGACATGCTTATACTAAAACTTTGTTGTATAATGCTTACATACTGGCATTTTACTTATAAAAAGATAATTATGAATTTTTATTCATAAAAGTATATCATTCTCTCTTTGAATTATCACATAAACATGTAGAAATCATCTTTGTGCCCCATCTGTAATTTCAGATAACAACAAATAACGTTTTAGTATATGTTCCTCCTTTTCCTACTGTTTTTTAAAACAAGAGTCAGATTTTTATCAAATGCTTTTTCTGTGTCTCCCAAGATGATTTTTTTTGTCCTTTATTAAGATGGTAAAGGTTGGTTTTTGTATCCTAAACCAACTTGCATTCCTGGGGTAAATCTCACTTGATCATGATGTATATATAATTCTTTTTACATGTTGTTGGATTCTGTTAGCTAGCACTTTGTTGAAGATTTTTGCGTCGATATTATAAAAGATACTGGTCTATAGTTTTCTGATGTCATCTGTTCTTGGTATTATAGTAATGCTGGCCTCATAGAATGAGTTGAAAGCTTTCTTTGTTTTTTTTTTTTGAAAGAATTTTTTTTTAATTTTAATTTTTGATAAAATTTGCCAGTGATACCATGCTGATTAGGGCTTTTTTTGGTGACAAGTTGGATTGGATTACTAATTCAATCTATTTACATGTTACAGGTCTATTTAGATTTTCTATTTCTTCTTGAATCAGTTTTTGTAGCTTGTATTTTTAAAGGAATTTATCCATTTCATCTAGGTTATCTTTTTTTTTTTTTTGGTTATCTATTATTTTGGCATACAATTGTTTACAAGATTCTTTTATAGTCCTTTTATGTCTGTAAGTTTGATATTAATATCTCCTCTTTTATTCCTGACTTTATAATTTCAGTGTTTCTTTTTCTTCGCCAGTCTAGTTAAAGATTGGTTGGTTTCATTGATCTTTATTGTTTTTCTATTCTCTAATTTATTTTTCACTCTAATATTTATTATTTACTTTCTTCTACTTCTCTTTTTCCAGTTTCTTAAGCTGGAAGTTTGGGTTATTAACTTGGGATCTTTCTCCTTTCTTAATAGAGACATTTAAAGCTACAAATTTCCCTCTGAGCACTGCTTAAGCTGCATCCCATGGTTTTGGTATGTTATGTTATTCTTTTTATTCTTCTCTAAGTATTTTCTAATTTCTCTTGTGATTTCTTTTACGCATTTGTTGTTTATGAGCATATTGTTTAATTTCCACAAGTTTATGAATGTCTCCAATTTCTTTCTGTTAATTGATTTCTAATTTTATTCCATTGTGGTCAGAGAACATACTTTGCTTGATTTCAGTCCTTTAAAATTTATTGAGACTTTTTGCATTGGCTAACATATCTATCCTAGGGAATGTTCCATGTGCACTTGAGAAGAATGTGTATTCTATTGTTATTGGATGGAATATTCTATAGATGCCTGTTAGTTCTAGTCAATTTATAGTATTCTTCACACCTTCTATTTCCTTGTTGATTGTCTGCCTCTTTGTTCTATCCATCATTGATGTAAGATATTATTGTTGAATTGTCTATTTCCCCCTTCAATTCTGTCTGTTTTGCTTCGTGTATTTTGAGGCTCTGTTGGTACATGTGTATATGTTTATAATTTTTATTTCTTCTAGTAGATTCATGCTTTTGTCATTATAAAATGTCATTATCTCTGGTAAAAAAAAAATTGTCTTCAAAGTCTATTTTGTTTGATACTAGTTTAACTAATTCAGCTCCATTTTTGTTACTGTTTGCATAGTTTATCTTTTTCCATTCCATTGGTGTGGGGATTTTTTTTAAAGCTCCTCAACTGACCCTGAGGTGTGGTCAGGGCTGAGAACCACCAGAACAAGCACGTTAAGCTAGGAGAGCAAAACAGGCAATCTTCTGTCATCAGATCTGTTTATTTAGCAGAATGTTTCACAAACTTGAGAAATGTTGGGACCCCTTCAAAGGAAAAAGTTTCTTGGCACCTCTCAATGTTGGCAAAAATTTTATTATACTATTTCTTAAATATGTGTGAATTTAAAACTAGATATAATCTTCAGTTTGTAGCTATCATACAACCATACAACCAAATCCAGTTTATAGATGAATTATAATCAAAGCTGCAGAACAATAAAATTAAAGCAAAATAATTTTGCTGAAGTTAAATTGCCACTGGCATAACGAATCTGGTCAGAGTAAAGGTTCTTTGAGTTCAGCACGGCTCGACGGCTTATCGATGATGCTCCCTGCAATGAACCAACTTAGCCATTACTTTTTTCAATCAGACTATGATGAATCTCTGATTGTACAGTACATTGTTAGTACCATTTTACCATGTTTGGATGAAATAAATAACATTAAATCCATCTCTTGTTTATGTCCCATTACCTGGAAATTATCAAAATAATTCTGCTATGCCCCAAGGAGATCCTACACACAAATACACCATAGGTTCATTCTGATGATTCCAGAATATGCCTGTATTTATTCTTTAAAGATTGCCATTAAAAATGAAAGCAGATTTTTAAACTTCTGGAAGAAAGTATACCGCACAAATAAATCTGAAATTTGAAAAACACTGGCTTGGAACTTTAATGGTGTGCCTCAGTCTTTTCCAAATGACCCTTTATAAGATAAAATAGTAAGCCTTTTTATAAGATGAAAAAAAAATAAAACTTTGCCCAAAATTATAGGCAAACTAGTTTGTAAGGTCTACTCTAAAAACCTTTAAAATTTCTTCTCGAAAAACCAAGAAACTGAGTATCTATACACATTTTACTTGGAGAATTTGTTTTTGGCCAACTTTTATGTTACTGAAAATTACTCTACTTACATCTCAAAGACAGTATGTTCAGAGTTATGTTCAGACATTTTGCGATGTCTACTGAACCTCCTGACTGCACGTCATGTTAAGAGGAACGTGAAATAGCTTTCTAATTGAGTAGAAACATGAGTCAGAACCTTGATTTTCACCATCTGGCACTTCTTTCTCCCAGGCACACAGCACACCTATAGTTCAGTCACTCCCCCAGAAAGCTCAACCTGAGAAGAATCACACTCTATCTTGTCTAAGCATGGTCAAGAGCATGACAAGGTATTGGGGAGAGTTCATCTACTGATCTATTTTTCTGAACATAGAAAGCAGCAGATGCATTTCGATGAACCTTATGAATGTGTCTTTGCTAAACCACAGTTCGATATTATTCCTTAGGCTTTTCAAGGGGCATGACCTTACCTGCCTTCACCTTCCACCTTTTTTTCTCCTTGCACACTACGCTCAAGCTGTATTGGCCTCCTTTTTGTTTCTTGGGGCTCTTTCCTGCATCGCGGCCTTCATACACGGGGGTCTCTCCCCTAATGGTGTCCCCCGTGTGCCTCTCCACCCATCCTCACCAATGTTCTTCTTTTTTCAGGTCTCAGCTTTTATGTCATCTCCCCAGAGAGACCTCTCTGTAGTCCCTGACCTGACTTCTAGATCATTTTCTTCACAGTTCTTATCACAATTTGTCACTGTTTTTATTTGGTTACTGAAATGTAGACTCAGTGAGGCAGAGACCAAGAATGTCTTATCCATCAGTATATACTCAGATCCAAGCATAGTAACTGGAATATTTAGAAACTCGATTAATGTCTGTCAATGAAAGAATAAATGAACGATGCGACTATAAAGATATTTATTTTTCTTCAGGACAATGGCTGAGGATGTCATCTATTATATTGCTCAATTATGTTCCAGCAAAAATTAATTTAAAAATTCTCCATGGAAAAGTTTGTATTTCCAGAACATCAAATTTAAGGCAGGATAACAAATTTAGCAAGTTGCAAGATACAGAATCAAAATGCAAAATTGGTCACATACCTATACACCAACAATGTATGATCTGAAAAAGAATTTAAGAAAACGATCCCATATACAATAGCACCAATAAATAAATAAATGAAATAGGAATAAACTTAAAAGAGATTGAAGTTTTATACATTAAAAACTATAAAACATTGCTGAAATAAATTAAGACAAATGGAAAGACATTCTGTGTTCATGGATTGGAAGACTTAGTATATGGTTAAAATGTCCCATACTACTCAAAGTGATCTACAGATTCAGGGCAATCCCTATCAAATCCCAAAGGCATTTTTTTGTAGAACTAGGGGAAAAATTCTAAAAATTAATTTAGAATCTAAAAGGACCCTGAATAGCCAAAATAATCTTGGAAAAGAATAGAGTTGGAGGCTTCATACTTCCTGATTTCAAAACATGTTACAAAACTTTGTTGATCAAAAAAGTGTGGTACAGGCATAAAAACAGACATACAGACCAGCAGAAAAAAAGCCCAGAAATAAACCCTTGTGTAAATGGTCAGTTGACAAGGGTGCAACACCACACACCAGGTAGAGAATGATCTCTTCAACAAAAATTGGAAAAATTAGATATCCACATGTAAAAAAAAATGAAGTTGGACCCTTACCTTACACCATGTACCAACTCACAGTGGATTAAAGACCTAAATATAAGACCTAAAATGATAAAAGTTCCAGAAGAAAACATAAGAGTAAAGCTCCATGACATTTGATTTGGCAATGATTTTTCTGGACACCAAAAGCACAAGAAACAAAAACAAAAATAGTCTCCTTCGATTACATCAAACTTAAAAACGTCTGCACATCAAAGGTAACAATATAGAGTGAAAAGGCAATCTACAGAAAGAAGAAAATGTTTGCAAATCATATGTCTGTTCATATTAGAATACATAAAGAACTACAACCCAACAACAAAATAACAAATAACTTGATGTTAAAAATGAGTAAACAACTTAGACATTTCTCCAAAGAAGATACACAAATGATAAGCATATGAAAAAATGCACAAAGCTCACTAATTATTAAATAAATAGAAATCAAAACCACCTCACACCCATTGAGATGGCCACTATTAAAATATAGAAAATAGCAAGTGTTGGTGAGGACGTGGAGAAATTGGAATTCTGTGCACTGTTGATGGAGATGTGAAATAGTGCAGCTGCTATGGAAAACAGTATAGCGATTCCTCAAAAAAAATAAATAAATAAAAGAATTACCATGTGATCTAGTATCCCACTTCTGTATACATATCCAACAGAACTGAAAACAGGATCTTGGCGAGAGAGATTAGCACATCCATGTTCATTGCAGCATTATTCACAATCGCCAAGAGGTGGAAGCAACCCTAACGCTCATTGATGGGTGAATGGATAAAGAAAATATATACACATACAATGGAATATTATTCAGCCTCTAAAAAGGAAACCCTGTCACATGCTACAACATGGATGTACCTTGAGGACATGATGCTAAGTGAAATAGACCCATCACAAGAAGACAAATATTCCATGATTCCACTCGATGAGGTATCGAAAGAAGTTAGACTAAAAGCTTTGGTTGCCAGGAGCTAAGAAGAGGGGAAAAGGGCAGTCGATGTTCAATAGATAGAGAGTTTGGTTGTGCAAGATGGAAAAGCTCTAGAGGTCTACTGCACACCAATGACTACAGGTGACGCTACTGAGCTGTACACTTAGGAACAGTGAAGATGGTAAACGTTATGCTCTGCATTTTTTACCATATTTCTTAAAAATAATTATCTGGTTTTTTTTAAGTCTTAATTGTTTGGGAAAAGAAAAAAATGAGGATTTTTCAATTATACTTTAGCGGTTTTGCAAGCCTGGATGTCCGTATTGTAACTTTTGCTGGTGAAGAGCAAACCCTCATGTTATTACATGTTTTCCCAGGCTATTCTTTGTATTTTATTTATTTTGACAGTAGGAGTAAACGGTCAAGTTTGGGGAAATGATCTGAGTCATACACAAAATGAGTCAAAATAGGTCGAGAGGAAATGAACCTAGATATCCCAAGATGAAAGGCTAAACAATGAAAAAAAGACGGCATGATTTTAATTTAAAAAAAAAATTTAGAGCAAACTTGCAATCACCGTTTCATCCTTGATTCCTGACACATCATTTTCTCTTTTCGCTAAAAGGAGTCTGTTCTCTTATCTGCCATTATTTTAGCTGCAAAGAACACAAGTATAGAAATGTTTTATTATCGGTTTTTATTATATGCAATCTCTTTCAAAAGCTAGCATACGGTCAGTCACACAAGTTTTTGCTGGCGTCAGTGTAAAGTAAGCACGTCTCCATTTCTCTTAAATAGTGAGAGAGCATAAATGCCAGTGTTTTCAGACTCAGAAGGAGAGCAGGTAAATTGCATGTCGTTTTTAAACATTTTACGTGCCTATTATCTCCTAAAAGAATTTTGTAAGGCCTTATACCTCCTCACACACTTTAATTGACATCTAAAATATTCCCTGATAAGTTTAAATAGTTGCAGAAGATGTACTTTCCAACAGGTTGTAAATATTAATATGTAAAAATAAACTTTATCGAACCCTTTTGAAGAAGATAGCGCCGAAAGCGAAGAGGGCAGCCCCTGCTTCTCCCAGAGCCGAAGCCAAAGCAAAGGCTTTGAGGGCAAAGAAAGCAGTGCTGAAAGGCGTCCACAGCCTGAAAGAAGATACACACGTCACCCACCTTCTGAAGGCCCAAGCCATTGTGGCTCTCAAGGCAGCCCAAATACCCTCGGAAGGGCGCCCCCAAGAGAGACAAGTGACCACTACGCCACTACCAAGTTCTCCCTGACTACCGAGTCAGCCATGAAGCAGGTAGAAAACAACATTGTGTTCATTGTGCATGTCAAGGTCAACGAGCACCCGATCAAACAGGCTGTGAAGAAGCTCTATAATGTTGACCATGGGCACTGTCCACACCCGGTCAGGCCTGATGGAGAGAAGAAGTTCGACTGGCTCCCGACTACGATGCTTTTTGAATGTTGCCAACAAAATTGGGATCGTCTAAATCAAGTCCAGCTGGCTCATTCTAAATACAAAATTTTTTCACTGTAAAAAATAAATTAAAAAATAAACTTTATCACTCTCATAAATGTATCCAATGGCATCTAATGCCAAAGCAAGTGTCCCCACTATCGCTTACTTTGAAATTACAGAAACTCTTCTTTCTCAGTTCTGAAATTTGCATCATTCCGTTCTTTCCCCAAATTTATATTCTTCGTCTCAGAAATGTTTTTTAGTGTAATATGTTCATTGGTCACCTATCATAGATCTTTGCGACAACAAAGCATATAAAGTGATATATTTCTTTTTGTATCGTCATGACTGGAGTCTCTAAACATTAAAAAAAAAAAATCACAGCCGAGAACCCAGCTTGTGATGCGCCTTTTATTTCACTAAGAGGCAGGCCACATGTCCACAGAGGCTGCAGCACTGGCTGTGAAACGTCGCCGTACATTCACCTGTCCCCTTCTTATGACCAATTATTTATATGGCTCTGGCAATGTAAATGAATCAAGGATATTTTGCTAGACTTCCCTGCAAAGGTGTGACTTTCTAAGGGGAAGAAAGGGCCAGTAAAGTGCAAGGGCAGGGAAAATTAAATATTTAAAAATAACAACGTTCTTCTGCGTCAAATTATTACTGCAATTAGCAGTAGTATACACTTGATCGAAACATAAAGATTTCACACTTTCGAGAAATCATCTTAAGCAGAAGGAGTAAAATTTCATTGGAGACGCATCTCTTACGGAAACGGATGGAGTGTCTTCCTTCAGTTAGTACAGGTCTCTGCAAGTGAACGTGACTTCCTGCCAAACTGGGACGAGGTCCAACACCCCCACTGGACCTGTTTTCCATATCTGGGGCCGAAGCTTTGCACTAGGAGAGACTCTGGGAGGAGTTTCGATGTGTCACTGTCACCGGAATCTTTGAATTCTGAGTTATAGGTCGAAAGCTACTTAGTGAACTTTCACCCCAAATTCTTTCTGCCTAGAAGTTAAACATCAGCAGCTACTAACATCGCCAGTGACACCTCATGCAACTCCTATCGAGGAACACATCTCCGTCGGTGGAGAAGTCTTGCCGAAACAAAATCAGTCCTGATCTGATCAAGCCTTAGCTTCAATTACCAATTTATAGGAAATCTAGGGGAGGAAGAAGCACAGGTCACACGACACCGTACAGATGCAATCAGCTAACTCCAAACCGTGGGCAGGCCTCCAGGAGACGACTGATCTGGTTTCACTAACGAAGCAATTGCAAGAGAAAAGAGAGCCTGTCTGTTTCAACTTTGACTGAAACAAGTAAACATCAGAGAAATGGGGGAGAGAGAGAGAGAACGCTATCAGGTTTGAGACAATTAAAAATTCGAGCACTCACTGCCTTTTTTGTAATATGAATTATTAATTTATTCGGGGGGAAATATGATATCATGGTTTCTGGTATTGAGAAGACACACACGGAAATGTTTATAGATGAAGTACTAGGATATCTGAGATTTAATTCACATTAATACTGGATGAGCGGAAGTGAGGGGTGTAGAAACGCAGTGCGATAGCATCGCTGTCAGTCACCGATCAGAAATGAACAGTGTGTTCCCTCACCTGCTGTCGTGTTGCCGAGAGACACCCTGCCACTGTCAGTAGCCTCAGGGAGAGCCTCGCCAAGGAGCACAGGCTCACCCTCAGGGAACCTGTCTGCCTGGGGCAGCCCACAGCCAGAGGTTTGTCCTTGGAGGGGTTGCCCCTCCTTGGGACACCCCCGAAGGACCGTCCAGCTTCAGAGCTTCCTCTTTCCTTCCTCCTTCTCCTCCCCTGCACAGAGGGGATTCCGGGAGCACTCGCCCTGAACTTCCTGCCAGCCAACCTGCATGTCAGAGCCTGCTCCCCAGCCAACCCATTCTGCAACGACAGGAAGCAAGGTTCTTAGACCTGGGTGTGGGGACAGAAATCAAAGCCGCCCCACAAGATCTCCACACCTGGGGTAAGCGCCCTGTACGCTTCCAGGACTATGCATGCGATGACTCTTATGCTCACGATTAGGTTATATCATACAGCATGGTTGACCTGTGATAGGGAGATGATCCCAGTGTGCCTGACATAATCAGATGAGCCTCTTAAAAGCAGAGCGTTTTCTCTGGCTCGTCACAGAAGAGGAAGTCAGAAATATGAAGCACAAGTATTCAACACACCATTGATGGCTTAAAAGCGGAGGGAGCCACATGGCAAGGGATTTGGGTGACCCGTAGCCACTGGCTGACAGTTAACATGAGAAAAATAAGATCCTCAGTCCTACAACTTTAAGGAACTGAATTCTGCCAACAACAAGAACAAGCTTCAAGAAAGATTCCTCTCCACCCACCCCACCCAGAACCTCCAGACAAGAACTCAATCCATCCTTATGAGATACTGAGCAGAGAACCTAGCCAAGCTGACATGGTGTGGTCAGCAAATCTGTAGGCTTAGAAATGAAAAGGATTCATCTTAAATGACCAATTACTTATGGGGTTCAAGTACATATTTACCCCAAGCAAGAAATGTTTATTTGATTTCATTAAAATCATAATTATATGGAAAATACTTGAGGTGTTTTTTTTTTTTTTTGAAAGCGAGGAATTGGTAAAATGAAGCATTTATCTTGCCTTTTGTTTTTCTCTATTACTCAACTGGGGTTTGACCCTAAATCTTCCCTCTGTAAGCAGCCCTGCCCAACCTGTGACTAGTATCTACTTCCTGTAACACATCTTTTTAAGTCAATAATCATCAAGAATAAATATGTGAACCGAAGCCTGGGCCTTCTTAGTTCTATTGCTGTTTTTCATTTCAGGGAAAGGAAGTTGAAAAAAAGCAGAAGGCCAAGAACACTCGTTCCCCCTACAGACTCTGCATGTGTACTGTATGCCCGCGCTGTGCAGGGCTCTTCATTACCGTGTTTGAGAGGGTCATCCACTTGGACAGATTATAGATTTAGGATGCATCCTGCTTTGGTGCCTTTCCCTCAGCTTTAAACTATTATCATGGAGAAGGATCAATCTCTCTGATTCTTGGTGAGCTTATTGGCCCATCGGCCTGTTAACCCACTTCCTCAAATGTGCGCTGTCTTCTATTTCGAAAAGTCCCCCTTGACCCATCACGCAGTGTCTGGTTGTACTTCCTCTAATGCAGGGAAGCTAATTTTTTCCCTGTGTGAAACAAAAGCTCAGCTGCTGTGAGAGCGAAGAAGTGACCGAGGCTGCCATGCTAGAGCGTGGGCGTGGGCAATTCCCAATTCTTGTCAAGCGCGCCTTCCTGGTGTACGGCATTCAGTGTTGCAGTTAGGCACGAAGCCGTGTGCCAGAGAGATGGGGGCTCCAAAGGCCCAGCAAACAGGTGCAAATCCCAGCTCTGCCACCTACTGGCTGTTTGGACGGGGGCAAACAAGTCCCCCTCTGCTTAGAGCCCAGCAAGCATCAGGAACTAACTAACTACTCGCTGCCTCTAAGTACACCATAAGTATAATAGGATACATCTCAGCATCTTCACGCCACGTCACAGGAATGTTGCTGGGATAAGCAGTGATGGACGGACAGTTTCTAGAAAAGTTCCTGGTTGCAGGATTACTTAGCAGATTCTAGAATCATGGGCTTCAGACACATTTAGCATTATTATTTTTTAAATCTTTCATCATAAAATGAGAGATGCTGATGCTGCTTTGAAATCAAATCCATCTTTCCCACCCTCAGACTGTCCCGTCACAATAAATAACAACTCCTTTCTTCCAGGGGCCGAGGCCAAACACCTGTGACACTCTCTGGTCTCCCTCCTCTCTCTCATGTTAGCGCCACCACCAAAGATCGCAAAGCCGACGACGTCTCCCACCTCCACAGCCCCCGCTCTGGCCCGAGCCAGCATCACCTCGTGGGAGGTCACTGCCCGCCAGCTAGCCGGTCTCCTCTCTTTCTTCAGCCCTCTCCTGTCTGGAGTCATGTCAGGTGCCCCCTGAGCTCTCGTAAGCCCAATCGCACTACTCTGTGACCCCAGATCCTTCCGTGGCTCCCTTCTCAAGGTAAAATCCCAAATCCTTCCGATGCTCCGCAAGGCACCTCATCACCGCCCTGACCTCATTTCCCCCTTGCTCCCTCCTCTCCAGCCATCCTGGCCTCCTTCCATTTCTCCAGCAGGCCAGGTGTGTTCCTGCCTCGGGGCCTTTGCACTTGCTAGGTACTCTGCCTGGAGTACTTTTCCCTGTGCCTGAACACATTCCCTTTCTTTAGGTTTTCACTCAAGTCTGCTTTCTCAGGCAGGCCTGTCCCGCTCACTCTCGACGTTGCATCCCCCCAACCACACACACACACATTTTCTATCCCCTTTCTTTGACTGATTTTTCTCTTTAGAAAAAAGAAAACACTTTTTAACTTAAGTATCTTGTATATTTTCTGTCTCCCCCACGAGAATGTAATGGCCACAGAGGCAGGAAGTTGTCTTTTTTTTTTTTTCTTTCACCTCTTTTAGTCACCGCAGTACCCCCAATACTTAGAAAGTCCCTGGCACAGAGCGGGTACTTAATGAGTGGCTAAATGAATAACTGACTTAACAGACGAATGATGTATTCAACAAATGACAGAGTGTTAAGAAAGCCGAAAGTGTTACTTCCTATTTGTGGACTTGGCATCACATTACATGGAGTCACCTGTGGGAGGGGGGTGCATCGGGCTGGGGACGCGAAACCTTTACAGAAATTTCGGTTTACTACCGTCAGTTTACGCCTCTGAAAACGGGAGCAAATGTGAGCACCCATGGACGCAGTCCATCCCCAGACCTCACCACTTTGACAAAAATGTTAAGCCCTTAATAAGCTCGCATTATTAAAATTTAAATTTTGACTTTCCAGTCTCAGTGTTGTCAACCAAATTTTTGTGCCCTCCCCCAAATTTATATGTTGAAAACCTCTCCCAGACGGGGGATAAAAAGGTCAAATATGTGGTGACAGAAAGAAATCTAACTACGGGAGGTGAACACACAGTGTAAATATATATACACCTTACTGTTAAAATGTATAGCCGAAACTTATTGGATTTTGTCAACCCATGTCACTAAAAATAAATTAATTAAATTTTTTAAAAATAGAAAAAACAAATTGTGCAATAAATGAGCTGTTAATCATGTCAAAACATTCCTAGTTCATTAAAAGCATCCAAATAAGGGAGTGTTTCTGGGCTGAGACAAAACTCGACCCCATAGTATTTCAACGTAAGTAGAATAAAGTCTGGAGCCACTTGGAAAATAGTACTATGGACAAAATCCTGACAGGCACAAAAAAATAGTCTGTAAAAGAATTACTTTCCATTTACAAAGATGACAAGTTTTTTTCCTAATAAATTTGGATGACTCTGAAAATGTCAATAGCTTTGGGAAGAAAGAGGCTAAAAAGCATTCTTTGCATTTGTCCACGAAGTCACGTGTCCCCTGAAAAGGACTGGATCTTCCCTGGAGCTCGGGACAACTTCGCCAGATGTCTGGAGGTGTCTGGGAGGAGGGGCTTCCTACCCAACCCCTTGGGCAAAACCTCTGACCGAATCCAGAAAATTCAGGCACCATCTCCTCACCTCCGGGGCCCCTCGTTTTCTCCCAAGAATCACGTCATTCTCAACCCACCCTTTTCTTATTATTCTTCTCCTTTCTTCCCTGCTTTCACCAACTTTGCCAATGTTTTTATTGTTTTCAGTATAAGCAGGATCTTTTTTTTTTTTTTATCCTACAGAAAGTGTCCCACGCTCACCTCACCTGACGGCATGGCCACGGTCATCTCAGTCTTTTGACAGATGTGAAAGGAGACTCGGTAGGGTAAGGCCACCGGCTGCTCAGCTGCCCCCCTGAGAGGCTCTGGGTTGTGAGGACACGGGCGCAGATGCCCGTCACCCATACTGACTCTCACGAGGCCCAGGGACTCACCTGTACAGACCCCACCTTCAGACGGCCGCTCCTGGACATCTCAGGGAATGAAAGGAAAAAAAAGCACTGCCTCTTTGACAAATGCTTGGTCACTGCAGAGGTCCGGCCAGAGTGGCAGAGATGGCGGCGGACCCCAGAGACCAGGAGCACATGCCCTTCCTGGCAGCCACTCGCGTCAGCCTCTGTCAATCGCCTGCCTTCCCCAGGGCCCGGGGGCCATGGGAAGATCAAGGTAGCACCGAGAGAACTGCGGGGGCCCTGTCTCAAAGGCCCGGCCGGGGGGAGGGGGGTGGTCCTGGATGTCAGCAGCACTGCGAGTAGTGCAGTGGGCGGGGAGGGCCACCGGCACACAGTAGGGCCACTTGCAGCAGGCGCAGCTCCCATAACATGTGTAAGTCCTCCCTCCTTCTCTCCCTTCCCATCCCGTCTGCCCTTCCCCCCCACCCCCCCCCCCCCCCCCCCCCGTTTAGGAGCAGCGGCAGGAGTGGCAAAGGGAGAGGGTCCCCTGAGAAGTCTGCACTCGGGGGCGACTAAGTCCGAAAAGCCATCTGGGTTGTTGAGATTTCAGATTGGCTGTAAAGGTGACTCTGTGGCCCTGTGCACACTGAGCGGGCCCTGGGACGTTCCAGCGATGCTGGTATATGGGAAAGCGAGTCGTCTTCATCTGGTTATCATTTATCCAGTCATTTTACCAAGCTAGCGGACACTAGGAAAACTTTTAACTGAGTCTATACTGACTGTTCCAGAACAGTGGCTCTCAAAGTGTGGTCCCAGAAACCCTCTGCGAGGACAATGCTGTTTGCATTAAAATACCAGGAGGTCACACGAGTGTGCCCTGGGATTTCCCGGGGCTGCATTGCGTGAGACAGCAAACCGCTGAGTGCAGAGCAGGCATGGCAGCCTGGCTTCCTTCGAACTGGCCAGGGGTTAAAGGGATTTGCAAAACTGCAGAAGAATAGCACTTTTCTCACCCAATGCTTTTTGTTTCGGGGGGGGGAGAGGAATGTAACTACTTTTCATAAAATTATGTTGCATTAACATGTAAATTAGTTTGTTATTTTTTTAATGAATTAATAAGTAGATATCTTTAAATATTTTCTGTCTTAATTGCGAATTATCTATTTACCTATCTATATCCCTCATAAACAAAAGTCATCTAGGGTCCTTAGTGAATTTTAAGAGGGTAAAGGATTCCTGAGTTTGAAACGTTTGAGAACTGCTATTCTAGAAAAAGTATTATCCTATATGCAAATAATGATAGTTTTGTATTCTTATTTCTAACCATGACACCTCTTTTTCACTTCTTATCTCACTTTGTTAGCCAGAACTTTCAGATCCACGGTAAATAATCACTGTAAGAGAGTGGAGAGCTAGCTTAGCTCCTGAGCTGAGATGACAAGTCTTTGAAGGTCTCCCAGAGCCTGGTGGTATTTCCCAAGCTGGGTGCCGGTCTCGGAAGGAAGCCTTGACAGGTTTTCCCAAAGCAAATGGTTTACGATTCTCTGCTCTGGTGTTCCAGGGTTGTTTCAAGATAAAGATTTTTCTTTGGGTGTCAAAAAATATATCCCTTTTTTGGTTTGCTCGCGACGGTGTGCTTTTGAGCGACTCTTTTACCCCTCTGAACCTGGGTGTTTCTTCTCTGCAGCAGAGGTTGCTGGACGAGACGGTGCTTCTCCACTTGGTTGACATTAAGACCACCGGTGAGGCTGACGAGGGAACGCTTTCTTCCTAGAAGAATTCCAGCCAATAAAGGCAAAATTCATGAAAGAACAGTAAAATTCGCGTTTCGCAACTCCCAGTGGAATTACCCATTCATGAAAGGCTCGTCAACGGACATTAAAACCATTCGGTGAGAAGTCAGAGAACGGAATCTTCGCAGTGACGACCTGCGACCCACTGATTGCTCACGAGCTGCCGTGGGCAAGATGGACCTGTACAATGGACAGATCCCCCCTGCACTGAGTGGCCACTAAATGTGAGGCACCCCAACGTTAGAGGAGCAATGCTATGACGTAAAACTAGAAATATTCTTGCCAAGACGTTTAACTTGAACCTAAGTAAGCTTTCAGCCCAGAGGCAGATTCGAGTCTTGCGGAGCATAAAGCTCATACAATGTTGGGAGTCCTCTTTAAGAAAAAGAACGCAAACTATTCGTAAAAGTAAATACGTAGAATAAGAAAATAAAATTACAAGTTACAAATCTCCAAAAGGGCTCAAATATTATGGACATCACAAAGCCTGAGAAAATAGCGTATATTTGTATTAATTAACTGCCTGAACACCATCTTCATAATGCTCTTCCATTTTTGCTGCATGTTCTTTGATCCAGTATGTAATATCATTTTGTGGAAGAGAAGCTCTCAGCAGTCAAGACGTGGGTCCCCATTATGCCCTCTCAACTGACTCAGAGCACTGGGCAAGCCTGGGAAGTGCTAATCTTGAAAGAGACCCACGTATTTCTAAAGTGCAGTCAGAGCTGAGGACGGCTGAACTGGGCCATCCCTGGGCCTCCCATGTCCCCGACTATGACTTGCTCTAACTCACACAACAGGATGACAAACAGCTTGGCAACAGACAGGAAACCCAACCCCGGGACAACAACAGGCTCTATGACCCAGAAACCCACACTTGAGCAAAAGGGACGAAGGGCCCTGCGGGCACCGGGGGGGCCCTGCCGTGCTTCCTCTTGCTGAGCCTGCCTGGTTTCTCTGTGCCCTCCGGAGGCCTCACCTCGCGACTCCTTCAGAAGAGCTGTTCTTAAAACATGAACAGAACCCGGGACGCGGGGCCCCCGGGCTCAACAGCATAGCCCCAGGGGACACACTGGTGGAAGGCTGTGACCCCAAAAGTGAAGGCCTGTGCCTGTTAGCAGTCACTCTCCGGCCCCCTCCTCCCAGCTGGCGGCACCCCTTAACTGTTTTCCGTCCCTACAGAGTCCCCCGATTCTGGACATTTCATGGAAAGAATCACACCCTGGTGACTTTCTGTGACTGGTTTCTTTCACTAAGCAGTGTCTTCAAGGCTCAGCCATTTGTGGCAAGGATCAGCACTTCCCTTTTTGTTTTTTTATTGCTAGTCATTTCCCATTGTAAGGCTATACCACGGTTTGTTTCTCCATTCACAAGTTGATGGACATTTGGGTTGTTTCCGCTTCGGGACTGTCATGACTAGTGTGTGTTAACGGCCCACTTTAGATTCGCATGCAACCGCTTCCTGAGGGGACTCTGCAATGTGCAGGTGGCCAGTGCCTCATAGGCTGACCCAGGCTAACGCTCCTCTTAAAGGACTTCGCCCTCGGCCCATAATTCAGACCCTCTTGGTCTTCGGCTCCTTCGGATACTCAGCCCACAGGGTGAATCGGGGCCTCGATTCTTTCCTCCATCAGCCTCAGTCAAGCTCTCCCCTCCCCCATCCATCAGACATGAACCCCAGATAACACTGAACTTCAAAGAAAAGGAGTAGAGTCCAAGTCATTCTTTCTCAGAATCTCCTTGGCATCTCTAGAACTTAGTCAGTCTATTTGCATCTCTCAGGTTGAGGCAACCCCTCATTTCACAGACCGACCGCATCTAAGCTCCAGACCTTGTCCAGCCCAAAGTATCCCGACATGCTCCTGACCTCTGCACACCTATTTCACCAGAGAACAAGACGGGGCAACCAACTTGTCCAGTTAATTGTGGGACTTTCTCAGCGTCGGCACTGAAGTCCTGCCTCTGAGGAGACCCCTTGGTCCCCGACCAACCACAGCAATGGGTCACCGGGTAGAGCATGGTACATTTGAACCACAACATTCGCTGAAGACCAGGATGTGATGAAGCTATAAGAAGTGTCACACGATCCACGCTGTGAGGAGGACAGCAGGAAGTCACCAGGCTGTGTTGTGCCAGCTGATTAACCTGCTTGACAAATGTTAGGATCCCCATTTCAGAGATCAGCAAACTGTGGACCAGGGCAGCCTGTCCCTGGCTGCCAGGCTAGTGAGTACTGAATTCCTGAATGAAAGGATGCAGAGTCCAGCAATGGCCTGGGATGATGATGCTGATGATGATGACCCGATGATGACGATGATGATGATGATGATGATGATGATGATGACGATGATGATGATGATGATGACAATGATGATGATGATGATGATTGAGATAAAATTCACTAACATAAAACAACCTTTTTAAAGTGTACAATTCAGTAACATTTACTACATTCACTATGTTGTGCAACCACCACGTGTATCTGAAATATATTCATCACCGCTAGAGAAAACCACATACCATTGAGCAGTCACTCCCGGGCCCCCCTCCCCGCGATCTCTGTGACCAACAACCTTTTTTTCCATCACTATGGCTTTACCTATTCTGGACATTTCATGTAAATGGAATCATACAATATCCTTGACCTTTTGTGCCCAGCTTCCTTCACTTGGCATAATGTATGCAAGGATCATGCATGTTGTAGTGTGTATCAGTACTTCGTTCCTTTTTTGGCTGAATAATATTCTATCGTATGAATCCGCCACATTTGTTCATCCATAGTCATGTTTATGGAAGGTTTGAGCTGTGCTCATCACTGCCCCAACCCCTCCAGGAAGCAAAGCAGACCTCAGTTAATGCTCATTCTAACTTCACGAATAAAATATTAACATCTTCTCATTATAAAACAAACGAAATTTAAACAATCCTCATCAATGATCAAACACTGGCCTTCCTGATGCTCTCCAGAATTACAAAGCACGGGCTGGGTCTGCATATGAGACAGGGAGAGAGAGACATTGGTGATCACGGTCACATCGTCTGCATCTTTAATCCCTCTCCTCACCCCACCCCCACCTATAAACATAGGCAGGTCTTCCTCGACTTAAAAAAGTAGACACATATTTCCTTTGGCCCCACCACTTCCTCACTCGCCACCATGCCTTCTCACCACATCTTTCTCAGCTCCTCACACCCACTCATTGGTTAATCCCTCTTGATTTGGCTTCACTGCCTGCTGCTTCAACACAGCTCTCGGAGAGTCACTGCTGTCCTCAGCAACCACACCCTGGGCTCTGGTCCAACGTGTCCCACCTTGCTCCTCTATAGCGGCGATGCTGTTGACCAGCTCCTTCCTTCTTGGTCCCCGACCAACCACAGCAATGGGTCACCGGGTAGAGCATGGTACATTTGAACCACAACATTCTAAGAACTGTCTTTGCCTTCCTCTTCCTCTGCCCTACCTT
This sequence comes from Eonycteris spelaea, assembly GCA_003508835.1. Lineage (NCBI taxonomy): Eukaryota > Metazoa > Chordata > Mammalia > Chiroptera > Pteropodidae > Eonycteris > Eonycteris spelaea. The sequence continues at coordinate 14,077,657 of PUFA01000025.1, forward strand.
GGTCATGTTTTCCCATCTTCTCTCTTGTTTGATTGCAAGATCCTGAAACAAAGTCTGTGTTGTAATATCATTTCCTTGGGAACATCCCATGCCTTATCAGTTCTCAATAAATATTTGCTGTGAAGTCACTTGAGCTCTCTGTGCATGATTTTTTCCAGAAGGAGACAGAGTCCACCCACCCCGCTCACAACTACCCTGCATTTCAGTGACATGATCAAGAACCTCTCAATAGCTCTTCTGTGGGACCTTAAAATGTACCAAGGACACTGGTTCACAAGGGTCCAATTTCTCGGCACCCTGAAAGTGTTTTAGTGCATGATCTGAAAAGCACCTGCTTGATTATTATGCAGTACTGGATGCACTCAAGGCTTCGAGGAATGGTTTCCTGAGTTTCTTGATGTTTTCAGTGCTTACTGTTACTTTCATACTCGCTAAGTAACCTTTGATACTGTGTGGTTATAACATAATAACCACATGTCAACTTTGTCTTCTCTGTTAACAGTGAAAATTTTGAAGGGCTTTAACCGCTGGTAAAAGTGCCTTCTCACATCAACCACATAGCAGCAAGTATTACCTGAATCAGATGGCTATTTTCACTAAGTGAGTTGAGTACAAAGCACAAGTAGATTGCAGAACTGCCTGGGCTTAGCCAAGTGTGGGTTAGTCAGAGACTAATTCCCTGGGCAGCTTAATTGCTATCAATCCCTTTGCTATCAGTTCTGAACCAGCCTTGGGGATGATACCAGCTTCCAAGTCCTGTCCGATGATGCCGGCTGGCAGTCCAAGCCTTGTTTACCTAAGGTAAATGTGCTGGGGCCATCCCCGCCTGCAGGTCCTTGGGAGGGCAGGTCCTTGGGAGGGCAGGTCCTGCTCAATGGGGTGCCTGGGGCAGGGACTGGCCACCAGCATTAAGTGTCCAGAGCTCTTTAAGGCCATGGCTCCCTTCGCCTCTCTAAGGAAGAGCACAGACCCTCTCTGTCCTGAGGGTCTAAGTTCCCCAAGTGACCCAGCAGCCCAGGTCACTTCACTGCCCCCTACAAAGCCAGCTCTGGCTCTGAGGATGTCTTTAGCAGCTGGGAAGTTGCTCTCCTCTTTTTTCTGCCCCAAATGGGGTGATTCCTCGGCCACCAGCTGGGAGACACAAATTTCCTTCATCGGGAGTTAGCTCTCTCATTCGACTCCCTCTCTTCCCCAGTGGGAGCATTGTCAACATGCTCAGCAGGACTCCAGGCCTTTCTCTGAATTGCTGATGGCAAAACTGACCTCAGAGTTATACTGTGAAGGATGTCCCATGGGGTCCCTCATGGCTGCCCTGTGTCTTGGCGCCTTCTCAGGGGTTCCTCCCTTTTCAGGGGACACTGGAACTCTTCATGGTCCTATCGTACACATACCACCTACCTGTGGGTTTGCCCTGTGAGGACTAAGGATAGATGCGCTAAGTACCCAGTGCCCCCTACCTGGCAGCAAAGCCACCACTCTAAGATCCTGTCCAGAGCCTGGTAGACGAAGGAGATTCTGCTCACATCTCCAACCCAGCCCACCTTCCTCAGGTAGCACAAATGCCAACCACTCTAAGGCCTCCTCCCTGACACCCAGCCCACTGAGGCAGTCCTGCTGAGTTAGAAACACCAAAGCGTCATCTGTGTCAGTGTCTCTTTAGGTCCCTGGACACAGCACAGCAGAACACAGTTTGCATCCATATCAAGCATAGTGGCAGGCAAAAGAGGAAGCACAGTCTTTCCCATCTGGAGATGATGTGGGATTGCATGTACGTAAGGGACGAAGACACTTGACTGGAAAACTATAAGAAGCAATCAGGGAAGTTGATCATGACAAAAGTAATATGTAAAAAGCAATAGTTCCCCACATAGAAACAAAAACCAGTTAAAATAGATATAATGGAAGAAAAGGTCTCTTTAATAATCGTGGCAGTAACACATCAAAAGATCAAATGTCAACTAATAAATTTAGCAAAAGCTCCATAGGGTTTATTTGGAGGATGATAAAAGAAGACTCAAGTAAGTAGAAAGATCCACTTTGTTCTTACAAAACTCGTCAATTCTCGCTCAGTGGTTTTCTAAATTTCGTAGTATCCCAATTCAAATGCCAATAGGAAAAGAGGACTAAATTTTTAACTTTATTCTTTAAATGACGATAAAGTATAGATGGGTCAAATATGAAACAACAAAAGTCCTAAAGAAAAACATGAATGAATTTGTTAACAATATTTAACGATGGAAGTCCTTTCTAAGGAGAAAATATTCATAAGCATAAAGAGAAATAATAATAATAATTATTATTATTACATATTAAAGAATTAATTCACTGATTACTCTCTTTCAAAAAGGTAACTGGTCCACATATCAAAAAATTAAAAGAAAAAGTGTTTTCAACAAAGAATTAAAAAGTAAGTCCCTCTTTCCAGCTTCTCTCCTGGATGGTGTGTATGACATATCACCATTTATCTTTTTAAAGGGTATATACACACATAAAAACAATACTCGTTCATGTGTTGAACCATTGCTGTTGTTTGCCTGTAAATCCTTACAGAAAATCACCTTACAGAATATCCAGCGCTGTACTCAATCCGATTTTAAAAACATAAATGGGAGTATGCTATCCACACTCTCATACCCCTAAGATTTTTCCATTTACTTCAACCAAGAGATCAACTTCTATCTTCACAGTTGACGCTGCCTCATTTATTTCCAGTTGTTTTATGCATTGCTCTGCATAAAAATTTACAAATTTCTGTAAGGGAAAAATTGCCACAAAGCAATTCAAAAGACAAATTACCACCTGGGGGACATATTTGCAACACATATGATTGAATGGAGCAAACATCACTATTACAAATCAGTTTTCAAAGGGACAATAGCCCACTCAAAGAAAGGGCAAAAGATGTGCTCGGCCAGTTCATGCAAAAGGAAATTCTTAATGTTCTTAAACAAGCAAAAGATGGTCAACCTCGCTCAGTCAAAAGTTGCAACCAAACAAGAAATTTTTGGTTCTTTGCCTACTAAAATATATACGCATATGTAAACAGAGGCAAACACACACACACACACACACACACACACACACACACACACCAGGTTTAATATTCAGTTTAATACCTCGGTGCTGGTGAGGTTGTGGGGAAAGAATGTGCCCACTAGAGTCAGTCACCCAGAGGTGACAGGAAGTCCATTCCTAGCCCTGCCGCGGGGCCTCCGTTCACTTTTTGGCTCCCCCAAGGATTCTGCTACCTAATACCCTTCCACACACTTGTTTTCTGCTTGAACTGGCCAGCGTGGCTTCTGCCATATAGGACTCAGACCCCAACACGAGGCCTCTGAGCCCCAGTTTGCTCCCGATTCGAAGAGGATCCTAATTTCTTCCTTACAACTGAGTCGAGACGAATCCCTGACGACTGAAGTACTGATGTGCAAATGATCGGCATGAGTATCGGCACAGGGGTACAACCATCTACCTGGAAACCTTGGGCCAGAAATGTTTTGCAATTTGGAGTTTTCGAAAGGTGAATGGTACAGATAACATTACGTAGCACCTCCAGCAAGGTGTGGACCAGCACCTCGTAATAGAACCGTTCATGGTTCTCAAGAGAAATGTGTAATTATTTCAATCTCATGAGATAATTAGAGACTATATATAGCTTTGTGTTAACTCAGATCATGAGCTATGAAAAAGTTTGTGTTTTCAGAACACTTTGAATTTGGGGGTTGTGGATTAGGGTTGTGGACCTGTATGGTGCCTGTGATATTTTCCCGCGGCTGATTGTTTTATTCTATAATACTTGGCTTTTCAAAATTGATCACCATCAGCCTGGATTTTCCATAGAGACAACTCTGGCTTCTCGGTATATTTTCTCTTATCAGTCTCAGTGACCTTTGGCCCGTAGGTAGGGTGAGCCCCAGTTTGTATATGACATCACTGGGTTGTCTACATCCCTATATCCAAAGTGACACTGGAATTTCCCGAAGCCTTGAAACTACCTGCAGGGGCCAGAGCCCCAGCACTGAGTTGGGATGGTTTTTGTGTTGTTGTTGTTGTTGTTGTTAGGTGAGGCAACCTTTGGTTGACCTCACAGTTTGCAAGGACCTTGTCAGTTTACAATCCCTTCTTATTTTTTTTTTCTTTACACCTATAGCACCTGGTCTTCCTAGGTGGTCTCCCATCCAAGTACTAAGCAGGCTCGACCCTGCTTAGCTTCCGAGATCAGATGGGTTGGGGCTTGTTCAGGGTAGCATGGCCGTAGACAGGATGGTTTTTATATATGGGCCCTGCTCTGACTTCTAAGGGAAGAAATCTCAGGTTAAGGGTGAAATATCTTTAGAGTTAAAACTCCCTTTTATTGAGATTCTCCAAAAGTAGAAATTGACTCAGGAAATACGAAGATTGATCTGCCGTCTTGGCAATCATTGACTAAGCACTTTACAAGCTTATGTTTAAGGTCTTAAACATGACATACAATTCTTTTCCTTCTTCTTTTGCAGCTTGGTTGAGGTATAATTGGTATACACTAGCTGTGCATATGCGCGATGTACATTTTGATGAGTATTTTTACATATGTAAAACCATCACCACAATCAAGATAATATTCGTCACACCCAAAGTTTCCTCATTGTGCACTATTTAAAATAAAGAATGTCAAGACTGTAAAGAAAGCAAAAAATTTCCTTCCTTAGCAAGCTCTTGCTTGTAAGGGACAAATCCAGTTGTCTTTTTTATTGTATTTATTTTTTAAAAGCAAAACAACTCCAAAGAAGGGGTCTAAATTTCAGTAGTCCCAACAGGATAACATGCAATTAAGTCTACCCTTTTTGCAATCCCACATCTGCCACTTCAGAAAGATCCAAGCAATGCAAGGTGGTAGCCTGCCCTGGGTCCTGGAACAGAAAAAAAAGACATTAATGTGGAAACGTGAAATCTCAGTAAAGTGGGGGCTTTCATTAATATTAAAGCACCGATGTTGGTTTCTGGGTTTTGACAAATGTACCTTAGTAACGTACAATGTTAACCTTAGAGAAACTGAAATGAGGTAAGGGTGCACACGGAACTCTCTGTGCTATCTTTGCACCTTTTCTGTAGATCTAAATTATCCAAGATGTAAACTCGATATGGGAAAAGATTCCAATGACAGTTACTAAAGGAGAACCATGTTTCGTCACAAATGCTATGTTTTAAACATACATGATTGTATTATAACCCTAAGTAACGGGCAGGCAATAGCTCTTATGTGGTAGTTTTTAGAAAGTAACAATGAAACGCATTTCACTTTCCGGTGTACCTTCTCCTTGTAACCGGTTGTATCATCTTGTCTCATTCTTTTCCATCGTCACGTGTGGGGTCCTTTACCTACCAATGACGACCAGTTCCAAACGCAAGGTTGAGTGGAAGTTTCGCATGTTATTTGGGGAAATGAGACTCATCTGCCTGTAAAAAAAAATAACAGAAATGGAGCCACTTTAAAACGGAGGCCGGCTGCCATCCCGGAGGAACTGGTTTGCACATCCACACACGCAAACCTTTGGAATGGTGAAAAAGTCAGAGGAACCCTTGGACCGGAAGGTGCACAACACTGCGTGTCAGAGAACTGTTTGAAAAAGATAAACGAAAGCCGAGACTACGACTGCCAGACTGATGACTAGCAGACGGATAATTAAAAACATTACTTAGAAACAGCGCCACTATGTTAGTTTTTCTGCAGAAACAGAAATCCCTTCCGTTGATGTAAGTGTCCCCTTTCCCTTTCTCATAAATAAATACCGCTTGCCTTTGTCTCCTAATCAAAACACTATTTGGGCTTCTAATTGCTATTCTTTTTTTTTTTTTTATCTCAAATGTATGTGTTGCCTTTTGCCTTGAAAGGCCTTTCCTTTTGAAGTTAATATGATGCTTTAAAGTAAAGGGGCTGAATAGACATTTAATTTGTGGAAGAGAAACAGTCTCTCTTCTGTTTTGTGCTCCCTGTTGTTGATATTTCTGTGATGGTGGGCAGGATCTGAGGGGTGGGACATGCTTGCGAAAAGGGAGCCAATAGAGAAATAGAAGGGTGGCCCTCCCTTCTCCTACTTAAGAGGTTGCAGTGGCTGGAGCCAGGTTGCAGGGTGGTGGGGGCGTGAGGGAGAGGATTTGGATGTGGACGACGGGTCCTCCAGGCAAGGGGTGGGCTCAGCGAAGGCGGATCCACCCTCTGAATAAATTCACGAGCATCTCAGTTGTGCTCACAGCAGGTTCAAAGCCAGCCTGCCATCCCCATGTTTTCTGGCCTTTGCCCAACTCTAGAGGTTTGGAAAGTTGGACACGGTGCCTGATTTGATTTGACTTACACGGCAAAAATGACCTGACGGTTCTTGTTTCCTAGTATTGTCAAGGCAACTGAGAGCGCATAGCTGGGCTCACCTTTTTAACAAATGCGCTCTTCCTGCTGATGAAAATGTTTATCTAGGTCAGGAAGTGCACAATATTTTCAGTAACCTGTTTTTACTCATTAGTTTGCTCTCCGGCTTCCTGTTTAAAAGATATTTTTCTCTTGTTAATAATTAAATTATTAAAGTCCAAGGGTTGGTTAAAGTTTCAATTTAGCTACAATAGTTTGGTGTGGGCTGTATCTCAAGTGTCTAGAACAATGCCTGGTACATAGCAAGGCTCAACAAATGTTCGCGGAAGAATAAAAAAAGGCAATGGAGGTGTCTCTTTGGATAAGTCAAACTTAAGTGTCATTTACTAGCATCGTATTCATCTGAATCAGAGTTCTTTAGGACTCTTCGTTTCCTGAGGCAATGTGAGTGATGTCCCTTTGGGGGGAAGGGGGAAAGAAAGTGTCCCTGAGTCTTGATTGAAATGGTCCAGGGCTTCATCTGCAGAGATGATCCTGTACCACCTGAGAGAGTGAGTGAGGACGTGTTTGCAGCTGTACTCGTGTCCCTGGATGTTTAGGACGGTGCCAGGGGGTAACAGTGCCCTCCTCGCTGCGTGTCCTGGGAGGGCCAAGGCAGGGCAGCAGGCTCTCCACGTCAGGGGAGACGCAAGGTGCTATGTTTGTTGTGTGTCCTCTGTCGCTTTTACGAACACGTAAGCTCACATGCTTAGAAGTTTTTTTTTTATTATTATTGTGTGGAGAACAGGATCTAGCATGGAACAGATATTCGATAAACATTGGTTAAATGAACAAGAAAAGGAAGGAAGGAAGGAAGAAGAAAGAAGAAGGAAGGAAGGAAGGAAGGAAGGAAGGAAGGAAGGAAGGAAGGAAGGAAGGAAGGAAGGACCTTTCTGTTCTCGCCTTCACCGACAAATGTATCTAAACGAATTTGTGCTTGTTTTGTTTTTGTGTGAACACATAGTAAGTCGCAAAACTATGGTGTTTGAGGCTTCAAAGAAAAATGGAAATGAAAGTTCACGTTAATGAAAGCTCAAGGCTCTGCAAGAGAAGGGAACTTCACCGGGCATTGAAAACCCATGAGATGCAGGATAAGCTCCCACGGCCTCTGCACGGAGCCCATGACTTTTCCCGGAAAGAGGCAACCCGAGGCTTCAGCGTGAGGATTGCTAAAGAATAAACATGAGGTATCTGGTATCTTTCCCTCCAGCCCGAGTCATGCTCCAGGTTTTGCAAAGTCAAGACTATGTCTGTAGAGTGTCTTGAAAACACAGGCAGCCTGATTTTTACATAGTCATGAAACACGAGCATGTGAGCAGCAGAAGATTCCTTTCTATTTCATCCTGAATGTGGTTTCTATGACCTTCTCCTAAAGGACAAAGTAATGCTGCCTCCTTGCCATTTTATAAGTGCTCAAGAACTTGAGAATTTCAGGATACAAACTGTGGTTCTTTCTGGGTTGTAAGATTATGGAACAACTTTTTCTCTTCTTTTTCATTTTTCTGTATTTTCTAGACTCACCCACCATGAGCAAATACTATTATTATAATAGGGCGGGGTGCGGGGGGTAGGAAATGCATGTGTTTGTTACATTTGGAAGTTACAAATCAATGAAAATACCATTTTAAGTTAGCCACGTACTAAGGGTCCAGCAAAGGCAAAAGTAATGTGGAGCAGAAGTCAAACGGGAAGCAAAATGCACATCTTGTAAACTGCCTTCTCTTACTTCACATACTAGAGCACTTTGGACATTAGGTAGCCAGGTTTTTAGTTTGGTTGCTAGGAAGCTGATTTTAGTAAACATTTTTTTGACTATATATGGGCATCCTCCCTCTGCCTAGCCCCCTCAACACACACTCTGTCTTAATTCCCTAGGCTTATATACTTGCCCTTAGGCCCATAATTCTTTATCTAATATCTTGTACCATGTGTTCTTCTTTAATTATGGATTCTTACATTAAAAAGTAATACGTGCATATGATACAAACCGTCATATAGTATATTTATTGTTCTAAGCTGCCTTAGAATTCTAGAGAACGAGGTACAGGATTAGTTTTTTTTTTATTATCGAGCAGTAGAATTCAGCTGATTTTCCGTAGGTACTGCCCAAGCTAAGCCAGCACATGGGTTCAGGTGGCTGACAGTATTACATCACACGCCAGCTTTTCCCAGAAGTCTTGACTCTGTCAGGAGCCTTTTCAAGGGGAACGTGTACCCAGAAAAAAATTGTTTGTGGAGGGGAACAAATTAAATGAAGAAACCTGCTTTTTCTGATGATCCTCTTTCTTCCTTACTGTGAGATAATAGAAAATACACATTGGTCTCTGCCCCAGCTCCTGGCACAGACCTCCTGAAATCCTTATAATTTCCTGGGCGATAGGGGTGTCTTTCATTCTTATGGGGTGACTCTGGGTGGGCTCCTGGATGGCTTTTGGGTGAGGATGGGTCACCAAAAAGAGCAAGCTTGGAATTTTCAGCCCGGCCTCCCAATTCTTTTGAGAAGGGCAAAGGACTGGAAATGGAGTTAATGATCGATCTTGCCTTCTATATGGGGTTCAGGGAGCTTCTGGGTTGGTGAACACATTCACGGTCCTGGGAGGGTGACATGCCCAACTCCACAGGACAGAAGATGCTTCTGTGCTCGGACCCTCCCAGACCTCACCCTGTGTGTCTTCATCTGGCTCTCATCTCTGTCCTCATCCTTTGTCATACCCTTCGATAAACTGGCAAACCTAAGCCAGCGTTTCCCTGAGCTCTGTGAGCTGCTCCGGGAAATTAGTTTGGACCCCAAGGAGGGGGTCATGGGAATTTCCAATCTGTAGCCAAGTCAAATAAAAGTTGTGGGTAACCTGGGGGCCTACTACTTGAAATGGGCTTCTGAGATGGTGGGGGTCGTCTAGTGGCATTGAGCTCTAAACCTGTGAGATCGGACACTATGTCCAGGTAGATAGGGTGAGAATTCAGTCAAACCGCAGGACACCCAGCTGGTGTCATGGAGAATTGCTTTATGGGGTGGGGGGCGGCTCACATTGGTGACCAGAGTGTCAGAAGCGTGTGAACGTGCTGGGAATGTGACAGACAAGGGGACACTAGGGGAGAACTGTGTTTTTCCTAACGCACCTACCAGGAGACTTGATGACTGGCCAGCACTGCCCAGGTCATGTCCGACTAGTACATTCGTCCATCAGAAAGTCAGAGCCTTGTTGAGAAATGAATTTCCACGGAGTACTCAAGAAATGGAACAAATCCTTTCCACCCCCACCTGCCCTAACCCCAAGCTCCAGAAAACAATGTTAATCTTCTTTCCCCTCTTTGAGAAGGAGGGCTTTTCCACCGGCCGTGGTAACAGTACGCTGAATTTAACAAGGACGAATGCCAGCCCCAGGAAACGTAGCCCTGCCATGGCCAGACCTTCGGTTTGGAGAGGGGGCAGTATTGGTGTAGGGGCCAACCTAGGGACACCAGGCACGTTGGAGGTGTGTGTGTGCCAGGTGAGGGGACAGTGGAAGAGGGAAGTGGTGCGAGAGCCCAAGGTAGAGGTGCTGAGAGCGATCACCCCCCACGGAGGGCTGCATCATGGGCCCCCAAAGATGTCCAGGTCCTAATCCTCGAAACCTGTGACTATGTCATCTTGCTTGGCAAAAGGGACTTTGTGGGTGTGACTAAATTGAGGATCTTGTGGGGGGGAGGATTATTCTGGATTATCTAGGTGGACCCAGTGTAAGCGCAAGTGTTCCTCTAAGGGAACGAAGGGGACAAGAGTGTCAGAAAATGGATGGCTTCAGGGACAAAGAAGCTGTGGTGCGTATTACTCAGCCAGTAAAAGAGGGAAGTCCTGCCGTTAGTGACAACATGGACGGCCCCCAAGGGCACTGTGCTGTGAAATAAGCCAGACGAAGAAAGACAAAGACTGTATGAACGCATTTGTGTGTGGGATATTAACAACCACAACAACAACAACAAACCCAAATACAGAGACCAGATTGGTGGGGGACAGAAGCAGGGGTGGGGGAGGTGCAAAATGGGTGCAAGGGGTGGAAAGGTACGAACATCCACTTATAAAATAAATAAGTCGTCGGACGTGATGTATATACCACCGTGACTTCAGGTACTAACACTGTACTGCATATTTGAAAGTTGCTGAGAGCAGATCTTTCGAGTTCTCGTCACCAGGAAAAAGTTGGCAACCATGCGTGGTGATGGATATTAACTACACCTCATAATACACACCTACGCCGAGTCGTCGCGTCGTACACCCACAGTTAATAGCGTGTGGCAATCACACCTAGTTGCAAAAAGAAAAGAAAAGGAGCCGTGAGGATGGAAGCAGAGATCGGAGCGAGACTTGGAGAGCTGAAGGCACCAGGCTGCTGCCTGCAGATGCAGGAGGGGCCCAGGGGCCCAGGGAGGCAGGTGCTTCTAGACGCCTGACAGGGCAAGGAAGCAGACTCTCCCCGGGGCTTGCGGAGGGAATGCAGTTCTGCCAACCCGTTTTGGACTTCTGACCTCTAGAGCTGTCAGATCACGAAATTTTGTTTTAAGCAGCTAAGCGTGCGGTGATTCGTTATAGCAACCTGGGAGAGCTCATACCCCGGACAGGGGGCCCAGGCAGCCCCCACAGGGCACAGGGACAGCAGCGGACGATGGATCACCCATCGCTGAGCGGAGGGGGCTGCCCGCCTGGGTCCCCGCGTCGCTGGGAGACTTTCCCGGGAGGAAATGAAGGCCCCCAGAACGGCCTCAGAGCCCCAGAGAAACCCTTCATTTGCCCTCAGGAAGCCTTCCTGGGTGAGCTAAAACTCCGAGTTTCGTTATCTGCGGCTGGAATTGCACCCCCTCGGTGTGGTAATGCGGTTCTGCCCCCAGAAGTGCTGACTGGCGACTTCTGAGTGGTTACAAAACAGGAACTGACCTCTCGTGGACTTAGTCCGCACGGGGAGTCGTGTCGGGGCTGTGCAAACACAGCCTTTTCGAAAGGTCACTATTGCTGTTTCCCAATCTCCATGGAATGAGAGGAGCGTGCGTCAGATGGAACCCCGTGGGGTGACGTTCCCTCTTCGGTTCCTAGCAGCTCTGTTCTGTGTCTTTTTCACACACTGGTGAAACCAGAGATCAAGACCCCTCATCTTAGTCTGTGCAGGGGTAGTATACCGCGGACCGCGGCGGGGCTTAAACAGCAGACTTTTCTTCTCTCCCAGTTCTGGGCCTGGAAGTCCAAGATCCGGGCGCCAGTGGCCAGGTGCCAGCGAGAACTCTCTTCCGGGCTCACAAGAAGACCACCGACCCCACCATGAGGGCCCCACACTCATAAGCTCACCTGACCCCGATCACCTCCCAAAGGCCACATCTCCAAACACCATCACGAGGGGGGAGGGCTTTTGACATATGACATTGGAGGGACACGTTCAGTCCATAAGACCCCTACAAAATGAAAAGGCATACACACGTGTGCGCACACACACACGCACGCACACACGTGTGCGCGCACACACACACACGCACACATGCACAGAGGCGGGGCCCTTGTTCTCCCAGGTGAATGAAGCTATAGTATATATGCATTTAATGAGAGGTTCCGGGACACATGTTTCATACACAAAGAGTGACACTAATCGAACTAGAATACGCGTTTTGAAAACAAGGGTGATCGCGATAAACAAAGTAAAGAATGTATGTGAAAGGGTATGTATTCATACACATATTTCCAAAGACGGAGTAATATTTGTCTTTAACTTTTAGGATATGTAATGTAAAATTCTTTTGATTATATGGGGTCGATTTCTTTCATGAAAAGTTCTCGAAGAATTGAGTTCTGAGAGGAACTCCTGGTGGTTCTTGGAGATGAAATTTTTGTGATTCTTGGCCCAGAGGAGGAGTATAGCGGCTAAAAATTCCCTAAATATAACGAGGGTGTCCCAACGGGGCTCAACAGTCAGAAATCAAGACACGCAGCCGCTTACCTTACCCCATAGGTTTGCCACGAGGATGGAGGAGCGCTATAGATGACATGGGGTGGGGTCTCGATGACGGGTACCTATCTTTTCAGAGGGAGAGGGCATAACTCCTTGGTTTGCTGATGACGCCCGTAGTGACTCATCTGATGTCCCGCCTCCTGACTACACTCGGGTGACTTGGCAGCCACCACCCAGCCTGAACCTGTCAAGAAACTACTCCTACACGCGCCCAACCTGCCAGGTTTTTCCTATAAGTCGCCAAGACCCAAAGGACAGATTTAAACACAAAAGGATGATGATATGATCTTAATCTTTTCCAAAGAAATGAGCTCCGTTTGAGATTGTCTGAATTAAAACCCAAGAGGCTTCATTACACAAGCCCTTCCCTGAGAACCCATGAAGAAATCTCAAGCCCACGGCTTCCAGTTCCCACCAGAAGCTTCCTGAAGCCCCGCCCTCTTCCTGGAGTTGTTGAGGCTTTTCCAGGGCACCCATCCGGGTTGGGACTATTAAAGCTCTGGCATTTAGCTAAAATGGAGATGTAGCTTCTCTTTTTTTACAGGGGTTAAAAGAATCAGTAAACTTTCCTTCTCTCTTGTAATCGTTGCTTCTTGCAAGTGTCTCTCATGGGAGGGAGTAGAGAAGAAAAGAGTGTGTATTTCAGGGATGAGGTTTTAAGGTGGGCCCACTGGGGAAGCAGAAATGCAGCCCTTGCAGGGAGACAAAAGAAGGGGCCTTGAAGGACATGATGAGAAGGCGGGACTCGGTCTCTGGGGACCTGAGGTGAATTTGTCCAATTTAAGTGCTAGTCCCTCCGACCTTGAGGCTGGCATTTCTTGGAACAAAGGACTCCAAGTAACGAGCTCCACTCAGCCACGCTCAAGGGCCTAGTTGGGGCTCAGAGCTCTTTTTGCTGCGTTTGAATCAGCGGGGCACACTCACCCGCCTACACTTTGTAGGCGTCAGTCTCAGCAGAGATCGGCACTAACGTGAGATATCAAACCGTAGAAGATGATAATCAGGGACGGCAACAAAATCCTCAGGAAGTGGGAGCTCAGGCAAGAGATGGGGTTTTAGAACTCGGGGTATGGGTATGAGGAGGGGGCAGAGGTGAGAGATGAGGGGAAGAGGAGGGAGCACAAGTGGGCGCACGGCGTGGGAAGAGACGTAGCACACGTGACTTTTGCGAAGTACATCTTCAAAGACTTGCTGATGGGATAGCAGGGTCTTGCTGGGGAGCCACGGGAAGTATGATCAGGTAGGCAGAGCCAGGCCCAAGTCTGGGGAACTAAAGAAAGGGTGAGAAGTTCGTTGTGAGATGCCAGGGGCTTCGGGGCTAGGTGGGGTTGGCCAGGATCCCATCCCACGACTTATCGTCTGTGTGATTTTGAAGGTCAGATCAGTCCGGTTTTGATCAGAGAAGCAGAACCACCATGTGATGCAATGTAAAGTGTGTGTGCATGTGTGTGCGTGCCTGCGTGTGTGTGCGTGTGTGTGCGTGCCTGCGTGTGTGTGTGTGTGTGTGCATGTGTGTGTGAGAGAGAGGGAAAGAGAGAGGTAGGGGTTTGATCTTAGGCAATTGCGGGAGTTGGCTCCAGTTTACGTGAGACCGTTTCTCCTGTGTTTGGGGCTGAAGACCGAAGTTTCGAGACAGGAGGCCGAAGAGAAGGCAGACAAGCGTGGATATCGGGACAAGCTGGAACCGGAGGCTGCGCTGGAATCCCCTCGGTCTCGCCATCTCCAAGCCTCCCACTTGGATGACACCGTGGGCGTCCTACAGGAAAGTTGGCTCCCGTTGCCATGGAATTAAATGCACGCCTGGCCCAGGAGGCAGGGAAGCTGTAGCAGAGAATCTGGCAGGACTTGAAAGAGCCTCGGGCCTCCCTGCAGCCCCTGCCATCCAGGATGCCGGCTGATAAGCCACCATGCTGTGACTGCGATGCCCCATGCCCTGCCCCAGCCTCCCAAGCATAAAAGAATATGGCTACATCGCAACTTCCACCTCCAAACCTTTTACAGAACCATCTCTCTTGGCCCATGCTAACTGAGGATTATGCAAGAAGGCCGAAATGCGGTCATAACTTAACAAATTAACGAGTTCAAATTCACCAACCGATTTGACTCTTGGCGTCTCGTTCTCCTCCTCTGTGAAATGGGCGTCAGCCCCCCTAACTGTGAGGAGTGCGTGACTATAACACATGTAAAAGCATCCTGGCCATCGGTCAGTGTTGGCTTCTCTCTTTCACCTCTCGTCCACCCCCCTGAGGGAGGTGAGGGAGCACTTCTAGATTATTAGCACGAGGACTATATTTAGGGACGACAGGCTGGTTGAAAGACAACAAATTAATGGTTTTGTCAGGCTGAAGTTTGTATACCATGTGGGAGCCCTTTTTGTTAGAAATACACAACTAAGGGTGTAAAATTAAATACTAGAGTGTTTATTTAGAATGAGAAAACAAATCACATTACAAATGTTTTAAAACTGCCAAGTACCACTCACATTGCCAAATCCAGAAAAATAAAGTAATATTTGTACATACCTCTCAAATACTTTTACCTACATTTTGACTGTGTAATTTTTGCCTCCACACGTGACAATGTTTGTAATATGCTTTATACAAAGAACAGTCTTTCCTCATGAATGATTTGTCAAAGTGTTTCTTATTGAGAGGTGTAAGTTTCTTTTAACTTTGCAACTTGTTGAGACATAATGTCAGAACATTTCTCAAAATATCACAGCCAAAATAAAAAATAAAAATGCCACAGCCACTCCAACACTGTGCTACCTAAGTATGTTAAAGGAGAAGTCAAAGAAGAAAGAGACAGAGCCTAACAACTGTGGTTAAAAATCTCTTGCTTTGCAGATTTCACAAAAGCATATGACTGAGAGAACACAGCGCTGGCAGCCTCCTCTGTGGCCATGGAAGAGCTTGTGCAAATGAAGGCCTCTGGAGTTTAAGCTTTTGGCAATTTCACTGTAATTCTGCCTCAGAAAGGGAGGAGCTGCAGAAGGGGACCCATTTAAAGGTTATATGCAATGATCAAGGTATTGCGTGATGCTAGGTGGGGGATGGAACCAAGCATAGGGCCGTCTAGATGCCTTTCTCAAGAAACACCAACAAGACTGGCTTCCTGATCGCATCAGATGGAGGATCTCCGTGGAAGTCAGTCATCCATTGATGATTTCAAATGTCTTCCAGACAGGAGGAGCAGGGAAACGGAAATGCCACCACCAAGAAGCGGCCTTTCCCATGGCGAGCTGCTATGGAATTGGGGACAGTCCCTTGCTTTGGGGATACTGTGTGCTTGAGGTGACAGTAGGGAGCCCATCCCATAGCAAAGTGGGCATGCTCCTTTTAGCACTCTGCCAGGGACTTCTGGAAGGGAAGCTGAAGCCCTGTGAGTTCTGCTAAGTTCCTCTAAACAAACTTTGGAAGACCCTCCCGCTAGGGAGAAACAAGTAGCCCCTTGGGGGTGACCATCCCTTCAAAAACAACAGGCTTCGTTGTCACTGCCCCTGAACTTGACATTGAGGGAGATGACAAGCCCTCTGTGGCCTGGGCTGAGACAGATGTGGGTCTGTCCTTTTCTTCAACAAGATATATTTGTTCCCTGATTATAAAAGTGAAATGTCCATTGGGGGAAAGGAGAAAAGTATTAAAAGAGAAAGCTGTTACCATTCATCGTCCTACTATGTATTTTATGCGAGCTTTTCCTCCATTCGTTTTCCATGCATCATTTTTGGAAGGATTCTGAATTATATCCTGTTTTTTCACTTAGCATATGAACATGTCTGTGTCTTGAGAAACTCAAAGTGTCATTCAAATAATGGCTAGATAGTTCATCTTATACTTTTACAAAGAGTGGCCAATTTCAAGAGTTCTACAGAAAGAAAATAAAATGCAAGAAGCCCAGAAGTAAAACTCGATGTTGCCAAATTCGCTGGTTGGCAGCCCGCCCAGCAGGCTCCCAACCCGGCTCTGAGGACCCTGTGGTTCAATCCGCGGGGTCCCACCCCCCCCCCACCCCGCCTCATTCCCCTCTTTGCCCCCTCCCTTCCGCGCTGAGCAGCCTGGGAGAGTGGGCCTCCCGCCCCCACGCACCCGGGGCCTGAGGTTACTTCCTCATTCTCCAACTCCTGCCCCTGGGCCAAAGCCGCAGGCCTTTGGAAGTGTGGGCGCATCTCCTTTCCCTGGCATCCTGGCCGCATGACCGCCCCCAAGACCGCTCCTTCCTTCACCCAGACCCTTTCTAACGTCACCCTTAAAACGTGTTTTCAAAAAAGAATTAAAAGCTTAAGAATGTGTTCTTTAGAGGCTCCTAAGAAAATAAAAGCTTCAACTAAAAGGAAGGATCCCCGAATTGGGCGACCCCGCGTAGCGGGGAGCAGCCGGAGAGGCGCGGGTGGGGACGGGGGCTCCAGGCTGGACGCGAGGCCCACGCCGGGACTTGGGTTTCCCCGGGGTCTTTCCGGAAGGGTCGCAGGACCCCCGAAGTGGGTGTCTGGCGGGGCTCCCTCTCCGCCGCCCCCCTCCCCACCCCGTGCCTGGCCAGACCGGCCGCTCCGCGCTCGGGGAGGCGGCCTTGGGGGGCCCGGCTCGGCCCCGGTGCCGGGCGCCGCGGCCCGAGGCAGCTCGGGGCCCCCGGGCCGCGGACCCCGGCCGCGTCCGCCAGCGTGTCGACGGGGGTGCCGGGGAAAGTCCCCCGCGGCGGGCGGGCGGGGCGCGGCGGGCGGGGCGCGGCCGCCGAGCGGGACTCCCTGCCCCGCCGCCGCCGCCGCCCGGGAAGAGGCGGGCCCCGCGCCCCGCGCACGCCAGGGCCGCGGCGGCGACCTGAGCGGCTCGGCGAACCCCGCGCCGGGGCCGACCCGCGGCGCCGACCCGCGGCCATGCGGCCGCCGCCGCCGCCTCCGCCGCCGGCGCCGCTGCTCCTGCTGTGGCCGCTGCTGCTGCAGCTCGGCGGCCGCGGCGCCGCGGCGCCCCCGGCAGGTAAGCGCGGCCTGCGGCCCCCGAGGCCGGACGGAGGCGTCGCCGCGGCGGGGCGGGGCGGCCTGGGGAGCCCGGAGCAGGTGCGGGCGCACAGGGACCCCCGCCCCCCGGTTGGCTGACAGCGTGCGGGGGCGCCCCGATGGGGGAGCCGGGGGGAGCCTGGGGAGGCTCGTAGCACGGAGTCTGCGGGGAGCCGCGGTGGGCGGGGGCCAGCGGGGAGCTCGGAGCGGGTGCGGGGTGGACGGCGGGGAATTCCGCGCCGTGTCCGGCCAGGGAGCCGGCGGACCCAGTGCAGCCCCTCCCGGCGTCCTGGCGCCCGGGCCGGCCCTGCGGGGGGTGGGGGGGACACTCCCGCGGCCCCCCGCGAAGCTGGACACGCCGCCCCGCCACGCCCTCGAAGCGGAGTGCGGCGCCGTCTCCCAGCTTCTCAGAAGGACAGGGGAAGGGCCGCCTCTGCCGGACACACGTCCTTTGTCATGGCCAGACTGACGGGAGCCTCTGCCTGGCGCGTCCTGGCCAGCGGCTGGGGCTGGAAGCGGGGCCCGGGCCTGCCTTCTTCGCGGCTCTCGTGCCCTGGTGGTCGGTCAGCCAGGAGCAGCGACCTCCGTTTGGGAGGTGTGACCCTGACCCCGTTTGACTGTGTGTTCAATAGCGGTCAGTTCCCCAGGATTCCTTAGATGGGGGCAGCGTTCAAGGCAAGACCCAAATATCTGGACGCCCAGTTGTGTTGGAGACCAGACTTTAAATCTCAGCTCTGCTCGCATCCAGACAGCCCCCCTACCTGGGCTCAGCCTCCTTCTACCTCTGACACTAACTGACCACACTTATAAGCCAAATATACATTTTTTTAAAAGGGTGGAGGGGGGTTGAGGGGTGGAGAGCTAACTCGGTGATAACGGTGCAGGAAGGAGAACATTCTCTCTATGTTGGTGTTTTGCTGGCTCCTTTCTCTTGGGGAGACTGAGAGATGTTGGGTAGCGCTTAAAAAGCCTCAAGGATTTAGAAGCTTCCTCCCATTTGCAGTCTCAAGGTGTCCTTCCGGTTTGTTTCTTCTACCAGCATCCCTTGCAAAGGCCCTTAAATTCCAAAGCTCCGGGGTGAGAGAGAGGAGCCTCCCCTGTGAGGATGTGTGCTCCTGGTTAAATGGTTTTCCCCCAGGGAGTTGGTCAAATGGGTAATTCCACCCCTCCCCAGCTTCAAGTCTTGAGCAACCTAGGAGGGCTCCACCCTCCCTAGACCTCCTTCAGGTGGGATTGGGGGGTTGGCAAAATGTTGGTAATTACGCAAGCTGGGTGATGGGCATGTGGTGGTCTGTACTGGTAGCATGAACCCAGAGGTTGACATGGCCGCAGCGCCCAAGGGCATAGCCAGCTCTCTAGTGATTGCCTTTTACTGTAGTCTCCAGAAGTTTGGATCTGTGTGATGATGGGAAATGAACTGGTTCTTCACCATAGAGCCTTTGAAAAGCATCACCATGTTATATTCATCTTTATTTTTGTGACTATTTGAATTTTTTTGTAATAAACCATTTTAAAACTGGGATATTTTTTAAAGAAACGTAATCAAAACTCTGTTAGTCAAAACATAAAGTGAAAATAATTAAGGTGATTATATAGTAAATATAGTCCACGTGTTTTGATAATTTATAGGCATCCTTCAGTAATCAAGAAATTGTTTTTATGATCAGAGGGAAAAAATAAGTATTAGAAACAAAAATTTAAAGGGAGACTTATAATATCTACCCCTTAGAGTTGTTATAGGGAGAACATATGTAAAATATTGTCCCTGACCCAATTTGTAGTGATACCTTAGGTCAGGGGTCACCAGCACAGGTCCATAGCCTATTAGGAACTGGGCCGCATAGCAGGAGGTGAGCAACCAGCAAACAGAAGCTTCATCTGTATTTGCAGCCGCTCCCCAGCGCCAGCATCACCGCCTCTGCTCCACCTCAGATCAGCAGACATTAGATTCTCATAGGAGCACCTGTCCCTGGTGCCAAAAAGGTTAGGGCACCACTGCCTTGGGTAGTGGCTAGAAAACTAAACAGCCCTAAAATGCAATTAGAGTCAGCAGAACTGACTCTAGTAATTTAATTACCTGAGTGTTGAACAATGAATCATGGTAGCTGCCACTTCATTTTCCAGTAAATTGGACCCGTCCTGTGCCACAGAATTGTATTACCATGATTTGCTGACTTGAACATCCAACGTTTCTGATGTGCTTAGAGACCACTGACAAAACCAGTAAATCCCAACAACATAAAAACCGTTGCAAATGAATGCACACTAAGTCACTCTTGTTTGTCTGTACTTTCAACATTCGAACCTACCAAGTAGCTGGAATGTTTGGGGCAAACTCTGTAAGTGTTAGTTATAGCTACCATTTATTGGGCCACTCCTCTAGGTCAGGCAAGCTGCTAAGTGCTTCATGTACGTTATCTTTCTTAATTTTCTCAACCATTCTTTTGAAGGAGGTAACAGCCCCCATTTTCCTCCCAAACCTTTTTTTTTTTTGGAAGAGACAAATGGTCTGGGTAAAGAAGCTGACGTCCAGTGAGCAACTTCCTGGTTATGGCGGAGGATTCAGGGGATTTTTTAAAAAAATTTCTCCTCACCTGCAGGGTGTTGGAGGTGGGCTTCGTGATAGTCATCATAATGACCCATTCACGGAAAGATCCTGAAGTGTCTTTGATTGTCGAGATTAAATGATTAATTTTAATAACTGTACTTTATTATCTGTGGGTGATGTGAGTTTGTCAAGCTATGCTCGTAAGACCTGGGATAGCCTATCCTTAGATACGTGTCATGTCTCAAACGCCTGGATCCGGGGTAGATCAGAGGTGGTGATTTATGGCGAGAAGGCCGAATAGAGGAGCTGGGCTGGCGAGGTGCAGGGGACACACTCAATGACACCTTGGTTATCTCTTTTTACCGTTAACAGTGTAGGAATCAGTGCCCCAGAGACCGTGGAGGAGGAAGGTAGAGTGGGGTTTGCATGCCCTGCTTAGGGTGTGAGTTTTTATCTTGCACGAGCCGGGGTGGCAGTAAAGCACTGGTGTCCACCTGTGGTGACTCTGTTCGTTTCCTGTTGACGCTGTAACAAATGGCCACCAACTTTGTGCCTTAAAACAACACAGATTTATTATCTTACAGCTCTGGAGGACCGATGAGGGTTTCACTGGGCTGGAATCAGGGTGTGGTAGGGGCGCAGTCCTTTCTGGAGGTCCTGGCGGGGAGAATCATTTCCTTGCCTTTTCCAGCTTCTAGAGAAACACGTTTGTGATGACATTGGGTCCACCCACATAGTGCAGGATAATCTCCCTATTTTAGGTCTTCTGATTAGGAGACTCAGTGTCATTGCAACAACCCTAATGCCCCTTTGCTGTGGAACCTAATATAGTCACAGAACACAGACATCTCTGGGTACACCGTTATTCTGCCTTCAACAGGGTCAGACCATTGAATACAGTGCTCAGTGCAGCCTGTTGGTGGTCACCAAAGGCGGGGTCTGGGTAACTGCCTGGCACTTAGCACTGCAGAAGGGGTCATTCATCAGGACACCTTGAAATAGTCACATCTTAAAAATTATACTGTGGCAGTAGTGTCTGGTTTGCCTTTCCTTCATGGTCTTGCTCCTTGCTACAACTCTGGGAGAGGCTATATAATTTCACTATTCATGAGGAAACTGAGGCTCAGGTAGGGGCTTGGCAGGGTCCTGTGGCTGAAGGAGGCAGGCTCAGGGTTCCAGCTGAAGCCCTTTGTCCATAAATCCTGTTCCCTTCCCACCAAGCCTTTGTCAGCACTATTAACAGCAGGTGCTATGGCCCTAAGTATACCGACTCTGGAGCCATCCAGTACAAGTCCATGGTCCCGAGTTTCCTACCCACTCTCTGCCACAGCCTCTGAGACCAGAAAAGGGAGGGCTTAAGCAAAAGCAAGGAAGGGAAAAGAGAGCCTGAGCTTTGCGTGGGTTTTGAGTGGGTGAGTGCAAGCTGAGGATACCCTAAAAACTGGCTACAGAATCTCTGATGGAGGTCACGTGTCTGCTCCTCCAGACACTGGCGCTAAAACAACCCCTGACTCCAACAACGCCAGTCTTCCTGGGGCTCACGGCTTTAGTGTCTGGGGGAGAGAGTCAGTGAGCTGCTGGCGATGAGAAGAGGCAGCAGTCATGTGGTACCCACACTGTGCTCAGCTGTCGCAACCTTTTGGAGCCTGTAGCAGCGGCATCCCCATTTTACAGAGGGGATAGAGCCGAGGCGCAAAGAGGCGCAACAGCTCGCCCGAGCTCCCACGGAGAGTGTGTGGCTTTGGGCGCAGGGAGTCCAGTTCCGGAACACGCTCCGAGCACCGTGGTGTGAGCAAAGGTGGGAGAAAAGCAGAGAGAGGGTGCCCTGGGCCCTGGGCCCCGTCTGCAGGAAACAGCTCTGACAGGGTGGCCCCCGAGCAGAGACGCGAAGGGTAGAGAGCTTGTGGCCCAGCAGGAAGGAAGGCTCCAGGAGCAAGGAGCAGCAAGGGAGACACGAGGCGGGAGTGAGTTATCCAGAAACGAGGAGACCGCGTGGGCCGGAATGGAGGGGCGAGGCCGTTCGGGGGGGGGGGGGGGCAGGCCTTCTGAGAGGGCCGAGGTGCAAGGCGGTCGGTAATGGGGGACGGAGCGTGGCACTCCGCTGGAGACGCACAGTGCAAAGGCTTGTTTTCTTCTCACGTGGTAAGGCAGGATTCCAGGAAACTCAAATGTACGCGAACCGGGTCCCCTGCGGGTCCCCTCTCGCACACCTCAGTAAGAGTGAAAGTCGAAGGAAGTGGGAGGCCCGTCTGCGGCAGGGAAGTCAAGGTGTCGGCAGGGCTGCCGGGGTGGAAGCCCTGCCTTCAACACTGGGTCCCTGGGTGCTTCCTTTCTTAGCTCAAAGTCCAGACTGGGGCGATGGGGGTGTCAGGAGAAGGCCGGAGGGGGAGGAAATGCCTGCCGACGCCCCGCCCCAGAGACGGGGCACTGCGGCAGGCAGACTAACGGTCCCCAAAGATGCCCACATGCTAAGACCCTTACCTGGCTAACGGGACTTCACAGATGTGATTAAGGGTGCTGCGATGGGAGGGTGACGCTTGGATCATCGGGCTCTGTGGGCCCCAAATAATCTCAAGAGTCCTTGAGAGATGGAACAGGGAGGCAGAAGAGTCAGAACCAGACAGATGGCCGCACAAGCCGGACTCAGCCCAGCTGCTGGGGGAAGGGGCCACCGTCAAAGAGGGAGCAGCTTCCAGAAGGTGGGAGAGGCAAGGAACCGTGCTTCCTCCTGGAGCTTCCAGAAGGAGCACAGCCCTGCCGACACCTTGACGTTAGCCCAGTGAGACCTGTTTCGAACATCTGACCTCCAGAACTGTTAAGACCCTAAGTCTGGGTTATGTTAAGACACGAATTTATGGTAATCTATTTCAGCATCAATAGGGAATTTACGCCAGGCAGCGTAGGGAGGGCTCTCTGAGTCTCTGATGGGTGCCCAGCCTGAAGCAAGCGTGTGCCCCGTGGGCCCTGCACGGCCCTCCCTGGAAGCAGGCCTTCAATGCTTGGCTCAGTCTGGTGGCCCTGGCAGCCACACACAGCGCGCAGGAAGGGCCGTCGGGGGAGATGCCCCTCACCACACTGTGCCTCTCCATCTGCCTTTGGCCCAGCTTTCATGAGGCCTGGTATGAATTGGGCGAAGTGTCGGTTAGCCGGGTCAGTAAAGATCTGGAGTGAAGGGTAGCCGAGCTTGTAGGTGTGGAGACAGTGGACATCCCGTAAGTAACAAGTGGCCACAGACCCTTGGTAACGCACCTTTCAGAAGGAGAGCTGGCCGGCCAGGCCGTAGGCCCACCCGGTCACTGTTTGTCAAGATTGGACGCGTTGACCAAAAAAGTGTGGTTTGAATTTCCTGCTCTGCATTCTGGCACAGCACGTTTTCCAAACTTTTGGTCTCACCTTCTGGATGTTTCTCAATAACTTTCAGTGTCCGAGAAAGTCTTATCATCATATTGCTTACTAGAGAGTAGACTCTTGAGCCCGCAGCCTCCAGCCCAGTCCTGTAAAGTATCCGCCTGGGGGATTGGGACTGTGTCTGCCAGGTCACCCCAAGGAGGGGGATTCTGATACTGGTGGGGGTTCCCTGGGGCGTGCGACAGCTTCTTGTTTGTAGTTCCTGACCTTTCATGTGTCTAAGATTCAGCTGGGAAGCGTGTTGAAAATGCAGATTTCCCTGTCTGGGGTCGGGCCTGGGAATCTACCTTGTAAGCAGCATGTCAGTGATTGTGACGGGGGCGGGGGGGGGTTGGTCCTTGGGGAGCAGAGCCGCTCTGCTAAAGCCCAGAAGGCAGGCCTCACGCTCCCGCACGCTCTGCACTCCTGCTTCCGTGTGCGAGTGGGGATACGTGTTTGTGGAGGTTTCCCATACGCTCCCTTGGTACTGAGTCTGTCACAGGGCCACCCATTTAATCTTCACAGCAGCCTGTGGAGTGTCCTACTACTTTTCCCTTATTCCCGAAGCAGAAACTGAGGCCTGACTGTGAAGTGACCTGCCCAGTCACACACACTTGCTCAAGGTGGAGCAGGCATTCTGGTCCAGCCAGACTCTGGTGCCCAGTCACCTACAGGTGGAAGGGCAGCCCCAAGCCCCTCTTTCTTCCCCCGGACTGTGTGGATGGTACCACCTTTCGTCAAAGCGGGAGTGGGGAGAGAGGTCAGGTGATGCCATTCCTGCACTTGGACAAAAACTGAGTTGTATACGGGGTTCAGCAGTGTGTATTTAAATATGTTTGTAACTGAGTTTTCTCCTTTTGACCCTCCCTTTCCGTTCCACCTCTTCTCCCTTCTCTTATTCTCTGTCCTTTCAAGACTCTCGTTCCCAGCTGCCTGCTCCTGAAAACCCGAAGATTCACCTGTACAATGACCAGCAGGTTCTGAGTTGGGAACCGGTCTCCCTGAGCAATGGCACAAGGCCGGTGGTCTACCGGGTGCAGTTCAAATAGTAAGCAGATGTTTCCGTTGGTGTCTTTCTTGGGAGCTGGGGGGATACGGGGGGGGGGGGCGGGGAGCTGAGCCACCCAGGCCACCTTCTCATTCCTGCCTGTAGGCACAAGTGTCAGCAAATCCATGGGAAGCAGCTATTTCTGTCATATTTTTAAAATCTCCAAGGACAGAGATTTCACGACTTCCCACTCATCCAGATGCTCAGAGAACTCTCCATCTAACCAACCACATGACTTCTTAGTTTGGCAGAAGTTCATTCTCTCGTTGGTTTCAGGAGAAACCTGTATCAACAGGCATCTCGGCTGGAAAGGGCAGAGAGCACCTTTTAGTCTTCATCTTCTTCAGGTTTAAAAATCTGCTTTATTCAGCCTTACAAGCCACATTTGGCCTGATGAGGAATTTATTCATTTAATTACTGTTAATTCTCAGTTTCTAAGTGGGTTTTCCATTTTGCATAATGTTCTGGCCCCTTATTCCCTCTCTCATCCCCTCGTCAAGCTTTGGTATAACACATAGGAAGTAGACAGGCAGAACCCAGCCCTCAGTTGTTATTTGCTTACATTGTTAAATATGTTCATTGAAGACTAAGTTAAAATTATTGACTAAGTCATTTTATATTACTAAATAAACAATTAAAAGAAACGGTAATTCTCAACGCTTGTGAGGATGCGGTTGGTAGGTACAATGCTGGGTCAGGGTCGATGGGCACATCCCTCGTAGGGAGTAATTCTTCTATACATTTAGTCATGGAAATGCTCATGTTACTTTGCCCTAAGTAGAAAAAAAAATTATTAAAAGCATACACATTGAAGTGTATGTTTATGTCCATCAACAGGAAAGTGGCAACCTGTGTCATGTTACATTGTAGTTGCCCATTAGGCGACCGCTAAAAAGGATAATTGTGTATCACTTGGTAGTGGTTGCAACTCTGTAAAAGTTGGAATACCTGTAGTCAAGAACAAGTAGAAAACTGATAGGCAGTTAATGTGTTGGAAGAGTGGGGTTTCCAGATGATTGCTTCTTCATCTTTAAACGTCCATCGTAACAAAATTTGCTTAATAAGAACAGGTTCTGAACTGGGGTTTAAAGGTTATCTCTGAATCACATTTATCTATTCCTCAAGTGATTATACATTAAAACCCAATCATCTCTAATAACTAGACCAGTCCACTGGGACCAATGGCATCACTTTTGGGACCCGGTGGAAAATGAAACTGTGGGGCCCCTGTTTAAAAATCACTAAGAATGTCAAGATGCCAGCAGCACGTCAAACCAAGTACCCCCAAGAGTAGGCTCTGTGTCACTACATGGGTCACATACCTGAAGCTGGCCCTACTCAGCATTTAGTAAACATCATATCCTAAACCTAAACAAAAAGATTTCAGTAACAGGAAGTCCCAGCTGATTTATTGACTGACATTCCTTAACCTTGAATGGGGAAGCACATTTATGTGTTGACAGAGTGTCTGTAAATATATACATATATTTTTTAAAGCTTTTGATAGTTTCATATCACAGACTGAGTTGTTTGTTTTCTTTTTGGAAAGCATTGCGTAGATACATTTTTTTCAGGGTAGAAGTTAGTTTTGGAAAAGGAACAAAAGATGGGGTGAATGTGAACATCCCTGTTTAGAAAAGTTGAGGGGTCACGAAGAACTGACCCTGAGGCTGATTCTGTTTTCATTTCCAGTCACAGATTTGTTGAGGAAGAAGGCTTTGCCTCTGTTTTGTTTTAGATTCTTTTACACTTTTGGGACATTTTAGTTACATTAAATAATTTAATTTTGAGGCTTGAGGACTTAAAACTTTCCATCCTGTTTCTCTACAGTAAAGCATTACTATATATTATAAACAAAAGTGCCTCTGTTTTATGACAGTCACAGTAGCAAAGCCAAAATCACATAGAGGACTTCGTAGAAAATTTGAAGTTTACATTAGGGGTTATAGATAGGGCAGCCTACAGGCTGTATTTGGCCCACATCGTTTAGATTTTCATTCCAATTACTGTCAATATTAAAAACCTGGATATTTCACTTAAAAAAAAAAAGAGCCCAATTTTTGTTCTTGAAAATATGGACAGGTAGCAGAGCCCTTTCTAGGTCACGCCTCGCCTGGCCTGCTGCAGGCTGGGACCTGCCCAGTGCAGTCTTCCCAGACATTTTTTTAATTTCTTCTTTTTTTTCTGATTTTAATAACAATACATGTTCTTTAGAGAAAACCCAGGAAAGTAGAAAGAATCAAAATAAAACAACCTATTGTCCTACAGTCTAAGAATAATCACTACTCTCATTTTAGTGTATTTCTCTCGGCTTCTTTTCTAAATACATTAACTTGTTTGAAAATGTGCTGGCGTGTGTATAAAAATGAAACAAAACTGGGGTTACGCTTTTGGGTCCTGTGTCTCTTTTTAAATTATTTTTAACGTAGTTAACCTTGTGAGCAATTCTTTTTCCTGTGATTTTTTTTCTGCATAAACATTTTTATTGCATGGTGCATCACACATCCCCACTCGCAGGTATAGATAGCTGACGTTTGCGGCTGTTGTAGGGAAAGTCCTCATACATAACTCAGCTCATTATTTTCTTATATTCCTAGAAGAGGATTTGCTGGGTCAAAGGGTTGTGGTCTCTCAGGCTAAATGGTGAGATCTTTAGTTGCCCCGATGTTTGCCAGATATCTACACGGTGCTTGCTAGGCACCAGGCCCTTGACCAGGCTCCTTCCTGCTGGCCACAGGGTCTACCTTCGTGACAACTCCGGGAGGCAGTTACTGTAGTTGATCTCTACTTTATAGGTAAGGAGTCTCAGGAACAAGGAAGTAAAGTAACTGGGGTTCGAACCCAGGTAATACGGCTCCAGAGTCCATGTTTTTAACCCCTGTGCTATGCTGTGCTCTCTCTCATGATGAGGGTTGCTTTCAGAATTAGGCAGATTCAGGGACAGAGGCAATCCATAATGTGTACACTGCAAGGAGGAGCTAGAATGCCTTGTGGGTAAGGCTCAGACTGGCTGATTGATCAGAACGCCGACCTAGAAGCTGAGAGTCTGGCGCTGGGCAGTGTCGTGCTCTCGAGGCTGTGTGTTTATTTCATTTTTCATTTAAATGGGGCCCACGTCACCTTATTTTTACCCTCTGCAAATAGATGGGCAGGCAGCTCTCCAGAGACAGCTTCCTCTCCCCAAAATTGCTGGCCTTCGTGTGTTAGCTGTCACTTAAATGTGGATGGCTTGTTCCTCTTTAAACTCCTTTTTTGAAAAACAGTTTTAAAAAGTACTTCTGGGAAAGGGGCAAGTTTGGGAGAGAGGCGAGGAAGTGGAACTCAGGTAGTAGATTCCATGGTGAGTTAAGGAATGAGAACCAACTTCACACTAGCTGGACACATGAATGGGGTTTGTATGAACACAGTATCACTTCTAAGACACAGGCTACAGAGGCTGAAATCAGTTGCACCCACCATTGTGTTATTTGTATCTACAAGTGTGTTTTTCTTCTGTTAGCTCATTAGTTACTTTTTGTTTTATATTCCCCATGTGAGTGAGAGCATAGGGTTTTTGTCTTTTTTCATCTGACTTATTTCACTAATTAAAAAAAACAACTTTAAAAAATCAGTTTGTAGGACAGAATGGGAGAACGTATTTGCTAACCAAATATCTGATAAGCAACTTATATCTAGAATATATGAAGACTTCTGACAACTCAACAATTAAAAGACAAATAACCGAATTAAAATACAGGCAAAGGATTTGAGTCCTCCAGAGAAGATGTATACAGATGATCAACAGGAACATGAAAACATACCCAACATTATTATGCATCAGGGGGCTACAGATCAGAACCCCAGTGAAATACCCCAGCACCCACACTAGGATGGCTACAGTTTAAAAGGCGTAATAACGCATGTCGGTGAGGATGTGGAGACACTTGGAGCCCTCAGGCATTTCGAGCAGGAAGGCAAAATGGTGCAGCCGCCTTGGGAAATAGTTACAAATAGAGTAACCTTATTGGCCCAGCAATTCCACTCCTAGGTATAATATCCACACTGCAGAGAATCGAAAACGTATGTCCACACAGATACTTGCATGTGACTGTTCTTAGCATTATTCACAATACCCCAAAAGTAGAAACAACCCACATGTCCATCGACAGATGAATGAATAAACAAAATGTGATATATTCCTACAATGGGATACTATTTGGCCATAAGAGGGGACGAAATACTTATCGTGCTTGAAAACATGCTAAGTGTGACAGGCTAAGTGAAAGGAGCTATTCACGAAAGACCATGTCGTTTATTACCCCATTTATAGTCACAAAGGACCACATAGTGTACGATTCCATAATAGGCAAATCCATAGAGACAGGAAGTAGATTAATGGTGGCCTGGGGCTTTGGGGTTTGGGGGGGAAATGGGGAGTGACTGCCAATAGGTACAGGGTTTCTTCTCGGGATGATGAAAATGTTCTAAAATTGATCGTGGCGATGGTTGCACAGCCTCGTTGAATCTGCTGAAAGCCACTGACTCGTACACTTTAAACGCGTGAATTCTACGGCAGGTGAGTCATAGCTGAAGAAAGCTCTGGGGGAACCGTCACACGTGATAGGAAAGAGAATTCTGTGACGTGGAATCCCTTTTTTCTGTTCAGCTCCGCCAGTGACACGTGGTCCAATGTCCACGTACCGGATTGCATGAGGATCACGGCCACAGAGTGTAACTTCACCCAAACCAACCGCTTGAAGGGGTTCCCAATGCATTTCAACGTCTCCTTACGCGTCCGGGCTGAGCAGGCAGAGCACGTTTCCGCCTGGGTGACGGTGCCTTGGTTCGAGCACTATCGGAACGGTAAGAGACCTTGCGCCTCGGACCTGCTCTGCACGCGTCCTTCTTCACCGAGCGTGTTAACTCCGTGCACCTCAGTCCTGCCTCTCACCCTAGACAGCTGGCAAAGAGGTGGGTTTGATGGTCCAGCCTAAGTTCTGACCGTGGAGGCTGGGGCTAGGGGGGAGTGTGATTTGCTTCGCTCAGGCCTTGGCAGACTACAGCCTGCGGGTGAACTCTGGCCCGCCAGCCTGTTGTTGTAAATAAAATTTTATTGGAATGCAGTCATACCGTCTTTTAACAGTCCATGGCTGCTTTCATGCTACACACGTAGAGTAGAGCAGTTGCAACAGGGACTGTCTGGTCTGCAAAACCTAAACTTACCCTGGCGCTTCCTGAAGAAGTTTGCTGACCTCCATACTAGGTCGAATACTAGCATGTTGGCTGCACTGATCACCCTTACCCATCCTGGCACAACTTCTTTCATGTTCAAGAAAGACTTTAATCCAGCCTCGAATGGTCCCTGGCACATAGTAGATATTCAGTAAATATTTGTTGAATAACTGGGTGAAAAAAATATGCTCCCAGGTATTGGAAGTGCGCATAAGAATCATCAGAGACAAGTTTGTACATTTGTCCCTTCAAGGATTCATTTTGCACGTGGCATCTGTGCCCGATGTCTCTTCAGCGTCCATGGTTTATACCACCAAAGAGTCAAACTTATCGGGATCCCGATTCCACCTCGAGCGGAAGGCAATCGAGGAAATGGGACCCTGCATCAAGCTAGTATTGTCATTTATTCTCGGTGTCATAATGGTATTTTGTTTATGTTTTTAAAACGGGGGGGGGAGGGTCCTATGTTTCAGAGATACCTTTCTGAATTATTTACAGATGAAACGATGTGATGTCTGAGATCCAGTCAAAATAATCCAGAGAGTGGGAGGGCGAGGGCAAGGTGGATGGTACGGAGAAACAGCACTGGCCATGGCTCAGGGGTCGATTCAAAGTTGGGAAACCAGTACCTCAGCTTTTGTGAGGATCTTCTCTCTGCTTTCTATGCGTTTTGAAATAGGAAGCTGAGAAGGCAAAAAAAAAAAAAAAATCAGTGGGCTGTACTCGGTGACGGTGACGGGAATGGGAAGGGCAGACAGGCGGCCCTGCCAGCTGGTCTTCTGCTGTGGACAAGTCCTTTGTCCCTGAGTAGAGAAGCAACACACATTTGAGCTATCCAGCGTCGCCTAAGTGAGAATTAGTTAAAATAATAATAATAATAATGGTGGTGGTCACCGGTCACTGCCCAGGAGAGAAGTATGGCACTAGAAGCAGGACCTGTCGTAAGGTCGCCGTCCACTGTCACCTGCTGCCTGTCCTTTCAGCCCGCGTTGGGTAGCAGCGTCCCTGGTTCGTCGCTGGCTGGGTTGGCGCCTCTGCCCCATCACGTGCAGGGTTGGGCGGTGGCGTTTTCCAGTCCCATCGCCGCTTCCCCACTTGTGGAGCTGGGAGGAGTAACCGACACGACGACGGTTCACCCAGGGCTTGAGGGTGGAAGGGTGAGGTGGCTCAAGGGAGCGGGCTTTGGCGTCACACAGACCCGGGTTCAAATCCCAACCCTGCCCCTTACTGGCTGTAACTCCTGGCAAGTACTGTCACCCCGGGGCTTCGGTGCCCCCTGTGGGAAACAGAGATCACCTTCTGTGGTTGCTGCACGGATCTGTGTGGCCCCCCATGTGAAGTCCGCGTTGCCCGGTTTATAGTAATCACGCAGTGCGGCGCGCGGAAGCCGCTCTCAGCGGTTATTCATAGCGCCACTGGCCCTCCTGAGAGAAGGCTGGTCGCTTCCCACCTCAGGACGAGCTTGGTGTCAGATTGGTGTCAGGTTGGTGTCAGATTCCAGATCCAGCTCGCCCCTCAGGAGGGACCAGGGGGGGGGCAGTCTTTCAGCATTGACCTTGCAGATTAAGTGATGAGTCATTGTTCCTTCAGCACTCATGGGCCACCCCCCATGCATAAGTCACGAAAAGGTGAGAGAGGCCTGCAGCGGGTGGCTGAGTCCCGCGCGTGCCAGCAGGCTTTCCTGTGCTCCATTCATTTAGCCGTGAAAAGGGAAGCTCGGGAACGCGTGTGCCGGCGTCTGAGAGCAGGTTTAACGAAAGAGCTCTTTGTCACTCGCAGCCAATTCGTGGGCCTTCCTCTCACTGTTGGTGAGCCGGGCCCTGCCCTGTCTCGGTCTGGATTAGATCCTCCACCAGAATGAATGAGGTCAGAGGGCACAGTTGCAAACCCGGGAGGGACTGGTTATTTTTGCTACAGAGAACGCTGGCCAGACCATATGCCTAACCCTTGCCCGGGGCGGTGGGCAGGGGTGGGAGGGTGGGGGGGGGGTGGAGCATGGAAGTGTAAACACGAAACTGTGCCCAGTGATGTACTTGTCTGACTGTATAAAACAAACAGAAACAGGCCTCTTACAGCTTGAAGACTCAACCTGTACTTTGATCTGAGTTCCTCCGATAATCATACAATTAAATGCTTACCCTATAACTGCTGTAATCTTTTATTTATAGCACATCATGAGTCACACAGTCCTTGGCTGTCCCATGATGATATGAAAAGGCTTAACAAATAGATTTCCAATAGTCGTGTTTCTCAGTGATTCTGTTTTAGTGTCATATTACAATAAGCTAGGAGACGAATGAATTTACAGGTTTGTAAACACCACCTTTGCTCATTTACATAGAAATTATGGAACAAAACATGTATAGGTAAGAGCTAACAGAAGCTTTTCCCTTCTGCGTGAAAATGTGACTTCCCGTTAACCTTCCAGCTCTGTTTCTCTGGAAACCTGACAAAGGCAGCGTGGCTTCCGGTCAGAACAGTCCCTGACTGACAAACTGCATTTGTGCTGAGATGATCCGAACCAGACCCGGCAGGGAGCCGCGTCTCTGGGCGGTGCCACGTGCCGCCATCCTCGCAGCCGGGCCCAGGCCTTGCGGGAACGCCGGGACACGTTCCCCTGGAGCTGTTATAAGACGTGTTCGCCCCTGTGGCTTGGAAGCCACGGAGACCCCGGCGCCTGCCTCACCTGGGCCTTGACCCCTTGCGCCTGCACTGTCTCCCGGGGGACCTGAGAGCCCCGCTCTGGCCGCCACGTGGGCCACCGCGAGAGCCCGTCCTTCCGTGACGGCAGGAAGTCCCCGGCGCTGCACTGGGACCCGGCCAGGCTTCCTCCCCCATCTCCTTCCAAGTAAATGTGGCCGGAGCGGCCGCCGGGAGTCTCGTGGGCCAGGATGCCACCTCCTGCGTATATAAAGGCACGTGCATGCAAGAATGTGTGTGTGCACATACGTCACACATGCAGTATATAGTATGTGTGTGTATACGTGCATTGCATTGTATGATATATACTGCGTAGCTGTAAGACTGTATACAGTACGTGTGTGTATATATATATATATACACACACACAGTATATAGATGTGTGTATATATATATGTTTATATATTCTTTGTTTTTGTTTGTGATTCTGTTTCAGTTACCATCGGGCCTCCAGAAAACATTTGGGTGACCCCAGGAGAAGGCTCCCTCATCATCAGGTTCTCCCCTCCCTTTGACGTCGACGACCCCTCCACGGCCTCTTTCTCTTATCATGTCCGTTACTGGGAAAAGGAAGGAAGGAAGCAGGCAAGAGCATTTTTGTTGTTGTTGTTGTCGTTACCTTGATTTACTTTTCTTTGGCGTTTCCAACGCAGCACAACAGAGTGCACTTTAAAGTGGACACGGAGAACGGGCTGTCCCAGGGTCACCGGAGGAGTCTGAGACCTAAGCTGGTTTCAGGTCACGTCTTCACGACCTGCTTTTCTCCTCACTATGCTGAGAATTCCCTCCTGCCAGGTCCATCCGAGGGGCCCCCTCAGTCCGATGTCACACTCCTCCTGTCAGCCAGGGTCCAGACTTTGCCAGCACACTGATTGTGACGCCTTGGCCACTCTCTGGAGTTTGAAGGCGGTTCTGGTGGGCTCAGTTCTACAACAAGGAATCCGGCACTACAGTCTGCAAGGCTTAACTTTGTCAGTTTCTCTGGTTTAGACATACAAAGATGGCACGTACGAATAGGTGAGGCGTATACTGGGAGGAGAGACTGTGTTCTAGGGAGAAGGCCCAGCAGGTGTGCGAAGCCTGGCCCACTTGGAGAGCCGTAAGCTTGTAGATCTGTCAGGAATGCCCACGGGGCAAGGAAGGTTGACAAAGGTGGGTCAGACCAAACGGGCCTGGTCAGCCCCGCGTAGCACCGGGACAAAATGATGGCTTTCCGTTATCCCCAGTGCCTGATCGTCCAAGTTGCGTTTAATGTGCTTGCATTATCTATGTGAGCTTCACGATGTCCTAATTTCAACATTGTTAATAATTTTTACAATGCTAGTAACAGCTTATGTTTACCAAGGGCTTTCTTTGTGTCTGGCACTGGGCCAGATGTTTTCGATACATCCTCTCTCATTTAATCTTTATATCAACCTGTTACAGAGAGAGAAACAGAGAGTTAAGCAGCTGGCCCAAGGTCAGCCGCTGACAGCGAGCAACGCAGAGTGAGACATCTAGCCTCAGGGCGGATGCTCTCATCCTCTCATGTAGTTTATATTTGCACTTTTTCTTCATCTCGTTAGGGTGAGTCTAAAATCACTGGGAAGGCAAAACTCACGAAAGAACAGGTTCTTAGCACACATGGAAGAAGGAAATAATCATTTCTCCAAACCAGAGGTTGCCATCTGGTGAGCCAGAATAGGGGCGTGCCTGGGAAAATCCAGGAGGGAGAGGCGGCCGCCTCTTCTGTACACGCCCTGGACTTCAGACGTAATGCTGGCAATGCAGGAGAGAGAATGGATGCTCTGACCACGTTTTTCTCCTCCGCCATTGAGTTGGTCTCTTGTCCCGAGTGCACGTTACAGTGCTCCCTACCAAGAGGCCTGTCCCCACATTCGTGCGTAGGATGGAGTCAGTGGCTTCACTCCATTGAATCGGCCCCCAGAGGGCAAGTTGGTATTGTAGTTCTGGGCAGGGCTGCCCAGTGCTGGAGGACTCAGCCTCCAGGACACTGAAACCAGACTCACTTGGCAGTGTGCCCTAATGAAAAGTGCACAGATCACACTCTGCCACCTGGAATTAGCTTGATGTCACTTAGCCAGGCTAGGCTACGTTTCTTTTTCCATCAAGTGAAACAGTTGACATAAGGCGGAATCTGTGAAGACCCTAAGTCCCTTTCTCCCTTTCGATCGGAGCTTCCAAACTTTGAACTTCCATGAATAAAAGTCTCTAGGGCTAAAAAGTTACTCTGAAAACCACCAGTATGATCTCCATCCACGCTATGAGGCTGTGTCCCCAAGAGCAACCCTTAGATTTGCTCAAAGGACTTATAGGACTAAGCTTATTATAGTTGTACTCATATGATTTATGACAGAAAAAAAAATGTACAAAGCAAAATCAGCAAAGAGAAGATGCCATGGGAAAATTCCAGAGGAAAGCAGGCGCGAGTTCCCGACTCCCCTCCTAAGAGACTCACACGGGGTACACTTAATTCCCCAACAACAAGCTGTGACAATATGTGACATGTCATCGACCAGGGTTTTTACTGGGGACTGGTCCGGGGGCAGTCCTTTCCCAGGCACGGATCAAAATTCCAGGCTCCCAGATGGAAAGAAAGTCTTCAGCATCAAAACATTGTTGGTACAATAAAGCACCCCCTATCGTGAGGGAATGGTGGGACCCCCTGAAATGCAGGTCCCCAGGGTCCAGCCCTGCAGGCATGCCTTTCCTTCCAAGGACAGCAGTCTCCGGCCCGAGCGTTGGCTCTTCTCTGCAACCTGTGATTCTAAATTTTAGAAAACCCAAAGGGAATTCTGTCCTTATAATTGCTTTATGTGGCAGTACAAGCAAAAAAATTTTTGCCTCTGCCCTGGGAACCTGTCAGCATTAAACAGAAGAAAATAAAATTAATGATCACCTGGAATCCTACTGTTCATAAGTAATACAATTATTTTGTATTTCTTAAAATAAGATCCGTAATCTAAAATAAGATTGATAATCGAACATAAGATGAATAAGCTTTTCAGTCAATACTATAGCAGCTTCATCTCTCCACATTACTGAGCCTATGTTATACCACCATTTCCAGCGGCCACAGTACATTCTCCTGTCTCTCAGAATTAGAAAGCAGTCTTTTATAAGAAGCCCTATATTGCCACAATGTAGGATACCTTTCTCTTGTTTACCTGTGGAACAATGACCGCTTTCTCCAGGACAAGAGGGAGAAGCCAGTGACTGGTGTGGAGACAAGGCCTGAGGGAGGTAGCAGCAGGGAGGTAGAGAGCAGACAGGATCCTCTGAGAAGGGATCCCGCTGTTCACCGATCACATAGAGCGCTGAAGGCGTTTGGACTGAAACTCTAAAAGGAATCGGCACGTTCGTGTTAAGTCAGAACTAGAAGCAAGCTGGGAACTGAAGGCACATTTTTGTCTAGAATGATTTTTTCCCCCTCTGTCGACTCATGTGATGTATCTACATTAGATTGACCGTGCAAAACAAAGTGTTCGTTTTAAAGGAGAAAATGTCATCTGAGAAGTTTGCTAAATTCCAGGTTGGGACCCTCCGTGGCTGCCGTGGGTCCTCAGTGGGCCCTCTGAGGCCTCACAGCCAGAAACAGCCATGATGTCATCACACCGCTCATCACTTTCCACATATAAAATGTGTCCAGTGTAAGCCAGTGACTCCTTAAAAACAGAGTTTCCGTATTCCTTGGTTACATGTCCACTGTGAGTTTGAGGCAGCATTGAACACATGGAAGTGGCTGAACAGTATCCGTTTGGGTCGTTTACATGTGTGGCTGTTGGTGGTTTTCACGTAGGAAAAAGGCCCCTTCAAGAGCAACTCCATTGTGCTGGATGATTTAAAACCCTTAAGAGAATACTGTTTACAAGTCCAGGCCCAACTACTTTGGAAATTATCAGACACCAAGGTCTACAGTGCACCTGGGCATCCAAGCAACACAACTTGTCTCAAAACGACCATAGATGGTAAGCTGTGCCTTCTTGTAACCTTCTGAGCTGGGAAAAGAGGGCTTCTTAGCCAGTGAAACTGGGGAACTGAAACGAGGCGGTAGGAGTGGGGAGATCCAGAGGGAAGGGGGAGAGAAGAGAGCTCGTAACTGTTGGTATCACGAGCGTGGCGCCCAGGGGCCCAGTAGCAAAAGCTGAACATTGGCTTGATTTTAGGATTGCCTTACCGGCTGCTAATCTAGGCATATGGTGTGGGGAGGGGGCTGGTATCGGTCCATTTTACTGGGACATGAATACTGTTTAAGTGGTCGGCAGAGGAGAAAGGACCTGCTGTTTGTATCACGTAGGGAGATGGTCCCTTTTTTCACGTTTATGCCATCGTTTTAGCCTCTACCAAGCTTCAACGAGACGTCCTCATCGCCGTAGGAACCTTTTTGGTGCTGGCAATGCTGGCAGGGTCCTGTCTCCTCCTGGTCCTGAAATACAGAGGCCTGATTAAGTACTGGTTTCACTCTCCACCAAGCATCCCACTCCAGATAGAAGAGGTAGGTGTGCGTTCATCTAAACAGGTGGCATGTCAGCACGCCACCCCCTCGGGTCATCCCTAGGGGTTCAGCAGCGGACAAAGCCGGGACACGGAGGGTTCAGTGGTGCGGGGTTATTTGTACGTTCACGGCAGCATCATTCACAACAGCCGAAAGATGAAGGCAGCCCAAACGTCCGTCCACGGACGAATGGATAAACAAACGTGATGTACGCATGCGATGGAATATTATTCAGCCTGAAAGAGGAGGGTGACTCTGACACCTGCTACAACCTGGAGCGGCCTCGAGGGCCTTATGCTAGGTGAAATGAACCAGTCACGAAAAGACAAACACCGTATGATTCCGCTCACACGAGATACTTAGAGGGGCCAGGTTCAGAGAGACAGCGGGGTACGGTGGTGATGGGGAGCTAACGTAACGGGTACACAGTTTCAGTTTTGCGGTGAAAAAAGCTCTGGAGACAGATACTAGTGATAGTGGCACAGCGATGTGACTATACTTTACTGAACTATACGCTTAAAAATGGTGACGATGATCATTTTTATGTTATGTGCCTACGACCACAGTTTTCTAAAAAAAATGGTAATGGCACGAGGTTGGGCAGACCGATGGCCTGGCCTGGGGGTTGGCGGCAGGAGGCCCCCTCCGGAGGCAGCACACCAGTCCTGTGATTTTTGGAGACCGCCCCCTCCCCCCAGCGGAGCCTGGCTGGAGGGAGCGAAGGCCGTAGAGACAGGAATCAAGCACTCGCTTTGGGGCAGACGCTGTGTGTGCTTCGTAGGGACCTGGAGTCAACGCACACAGAGCTGTGAGCACAAGGCCTGGCACACCAGGTGCTCAGTGGGCGGGACCAGGGTCGTTAGGGCCTTGAGAAAGAAGGGTGAAGTGGGTCTCGGGCCGAGTCTGCTTCTCCCGCACAGCCCCCAGGCCCGCAGGGGGCGGTGAGGGTGCCGGCACTCCGAGGACACAGTGAGGACATCCTTAGCATCAGAAGCCAGCCAAGCCAGCCGCTAGAAGAATACTTGAAAGCGTCTGCTTCGGGAGGTTTAGTGTTTCTCAGTACAACTGGGTTGAAACTGCAAATCGTTTCGTTGGAAACGGCCTTACTCTGTCATCTCTAGAGTGTGTCGATGGTGGGTAAGAAGAGTCTGTAAAGGCAGAGCGGTGCTTTCAGAGCGAGCTACGGCCCCGTTTTCCCTCCTCTGTCACCTTCGAAGTACTCGAGCACCGTCCAAGTGACGTGTGCAGTTCCCCCTGGAACCTCCCCACGAACACCTCATGATCCCACTTGTAAAAGGCATTGCCATAGTCAGACCCACAGAGACAAGAGACCCAGACGGTGGTCACGGGCGGGGGACAGGCCGTTGCTGTTCAACGACTATCCAGTTTCAGTTCTGCAAGATGAGTAAGTTCTAGAAAGCTGCCGTGCGCCCCACAGTGCCCGTAGTTGGCGCCGTGTGGTGCTCTCAGAACCTCGGGAAGCGGGTAAAACCCATTTAAGGGCTCTCACCACACACACACAAAACACAAAACAAAACTTCCCCGATCCATATTGTTACTGAATCACAGCTCTTGATGGTCTCAGGGTTTCCCTACTAATCTCCCTCACGCAGCAGCGCGACCTCTGGACTCTAGTAAAGCGCACTCTGCACTTAAACACGGTCAAGGTGATTTAACCGCCAGTGGCTTTCTGCGGGGCTTGAATCTAAACCGTGAAGTCTTTCGGTTCACTTCCCTGGGAAGGTGTGACACATCCAAAGCAGAGGCCACTGAAGCGACCTGAGAATACCGAATCCTGTTTCACTCACCTTTTCGAGGTTTGACAAGTGCAAGTGATTCGTTGTTGTCCCTCGTTGGAGACAGCCAGCTCCAAGCTGGCCGTATCTCAGTACCGTTGGGCATGTCCAAGGGCCAGCCCCTGGGCGCTGGGTAACCTGGTGACTTGATGGCCAAGTCCAAAGCTGAGGCCGGAGGGAAAGCAGAGTTGGGCTCGGTGAAATGTCACCGGTGGTGAGGCCCTCGGCTTTCCCACGGCCCCGCCGCCAGCCCCCAGGGCCGTGCCGGCCACCCCTGCAGCCCACGTTCTCTGCGCATCCCCTGTTCCGTGACGTCAGGATGACCGGTGGGCGGAGTGGCTGAGAAAAACGCGCATGAACTTCCCTTCGCCCCCCCATCGTGGGTGAATGAGAGGTCCTGTTTCTCTCCTTCACCGAAAAGTTTGACTTTCAGAGACGTTTTAGGACTAGTGACCCACAGGCACCGAGGGTGCAACGTCGGAGCGCGCCTTTCCTGAGTGCGATGCCCCATGCCACCCTTCGGATGTCACCTCCGGGCCTTGATTCCTATCAGCGGCGAGATGTGTGGGGGAGGGGGAGGCGCTTTGAGGGGGGGAGGGGGGTGTTGGCGGACAGAGTAGGTAGGAAATTCCACCCGAATGAAACGTGGTGGTGCCGACCAAAACTAAAGTGAGCGGTCTGCTACTCTGAACCGATAAACTGACGACAATGTTGGTTTTCGCCCTTTTCAAGTATTTAAAGGACCCAGTACAGCCGATCTTAGAGGCCCTGGACAAGGACGGCTCGCCAAAGGATGACACCTGGGACTCTGTGTCCGTCGTTTCGTGTCCGGAAAAGGAGTGAGAAGATGTCCTCCAAACCACTTTGACCCCAAGCGCGGGTCCAGGAAGAGGGTGTGGAGCCACCGAAGCTGCTGATGTCCCTCCCCCCCCCCCCTCAGGACTTTTCGGAGCCCGGGACTCCATGTCTCCATTGCAAAAAGGGCCGTCGACGCCTGGGGACAAGTAGTGGATCTCGTGGGGGAGACGAGCTTATTTTTTTAAAAAAGGAAATTCTAATGATACAGTTTTCTACAATGATTCTACAGAGCTATCCCAGAAAATTTAAGGTTTCTCTTAAACACTAAAAAGGCATGTAATTATTTCTTAGCAAAATGTCTCTGGCGTACCTCTGATAGTCTGTTTATCGTTGTTTGGACTGGGCAGTGAGGAGACCTGGTCCTGTCCTCGACTCTGGCAAGGGAGCTGTGGCCCCTTGGGCAGGTCGCATAACCTGTCCCAGCCTGTCCCAGCCAGAGACACCGAGCAACCCTTCACATCCAGTCCCCCAGCTTGAAATGTGATTAGTCCTGTGAATATTTTCCGAGTAATTTAAAGGGTTTTCTTCAAGCCAGTAATAGAAAAACTGTATAATTAACTTTTTAAAAATCAATGTGACGTTTTTTCCTTATCACTTTGCCTTCTTCTTTTGGCCTATTTTCTGCAAAGTTTCAGCTTTTTAAAGTTACTATATCTAAACCTTTGTTTTCTTACATAACACCCAGTTGAGCTACTGAGGCCTCATGGTCACTCAGCAAGAACTTTCTACAGCTGTTGCTTGATTCCCTGAAGAAGTAGAAAGGGGATTTCCAGAAGCCACATTAGCTTTTCATTTAATGTCATGAGTCACATGTGTTGACCAAGGCAGGGGTCTGTAGGCAGTAAAGAGACTGAATTAGCTCGTGGATGATAGTGATGTCCACTAGGCACGCAAGTCTTCGGATTACGCAAGTATCGATTGGCTCTTTTGTCCAAAGGACGTGGATTAAAACCCATTTATATGACTTCCTAGCATCTAGGAAGTGGTTGTGTAGCTTCACGCCCCTTCCCCCACGTACGCACACACAGTGACACAGTTGCTGTAAGGTGTGCTTTAAAAAGAAGCCCCTACTGGCCCCCTGACCTTGACAATGGGAAGAAGAGATGCTCACTGCAGTACACGAAGCTTTTAGCACTAGTTGATGGAACCACCTTCTTTCTCTGCCTCTCCATTTTTCCATCTCTCTCTCTCTCTCTCTCTCTCTCTCTCTCTCTCTCTCTCTTCTCTCTCTCTCTGTCTCTCTCTCTCCGATGGGGCCCTGTGCTGCTGGTGAGGGATTGGCTCATGAACCGACTTTCTGAGCAAGGACCGTGTACCCTGCCGTCCATGATGGCAAGAGAGAAAAGGACACCCACCCACACACAACCTGCACCCAGCAAGTCCTTTTTGAAGCATCTACTTACCTATTAGATGTACCTCGAGTTCGGACTGGTTTAGAGAAGAGTTAGTAGCCGGAAATGGTGAGGACCGACGTGGATCATTTAGGAAACTGAAGGCAGAAGAGCTTCCTCTGCGGGGTCATGGGAGGGAGGACAGGTGTGCAGCAGACAGAGCAGGCTACGAGTCTGAGCCCGGCAGAAAGTGGGGCAGATCGATTCTGTTAGGAGTAAGAAGTCGTGCTTGCAGTAAGCTCATGTGTGCGACCCTGTGTAAAAGGGGCTTATAGATTCTGATAAGGCTGAACTGGGTTCAGGACAGAACCGAACCAGTGTCCTGAGGGGGAGGTCGCTGTGGTTCAAGCCTAGAGAGACCCTTAGTGGCAGGCAACAGCTCAAGTTAGTGACAGACTCGAGCCTAAGCCCAGGGCCAGCGTGATGGCCAGCTGCCAGGATTTCCATGGTTATGGCCTCAGAGGGGAGGCCTGACGCTACACCAAACTGGAGTCACAAGACGCCACACAGGCTGCCCCTCAACATCCCAACTCAGCAGACACCCCAAGCAGGTGTGGGGCCGATCTGTCTGTTATCCAAGGGGAAAGGACAGGAATTTTGAGGGTAAGATACTCCTCTCTTATAGTATTTCCTGAAAAGAAACAACCCCGGTTTACTTTGTAAAATAAATGCTCAATCAATAGAATTAATACTTAGACTAATTTGGGACTCATCGAGCTCAGGACATAATCATAATATGTTTCAGCTGGAAGTGATAACTGTTGCCAGGGCCTTTAAACAGACGTAACCAGTCGGGAGGGTCTTTGGGAGGAGCTAGAGCTGATGGGAGGAGGTCTCGCACTCTGCGTCATGGGGAGCACCCC
The DNA here is from genome assembly GCA_003508835.1 of Eonycteris spelaea. Taxonomy (NCBI): domain Eukaryota; kingdom Metazoa; phylum Chordata; class Mammalia; order Chiroptera; family Pteropodidae; genus Eonycteris; species Eonycteris spelaea. The sequence continues at coordinate 14,119,298 of PUFA01000025.1, forward strand.
AGAGGAAGAGCGACGCGGGCCGTAGTAGAGCTCAGCGGTGGTAACTGCCCCTCTCCTTAGCTTCTTTGTTTCCCCCCTCTTTAAATACCTCTCCATCTTGGCACACAATGCATTGTGTGCACGTGGCCACATCTGCATGGCTGGAGTGCAACCCTTCACCCCCTCCTCCCGCCCCCAATAATTCCTTAACGCCTAGTTGATACTGTTTTCCAGTCGACAGACGCAATCTTATAAATCATCTGTAACAGAGCAAAGGGCCCGCGCACCCGATCCAGGCTGCCCCCTGTTCCATATGGCCTGTAAGCTAACCACAGGTTTTACGTCTTGAAGTGGTAGAAACACATCGAGAGCATATGAAATTTAAGTGTGCATAAACACACTGTTATCGGAACCCGGCGATGCGCGTGCTTTGTGTATCATCGATGGCTGCTTTTTGCACTGCCAGACAGAATAGAGAAGTTGCAACAGAGATTGCACAGCCACGGCTAGTCACCCTGGTTTCTAATCCAGTGAATTTTTCAAAAGCCCAGTTAGTTCCTTGGAGACTTAGAATAGTCTCAAGAAGTCAAATCAATGGCGAGGTGTCCGAAATCCAATTTAAAACTTATTATCCACCAAAGTGCCACTCGTAGGCTTTAGATGGGTAGTATGAATCTCTTCTTTCTCCTCTATGTGTTCCAGCCGTTGTCCATGAGAATATGCTTTTACGGGTAAAGTAATATTACACATTTCAGGTAAGAGGAAAGCGCAATGCTCTGGGCCCAAGGGGCTGGAAACAGGCAGGTTTCCGGATGAGGCGAGATCTTCCCCCTGCCGCCATCCCCACAGCTGGGTCTTCCTTCAAGCAGATGAGAGTAAAGGTTATAATTTGCGACACACAAATTGTGTATCATCCCCTCTGTCACGTCAGAGGGCCTTGTTAGTTCAGCTCCGTGTAACGCTATACGTAAAGAATGCAACAAATTAGTTCTATTTGACTTATTGAAATAAATCAGTCAGTCCCTCGCCCCACGAGGTACTTTACAGCAGAGAAACCTGGCAGGCGTCACCTTGGGCAGACAAAGTTCAAATCATCAGTACGAGGGTGGATGCTTGCTTGCTGATATGCTGTACTGAAAACATAACACAACAAACATTGCTTCTGAGGTATTCCTGCCAAAAACGCATACATAACCTGAATTAATCACGAGGTGCATCAGACAAACCCAAATTGAAGGGCATTCTATAAAGCAATTGGTTTGCATTGGTTTGCATTCTTCAAAACTACCTAGTCGTGGAAGACAAAGGCTGAAGAATTATTCCAACATTGACATTAATAGCCACTAAAGAGATGTGACAATTAAATGCAATGTTTGATCATGGATTGGATTCTGAAACAGGAAACACACATTTTGCTTTACCATAAAGCAGATTAATGTGGCAGTTGACAAAATGTGAACGAAGTGCTTAGTACTGTGTCAGTGTTAACTTCCTGCTTTTCGTATCTCTTTTGGGGAAATATACACAGAAGTGCTCATGGATAAAGAGGAATCACATCGACTGCACTTTGACTAACACTGCAATGTGGTCAAAATGTTAACGTTTGGGAAATCTGAAGGTTATGTAGAAATTCTCTGCGCTATTTTTTTTGTAACTTTCCTGTAAGTCTGAAGTTATTTCAAAATAAGAAGTTCATCTCTAAATTTACAACATTTATAACAGGAAGTAAATACGTATAACATCTCACTGAGTCGCTCTTTGGCACCTGGAATAGAGCAGGTGGGAAAAAGCTCTGTTTTGCTTCTTTTCTGAGAGGACTCTCTCTGGTTTTCAGCCGAGGCCTCTGGGGTGGGGTGAGGCCGTATCAAAGATCAGGGTGCTCTCGGCAAAGGCAGTCATCGAGGGTCTGGAAGGCCCGCCCTGCCACACCTGCTTGTAGAAATGTAAAGTATCCTATTTGCTACAGGAAACAGAATTGAAGAGGCACACGTGGCCTTCAGAAAACCCTATGTAAAATGGTTTACGCTGTGTTAGAACTGCTACCAAAAAAAACAAGCACTGCAAGTTTCCGAAGACCAACTCTTGTTTTCTAAGGTGGCACGCCCCCTTGTGACAAAAGGTGGAAAAGCCATCGAATGATGGGGCGACATGCCTTCAGGCAAAGCCATCAGGTTAAGAAAGGCTGGCAGTTACTGGTCACCTGCTGTTTCCGGGCACTAAGCTGGACGTGCTAACTCTCAAACACTTACACACAGGCGGACAGCCTCGGGGTCACCTAGCTCGTAGGTGGCAATGCCAGATTTAGGGCAAAGTAATCCAACCTACACATAAACTCATAGCCCCCCAAGAATCCTGACTCCCAAACGGAAAGTGTCTGGTAACAAAGCCACCGGAAAACCCTCTTCCTCCCGTCTCCATCCTTACCTTTTCCATTCTCTGCGTGAGGCTGGCCCCTGGCTCTTTCCCCAGGCCAGCCGCGTCCAGGCCTAAGGTCCCCTCTCCTTTTGCTAATTTCCTGCACTCTTATCTGTTCTTCTAAAGCCACCAGAGCAGCAGTGCCCCCAACTTTATTTCTCAAAGCGTTTCAGGAGAGACATTTCCAAGTCACAAGTATGGAAAACACCATTTAATTGACACCTCCCCGCTAAAACACACAATGCACATTTTATAGAAAGCGGACTTTACCTAGTTCAGCCCAGGGTGTCCCCAGCTTCTTGGACCGCGGCACACTTTTTCCTAGAGGAACGCCAGTTCTAGAACAGCTGGGGAAAATGCCGGCTGGGAGGAGAGCAGGGCTTCGCGTCAGGGAAAAACACCTGAGCCGCCCGGTCCCAGTCCTTGGGCAAGTTAACTCACCCCTCCGGAGAAGAGTTCCCACCTCCAAATCACGAGAATGAAATGAACCGTAGATGGAACACAGATAGTCTCGATTAGTGTTAGCTAACGGTGTTGAGCAGAAAAAAAAATAACATTATGAAACGGGGCCCTGAAACTAGAAGATGTAGCTGCGGGGTGGGGGTGGGGAGGGAGACGTGGAACGAGGAAAGAAATGGCGGATCATGGTAGGAATGATGATGAGGGGAATATCAGTCTATTAAAGGAAAATCAGGTCAATAGGAGCTCTGTAGCTATAGTTGATCTTTATTACTTACCTGCACGGTGGCCTAAGTGCTAAAACATTTATTAATAACTCGCTCCCAAATCAAGACTCACAGTGCTTTCCAGTCCCTTGCAAATACGTGTGTGATAAGTAATGTGAGTCGCCTGACCCGCACAACCCCAGCCGCGGTGGACCACGGTGACACTTCTCCTTTCAGCCGTCGTCTGTAATAAGTGTTCTTCCCATGGTCAATTCAGTGCCAGGCTTTTCACATTTTTAAGTCTCTGAGTGATGTCCCCATCAAAATGGCCCCCAAGTGCAGCGCTGAAGTGCCATCTAGTGTCCCCTAAGTGCAAGAACGCTGTGATGGGCCTTCCGAGAAAACGTGGAAAGTTCGATGCGTCTTTCGGGAATGAGTTACAGTGTCGTTCCGAGCTCAAGGTTAATGAATCAACTACATTAAACCGGTGCTTTTAAGCAGAAACACATGCAGCACGGTTAGGTATCGATGGTTGAGGAATATGTTTCAGCCAGAGGATCGTGCCAAAAATTTAGCCTCTGTGGTTTTTCCATCAGCGGCAGAAACACAAGGAATACATTGAGGATCTTAGAAATAATGTAATTAATTAAAAAAAAGCGTGCTCTGATAATATCGGCCTACACGCAGAAAAGTACCAAACACCAAAAGACTCGCAGATTCAACGGTTCAACAGCCAGTGAATCCGTGTCACAAGGAGAACTTTCTAGCAAGGGGATCACATATATTTTTAAAGAATTCCCAAAGAGTCTGTCTTTTGTGACTCGTATTACCTATAAGAGTGGATCCGAAGATGATCTCTTTTAAAAAAAAAAAAAATGAGGAAACAAACAGGAGGAAATTAAGTGATCTGTTCACAATCAAGCAAACACATTCACGGCAGAGAATTCTATGCAAGAATAGGAAACTTGCCGTGATTTTCAGTTGGCCTTCGGGACGCTCTTTGTTAGCCTTCTTCGCACTAGCATTCTACAAATCTGAGTATGATATTTCTCCTTGCGGGAACACGCAGACTCAGGGAAAAAACCTTGAGACTGGAAACCTACCTCCATAAGTGGAGGGTGGAGGAAGGCCAAAGAAAGAGGCTGGTGATTCATAGAGTTTATTTAAGGGACACTGGCACGCACACAGGGCATGTCTGGGGCGGCTGCGAGACAATACGGATCCCCACACCGCTTGGCAGGCGCCAAAGGATTACATGGGGTAAAGCGGGGGTAGCCACGGGTGCTAGTACGTGAACACTGCCGGGTACAGGAGATTACGCCACATGCTTGACCAGGTCAGGACGGCGGCCTGTTCCAGGAACCGGCGTGGCGTGGGAGGCAGGGGAGGGCCGCTGACGTATGTCAGAATGGACATCGATTATGAGCCGACAGCCGCTAAGGGGGGTGCGGCCAGCGATCTCCACGCTGGCCCCGTCCAGCTCCGTCCCCGACCGTCAACTTCTCCTCCGCACTCCGCCCCTGGTGACCGGCTCTTAGGATCTCACGTGCCTTCTTCTTCAAGGTGCCCCGAGCGAGGGCCATCAATAGCAGGGAGGCAGCCCACTTAGTCCCCAAGTGACTGCACTGGAGACACCATCCACAGCCCCAACACAGGCAGAAGCAAGACAAAAAACCCAAAGCCCTAGGAACAGGTCCAGGATTCGTAGGGCCCTCTGTAAGAAGGCGTGGCCATCAGTGCCCAGCCCATAACTGGCTGCCACAGGAGCAGCAGAAGGCCGAGGTCCCAAAGACTTTATTTAGTAAGCGCTGAGACCGGAGACCTTCTCCCTCTGAGTGCCCACTCATTGCCTGATCTTGAGATGTTAACGTGGCCACGGCTTTGAAACCTGACCAGAAGGTGCAAACAAAACATGTTGGCTGAGGGGGGGGAGGGGTGACGTTCTCAGCGGGAAGGAGATGAGTCAGAGGGAACGTGCCAGACTGGGACCCCACTTTCTCCCACTTTTTCACCGGTCTGCGTCCCACAGGTGCCGATCGCGTAACATAACGGTTCCACCTGAGGCTGAGCAGTTCCTCCCCACCCAGGGGCGCGAAGTAATTGCCCCTTCCTGGCAGATTGTCCCATTGCGGGTTCCGGCATGTGGTCACCTGTCCAGGCACGATCGGGCTCGGTGCCCTCATCGTCATGGCCCTATGACCCCTGACGAGTGTTGAGACGATTGCTGTGTCCTCTGTTCCCCACACCTGTCCCATTTGGGGTGCCTTAGCCTGAGTTCTTTGGCATATGGGGCGACAGTCCCCGTGGCTTGATCATTTCCTGGATGAATGCCCAGGAAGCGCGTTGCCCACCCGGCCAACCTAGGTTTCCAGTGAGTAACTATCTGTTGTGTAAGGACACCGTTATTCGGTTTGCTTGTTTTACCAATCCAGCGGCCGGGTGGGTTATGTGGGAGATGGAACCCCCCCCCCCGGTCGACATCGTGTTCTTGAGCCCATTCCCGGACACTATGTCCTTTGAAGTGCGCGCCCCGTCCTTGCGATCCACTCATCGGGGTGCCGGACGCGGTGCTTACTCTTCCAGCCCCTTTCCGGGAACAGCTGGCTTAGCTCACCAGCGTGGGAAGGCTTGAGTTAACCCAGAGGTGCTGTTGCCACACGCCAGAGCATCTTTGGAGCCCTCACTCAAGGGGCGGGGGGGCCTGTGTGGTCGATTTGCAGTCCCTTACCAGTGGGGGTCTCAGTGGATGGCCCTGGATCCCCATGGCAGTTGCCTAGGGCGTGGCTTGGGACAGACAGAATAGGATGCACTGCATTAACCAGGTCGCTGGATTGTAAAGGCAGCCCTGACTCCCTGGCAATGCGCCATCCTCCTCAGGCACTGTGGTGCCCACTTTTCCTGTGCACCCCATTGACAGTGATCACTGACGGGTGAGTTTCTCAAGGCATCTGCTTCCTGATTACCTGGAGGTGCGGACGCCCTCCAGGCAGGACCATGGAAGACAATGAGATCTGCTTGGACAGTGAGCCCAAATATCTTTCTGTATCTCTTACTCCCCACCCCCACACCCCAAGAAAGGTTTGTTCATAATCATCCACCCCTCCATGTCCCATTGTCCAAGCCATAAAGTCAGCCCTTTAAAATCGCCCAGCTGTCAATCCACAGGATCATCAATACCAACCAGACAGCTCTTACTGCAGCCCACTGGCTGCTGGGTCTGTTTCTGTTTCCATCCAGATAGTATCAGTGGACCACGGATGGATGGCAGTGGTTGTCCCGGTAGATGGATTGCTCTGGCTAGAGCCATCGGTGTACCAGGTTCCAGTCGGAATGTCCCCTTTTCCCCCTTGGCAGGTTGAAGGGGCAGACAGAGGGATACGAGCAGGACCATTTAGAGGGTATTCGACAGAGCCTAGTGATTGCTGCATCTCTGAAGGCTGTCTTGCTGCAGGTAGGCATGCCATTTAGTCAGCGTGGGAGCCTGGGCCATGGCAAAGGCAGGTTGTTGGAACGTGTCCATCCACCCTGTGACCCTGTGACGGGAAGCAAGTCCTGACTGTAACTGGCTGCTCTTTGCTAAGCGTCTCCACCTGCAGGAATGAGCGTCCACTGCCAGAAGCCACTGTTCCCGTCACTGCCGCTTTCCAAGGGACGGGAACTCTCTCCCCTTCAGCTGTTCCCGCCACAGCGCCCAGCCCATGCCGTCCAAGGTGCCGACACGCCTAACTCAGACGGCACCCCTGCCTGGGAGACACGGAGAGTGAAATGGGTTTGACCAGGATTTGGCTTTCTTGAAAGCCGCCTGCTGTTCTGATCCAGATCCCCAGTCCCACACAGGTCCTTTTCTCACTGAGCGATACGATGTGCCAAGGCATTGCACTAAAAGGGGTAGAAATGTTCACCGAGACACCCCCCCCCCAAGCCCCCAGCAAATCCTGTACCTCTTTCACATTTTTTGGTACGGGGTGGGCTTCTACGGCCGCATCGGGAACAATGTGGGGTCTTCCCCGACCAACGACTTCCAAAACCTTTCCCGTGGTGGACCTCGAATTTTCGGTGTTCACCACCAGCAAAGCCCGCGAGCTTTTCTGCAACAGAGGCAAATCTTCACCTGTGAATATTATGGCATCAATGTGAGGGGCCCATTTTACAGGAGTCAGGAAAGAAAACAGTAACAAGTACAAGCCACCATCCCATGACATATGGTGGGACTGTGTAAGTAACGTTGGGGGAGCACCTGGAAGGTCCGTCATTGTCCCTCCCAGGTAAAGGCAACTTGATCTTGAGACTCAATGGCCAAGAGCGTGCTAAAGCAAGGACTGGCTAGGTCCATTACGGCGTGACGTATATTCCTAGGACGGTAGCAAAATATCTAATTTAGAGGCAATGTTAGGCACAGCTGCGTGAAGAGGAGGCACAACCTCACTCAGCTCTCCGTAGTCCATTGTCACTCTCCGGGGGCCTTCCGGCTTTTTTATAGGTCACGCTGGACTGTGGAGGGCGCTGTGTGCAAGGCACAAAATGACCACACGGTGGCGCTCTTGGATAGTGTCCTCTATTTCCTTGTGTCCTTGCGGTAACCAGTACCGCTCTGTGGTGGAGGGAAACTTAACAGGCTCCCTGTCGGCAGAGCCTCTCAGCAGTGACTTAATTGCTCGCACCCATGGCGGAATTCTCCAACAGAGGTTTGGAGAGTCTGGCCTAGTACGGTATCAATGCCCACCCAGTACGTCCTCCAGAATTGGGTAGATAAGACCTCATGCGGGGGAGCGGGGGAGAAGTAGGGAGGGAGTGCCCAATTCGCAAAACAAGGGGGGGACCTTTCTAACCATCACGTCTGGCCTCCAAGGCCGGCTGTGGCCCTGAGCGGGCAGAGAGCCTTTTGGGATGACCGTGCGTTACGCCCTGGCCATTCAGCGGCAGTGCCAACCAAAGCAGGCACTCTTTATTTCTGAGAACGACCAATGGTGAGCTCCACAGGCCGCCTAAGATCACCCCCCCCCCCGTGGCTCTCAGCTGGGGGCGATCTTGACCTTTCTCCTATATTGGGGGCGGCAGTGGGGGAGGCACCAACCAGCGCAGGATAAAATCCCAGCTGACCTCCCTCTCCCGCAGAACGTCCGAGGGGGAGCGAGGGGATGGCGTAGGCGACATCGCGGCCCCGGCTTTCAAGGCCGCCCTCTCCGCACCAGCACCGCCTTAGGCTGGCGACCCATCTCGGCTCTGGGGATGGCTGAGGCACCCAGATCACACTGCACTGGCTTTCAGTGTGTGCGTGCGTGTGTGTGTGTGTGTGTGTGTGTGTGTGTGTGTGTGTGTGTGTCGTGGGGGGGGATGGGCAGGCTTTCTTTCCTGCCGCATTGATTCCCTTTTCCTTTCCTCTGTCCCAGTTCCTTATCTGTCCTATGGCTTAGACACACTCTCGACAAGAGCTGGTTTCCCCTAGATCTGCAAAAGCCCAACATCAAAACGTCTTCCCCCCGCCCCCCACTGCCCGGCACCCCCGCCATGGGGCTTAGTATGGAAATAAGCGTCCAGTACCATGTACTGTTTGCAAAATCTTTGCTTTCATTCCTGCTGGAAAAGCAGCCTGACCAGGTCCCTAGAACAATGGGGCATAGACTGCTATGCACATGCCCCGCTAAGTAACTGCTGCACTTCTTCCTTCAATGTCCTAACCCTGGCCTCCGCCTCTGTGCGGCTTTGGTGGGCAGGCAGACCCCCCAGAAGCGGCCAGGCACTCCCCCTCCTTGCCGCAGTGTGTCAGGTGTATGTAGATTCTCAAACAAGTGCAGGAGGCCAGCTTGCGTGTTCCGTGCAGCCGGTACCCACACGGCGGTCCATGTGCACTGACGTTCGGGCCACCCCTTCCCACAGAGAAGTGGATGCCTCTTTCCTGAGGCCCATTTCTTCAGTCTCTTGGCTGACTCGGCAGCTATTAGAATGCAAGACCCAGGGCAAAGCCCCAAGACCGAAAACCTACCTCCGTAAGTGGAGGGCAGGGAAAGACCAAAGAAAGAGGCTGGCCACTCCAGTCTGGTGATGAACAGTTTATTTAAAGGAAATTTACATGCACACGAGGCATGTCTGGGGCGGCTGGCGGCTGCGAGACGATATGGATCCCCACACCGCTTGACAGGGGCCGAAGAATTACACAAGGTAAAGGGGGTGTAGCCACAGGAGCTAGTATGTGAATGCTGCTACCAGGGATGAGAGATTACGTCACGTGCTTGACCAGTCAGGACAAGGGCCTGTTCCAGGAACCAGCCTGGCATGGGAGGCAGGTGAGTGGCGCTGATGTATGTCAGACGGGACATCGGTTATGATCTGACAGCCGCTAAGGGGTGCGGCCAGCGATCTCCACTCTGGCCCCGTCCAGCCACGTCACGGACAGTCTCTCCTCCACACTATTTTATAATAAATTTGACTGGGTCTACTTGAATAATCAAAAAATGAACAGCAAATGGATTTTTATGGTTCATTATCTCAAACAGATTGAACAATATTAGAATGTGTTAGAAGTAAGTATTTATTGCAGCAGGTTACAAGAGAATTAAAACAAGTAATAAGGCTTACAGTTTGTTGGAAGCAAGACAAAGTTTACTGACATTATGAGGGAAAACCAGCAACAAAGAAAGAATTAAACGAGATGGCATCTGCACAAAGGCACAACGTCCACAACCGCTTCATACTCCGTGCACTGTGAATCCTCTCAAGGAGAGAAGTCAAGCTAAATAAGGCTCGTGTTAGAAGCTGCACACAAGACCACTGATACTGTCTTACAGCAAAAGGCTCTATAAAATCCCTCTGGGGGAAAACAGTGCAACATAAAACCTGTATAACAAAGGAAAGCAACAGTAGCGATAAAGACCCAAATGCCCATTTGAAATCTCTCATAGGAATATGCACAGTGCAAATACAGTGTTTTGAACTCAGCAAAAGAAGCTGACTGGACTATGCACTTTCAGATTAAAGATATATTTTACAGGAAGAGTCGCCCAGAGGTGGAGAGCTGGAGCGAAAAGACTTGCAGTTGGTAACTAATGGATGAAACGTCTAATTTTTCACTCGGTCATAATAATTCCCTTTAGGAAGAAGTGCTTTGTCTTGAAACTAATTATTCCACTCTTTGTTATATGGTGCGTGCTTTTAAACTGCAGTTGTCTCAGACTTGCTTGATGTTTAATTTTGTAATGTCGGATAATGGTAGGCTGTCAAAAGGGATCCCCAGTAGATAGATCACTTAAGCTGCTTTTATAAGCAGCATGGGGCTGAGCTGCCTTACCGTCTTTTCACAGTAACCATATACAACTGAGCTTATCTGACCATGTCTTTTCCCTTTTCAAATAAAGTCATAGTAAGAACTAACTGTTTTTAAGACAGGCTTTAGAACTAATCTTTCAGGCATTTTAAAAAATCTTCATATAAAAGTCCACTTCTTTATTACACAAGAACAAATATTTTTCCTTTTAAAAAAATCTCATTTTTTTAAGCCAAAATAAATTACAACTTGCTGAAATACCATTTTTTTAATGGCTCAGTGCTTATTTCAGATATTTGGAGCTACATTTTTTGCACATCTTCAGAAATTAGAGATACTGAAACAAAATAGTTAACTCTACAATGACATGATGACAAACCCTGGCTCAGGAAACAGATCAAGCTTTAAGTCTCCATGAATAAAAGACTGATACTGATCATCCCATCTATATAGTCTTATGTTATGTACATATTAACAATCTATTCATTAAAAAAAAGGACAGAAATTTCATAAAACTATTTCAAAACTTAGAGCATAAAAGGTTAAAGAAACAAATATTTAATGTACAGTCTATTCCATTTGGCAATGTATAATTATATTGAAAGATAAAAACTTATCTACAAATTGAATATAACAAAAGGAAAATGTGATTTAAGAAGTGATCTCAGGTCCATAGCTCTTCAGTTCTTCCAAATTTGTAGATCAGAGTGCTATAAAGATATTAAAATAAATCATGAGAGGAAAAAAACACATGGAACAAGCAACAGAAAATTCATTTTCTAAATATGCTTTCACAGATACCTCACTGATCCCTTTGCAACAATTTCTAAATTAAACATTGTGGTGGTGGTGATCTAAATTTGCTTTTTTTGTAGAGCAGTTTGTTGACCTTGATGGCTGAGCTTAATTAAATATTCTTCCTTAATGCCCCAAAAATTATTAGATAGGAAACTTGTAAGGAAAAGGAGGATTTCTCACAGTGGCAAGCATTCTATGGTATCCGAGCTATAGTAGCTGAAGCACCTTAAAACAAACCATGCTACAATTCTCTGTTCATTTAGCACATAATTATTGTACACTGGGTAAGTGCTAGTACTGAGTAAGTGCTAGTAATGTGATTATGAGTCAAAACGAGACAAATGTGCTCACGAATGAAGCCAAGAGTCTACTGAGGGAGACGATCAAAGCTCAATTATAAAAAAAAAAAAAAAAATGCTGGGCAGGTAAGGTACATGGCACCAAGAGACCCCAATAGAAGGCTCTGACCTAGTGAGAGAGGTCGAGGTTTTCCTGAGGAGGTGGCTGGTGACTGGACTGAGGTCTAAAACAAGAGTGGGAATTATCTCAGCAAAGTACAGGGGGAAAGAGGGAGAGCAGCAGAGAGGCGGGACACTGTGGGACCCTGAGCTGAGCGGGCACACTGAAGTGCTGGATGTGAAATGTCAGCCACCCAGGAGGGGATAAGTAGGAGTCCGGGTACATGGTTTAGACATGGAGAGAGACATCTGTGCCTCATCGGCATATAGAATAACTGGAGTCCTAAGCATAAAGGAGCTCGCCTAGACAGAGAAAAGGAGCGAGCAGAGAAGAGAATACCTGGAACGGAGCCTTAAGAAACTTCAGTAATTAGTGGCCGGGGGTGGAGCGTAAGCTTTCAAAGGAAACAGATGAAGAGCGGCCAGACAGGAGGAGCTGCGCCCGGTGCGCAGAACGGGCCCACTCAGCCAGCCACAGATCTCGCCAGCCTCTGGGCAGAGCACAGAGCTCATGCAGCAGGCACTGCCCATGTGAGCACCGGCCTTTATGTGTACATTCGAGTTTCTGTCCCTCCAACTGTCATTGATGTGGACTCACCTGCCACTACACGCGGCTGAATTCAGATTTAAATTTGCTCTCTAAACAGTGCCTAATATGTCTTCATGAAAACTTACTGTGTTGCCAGAAGGCTGTTAGTCACATATCAAGAAACACAATCACAAGATAGCAGAAAACTGTCAAACATCTTCCATAGCCACGAGTGTCCAGGCCATGGTGTAGTAAAGGGGCCCAGGCAGAGCACGGCAGTCTCCCTGAGTTGAGGAAATGGAGTTGAGAGTTCAGGGATGCCAAAGCAGCTACAGTTTTTAGGCAGAGTACAGAGAGCTACAGAGAGAGGACACTCAGGAGATGTGTAGGGGTTCTCCTTGACCTTCTGCTGGGTATCGCTCAGCAGATGCATATGAAGAAAATATCCAAGAAAAGGAAAGAACATACCCAAGACCCAAAGGGGAGAACAATTCCCAGAGCTCTCAGGGCTGGGAGGACCTCATAATGTCATAAACAGAGTGGGAAGTCACAGAACTCAGGAGCATCAGGAAGAATACTCAGTCTATTGCCTTAGTACAGGGGACAAATCAGATCAGTCCCAGACTGAAGCTGCATAGCCCTACCTAACAAAGCTTAAAAGCAAAACTCGAAAGGATCAAACCATTTCCAAGGGACTTAACTGCATCCAGAAGAAAGCTCAAAAAATTTTAAAGAACCACCAAAAGGCCAGCCCCCAACCACCTGCATGCAAAGAAGCAAACAAGGGAAAAGAGCCAAAATGAAAAATAAAACAGAAATCAACAGGAACAGACACAATTAGACGAGGACACTGAAATAGTTGTAAACATACCTCATATGTTCAAGGAGGTAGAGGAAAGCATGAGCGTGTTAAGGAGAGACGTGGAAAGTATAAAAAGAAAAAAGAAAAAAAAGACACAAATCAAGCTAATAGAGATGAAAGATACAATGTCTGAGATGAAAAATACATTGGATGGGAGGAATTGTAGATTAGACATTGCAGAAGTAGAGATTAGTGAACTTAAATATACAACAATAGAAACTATCCCAACTGAAACAGAGAGAAAACAAAAACAAAAAAGAACTAAACACTGCTGAGCTATGGGATGACTTCAAGCAGCCTAATATATATGTAATTGGAATCCCAGGAGGGCAAAGTAGACAGAAAAAGTATTTTAAAAAATAATGGCTGAAAAGATTCCAAATTTTATGAAAACTATAAACTCACAGATTCAAGGAACTCAATGAACCTCAAGCAAAAGAAATATGAAGAAAATGACACCCTAGCATATCATAAATTGCTTAAAAGCTGCGACAAAAGCAAAGAAGGCATAGATCTTAATGACTGAGAGGAGGCGGGGTCTATTTTTATAAATGGATGCCTAAAATACCCATCTTAACACTAAAGACGTCCATTCTGAAAAGCATAGGCAACAGGCTTTACTTGGGGGACTTTAGAAGACAGCTCCTAAAAAATACTTTTAATATCATTTTATTTTAATGTTTACTTTACCTTAAAAACTTAATTTAAAAAAACCCAACTGCCCTATCAGGTTTTGTATAAGACTCTCACAGCATGTATTATCCTAATTTCTTCCTGCCTGCCAGCCTTCGTTCCTTGCTTTCCTTCCTTTTCTTCCTTTCTCTCCCTCCCTCTCTCCCTCTCTTCCTCCCTCTCTTCCTTCCTTCCTAATAAAGATACCCAATACGGATTTGTTTGTTTGTTTAACAAAACACAGGCTATGAAAACAGCAACCTGGTTCAAATACCAGTCTTCATGTACTAGCTAGGTGTCCTTAAGTAAACTCCGGCCTTATTTCCTCATCTACTAAATGGGAACACCACCTGGTTTATATATTTAAGATAATTAAATGGGAATTAAATGGTAACATATAGCATCCAGCTGAGGTCTTGGCCCATAGCAGGCCCCCTAATTAAATGGCTTATGTAGACTCTTATGTATGAGTATTTTCACCTTTTAAAAGAAGATCTACATACTGTGACTAATCCAAGGGATTTATACATGTTCCATTGCACATGCTGCCCTTATAATCAAGACGACATTTCTGTAAATGCTCTAGGTGTGGTTAAGAAATGAGACAACTTACCTAAAAAATATAAGTGCATTTTGAAAAAACACAGCTAGTCCTGGATAAACGTCAATATCTGCACATATAAAGTAAAACGGAAGATTACGAAAGGCAATCGGCAGTAACAGAGCATATGTGCCATTCATAACATGCTGTGTATGTTAAACAATACCGCTATTATTTCTGAACTCTAAGAAATCTATAATGAAACTGAAATTAAAAAATGCCAATCTCATTTACCCAAAACAAAGGATTGCTCTTACTCTGGATAAAAGGCAATGGGCTTATTAGGTTTTCTTTTTGTCTAAAGTAACTCTTACTGTTCTAGCTGGATCAAACTGCTGAGGAAGCAGCAGCTCATCTCCTTACTTCTGATGGCCAAAATTGAAATTCAAAATGTTAGAAAGATACAAATGAAATTCCTGATGATTTAATAGACGGTTCATTTTTTTTTCTTTCATAAATTCAGGAGTTTTATTCCACAAACCTGACGGATAGGAAAAGGGTCATTATCATTCATCATCATGCTGTCAGTGAATTTCTTTTGGAGGAAATTTCATAGGAAGAGAAAAGAAAAAACTGGAAACGACTTAAATTTTTGTGAATATTTAAGTTTTATAAAACTACAAGTGCTAATTAAAAATTCTCAAAAGGATAAAAAAACATTCAGTTTTACCTTTTGATATAGCAAGCGACGCAGCAGCATAGTTAAGAGCCTCACGCTGGAGTCAGACTCCTGCATTTGAATCCAACTGCATCACTGCCTAAATGTAAGCCCACGGGCAAATTCCTTAACCTCTAATGCCTTAGTTTCCTGCTCTGTAAAATGCACATTATAACAACACCTCCCCACAGAGCGTGAGAAATGCTTAGAGCAGTGCCTGGCCCATGAAGTGCTATATAAATTATATAGCTATCATGATTATTAATAGTTTAAGAAAATCTGTACAGTAAAAGACTTGAAATATGTGTTAGAAATGCTCTCTGAAGTAAAACAATATCCCATTAACAGAAGAGTATATTTAATGAGCAATGCTGTAAAAATAAGAAGCTGAAGTCCATAATCGAGAAACTGCTCAATATGCATGAGTTCTTTAAAGATTAACACACACCCAATCACTGCATAACCTTTATAAACTGAGTACTTCCCTACACACCTTTCAGGAACGATAACTGATTACTATTTTCCTAATAAAAGTTTCATGTGTTGCTGCTTCAAGTAACTAGGCAGACTTTCCAAAAAAATCAATAACAGTAACCCACCCTTCTTAGAGTCAGGGTAAAATAAGCTTAAAATGCACTTCCTATATGATTCAGTGTGTATGAAATAAGCAAATCTACAAGGCGGAAAGTAGGTTAGTGGTTGCCTAGGGCTGGTGGAGAGGGGAAACGGGGAGTGACTGCTAATGGGTTTCTTTCTGGGGTGATAAAAAAGTTCTAAGATTGGACCATGGTGATGGTAGCACAACTCTGTGCTAAAAACACTGAACTGTGGGCTTTAAATGGGTGAATTACATGATAAGCAAATTACATCTCAATAAAGTTGTTTTTTTTAAAAAAAAGCCTTTTACATGAGCTGCATACTACAACTGGATGCTCCATTAGCATTTTTAATTAACTAAAATAACACATCTTAGATACATTTGATGAGCAGTATTATTTAAACATCAGTCAACCACTGTCTTCTTGTACTGATATATTCTGTGCCAAGTGAAGACAAAGGTTTTCAAAGATCTGATACTAATCAAAGTATGAGACTTAAGGGAATCTATCAAGATTATTAAAAGGTCAGCCATGGGTCAGGACATGTGACAGTTGAGCAGAGTGACAAAGAAATTCCAGAGAGAGAGGGTCAGGAAATGAATAAGCTGTGCTATCTGAAACTGACTCCTGCCTTTGGAGGGAGGGAGGGACCCAATGAAACAGGTTCTTCCGATGCTTCCAGAGGCACAGGCTCAGATGGGGTCCTGCTTTCCAACCGCATCCTGGATGAAAAGCTATGGTGCCTGGAACAGCCAGAAAACTCAGAATGGGTTCTAAGAGCTCACTCTACTGCACAACAGTTTCTGCACGAAGACCACATACACATCTTCAGTCCCGCCCTTAAAAAACTCCCCTTGGACCTCTGACTGAAAAACTACAGGCTGGGGTTAGAGACAAGAGGTATTGATGGAAAGAAAGATATTGCAGTCCACAACCCCTTATCTGAAATCCTTGGGGCAAGGTAGAGTTTGGAACTCAGAATTTTTCAGATTAAGAATGGTAACACAGGATATAAATATTACATAGCAAACCCAGCTAGATAGGGATCAGCATCCCACAATCACATACAACCACATTCCTGCAAGGAAACATTTGAAGATTTGTTAAATGGAATAAAACTATAATGAGCCCCATATCAATTTAGGTCAGGTATTGCTGCCAAACTGGTAATGAAAAAACTAACGTTTAGCACTGTGTAGATTTTAGGGTTGTGGATAAGGGACTACACTTTTACCACCACGACTCTCAGTAAATGGGCCTCTAGCACAGAGCCTGGCTGTCCAGGGTAAGGAAGGAGATCGGAAACTCCCGAGACGGTTACGAGTTACAGTCTTATCAGCGGCTTATATCCTAATCAGGCTATCCCATTGCAATCATCAACCCACTAAGAAGTTTTATTCAGCAACATACGTACCTTCACACAGTCATATTTCCAAGTTGAGTAATTAAACTAAATTTTATTCCAGGTGGAGTTAACAAACGAAGCCAAATATAAAAGACCTATCTGAATCTCCCCTATGAAATAAAGGAGGAATGAATACTTACTTTGGGTAACATATGCACCAAAAAGAATCCACATGGAAGCAATGAGTGACCCAAACATCAACATGAAACCAATGAAGAGCCAAACTCGAGCACCTGTGGGAAGAATAGACTTTATGACTTTGCTCATTTCTGCAGCTCTCTGTCTTAGGAACACATAACACCAGAAGCACTGTTAACCTGACATGTGTTTTGCAAGGATAGTCACAGGTTTACATACGCCTACTGGAACAGTTAACTGAATGAAGATTTCTAAAAAACTAAAAGGGAAAAAGGGAAAGTTACCGTTCTACTGGCTAGAGAAACTAATAGCTGAATAAACTCAATGAGGCAAGTTTCATAAGTGATTGTTTGACTAAATTGATTAATTAAACTCTAACTGAAATTGTACCTTGTTGCATATATATTATCAAAGCAATTGCTCTATTAGAAGTAGCAAATGTATTTCAGATAGCCATTACCACATAGGAATGAGATGCTGAAAATGAATAAAGACCATGTTAAAACCACGCTATTACTCAACATGGCGCAACACCTGAGCATGCCTAAAAGACAGTTTGTCCTTCATTTCTGAAGCACTAGACAGAACTTGCACTATATGCACCACATGTAAATACATATAAACTATACGTTTAACCTGAATTATAAATTTTAACTAGGTAAGGAATAGTCATAGAACAAAATGTAATAACTTAGGATAAAAAGTATGGGCTTTGGGACCAGAGAGACCCAAGGCAAATACAAGGTCTACTTGTAAGCTAAAAAACTTTGGGTAAGGTACAGTGAAATCTCCTACAGAAAATAGTTAATAGTCACATAGTCCACAGCCATGTCTGCGGAATATTCTTAAAAGAAAAACAGACAATTATTGTGTGCTCTATGCACAAAAGTCTCACTTGCTAATACATGTTTCTTATTCTTTACTCTTACTCGTTCCTGACACCGCCTGCAGAGGGTGGGGCGCAACACACGTACGTGCACGCACACACACAGCGCACTTCGAGCTTAGGTTTGCCTGTCATTTGTCACTATTCCCCTCCTCCCCAGTTCTCAAGGGATCCCAATG
Source organism: Eonycteris spelaea (assembly GCA_003508835.1). Lineage (NCBI taxonomy): Eukaryota > Metazoa > Chordata > Mammalia > Chiroptera > Pteropodidae > Eonycteris > Eonycteris spelaea. The sequence continues at coordinate 14,137,403 of PUFA01000025.1, forward strand.
GAAGTGAAGTTATAAAATGTGCATCAGCATTTAAAGCATCGGGTAGAAAAGAAAGCTCATTTGTCCCCCTGTAACTGGCTTATTTCATTTAGTGCAATGTCCTCCAGGCTCATCCGTGTTGTTGCATGCAGCAGGAGTTCCTTTTTTAAAAAAACACAATTCCCCTTATATGAGGTATCTAAACTAGTCAAGCTCAGAAACAGAGGAGAGAAGTGGTTGCCAGGAGCTGGGGAGGGGGAAATGGCGGCTGCTGTTCAGTGGGTGCGGTTTCTGCCACACAAGATGAACGCAAGCTCCAGAGACGGCTGTGCACCATGCCGACAGTTAGCAGCGCTGTACTGTGTGCTTAAAATTTCACTAAGAGAGTAGACTTCATGCTAGGTGTTCTTACTACCAAAAATGTTTTAAATTAAATTCTTTTTTAAAAAAGCGAAGCTCTTCACAGCTTCATTTGGTTTAAAATGTCATACTTTAGGATTCCACTCATATGAAATTCTAGAAAGAGCAAAACTACAGGGATAGAATGCAGAGCAGTAGTGGCCAGGAGGTTAGGGGAAGAGGATTCATTACACAGGGGTATGAAGGAACTTTCTGGAATAACGGAAGTGTTCTATAACATGACTATAGTGGCAGTTACACAACTGTATGCATTTGTCGAAACTAATCAAACTGTACACTTTAAATTGGTGACTTTTATTTTATATTCTATATAAATTATACCCAATCAAGTTGACAAAAAAATAAATATATATTACTATATCAGACAAAGACACCAAATGGCTCTCAACCGGAAACGAGCATAGCATGGTGGCAAAAGACACAGGCTCTGGAGCCAGACTGTCAGTGTTCACATCCTGGCTCCACCACTGACTTGCTCTGTGACTCTAGACAGGTTATTAATCTGTGTGTCTTAGTTCCTTCCTCTAAAACTGAGGGCAATAAGAGCACTTACCTTATAGGAATACTGTGACTATTAAATAAGTTTATATGTGTAAATCATTCAGGACAGTCTCTGGTACACTCTATTCTACAAGTATTTGCTACTATTCTTCATCATCCTTCAAAATTCTTCTGCCACCTACTCCAAATTTCCAACAATAACCACAAATCACCTCTGTAGTCCCTAAAGGTTGGAAATAAGTCTATGTTTTTTCCATACAGCATGGAAATCCCACTAAAAACAAACTCCTGGATTTTAATATACTGTATTATAACCTGAATAAAAGGAATATACTATTAGATGACAATTCAAAAGAATCCAACCTTCAAAAATATTATTTATATGTAGACAAACAGCATGTTCTTCTAAAACGATTTTGCTGCAGTGTGTGGGTGGTGATCAGAACTGAATGTGAAAAACACCGTAGGCCTAGGTCTGATTTCCTAATGTGCCCATGCTTCGCTGTTGGTATTCATGGCACCACCTCATAAGGAATATTACTGGTCAACATTCGGGATAAGAATAATCCATCGTTAGCACTGGATGAGTAATCTGGAGTCCACGATCCATTGACTTTGAATAGTAACATTTTATCCATATACTATGGGCAGGATAACATGACAAAAATAGTAACTTCTGAAACTAATTTTAATCGTCTTAAAGATTTAAATAACACTTAAAACTTTTTTAAAAAGTTAATAGAAAATTATTGCACATAACCATTACCAGTCCTATTTAAAGACTCACTAGAGGCTCTGTTTTTTCTGCTAAGAAATCCCTCTTTCGCCAGCACACATCAACAACTCAAAGTGCCTTTACCTGTTCTTCCTAAACAGCCGCTTTCGTAGCTGTCACCCCTCACCTGAGCGTTGGACACAGCATTTATCCTAGAACAATACAAAATCATCTCATAAGCTTTCACGATGCTAAAATGTTCACCAAGATTTACTTATCATTTCAAAGAGAAATATTTCCTAACAAAAGCCAATATCTGAAAAACTGAACATGCCTTTTAACTTAACAACCTAGTGGATATGAATGTCACATTAGTCTTTTTTTTCCTAAAGTACCCAGAAAACACCCTTATTTTTAAGAGATTAGTATTAGTTGTCTTCAGAGATTATGAAAGAGGGACCATTTTTCTGATTCCTTTGCCTATTTTTTATTTATACATGAATGACTCAGTGTGCATTTTCTCATTTTAAGGTTCGCATTATATCAAAAGTTTAAAAGTCAAGTGGTTTTCTCCGATACATTTCTCAAACTCTGAGAATGTTTGGTCTATCTATGTATAGGCCCACTTTATTCAGCTTCTCTTTCCATTTCTGTTAGAGCAAGGTACATTTGTAGCAAAAATTCCCTTTTCTAAGCACCCTGAATGAATATAATTCCATCTTCTGTAATTTTGACTTAAAAAAAAAATTCCTGCCAGTATAAGGAAATTTATATAATCTAATGTTTAAGAGTTTTTAATTATTAAAAGACACCCTTGAAAAGCTTTCAAACTGTTTGACGAAGTGAGATAACGAATAAATCCAAAAATGATGTAATAAAAAAGAAAAGCCATTTCTTTCTCATTTGATACCAATCCTTCCCTCACCATCCCACCCCCAAATACTGGCAAATACAGTCAAGACACAAAAAATGATACTCCATGGTAAAAGTTTAGGACTTAAGGATGATTCACTACTAAAAAATCTAGAAATTATAACATATTTCATGAAATCTAAGATGCTACTGATTTTTTACAGGCATCATTATTTTTTAACTTGACAAGAAAGAAAAAATGTTATCAACTGTAATTATAACATACCACTGACTATAAAAAGCACTTCATATGCAGAAGAGTTAAAATGTAAAAAATAATCTTAGAACTGATAAAATACAGTAATTTACCAGTTTAACAAAATATAAGTAGAAAAATTACATGATAATCTTTACAGATGCTAAAAAGATATCTTACTAAATTCAACACTAATTCCTGACTTTAAAAACATCTTCATAAAATGGGAATTTATCATGTTAAAGAATACATTAATTAAATTAAAATTGTATTCCAGATAGCAGAGAGTGCTAAACTTTAAGGAAAAAATATTTTTAGAAAAATCATCTTGAATTGAGAATTACCTTCATACTTACATGAAAAAAGCCAATGTGGAAAATACACCACATGTGTGAAAGGCATGGTTCAACTGTTCTGGCTTCGGATATACCACAGCTGCATCAATCATTATCCACCAACCTGTAAAAAACTTGAGAAAGAACCCAAGTCATTAAAATAACACTAATATTTTAGATTAGCATCACACCTGCTCTTAAACATTCCTCTTCTTCTACAGACCACATAAATGAAACATAAAATATTTCTAGTTTGAATTTTAGATGTTGAAATATGAAAAATAAGAATCCTTGTTTACTATCCTTTATAGCATATGAGGTGAACCTAACTAATCAAAACCTTGTACAATTCTGAAGTTCTCTCAATGCAAGAAGAAAAATGAATTTCAGGGAATGAATTATCCACTTCTTTCATACACCATAATAATTGTTTGCAACCAAAGCTCTCTTAACTAACTTCCAACTAACCAGCTCCCTGATTACCTGATGTATTTCATTCTAAAGAACATTCCTTTTTAATATGCCCATGTACTTTTCCTTCCAAAAATGAGCTGTATGCTTAGCAAGAGTCAGTTCTCATGTCTCCACAACTATTTAAGCTGCTACAGTATTAATTACATAATCTGATTAGAAACTATGTAACTGACTAAACATGAGTTTGTAAAACATAATGTTTCTACATAAACTAATTGAATAGACTTAAAGTAGACAAGCTGCTAAAGAATTTTATAGACAAATTAAGTGGAGATGAGATGACCATAAAGACCAAGAAAAACTCAGAAATGTCCAAAAGAATTCAGTATGCAGATTGCTTTGCAATTATCTTTAGTTCCTGCTGTTTTGTTTTTCTCTATTGGACTTCAGGTATAAAACCACAGACTAAAAGAGATGAATTTTTAAAATGTAATAGATAATGAAATTTGCTTCAAAAAATTCAGTGGGGTTAGGGAGTGGCTGGTTGATAGAACGCTAAAACAAGATTGATCACAATTTGATTTTTGTCAAGTACATGGGGTAAGAAGAAGAGGGCTCTTTATACCATTCTCACTTTTTTGTTTTTATGCTTGAATTTTCAATAATAAAAAGTAAAAAAAAAAAAAAACTTTTAGAAAGAAAATTAAGCAATAGTTTCCTCTACAAATTCCTTCTCACTTGCCCCCTGCTGCAGCTTGGGGAATAGATATGGCATCTCTTCCCTAGGGCACTGCAGGGCATCAGTTCTAACGTAGCCTAAGGTCATTACTGCTGTCTATGCATCCCGAATTTCAATGAGTCACAACCATGATATTTGCTTTCATCAAATTCTGAGCCTCTAAGGATCTTAAAAGACTTATATATATTATATCGTTAACTTAAAAATGTTACTTCCTACAATAATTGTATTATCACTGGAACTAAAGAAAAGATATTAAGTTTAGCAAATTTACAATCACATGAACTCAGCTCCTACCGTATTTAGTTCAGTATCTAGAACTCTGACAATTATTTATACAAAACAACAGTGAAATAAATAGCTTTAAATAGGTATTCACAGTTCAAAGGAATCAGCATTAATTTGCAGGGCAAAAGATGAGGCATAAATGTCACCAACCAGGCTTTTTCACTTACCAATATACCTGCTACCACAGAAGCCACAGTATTTCGTCGTTCACTCCAGTCAATACATTCACACTCTGGCCAACGGAAATTATCTAGGAAGCCTGCCATTTTCACCCCTTAAGCATGGATTTTTCATTAAATACTGTATTCTGCAAATAAAAATACAAAAAAAAAAAAAAAACTAAGGAAAAGTTTTTAAGAAATATCTTACTCCCCTTTAAAAGCTTTAAACACAAATTTACTTTAGGTCCAAATGTACTGTAGTTAAGAAGAAAAATTCAATATTTCAATGACTGCCTATTGAGATGGACATAGGTCTGTACCAGGACACAAAGGGGAGCTTACTATTGGCTCAATGAGCATGGTGGTTTCAAAACATGTCTGCAAATTCTATGACACTTCCCCTCCCACTGAGAGGTGGATCTATGTCCCTCCCCTTGGATTCGAGCCACAATAAAGACTGGTCGATCTATATAGTAGAAGTGATGCTATGTAACTTCTGCTATACAACTTCTGAGACTAGACCATAAAAGGCAATGCGGCATGTAGCTGGTTCTCTGGAACACTAATAATAAAGTCCTGAGTTGCTACATGAAAAAAAAATCCAAGGCCACAATGCTGTGAGGAAACCATGTACAGGTGTTCTGGCCCACAGTTCCAGGTGAGGTCCCAGCCAACTGCCAGATGTGTGAGTAGACACTGCTAGCTGATTGCTATTCTAGCATTACCCCCAGAGTTTAAGCCTTCTCCAGTGAGGCCCCAGATACATGGAGTGAAGACACATCATCCTGGCTGTGCCCCTTCCAAATTCCTGACCCAGAGAAACCAGAAGCAGAATAAAATGGCTGTTGTAAACTACGAAGTTTCGGAGTTATCTGTAATGCAGCAATAGATAACTGGGAGAAAATCATGCACATAAATAACTATAAGGGTACAATATGCTGTGGGAATTTTCAAAACAAAGAGTATGTGCAGATAAGGTGATTCAGGGATACTTCTAATTCCACAAAGGGGCAAAATGATTTAAAGGCACTGAAAGGTGCTGAAATGCAGGCAGAAAGTAGAGCAGATTTGAAAGAAAAGAGCAGACCTTGAACGAAAACACAAAGAATAAGATCCACTTTTATTAGCTCTTACCTCTGAAGAACACCCTTAACCTCCCACTCCCAGCCCAGTGAATCCCCATGGAACAAAAGGGCTAAAAGTTAAGCAAAAAGCCACAGTCTTTTTGGCTTGAGGTATCAGAGGATGAAGTTCAGGATTACCAGAGCAGATGGAAATCGAAGGGGGAAGTCTTGGAAATGGGTGAGCCCGAGGAGGGAGCCCCGAATACTTTAATAGAAAACCTCTTTTAAGACGTTGTCAGCCTTGGAACCGCACATGATGAAGATTCCAAGGAACTCAGGAAGAAGACATAGCTAGACGGCTGAAAGAGCCAAGCGGAGATTTCAGCGGCTGCCGACTGCAAGGCATTCTGGAGTCTGCATTCCACCAAGTCGGTCGAGATTAGTGAAAACCTTGAGGTTTCCAGACGCTCTAACATAAAGTGTAAAACCAAGTCTCCACAATGTCGAGGTGATCAGCCAGTACTTTAACTGCCTATTAGAACTGCCTATTGGAACGAAAAGTATCTTCAGATGATGATAACTAAATCCAGAGTGTCTATAATGTATCAACCACAATGTCCAGCATCTAACAAAAAATTACTAGACATTCACGGCAGAAAAAAAAAAGTGATCTATTTTTAAAATAGGTTAAATATAAAAGACTAGCTCTTATTTTCTCTTTATTTAAAAGACAACTCTTTAAAGCAAAAATTATAACATTGTATAGGATATCCATAAGGACAGACTTATTTCTAAACAGTGTATCAGTTATATTTTCAAATAATACACTTAAATATGGGTTGAGGTGAAATGCCTCTCTAAATTTAATGGGTCTGACTGTTAATCTGAAAAAAATAAATGTACTACAGAAGGAGACAATATTTGCTAAACAAATATCTGACAAAGAACTTGTATCTAAAATATAGAAAGGACTCTTTAACATTAATAATAAAAAGATAAACAAAATACAGGCAATATAAAGTATGCAAAAGACTTAAAAAGATAGTTAGTTAATTAACAAAATCACATAAAAAGGTATTCAACATCACTAGTTATCAGGAAAATGCAAATTAAATATCATCACACACCCAGGAGAACAGCTAAAATTAAAAAGACTGACTAAACTAAATGTTGGTGAGGTCGTAGAAAAACTGGTAACCTCATATATTTCTGGTGGCAGTTTCTTATAAAGTTAAAAATAACATCCCTATAATGCAGCAATTCCATTCCTAGGTATTTACCAAGGAGAGTAAAAACATACGTCCATACACACGGAAAAAAAAGACTTGCACAAGAAAGTTTATAGCAGTTTTATTCATAATAACCCAATTGAAACAACCTAAATGTTCATCAATAGAAAAATGGATAAAAAATTATGATAAATTAATACAATGGAATACTTTTCAGCAATAATAAAGAATGAACTGATACATATAACCACACAGAAAAAAAATCTCAAAATATGAGTAAGTGAAAGAAGACAGATACAAAAAAGTATATACTGTATAATTCCATTTAAATGAAGCTTAACAAGAGGCTAAATTAATCAATGGTCCCATAAATCAGAACAGTGGTTGTCTGAGGGGGTGAGGACTGACTACAAAGAAACTTTTTTAAGGTGATGGAAAATTATATACATTGATTGGGATAGTAGTTATGCAAGTAGATACATTTATCAAAAGTCACTGAAGCATGTACACGTAAGATTTATATATTTTACAGTATGTAAATTTATCTACAAGTTTTTAAAATTTTTAAATCATTCAGATATACTTTACCTTGCACTAAAGTCTTACTCTATTATGAGTAAGACACATTTTATCAAGATATTCTTCAAACATGGTAATGAACTATTATCAGAGATTAAATATTCACTAGCTAAAGGAAAGTATGGGGAAGGTCAACATGGATTTAAGACAATGTCTGAAGGTTAAAACAAAAGTCTTATTTCCTATTATAAAATTCATTTCCCATATATTAACATTACAAATAGTTCTATAAGCAGAAAATATATAGCTATTTCCAGACTCTGATTTATGATATATCATGGTCTCCTCCCTCCCTGATGGGTCAGGGATGGCCTGGAGCAGAAAAACATTGATTTGAATAGAGAATAAGGGGAGATCTACATTAGAATGGCTGGTCAGGGAAAGCCTCTCTGAAAAGGTAACATTTGCTAAAATTTTAAAACATACTGACATTTGAAAGCTGAGTAAAGTTAATTAGATTAAGGAGAAGCAAAAGGGTAGAACAAGGAAAAGGTAGATTATGAATAAAGGTCCTAAGTCTCTTTGGTACCAACAAGGAGAATTAGCTGGTACCAGAGAATCAAGACATTGTTAAGTTAGTGGACAGAGTAGGTTGGAGTAAGTTTGGAGACAAGACAGGTAAGGACCAGATCAACATGGACCTCATGAAGGATTTGGGGTTTCACCACTGTTGGTACTGAGAAATCAACTGAAGATCTTTCAGGAGAAAAGGAGGTGATGCCTAGTCACTGTGGTCAACATTTAGGAGAGGGAAATGGGGGAAGGCCAGTATACTAAAAACTAGCACTCTCAACTGGGAAGACTGACTTTCCTAAGGTTTTTACTGTTGATATTTGCCAAGGGCTAAACATATTTTATCATGACACAGTCTTGATTTAATGTCAACTGACAATACTAACGCTGACTCCCTGGGTTAAAGTGGAAACAATTACACAATATTTAATATGATAGGCCTTTGAAGACTTAATGAAGGCAACGGTTACTTAGTGAAAATCTAAATATTCAACAATGGAATAAGTGTTAAATAGTTTACCTAACGCAAACAATGAAAAACCTATTTTTGAAAAACATTTAAAGTATTAGAAAATGGCCATAACTAATTATACTAAGTGAAAAAAAAGCAAGACATTAAAACTATCTAGAGTGTTATTTCCTTTTTTTCAAAAAGAATTAATAGTACACATATAAAACACACATAATAAAATACCGGAAGGGCAAACACCAGTACTTTTATAATATTAGTATACATGTATAATGATAAGATCTCATGTTTTTTTGCTTGTTTATTTTCAAAATATGCTGCACTGAGCATGAATTACTTATTTTTAAATACAAAGTTTCTAGAAATTATTATAATTAACTCAGTGAATTGCTGATAGTTCTTGCCTATTGAGAAACCTCTTATATAATGTAACAGGACTATAACTGCTTTTAAGAAACTTGAAAAGACTTTTTGAGGTCAAGTAATTATTCTCCCATAAAACTGATCCTGTTATCAATTTTTTAAAAAAACAAGATTATAGATAATCATGCTAAGCAAAATAAGCAGACAGAAGAAGCTGAAAACCACATGATATCACTTATACGTGGGATATAAACCTAAAAGCAACAAATGAACAGGACAAACAAACCAGAGACTCATGGACATGGACAATAGACTAGTGGTTATCAGAGGGGAGGGGGGAGAAGGAAGTAGATGAGGTAAAAGGGGGGTCAAATATGTGGTGACAGAAAGAAATCTAACTACAGGCAGTGAACACAATGCAATATATATCTGCCTTACTGTTGAATTGTACACCTGAAACTTATTGGATTTCGTTAACCAATGTCACCATAATAAAATAATAATAATTAAAAAAAAGAAAAAAATGCGCAATGAAGATAAAATATTGGGTCATGGATAGAAACTTGTCAAAGGGTTTTCTACTGTTAACTTATTTATCATATACTGAATGATAATAAACAATATTTAAGTCAAATATCATTAGTTTTACCCTTAACAAGTGTAGAATTTTTAAATTTAAGCAATTTTAGGCTCTCCACCTTTTTCGTGTGTGTGTGAAATTTTGAGGGATGCAGGACGGTGACCAGGTGAGCAAGTTAAAAGCAGGTAGACACAGCCTCACCTGCCTGGGGCAGAACAACTGGCCCTGGTACAATCCAGTCATAATCCCATTAACCAACAGAGGACTGCTGTTTAGTGGCAACATTAAAACAGAGCGAAAGAACAGGCTTCGGATAAAGGGAGTTTTAACAGGAACGCTGCTGTATTATGTTATATTTCTTGCAGTACCTGTTTCCTTATGTTGTTTTGTAACATTTGTGCACGCAGAAATTACTGTGACTAGCTTAATAATCACATTTTTAAAATTTGTATCTTTATTTTGGGTGGGGCAGAAAACAAAAGGTGTTTGTTTGTTTGTTTGTCTGCCAATTTTTGACAGGCATTTTCTGTCCAGTAAGGAGGAATTTGAGCAGGGTCACCCCACACCTCTGTTCTCAAGACTGTGGGCTCTTGGAGGGAAGGGACTATGTATTTCTGTCTTCAGCCAAGGTCACAGTACAAAGATTACATGGAGTGAATGCTTGATAAAAATATGTTGAGTAAGTAAATGAATAAAGGGCATACAAAAATAAATAAATAAAAATAAATATTAAAAATAAAAAAAAACAAGATTATTGAACTGCACTATATATTATTGGTCTGATCTATAAGTCTTATAATAGATTAAGTAGCAATTATTCCTATTACTAACAGAGGCAACTCTTTATAAAAGGAAATTTGAGTCCTTTTTAGAGGGCATTTTAAGTGATTCAACTATTGAACTTTCATTTCCCAAAATTTAGTTTAGGAAACCAAAGGACACTTTCCAAAGCAAGTGGAGAAAACGACTACACACTTCAGCACACAGACGTGGTCTTTAGTCCCCACACAGTGCTGCTGCCTGAATTATCTTTCTAAATCACCCAAGAGCTGATCTCGTCCCTTCCCTGCTTACAAGCCTCAAAGTCCTAAAAATGCATCAAAGTCCCAAATAACATATCTAATTCAGAAATTTTTCCTTTATTCAAACTTCTATACTAACACGCTTATTCATCCATGTCTACACTAGTTGTTAAATGCTATTAGTGTTAGGCTCTGAGTATATAAAAATGATTAAGACAATCAATGTAGAGAACAGTCAGAGACACTATCAGAAAAACAACTAATTAGATTACAACGTGTGCTATAACACGCATACACTATGGGCTATAATAAAAAGTGATATAATAGAAATATGAAAAAAGTGTTATAGGACACTACCTTCTGGGAAGTTTTGAGAGTTTGACAGAGGAAGAAAAAACTTGGCTGAATTTTGAAGCATAAACATGAGTCTAGCAGATGAAAAAGAAGGAACAAAATATACAGAATTATGTAGGTTCAGAAGAGATACGGGGAGAGTTTAAGGTATTTCAAAGAGCAATGGTGATTAACCTGTTTGGGGCAAGATCATACAGGATTTAGCAGCCCACTGAAGTCTGAATTCTATCCTCTAAGTCAGGGATTAGCAAACTTTCTGTAAGAACCAGAAAGTACAGTTTTGGTTTTCTGGGCCAATCTGTCATAACCACTCAATTCTGCTGTCGTAGCATAAAAGCAGCCACAGACAATACATGAACACATGAGCATGGCGTGTATCCCATGTACAAAGCTTAATTTATAAAACAGGCAGCAGGCCAGACTGGCCCACAATTCAGAATCTGCAGATCTCTTCTCTAAGCAATAGGAAACCACCAGAGGCTTATAAGCAGGGAAGTGACAAGATCTGCTCTTGGATGCTTTAGAAAGATAATTCTGGCAGCAGCACCGTGTGGGGACTGAAGAAAAATGTTAAAGACACCTGCCCTCATTCTATACAGGAAGAGAAGAAAGATGTAAACTGAGACCATATTGGTACACGTGACAGAAAAAGTTTTGAGGAACATTATTGTAGTATTATCAAGAGGCAGGGAACAGCTAACCAGGACATGGTTGAGTGCCCAATGGCGAGTGAGACACCACTGACCAAAACAGGAAAGGGAGAATGGGAAAGGTGAGTTTCAGCCTAACATACTTGGTATGACTCAAGGACATTCAGGTGGAAAGAGACATAAGACGGATGTACAGAAACCACTGAAAGGGTGGTTTAAGACAGAAATACAAATGATAATAAGTTCACAGTAAGTAGCAGCTGAAGTCGTGGGGGCAGCTCAGGTATCTGAGAGAGATAATACGGAAGATGACTAAGGACTGATTCAGGGTTCGTCTCTGAGTCACTGTCCTTCTTCCTTGAATTACTGTGCCAGGCACTGTAGCAGACCTATATACATAATGGTATTTAATCAGCACATAACTCCTCTAGAGCAGCGGTCCCCAACCTTTTTGGCACCAGGAACCAGTGCTCCTATGAAAATCTAATGCCTGATGGATGACCTGAGGTGGAGCTGAGGCGGTGATGCTAGCGCTGGGGAGCGGCTGCGAATACAGATGAAGCTTCCCTAACCTGCCCGCCACTCACCTCCTGCTGTGGGGCCCAGTTCCTAACAGGCCATGGACCAGTACTGGTCCACAGCCCAGGGTTTGGGAACCCCTGCTCTACAGCATGTACTGAATATTTACAGATCATCTCCTATGAGCAAGGCGCTGCGGGAAAATAAATAAAAAGTAGCCCCCAGCATCAGAGAATTTATAAACTAGCAGAGAAATCAATGAACACTTTCTTAAATTAAAATACAATTCGTATCATTTTTAAAAATCTGTTATAATATTGTCTTCTTCGCACGACGCTTACTGTGGTCTGGAGAGCCTTCTCTGCCCTCTGCACAACGACAGCTCTTAAGGAAAGCTGACTGCACCAGCTGCAGAAGCGGCTGCAGTCCCAAACGATAACATCTCTGCAGTGGGTGCTGGGTGAGTGGTATGGCGTGTGCCATCAGCATTCTGGGAAAGTCTCTGGCTGAGGAGCTTGCTCTAGTGGGTATTCTGGAAGATAAACTCAAAGAAGAAATGATGGTCTGCCACACGGGAGTTTATTTCTTCAGGCACTTACAATTATGGCAGATAAAGATTGACCTGTGGCCACTAATCCTAAGATTGTGGTGGTAACTGCAGGAGTTCACCAGCAAGAGGGAAAGTCGTCTCAACCTGGCAGAGGGATGTTAACGTCTTCAAAGTCATTATTCCTCAGATCATCACGCACAGGCCTGTTTGCATCATAACTGTGGTTTCTAACTCAGTGGATAGTCTCATGTACATTGTCTGGAAACTGAGTAGATTACCCCAAGCACTGTGTGATCGGAAGTGGATATAATCTGGATTCTGCTAGATTTCGTTGTCTCATGGCTGAAAGATTTGGCATTCAGTTGCCATGGATGGATTTCAGGAAAACACGGCGACTCAAGTGTGGCTATGTGGAGTGGAGCGAATGTGGCAGGCATTTCTCTCCAGAAACTGAATCCAGAAATGGAAACGGAGAATGATTTGAAAACTGGAAGGAAGTGCATAAGATAGCGGTTGAAAGTGCCTATGAAGTCACCAAGCTAAAAGGACACATCAACCGGGCTACTGGGTTACGTGTGGCTGATCTCACTGAATCCATGTGGAAAAATCTATCCAGGATCCATCCAGTGTCAACTATGGTGACGGGGGTGCACGGCACTGAGAATTAAGTCTTCCTGAGGCTTCCATGTATCCTGAGTGCTTGGGGACTAATCAGTGCTATTGACCAGAAACTGAAGGATGATGAGGTTGCTCAACTCAAGAAAACTACAAATACCTGTGGGACATCCAGAAGGACCTCAAAGACTTGTAACTTCAGGCTTCTAAGCTGTAAAAATTTAAAAACTACAGTGTGCTTAACCATGAGCTTTTAGTTTCCATGTACATGGACCACAGTTTTGCTTTTATCTTCCTAAGTATGTGAATCTGGGCTCACAGAATCAAAACCTACGCTTGACTTAATGCTTGCAATGAGCCCTTGAACAAATAAAATTAGCTATATATAGTGTTAAGCAAATGTTACGAAAAATCAGGAGACTAACAAAATACAAATATCATTCAAAATATTGATTCAGATGGAAAAAAGAATGAAATCTACATCTCCCCCACTATTACTAGTATTAGTTATAGGGTGCTTATAGGTTACAGACCACTCCATTCCATCCTCAGAAAAACTTTTCTCATGGATTATTCCACTGAATCCTCACAAATGCTCTAAGGCAGTTACTACTAGCATCTCATATTACTTAAGCGATTTAGAGAATGGTTAACTTGTCCAAGGTCACACAGCTAGCAAAAAGGAAAGCCAAGATTTCCACTGAGGTTCTGATCTGATTCCAAAATCTGTGCTCATGACCATCACATAAACTGCTGCCCATCACCAGACAGTCTCACAGGACATCTCATTTCAGATTTCACGAGAAGAAAGTTATTGTACCTGTGGTGAAGAGAGCATGCAGAACAAGGTGGAAGAGAAAGCCTCAGTTTAGAGGAACACTGTGATCACTGGGAAACAGAAGAAAGTAGCCTGATGAAGTCTACCGTGACCGTGGTGATTACTGCTGATTCAAATCTGGCCAAGGGAGTCTGGAGATAGTTTTTCTTCCTGGATTGCTATAAACCTCGTTTCTAACAGTGTGAATATATCATAGGCCTAAAATCCAACAGCATGAATTATTTGGACATCTGAATACTTTTGGAAAAGACATTTTACATACTTAATCTCAAGGAATGCTTATCTGCCTTCTAACTTGTAAATCACATATAACAAGAATAAAATTTAATAAGTACAACGAAGTATAATAGAAGATTTAAATCTAAAAACCAAAGTAAAGGATAGGGAGCACAGATTTTTAGACACTTAAACTTTATAATTACATAACTTCCCCTAGTAATATCCTTAACAACTTTAAATTATTCAAAATGTGGGTTACTTGATAAATTCTCCCCCCACTGCTTCTCTATGCAACTGGTTCACAGATTTAAATATCCGGCCCCAGATGCATAGATGAATGACCTACAAGCAAAGTCACCTCAAAATCAACATGTCCAAACACAAATTCATGATCTCCTCCTCCAAAACCTGATCGCATTCCAGATTCCCTACAATAAACGAATCAGTCTTCATCCAGGTATACAAGCCAGAAACGCAGGTGTCAGCCTTGTTACTTCTTTCTTACCTCTCACATCCAATCAATCCATCACCTGATTATGCCTCCTAAGAGCTCTCAAGTCTAACTTCTCTCCATCTCCTCCACCGTGACGTGACGTGAGTACTTCTCTCACCTGTCCCATTACAATAGCCTCCCAACTGATCTAGCCACATCCGCTCCTGCCCCCATCAATATGTTCTCATATTGCAGCTGGAATGAGGGAAGGGAAGGGAAGGGAAGGGAAGGGAAGGGAAGGGAAGGGAAGGGAAGAAAGGAAAAGCAAGCAAGCAAGCACAAGGCTGGTGTCTCCCTCCTGCTTAAAACTTTCAATGCCTTCCCATTTGTTTTAAGATGAAGACAACACTCTATACAGTAAGGCCCAGTCACTTGCCTCAGTCTCCTCTTACATTTTCTTCTGTCCCTTTCCTCCAGTCATCCTGGTTTCTCTTTTAGTGCCTCATATTTGCTAAATCACCTTATCTAAAATCCATACACCCTCTGTCTGATACCTTTCCATTCCCAGCTCACCTAGTTAACTCCAACTCATACTGCCAGATGTCAGCTTAGTTGTCACTTTTCAAGTCAAATATCAGCTTCCTTTCCTTCATTCAACATTGTTCTAGATGCCAGGCACTGTTATGGACACTTAAGGTACATCAGTGAACAGATTAAAAGCACTGACTATATGGAGCGTCAGTGGGAGGCGGGGAGGAGAAAGAGACAATAAACATAATTGTAAAAGAAAACTACACACCATGGTAGTTAAATATTACCTTCCACAGGGGAAAAATCAGAGCAGAGTAAGAGGCATTGGGAGTAGAGGTGACAGCAGGGCCAGATGGAAGAAAGGTCACACTGGTCATCAAGGTAGGCCCATCGAGCAGATGACACCTGAGCAAAGACTTGAAACTGCGGAGTTAGCCATCTGACAGAGACAACAATAGCGGGCCAAAGGCCCTAAGGCGGTGTCTGGATCTTCAGGGAGCAACACAGAAGCCAGTGTAGCTATAATGCAGTGAGTGAGAGAGGAAAGGAGAAGAAAACAGGATCAGAGCGGTAACAGGGGCAAGGAAGGATAAGTGAAGAGCCTCACAGGCCACCATGAGAACTTCGCTTTTTACAGATTGAATTCAGGAGCCATGAGAGAGTTCTGAACAGTGACTACCACTAAAAGGATCCTTTAGGCTGCTGTGGGGAGAAGAGACTTATAGGCGTAGGAGTGGAGAGACCAGTGAAGAGGTTGTGAATTAATGCAAGTGAAAGATACTGACTTCCAGGGCCTCCTAACTCCATGACTTGATCTAATCCCCCTACTATTTCTTATTAATTTTATTATTTGATTAATACCTACCTCTCCCTATAGATTCCATGAGGACAGTCTGAGTCCATTTCTGCTCACCGTAGTATTCCTAGGGCCCAGTACAGTGTTTGGCACATAGTAGGCATTCAAATACTTGTTGAACTAAATCTAACTATTATAGCTTCCAAATTTTGAAATGTAATATATGTCTCATTATCCTGTCACAACAAGAAATGGAGTAACTTCATACCTAGACTTATTTAAACGGATCATTTGTAGAAGCTGGTAATAAGATACATCATTTCAGTGAGGGAAATACATTTGCTGTAACAATATATCCAAACACATTATTTCTTAAAATCATCCTCCCTGCTTCCCAAGTCCACATTCTGCTGAAATTTTCTCTCTAAAACGCGTAGACTGGATCATGCCATTCATTCAAAAACTTCCGGCCGCCTGTGAGATAAAGCCCAAACTATACAGAGTAATTACAATCTCCTCTGATACAGCTTTCTTATCACCTACTATCTTGACACAGTCTATACTCTAGCCACAGAGAAATAGAGAAGGAAAAAGGCAGCCAGTACTTGTTGAATGTTGACTCTACTGTCCAACTGGTAAGCGAACTGCTAAATTTTATTTACAAATATATAAAATATACACGTATGTGCATATGTATGTAAAAATCACCTTGGAATGCCCCTTTCATCTCTTGTCTACAAACTCCCAATTTAACCTTCAGGACACTGATCAAACATTTCCTTCTCTAGGCAGAATTAGTGTAAATGCTTTCACGAGCAGTTTTATTTTATTGTATTGTATTTTTTAATAATAGCACATCACATTGCAGAGCAATTATTTTGTGTATGTTTGACAAGTGATATTCAAATAATGCCTGGGAGGAAAAACGAACATGGGAAACCTGCTTCTACTACTGGCTCTGACATTCTCTAGCTGTGTGACACTGGCCCATGAGAGTGATGAATTAAATCAGTGGTTCCCAAACACAAGTCCATGGACCAGTGCCAAGCTAACTTCAAAGCAACCGGGGGGTTTAGGAAAGAAAAGGTAATTGGGACTTCCTCCCTCCACTCCCCCACCCCAATGTTCAAAAACTCAAGAGTAATGCCAGACTCAGGTGAACCTAATGATCAGCAAAGTTTGGGAATCACTGAGCCAATTCACCTCAAGGGTTCTTTCCGCTGCTTAGCTTCTGAGCATCCTCCTCTGTCCCGAAATGAGGTCATCTCTCTGAACAATATGAGCGAGAAACTTCAAAGGATTTTATCATTAATTTCATCTATGTCAAAACATACAATTAAGAAACCAAGTAAATTGTGTAAACTTTTATTGATCGTGGTTTTCAAAAAAAAAAATTTTTTCTAAGGCAGTCTGGGCCAACTGAGGAAATGTGAATACGGGTCAAACATGAGAGGATAATATAGACTTATTTTTCTTGGATGTAATAATGATAAGATTGCGGTCACATAAAGAGAATGACCTTACTCTTAGGAGACACATGCTTACATATTTAAGGGTAGAAGTGTCGATGTCAACAACATGCTATCAAATGGTTAAGTGAAGAAAAAAAGGATAAAGTAAATATGGCAAACGTTAAAATGCTGACGCCACTGTCCAACTTTTCTACAGGTTTACGTTTTTTTGTAATAAAAAGTTGGGGGAAAAATACAGGCATACTTTCACGAATTGCCACCTAAATGGAGATTTAGGTGCCACACATTCCGAGGGCTGGTCGAGCCACGGCAACATCCCACTCGGTCTCTGAGGCCATCCTTGCCCAGGCTCCGCAGCGGAAGCCCTGCTGCGGCATCTTTGCAAAACGCTCTGCTCCCCAGTTCAGAGGAAATGGTGCCAGGGTTACAGCTTTCAGCCCACGCAGGTGAAACGGCACCTTGCTGGCCAGCAGTACGGGGAATGCGAAGGCCTACAGAAAGAATATGTTTAAAGGACTCAAAGGAGGTAGACACCTTGAAGACCCAATTATCCGCTTCCAGAATTTGCCACCACAGAAGCGACTAGAAGTACAGGCTTTGGAGTTAGCGCTGGCCGGGACCCACTCCTACATTTGGCCCCTTCCCAGCTCTGCCTACTTGGCCAGGCTGACTCGTCCACTCTACTCTTCAAGGAACAGTTCTATGTACAAGGCACTGTCCAAGCTTTACATGTCCCTAAGCTACGTTCTTCTGGTATGTAACTGGGGTGATGAGAGCGTGTCCCTCAGAAAGTGAGAATTAAGAAGAACAGCAGTGTCCATCACCTGTGATGACGCAATACTTTCAGCTACCTCCCAGAAAGACAGTTCACATACATGAGACTGCTTGGTAGAGGGCACGCGGCTCCTGGCAGCACTGCTATTACTCTTTAGTCAGGAAACACTATTATTGTTTCTAGGTGAAAATGGCGGAATGTACATCGACATCTCATTTTGCTCCCTCTTGAAACTTCATTAAAAGTACAATAAAAGTCGTTTTTAAAAAGTCATAAACTCTTAATGATAGGGAGAACAGAAGAGATCACAATAAAATTCGGAAAGCGTATGGACAATGGTAACTGACTCAGCACAGTCAAGAAAGCTGAATTCCAAGGCCAGCCATGGGAAAGCTGAGCATCAACCCAGTAAAGACTTGGGGGCAGCAGTTAGAAAAGTTGGATCCCCAGATCCTCTGTTCTCACCACGATGCTGGCAACTACTTCTTCCATATCCTAGCCAAAGTCTGAGGTTTCCCCCTGTTTCTTGTGTTCTGGCATATTAAGTATCATACTGAAAATTGGACATACGGGACTGCTGTACTTCCGTTCTAGCTCAGGAAATTGGCAGCCAGATGCTTTCCTTCCAGATAGGAAGGTGGAAAACTATACAAAGAAACATAAAACATGTCATTATGACCTCAGAGATCAGACAAAGAACATACTGCATCTATTACACGAGGATAGGATGCTGTCATAAGAAACATTCAAACTAAAAAACAGTCTTTGGAAATTAAGAACATGCTCATGGGAATTTTTTTAAAAATCCAAATAGAAGAATTGAGAAATAAAACCTAAGAAAACCTAACAGTAAGTAGTTAGAAAAGCACAGAAGAAAACATAAGAAAATTAGAAGACCTTTAATAGGTAAACAGGTGTTTCAAAAGAGAGACTACAGAGAAAACGGAAGAAAAAAAATAACAGACTATTTCAAGAAAATCTCTCCAGAACAGAGGTTTTAAAGGGCCCCTCAAATACTCAACCTATTGGGTGAAAACAGACCCACACTAAGACACATTATTTTAAATTTTAAAACACTGGAGTCAAAGTATAGATTCTATAAGTTTGTAGAGAGAGAAAAAAGCAGGTCACATACAAGGGATCAGGAATCATAATAGCTTGGAATTCTCAAAAGCACTGGAAGCAAGATGACAATGAAGCAATAACTTCAAAATTCTGAATGAAAATTATTTCCAACTAAAATTGTATTACCCGCCAAAATATCAATCAAGTATGAAGATAGAATCAAAACATAGGCAAGGTCTCCAAAATATGTTACTCTTCTTGTTAAGAAGCTACTGGAGTTTCAGCACCACCAGAGTAAATCATTTAAAGAACATACAGGGAAGATTCAACACAGGAGAGTGAAAGAGAAGCCAGCTGTGCCCCAGACATGGAGGATACAAGGCCAGATTGAAACAGTGTAACTAACTTGAGACAGATATGTCCCAGCTGCTATATCAGCCGACCAAATGCCCCTGAACCTGGCCCAGATTCCTATCTGTACTCAGCTGGGCTGGGCCTGATCTTGATCCTATGCTCATGAAGTTCCTCTTCTCTTTTCCAAGCCCCAGTAGCCTACAATAGCAGAGGGCATTCACTTCTCTCACAGAACAGTTCTGCTTTGACCCTAGCCTGCTAACTGCAGGAAGGCCATGGTGAGCTAAGAAGCAGAAGTACAGAGCAGCCCACTCCTTCTAACCATATTTCTGCTGGCCTTCCAGTACCTGGCACATTAGAGCCTTCCAGATGCCCTGACTATGGTGAACCGTTTCCTAGGACTCACCTGTATCACTGCCTACTGACTTCCTCAGAAAGGGACCCTGTAAACAGGGAAGCTGAAGCCATTCTGTTCTGCTCATCTTTTCCTGGAAGCCTTCACCTAAAAATGATAATATTGTCCTTTCTCTACACAATCAGGTTTATCTTACAATTATAAAACAAAATTTTAATCTCAAATTTAGAAAGCTCTAGCATTTTCTAAGCTTGTTTGGATCTCATCTGAACTCTAGGAAAAGAACTTTGTTATCGTCGTTTATTTAATGAAAAAATCCACTGTCAATAAAAGCACAGTTTATAGTCCTGTAAGGTTTGAATTAAACTGAAGAAATTAACATAGTATTATGATTTTAAAGACTAGCACGCACACACACAAAGAACTAATTCCAAAAGTATAATTTTACAGCCCTGTGGAACATTAACCAATTATATCTAGTTCTGCAATTTTATTGAAACATTCCTTTCCCTATGGACTACATAAATATCTTTTAAATCCTCTTAAAACCAGCTCTTTGTAGCATTCTCAATAACAGTTAAATAAAACTTTAAAACATGCTATCTATTTGTATGAGAATTTTGTCTTTAACACTATTCATTCAAAACTAAATATATTGTTTAGGATGTGTTTGTGTGTGAGCATATTTATGTATATATGTGTAAATATATGTGTATGTATGTATGCATACATTTATGTGTAAAGCTTATTTTAAAAAGAGAAAGATTAACCAAAAAAATCAGGATAGAGGCTACTTCTGGAAGAAAGATATGTTTCTTAATCTGGTGGTGGATACAATGATGATCATCACAATAATATTCTTTAAATTATATATACATGTGTCTTACACACTTTATTTGTACCTGAGATACAATTCTCAATAAAAGAAACATTAAAAAAGAGAACAAAAATTTCTGTTACTGTTGGACATTCAAGAGTACTACCAGATAGTATTGCATAAAATGTCTATTCACATTTTTTCTTCCTGAAAGCCCTCTCTATTCATTCCTGTCAGCCAATCAAATGAGTCAATATAAACTTAAAGTCAACACCACTAAGTGGTAACAAGGTTAATAAATTAGCCATTATTTAACCTGATCCTCAAATATTTTCTTGATCCAACCTCTAAACACAAAAGGATATACTGCTTCTAAAAAATGCATTCAAATCAAACAGAATTAGCTACTGCCTTTAAATTATAAAATTCTTTAAGTTACAAAAAGTGTCCTGGTGAAAGAGCACTATGTTTATATTTAAGTATAATGTTCTGTTTAAATTATCTACTCGAAACATCCTACAATGTCAAAAGGCTTTTTATGCAGCAAGGCTTTTAATGGCTAAAACCCAGAAATGTCCATTGATAAGGGGTGGATAAACATATTAAAGTATATCCAAACAATGACATACTATGCAGCATTTTAAAAATGAGGTAGGTCCACAGTACTGATACAAAAAATGTGTCCTTATATTAAGCCAGTTGCCCAACAGTATTATGGTATGATCCCCTTCTAGGAAGTGGAATTTCGGGTGTAAAAGATGCTAAATGAAGAAGTAAGGAATTCTAACTTTTTATGTGATAGACTTCTGACCTGTATGAATTTTTTACTTGATATTCTTCTGTAATATTTAAAAAAAAATTGTTACAACTTGAATATATTACTGTAATCAATTAAAAGGAGCACATAAGGATAAAAATGATAAGATAAATTCTTTATCTTGGAATCCAGACGTGAATTCAAGAAAGACTAGCCAGTTAAGACTACAGTAATCCTAGTGGGCAGAGGATGGGGCTGGGGAGGGCGTGTCTCCCCTGCTCTCATTAAACCTGTTTTTCCTGCGGCATCAATATTCGAGACAACTTTTGATTTTCATTTTTAAGAAGAGTCTTGCAGTACTATTACCGATAAAAATGTTTAATGTGTGTTCTACGCCTGAAACCTATACAGGTTTGGAAAAAGAGAAGACAAATAAGAAGTGACTGAATATGATATAAAAGAAGTGTGTCGAGTCTGGGAGTAAGAAAGGGAGTTTAGTACCGATAGGTGAAGAGTCTGAGAAGAGGTGGACACTCCGAAAAGAGCAATTGATGTCTTTGAGAAGCATAACGCTGGTCCCACTTTCATTCCGACGGGGGCCGTGAATCCACCGCGCTCCCCCTCCCCAACCCCCGCCCCCATTTCGCGCGCGCGCACGCGGCACTGGCCGCGGGGAGCGAGCACAGCCCATCCTCATAACTGCTCTGGCTTTAAAAAAGGTCATAGATTTACCTTTCAGATTAAGCACCTCCCAGTAATGAACTCGGAAGCCAACTTGTTAGTTAAAAAGCCAGCACTGTCTTCCCCAGCACAATCACCACCGCTACGGCGGCAATTCTCTGCTGCTGCTTATCGAAAAGGACACTCCATACTTTGATTCATTCGCAAAAGAATGTTGATCCTCTTTCATTTTCTCTTCCCTGCTCTGTACCTGACTCCCGTACGGAAAGAGTCCGAAAAGTCCACAAAACGCTGACAACGTCCCAGCAGTGGTCCAGGGCAACCGGGAGGGACGACGAAGTGCCTGAGTCGCCCCCGGACGCCCCGTGCCGGCCTTACACTGTCTCTCCCCTCTGCCCGTGGCCCAGGGAAGCTGACAGGCTGGAGATGGAACCCCTTCCAGACCTTCCGGTGAAGCACTGCGATGGCTCGACAGAGCGAGGGTGCGACCGGCCCCAGCTGAGTGCGGGTCGGGGCGCGTCACGGCCACGGTCGGCCCGAGGGGACACGGCTGGGCCGGAGGTGGGGGGGTGCGGAGGCCCCCAACCCGCCTGCAGCCTGGGCGTTCCGCCGGGCGCCGCCGCACTTCGCAGGCCAGGCCCGGCGGGCCGGAGGCGCCTCCCCTCGCGCACCCAGGGGACTGGCCGATCGTACTCACCCGGCTTCCCCGACACCCACGCCGACCCAGGACCGCGCACAGAGGACGACAAGGCTGCACCGCAGCAGGGCGGGCGTACTCCGCTCCACCTCAGCCCGGGGGGGGCCCGGAGCGAGGCAAGCGCCAGGCGGGGGCGCCAGCGGGGCGGGGCGCGGCGTCGTGCGCTCTGCTGCAACCAATCGGAGCGCAGCAAGTGGCCGACCGGGGCGGGGGGCGGGGCTCGGGGCGGGGCGAGACTCCAGGGGGCGGGGCGTGGGCTCCGCAGCTCTGCGGTTCGCCAGTCTGACTTCGCTGTGCGATTTTCAGCGGTGTAGACCTGGCCCTTCCTAGGGTCCTCTGGTCCCAGAGGGCAGGGGTTCTCTTTGCCTTTACCTACAGGTCCAGCGGCATTGGTCGCGAGCGGCCCAGAGTAGGGCAGATGCTCCACGAGGATTCTCAGGAACTCAAGGTCTGTAGAGATGCCCTTCTCTAATCCCCACCACTCAGAAATGGAAGCCTGGAAAGGTGAGTCACTTGTCCAAGGCACCTAACTAGTACTGTAACCCGAGGTTATCAACACAATACGGATGGTCTTCTGATACTGTCCGGATGCCTTTCTCGGCCATCCACCCAGATTTTGAGCTTTCTTATAGTCAGGTCTCTTCCTACAGTCTTCTTTAAAGACACTGCATCTTGAATTTTCAGCATCATTTCAACAGCCTTTGAAAGCCCGTCTAAATTTCCTACCGAATATAAAACGCCATTTAATTGTTTGAGGAAAAGACATTGTGTAAGCCCAGGTATTATCAATGGGAACCTAAAAAAGTTTCTACCTGAGGTATAATGAAGTAAAAGGTTCTGTGTGCCGAGTTATCACAAAATGCCATCTTCTTATACTCCTGTTACTCCTCCATACCTTATTATACATGTAAGGGGAACAATCCCTACTATTTGTTATGTTTCCACTTTCCCTCAGTTCTTATTTTCATGTATATTGTATTTTTATCCTTTATATTTTGTCAATTGGCAAATAATACACTTATGTTATATTGTCCATCATCCTGATAAAGGTGCTCGGATATAGGTGTTCACTAAATATTTGCTAAATAAATTACTTTTGAAATATGTGCAACCTTAGAACTGGTTAAATTGCTGACCTATAAAGGTTGGCTTTTTTAAAATAAGTTTTTGAAATCTTTCTTCTGTTTTGATTATTGTATTAGGATTAGGTTTGGCTAGGAGTCCCAGGGGGAAACAACCACAAAATAACAGTGGCTTAAGCAAAAAATTGATATTTCCCTCTTATATTTAAGAAATCCACAGTTAACCTGGAACTGCTCTGGCACGTCACCGAGCCAGATCCAGCCTCCTTGCTACCGCCAGGAGTGTCACACATATATTCATTTATGCTTTCAAATATATAGGCATTTGCAAGGTATCACGTTCCATTCCCAGTATCACCTCATGGTCTAAGAGAGGTGCAGTAGCTCCAGCCATTGTGCCTGCATTGCGAGCAACAGAAGAGAAGACAAAGAAGGAACCACTCTTCTCTTTAAGTATCTTTCACAAAGGCTGCATATACTATTTCTGCTTTCATTTAGCTGGCAAAAAGTTAGTCATTTAGTTAACTAAACTACAAGGAAGTCTGAAAAATCGAGTTTGGATACTGAGAAAAGAAGGAAGAATGGATATTGGGGGGAAATTAGGAGTTTCTACCATAGTCTTAAATCTCATCTCTTTTCAAAGTATTTATTATTCCCCAAGATTTTTAAAGCTTTATTTCAGAAGAATATATCTGTACCAAAATGCTTACCTCTATGTATGAAGGAAGGATTACCTGCCATTGGGATGCACATGCTTTGAGTTGTTTTTCTAGAAGTAAATAGGACTTTACACTAGTGTAGCTTGCTTCTCTCTCATTCTATAAACTATTTCAGAAAGAGAGTCAAACATGTATATGGCTATGCTTTCAAAAATATAGGCGTTCGAAAGACATTGGGATTAAGTTGCTGATGCCAACGTTTCAGCGTCAGCATTTTAAATGTACTGATTTGAGTCTTTAGTAAAATTGCAAATAAGCCTAAAAAAGGCTCCATACATGCCCCGATTCAACTGGTATTTCATCTTGTCACTATTTAAGTTTTGTTAGACAGCTATTACCTGAGGAACTTGAAGGGGCTCTCTTAGATTCCGGAGTCTTTGTGACTTCATGACTATTTTCAGGTTTGGGCCAGAACAGGTTCTAAAAGATCTACTTTACCTAAAACTGGACAAGTAGAATCCAGTCCAGTTGGTTCAAGCCTAATAAGAGAAAGGAACAATCCAGCTGCCTTTCACTCTAGGTCCTGCCGGTTCTAGTTTGTTCTTACTTCCTCAGGGCTCCTTCATGAACTTACTCTGATAGAGTGGCATTCACTTCCCATCTTTTGAGAGTACATGCCAACTGTCACCATAAGAACTAGCAGAAAGACTAAAGCATGTTGTGTAAACATGTACTTCCAAAACTATTGTCTCTCTTCCTCCAGAAGCTTGTGGGGTTGTGTAACAAGAAGGCTTTGTGTAAGTCAGTCAGAACTGTTGTATTGTGATAAGAGTTGCTTAAGACTAAGGTCGCACTCCCGTCAGTCTGAAAGGACTCTTCTGAAAGAATGAATATTCAGTGTCAACATTTGGAGAAAGACTGGTCTTTAGAGAGAAACAGAAAACCAAAGCTTGAAAGATGATTTGACTCTGTCAGAAGAGGAAGGATTTCTTTCCGCAGTCTACACTCTGAAGACAGAAGTTATATTTATCAGTTGGTTTCAGTTACAGACACAGAAAAAAACAAAACAAAACAAAACAAAACTCAAACTGGCTTAAATAATAAAGAGGATTCAGTGGCGCCTGGAACTAGATCCGAGATATGGTGGGTGTCAAGGCAGGGTGACCAACTGGCTCTACAGTGTTGTCCACAGAACTAGCTTCTTCCTAAGGCTAGCCCTCCTCTCTGATTACCTGAAGTTGTTGGGCCTACAGTCTTTACTAAACAAATCCAGCAAAGAGCTTGTTTCTGATTGGACCACCCATGAACTGATTAAAACCAGCAAACTGCCAGGCAGTGAGTGATTGGTCTAAGCCAAGTTACCCGAACCAATCACTGAGAAAAACAATTACTTGGAACTCTATGAGGCCCAATGTCAATACCCTTTTACTAACTGTATTATAATGCTTCTTAATTATCTTGAAATGGAATTCCTGGAAAATATAACCTACCCATACACATAATTTTTAAAATATCAATAAATGCCCTAACTGTAATACTAGAGAAATAGAAAAGATATAATTTACAATTTTAATGATGTTTCAATATGTAAACGATCAAGCAGGGCATAGTGAATAGTCAAATACTTGCATGTACTTAAATTGAATGTATGAATTTAAGGGAAGTAAGAAATTAGAAGGCATTCTAATCAAGAAGAAAAATGAAAGTGCTGACATACGGATGAACCTAGAGTAAAATCTAGATTTGGATAGTAATGACGTGACTGGCCCATTTGTAAGTGAAAAGAAAAAGGGAGACATAACATCTCAGTTGAAATAGAAATGCGTGTGGAGGAGCTGAGGAGTATGGCACTCTCGTAAATGAGTCGGGCTTTTTAATAAGTGTATGTTACAATAATCATCTTTGTTGTGATACAGGAAAAGGTGGTGATAAAATATCACAAGTACCTTATATCCAGGATATAGTCAGACACCAGTGTTTAAAAGACTGATATGGAGACAAATTCTTTCATGTCAACAGGGTACAGAGGATGGGTTAGAAAGACAAGTACTATAGTAATACCAGAAGCCATAGATAAGTTAGGTAGAAAGCCTCTGGGGACAGTATAAAACAGAAACAGAATTAATAAATATTTCAATATGTAATTCTTACAATACAGATTGACTGTAATTATAGTAGCAGGGTAGCACCTATGACATTTTAAAGTAATGCTTTTGATGAAATTGAGATTACTGACTTTCATGTATGTTTACTGTATTAGCTATCTATTGCTACATAGCTGATTATCCCCAAACGTAGCGATTTAAAACATCGAACATTTATTATTTTGCACAATTTTTAAGAGTCCAGAATCTGGGAGCAGCTTAGCTGAGTTGTTCTGGCTCAGGCTTCCTCACGAACTTACAGTTAAACTGTCAGCTGGTGCTGCAGACTCTGAAGGTCTGACTGAGGTTCTGCTTCCTGTATGGCTCACTCACCTGGCTGTTGGCTGGAGGCCTCAGTTCCTGGACACATGCACTTCGCCACAAGACGGCCTCGAGGCATGGCATGGCTTCACTCAAAGCGAGTGAGGCGAGAAAAAGGAAGTGACCTGCCATCACTTCTGCTATATTCCATTGGCCACAGAGACCAAGTCTGATACAAGGTGGGAGGGGTGAATATCAGAAAGTGGAGATCTTTGGGGGGTCATCTCAGACACTGGCTATGACATCCAGTAATTTAGTAATATTTGGTTCTCAATTAAAAGGGATTGCCAATCTCCTCTGGTACATATTTGCATTCAGCACTAAAAATGCAAACTGCAGTAGGCATGCACATGGTGCCATCAATAATGTTTTTCTGAAATGGAGTACAGTTCTTGGTAAAATTCTCAAGAAGACAAAGCACAATTCTCACAGTAGTTGCTTTTGTGGCAAAAAAAAAAAAAAAAAAATAGTGCCTTTAAAATCGTGCAAAAAATATGTTGCGCTTATATGTGAAATGTAATTCTGTTTCAGGCTTAGGCGATTACAAGCAGAGTTTTACCCACGTGAATGTCTGGCGGGATGTTTGGATGTTGGGTAGGACATGGAGAAATTCCTCTTTGGTCGACTGCCCTGCTCATTGCAAAACACCCAGCATTTCTGGCCCCACCTCCTAAATCCCTGTGTTCAAGGGTGATGTTCGAAACATTTAACAACCAAGATGGCATGGACTTACCAACCAATCAGAATAGATGCCAGCCAGCATAACCTATTGGTCCAAATGGTCTAAACAGAAGTTTTGGCAGTAATGCCCCTCTGAACATTGTTGCCAAAGATTCCCCATAGATTTTAACAACGGCCTCTAGGCGGCAGTATATCTTTGCTGAGAACCACTGATTTTACTACCAGGCCCTTGCCCTGCACCCGGCCTCTCAATTTCATCATTTCTAAGGATTACTGCAATCCTGCAAATTGGGTCTGATTACATCCGACAGATGAGAAAACGGAAGTTCAGGAAGGTCACATAGCTAGTGAATGGCAAAACCTGGATCTAAATTCAAATCTTCCTACCTCCAAGCCCATGTCCTTTCCTCTGCATTGCATTGCCTCGAACTCATTGGTATTAGGGGCCGTCAGGGATGCAAGACCTCGAGGGAAATGAAGGACAAGAATGAGTGATAGTCCAACTGTAAAACAGACTGAATCCGAGGCAGCCGCAGGAATCTCAGGGTATTAAGTTCTTGATACCAGTGGCTACCGTTGTGATCTGCTCCAGCCTCCTCTCTCCAACACCATAGTGCAGTGTATGGGTAAGAACAGCGATATGGAATCAGACCAACCACGGACAGCCTGGGTTCAAATCCCAACCCTGCCACTTTCTAGCTGTGTGACCGAAGGCAAATTATTTAAGCTCTCTGTGTCTTAAGTTTCCTCGTCTCTCAAAAAAGAGTTAACAACCATACCTACATCATCATGTTGTTGTGAAGAGTCAATTAGTTAATATAAGAAAAGTAGTTAATATAAGAAATTAGTTAATATAAGAAAAATGAGAGGGAGCTATTGTCACCTTCCCTGTACCTCATGCCTCATTATTATGTCATGTCTCATTCCTCATTCATGATAACTTTAGCTTGCATTTGGTCTCTGTTTGCCTCATGGTCTCTATGTAAACTTGCACTGCTATTTATTTCATTTGTTCAGCATCGATTAGTTCTAATTTCCATGAGAGCATACAACAGCCTCATGCAGGCTTAACAATAATGTGTTAAAGATATATTAATAGGCAGCTGAAGAAAAAATATGAGTATGTATAGTGTGTTCACATTTGTGCATGCATGTTTTTGAGAGGCGGTGTATGTGTACAAGTTATATAGATAAATTTTTGGAAAGATATTATTGAAGCAGGATAATGACCTCTCAAATATGTCCTAATACACAGAATCTATGAATATGTTATGTTACAAAGCAAATGGAAATTAAGATTGCAACTGGAATTAAGGTTACTAATCAACTGACTTTAAAATAGAGAGATTATGTTGGATTATCTGGTGGGCCCAATGTAACTACAAAGATCTTTAAAAGTGGAGGCAGGAGAGTCAGAGCGATGTGACATGAAAAGGAGTCAACCTGCTGGCTTTGAAGACAGAGGTAGGGGGCCACAAGCTAAGGAATGCAGAGGTATGGGGCTGGAAAAGGCAAGGGATTGGATTCTTCCCTAGAGCCTCCAGGAGGGATGAAGAGCCTTGACTTTAGCTCAGTGAGATCCGCTTTGGACTTCGGGCCTCCAGAACAGTAAGATAAATTTGTGCTGTTTAAGCTACTAAATTTGTAATTTTTTGTTACAGCAATAGTAGAATATGCAAGAAATTGCTGATGATTAGATCTGAGAAGTGGGCTCAGGAGGTCTGGATCTGGGAGGGTTGGGTTGAAGGAGAGCTCATTTGTTCATTGCCTGTCCTTTTGCATTGATTGAATTTACTACTTCATGCATGTGAATGTTCATAATAAAAATTTTCTTCCAAAATAAAGTATCTTACCTTGTTGTAGTATGTAACACTTCACCAGCCAGTTGATGTATTTGCTGCCCTTGGGCCAAAGGCACTGTAAGTGATAAAGTTTATGGGCATCTCCCAAACCTCTCAAGATATTGAAGTTTGTAAGAATAGGACCGACCCAAAGGCATGCACATCTTCCTCCCTATGCCAGCTCACTGACATCTGTGTCCAGAAGGCTATGGAATCTGGCTTCTCAGGACCCTTTTCCTTGGGTGTTGGAGAGAGGAAAGAGAGGGCAGGTAGGCTCTTTAGACCTCTCCCTCCCCACAGGCCGTGGACAACATGATGTGTAATGGGAAACAGGGGGGACTGACATCCTCGCTACTGCTTTATCACCTGCCGAGTTTGGGAATAAAAAGTTTTGTATATGTAATTAAAGATTACTTTCTCTCAGTCATTTTGTGGATCCAATTTGTAGATGCTCGTTTAAGTTAGGCCACCACTCAGTTTGGTAAAGAGTAGCTAATTGGTGTAAGAAACGCACATAGCAAATGCCTGAGAGTATTAACAAAGATTTGTGGAGGTTTGGCAGAAATTTGTAAATTATGTTAAAGAAAAAAAAAAAAAAAACACAGGCCCCAAATTATGTCACTTGTACTAAAAGCCCATGGTACCAAACGTAGATTTAATACTTCTAATTGCAGTTTCGGCCTCTCCCAGAAAGATAAGCTTAATCAACCAGTCTGGAATTTTCTGGTCAAGCACCAGTAAGGTCATCTGTCTTATAGTCCCTGTCCATCCCCCATAGAAAGAAGAGGCCATCCATGATTAAAAAACCAAACAAACCAAAACAAAAACCCCTTCCCTTTCTCTTCCCCAAAGAAAAGATATCCAGGCTCGAGAATTACCCTTTCTTTTGTTCCTAGCTCCCTTGTCCTACTCTTCTTCCTGTGAAAACCTTCCATTTCCTACACCCCGTCAGAATGCCCCTTTAGTTGCTGATGGAATGCTGCACCATTCATGAATCACTTAATTAAAGCCAATTAGATCTTCAGATTACTCGGCTGAATTTTGTTTTTTCTTTTAATGGTCATAATCGACTTTAGCTATAGATGCAAAAGCATCTAAATTTAAATTAAAACATTGCTAGTCATTTTTATGCTTAACGCAATTCAAAACAGTTCTCGTTTCTTATGCTCCTCAAGACATTTCTTGCTTTTAGAAAAGTAGCAACCTACCAAATTCAGAACCACTCTACATTTTCTTTTACTTACTTTTTTTTTTAAACTAGCTTTCATGTATCATAAAATTCACTCATTTAAAGTGCACAATTCAGTGGTTCTTAGTGTGTTCAGAGTTTTGCAACCATTACCACAATCAGTCCTAAAACATTTTAATCACCCCCAAAAGACAACCGAGAACCATTAGTCGTTCCTTATTTCATCCTAAACTCTACAGCCCAAGGCAACCACTAATCTACTTTCTGTCTCTATAGATTTGCCTATTCTGGACATATAAATGGAATTATACAATATATGGTCCCTCTTGACTGACTTCTACATTTTCATTTAAAGGCCCCTGCTAGCTGAAGCTTGACGGGGAATTAAGGAAATTGAAACTGGAAAGATCAGCTTCGAAATCAATATCCCCCCCATAGAAGAACTTTTTTCAACAAATCTTGGAAAAATAAGAACCTCTACTTATTATTATATTAGCACAGTGGTGTCCATAATTTAATACTTAGAACGAGTGCTCACTGTGTATCGGTAACTGTGCTGGATCTTGACATGTAATATCTCATTAAATCCTGGCATCACTGACTATTATTTCTACTTACACCTGAGAAGTCTTGTAGGTCAGTGAGGTTTGGTAATTTGCTCAGAATCACACACCTACGAAGTGGCACAGCTGAGAGTTCTACCAGTCTTTGTGCCCCACGCACTACAATCCAGCTTATAGAGTCCCTATTTATCCCAAAGCCATGAGAGTCCCATGATCGCAACTGTATCAGTCACAGTGCTTAGTGATCAACGGCAGCCCCCACTCTAGCTGTGTTAAGCAGACAAGGAATTTATTAAAGGGCACTGAAATTTGGGGGGAGGGCTGGAGAAAGTGGTCCACGGTTGTTCCCAGGAACGATGCCTAAAATCACACTGAAGAACTGGCGGGGTGAGAGAAACACACCAATACTGCTGTGGCCACGACCATGCGGTACAAGCCGGGAACTTCGCTGTCCCTGCTGCCGACACTGACACCACGCCTGTGCCAGGAGCTCCCCCTGGCAGCCACTGCCTTCCTGCACCAGCTCGGTGACAGAGGGCGCCAGGGGCATTCCTCCCATACCTCATTCGGAACCCCCATCCCCCAAGGACAAGTCTTGTTGGCAGCGCCTAGGTCCCATGTGCATTTCTTAGCATATTTTAGAAAATGAGGGGTTTTCTCTCCTGCCAAGATCCACTTTAAAAGTCTGATTTCTTGCACTGGGAACATCATCCTCAGACGAATGACACACGCCACCATCAGTATGGACTATTTGGAGGATGACAGGCAGCAAAAGTACAACAGCCATCCACTACATCACTTAAGCAAAGCTCGCTGAGAATCTTGGGGCTCAACTGGGCAAATTATGGTATAAAGTGTGGCTGAATGGAAAAGCTAGAGGACGAAGCCACGGAACCAGGGTCACCCACAGAGATAAAACCAGAGAGAGTAAGAAGCCCAGGTATAAATGCCCAAACTAAATCACCACTGGACCACATGCTCCTCGCTAGAACGTTCTCAAGATGCACCAGGAAGGACCCTGCCCCGCAACTGAGTAGGGCTTTCTTGTAATAATGTTAAGTTTGCTGGCATGTATCCAGATGTATCTGTCCTGTTGAGACCTTCGGGTAGGATCTTTCACTTAGTAGGGCTGGGGGACAATGGCATGCATCAGTTATCTAGGGAGGATAGGGGTCCTCGAAGAGGAAGCCAGATTTTTGCAGCTGATCTTGACAGGAAAGAAAATCCCATAGACCCTACTTTCCTAGGTCTAGATTTGGAGTAGTGGGGGTATGCTTAGGGCACTTTAGGGCTGTCTCAGGGGCAAGAGAATGGGGGGCTCTGTCAAGCGAAAGGAGGCTGGGGGCTGGGCTCAGAGGCAAACTGGAGAGGGCCACAGGCCAGATTATCTCATCCCAGGGACAGTCTTCCCTTCCCTTCTATCACCCTCGAGTAGTGAGGAAAGTTGTAATTTGATGTTCTAGTCTTGTCTCAGTCAGGCAAGAAGTGTCACATTTGTGAGTCTGCCCTTAGGCCAGAGAAGGAGCCAGGTATCCCTGACCTGGAGCCGGGGTGGTGACAGCAGCGGTAACACCAAGTAAAGTGAGTACCTGAGGTTTACTTTGGGGGCAGAGGGTTCTACTTGTCTCAGTTACTGATTTCTGAGAATCCAGGTGGTGGGATGGTGGGTTCCCTTTCAGGACTTCAGTAAATGTGTGTTGATGAACAGAACATTGTGGAAAAGGAAAGGCACTACTTCTAGAAAGAGGTGAATCACCATCGGCCGTGTCTGAGGGGTATTGGGAATGTCCCAAAAGGTGGCTGAGGCCCCATAACGGGGACCCAGGCAGTTGGTAGTAGGAAATTATGTTAGGAAGTAATAAGCCCCAGAGATAGAGACAGGTTAGAGGGGACTTTCATCTTTGGGAGGGGTACCCCAAAAGTAAGGCTATGTCCCTGCTGCAGATAAAGAAAATGAGTAGTAATGTAGTCGTTGTATCAAAGAACTGAAAACTATCGTCTTGAGATACCAAACTACTGAGGCCGAGCCTCAGACACACAGAAAACGGCAAACCCGTTTCACAGAGCTGGGAGACAAAAGCCACCACGGCTCTACGATTTGAAGAAAGGAGCTGTGGTAAGGCTGGGAACCAGGCAGAGTCTGATACGGCCTTTACTGTGTTCAGAAATCTTGATAAATTACTACACCTGAAAAGCTGACAAAATTAGAAGGTGAAAGAAAAACTAACAGGAAAAGGTCAGTGCTGCCTCCTAAGAGAGAGAAACGTCAGGTTCCCATAAACTGGCCCAAATCTTTTCTTATCTGGAGTTTTGTTACTTAAATAAGTGAATCTGTTTTTACATAAGTGAATTTGCCTCCTTAACAAGAATAATCTATGTCATCTGTTTTGATATCATCAGTCAAAAGGTAAAAAGCACTTGGAATATTACTCAGCCATAAAAATAAAAATGATATCTTACCATTTGTAACAACATGGATGGATTTAGTGGGTATTATGCTAAGTGAAATAAGTCAGACATAGAAGGACAAATGTCATATATTTACATATATGTGGAATGTAAGGAACAAAATAAGTGAACAAAATGAAAACAGATTTGTCAGATTCGGGGGGGTTTGGGGCTGCGTAAAAATGGTGAGGGGATTAAGAAGTACAAATTGGTGGTTATGAAATAGTCACAGGGATAGGGAATATAGCCAATAATATTGTAATAATTATATATAGTGCCACATGGGTACTAGACTTATCAGGGGGATCGCTTTGTAAATTATATAAATGTCTAACCATGATGCTATATGCCTGAAACTAATATAATATTGAATGTTAACTCTAATTGAAAAATAAAAATTTAAAAGATACTTATTTAGGTGGTCAGCCAAAAATATGGTTATTATTATTTGTTTATACAATGGGCCATTGAATAATCATAAAAATTAACTTTATTAATACAGTCAACATTTACAAACATAAACTGTCCTGTACTGAAATTAAGGATTTATTAAAGTTTTTGGTAACTTAACCTTCCCATCCATTATCCAATACTGAAAATAGTTTCCTTTATATATGTTGCTGCAATGCATTAGGTACATACATCTAATTCCCATTTTTAACAAGATTCACAGAATCATTGCCTTCTAAAATATTTTAGAACTCAGCTCTTACGATAAGGCTATGTTCATAGTGTTCACAATTTTGTTTAGAGTAATGCTATCATTATAGAGGCCGAATGATAACTCATTCAACAAAATACTCATATATTATACCAATTAATGCCCGATCATCTAAGCAAAAAGGCCTGAAATTTCCTTCTGAATATGTAGTTTTGTTTTAATTATCACATACTTTACAAAATAACTTTTTCCAAAACCAGAATGGCAAGTGCCATGCTTCTGAACTACATCCATAATATGGTACCCTGAATTAAATAAGGAAATCGACCTGCTCCTTTTGACCACTCTCCTTATCCTTCTAGTTGCCCAATTCTCAGTCTAAAGCAATTACCTGAACCAAAAAATGTCAGATTTTCTGAAAGTGGATGGGACACAACAATTTCATAATTGTCAATCTTGTCATTTGCCAAAGCTGCAAAATGACATCTTGTTTTTATTAAAGGATTCCTAAGACAGTAAAGTGAGATTTCACATGGCTGAAAAAACTCTGGAAGTCCCATACAAGACAAAGAGACCGAACATTTCAAGCTCTGATTAGAGATGAAGTTTCCAAATCTTAAGTTTCCATTGAGCCCAAGGAATTTTTTTTTCACCTCTGAAAGATCAGAAAACTCAGCCACAACTCTTTAAAAGTGGAAACTAGAGTGTATTTCTACAATAGCTAAATCAACTCGCTTGGCTGATTGATTTCTGTAGCCAATGCATCATGAAGTTAGGCAGGAAAAGATACAATCCGGATATTTGGCATTTTTTTCTTTTTTAATTCAATACCCACAGAGAAGGCCGAGAGAGAGAGAGAGAGAGAGAGAGAGAGAGAGAGAGAGAGAGAGACAGAGACAGAGACGGAGAGAGAGACAGAGAGAGAGACAGAGACAGACAGAGAGAGAGAGAGTTAGTTCAGTAACTCCATTAAACTAATTTCTTGATCCTAACATTTCCACCCATATAGAGTGTCCCGAAGACTTAGAACAGTTTTGAGCTTTAATGAAATCTAAAGTTTACAAATGAAGCAAACTTGCAGAAAACATACATCATTTGGAAGTTCACTTGCCTACCTTCTGTACTTTAGTTTTGTGATTTTTTGAGAATACATTTTTAATTTTTGTTGCTGTTGTTAAGTACTTGTGTTTAAAGATGGCAAAAGTGACTGTTTTTAAATTACAGCTTAAAACTGCACTTTTGGAATATTCTTTTATGATCCCCAGTCTGAGTCCCTGTCTTAACTCATTTTACCTGATGACTGACAGTTAAACTCTGAAATAGAGTAAATTGTTTTACAAGTAAGTTCTCTTCTTTTCTTGTTATATTCCCAGAGCAAAGCTGGTTGAATACATCCCTGATGTAGTTTCTTACAGCTTTCTCACTTACACATCACTGGAGATGTGGTTAGTTTTGTGAAAAGTACCCAGTTGTGAAAAGGTACACAGTTCTCAAACTCCTGTTATACCCATAAATCTCAGCTTCTATGTGTGATGTCAATACAACTGAAAATGATTTGGGGCAGTACTGTGAACACTGAAATGGTTATATTTTAATAAATTTCCATGTATTCATCCAGTTGAAAAAACTTCTCTTGACTTCAGGTGTTTTCTTCCCTTCTCCCTGATCAATGTTACTTGGATTTTTATCTGTGACTTCTTTTGTTTTTATAAGGGTCTCATATATTTCCTGGGCTTTGGCAATTTCCTTCTGTGCATCAAAATGGACTTTTTGCCTGGTCAGGAGGGGAACAATTAAATTAAAATCATTGATTCGCTTGTTTAGTTTTCTGATGTTTTCATGAAACTGCTCACAAACTTGGTTCCACTGTTTCTGTTCAGTTGGTGTCATTGGATTCCCAAGTTTTTTCCTTGACACTAAAATTGCCTCTCTGAGTTGATCAATAGTATCCTTTATTTCCTTTTGCATTAGGATCCACTCTGGTTGGTATCCATTATCTATCAATATTCGGTTCAGGTTGTGGGTCATGGGATCAATATATGAACATCCAGAAAATTTTTTTAGAGGTTTTCCTTTACCACTAAGATTGTCAAAATCTCCTTTTGCCATTGATTCCTGAATGAGATCTTCCACTAAACGCTCTATTGCTTGAGTTATCTTTTGTTCTTTACTATGTCTTACATCTTTAACAGCTAAACTATCAATGAAATACTGGCTTTGTAGTTTCTGCTTTTGATATTCCATCACTTGCTCAGTTGCACGTCTGCTCTAAATTGCCTATATTGCTTCTCTCGTTGACTTGGAGTTCCAAAACCGATACCTTCGAAACTTAAATAATGCCGATGTTGAGGTGTTTTATATTTGAATTTTTCTTCTTCTTCTTCTTCTTCAACTTTATTTGCCTGGCGTTTGTTTGTTCTATCACATGGGAAAGCACCTTCCTATAAGCTTTTAATGACTTTTGCTTTCGCTTTCTTATAATGTTTGCGAATCAGCGTAGTAGAGCCAGTGCTCTGGATGGTATTGCTTGGCAAGCTTACGAAAAGATTCCCTGACATCATCTGCAGAGCATCCTTCATCTAGATTCAGCAGCCTATAATATTCTCTCATCTCTTTTTGGATTTATGATGTGACATCATCCTATGTTTAATTACACCAAGATAAGGAAGCATTTTCATTCGATTAGGAATCATGCAGCATTTATCAATGAGATCTTAAGATCTGAGCCATCGTCACATACATTGTGTTCATTATTGTATCCAGAGTTCTTCCTAGCAAGGATCTATAAAATGACAACAAATATAAGTGAAGAAAGTTGTATTATCTGCTAATTTCATACTTTCAGCAATAAGGAATTATAAATGCAGTATGGGCAGTACTTTCTAAGGCTGCTGCCAAAATTCATATAGCTATATTTCAATTATGTTAGCAGAGAAATGGAAGTTGATGATATTAGCATTAACATACTGTGATATAATCTGGATTCTAATCACTAACCACAGAATTTTAGAGCAGGCTAGTTCTTAGAGACCATCTAATCCAGTCTTCTTATTTTATGAGAAAATGTAGGCCCAGACTGTTAAGCAAAGTAACCAAGTCACATAGCAAGTTGTAAAGAAAATGGTCAGAGCACAAGAAGTTTAATTGTCTGTATCCCCAGCAGATTATCAACTTCATCAGCACCTCTATTTCTTAGTGTTATTACTGTCTTTATTGTCTCAAGGAGTATTCTCATGAGATTTACACACATGAAACAGGACACGACAAAGTATGTACCTAGTCTGACACTAAATTGAATACAATCAAGCATCCAAAAGACTTTAAGCTCTACAACGTGCTAGAAAGGAGCTATTCACAACATGCCAGAAAACCAAGGTGGTCCCAACATGTTAGCTGTTATTTTGAAAACGCATGGTATAATACAGAAGAAAGACTTGTACGTAATAATGGCAATGAAATGATGCAAGTGGTTCAACTGTGATTTTGATGTACAAAAGCTAAAACTGAGGACCCCAATTTTCTGACAATTAAGGTAAATGGCTTTTGGAGTCGCTTGGGAGGGTGGCGGGTGCGCTGTGGTCGTTGTGGGGGAGTGGTCAGTCCCGATGAGGGACACGCCCCACCCCGCCCCCTACTCACCACAGATGTGGGTAAGGGGCTCGCCGGCTTCCGCCCCCATGCTGCGCCTCTGCGCATGCGTGTACGGTCTGTCCTTCACTCGCCCGGACTCCGGGTGGCAAGCGGCGAATGTCCTCACTGGACTAGACCATCTGTCGTTTTATCCTGAAGGGACTTGAGGAAGTGGCGGAGGGCAGAATCACACCTACTCAGGACATATCCTACCTTACTATGAGATCCAAGAATGTCTCTTAAAACCAACTCAACCCAAGAGGACACAGGCGGGATATTTCAGGAGGACCCGTTTTGCCGGGGCGACCCGCTCCACCTCCGTCCCCACCTCTAGCAGGAGGTGGTCCGGTCGATTGGGATTGTGGGAGATGTAGTTCAACCGCCAGGAAGTGCGACGCGCTTTGGGATCCGCCGCGCGCATGCGCAGACCCCCTTCCCCCGCGAAGGAGGCGGAGTTTGAGCAACACCGGAAACTAGGCGTGTCTGTATGATGGCGGAGTGGTGTCAGTGTAGGTTGGGGCCTTTGAAGTCTTAGGGGTTTCGAGGGTGACGGCCCTCAATAACTAATTCGTTATTAGTATAACTAGTCCGTTTCCCAGCATAGGGCCTGAACAGCCTCTTCTGGGTTTGCAGACCGGGACACCAGCGCAGAGACGTGAAAGATCGACCTAACTTAGACTAGAAACCTAGCCTTTCATGAATTTAGCAAGTACTTAGTTGAGAGGCTCGCTTAGCCAGGCGTTGGTAGAGGACGAGGACAGACGAGGACAAAGTCAAAATAGGCGTCTTCTGGCTTTAAGTTCAGTCACCGTAATGGTAATTAAAAATAAGAAAGAGGAACTTGGATAGTCATACCTGGATTTAAAATCTTATTTCTTCCATGTGCTTTTCCCTGTGTCTGTTTATGAAAGTACTAATAAATGGTAAACGTGTATTTGGTACGTTTTGCCAGGCACTGTGCTAAGTGCTTTATGTACAGTCTCTTAATCATTACAACAGCCCTTTAAGGTTAATGCTGTTGTTTTTCCCATTTTACGTATGATGAAATAATTGCATCAGATTTACTGAGTTTTTGTGAGAATTGCACAACGTATGTAAAACCCTTGGCACAGTGCCTGGCACTCTGAGTAAAATTTTTATTATGACTAGACCTAAAGAGAGCCAGAAATAGGAACTAGCT
The DNA here is from genome assembly GCA_003508835.1 of Eonycteris spelaea. Classification (NCBI taxonomy): domain Eukaryota; kingdom Metazoa; phylum Chordata; class Mammalia; order Chiroptera; family Pteropodidae; genus Eonycteris; species Eonycteris spelaea. The sequence continues at coordinate 14,176,759 of PUFA01000025.1, forward strand.
GTTCTAAGCTTCTGAGATATAGACAATGTAATAATTTATTAACTCTCTGTAGGTGCACAGAGAAAGGTTTAAATTCTAATGCAGAGGGACTTCCTTATAAGCAAACAATGAACATAAAAGAACTCCCGTGTGAAAGAAAATAGTGTTTCTACAAGTGTTAAACACAGCATAAAAGCATCAATACAGTTTTAAAGCCACTCATAGTTGTCGTTTGACAAAACTTTCAACACATCAAAATTTTAACGTGATGTTTGTATCCTATTAATAATTATACTTTAGTCCCGAGTAGTTAAGTGACTTGGTTAAGTTGGTAAATGGTAAAGATAGGACTAGAACTGTTAAGTCTGTTTCTCTTTTCAGAGGACCTGCTTTATAGTATGATTATGTGTAGAAGGTGAATTGGAGTCAGCCAAGGTATCCATAAAGAACACTTTCAGCTGCAAAGCGTGCACTAGCTGCTACCTGATTGGATTATGTTGCTAATGTATAAGAAATGTAGGGATAGGCCATTCCTGGTATTGATCTAGCTATCAGGAGTTGCCACATTGCTTTACCATTCTCTCTCTGTACAGGTACTTTTTTTTTTTCTGAATCATTTAAAAGTAATTGCATGTATCACATCTCTTTACCCCAAAGTACTTCAGTATTTATTTCATCAGGACAAGGACATTCTCTTACGTCACATAGCAGTTACCAAAATCAGCAGATTTAACATCGATACAATATTATTTAATGTTACCGTTTTGTGTTTCAGTTTCACCGATTGTGCAATGATGTCCTTCAGAGCAATACATAAACTTTTAAGTCAGCAGGCCGAATGATAAACCAAAGCATTCTGGTTCAGTTTAGTTATAGGCAGAAAGAGTCCACCATTTTGTAATAATAGTTCTTTTCTTTTTGAAAGAAGTGGCTACATATTCTTCAGTTAGTCCTAGTGATTATAATAAGATGTTGTTAAAATGTCAAGTTTAGAGTCAGAATAAACACAGGTTGACTATCATTTTTGATATGGTTGTATTACCTTGCTTAATTAAACTCTAGACTCAAATGTGGTTTTAAGGTAAAAACGTGTTCAGTTTTTAGTATAACATTCTTAACCATATTTAGGTTATGTCATGATTAAAATCAATATACATGAACCTCGGTCTATTGTTTTCCACAAAGTCTAATTATTACCTCACGTTTATCAGCTGAGATGTAGTATAATCTTACACTTAAGGACTGGTTTTAAGTGAAAGTACATTGAATTGGATTATGTGGCATTTCCTATTTGTGATGAGTCTGCTCTCATAATATAGTTGAGCATTTGAAACAACTTTTCCCATAAACAGGAGGAAAAGTAGACAGTTGGTAAGAATTTAGTCAGGACACCAAAACCTTTACTAATTATGTTGCTGCGTGGGTGGAAAATAGATGATGATATTTTTAAAAGTTACCAAAAAAACAAATTTCTTGACTTTATAGTTATATTAAATATTTACTGACTACCACAAGGAGTGTTACTGCAAAAGCAACCTCTTTTTCCTTTGTACTCTCAGATGTAATTTCACACTTTGACTAAAGTAAGTAAAGGGTTCCCCCCCCTTTTGTTTGCTGGTTCTTTGATGACTGCAAAGAAGTTAATTTTTTTCCCAATATGTTGCTATAGTAACCAAAAATCATACTTCCTTGAAGATTGATTTATGGTTCAGTCTGGATCCTAAAACTGAATATTATCCAATGACATTTGCAAGTGGTATCTTCTGGATCCACAATTTTTAGAACAGCCATGAAAATGCTTTCCTCTCTGAGTGACATCTGAATTAATATTTTACTCCATTTGATCGAGGAAGAGTTTGATGTAGAGAGTGTTAGCTTTAAAAGAAAGACGGGGGTAGATTTACAGAGTACACTAGTAAATGCTATCATAGAGAAGAGAAGATTCACATTCATTTGGGTATTTTTTCCTTTTCCCTCTTCCCAGGCAGATTAACCAGTTATTGAGTTATTCTAAGATGGTCAGTAAGGGCCACATACAGAATTCGTGGATCTTTGCTAATGGTAAACTGCCCTCCCCCACCCAGGATATCTAATTTTCATTTTTGGCATTGAATTAATTGATAGTTCATTGTCATGAGCCTGAATTATCCACATTTGACTGGTGCTAATGTACAGCACTTTCTGTTCCTTGAAATTATGAATAATGTATATACCTCCCTCTAATTGTAGGCCACTAGTCAAGAAAACAAATGTGCGTCAGCTGCCTGGGAGTCAAGATTTGAATTGTTTCCAGCCCATATTACATGTACCCAGCATGTTTATTGAAATCACTGCACCCTTCGAAATTTGTTTCCAGCTTTGACAAATAAGAATTGTATATATTTAAGGTGTACAACTTGATAGTTTGATATATGTATACATTGTGAAGTAATCACCACAAACTAATTGACATATCCTGCACTTCATATAGTTACTGTTTTCCTTTTCTTTTTCCTTTCTTTTTGTGTGTGTGTGTGTGGGGGGGTGGGGTGAAGATGTAATCTTCAGCAAATTTCAAGGACACAATACAGTATCATCAATTACAGTCAATCAAACTGTTTTGATAAAAAGGCCAGAACAAGGAAGGTTTACCTCCTTTCTGTCACTGCTCTTTAATTGTCAAAAAATTCAGCAACAAAACTCAAAATATGTTAAAACTGTCACATACCACTATTTGGTAGAGAACCATCCAAAACGCTTTACAGAGAGAATTGATTTTAAGGCAAATCCAACTTCAAAGGCTGCTTTGTAATAAGATGTTAGGGTACTTCTGTTTAAAAAGCCAACCACCTACGGATATCCTTTGATGACCTTTTGACCTTAGGGTTTGTCCAGAGACACCTCAAGCTTTGTGATACTGGATCATTTGGCCCATGCCATTCTCAACAGAAGAACACAGCAAATGAGTACATAAATCCAGTTTGTTACCTAAGCTCCTTTTTGAAGGGGCTCTTCTCAATTAAGTAAATAATATTTCTTGTATTAAATGAAATTAAAGAACCACGTGATTTCTTTCCTTGACAACTGAGGCTTAATTATCTACTCTGGGCAATATCCACAGTGAACATTTGGTTCTTAGTTCTTAAGGAAATACACACTGAAATATATATGGATAAAATGATATGATGTCTGCATATTAGTCTCTTATGATTTAGAAATGAGCGCATGTCCAGAGCAAGAGAGCAAGAGAGAGTAAACAGCAAACTGCTTGGAGGGAGATGTTAATTAGGAAATCTAGGTAAAGGTTGTTTGGAAGGTTTTTGTATTCTTGCAACTTCCCTGTAAGTCATTTTTAATTTCTTCAATTTATAATTGCCAAAAAATTGGGAGCAATCAAGATGTCTTTCAATAGATGAATAGATAAACTGTGGTACATCATACGATGGAATATTATTCAGTGATAAAAAGTAATTGAGTTATCAAGCTATGAAAAGAATGGAGAAAACTTAAGTGCATATTGCAAAGTGAAAGAAGCCAATCTGAAATAGCTACATGTTGTATAATTCCAACTTTACGATGTTCTGGAAAAGAAAAAACTACAGATACAGTAAAAAAGATCAGTGGATTAAAAATGGGCAAAGGAATTTATAGACAGTTCTCCAAGGAAGATATATAAATGGCCAACAAGTATAAGAAGAGATGTACAACATCGTTAAATCATTAGGGAAATGTACATCAAAACTGCAATAAGATATCACATCACATCCATTAGGATGGTTACTATTTAAAACAACAACGACAACAACAGAAAATAACAAGTGATGGCAAGGTTGTAGAGAAATTGGAACTTTGGTGCATTGTCGTGAGGATGTAAAATGGTGGAGACATTTTTGATTGTTAGAATTGAGAATGGTTACTGGCATCGAGTGAGTAGAGAACAGGAATGCTGCTCAACATCCTACAATGCACAGGCACAGGACAGCCCCCATGACAGAATTATCTGGCCCAGAGGGTCAGTAATGCTGAGGTTCAGGGCCCCTGCTGTGGACTATGTTGTTTAAGCCACCTGGTCTGTCACAACGGCCCTAGGCCCTAGCAAACTAATACAGCAGGTCTCTGAGCCTCACGGGTTCCTCAGTGGACTCTGGGAATTTGTATTATCCAAACTGTTTCTTCCCAGGTGGAAAACTCTGAAAGCAAGTAGAAGCATTAGCCTCCTCAGTTCCCTCTTGCTGGACATACTCTTTGCAATGTAAAAATAAAAGATCTTTCAAAGTGAGAAGCAACAGCATTTATTCGAGATAAAAAATAATAACTATTTGGGAAGTGCTGATTGAAGTGAAAACCCAAATAGTGTTCCAATAAATAGACAAAGGCAAGGGGTAGTTATGAGAGAGTGAAGGGGAGCAGTTACATCCATAGATACTGGTGCAGATGATAAGCTAACATAGTGACACTAATTCTTAACAATGTTTTTAATTTTCAGTCCAGCTAGTCCTAATATCTGCTTTCTTGTCCTTGCAAACAGTTTGAGACACAATGTTGCTTTCGGCCCAGTCCAAAGTTTACTTTGCCCTGTTCTAACATTCCCAAGGTTTGAGGCATAAGATGTGCAAGGTGGTTTTTCTGGGATGGCAGCTCCGATTCCATTTTAAAGTGGCTTGGTTTATTTTTTACATCCTGCCCTACAGATCCAGCTTTGGGGCCGCTGCCTCCTCACTCTTCTGCAGGGCCATCACACTATCTTGGATGTTTGCATTTTGGTGGGGCATGCTTGGGGTCCCAGAGCCTCCACATGCAAAGATTGACTTATCTCTCCTTGCTCTGCTTGGTCTCTGAAAGAAAGGAATGGGAAGCTCACTCCTTGCTCCTTGAAACACCTTTCTCCCAGCTTCAGCGGCATATCTTTCTCCTGGGGACCCCATATTCACTGCCCCTTCTTTCTAAGACTGCTTCTTCACTGGCTCCTTCTCTCTCACTTAGTGACTAAGTTGCCCAGCGCTGAGTCTGTTCACTCTTATTACTTTCATCTACACTCCACAACCCGTTTGGTTCCAGTGTCTAAGCTACTGACTGCTGGTGTTATCAAGGCCTTCAGTACGTGAATCCCTAAGTGTGTTCAAGGAAGTCCCACCTCCCCGCTGAACTTCAACCTTCCCGCGTTTGCAAAAGAAAGGCATACCTTTCACTTATCCAGTAGCTTACTAGGGTTCTTTAAACATCCTCAGGGCATTAAAGGCCCAACTGAGAAGGTTGATTTGTTGTGGATGCTGAGAAAGAGAAATAAATCCTTTCCAAAATTGGAGGGTTTCCAATACCTGGCTTTAACCAAAAGTGGAGGACCTAATAGATTTGTCAGCTGAATATTTAAAGCGATTTTTTAAATCATAGGTCTTGTTTGTTTTGTTTTGTTTCCATATAACTAAAGCAGCAAGGATCGAGTGACAGTGCTATAACAAAACTACTTTTTTTTTTTTTTTTTGTAAATTTCTGGAGTTAAGTGGTACAGAAAAATTTTAAATGCAGTTTGACTTTCCATGTCCACAAATATTTCAATTCATGAACCTTTTTTCTTTTTTTTTTTTTTTTTTTTGTAAAATGAAATAGATTCAGAATATTGAAGTCTCTATGCCTTTATTGCAATGCTCAGAGTGCAGGTGGGGCTCAGGAGTTAGCATTTTTAATAAGCTTACCCAGGAGAATTACCAGGTTAGCAGATGGAGGATTTGAGGATTAGGATTGCTATTCAGCTAGACAGCCTTTCATATGATTTCTGTCACAAAGCATGGAAGTTCTATCTGTATTTATTTAAATGACTTAGTATTCTGAATATGAAGTATAAGTTTACTGTACTTTATGAGATGTTAAAAAATGTAATTTTGATGTAGTTCAAAAACTATGAATTTTTTAGTGACAGAGGAGTTGTATATCGCTTTGGGGGAACAGTTTTACTGAGCTACAATTCACAGGCCACATAAGTCACCCATTTAAAGTATACAATTCAATTCGATGGCTTTAGATATGTTCATGGGGTGATGCAACTATCACTGCAATCAAATTTAGAACGTTCTCATTACCCCCAAAGAAACTCTGCACCCTTTAGTCATCACCCCCAAACACGCCTGTCCCCACAGCTCTGGGCGACTACTGCTCCCTCTGTTGGGACGGATATGCCTATTCTGGACATTCTATATAAATAGAATCATAACTGCGTGGTCACATGGAACTGAATTCTTTCACTTAGCATAATGTTTCAAGGTTCATGTTGTAACATGTCAGAGAGCTTCATTCCCTTTTGCAACTAGACCGTATTTTATATATCAATGTATTAGCTGATGGACATTTGGATTATTTCTACTTATGAATTTTTAAATATTTGCAATTGGCTCCAGACAAAGGAAAATGGTCTTTGGTTGCGGTAAATACAAGGTTTACGTGGCTTGAGAATGAATGACTATCAGAGATTGTCTTTTTTAAAAGATGGAGTGGAGGTGGTAAAATTTATGTATTGGATAATTGGTAAAAAGCCCAGGGAGATAAGAAGCCCAGAGGAACTGTCAGCATAACGCGAACTTAAAAAAAAAACAAAAAAAACAAAAAACGGGGGTTTTATTAATCTTCCTGAACTACTTGCAGTTGCACTTGTCACTTCAGCTGTGGAGTTGGACCTCTGTCCTCTGGGGGCTGCCAAGTGTGGGAATCCTCCTGCTGTTCGTTCGGGGCATCCACCACTGTTGATGGGGTTGCTCTCTGACAGCCCAAAGGATTCTCCTTGACCGCTGGCCGTGAGAGAAGGATGGGCGACTTAAACTTGGCCAGATAATTGTGCCTGAGATTTGAAGCCTAGATGAGTGACCTGGATTCACAGGCAGAGTGAAATTTGGTTCACTCTGGAGCAGTGAGAGTGCTCACTGGAAGCCAGGCCAGGGGAGCCTGACTTGGCCAAGGCAGCAGTGTCCTTGCCGGTCTCACCCTGGGGCACAATTTTGGTTGTTTCTGGCTGATTAGCACAGGGGAGAATAGCCAAGAAAATTCTGGTGAAAAAAAGTAATGAGGGACTACCTAGACCAGTCATTAAACTTTATTACATACTACTGTATTTACTTGAGTTTTTAAAGTTCATATAGCAGTTAAAAATAATAAAAAATCTGAGAAGGAATGCTCAAGACTTTGCAATCTCAGAAATTTTAACATTCCTCTAGAACATTTGGCTTATCATTTTGGAACTCACTCTTGAATCCTTTGTTGTGTGTAACCAACAGGGCTCACTAAGTTAGGCCTCCACCCCCAAATCTTTCTATTGGAACATGTGTGATCAAGGGCTGATGTATTTTTTTACTGCTCATACAAATGGAGACAGGTATCAAAAAAAGTCCACATTTATTACATTAATAAAATATTAACATCTTTTCACCTTTTTTTGCATTGACTTTTTCATAAAGTACCTTTTCTCTTTATCATTATAAACTAATGGTTGCCCACCCTTGACATGTCCAAATCCTCAACTTATCACAAACTAGACAGTAGCACACTGTTTAAGCTGACTCTTGTTCTTTTTGGTTTCTGGCAACCACATATTTCAGACATTTTCATTCTTCCTATCCCAAGATATAGAATCAGCTGACATAGAGTCCAAGTTCCTTTTTGTGGAGATTCATATCAAAGGGCTGGAAAGTTTTATTTCTAAAGTTATAAGCTTACATTGGTTTTTCTGATTTACATCTTGGTACAAGCCTCTACTTTTATAGAATATGATTATCCACTAATAAGTTTCCTTTATGTCTTCAAACTTTCTATAAACCTCATAGGACAAATGTTTGGCAAATATGTAATAGGTGCTTAACAACTCTGAGTGAACTTTCCAGAACCAGAGTCAATTCTTTTTATAGCAAAACCTATGTGAAATGATGCACTTGAACTTCCCATTTACTTGATGGCAGTCGCTGACTACAGTGTGAGGAAAAATAATGTCACGAGCCCGCTGCCCAGACCTAGGAAACCTACCAGTACTTGAGGCAGTGATTAGGGTCTGTTGGTGAAGGAGGTCTCTCTTGATCCTCTACTGTCTTATGGCTAGAGCTTACTACCTTCCTGCTGTAAGAGTCCTTTGTTGGCTAGAGTTTAAACTCTAGTGGATGATCTGAACAGGGCCTCCAGGTACCTTTCTTATAAGGCACACCCTGCAGGCCAGGCAGACCTCTTAGTCCACACCATCTGAACGGCTGCTCGGCTGGCTGTCTCTGGACTGAGTAGCTGCTCTAGTAGAAATGTGATACACCAGGTGTCCAAAGGTAGGGTCATGCACATGTGCTGTCAACCTGGATCTCCCAGTTCCAGAATTGCACATCCATATAGGAAGAGACTGGCTAGAACGGGAAACACATGCAATGCCATTATACTCTTCACCAGTCTGGGTAGACTGCCCTCCACTTGCCCTCACAGTACCCACCAGACTTCCAATATTACATTGATCGCCATTCTCAAGTTTATGCTTACAATGTACCTGGTGAAAAGATATTGATTTACAACAGCTTTTACAACTGGAATTTTAAAATAAACACCAACCTCTGAGAGCCTACTCTGTCCCAAGCATTTTACATGCACTAAATTTAATTATCAAAACCACCATGTGGTAGGCATTTGCCTACTTTAGTAGATGGGGAAACAGAGTAGACGAGTAACCTGCTTTAAGCCTTATGTTTGAATCTAAGCCACCCAAACTCTCCATTTAGTCCTCCACTGATTTATAAAAGTATGGATGTACACAATCCAGAGTAACTATGCAGCTAAAATCTGGGTCTTACAGAAACTGTCAATTATTAGAGGGATCTCTAATGATATTTTAAAGGACAAAGGATACAACCCCTCAGAAATGGGAGCTACCCAGAAATTTTATGACACTAAATTATGATCAGAATAATTAGAAGTCTCACTTCAAAACGACACGGGGAGAGATAGTAACTTATTATTAGACTTGTTGGTTAACTCTTCAAAGATTAGAGAACATATAACTAAAAAAAATAGAGGTGATATTGGTCAGAAAAAGGTAAGAAAGACTAAGTTTTAGTATGTTTGGCTGAAAATAAAAGGTGTTCTGAATGACTAGTTGGATTCTGAACAAGGTCGTAAACAGGTAAAACCTGGAAGACCACTGCAGCAGAAATATATCTTAGATATGCTGCGCCAGTCTTGCTTGGAATGAGTCTTTGTTCATGAAAAAAACAGCCAAAGAAATAAGGGTGAAGTCCTCTTTTTCAGCCGAGTCCATGATAAAAAAGCCGTCATGTAAACGGCTAGACGTCCTTCAAAACTGGCCCCATTCCTGAATCAGGCAGCTTCATTTCTCCTCGACCCAGCAGAGCTGGCCACTTTCCCCAAGCCACACAGCGCCACTGGCCACCAGCTGGAGGGCTGCAGGAAGTATCCTATGCTCTGCTGATTTCACTCTTTCAGACAGAGTTGCGACAGTGTCACCCCTCTTCACAGGAACAGCTTCTTGCAAAATAATTTGTCCAGCATCTACTTCTTCCTGAAGAAGGAAGCCAAGTTTTGAACATTACTTTCTAGCCAGTATAATTTACTCTTACACCCTAATAACATTTTGGTAGAAAGAGACATACTCACAGCTACAAAGTGCACCGTGCACCCAGTTACTTTGACACCGGCAGCCAGGGCTTGCTCGTGGGCATTTGGACCCTTAAAAGAAGGGAGCAAGGAAGGGTGGATGTTGAGTAGTTTCCCTGAAAATTAAAAGCATAGTGGTCAGAATTAAAATGTCCTATGTATTCTGTTAAAGGAAACAGCAGTCAACAGGAGTAGGATTTCTCTGGGATGGGTGTTTTTATTCGTCAAAGACAGAAATGAGGTAAAGGGAAATACAGGTTTTCATCCAAGGAGTTCCTGAGGGTAGCAAGTTCTTGACTTGCACAGCTGCAGACACACCAAGGGCTCTGAGTAGGAGCCTGTAGTACCCAAAAGTTGGATGGGATAGGGGTGGGGAGAGGGTATCTTAATCTGGATATAGAGCTCCTGAAGAACATTCAGCTTGTTGCTGGCACAGACTATTAGAAAGACGCGGGAGGTTCTCACTAGTGTCTGTGTGCTTGACTTTTATCAACCAAATGGCTGCTGGATTAGTTGTATGCCTCATGTCACCAAAGACATTGCCTGTTTTATATTATACAAGTACCTATCTATATTCTCTTAGAAAAACAAACTCTTCGGAGAGAAAATGCATTTATTGCCCAAATGTGCACACAAGAAAACTAGGACGCAGCCAACACTTTTGTGGAAGGAGGCAAGAAACGAGATGTTTTGTTTTCTGCAATCAACGCCACCCTTGCCATCTTCTGGCAACGATCTGCACTTCCTCAGGAGAGGATGACTCTTCATTCTGGGATATAGGGAATTATTTTCTTTCGCTTCTCAACAAGTAGAAAAGCCTCTTTCAAGTATTTACTCAGAAGATGAATCACTATCTGTGTAGTAATGTGAAGCAAACCCAAGCTACATTAGAAAAAGTGACTAATTGCATGCAGCAGGCCAAAGAAAAATGAGAGAGAGAGCAGGATAATAAGTCTTCATGGGCCATCCTTAGGGCTAAAGCAAAGAACATTAAATTATGGTCTGTGCCATAGTACGAAATGTCACAGTAACTATTTCATGACTGGGGCTGTCTGGTCAGTTAACCACCTTGTAGTCCATTTTCAGTCTCTTTTCAATGTGGTATCAAACAATTTTTGCTTACCATTCCATTTTCTGACAAAGGGGCCAGATAAAATTCTCATGAATCCTGCGAGACAGATTATGTCTGTGGAGAACTCTTCAAGGACTTGGTCAACTGCAGTGTCAAATTCTACACGACTTTTATATAAGTTATGAGTAATTACCTGTAATAGAAAAAGAGAAACATCACTTTTTCAATGAATTATCAAAAATAATTTAAAACTCAACTTTTACACAGAACATACTTCACTTTGTTCCGAAGACATACCAATATAAAGTGTGAAGGAACAGACAGGATGAAGCAGAAAGGCAAGTCCAGCACCCACCCTAAATACAGAAATCCAAAGAACAAGTGCCCTACAGACCCGGTCCTGGGGGGTAGGGAGTGGAGTGGGGGAGCAGATCATGAGTTTAAATACAGCCTGCAGGAGAGATGCTTCTCAAAGCAACTGACTCGGGTAGGAATTCCGGCTCTCGCTGCTTTATCTAAGCCAGCCACCCCGGCTTTGTTGGAGACGACGACAACAATGTGTGCACAGCTGCTCGGCTCCCGAGTGCTGTCTATCAGAGCTTGGAGGTTGGATCCTGAAAACAGAAAAACACAAGTAACCTCACCTTCTTAAAAAGAGGTATGTGCCACTGTGAATAGGGAATGGTCAAAATTTCTGGATGTTTTAGAAAAGATTGGCAAAATGTGAGGCTTTTAAATTCCCTTTATTGGGATAATGGATTTAATAGCTTATGAAAACATAGCATTCTTGGTTTTAGGATATGTAATTGCTTTTGCAATATAATATCTATTTTTTTAAAAAGTATCTTATGATTTAGCACAGCAGTACAAATAGTATAACATGATTTTAAAAGTGATTGATGAGGGATAAACTGCTTAATAAAGCAAGAAAATACATCTCCTAAAGAATAATAACGGCCTTTACAATAGTTTGTTTTACCATCAACCTGCACCTAAACTATACTGAAATCTTAAAATGGACTTGTGAAGCAATTACAATTCTGGGAATGTACCTTAAAGAAAGAATCCACATGTACTTAAGAATATACGGTAAATTTTCAAGAACATTCACAGCAATGTTACTTATAATAGTGGGAAAAAAATCAAGTTATAGCCACTTAAGAGAATACGATGCTCTTATTATTTTACCTCTCTACCCACAAGAGTTAAACATAGGTTTCATATTCTATTAAGTAAGAAAAGTCTCTCAACTATTATAAGACTTAAACTACAAAGCCACGATGCAAAAGAAGTTAGATTCTCCATCCTGTCTTCTAGTTTCTCTTTCTTCAACCATCTTCTTGATATCCTCTACTTTTCTTTTGAGAACTGTCTCAAATGCCTGAAAAAGGCAGAAAGACTGAGGATGCAGAAAAGATAACACTCGGCAGTGGTCCCCCTTCCTTACTCTAGGCGTTTTGACAATCTGGAGGAGTTTTTCTATTTTGGTGGAGACAGAGGAGGGGTGGGGTTTGGAGGGAGGAAGAGCATTTCTACAGTGCTATATAGTAAAGAGGAAGCCACATCTCACCTGTTCCAGATATTAAGATAGCCACTCTTGCCTTTTTTGGTTGGGCAGTGAAATGACTTTTCAGGGTGCCATTCTCCAATACTGATCCATTTATCTGCATGGCTTCGATTAGGTGCCTGACTTTCACACGAGGAGAACCTGCATTCAAACATACCCATTAAATAAAAAACAACTATGAATTAAAAGTTATAATAAAGTATTTTATGAAAACTTTGTAATACTACATTTTATTCTGAAAATAAGATATGTAAGGACTAAAACAAATAATAGGTTTGTTATTACCTAATATTGCTCATTCATAAAGACTTCCTTAAGGTGAAATGTATTACCTATGTATTACCTACTTCAACTAAAAGTGAAATAGCACATCACTGTATCTAAGCCTACAGTGGATATATTACTTCCTGCTAGTGTTCTGTCCCCACCCCTCCAAATCTTCCATTCACGATAGTGCTCTGAGTGCCTGGCCTCAAGGGTAAGTGTGTGATTGAGCTGAACCACAGAAGGGAAATGAGAGCAGGTCTTGCACGGGGAGATTACTTGGGAAGTGATCCCAGGGAACCACAGTGAGGATCTGGGAGGAGTGACATAGGACAGCCAATGTAAGAGTGTGTTATTAAATTGGTTACCACTGTGGGCTACTGGGGCTCAATTCCATTGGGACCCTCAAAGAGGCCATGCAGACTGTGCCTCAGAACTGATCCCTTCTCTGTCCCTGAAGTGAGTATTTATTCACTTGCTCTCACTCCATTAGGGTTGAGGTTTGTCTTATGGAGTGTAGTTGTGCATATGAGACTACTATAGAGAGATGTCAGAGCCGTGAGCAGAAATGAAGAGCTATGTGGTGTCACTGGCATGGGTGTCATCACGTCATAGCTGTGTAAAAGACAGGTGCCATAGCAATGGCCGAAATAAAAGGTGGACATAGAGCCCGACAGATCGGACATATTTATATTTAAGATCATATACCTAAGAGCAACTAAATAAAGAGCGATTACCTTCAGGGCATGCCACCACCCTGCCAATCACCCAGGCTTCTTCCTGGCTGCTGAATATCCTTCAGAATCTGTTTTGTCAGGTCCTTTGATACCACGAGGGCAGCCCCAACCCCACAGTTAAATGTTCTGGCCATCTCTTCTTCAGAGACTGTCCTTCCTGCTGTAACCACGAGAAGATCCTGGGGATCCTCCAGGTCTGGGCATCTGAAAACAGGGAAGATTGAGCAAGGTTTTGTGCTGCATTAGCTATTAGACTGTTAGAAATCCCCAAATGATGAGGTGTACTAATAGCTGAATTCCAGTAAAGGTTGGTATACTATTGTTTTGTGAATGTTTAGCTATATCTTAGCAATGACTGAAATGCACCCTAAGTATGATGCAAAACCAGGTGGCTTACATATAGATTTAAAGGAAAAGCATGCACTATTAAAGTCATGTTATGCAAAAGGTTTAAGATCAATGTCCTTCTGTGTTTATTTGAAAAATTTAGGTTTAGGTCTGTTTTAAGACTATATCCTCTATTATTATGAATAATACAACAAATCTTTAATAAAAAATTTTAGGTGAAGACATACAAATACACAATTGAATAATAAAAGAATCTGGATAGTTCCTTGGAATCTACAGTTATGGAATCTGATTTACAAAAACTGTTCTAGTTAAATATTTATTTACGATGCTCCTATGAAAGGGAAACCCCTGTGAAGTAAGCTTTTTGTTACATAATAAAGTTGACTATCTGTTCCCCTTATTTATTTGGTATATCTGCAGGATAATTAGATCTTTAATGCTCTAGAGCTGATATAACTTTTTTTTTTTTTTTTTTAGGTGAGACAACCCTTGGTTGACCTCATAGATTGCAAGGACCTTGTCAGCTTACAATCCCTTATTTTTTATTTTTACACCTACAGCACCTGGTCTTCCTAGGTGGTCTCCCATCTAAGTACTAACCAGGCCCGACCCTGCTTAGCTTTTGAGATCTGACGGGATTGGGCTTCTTCAGGGTGGCATGGCCATAGACTGAGTTGATATAATTTTTAAGGGGCATCACATGAATCTTCTATGAATCTTTTCCCCTATGAGATTTAATTCCATTTCTACTAGCTGGTAAATGTCCATTCTTAAGAGTTAAACTCAAAAGATTTAGCTACTATGATGTTTACCATTCTATCAGTAATCAAAAGTCAATAGCAACATAAAACCAAACAGTGATATATCCATAAAAATGAAATATTCTTCATAAAAATGATGTCATTAGGATAAGAAGAAATTAGTGACATATAAATGGCAGCATAAATAGCAGATTACCAAACTATGATCTCATTTTAGCAAAAAGATTTACAAAGTATTTATTTATAGAAAAAAGACTGAGCCTAATTTCTACAAATGATCAAGTATGTCATGAATAACACAAATTGTAACTTTAATGCTGAGACTTCCTTATTTAAATCTGTTGCCAAAGTATGATTCCTAGAAGAAACATCGGAGGCTGACACAAGGGACTAAATTTCCTTTTTAATGGGATACAGACATTTGTGTAACTCAAAATATGGCTCTTAAGAATATGGCTATATCAACTCTCAATTTCCTGATTTTTAATCAGTTGTGTGGTAGAGCCAGCTTGTAGAGGCCTTCACATATAGCCACTTAAAAACTGGCCAGGATGGGAGTATTCACACCACAGAAATCGGCAAATGCACAAATTAGCCCTGCTCCTTTCCCCATTCATCAGCTTGCCACTGTTTTTAACGATTCAAAGACGAGGATGGACCCTTCCTTAAGGTTTTGTTTATGCTCACCGGAATTTCTATCCAGGAACATCTTTAACCACTAATTTAATCCTACATACCCATCAGTTTGGCATTATGCTAATGAAGGGATTCCCATGTCAGCTTCCCAGGAGAGGCTACAATCCTATTTGACCACATCGCCAGTTTACCTTGCCTGTTTCCTCACTTTTAAAACAACCTATTTCTGACTCTCGGATTCCTTCTTAGCTTCATAGACTCTCTGACTCTTAAGGTTAGCTCAGCAAACCTCTTCACCTGCATCTATAGCTACTTCGTCCCATGACTGCCTGGCCCAACTGGATCAACCCCACCAATTAATTTTTTTCTGTTTCAATATACAAACTGTGGGAGAAAAATTACACAACCAGATTCAACTTCACTTTCAGAAATGCTTGCATTCTAGTTTCTGACCATCACTGGTTTTTACCTCCAAAGCCTGCACTTGAGGTCTGCTCATCTCACTAAGGCCATCTAACTTCACAGGGAAAATACGTAATTTTATGGAACCTTCAATTTCTACTCCCTCAACCCAGTGTCCATTAGTTGGCTATGACTGGAACAGTTTCTCTGCCTTTGTCTCTTTACCCCATAAAAACAGGGAGGGCAAAGCCTGCTCGTCCTTCGCTTTGCCACGAAATGAGTTATTATCTTTTTTTTTCCGATAAATTTCTTAGGCAGCAATCTCCATTCGCTGTGTCTTTATCTCTGCCACCCATTACCCCCACGATAACCTGGTGGGTAGTATCTACTTTCGCCAAGCTGCTTTCTGACCCACTTCTAAAATACAGTGCTCTAGTTTTGGTTCTCCTCCTAGATCTATGGTGCACTTGACACTGCTGACCAGAGTCGTGTTCAAATCCTTGTTTGGAGTTAATACTTTCACATGGTTTTAATTCCTGCTTCCGACTGTTCTTTTTTGGTAATTCTTTATCTGCCAAACTACTACCTGCCAAGGTGGATAGAACACTGAGGAATGACCTTTTGGTCCCTTCCTTTGCCTTGGGTAGAACTATTGCTATGTGCAGATGAGCACTCAACTTTTCTTCAACCTGATTTCAACTTATGTTCATAGACTCCTTGCAATAACCACACTGAAGATTTAGAAAATGGTATTCCTACTTCCTACTTCAAATCTACTCTTCCTCCTGTGTTACGGATGTTACCATATACTAACCTGCTTAACTAGAACCTTGGGACCTTTTTCTGTAAGCACAAAATGATTCTCAAATATGTTTTCCCTTTCTATGTCTTGGTTTGGATCCTCTTCGTCTCTTGCAATGGACTATTAATAGCTACCTCTTCCCTTCCTGGCATGTTCATGGTTCTATCTTGATAGAGCCTGAGATTACCAAAACCCTCGGAGGATCTGCTTACAGCACTTAATCTTATGTAAATCAATTATATCAAAAGATTTTATGCCTTATAAACATGGCTAATAAAGAAAAAGGGGTCGAAAAGGGTCAGCCCTATTTTTTCCCCCAAGACACCCCAATGATGAGGCTTTTCCATGTATCATATATGCATTCATTACCCATACTGTTTTGCCCTCTAATGTATTTTTTTTCTCCTAATGGTTTTCTGAGCAAAATTTCCTTTTAGCGAGCTTACCTAAATCCACCCCAAACTTCTGAGGGAGGACTCTGGGGATGTTTTCTAGCAATCCTCCACCAGTAATATGGGCAAAGGCCTTGACATGTCCTGAACGTAATACAGGTAAGAGTGAATGACTGTAGATTTTGGTTGGAGTTAGAAGCAAGTCTCCTGTATATTAGAGAAATAAGACAAAAATAGCCTATGAGCATAAAACTGAAGCATATAAAACAACAAAATTGAAGCAGAGAATGACTGTGACCCTACACAGACACCAGTTCTATAATAACGTCCAAAGAACAAAAAAAACCACAGGATAATGTAATTTATTCCACTTTAACTCTAAGTAACTAAAAACTCTAAGTAACTAGAGACTAACCCCACGAAGCGGCTGCTCAGACATTTACAAGCAGGAGTTTAAAAAGTGCGTGTATTTACCTAAGGTCTCGTCACCGCAGCCATCGGGAGCTGGAGAGGAGTACTCAAGGGAAGATTTTGCTACAATTTTCCTCACGAGGCTAAATCCATTGCTGTGAAGACCAGATGAAGCTATTCCAATGACAACATCCCCTTCGGTGATTCTTTCTAGGTGAGGGAGTTTTTGATGCCGCTCCATGGCACCGACGGCAAAACCGGCTAGGTCATACTCTCCTGCAGTATACATGTCAGGCATTTCTGCTGTTTCGCCGCCTGGCAGGAAGACAAAACAAGAGCCCAGAAATCATATTTATAAACCTGTCTAGGAAGTAGTGACACCAGGTACAATTAAACACATGGCTACATTCTGCAAACATTCAATAAAATGTACTCTGCTACCTGCCTAAGAGAACTTTTAACCATGATTTCAGGGAAGAGAGCACTAAATTTGACAAAGGGTAAGTGTAGCCTCCAAACGTCATTATTTTCACAGGGTGAATACTCAGCAGACTATAACATCATTTTTGTACTTTTACCTAATGTTTGATCTTCACAATTACTGTGTTCCAGATGATGGTACATGCTTACAGAAGTGATTTAATTAGCCTGCCAAACTCCAAACGCCTTATCTAAAAAGCCCACTGTAGTTGACTTTACAATAATATTGTACAAAGACAGAGTTTAGGCAGGTGGACTCCAAATTAGAAAATGTTCTAAAAAATGGCTGAAAGGGCCACTGGAACAGACTTGTCCACAGAAATGGTAATATAAAAGAGGTAGTTTTGGTCCCTGATCAACCTACAAATTCATTTTGCTCAACTTTCTTATATATTGAAGCAATGTTTTCTATAAACCTTGGGTACATTTTTAGTGTCACTTTCATGAGAAAATAAAATTAAGATTTAGAATGCCAAGAACTCATCTGCCTCTGCTGTAGGGGCAGTAAGGAGGAAATAACCCCCACCCTGTCTGTCCATGAGGCCACTGAGAAAGATGGAGACAGAAATGGTGGCTATAGGTGGGGAAGGAAGATAAGGCCTGGCTGAGAGTATAGGACTATGAGTCTGGGGAACAAACCCTTGAGGGGTTTGAGGACACCAGGTTTTCAGGTAGTGTTACCTATATTTTCTTTGCCTCATCTTGTGACAGTTTCTTGTTAGCTGCACATAGGGCTAAAACACAGTAAAAAGGACACGCAATCAGTACCAAGGAGAGCACATCCTGCTTTTCCACAGGCTTTAGCAATTCCAGCAACAACGGCTTCAGCTGTATCGAGGTCAAGTTTTCCACAGGAAAAGTAATCAAGGAAGAAGAGGGGTTCTGCTCCTTGTGCCAGAATATCATTTACACACATTGCAACCAAATCCTGACCAATGGTATCATGTTTATTGCACTGCTGGGCAATCTATAGAAGAAAAACATAAACATCCACATGAAATTAAATCCCAAATGAGATCTTATCAATTTATCAGTGGAGGCTAATAAATATAGGCTTTTGGTTAGCTGCCCTGAACTGCTAAAGACAAAATAACACTAAATTTGGATAGGCCACTTGGTCCAAAAGCATCCTCTTTTATCCCCTAAAATAACCCTTCCCTCTAAATATAGCCTCAATAATACTGCATTGTTAGAACCACGTAGATATTTTAGTCATATTATATGGTTATTTGGTATGGTTCTCTTTAGTGCTTATATGTCAAAAGGGGGAAAATATGTATTTGATATACAGTAAATTCTCTCTTATCTTTCATAAAAGGCCTTCATTCACAAAGGTGTCTTATTACCTTCAGTTTTGTTCCAACGCCATCTGTTCCACAGGCCAAAAGAGGATCTTTGAAACCAGCTGCTTTCAAATCAAAAAGACCAGCAAAACCTCCAAGATCAACAACACAGCCTGTTGGAGAGGAAATTAATTATTTTTTGCATATCAACAGATCAGATAAACATGAGTATACAAAATATTTCTTCCAAAGATACCTTTTCCGAGAATGGAAGAGAGAGTAACACATGCTTAAACCACTGATCATGAAAATAATTAAATATTAAAGAGGGAGACACAGTCTTTAGAATTTAACATAAATTAGAAATGCTTTTCTTAATAATAGAGATAAGAAAGCAGAAGACTGTAGGTTTGGCCAAATAAGGCATGATGGACATTAATTTGGAACATTTTCCTTTGTAAACTGTAAGGCCCAAATCAATTCATGTTTGTCAGTTAATGAACTAGCAAAGGATAGGATCTGACTCACCTGGTCTAGAGGTGGCTTTTGCTAAAGGTTTAATTTTCCTGACCAGCATATTTCCAGCTGCAATGTCTACCCCAGATTCCTTATAAGTCAGGCCCCTAAAGAATTAAAAACATACACACATAAAAAAATAGAAGACATCACCTAAATATCAGGGAAAATTATTTTAATCTTAAAATTTTACTTAAAACAGGATACATTGCTAGTGATTTTCATATCCCTGAATGTGCTGGACCACCTCCCTAGATTTTGATTTAACTGGTCTAGGGCTGGACTTAGAAATTGATGTGTTTAAACAACCTCCCCAGTTAATTTGATTTTATCATAACTACTGAGAACTATTTCTCTAAATTTTTCTGTATTTCTCACAGGTAGTTAAAATATACTGATATCTTACCACAACTTTTCTGTTCAATTTTGTTATGGAAAAGAAAGAAGTATAGAAAACCAAGTCAAAAAAGTAAACATCAGAATTGTAAGAACTCTACAAAAAATCTCTAAATTATTGCAACAATATAGAAATGTAACAGATTCTTTATAACGGAAGATATTAAGAAACAAGATTTAAAAAAAATATGAAAAAAGCAAAACAGATAATGGTATTCAGTGCATCATTTTCTTCTATGTAGGGCCAGTACACTGGAGCAGTACATTTAGAGGTCAAGTTCATGAAAGACACTGTGAATTCAGTGGTCTTGCCATACAAAAATGAGAATTTTGGCCTAGTGGGATGCAGTGATACATGAAGAAATATGCAAATTTTATTAGAAACAAGGTGCCAGGGTACGAATAGATCTGAGAGCTCTGGCAGTTAACCTCAATAAAGTTAGTAGTCCAGGTTCATGCTTGGATAGAAAACAAAGTTACCGGTTTAAAAAAACCTTTTTTCAGGTAGCAGCTAGCATGGCTGGCTCTCACTTTCATCTTTAAAGAACTCAATTAGTATTAGGATTGCAGGCCCTGAAATAGGTCATTTCAATGAAGTCTAGTCATTTTAAAATACAAAAAATAAAATTTTAGCACAGCATTTTAATGTTATTTCTAAGAAAATGCCAATATCTAAACTTCAAAAATTTGCCTATCAGTAGCAGCACAGCTTGAAGTCGCTAAAAAATTAATTTTATCCTACAACTGATTTTTCATAGATGAACTCAACAAACAATAACTGTAGTATATACTTAAGGAATCAAAACACCCAGACTTGCAATTAATACTTTATTGATTTCATAAAGGAATGGTTGTACCTGTCAACATATCAATAAGGGGACAAAAATACATTTCAGTAATAGATATAAATGCAGTGACAAAAGACTCAAAATTTGCAGTATATGACCAATTAAGTTGAAAAAGTAGATGACCAATATTTTCATTTTGAATTCTTTGACAAAACCAGGAACTAAAGATATAACAGTAATATTTAAATAGATGATAAGTCAAGGAATAAAAATTCTTTACCCCAACTTTATTGATGAGTAATTTCTGACAAATTATATATATTTAAATTATACAATGTAAAAAAATTCTTAACATTATTGTGATTTTACTAAACTTTTCAAATATGAGGGGCTACCATGAAGTTTTCATTTAAATACTGTACCTAGTTTAGATTCAAGCTAAATGCAAATCAAAATCAGTTCCACAGAGAGATAAGAATATACAATGGCCCAGTATAGGATTGATGGAATTTTCTATACAGTATACAAGTCAGTTTGAAAGTGTGTTATATCACCTTGGTAAGAAATTTACCTGGGCTGCTGGAGGAAAGCTATGGCACGAAAGCCGATGTCCTTCTGTAAATGGCTCCCTCAAACTTTATAGCAGCTAGTCCTTTCTTGGCTTCTTCAAGGGCTGAGATGAGATTTTCCCGGATGGCTGTTACTGTAAGGACTCTACCACCATTAGTCACCACTTTGCCGTCTTTTAGGGCAGTACCTGCGTGGAACACTTCCAGTCCCAAAGCCTGAGCCTCAGGAAACCCTGTAAGATAGCATATTTGACATATTGTTTGTGATAACAATATTCTACACTTGTGAAGTGTTTTGTAATTTCCCAAAGTTTTTTTTTTTTTTTAAACAAAATCTTTATTTCACTTAAATGAATCTTTACAAGAACCCTATGGGGAAGGAATTAATGCAGGATAATAGTAAACAGACCCTTTCTCCTAAGAAGAGTCTGTTCTGCTCTAGGGTGATAACCGTACTTCTAAAACCTTGTTATCATAAACCTCATGTAAGATCTATTGTTTCAATAGAAGGAGGGAAAAAAAGCTAAGCCCTGAAAGGTTTGAGACTTAAAAGTAAAATGTTATTTTTCCCTGATGAAAAGATAAAAAACCTAAAAGTCAACAAATAATCCTGAGTAAAGGAATTTCTATTTTATCATAGCTATCTAAGTAAAGTGGCTTTTTCTTTTTTAAATAACCAATAGGATCACTGCATTGTACAACATATTCTTAATCTTTCCTCTAATAGAATTGTAAAATTTCAAGACAAATTTGATTTAAATTAGGTTTTAGACTCAGTCTAAAATTCCTGTCTTCATCTTCTTTTGAATTATTTTTAAATCTTTTATAATTTTACACTTAATATATTAGACTATATGTTCTAAATTCTAAAATGATAAACAGAGTTTATACAAAGACATAATTGTCTTAGTTTTTAAAGAAACCATTCTTAAATCCCCAGTTTTTTTTTCTGTCTCTGTTTCTCTTTTATCATCACATATAATGTGTTAATATATGCCTTCTCTAAGTGTTTTTATAACATAGGAGCATTCACTTGTAGGTACCAATATTGCTATGTCAAAAATGAATATACCTGTCAGCTTAACCTTAAGAGATACTTCACCATTACAAGGGATCTTGATTCAATCCTTTCTCTTTCTTTGTTTATTTTAAAAGACAACTGATTCCCAATTGTCCAGTTGCGATGTGTGAGATTCACACTGCAATGGGCTTTTGCCTGGGCAAGACAGTAAATAGAGTGTTTGATTCAAATACACTACTGGGGTACCGAGGGAGGTCAAGCTATAGCCTGCTAGGGGTCACATAGGTCTGCCTTTGGGCTCATTGCACTGGAACTTAACTGTCAGTTTAAAAGTTTTATTCAGCTAGATGCCTCACCTCTTGTAAAAAGAAACAGAAGAGAAGACTATACTTTTGAAAGCTTGAATTCTGCGATCCAAGTTGAAACTGGGCGTGGGGACTGTCCATTTGTGATCACATCTCTGACATTTATCTCATTAATGTGGTTTAAACTAATGTTCTCTAACTCTCATAAAGTTCCATTATGTTCCTGGCTCTTGGCCAGGCTCACTTCAGTCTTTCTTGAGCAGAAAGGGAAATGGATGGCAGTTCTTTAAATACAGTAATTTTGGACATTTGGACATGATTATGTTAAGGCCTCTTGAAAGGTTTCTGCTGGTTTTATACCCTTAAGAGGAGCAGAGCATGGCATGGAAGGGATGCCGACAGTGGCACTAGTTACCTGTCACATGGTAAGTCAACCTTTTGTTCTCTAATATTCACCTGTTATCTCCCCACCCTTGGTGTAGTCTCCTGGATAACCTTTACTTGCCATGACGACAGTTACGGCAGTGTGATTTTCAAGCCAAACAGGCAGAGAGGTACACAGCAGGCCATCTAAGGTAGACTGAATCACTTCATAAAGATCAGTTTTAAGAAGTGGGAGGATGACCTGGAAAAATATAATCAACATGGAAATTAAGAGAAATTTTAGTTCTCTTTAGACATTTTATTCATGGGAATACCAGCAAAATTTCCATAAACGGTTGTCCCATGAACAATGCAGGGGTAGGGGCACTGACACACCGTGCAGTCAAAAATCCATGTATAACTTCTGACTCCCCCAAAACTAAACTATGGTCATCCATTGGTGTCCAATGAGGATTGGTTCCAGGTGCCAATACCAAAATCCACAGATGCTCAAAACTCTTACATACAATGGCACAGAACAATGCATACAGTGGCCCTCCGAATCCATGGATTCCCAACCGCCAATTCACCATTGGTTGAATTGAAGGATGTGAACCCAGGGATATGGAGGGCTGACTGTAAATTTATTGAGAAAACAAAAAGCAGTGTATAAGTGGACCCGCATAGTTTATACAAGTGTTGTTCAACGGTCAACTATATTTCTCAAAGATAATTACTACAAAGTTGATAAATCCTGAGATTAAAATGATATACATCTTCTACAAGGTATCTACAAAATAATACTTCATCTATAATTATCACCTACTTGGCACTCTGGATCACCAAAACGGCAATTAAACTCCAAAACTCTTGGGCCATCCTTAGTCAGCATTATACCAGCATAGAGAACACCTTCATTAAAAAATAAAAAACAAAAAAACTATAATAAAGACATTGTATTGTGATTATGAAAATTAGAACATAAATTCCTAATACTCAAAGTTTTGGAACAGCCACAACAAATATTACAACAATGGGCAATTAATAGGTAGTGAAAAAAGAGAAAATGGAGAAGTTCTGTCCAAAGTGTAAAGTTACTCCATGAATAATGTGAATAATGCTCACAATGACACTGATGTGCTCACCTGTGTATGGCACACCCTCCTGTTGCATGCCATCCACTGTCCTCTGAAGAATGATATTTTTAATTTTTAGCAACAAATCCTTAGAAACCTGGGGGAACGTAACAGAAATATGTAAATATAATTGATATTTGAAAAAAATCATCTTGTAAGTAGTACTACTACATGGGACAATGACAGGGGACAAGGAAAACAATCACTTATTTTCTACCTGATATGGGCTGAGCACTTGAATAAACTTTCTAAATCCTCGCAGTGGCCTCATCAAGTAGGTATTTAGTCTTATTCTTATAAAATAAGAACGATAACCTCTGGAAGTTAAAAATTACCATAGGCAGAAATTGAGACTTATTGATCAGTAACAACTGCCATTTCTTGACTGTTAAATCACCTTCTACTAATAGACAGATTTTCAAATATACATGTATAAAGCTCACTAAAAAGTTTCCTGAAACATAATAATAAAGATTAAAAAGTCCTCTCCTATTGAGGCTCCTTTGTATCCTTTCGTATATTCTACAGATTTCATAAGCCTATAAACTTAAGAATCTGAGATTATAAACCTCATATAAATTAGATCTAGAGAAAGTTCTTACATTGCAATCACTTTTACCAAATGGTAGTTGTAATACTTGCAAAGTCTCAAGTCTGAAAATATCTAAAATCCTAATTCAAAAAGTTACATGCATCCCTATGTTCATTGCAGCATTATTTAAAAAGCCAAGAAATGGAAGCAGTCTAAGTTCCCATCAATATAGATGTGGTACATATATATAACAGAATATTACTCGGCCATAAAAAAGAATGAAATCTTACCATTTGTGACAATATGGATGGGCCTAGAGGGTATTATGTTAAGTGAAATAAATCAGAGAAAGACAAATACCATATAATTTAATTTAATGTGGAATCTAAAAAACAAAATAAATGAACAAAACAAACTCATAGATACAAAGAACAAACTGTTGGTTACCAGATGGGAGGGGACTTGAGGGCTGAATGGAAAAGGTGAAGGGATTAAGAAGTACAAATTGTTAGTTACAAAACATTCACGTGGCTGTAAAGCACAGTATAGGGAATATAGACAATATTTTAATAACTATGTATGGTGTCAGGTGGTACCAGACTTATGGGGATAGGGGTCACTTAGAAAGTTATATAAATATCTAACCACTGAGCTGTACACCTGAAACTAATATAATACTGAATGTCAACTGTAGTTGAAAAATTAAAAAAAAAATTTTTAAACAATAAATAAGTAAATCCTGTTTGGTTTTTAATCAAGAAAAGTATATAAAAGGCACTATTTTATTAGCACAAAAGGTTGTGATTATTAAAAGTGAAAAGAACGGATGAGTTTCTAAGGTGCTAATCTACTTATAATACGTTCAATGCAGATTTTTATAAAAACTGTCCAGAACCTGTTTGGAAACATATTTTATGTACCCATTATCAAGTTGAAAGACTAAAAGAAAAAACTATGGTCTGATTGAGTTCTCAATTCACTAAGCACTTATGTGCCGCGTCCTGGATATTCAAAGATAAATGAAAGATAATTCTAGACTATAATTGGCTCCCATAGGTTGAAAATAGGGTATAGAGGAAAGGGGCCAGAGGATAGGTTCAATCTATACTTGACTTAGTTCTACAAAGGCATTTTAGAATTAGTTAGTTCTAGAGACTAGGAGAAGTACTTTTCATTTAATAGGAACAGTAATCATTTACCAGGGCAAACAAACAAACAAAACCCAAAAAACAGAAAAGCACTGTCTAAGAGCTCTTTGAGAAGACAAAACAATTACTAGTGAACTTCGGCTGAGCCTTTGGTAAGTACCTGAGGTGCCGGGCAATAGGCGCCCATTCCCCGGTGTTGGGGCCGTTATCTCCTTCCAGTAATCGCTTATGGTCCTGCGCTGGGGGCATGGGGGCCACAGTCCTTCCATCAGTGAAGCA
The DNA here is from genome assembly GCA_003508835.1 of Eonycteris spelaea. Taxonomy (NCBI): domain Eukaryota; kingdom Metazoa; phylum Chordata; class Mammalia; order Chiroptera; family Pteropodidae; genus Eonycteris; species Eonycteris spelaea. The sequence continues at coordinate 14,202,552 of PUFA01000025.1, forward strand.
CAGACACTGTACAGAAAACAGAACAGTTCACTTATCTTAAATGTCAAAAAGTAAAAATAACATTATTTAATAAGGAGAACTGTATATACTTTAACTCTTATTAGGGGAATTTTTTTTTTTTTTAAGTAAAATGAGAAATAACCCTAAGCTACCTGCATCAAGATCAGATCTTGTATATTTATTTTCTGAAGGACCTGTAATTTTTGAGTTAGGTTAGGGGAAAAAAAATCGATCTTCTCTCAAAGTAAATATTTCAACCTTTCCCCCCTTTTAAATAATGTGATATAAATTCAAGTTCCTTACTGAGACACTGGGGATGACTAAAAGAGAATAAAATTTGTTTTCATTTGCATCCCAAATACTAAATATATACAACTTTCTTTCTAATTGCTGGGTTTATGCCTTCAGATGAAACAACCAGAGTAAACCAAATCTTATTTTTGGGGCTCATAGGTCAGACAACATAGCTTCTTATAGTCTATAAAAGCCTGAAAGATGAATACACTTACAGACACTTCTTCTCCTTCAAGAAGTTCTTCGATGATAACTGTTTCTCCAGCTGCTCCAAAAGCTTTATCCTATTGTAGATTCAAAAAGGTACATTGTAAGCTTTTAATATTTACGTAATTGGCTGTTATTTTCTACTATTTGTGTTATGGATCAGTACACTATTGTAATTTTCCTTCCCTTTTCTGAAAGCCTCAAAGAATGTATAAATGTTTCCTATAGTTAAATTGACCATGAGAGAGCTAGCAGTGGTACCAATGAGATGACAGCATCACTAACATTCTCCTGGGGATCATGCTTTCCAGTTTCAAATAAGGTTAACAGAAAAACAGATGTTTTTATCATCATTAATTATTATTTCTGATTATAATTATATGTTTGTCTATAATAATTATTCTAAAGACTGTCTGTGAAAGTAAATTTCTACAAGGAGGGGAAACCCACAACAACCAAGAAGGATAATAAAAGTATATAATTCATGGCTTCACTTCTCTGAGACAAGAGACACAAAGGACAAATAATTCTGTCCTTATGGGTGGTAATTTATTTTTATGATCTAAAGTCTGAAGATTTTCTACCTTTCAGCAGCAGACAACAAAGGATGCTAGAACTTGCTTCCAAAGAATACAGCATGGTTTAGCCATCAGTGTAAAACTGTAATAACTCTTAAAAAATAGGTTGTAATACATATTATAAAAAGTAACTTACCTGTGCGTTTGCTAGATGTTTCCTTATCTTGAGGAACATTTTGTAAACTTAAGAGTATTTATCCATTATGACTAGGAAATTATGAACTTTTCCACAGGAATCAACCTACCTGCATGATCTCTTGTACAGCTTTGCAGGCCTCTTCTTTGCTCTTTGCAACAACCACCCCTTTCCCAGCTGCAAGACCACTGGCCTTCACAACCAAAGCAGGGAAGCTGGCACTGTGAAGATAGAATCATCTTCAATATCCAATAAACCCTTTATGATTAAAAAATTTAAAGTGATTTGAGATTTTGTAATGATATACTATATCAACAAGTGAAAAGCAGAAAGAAAAATTAATGATCAGACTGACATCATTGATGTACTTCCCACCAGGATTGTTTTCCCTATGTAAGTCCTTTACAATTGTGATCATATGGCACATAAAATTTTCCTTTTTTTACTTATTATTAGATCATATTGGCATAATCTTTGGAAGAAGAAAGCAGTTGTATAGTACCGGTATGGAATGATTTCTAAGATAAAAAGTAGTGAATTATACTCTCATTCAAGTAGAAGACGTGGCTGTGTAAGAATATAAACATGGATACACAGACCATTTCTTCAAGTACACATAAGAAATTGCTGTTGGTAATTTATTCTGTTGAGTGGGACTGTAGATCTAAATGGAGACTTACCCAAAGTAACATAATTGTTACTTACCCGAGGCATCTGGCTACTAGAAAATAATAATATTCATTGTTTAAAAAACTCTGTAGGACTTAGAACGAATAAAGAATGGAATCGACTTGACTAAAAGGAAAACATATCAAGTCACAGGGAGAAGTGTCAACAAAAAAGGGTAAAGTCATGTGTCTGCCAACATTCATTAATTGCTCGATATTTTCCATATAACAGAGAACAAGGATGTTTAATTTTAAGATTTATAGTTTAGTAGCAGCAGAAGGCCAAGTGCTAATTCCTCATTTTGATCATTTACGAAAAAAAATCAATGTCCTTTACATTATGAGATGCCACTGTGTCTGTCAATTTGACTGTAAAAATAGTGCATAACTGCAAAACCAAATGTATCTTTTACCCCAGGAATTATTCAGCAATATTAAAAAATTCATCTCTTTGTAAAAATAGATTATATTATATTACACAGAATCCCATTTTATTTTGATGTTGGAAAAAGGCAACTGACGTAGAATGTTTTCTTCCCCCAATTATCTTACAATAAACTTGTGACATAAATGACCTGTATTTTTAACTATCATAACAAAACAAGTGCCTTTTTACAGTCAGTCCTCTATCTACCTCATAATGAAGCTGCAGGCCTCTTCAGGTTTGGTGAAAGCTCTCCACTGTGCAGTTGGGATTCCATGTCGGTCCATAAACTCCTTGGCAAACCTTTTGCTGGACTCTAACTGAGCTGCTTCTGCTGTGGGGCCAAAGCATCGCACTCCTGCAGATGTCAGGTTCCCAACAATTCCTACGGAGGGAAACAAGCAGCCTCAGGTGAGCCAAGGCCTCTGCAGCACTGGTCTGTGGCCTGTTAGGTGAGCAGCAGGTGAGTGAGCGAAGCTTCATCTGTATTTGCGCCTGCTCGCCGGCACTAGCATCACCGCCTCGGCTCCATCTCAGATCATCAGGCGTTACAGTCTCATAGGAGCATTGGTTTCTGGTGCCATAAAGGTTGGGGACTATAGATACGAACAAAGGTCTATAGATATGAACAAAATTGCTACTAACACATGATTCAAATCCAGCAAAAGTTATTTGTTATATTCAGGTATATGAATCATTAAATAGACACCAGAATAGAGAAGAATAAAAACACATATTTGTTCCCCATTCTGAGCCACTTCTGTGGGGCCAGTTTTGATCTCTCATTCATCACATTACTGATGCTTGAAGAAAAAAACCTAGAATCCATAATGTCAAGAGGGTGAAAGCTTTTTCCAATATAATATTACATTAAAAATCCTCATCTCTAAAATGACTGGATTAGATGATTTCCAAACTCCTCTGGCACTGGATATACTGTAATGATAAACAGAAAAGAACTTTACCAGCAGCCAGCGGTGCCTCTGGTCCAACAACTACGAATTCAATTTCCTCATCTTTGCAGAACTGAGCAAGGGCGCTGTGATCACTGATGGAGATGACTGTAACAGAAAAAACAAACAAACCCACCTTACAAAAACATTCATTTTAAGTTAACTAAGTGTCATACTGAAAACTAAATGCTTTCTTTGTTATGTCTACTAACTTGTTTTCTTTTACTGGTACAGATGGGTTTCACCATGAGTAAGTTAGAGCAGTGCATTAGGTTAACCAACAAAGCTCAGTCCTCTGCTATTGCTGTAGCCTGCTAGATGAAAACACCAGTAAGCTTCGCAAAAAGCTATAAAGTACCTCTTGACTACGGTGTTCCTGTCACTGGTGCTGACTTTACAGTCAACAAAAATGTATCACAGAATATACTTAGAAATTGGTCTTTTACTATCATTCTTTCAAGGTTTACTGAGAACCATTATGTGCTAGATATGGCCTTAGTAACTAGGTTAAGATTTTAACACAAACAGGGTTCCTACATTTAGGAGGCTTATATTCCACGGTGGGAATGTTGGGTAAAAAAGAAATAAGGAAAAAAACCCCCAACTAATTGTGAACAAATTATGTAAATTTGCTATGAGGTGAACTGGGAAGCTATTTCTGGTTGAGTCAGGAAGGGTCTTTGTGCAGAGCTAAAAACTAAATGATTTTAAGACCTTGCCCACTTCTCCAAACTACAAGCCAGGTAAATTTTCTTTGATGGAGTTCTAAGTAGCTAGCAGTAGGACCGATTATAAACTAAGCATGGGTTGGTTCTATAGGTGTGCTTCTGCTTCACTGTATCTGCGTCAGCATTCTTGTTAGCTGAAGTTTCCAATTACTTTGCACATATACGATTATTGGTGCTGTGTAGCGGATAACTGCAGAAAGGATAGTTTTCAATCTCCAGGAACTGCCTGAGTGGGATAAGGATGGAGTACCATGCACTGTGGGTTAGTAGCTACAAACATCACTGGCCTGAGCAGAGCCAACTACCTCAGCACAGCAGAAGGTGGCGAGAGGAAGAGGACACACCTAACTTGTCTCTGCAAGCAGTAGCTGCTTCATGATAATCCCAGGAGATTTTCATGGGCTGGCAGTTGCATGACATCAATTGCTTCCAGATAAAATGTGCCAGCTCTTCAATAAACAGATAAATATCTCACCCCTTGGGCTAAGATTACAGGGAAGCAGATGTTTTCTTATCTTTTTCTTATGTTGCCCTTATTATTTTTGGTCCTGTGTATACAATTATCTTCTCCCAGTTTGTGGCTTGTTGGGAGATGTTTTTCTCTCCATTATATGCAATAAGCCACATAGGGTACTAGGCATGGTGAACACAATGCAAAATAAGGCAGCTGAATTCCTTGCCCTCAAGTAGCTTACATTCTAGAGCTTATGTTCTAGGGGGGAAATGAAGATAGGAGACAGACAATAGAAAAGTAAAAATAAATACAGAAAATGAATGGTTCATAATTGAAAACAAATAAGATGAGGTAGACATGAGGTAGAAACTTCAGGAAAGACATCTTTGAGGAGGTAACATATAAGTTGAAATCTGAAATAAGTAAGAGACTGTCATGCTAGGGGTGGGAACATGTATAAAGTCCAAGGCAGCTCTGTTTGGAAAGTTGGCAGGGCTGTAGAGGTAGAGCACAGTGTAAAAAAAAAAAAAAAGGATATAAAAGATCAGACTGAAGAGGCGGTCAGAGGCCAGAACACAAAGGGTTTGTAAGGAACATTAAGGAGTCTGAGTTTTATTATAAGTACTTTGGGAAGCCACTGAAGAATTTAATGTAGCATAAGAACTGATAATTTTTTTCATTTTTGCCAGTTGAAGGGATAAAAGGTAAGATCTATCATGAAGTTAGAATTGTCAAAACTTAGGTCTAATAGCACTGCTCAACTTTTCATGTCCAAAAATACACATTAAAATGTGTTTAACCTATATTTGGCTCTTGTGACTTTTTAAATAAATGCGTTTTATAAAGTTTAAAATAATTTAAAATAAGAAAATGCTATACTCTGAAACTGAGTATACCTTAAACTTACAATATACGGCAAGTATTCAAATTACCACATAAATTTTAAGGTTAAGAAAAGCATTCAAATCTGAATAGTAACTGACCTTATAAAGAAGAGAGATAGTTGACAGTTTATCATTTATACTTATTAACCATCACTCCCCACTTAAAAACATGATTACCAGCATTTGAAATCTTTCAGAGCAGGCAGTGCCTGCATTTCCTGGGGCAACCAACACCTGTTTAACATGATTAGACTGTGCAAGTTTCCAGGCCAGTGTATGTTCTCTTCCTCCATTGCCAATTACAAGTACTCGTGCTGCCATTGCTGTCTGCAAACCAGGAATTCAAAAAGAAAAAGAAAGCTGCAGAAAGAAAACCAAAGTTCATATCTCAGAATGCACATACTTTAGAAATCACAATTTCTGAGCATGTATTCTAACGATTCACTTGTGAAAAATTAGAATTCGTAATTTGAATTCGTAACTGTACTTATGTTGACTAGGGAGGTATTTTAAAAATGAGGTAGACTGGCCTAGAGAGCTAGGTTAAGGAATGAAATGGCGACTTAACTCCTAATTTGATTAAAAAAAAAAATCTCTTATGAATAATCATTCTTCGGGCTTTTAGAGGATATAATAATCATGAAGCCTGTTAAAAATGAATGTTTTTAAATCTAGACCAGAATTTAAAATGTTTTAAACCCTGAGATTTATAGATAATAGATTTTAAAGTTATCATGAATTGAAAGAAATATTTAACACTGAGGCCTATAAAGGGCCAGATAAATATTTTCACCTTTGAGAGCTAGTGCACTCTGCTGTTGCAGCACGAAAATAGCCATGACAACCCATAAGTAAATGTACGTGGCCATGTCTAGTAACAACTTACAAAAATAGGCAATAGGCTTCAGTAATAGTTTTCCTATCTCTGCTCTAAACACCAGAAGCAATCAGAAAATTGTAAAGAATAAGCATGGTGTGTTTCAATAAAACCATTTTAGCACACTGCAATTTGAATTTTATAATCTTCATGTGTTGTAAAAACATCCCCTCCCCCATTTAATAAATGTAAAAACAATTCTTATTTGGTGGGGTGTACAAAAACAGGTGGCACGGACTGGCATAAGGGCCAGTTTGCTGATCCTTGACTTAGGAAGTTAGTGCAATATATTAAAAAATTGGTGAGAAGACAAAAATCAAATCTAAACATGTATCACATTAATTCTGGCATTTGATGATGAGCAGGATGGGTGCAAATCTGCTTTACAAAGATGAAAGAAAACCTGCTTTACAAAGCTACTTAAAGATGAACTGAAATTACATTTATATAAACAATTAGTATGATTTCTGACACTTAGCAGTAGTACTTGTTATATTTTATTCCATACTTTTACCTAAATTGATACCTTATGGATAGAAAGAAGATTCTAACAGGGGGAAAAAAAAGCCAAAGGAATGAATAATTTGTCACATTAATTTACTAATTTTCAGAAGACAATTATGTAGAAAGCAAACTGAAAACAAGAAACACTGAAATCTGTAACTTCTTGTGAGATGTTAGAATTACATTTAAAAAAAAAGCCTACACTGATATTAAAAACTAACACTTTATGAGCACTTTGTGCCAAATGCTATATTCTAAATGATTTTCACGAATTACCTTACTTAAACTTCATGGTTCTATGAGGTAGATACTATTCCCATCCCCACTTTATGGATAGGAAACTGAAGAAGTTAAGTAACTTGCTGGAGGTCACAGAGCTAAGAGGGGGTGGAGCATGGATTGCAATGGAAGCAATTTTGCATCAGATACTGTAAAAATTGAGATGTGATCATGGAAAAATTGGGAAAAAATCACTAAATTATCCTCTAAGCAGAAGAGGGAAAAGTTATTTTGATGGAAAACAGATTTGCCATGCATATTTAAATATCTGAAACAAAGCTTTACATCTAAAATATTACATTAAGTTTAATACAAGGGGAAGAGAAGACTCAGCCTGAAGGCATCTACACTAGAAGTGGTTAGGAGGCCTCTGCTCCAGAGTGTTCTGGTTTGGGCTGAGACTCTTCCTTACTAGCTGGGATACCGTAAGGGATTTAATTAACCTACTGGGGCCAGTCATCTAAATGACTAACAGAACGAGATGAAGAGAGCCAGGTAAGGCCTGGATTTCAACGGATTTGATGGGTACTATTAAGAAGAGCATTACAAAAGTGGACTAATCTGCGCTAGAAACAATGGGTGCATAACAAGAAAATATGCAACTTATGTTTATAACCTAAAAACATGCATAAAGATACGAATAAGCCCTGAATCTAAGAAAGCAGGGAAAGAGATCCAACGTGAACCTCAAAGTTAAGAGCACATGGCCAATCCCCACCGACAGCATTTAAAAATGAGATGAAAACTCCTACAGCCAAACCAGGTCCCACGATTTCATTCAATTCCTGATATTAGAACCCCAAACTAAAGCATAAATGCTCTTCACTTAAAAGCGGAGGGCTTACGCACCGACACAATGCCGACACAGGGCGGTCTGGCCGCTCGAACTCGCACGCTTACCTGCGCGCTCCCGGCTCGGGCACCCGCCGCGCGCCGGAAGTCAACGGAGCGGGATCCGGGGCGCGCGCCCCTTCCCCCCGCCCGCGGTGGGCCGCCCCGCGGAGGGCTTCGCCTCCCCATTGGTCGGCGCAAACCTTGGTCCCCGCCGTGAGGTAATCAAGTGTGATTCCCTCCCGCTCTGGGGCGCGGCCTGAGCCCACCCTGGGGCAAAGCTACCTAGCCCTTGCACATGTATCATGTAACATCACAGCCGCAGGGGCCACCTAACGCCACTTTTCCTCCTCGAGATACCCCCTCCCCCGAGTTGGGGGGGGGTTCGCCCCAAACGCTAAACCACACTTAGCTAATTGTGTGCTGAGTCAAAACGAAGCAGCTACAGTGGCAAAGTCTCGTGACACACCTAGCTCTTGATTAGAATGCACCAGGCTAGGACGTAGATCGCTCAAGACCTCCCGCCTATTTTTTTTTTTTAATATATTGTCATGGGAGATGGGGGTAAAATCGCGTTCTTCGTATTCGCATCACAGTGGGGGCGGGTGCCGATTAATGCTTTTCCGGATGCAGCTCCCCGCTGAAAATTTGGGAATGTTGGCGGCCCCGTGTCAAACACCACGTTGCCCTTTTTGCTCCCTTTCCTCATTGCATTTAATCCCCGCATTTAGTGGCTACAGTAAGCCTATTAAACCCCCCAAACTGTTGGGGACTGACAACACAAGCTGACAATGTCGCCTAGAAGAGAGTCTTCTCCTGTAATGGCGCCTGCGTCAGTCACTAACATGGCGGACAGAGTCGTGCGCGGCGCAAACGTCAGCAGCTCTACCCCAGCCGCTCAGAAACAGCGGAGGAGAGCAGGGCCGTGCTCGCCGATTGGTGCAACGGCGGAGCGTGCCGATCCGGACGTTCCCGCAGGAGCCAATCAGGACGGCGAGAGACGGAATTGGCCGCTGCGCCTCTTCCCGAGGCATTCTGGGAGCCTGGAGGACTAGCGAGGAGGAGTTGAGAGAACGGAGCGGACGCCATGGCGACCAACATCGAGCAGATTTTTAGGTCTTTCGTGGTCAGTAAATTCCGGGAAATTCAACAGGAACTTTCCAGGTAGGCGCTTCACAGACTCTTCTGCTCCCAAGGGATCGATAGGGTCTCAAATAGCCTTCTGTGGCACCTTTATTCAGAGACGCCGTCGTTCCCCGACTCAGGCCCCGCTACAGCCCCGCCTGGGCCTGGGATCCATTTTCCGCCGCCCCCCCCCACCCGCTCCCTCCCTTCCCAGCGAGGAATTTCGCCCTTTCGGAGGCAATCCCACACTCTCTGCTAGAACCGAGTCAAGATGCTCACTCATCTCTCCCGTTTGGACGTTCCCTGCCCTTTCGCTACTCGTAGGCCTGGTCGTTCACCAGGGACGGGCCTAGTTCCTCCTCAGCTCCTCCTCCGCCGCCGCGTTTCCCCTCCCCCTCTCAGCCTCCGCGGATTTCGCCGGCCGGCGCCTCTGACCGGAAAGGGTCTCTAACGGCCGTTTCTTGAGTAAACTTCAGTCCGCTTTGTGACCGCAAGCTTTAGACCCGTTCGGGGGTCGGGGCCCTCTGATTAGATTACTCGGGCTCTAGTGTCCTGTGGTTTCCCCCGGGCAGCATTCTAATAGAAATTCAAATTCATGTTAGCTACTTTGCCAAAATATTCGAGGTGAGGATACAAGGGGACTTTGAATTACCAGCAGTTAATTAGCAAGTGGAATGTGGGCTTTGTGTGTAAATCTAAATTTCTGTTTGCGACCCGTGCCCCATTTGACGTTTTCGAACAACCCTTTTTTTTTTTTTTTTTTTTTTTTTTGCCATTGCTAGTAGACTTAGTTTATCCTTGGTTCCACAAAAATTTGAACGGAAAGAGGTTTCCACAGAAATAGCTGTTTACGCCTAAAGGAAAGTAGCGTGGGTAGTGTGGTTGTTTACTGATTATCTTTTAGTATTTTTGCTTTACGTAACGTCAGTATTTGTTCCGAGTTCAAGTGTTTTCGGTAGCTGTATTGTAAAAGTTGAGAGCGAGAGCAATACGTGAATTTGAAAATCAGCCGAAAAAATTGTAAATTAAACACTGAAATTATAGGGTTATTGAACCAATGGTATAGTAATGCTAGGATTGTTTTTACAGGATATATATTTTTAAGTGGGAAATATATCCACTCATTTCGTTGCTTTTTAAAATTCTAACATGTTTGTGTTTTTAGGAGGATGAGAACAGACTTGAACTAAGGGAATTTTTTTTTTCAAAAGATTTAGTAGTTGCTTGCAATAAGTAATTGTGTGTGTTTGTAGTAATGTCTATATGTTTTAAAAATTAGTTTTGTGTTAGTAAATTTTGTTGTAGAAAAAAGAAAAAAAGAAACAACCACAGTTATTGATTTGATTTTCTTTTTCCCTGGTGTCGACAGATGGCACGTAAATGTTTTGTGAAATTTGATTATCTTGTTTTGTGTTAATTTTCACCAATTGTATTGTGAACGGGTTTGTCTTTTGTCACAGTCTAAGTAGTCTTTTGGGACATTTTTCATGGTTCCATAGAATTCTGTCGTAGCAGTATTTTGATGGATATTTAGGTGGTTTGAAATTTTCATCCCATTTCAGTAATCGAAATAAACATCCCATAGCTTTCAGATGATTTTTCATAGACTTAACTGTTTTTTTTTGTTGTATTTTTCTGATTTTTAATTGTTGCCTTTTTAGTGAGATAATTATGTATGTGTAAGTGCTTAGGGAAAGTGTAAAATAAAGCGCTCCAGAAGGAAAACATAAAAAGAATTTTAGAAATTTATTGCTGGAGGACTATTCAGTTTCTCAAATAACACGTAATGCATTATCGGTCTAAAAACATTTTGATTATTTGCCATTTCAGTGAGCTTTATTTCCCATCTATTTTTTATATATGTCTGTTTGGGTAAGGAGACTGACATTAGCTGAAATAAGCTGTTATATGTGGATGGTGGTTAAGAGTTTGAGCCTCTGGCTTGAATACCAGCTTAATAGCTGTGTGACCTTCAGCTGGGTTTCTTGTGTTCTCTGTGTCTCATATTCCTTGTTTATAAAATCAGAATAATAGTGTTGATCTTAGAGTTTTGTTAAGGTTAAGTGAAGTCAAAAATGTGGAACCTTGTGACACTTGTCAACAAATGTTTATTATTGTATGATATTCATCTTGTTAGAAAACCAAACGTTCTTTAATAACAGTTAACTACTGATTTGCCATTGTTGTTTTTGACTAGATTTTTTTTTTTTTTTGTCAAGTAGCGGAACATAATTGTTCCATCTGCATTGTTAGCTAAAATTTAAATGAGATTAAATTGAATGTGTTGTTGGGAAGTTATTTTTCAAAACAATTTTGCAAATTTACACGAAAATAGTAAAAATGGCCAGGTAAATGACATGTTATTAGTCTGTTAAGATTGTTCTGCCTAAAAAAAAAAAAAATGAAGAAAACAAAATCTCATAGATAAGAGAACACATTGATGGTTATGAGAGGAGAATTGTTGGGGAGAGAGGGAGGAATGGATGAAAGGGGTCAGTTTATGGCGATGGATAATAAGTAGACTTGGAAGTGTATACAGATATTGAGTTAAAACGTATACCTGAAATCTTTATATACATATATGTGCGCAAACAGTAATTTTACCTCAACTAAAAAAAAGAATCCTCTGGCCCTCTGACTTGAAAATGTTAAGCCATGTATTCATTTACTGTTGGTATAAATGAGTTGTCACTTGTTTTACATGATTTTTTTTTTTGATCTCCAGAAATTTTCTTAATACTGTAATTTTTGATAACTGGGTAAAATTATATATATGTATTTTTTTAAAGTTTATGGTATTTCAGTAACTGGTCAGTTTTAAGTTTGATCCAAGGCTAGATGTTACTCTTTTTTACTTGATGTGTCTGTGGCTAACTTTGTGTTCCTTGATACTGTTGATGGTGATATGATCCATGCACAGGTGTGACTTCACAGTGGCCATAGTTTTTATCATAACATCAGATCATTTATTTTTCTTTGGATTTGTGATTGTGATCTTAATTTTTTTCTCATGAGATAAATATGCAGTTAACTGAAATCTAACTGTATATTTCTGGGAGTATTTTATTTAAAAAAAAGAAGAGCTTAGAAACCAGTTTTAAAGAGTTTTTCTTAACTTTCACAGTTCTGGAAACTTAAGTTATGTAAAAAATATGTGCCAATAGATAGTATTAAAGAAGCACTATTGGTAAGGAGTATCTGAAAGAAAAACAAAAATAGTGAATATTAACATAAGGTGGTTTAATCAGTTGAGTTACAAATATTAATTTATTGTATGATGTAAAAATATTAATGAATTTTGATAACTTTTCTTGTCAAGTGGAAGGAGTGAAGGCCAGCTCAATGGTGAAACAAATACACCTATTGAAGGAAACCAGGCAGGTGATGCAGCTGCCTCTGCCAGGAGTCTACCAAATGAAGAAATAGTTCAGAAGATAGAGGAAGTACTTTCTGGGGTGTTAGATACAGAACTACGATATAAGCCAGGTAAGTTGGAGATAACCAGCTCTCTCAAACGTGACGATTTTTTTAATGATTAACAGTATAATTTCTTGATTACGTGACATTTAAAATGTTAGTTAGATCTAAGACGTAAATAAATTTTATTTTCATTGGTATGCTGAAGAATTTGAATTCTTTGAATATAAAATCGTACTGAAACACAAGCATTGATGCACTTGGCTTGTTTTGCTGGTGGACTATGACTACTTAATGCAGTCTTGTATTGCCTCTGCCTGGATTTTGAAAGTGGGTTTTCATTGCACAATTGTGTAAATATCCATTCTGGAAGGTATAGGAACCTAGGCCACATTTGTAATTTTAAAACCTGGGAGGTTTTATTTTAAAACCATGTGTAGAGATTGCCTTGTTTTTGCACCATTTCTCTTAAAAATGCAGTGAATGTAGAGGAATCATTGCTTGGATATTTCGCACTTTCGGAATTCATTAAATAATTGATGCTTAGAAATGAAAGAATTACCACAAAAATACCTAAAAATAATTGTAGAAATGAGGTGTGGTATGATTTTTTATTCAGTTTTTATTATTTTTGGTGTAGAGTATGGTTAAAAGAAAAGGAAAGGCAGAGACTATAACCATACTTAGATTTATGGCTCTAGGAACTTTTCTTTGAAGTATAACTTAGCTACATTTGGTACACAGTAAACAATTTATAGAAAATGCTTAGTTTTGCTTTGGGATAGGTCTTATTTTTCCATAATCCTAATGCCCTATATTTCTGATCAGTCTTTTCTGAGGTCACTAAGATTTATGTAATTTGATACTGGCATTAGAGTAAATCCCATTTGGTTGTAAAGTGGAATAGAAATCACTTTCTCTTAGATATGCAAATCTAAATGTTCTTAAGTTACATGTTAAGAGCTATAAGAAATTTTTTTACCAAAATGACTTTATACTATTTTTTTAGTAGAAACATTTGAAAATGTGTTTTGTTAGCATTTTTAGAAGGTGATTGGGGGGAAAATTATTTTTATTCGGCTCTAATGGGTGTGATAAGGGAAAATTCAAGTTTCATGTTGATGCTTTACATTTATTGTTCAGACCTTTGTATGCTATATGAAAGCAATCACTGACATTTGTTGAGGGCTTATTACATGCCAGGCATTGTTCACTGTACTTTGTGTGACTTAACTCACTTTACTCTTTAACTCTAGGAGACAGTGTGTCAATAATTTGGCCAAGTCCATTCATCTAGTGAGTGGTGGGTTGATTGATGACCCCAAAACAGTTTTTTCCAGAGCCCGTGCCATGTTATTTCCTATATAAATAGGACATAGAATAGTTAAAGAAAATTATTTAACATAGGTATTTTTTACAGGAATTCTAATGTTGATAATACGAAAGGTATTTGTAAGTGTATTTTTAAAGTAATTTGTTATAATTTGAGAGTTGGAAAAAATTGTTTTAAATGAATTTAGTTGAAACACATTTTAATGTAATTCTAAAAGTTTTTTTTTTAACTAAACTTATTTTTAACCTAGGGTTTAGTTGTAGAAGCATTGGAAAAGTGTCAGCCTCAGGTAATTGGTTTGTGGAAATAGTTTATTTGGTAGCTTATTTAGCAAGAAATACTATACTGTGGTATCTTAGCATGGAATGTAAATTGACTTATGTGATTTATCTAAATCTGCTTTGAGAAGTGTTTGACAAATTTTCTCTTAATTTCAGACTCGAAGGAGGCCTCCAGAAAAAGTAGATGTGTGTCTGTACAAACAGATCCCACTGATGAAATTCCCACCAAAAAGTCAAAGAAGCATAAAAAGCACAAAAATAAAAAGAAGAAAAAGAAGAAAGAGAAAGAAAAAGTATAAAAGACAGCCAGAAGATGCTGAATCAAAGCTGAAATCACATCATGATGGGAACATGGATTTAGAATCGGATTCCTTTTTGAAGTTTGACTCTGAACCTTCAGTGATGGCACCGGAGCATCCCGTAAGAGCCTTTGGCCTATCTGAGACCAGTGAATCTCCTGCAGTTATGCTAGAACCTCCTATAGTATCAATGGAGGTATCACAGCCACACACTTTTGAATCTCCGAAGCCAGCTACAAAAACTGCAGAACTGTCAGTTGCATCTACATCAGTAATGGCAGTGCAGTCAGAGCAGTCTGTGGCAGTAACGCTGGAACCATCCACAACAAAGATTCTGGATTCTTTTGCAACAGCACCGGTGCCTACTACAACAGTAGTGCTACAGTCATCTGAGCCAGTTGTAACAATGTCAAATCAGATGAAGTCTGTGCTGAAGTCTTTGGAGAACACACCTCCAGAGCCATCAAAGATTGTGTTAGAGCCTCCAGTAGCAAAAGTGCTAGAGCCATCAGAAACCCTTGTGATAACATCAGAGACATCTACTGAGGTGCACCCTGAGCCAAGCACATCAACAACAATGGATTTTCCAGAGTCATCTGCAACCGAAGTACTAAGATTGCCAGAGCAGCCTGTAGAAGTACCATCGGAGATTGCAGATTCATCCATGACAAGATCACAGGAGTTGCTGGAGCTGCCCAAGACCACAGCATTGGAGCTGCCGGAGTCGCCGGTGGCCTCAGTGATGGAGTTGCCGGGGCCACCTGCGACCTCCATGCCGGAGTTGCAGGGGCCCCCTGTGACTCCAGTGCTGGAGTTACCTGGGCCCTCTGCTACCCCGGTGCCAGAGTTGCCAGGGCCCCTTTCTACCCCAGTGCCTGAGTTGCTAGGGCCCCCTGCGACAGTAGTACCTGAGTTGCCGGGCCCTCTGTGACATCAGTGCCACAGTTGTCACAGGAGTTGCCAGGGCTTTCAGCACCATCCATGGGGTTGGAGCCACCACAGGAGGTACCAGAGCCACCTGTGATGGCACAGGAGTTACCAGGGCTGCCTGTGGTAACAGGAGCAGTAGAGTTGCCAGGGCAGCCTGCGGTAACAGTAGCAATGGAGTTGACAGAGCAACCTGTGACGACGACAGAGTTGGAGCAGCCTGTGGGGACAGCGATGGAACATCCTGGGCAGCCTGAGGTGACAACGGCATCAGGGTTGCTGGGGCAGTCTGAGGCAGCAATGGTGCTGGAGTTGCCAGGACAGTCAGTGGCAACGACAGCGCTGGAGTTGCCAGGGCAGCCTTCGGTGACTGGGGTGCCAGAGTTGCCAGGGCTGCCTTCGGCAACTAGGGCACTGGAGTTGTCAGGGCAGCCTGTGGCAACTGGGGCACTGGAGTTGCCTGGGCAGCTCATGGCAACTGGGGCACTGGAGTTCTCGGGGCAGTCTGGGGCAGCTGGAGCACTGGAGCTTTTGGGGCAGCCTCTGGCAACAGGGGTGCTGGAGTTGCCAGGGCAGCCTGGAGCGCCAGAGTTGCCAGGGCAGCCTGTGGCAACTGTGGCGCTGGAGATCTCTGTTCAGTCTGTGGTGACAACAACGGAGCTGTCAACGATGACCGTGTCGCAGTCCCTGGAGGTGCCCTCGACGACAGCGCTGGAATCCTATAATACGGTAGCACAGGAGCTGCCTACTACGTTAGTGGGGGAGACTTCTATAACAGTAGGAGTGGATCCCTTGATGGCCCAAGAATCCCATATGTTAGCTTCTAACACCATGGAGACCCATATGTTAGCATCCAACACCATGGACTCCCAAATGCTAGCGTCCAACACCATGGACTCCCAGATGCTAGCATCCAATACCATGGACTCCCAGATGTTAGCAACCAGCTCCATGGACTCCCAGATGTTAGCAACCAGCTCCATGGACTCCCAGATGTTAGCAACCAGCTCCATGGACTCCCAGATGTTAGCAACCAGCTCCATGGACTCCCAGATGTTAGCAACCAGCTCCATGGACTCCCAGATGTTAGCAACCAGCTCCATGGACTCCCAGATGTTAGCAACCAGCTCCATGGACTCCCAGATGTTAGCAACCAGCTCCATGGACTCCCAGATGTTAGCAACCAGCTCCATGGACTCCCAGATGTTAGCAACCAGCTCCATGGACTCCCAGATGTTAGCAACCAGCACCATGGACTCCCAGATGTTGGCATCTGGCACTATGGACTCTCAAATGTTAGCTTCCGGCACCATGGATGCTCAGATGTTAGCGTCTGGTTCTATGGATGCCCAGATGTTAGCATCTAGTACCCAAGATTCTGCTATGTTGGATTCAAAATCTCCTGATCCATACAGGTTAGCTCAGGATCCTTACAGGTTAGCTCAGGATCCCTATAGGTTAGGCCATGACCCTTATAGGCTAGGTCATGATGCCTACAGGTTAGGGCAAGACCCCTATAGATTAGGCCATGATCCCTACAGACTAACTCCTGATCCCTATAGGATGTCACCTAGACCTTATAGGATAGCACCCAGGTCCTATAGGATAGCACCCAGACCATATAGGTTAGCACCAAGACCTCTGATGTTAGCATCTAGACGTTCTATGATGATGTCCTATGCTGCAGAACGTTCCATGATGTCATCTTATGAACGCTCTATGATGTCTTATGAGCGGTCTATGATGTCCCCTATGGCTGAGCGTTCTATGATGTCAGCCTATGAACGCTCTATGATGTCAGCCTATGAGCGCTCTATGATGTCTCCTATGGCTGAGCGCTCTATGATGTCAGCTTATGAACGCTCTATGATGTCAGCATATGAGCGCTCCATGATGTCCCCAATGGCTGACCGTTCTATGATGTCCATGGGTGCCGACCGGTCTATGATGTCATCGTACTCTACTGCTGACCGGTCTATGATGTCATCGTACTCTGCAGCTGACCGCTCTATGATGTCTTCTTATACTGCTGACCGTTCAATGATGTCTATGACAGCTGATTCTTACACTGATTCTTATACTGACACATATACAGAGGCATATATGGTGCCACCTTTGCCTCCTGAAGAACCTCCAACAATGCCACCATTGCCACCTGAGGAGCCACCAATGACACCACCATTGCCTCCTGAGGAACCACCAGAGGGTCCAGCATTACCAACTGAGCAGTCAGCATTAACAGCTGAAAATGCTTGGCCTACTGAGGTGCCAGCATTACCTCCTGAAGAGTCTGTTTCGCTACCTGAACCTCCTGTGAGTCAAAGTGAGATTTCAGAGCCTTCGGTAGTGCCTGCTAATTACTCGGTATCGGCATCAGAACCTTCACTGTTAGCATCAGAGGCTGCCATGACTGTTCCAGAGCCACCACTAGAACCAGAGTCTTCAGTTACATCAACACCTACAGAGTCCGCTGCAATAGCAGAAGAGCATGAAATTGTTGCAGAGAGACCAGTGACTTAATTATGGTATCTGAAAACCCTTTCCTGTAATGTCAGCGAACCACTATGTTAACATCAGAGTCTTCTGTTATGTCAGAGACTGCAGAACCTTTGATTCCCTGAGAGCTTCAGAACATGTTTCATCAGAGGATCTATGTCCCTGCTGGATCCTACAGTAACTATTACAGAGCCATCACAGAGCACTCTAGAGCTATCAGCCATGGCTGTCCTGGAGCCCCCAGCTGAGGCTGTCTGGAGCCCCATGCCGAGGCTGTCCTGGAGCCCCCAGCCCGAGCTGTCCCGGAGTCCCCAGTTTTGGCAGTCCAGAGCCCCTGGCTGTGACTGTTCCAGGTCTACCAGCCATGGCTGTCCCAGGGCAACTAGCTGAGGTTGTCCCAGAGCCCCTGGCCTTGGTTGAGCCGAAGCCTGTTACCATTCCTGTGCCAGTTGGTTCTGCTGTGGAACCTGCTGTGCCTGTCTTAGAACCAGCAGTATCGGGCCTTCAACCTAACATGATTGTTTCAGAACCATCTGTTCCTGTGCAAGAATCCACTGTGTCAGTTTTGGAGCCTGCTGTTACTGTGTCAGAGCAAACTCAAGTAATATCAACTGAGATGGTTTTAGAGTCTACACCAGTGATGTTGGAGTCTAGTGTTATAAAAGGAATGAATTTACTATCTGGCGAACAAAATCTTGCTCCAGAAATTGGCATGCAGGAGATTCCCTTGCATTCAGATGAGGAGGCACATACTGAAGGACACCTGAAGAATGACACTTATGAAAGTGAACATGGTGTAAATATAGACCATAATGTAAATAATCACTTAATTGCTAAAGAAATGGAACATAGCACAGTGTTTGCTGCCAGCACTGGTGCTGTTGTTGAAATTGGTGAAGAGAAAAGTTTGCCAGTCAGTGAGACTAAAGAGTGCACAGTATTGGATACCTGCCCTAGTGTTGGTGAAGCTGATGTAGGAGGAACTCTGTCTTCTACTGGTCCCCTTGCTCTTGAATCGGATACAGTGGGAACTAGTAAGGTTATTGAATTTGCCACATCATCTGCTCTCAGTTCAATTAGTAAATATGATGATGAGATATGTTTAACTACTCAAGACACCGAACATGACATGGTAATTTCCAGCAGCCCCAGTGGTGGTAGTGAGGCTGACATAGAGGGACCTTTGCCTGCTAAAGACATTCATCTTGACTTACCATCTAATAACTTCATTAGTAATGATGCAGAAGGACCATTACCTATAAAAGAGAGTGACCAGACATTAGCAGTTACGCTCAGTCCTAAAGAAAGTAGTGAAGATAAAGAAATACCACCTCTCTCTACAAAAGAGATATTGTCTGATTCAGGATTTTCTGCCAATATTGATGACATTAATGAAGCAGATTTAGTGAGGCCATTGCTTCCTAAGGACATGGAACGTCTTACAAGCCTCAGAGCTGGTATCGAAGGACCCTTACTTGCAAGTGAAGTTGAACGTGACAAGTCTGCTGCCAGTCCTGTTGTAGTTGGTATACCAGAAAGAGCTTCAGAGTCGTCTTCAGAGGAAAAAGATGATTATGAAATTTTTGTAAAAGTTAAGGACACACATGAAAAAAGCAAGAAAAATAAGAATCGTGATAAAGGTGAGAAAGAGAAGAAAAGGGACTCTTCCTTAAGATCTCGAAGTAAGCGGTCCAAGTCTTCTGAACACAAATCACGGAAGCGTACCAGTGAGTCTCGTTCTAGGGCAAGGAAGAGGTCATCTAAATCCAAGTCTCATCGCTCTCAAACACGTTCACGGTCACGTTCAAGACGCAGAAGGAGGAGCAGCAGGTCAAGATCAAAGTCTAGAGGACGGCGATCTGTATCAAAAGAGAAGCGCAAAAGATCTCCAAAGCACAGGTCGAAGTCCAGGGAAAGAAAAAGAAAAAGATCAAGCTCCAGAGATAACAGGAAAACTGTTAGAGCGCGAAGTCGCACCCCAAGTCGGCGGAGTCGGAGTCACACTCCGAGTCGTAGAAGAAGATCTAGATCTGGGGGGAGAAGGAGCTTTAGCATTTCCCCAAGCCGACGGAGCCGCACCCCGAGCCGACGAAGCCGCACCCCGAGCCGACGGAGCCGCACCCCGAGCCGACGGAGCCGCACCCCGAGCCGACGGAGCCGTACCCCGAGCCGACGGAGCCGTACCCCTAGCCGTCGGAGAAGATCTAGGTCTGTGGTTAGAAGACGAAGCTTCAGTATATCACCAGTCAGATTGAGGCGGTCACGAACACCCTTGAGAAGAAGGTTCAGCAGATCTCCCCTCCGTCGTAAACGCTCTCGGTCTTCGGAAAGAGGCAGGTCACCCAAACGTCTGACAGATTTGAGTAAGTCATTTAAAAATTTAATGGTAGTATAATGGAGAATGATTTAAGTTTAACCTGAGGTTTTTTCTAATTTTTGAGTCAAATGGGATATTATGGGTTATTGGTGTAGGATGAGTTTTTCTCTTCAAATTGTGATCTTTTACAATAGCTTGTTTTTAAATGTGGGGATAATTAGAGTTTTAAAAAATACATGCTTTGGAGTATAGTAGAACCAAGGTGTTTCCATACTTGAATGTTTTATTTTGCTTGAACCATCTCCCATAATGAAAAATGGAAAGTAGAAGTCCAGTTAAAAACAAGGTTAGTATATGCTCAGATTGTTAATGTATGTATTCCAACATAAATCCTTGAAAGTAAACCTATAATTAAGATGTTTCTTTAATGTAATGTCTTAAAATGGCAAGATAGCACTGTTAAATGTGAAGATAATTCTAATTGGCATAACAGGTAATGGAAGTGAGTAGGGAATGCACATGGGGAGTTATTTACCTGGTTAGCTGACATTAGCAAAATAAAGTGAATTTTTTAAAGTGATTTTAATAATTTGTCTTACTTTAAAAATAAAGTGCTCTGATTTCCCCTGATTTTAAGAAGTGTACAGATTATTAAAACTTGATGGATTATACATGACTCTGCAGAAATAATGGGTAATTTATCATTATCCAAGTAGTTGAACATTTTAAGTCTGTGTTGTCTAAAGAAAAAAGGCCTTAACAGAATAAGAGAGAATACATTCAGTTTAACAGAAAGGTTTCGAGTTGTTTTTTATTTTAATCAAAGCAGAGGTATTTTAGTATGTGCCTGAAGCGATTACAGGTTAGTAGAGGAGACGGGGATAAAGTGCACATGTATGTGTTTACCGAATAGTAAAACTGCCAAAAAGCAAAGTGTGATGATTGCTGTATGTACTGATATAAGTAAAAGCACTTTGGGAGCACAGTGAAGAGGAATGTTAAATTCTGACTTAAGACTTGTTAGAAGAGGTGACACTTGAACTTAGGTTCAAAGAGTGGTTTAAAATGTCAGAAATTAAAAGGAAAGTAATTTTAGGGGCATGATAATTTTGGAAAATAAAGTAAGCTTTGGTAGGTAAGGCAAGAAGTCTCACTATTTTCTATAGTATTTTATTGAGAAGCTATGAGTGGACTTAATTCTTTAAGTAGGGGGCATTCACTTAAAAACTTTAAGCCAAAGAGTGATTTGATCATAGCTGTGAGGCAGAAAATTGATGCCTTCAATTTTGTAAGCATATAAAACTTTTGATAATACAAAAGATATAGATTTTTAGGAAAACTGCTTATATTTTTCTTTTTACAGATAAGGCTCAATTACTTGAAATAGCCAAAGCTAATGCAGCTGCCATGTGTGCTAAGGCTGGTGTTCCTTTACCGCCAAACCTAAAGCCTGCACCTCCACCTTCAATAGAAGAGAAAGTTGCTAAAAAGTCAGGAGGAGCTACTATAGAAGAACTAACTGAGGTAAGTTAGATAGAATTTGTTTCTTAAATGGATTATTCCAGTGATGTTGACTCTGGAGCGTGCCAAAACCCGAATTGTGGGCTGAACTGATAATGGCTGGCACCGAGTGGCCAAAACCCGAAATACAGATGTGGCAGCGGCAGAAGCTCTGTTTAGCAGGCCATTATCCGGGATGGCTAAGCTCCGCTAGCTAAAAGTTACTTCCCATTACTTTTGCTTTCCAGTTTTAGAAGCCAAACTGACTGAGGAGTGGGACGGTTCGTTTGAATGGAGGAGGTGTTGAGTGAGCAACACGCAGAAGCTCGCCTACAGTTTCGTTTCCATTCACGACGTGTTCACTGATCGCCACGAGTATACTGCATATACGCAAAGACACAGACAATCTTCAGAAATGATCTTTTGCCACCGGAGCTTGGAAATTAATGAGTAATAGCTGGCCATTGCCTGAAAGGAACTTCTTTCGCATCAACATTTCGGGTTTTGGCTGTTTGGTATCAGCCATTGGTGATAATGGCCGGCCATTATCAGTTCTTCCTTGCGGTTCGGGTTTTGGCAGTAACATATATATTTTAAACACACTTATTTTTGTTTTTAAGAATTTGATCTTTTCAATTGAGGCTTTTTTTGGCTTTGTTTTATTAATATTATTTTTTTTTCTGGGGCGGGCGGGGGGGGGGATGCTGAAATATTGCTGCTAGGATCCAGAAATACCACACAGTTTCATATATTGAAACTTGCTATTGGCTAGCCTTATGCCAGCCTGCCACTGTCAATATACTCTGTTCCCCTTGGTTACAAGCTTAGTATACTCTGTTTTTGGCTAAATGAGCTTTTTATCCTATTGTAATATTTTCAATTGAAAATGGATGTGACAAATTCTACTGCTTGTATAGAGACAACTCCACCCAAATTTACTCTGACCTTTTTATAAAGCCAGGTAATGGAGTCTGTTCCTTTGCTTCTCAGGAAGGAATTGACTTTGCTTTATGCGTCAGACCTCATGAATTGCACCCTCTCCATCATGCCTTATTTTCCATTCTTGAGTTCTATTCCTTTAGAGACTCAACCTACAAGACATTTATGGAGAGATAATATTATCTAACCAAATCATAAATTTCAAATCTTTTATTTTGCCATACCTTTGGGGATTGTATAGTTTCTTAATCTGTTTCATCACTTAGATTTATTACAGTAGGAATTACAACTTTTTTTTTAATTTGAGGACCTATTAAAGGCGGCTTCTATTGCTTGCTTGTCAGATCCAAACTTGTTATTGAAAAACCTGTGAACACTTAGTGTTTCCCTATGTTTTTAGCCTCATCTTAGCCCTCTTGTCCCTTCTAATAAATTTCTCTTACCTTTCTACCACCTGACTAGGATCACTTTCTTTTCTCTGCCAGTCCTTGTTCTTAACTATGAAAATCTGGCTTAGAACTCAAGGAATATCCCTTGATTACCAAATTCTGACTGATTCTATTCTCTCTTAAGCTTTTGTTCTTTCAGCACTTATGTACTCAGTTTGTATTATATCAGTTTGCACTTGTTACTTGTGTTGCTCTGTAAAAGCGTTCCTCAATTTCATGTGTATGTATTCCGTCTCTTGAATTAGATTGTAAGCTCCTTGAGAGCAGGGACCATGTCTTCTACTTTCTTTTTGTATTCCCTGGACAGTGCCCAGTACAGTGCTCTGCACATAGTAGGTGCTCAATAAATGTTGTTGACTGACTGACCAGCTAAAGTGTGTTTAAATAATAGCTGATAAGCCAAGTTACCGATCTATAACCTATCGTTTTAGTTTTATGTGGTTTTGGTTCTTTGAAGAAGTTACATGTTATTTTTACCGAAAGTGTAAGATTTATCTTTTGTTTGTTTTTACTTTTTAAGAAATGCAAACAGATCGCACAGAGTAAAGAAGATGATGATGTAATAGTGAATAAGCCTCACGTTTCGGATGAAGAGGAAGAAGAACCTCCTTTTTATCATCATCCATTTAAACTCAGTGAACCCAAACCCATTTTTTTCAATCTGAATGTGAGTATTAGCACTTATGGATTGATGAAATAACACAACTTATGGAATTATTTAAATAAAACTCCATTGGAATTTAGTTTTTTTAATTTTTAAATACTGTGAGAAATAAGGAACAAAATCATTTCAGACTGTTAAATCTATTGAGTTTTAATTAAGAAACATATTTTTTTTTAGATTGCTGCAGCAAAGCCAACTCCACCAAAAAGCCAGGTAACATTAACAAAAGAATTTCCTGTGTCATCTGGATCTCAACATCGAAAAAAAGAAGCGGATAGTGTTTACGGAGAGTGGGTTCCTGTAGAGAAAAATGGTGAAGAAAACAAAGACGACGATAATGTTTTCAGCAGCAATTTGCCCTCTGAGGTAAGTAAGAGGAATATTACATATTTTCCTTTTTTATACCTGAATCTGCCATTTTATTGTTATTTTATATCTGATTTGGATTCTGTTTCACTCTTCTTAGGGCCGGGGTAAACGGCAGGGCCGGGTTAAACGACAGATGAAACAACCCGCAGCTTCTCATTTGACAGTAACTCGATGCAATTCACTTTGTGGAACCAAGCCACAAAGTGAAAAGCATCGAATTGCAGAGAACAGTGTTGTCACATCCCTACCCAACATTGGGCCCTCCTTGCACTTGTGGGAAGGTAGCCCAAGGTATAACTATTTAGCTTCCCGTTTTGCTTCAAGGCTCTATAGCTCTAGATTTTGGTGGTAGCAAGTTTACTGGGACTGAGTGGAGAGAGGCAGATCCTCAGGTTCAACACAAGAAGTGGATTGGAAAAGGTCATTGTAGGCTGATGTGAGCATCTTGGATACATAGCCCATTGCCCTTAAATAATGGTTTCTTAACTATTTCTCTGGGTTGTCAGATAGCCTTTAATTTTAATCATTTTCCCTTCCCTGTGCTACCTTGGCCATTTTGAATTCTTGTGTTTAACCTAATGCTCAGCCTTGATATACTCCCATTTCCCTTCTCCTACCCCTCTTTGCTACTATTAAAAGTTGGAGAAGTGGAACACACCTTGAAATTTTCACGAGGCTAGAGTTGCATCTTGTCAAAATGACGCGGTAATAATGCCAAGTGTCAAAATGACCCCAGTAAAATGCCGCCTGATTAATGTGCTCCTAAATATAGTGCACATGAAAACAGCAAGACTGTATATATATGTAAATATATATATATCTGTATCTTTGTATGTATCTCTGTATCTGTACCTTTGCTGTATCTTTTAATAAACAGTTTACTTTTATTTAACTTGTTGTGCAAAATCACGCTTGGGGATCTGGGAGGGTGGAGACTTATTAGGGGAGGGTGGGAGTTTTAAATACCATAGACTAGTCATCACCTCTTGCCCTTGGTTTCCAAAGCCCAGACATTTGTTCAAGGACTGGATTAGATATCTGATGCCTTTACAAGGTGGGACTTCTTCCCCATTTTCTTTTCTTGCAGTTCTGGGATATGTAGGTCAGAGAGACCTGTATTACTCATCTTCAGGTTTCCTTTATTGGCCATATCATCATCTTCCACTAAACATCTCCAGTATTACAAATAAGCAAATCCTGTTTGAAATCAGAAAGTGAACAGAACCCAAATCAGAAACTTTTCAGTAGTATTTTTTCCCCCCTGAGCTATTCATAGGTGACTTTTCACTTTTTTTTTTTTTTTTTGACCTGCGGCATTTTTAAAAGCGAGTTCTATACAGTGAAGCTGGCTGGGACATGATAACTAGCCAGTGCAACTTACAGTCACCAGTGGTGATCTGTGTTTTCATGGGATTCAACAATTGAAGCAAGTTATGCCATCACCAGTGAGGGAGGAATAGCTGCTTTGAACATTATTTTAGTCAAACCATGAGTACCTCAGTTGCTAATCCCTAAATCTGGCTACCTGCACATCTGAACAAGGAAAAGATAACATTCGTAACTGCCTTAAATATTGTAGTAACTGACTACAAACCATGATAAGAGGGCTGAACAGACTTATTTAGAAATTTTGATACATATGCTTAGTAGTTTCTTGCAAATTAAGCATTTAACAAAGACTCGGAAAAAACGGAGGTTATGTGAAAAAAATTTTGCAACGGAATGAAGGCCTATAAGATAAAATTGCGAAATTCCAAGGGGTTTTCCTGAGAAGATAAGTGACAATAACTATTTTAACTTCAGTTGAACATGGGGAAAGTGCTTCATGAATCCTGATGACTTTGTTTCTGACCGAGAGTTTTTATATATATATGTATATATAGTTATTTGAAATTCAGTACTAAGCCAATTTTAGTCTTAACACGGGGCGGGGGTGGGGGGAGGGTACCTTAGCCTTGTCTGTCATCGAAAGTGCTTGTCAGATTTTAATTAAAAGTTGGGAGGACTTAACTCCAAAGAGATCCCAGGGAAAAAGGTGGGTATTCAAATTTTATAATAAGGGAGTGTTAAAGCAGGAGGAGGTAAAAAGTTTCTACTCGGGCAGCCAAATAAATGAAGCAGATTTCTCCTTTGGGAGGATATATACAAGTATTTGAACTCTGAAAGCTAGTTTCTTTGATTAAACTCAAACAATATATAGGTTTAACTTTAATTTTAAGCAAAACAATCTGAAAATTTTAGGAAAGGGACAGGATTTTGTTCTGCCTCAAGTATCTGTACTTTTATGTAGCTATAATATTAAACACCTAGAAAAATATTCACAATATAAAATGTTTAGTTCTAGTTATTTAGCTGGATCTTATACTGTATGTATAAGATTAATATTCTGTACACCAATATTTATGGAATACTGTTGGTGACATTTTATGAGAGCATTAATCCTTTTGAGTCCCTGTTGGGTTGAAATAAAGGGTTTATATAGTGTAAAAGAAAGTTCTTTAAAAGTTCTTTTAAAGTCAACATTTTAACCAAATAGTTTTCAAAAATTTATTTTACCCATTGGTCTTTTTCATTTTAATAAATACGGATTTTGTGGTTTAGTTTTGAGCATAAAACATTTAGGCCAAGGTTACAGATTTTATGTTTTGCTATGATCTTTAATCTCACCGATTGTCTTGGACATGAGTGCTCTTTGACATAAGTATGAGTGGATATGGATGGATCAACATAAATTCATATCTAATGGAATATCAACTCATCAGATTGGCTGCCCTACTGACATAGCATCGTCTTAGGAAGTAGCAAGCCATCATCCTCCTCAGTAAGGCATGACTACAGAATTTTGAATATATTTTTGTGTGAATTTGATTTACAAGCATTGAAATAAAGTGTTGGAAAGCTAACATTTAAAAAATTGTCCTGAGGGACATTAATTCTTGGTAATAAAGTTAGCAAAGGCTTTTTGGGTAGAAGATTTACATGTTATCTGACATAAAACTTCCTTGGTTTATGTCAATCATAAATATTTTAGAGGTCCAGAAGTAGCTCTCCATTAAGGTCTAGTGATCGCTTACATGTAAGATAATTTTTATCTCAGGCTTTGTGCTTCGTTTTTATTACTGAAGACTATTTCTACATCCCAATGGAGCTAACATATACAAACTCTTAAGTTTATGAAATTTAGGTAAGCTAAGTTCTAGGGGCAAGGTGAAAATTTCAACTGGAAATTAAACACATAGGTCCTAGCAGTGCTATAATGTAATTACAGCCTTGTCATTCATTCTCTCCTTAGATTGTCCTAGGTGATTAACACTGAATTTTCTTAAACCATTTATTAAATTTTGTTCTTTGTTATAATTCATTTGGATTAAAGGTATAAGTTAAGCATTACACTAGGTTATTTTATATAATAAAAAGATTGATAATTCACTTTTTAAAACAACACATTAACGACAATATATTTAATGTGGCTTTTGTTTTTTATAGTCTTTCATTTCTATATGAACCTCTATTCTAAATATTTCAAAATCATATTTTGTATGTAGGTAAGATGCTTCTTTAGTTTCATTATAATTAAAAGTTTTATGTTGTCTTGAGAAACCTGCAACTAGTGTAGAAAGTGATTTTCATATTAGGAGCTACTTACTTTATCTGACTCCTCAATTCTCTAGCTCTTTTATATCCTTTTATTTTAAAGAAATACTTAGAATACTTTATGTAAACAGTTGGGTTAACAAAAGGGGGAAATAAATTGACTTAGAAGAATTTTTTAAATGAGGAAGATACAGAACTTACATAATTATAACTTAGGCCCTGAAATAGTTGTTACAAGGTGCTAATTACGTTACATGTTTTATTTCTGGCACCTTTATAGGTTATAGAAGTAAATGAAGTAAATAAAATAACTTCGTCAGGTTTTTCATGTAAACTGGAATTATTCATGATACTTTTATGTAGATTTCACCTTTTAGAACAAGTCCTAGGAAAAAAGAAAGTAAACATTTACCCCCATTTTATTAGCTAGACTATAAATCAGACAATCATACTTTATATAATTATAATTTACATATTAGAAAGTCTATAGTATTGTCAGTGGAAACAAAGCTTGTTGATGACAGACAACTTGATATTAGTATTTTATGTGACTTAAGATTTTTTTCCCCCCAGTTTTTAGAAGGGATTTTTTAGCATCATTTTGGTACCTTTCACATTCCTGTTTCTGAGCAACATTAAAAAGTGGTTTAAGGCTGTAAAGCTCCACTATAAAGTATGGTATACTATAGACCCCCCCCCCCACACACACACTCTCACTCACACACTCACACACTCACTCACACACACTCTCTTTCTCTCTCCCTCCCTCCCTCCCTCCCCCGGCCCCCGTCCTGCCTCTCCATTATATAGTAGTCACTAGCCACATTTCAAGAGCTCATTAGCTATCACTGTCGAAAATTATATTGGACAATGCAGCTGTAAAGGCTACCTGTGATATGAGTGTTTTAATACTGATAACATTTAGTCTAGTCCTTGAATATTATAGTTGGCTTTTTATGCATTGTATATTCTGAGTTACCTTGAAAACCTGGAAACATGCTTATTGATGCAAACTTTTGAGGATCCTTAAGAAGTTAAGATAATCCTGATTCATTCTATTTTGAGTATATTTCTTCACATTTAAAAAATTTGAATACGAAAATAGTCAAATTATTTGGTAATAAAAGTTTGACATGAACTTGCAGCTCACTCTGTAAGCCTGTTGAAGAACAAATAAAGTTGTATTACCTTAGGAAAACTAGTTGTAATTTATCAAATTTAAGCATCAAGGTTGCTATATTAAAATTCTTTGCAGAGTGAGATGTGAATTTAACAAAAAACATTACTTAGAGATTTGAAAGAAGTTTCATCCTGGTGATAAGACAATGAAGCATTAGGTTACCTGCATCCACAGTAAAGGCTTAAAGAGGAAAAAGTATGAAGATGTAAAATGTTTATAGAAGGATGAATTCACAGATAGGTATATTCATTTGCTTTCTAGTTGGGAAGAATTAATTTTATTCTGGAAAATTTATTTTCAGAGCTATCTTAACTACATTTTTATTGCTAATTTATATTTGGAAATTGGGGATCAGGGAAGGCTTGGGAATGGTTGGTAGGTAACATTTTCCCCAGTATCTCCTCTGAGTTTAGACTGTTTTGAATAAAAATTTATTTATACCTAAATACCCTAACACTTAGGTTTGTTTATAGACTGCTATGAAACCCAAAGTAATTCTGGCAAGGTTAATTAACAGTATATTTGAGATATATTGGTGGGCCTTTTAAAATTACATCAGTAATCCTAAGTGAGTTTAGGAAACATCTAAGGTGGGCCAAGAGAATATAAATTTTTACCAGAAGTCCTAGTTGTCAGAATTATAAGTGAATAGTGAACATACTAAGTTTTTAGTGTTTCAGTCTTTGCTTAGATTTTCATAGGCTCCAGGAATGTTCTGATTAGTGTGAATAATTTAGTTGACTAAAAAGTTAAGATCTTTCATTCATGAGATCTATAAATAGTTTAATAAACAATTACAGAATGAATTCAGTTTAATTTTGCTTTTATTTTAAGAAGGATATATAAGAATCTATACTTTGTAGTACTTTGTAAGAAAAATCTTGTTAAAGGAATATTAGGTGATTCAGCAAGGTAACTAGGAATGATGGGGCAATTAAGATGTTCTAAAGTTAGGAAGAGGAAAATTAGTGATCCTTATTGTGTGAGATAGAATTATTCATAGTCATACACTCTTCTCTACTATATAGGTGTTGTTTTTAAAAGAATATTTTATATGCAATACACAAATTACAGGTAGCCTTTACTTACCAGCTTTTTAAATAAATCCTTAGCTGTTAACTTATTTTACTGACTTCCTTTTATTTGTCAAACCTATGCAGTAGTTACTAATCATTCTTTGTATATGAATATAGAAAAAGTTTTCCCTGTTAGATGAACATTTTCCAAAAACGAATTTTCTTGGGTGAAATAACCAGGAAATATTAATGGGTTATGTCATGTTAGAAGAAAAACAAATATTAAGAATTGGTAAGTTGATACAAATTAATCTGAGCTCTTAATGTTAGAACAAAAAACATCAGGTACTCACTTGATGCATTTTTCCTTCTGTGGTTGAGCCTTCCACAAATCTGACAAATTGGGAACTTGCTCTAAAAATTACCTTTCAAAATTTTTCTGGACATTATGAAACATTTTTAAAAGTTAAATCAGAAAGTCACCTATTCTTAGAACAAGTTTTTTAACAGGTAGAATATGAACTTTGAAAAAGAGGACCTAAGACAGTTCAAACATACCTCATTTTAAGTGTTCTATGTGATGCACCCCCACAAAGTTTCTTCAGTCATAAATGTATAGAAACTGGAAACAAAAGGTTCATTTATTTACATAATATATTAGAAAAAATTGAGTTTTAAGATCAAAGTATATGAAGAACTTCAAGAAGATAAAAAGATCTGCAGATGAGTAGAGAGATCGTTGACATGTTAGTGGTTTTCTGCTCGCTTGTTCAAGAACGTTGTTTATTGCTTCTGAAGGTTATGCTAATACAAATTAACTGCTAATTAGTATAAAATAAATAGTTAAAAAGCTCAAAAACGTCTCAGTTTATTGTAAATGACTTGTTAGTGAAGACTGGGGAGTTTTAAGTTTACAGAACTTTCTATGATTGTAATTTGATAAAATATGGAATAAGTCAGATTTTGGATTGAGTTCAACTACTGCCTTTGATAGTTTATAACAAGCAATCTTAATTTAGTTTCCAAGGTTACTTTACCTTTTTGACTCTTCTGCCTACTTTAAAGATTATAATGTACATAAGACTATTGTTTTGATATGTAGCAACTGAAGATATAACACTTTTCAGAATTTAGGGGTCTGTCATAATTTGAGATAATTATCTATGTTCTCTTTCTTAGCCTGTGGACATCTCTACAGCAATGAGTGAGCGGGCACTTGCTCAGAAAAGACTCAGTGAGAATGCATTTGACCTTGAAGCCATGAGCATGTTAAATCGAGCTCAGGAACGGGTACGTAGTAGTTTTTAATGTCTAAATTAGAATTTCATGAGATTGTTGGTGGCATGCTGTTGAAATGTAGATCCTTATTTTGAAAATCCAAGGGAATAAGTAATCATTTATCCTAATTAGCTAGCTTATTTTAAATTTATGATTTAAATGTGCTAAACATTTGTACTGTGTTTATTAGTACAAATAAATTTTGTGCTATGTACTATTATGTACTATGTGACAGTAACTGTTTCTTGAGAGAGTAAAATAGAAAAAGTTTCCTGTCGTCATAGTGTTTATAATCTGGTATATAAAAATAGTTAAGTGCCCATAATCGCGCTATGAGGTGTAGGCAGCATTATGAATTCCTGTTTCCCAGCTGAAGAATATAGGTATATACAGTAGTTATGGCCAAGGTCTCAAAACTAAGTGGGGGAGCTGGGGTTTAAACCCAGTTGGTGTGAGTCCAAAGTTGGAGAAGCTGTCTGTTGGGTATGTTCCTCCAATGGACAGCTTCTCCATTTCTCCTCTACCTTCCTGTGGTAGATCTATATAGAAATAATAAGTATACGTTCAGACAGAAAATACATCGCCCAACAATATCAGGTGTTCGGTAATTATACTTTGAATGACAAGTGATTCTTTGTCAAAATAAATGCTCATGGTTAACATAGTGCACATTTTTAAAGAAAGCCATTGTATATGTTCAAGTGAACGGTTTCCTGTGTTGCATATATCTTGAATTTATTTTGGGTTTATAATACTTCAAAGAAAATAAAAATTCAGAGTGCATTTTACATGAGATATGTAAGCAGGAGGGCAGGGACCCTTTGCCATATGATCTCTATTCTGTATTTTCATATATCAGTGGTGATATTTTGGAGAATGAGTGTGATAGCTCTGCTTTTTAGGTGTTAGAGCTATATTTCATATCATGTTAATGAGATTCACTATATGTTACTAAACTGCTTCTTTGGACTGTTTAGGGAAACAGTGTTAAATATGTATAAATGGAGTATATGGTATTAAAAATTGGGTTTTAAGCCTGTTATTCAGCCTTTTTAGGAAGTAAAACCATTTTATGTAATGAATTAAATTGTTAATACCAGTGGAAATTTAACCAGATATAAATAATTTTTACTTAGTTAATTGAAATATCTTTTCTTCAGATTGATGCCTGGGCTCAGCTGAACTCAATTCCTGGCCAGTTCACAGGAAGTACAGGAGTACAGGTTCTGACACAAGAACAGTTGGCTAATACTGGTGCCCAAGCCTGGATTAAAAAGGTACACAACATAACACATACAAAAGTGTTTTTAAGTGGAAAGTTAAAATTTTTTAGAAAGTGTTTTATTAAAAATGCACGAAGAGACCAGTGACTCTAACCAAAGTTCATGAGTAAATTTGCTATGTGTATGTACTCCAGGATGGACACTGAAGATGGACCGGATTCATGAGATAATGGCCAATGTATAATGTAGCTCAAGAGCCACTCAGTTTATATGTTGAGGTTGTTTGTTTATTTATTTATTTTGCTGCTGGTTTTCTGGGGGGGTGGTTTGTAAAAACTGTGTTTTGAATGCTAACAATGTATCTCAGATGCTGTTCAGAATATTCCAGTTCCGGTTGGACAACTAATCTTACGATTTAAAGCAGTGGTTCTCAAATTTTTTTCATCATGGGATACTTTATTACAGGTTTATTTTTTGATGGATCACTGCCCCCAAGAGCCCTCTGCCACCCTAATTTTCCATTGCTTTATTCCTCTGCCCTTCTTTCCCCTTCCCTAGTGCCTGCGCCCTCCTATAAACTCCCTTGGTCCCTATTCCTCACCCCTCTTGTGATCTTCAGCCCCAGTTCCCTGTGGTTGTTAGCTGTTGTTTATAGCAAATGGTTGGGACGCCCTAGTATTAGCACTGCATGTGGTGATTTTGCCATGGGACTGAAGGCTGGGGGAGGATGGCTGGAGCGTGGGGTGGGCAGTGTTGAAGGGTAAATGGGTTGGGTTGGGGATGGAGAATACTATCTGTGGACCACCATTTAGGCCCTGGTGGCCTTTGGTGATCCACAGGCTCAATTTGAGAACCACTGATCTCATGAAAAAACAGGACATATGAGACCTAAATTCAAGGGAGAGGACGGACGCCTCGTGCTGTGAAGATGTAGGTGCTCCTGGTTTCAGATTCCTGCAATGAGACCTGTGAACTCCACCTACGGCTGCCTCATTGTTGGGGGAGTCTTAGGTGGTTAAGAAGGGTTTTCTGAAGAAATGCATTCTGGTGAAGGGTCGTGGTTTGGTTGGATGGGTGATTGGAAATTTGTTTCAGGAGTACTGGCAGCATAGCAGTGCTGAAACTGTGAGGCTACGTGGTCTAATGGATTGGGAAGGTTTCTTTATCCTGCTGTACTCCTGACTTCTTTTGTGATCATGGGCAAGTAATTACTTGGAATTTCAGTCTCCCAAAGTGTCACATGAAAACAAGTCCTTACTCATGCGTCTCAGGGTGGTAATGATGTGATGGGTACCTGTAGAGAATTGGCATGAGTGCCAGTGAGTGAGCTGAATTTCTGAAAAGACGAAGATTTTGTTTGCTTTGGACCTTTCATGTTTATTTCAATTTTGATAGCATTATCTCTGGTGATCCTCTTTAACAGATGAATATAAAACATCATATATATATTCTCACTTTGCCTGCCATGTTGGGGGGGATAGTTGTACTCTTAATATATGCATAGTGAGTACAGATTCATCAAAAAAATTAAAACTTATGTAGTTTACTAGGGATTACGATTGGAAAAGAGATGAGAATCCAGTGAAATATTTTTAAGTTTGAATTAATTTTGGACTAATACAGAATTTCAAATATGAAAGTGATTTGTACAGTTTTTGAAAAATAGCATTCATCTTATTGGGAAGAATTACAGAATTGTACATCTATTTAACAGTTTTAATTTTATAATACTATTAAGACTTGAAGCTGAGTACTCGGTATTTTAGGAAGTTAGGTTTGAAGCTTATATGGGTGTTTAGGTACATAATAATTAGTCATATACATTACTAGTAGAAATGCTGCCCCCCCCCCCGCGCCACGAACAGGTAGAAACTTCTGAATGACATTACATTGTAAAATTTTGGTCTTCATTTCTATAATGAAGTGTGATCCATAATGCTTCTAAACATGTTAACTTTTAAAAATTGAATCTTTTACAGATTCAGTTTGGTTCCCTGTAAACTTTCCCTTAATTTTCATTTCCAGTCTTGCAGGCAGTTGACAGATTTTTATGTCATTTTAAATGTAAATATGTTGTAAATCATTTTGATAAATTATCATGAGATAAAGTTGTGTTAAATAGCGAAGAAAGCAGTGCTTTCAGGAAAACTTCCATTTTTATGTTACTGAAGAATATTTGCTAGTAACAAAGGAAGGTATATATTTATAAAAATGAGCTAGAATGTGGGAAACATTATTAGGCGACAGAAAAATTAACATTTATCTTCACTGTCAAACCTGTTTACTTGTTTAGAAAACTTTTTTAAATGATCAGTTGGCTTTTTCTTGCCTTGCTATATAGCCCAACGCCCTCTTTATATGTTAAAAACTACTTAGAATGCCAACATTCTTATTCTTTTTAGTTGTATTTTCTTAGGTGAAAAAGAAGAGTTTTATTTTTGTCAGTAAAACGTTTAAAAATGGTTACTGATTTTAAAGGAACCTTTATTTTTTGGAATGGAATGATTTATTTGGACATGACCTGATGAATATTTTTTACTGTTGTAGTCTCATTAGATATTAGATTAATCCGCTTTTTGGTGAATTGTAAACACACTGCAGTAAAGAAACAGATGAAGATATTAGAGAATGGAAACAAAATTGGAAGCCTGGCTTATTTGGGGATTTGTTATTTGGGGATTACACTGCACAGTTGCCCTTTCTTTTAGGAGTGTTTCCTGGAAAAGAGGGGCGGATGAACCTGGAAGTAAGTAAAAGTCATTCTAGGTGTGTAGCAACAAGGCAGTTGATATCCAAGCATCAGCTAACTTTTCTCTTTATACATCAACACTGCATGGCCTGCACCAAATAAGGAACTGAACCAGGGGTATGTTTTACCTCCACAGCTGCCTCCTTCCATCAGAGCACCTTGTTGAACTTAATGTCTAGTCACACAGATCATTGGCATGTTTTCTCCCTAGCATATAAGTAAAAAGCTGGGGAAAATAATAATATACAGTTTTACGCTGTGTAGAACCAAGATCTAAAAAAACTTAGTATTAACTTATCAATACAGGAAAATGATTAGTGCATACTAATCCTAGATTAACAAATTTTCTGCCCCCTGTTGATAAGTTAATGACTTATGATATATTTTGCTATTGAATGTAAATATAAAATTTAATAATAAGGGGAAATAATTTGGAGATGTCATAGAATTTTAAGAAAATGTCCATAAAGATCAACAGAATTCAGTAATTTGTTATACATACCTGGATGTCCTTTAAAAGGCATTGCATATTTCTTAATGTGTGAAAATAATTGACTGTTGACCACGCTAATGTATATAGTTGTGCATCTTATGACATTAAGTGCTTTGCTGCTTTGATGGAAATTATGGTTCAGTGGGTTGGATACAAGAGAGATGACTGTTCACAGAATAACCTGTGAACTTTCACCCCTCTGTATGGAAACTTGTTTCAGGGCCAAATCCTTGTAGCTGCCTTCTTGCCCCGGTCAGTGCCAGCCCTACTATTCACAACACTGCTGCTACCGAGGCCTAGGTATGTAAACATTTAAGGAGTTTTTTAAAAGTCTTTTAACATCAAGCTAGGTTTTCAAAGAATTCAAATTCAGTTTGGTATAATTACAGGGTATTTTATGTGATTGTCTTCCATTAACTGTAAATTTATTTTAAAGTACTGTCTTTTTGCTTCATAGGGATTTTCTAAGTAAAATATTTATACTTGCTTTACGGTAGAATGGGGAAGAAAACTTTGGATGGTAACAGTATGTTTCTTCAGTGTCCAAACTATTTCTAAATGATTTCTGGGCTTTATTCGTTAACTAGGTACACCTGGGACAATTAATAT
The DNA here is from genome assembly GCA_003508835.1 of Eonycteris spelaea. NCBI lineage: Eukaryota > Metazoa > Chordata > Mammalia > Chiroptera > Pteropodidae > Eonycteris > Eonycteris spelaea. Next base: position 14,238,627 of record PUFA01000025.1, read on the forward strand.
TATTGACTGTTTTAACATTGCCTTCTTTTTATTTTGCAAGCTAAGAAGAGATACCAGTGAACCTAAATAGTGGACGAAAACAGGAGTGTTCTAATTTTTTTTTTGGAGGAGGGCACGAGGGCCACTGTTTTAAAACTGCCATTTATTTGCCTTGAATTGAAAATACTGTTATGTTAATGTGAAAATAATTAGTACATACAGTATGTATATAAGAAGCATTTAAATTTAATTGCTTTAACTATAACAGATCTAGAAGTAAAATAAAATGAGATTTAAAAAAAATAAAGTTACACTGAGTTTGCAGTCAAATTCTAACTGTAAAATGGGGACATTTTACCTTTCTTTCTTTGGATAGGATCAGTTCTTAAGAGCAGCCCCGGTAACTGGAGGAATGGGAGCCGTTTTGATGAGAAAAATGGGCTGGAGAGAAGGAGAAGGATTAGGAAAAAACAAAGAAGGAAATAAGGAACCTATCCTAGTTGATTTTAAAACAGACCGAAAAGGTAACAAGTTTTTTTGTTTTTTTGTTTGTTTGTTTTTGAATGTTTATTATACCTCCTTTAACATTTAGAGTTTCCTCACTTCCATCATAACATTCTTTTGATGTCTGATCCTGAACTGGAGGCACTTCTGGTATATACAGGTATTTGTTAGGGAAGAAAGTGTATCCCACTTTTAGCAGCTTATATACATAGAGATGGAAATAGTAATTTGAGCTTTTAATTATGTTGCTTAATATTATGGAATATTACAGAATGTATATATGTTTAAAATTTTAACTAGATTTCATATTTAGAAAGTGGCATTTTTTCTCTTTGACAGATATATTTTCTCATATTTTATCTCAATATTCTCTTTATTTCCTATTAGAGTGTTGTTTTTTCTTCATGTCCCTCTTTTCATGCTCGGTAATTGAGTTTGGTTGGGGTTCGGAAATAGTAGACCAGCTGCCAACAACGTTACCTCTTCATTTTGTCCTGTGTTTGGGGCACCTTGTAACTTTTATATCTGCCTGTATTTTGCTATTCCCCGATACCTGGATATTTATTGATGTAGCCTGCATGTAGTTGCCAAATATTAAAAATACACTTGGATAACATGTAACAGCCGATTTACTCCTTTTAAATAATTTCTTCCCTTAGAGTAGTATCCTAAGTATAATCACATGCGGATGCCAGTTCATTGTAATTTCAGTACCTTGTTTAAGCCTGATTTTTAAAAACTGGAAGATTTAAAATTAATTTATTTCCCTCATCTTTATAATCAAATAGAAAGTTGAAGTTAATGCAATTATTGTCTTAATTTTGGAAACTGACTAGATCTAACCAAATTATGCATTTTTTAAAATGTTTTTCATCAGAATGTCTACATTGTCATCCACATAGAATCATGTGTTGCCATCTTATTTCATATTGGAAGGAGTGTATTATAATGATACTCAAATAGGTTAGAAGTAACACGAGACTCATCCTATGATGTAGCATTAATTCAAACTGAATTAGGAAAGGACATTGTGCTGATTACGTCACAGTAACATTCGTTGTATAAGTTGAATACGATTTTTTTTGTCATGAGGTGATTTATTGGAAGAAAACATGGATGCATTGCATAGTTCCAGGGAACTTCTCTTTGGAACTGCAACATGGCGTAGATTTGGGAAAGCATACCAGCAGAACTCACAAACTACTGGTTGAGAAAGTATCCCTAGGATAAATGGAAATTGGGAAAGCACTGATTTTTGGATAGTAACATAGCTAAACCACTTTGGAAAGGGAGGTTATGCAGTGATGGTGTGTTTGTCTTTAGGAATATCTCACATTTAATAAATCAGAAAGGGCTTTGTTGCTGGGAAAAAATGGACCCATTTATTTAGAGACAGACCTTCTCACTTTTTTATGTGTGTGGTGTATGTGTGTCCTAAAACCTTCACCTTTTGGGGAACATATTTAACTGAGCGGCATTTTTTGAGGAATTGGAAACCTTTAGAAATCACTTGGAGTAAATAGCCACTACTTTGTAAACTTAGAAAGAAAAAGACCTGGAGAGGTTAATAATTATGGCACTAAATTTATATATATAGTCACGTTAAATTCTTGTTTTCTGAACATTTGCTTTTTATATAATTTCTAATACTAATACATATGAATATAAAACATATATTGAAACAGCATAACAGGAGTCAAGATTGATATAGAAGTCAAGGGGAGTGAGAATTTGTTGAATATTTGAAGGCATGGATTGTCATTTCTGTATTATAATTTAAAACAATCTTTGAAATTTATTCAGTGAACATTTTTTTTTAAAGGTCTTGTTGCTGTAGGAGAAAGAGCACAAAAGAGGTCTGGGAACTTCTCTGCTGCAATGAAAGATCTGTCAGGTGAGGGGTACACTTGAATTTCGGCTTGCTCGCCCTCACACTATGAATTCATAATTTGTTGCCACAGATGGTGAAATAACTTTTTTTTTTTCTCTGCAGGTAAACATCCTGTGTCTGCTTTGATGGAAATATGTAATAAGAGAAGGTGGCAACCACCTGAATTTCTGTTGGTCCATGATAGTGGCCCTGATCATCGTAAACATTTTCTCTTTAGGGTAAATATGAATTTCTGCATTAATTGTATATTTATTGATAGCGTTAGAGGGTGAGGAATAAGTATATGATTGTAGGATTAATATACTTGGGGTGGCAGTGTGTATATTGGGGTTTTAAACATTTAAGTATTCTTTGATATGACCTTTTAATATTCTATTTTAAAAAATGTTGGAAAGTATGGGCAAAATCTGGTGAACAATTTATTGACATTTTCTAGTGGAACATGGGGAATTTAGTAGTTTTATCAAGCTTTTTTTTTTCAATTTGGAGACCTGCTCTTAACTTGCAGTCCCTTTTCCTAAATGATTTGCTGCTTCTGGGTTGAGATTAATGACTTATATCGTATGGGTTTTATATTTTCGTAAATTAGTTTTCTAGCATTTAGTGAAAAAATACAAAGCTAATAGATATTAAAGTTTGATGCTGTTCTTATTGTATGTTTTTCTTGAATAGGTATTGAGAAATGGAAGCCCTTACCAGCCCAATTGTATGTTTTTCTTGAATAGGTATTGATAAATGGAAGCGCTTACCAGCCCAGCTTTGCCAGCCCTAATAAGAAGCATGCTAAAGCCACAGCAGCTACTGTGGTTCTTCAAGCAATGGGCCTTGTACCAAAGGACCTCATGGCTAATGCCACTTGCTTCAGGAGTGCCTCACGTAGATAGATTGAGGTTTTATATTAATCATTTCAGATAATTTTACTCTGCATCAAAATGTATTTCCTCTTTAATGTTGTAAATATTTGGCAATTTAAGACATTGTGTAAAAAGCAATCTGTACAAACATCTCCAGGCTTTGATTTTTGTACCATGGAAATTGTATTTAACCATACAGGGTTTTGGTATGTTTATATTGTTTACCTTAGTGATGTATTTGTTTAAGTGGCTAACATCCAAACGATTGTTTGAAGGCATCCGTAATCTTCAGTGTGGAATGTTAAATAACGCTTTTATACTGTATTTTGTACTATGATGTAACTCCCCTTCCTTATGGCTAGGCTGCTGTAACACTTGCCTGTAATCAGTGAAGGGCTGTGCACCTTGTACTAGTTCACAATGCGTTCTGCTGGACAGATACTGGGCCAGTGTTATTGAGGTAATCAAGCAAGATCTGTTCCACAGGGCTAATGCCACCATCTCCCCTTAAAATTTTGTAGAAGTTATAAAAAAAAAAAGTGGTATGTTGTGTGATGATCAGCACTAAATTCTGCGTTCCTGTCAAAGCCACTTGGGCCATGAGAAGGGAGTCAAAATGAAGTCCGACTAGAATTCTGCAGAGGCTAAGTACATTTAGTATGGCATTGAGTTGTGATATAGTTTTCCTTTGATGTGCATTTTGAATTTCAGCTACACCTAGATAGACGTAAAATGATAATTAAAATGCTGTAACCAACTTATCTAATAAAATCGGCATCCGGCCACTATTTTGTTGACTATGAGAAAGTTTAAGTTTATGTTAATTTTTAGGGTCTGATAGAATATTTCATGTGTATTACAGTGGTATTCATATGCTATGTCTCAACTTTATTTTCAAAAGCGTAAGGCCCAAATATAAACTTCTCTGGAATAAATGTGGTGTTTTATTTTCTGGGTTATAAAGTGAACACATACTACTTCACTAAATACTATTATTTCTTTACCCAGTGCTTTTGATTTCTAAACACTTTTATTTAAGAAAATTTGAATTATGTATACACACACACACACACACACACGCGCGCACACAAATACCTGAAAGCACATTAAATACTACCATGACAGCTGAACATACTTTACAACTCAACAATATTCTATATGGAATACAAAATACCCTTACCTGAATGAACATAGATTAAAAACATATATTATATATATATATATTTGAAAGTAGAGGAATTGTAAATCAGTAGGAAATCAACGAAGGTAGAAGCATCAACAATCAGTTCAGTAGATACTGTATATATTTTTTTCCTATCCTTATAAACTAGAACCTGCCCAATAATCCTAGGTAAATTGTTATAGTTTTGCCCTCATGCCATTAGTCACGATGCCATGAGTGAGTGGACAGTTAGCCTCAATTTCCTATTTGCAAGGAAATACATCAACTTTCTATTGTTTATAGTTTGATTATAGGGATCTAGAATTCCCATTCAAGTTATTTGAGGTATTTTAAAAGTGAGTTTTAATATCTGACTAATAAAAGATTTAAAACCTGCTTAATGCATGTAAAAATGTTACTGTAAAAGGTTAATGTTTATAAACATTTGAATATTTTAGTTATATTCCTTTCAAATTCCAATATGAACTTTAAAGCCAAAGGTATAATCTTCAATTTCTTTGTTAGAAGGTTTTTTCCTCAAAGATTCCTTTTAGGCTTACTTTGGTGTTCAGGATCTCCAATTATAAATGTAGTCACTCATTTCCACGTTCCGTAAAGATGATTTGCCCAGTATTGGTGTTTGACTAAGTTGGTCCAGAGTCTTAGGATGCAACCCACAGTTAGCAAGTTCTTCACGAATATTCTCCTGTGAAAATTTGTATACAAATCAGTAAAAAGCACATCAGTCTTCGAACATAAGTTTTTAATAATCACCATGAGAACTCTACAAATGCCTTGTTCCTATTATCAATAGAAGATCCAAAGAATTTTTGCATAGTGACAAGTCCAAAAATAATTGTGGTTATTTTATAAGGGAGTCAAGTAATAAAAGTATGAGGCAATTTTAAAGGTCTTATTTATAACTGCTAAATAAAACAAAGATGTCCAAAACTAAAGGCAATTATAGTTAAATAAGCACCCATAATTTATAATAAATCAGGCACTAAATTCTAGATCTGTGAGAACAATGAATATAACTTGCTTTTCAGAAGTTCTTTATTGCTGAGTACAACAGCCCAAATTCATAGTTTACCCACAAAAATGAAAGACATCCCTCCCTTACTAATTCTCTCTGAAAAAATTTAGTAGTTTAATAACTTGAAACAAATCTGGCTCATCAAAAATCACTTCATCTATGAAAGTTTGAGGACACTATAAGTGTTTATAGCTGTCTACTTACCTTATTCAGTACTTTATCCACTGATGGGCAGATATTAAATACAACAGTTGGTTCATGTGTATACAGTCCTGCAGAAAATGACCCACTCTGTGAAGATTTGAGTAGCATGGTTATAGAATGTAGAGAATGAGGCATGATGGGACCTGTAATCTCCAAACTGAACTGATCTTTGTATCCAGAAAAAGCTTGTGTTTTCACATTTATACTTCGTGCCTTCAAAAAAAATTAAAGAGAATTATGGTCATCAAGCTTTAGTCTCTAGCTAAAATTGTGTTAAATAACTTCATTTGGGTTTTCCCCTTAATAGCTAAGGAACTAAAGTAGTTCATAAGACAGCTAAAGAATGCTATATGAATAAAAGTGTAATAAATTCTCAGTCTGCAGCATCCTCTCCAAATTATGAGATTGCCAGTTTATATTCTAGGAAATACAATTTTTTCATACGGTATTCATTTTGATTTAATAATACTTTCAATACAATATTGGGAAAACATAAAAAAATGATTCGATTGCTATTAACATTCAGTATATACTTTGTATTTCCATGTTTAATATACAGGCATACTTTGAAGATACTGCGGGTTTGGTTCTAGACCACTGCAATAAAACAAGTATTATAATAAAGTGAGTTGTAGTCTTTTTCATGGTGGAGGGCCCTGCCTTCAGTTTGTAAAAATTGCAACATCTGTGAAACGCAATAGAGCGAAGTGCAATAATATGAGGTATGCCTGTACAGTTATTATTTTCACTTAACTGTGATCCAGTTTTGAGATCTATAATATATTCTTGGCTATGTTTTCATTGGGTAAGAAATAAGACAAAGATTTAAGACTCGTGACAAAGATCCTGAGATGCTTAAAAGACAAAATGAGATTAAGCAGTTTTTATGGCAAAAAAAAAAAAATAAAAAAAAAGGAAATTAACACCAAATTGCTTTTGTTGCCAGTTATACTTATTCAATAAAAAAAAATTATTTTCATATAATTTAGATATTTTCAGGTGACTCAGATAAAACTTTAAAAGAAATTTTTTTTACTAGGAGGAAAGCAACAAATATGTACCATGTAAAACTGCTAGAAGTAACTAAAAACAAAACAAGATTTATCCGTGGAAAAGTACTTTTTAAAAAGCTAGGTTATGAGGATTAGCGTAGAATTTTTTTTCTTTGTATTACCTTAAGCATTTGCATTGTGGCACCTCGGAAAGCTATTGGGGATAAGAGGGTTGGTGGAAGTCCTGCCTGTGGACCTGAAGTAGCAATTAAACTCTTACAGTTGATCAAAAAATTTAGCAGTGTAAAGGTGTTTGTTCCCTTCACCAACACAACAGACTCGGGTCTGTGATCCATTTGCACTTCATGTTTCTCTTTATGCCTGAAAATGACAATCAAGGAAATAGCAAATGCAAACCTCATACTAATAGGAAAATTAGTTAGCTTGATTCTGAATCATTTGAGATCCCTCTTCTGCATTCCAAACTGGAAATGCTCTTGTTACCGTCTTCACTGCAATTATAAAGCATCTGTTTAAATCAAAATCATTTTTTTATCTGAATTTCCTAGAAATTGACACCTAACAACAAATTTCTCATCAAATATATGCTGTTCTCCTCATAAACTTAACCGAAATGGAATGTTTTCACCTTTAAAAATGTAGCTTAGTAACTGTTCAGTTTATGGATACTTAGGGGTTCCTTATTTAATGTCATGATAGAGAATTAGCTTTAATATGATCTTAAAATAATTTAAGATTATATGGTCAAATAAGACCACCAGTCCATATTACATTGCTAATTAACTTAATGGAATGAAGATTGATTCTGGTTAACAGCAAATGAAAGGATACAGCTTGATAGAGAGTATGTCCGGTTTTTTAATTTTATCTTGCACACCCATCTCTTTCAGCCAGGACAAACTTTCTTCTTCATCCTCATCACTGATTGCTTGCTCCCTAAAAAATTGCTATAGTTAGTTTTCAATTCATAAAGCTGTTTCCTTTACTAAACGATTGCATTGAATGTAAGTCCCTGGATGATGTAAAAGGCTTTACAATCACATACTCCCGTGTCCCAAACTTGTCCCAGGTGTCTTCTTCTTCTCATGGCCATCTTCTTTTATCAAAGGCAGAGAAAACTCAATACCTATACGAGAAAAGAAAAATTTAACTTAATTTTAATTGAAAAGGACTTAACAGGTGTGCCGTATTTCTAGAGTACAAAATTTGAAAATGTTGTCGGTCAGGGTTGGGGGTAGGGAGAAAAAAAAGAAAATGTGAAGTCTTTATACTTTATTAAGTCAGTAGCTTTCAAGCTTTCTTGACAGCAGCCCACAACACACCCACACCTACATCCATGAAAGAAAAGGCTGAGGAGAATTCATATTCTTACATGTGGTACTCTTTCATAAAGTATATTCTACTCTGTTTCATTTTAAAAAGTGCTGACTGAACTAAATAAGATTTTATAATCCATTAATGGTGTGACCCAGCCTGAAAACTGTTATTTAAAAGGGGTAGGCAATTTGTACTCTAAAGGAATTTCTAGAGGAGTATGTTCAGATAGGGACTTTCCAACTCCATATGTGTTCAGAGATCAGTGAAGGAAACACCATTAATTTAAAGCTATATATAAGGGAAGCTTAAATAACCACTAAAATAAATCAAATGAACATCTCTTTAAATAATATTGGTAAAACTGGTAAAAGACAATTCAACAGGTAAAAGATAATTCAACTTCGAGCTTTCAAGAAAAGTATTTACTATATAGTGTGGTATTCTCATTTCAACCTATACTTTTACCTTCATTTTTCATAGCTTCTCTTATACCTCGAGTTGTAGGAGACATGAGAGCCGTGATTACATCATTTCCTGCTAATCCTGCTGCACGGAACAGGATAGTAAACTGATAGGTACAAACGTAGAAATAGGGGCAAAGTTTTGTCTTCAGTAGATTATATAGAGAAGTGAAGCTCACAGACCTATGAAACAAAAATTTTTCTTTAGGTATTACATTTAACTCAACATCTAAAATTTGATTTCGTATAATTCAGTTTGATACTCACCTGATTTAAAACACAACACAAGCATTATTATAGTCATGGTTTGAATTTCTGACGTTCTATACAACTTTCTTTTAAAGAACTAAAACTGGTCATGGGACTCACAGATGACTTCTAAATACTTAAACAAATAGTGTTTACTACTTAAACACTAATCATTTTTTCTTTAAACAAAATTTAATTGATAATTGGTGACTTTCTCTGAACAGCTTCTGCTGAGAAAGGAAGCAGCCACTGACAAGAATATTAAAGAATTATGTCTATGCATATTTACCAAACATATACATTTCACAACTGCATAAAGAATAAAACAATCACTAAAAAAGTAAACAATTTAAATGTCGGTTATTTACCATTTAAATAAAATAATTCAGGACACAGAGATCCTTCTACCACTCAATATTTCCATACCATGATAACATAAGGAGAGAATACTGCTCAAATGAAGATTCACTCTTGGTTGCACAAGTTTTTACTGATCTTACCAGTCGCTCATTAAAATCTGTTGCAGGGTTTCATCATTTGACCAAGGGCTAGTCTTTCCAGCTATTTTTCTATCAGCTCCAATACGCGGGAACAATGATAGCCAAGAAAAAGCAGGGTGGAGCCAATAGATAAGGCTCTGCTGGAAGGCACACCGAAGCTCAGTGGAGAGTTTGGGATCCTAAAATCCAGAGATATTGAACAGTAGTTGCCCCATTAGAAGCATAAAATTTCATTAAAAGGACACTGAATATACTAAACTTATCTTTATTGCTTCCTATAGGAAAGTGTTACTGTTACAGGGGCTGAAAAAGTTTATTCTTGTTTGAGAAAACCTTTCTTGCTGGCAATTAGTCTGTTAACTCATATATCAGAAGGAATTCTTAAACACAGATGGGAACATTTTCCTGTCTCTACCATTCCTGAGAACAATGACTGTCTTTTTCATCATAAAGGTATGGTGTGTAGGTAACAAGACATTCAAGGCCCCTCCCCTCACAACACTGTTTCAAAAGTAGGCAGTAAAAATTGACATGAATCACAAATCCTGACTGATTTATTGTAAAAGATGTACCAAGGCCTCTTTTAGGTAATCCCTTCTAACCTTGTTTTAGTTGATGAGTGGCTTGAAAGTAATGCTATTACATTTCTCCAAAAAATATTCTAACTCTACTAACATCAACTCTACTAAGTTTACAACAGCAACTCTATTAATTTTACAACAGACCATCATCCAGGTAGCAGGAGTTAGCACCTTTAAAAGAGTATACATTACGTGAGAAAGTAAAATAACCAATCTGCTTTTGCAATCCTACTCCTCAACTGCTTTTCATTTTTTTCTTTATATTTTCTTTTTCACAAAGCCTTAGAAAAGAGTAGTTAAAAAATGCCTCCCTGCAACGCTGACTATTTCTCAGGACAGGACTCTAATGGGCAGTTACTGAATCTGATTTAAAAAACTATATGAAAACACCATTTGGGAAATATAAAATTTTTTAAGTCTTTATATCTTTAAATGTCAGAAGAAAAACTTAATGGAAGGAAATATCTGTGATATTTTGCGAAGTAAATTTTACACTTGATTACTTTAAAACATTGCTATTTGCTTTCAGAATTACCTGCAGACTTTGAGGCAAAGTAATTTCTGTTGCCCTACAATGCTGGATGACACCTTGAGCTTCTTCCTGTGCTTTCAAATGATCTGCCCAGGTAAAGGGTTGAGAAGAGGTAAAAAGGAGTCGAGTTTTAATACTCCAGTCCACAGGTAACTCAGTACTTTCTGAGGATGGAATATCAGATTCGGATAATGATACGTGTGAAGTCTTTAGAAAACAAAGAATACAAAAATTAGTAGTGTACCAAGAAAAAACCTTCAATCAACTAAAACACTGATGATCACTGGAATGTCAAAATCTTAGGAAACGTATAATAAATAACAAAATATACTACACACTGAAAAAAGGTCTGGAAAGAGCTACATCAAACTGTTAACAGTTGTTATCTCTGGGAAGAGGGAATTTTTTGTTGTTGGGGTGGTGGTGGTGGCAGAGGAAAGAATTTCACTTTGAATTTATGTAGTTCTATATCGCTTAGTTACAAGAGGCATGTGCTATTTTCATGGTCATAAAAAAAATCAATTGATATTGCTACAGAAGCAGAAATCTTCCAAAGATTTTAAAAAGTACCTGTCTTAGATAGGGCTCTTAGAGAACATATTTAACAGTATTTTCCACATTACAATGATTCTCTCAGGTGACAGCACAAAAAAAAATAACAGGGAATGGGGCACTATTTCCAAAAGACCCCGTGAAGGCCATTTATTTACAGGAAAGGGAAAACACTGGGTCTTGGGGAATATTCTAGCCAGCTCCCATGAGGACAAACTACGAATTTGTTAAGCTATTACCACTAAGTATCTGGGGAATGAAATAAGAGTGTGTGGTAGTGGTGTCAGCAAGATTCAGTGATAAGCTACATCCTGTGTAGGTAATTTCGGAGATCTGGTCTGCAGATTCAGCCCCTGGAGGGGCTGGCTCTGAGTGATGAGCTGGAGGTGTCACTCTCCAAAGAGCTGTTAAAAATTGTTGGAGGACGTAGGGCAACCCACACCTATGCCTCCTTTAGCGCTGCTGCCATTATAAACGTCATTACTACATTATACGAAGTTCTCTACCATGGCTGATGCCATCTATCCAACCCTGGTAGAGATGATCGCTCACTCAGGGCTCCCTGTGAAACTATTTTCCAGGTAAAATGTTTCTGAGAAGTATGAATTTGTATTGTAAGAATTCACATTCTAATGAAATTTAAAAAGTATTACCTGGAATAATTCAGTAACGCCTGCTCTTTCAGGAAGCTTCTCTTCCCACAGTAAATCATTTTCTTGATTAAAACCTAAAAGCTGAGGTTAAAAAATGGTCTTTTTAAATTGTAAATGATGCTGGAGTTCGCTTTAACTACGTACAGAGCCTCATCTGGCACACAAGTTTCTCAATAAATGCTAGTGCAGGAATTCCCATGCACCCCAATCATTTGAATGTTTTGCTTCAGTTTTGTGTCTGAACTTTCTATGAAAATGGGGGTGGATGGGGGGAATAGGCCGGTGATGCGCGCATCTTACAGTGATGAATCAATCTCAAATCAAAAGATCCAAGAGGCTCTGGGGTAGGACAAATGCCTAGTGAACTGTGACCCCATGAATCCTCGACATTCCCCCGTTCCAGAATAATTTTGAGTGCGTGAGAGGGGAGGCTCTGAATCACGCAGGGAAAGGCGGTAACAGTGGCCTTCCAGGGTGAGCTTCCCAGCCACCTAAGTCCAACCCCCCAAACTGCGACGCGGGCTGGAGCGCGGGGGGCGCGCGCCGGCGCTCCCCCGGCTCCCTCGGGGCGGGCCGACACCACCCCGCCGCTCCGCACGTCCCGCTGCAGCTCGCGGGGCGCCCTTCGCACACACCCGACTGGTCAGGGCAGCCGCTCCCAACGCCGACGGCGCCCCGAGGCCACGGGCGGCCGGCGCTCTTCGCGCCCGTTTCCCTCTTCGAACGCGAGAACGTCCCATCCGCAATGCACGGCCGCGTCAGCCCCTCGGCTGCCGGGCACTAAAGACACTCACCGGGCTCGGCGCCTCGTGCTGGCCGCGGGGCGGCCCGTCGGGGGACTCCGCGGAGGCCCGCGGCCGGTTGTCCAGGCGAGCGAACGGGTTCCTCCCAGCCGAGGCCGGGCCGCCGCCGCCGCCTCTGCCCGCCGCCGCCGCCGCCGCCGGGAAGGGGCGGAGGGACAGCCCCGCAGCCAGAGCGGCGCGGCGGGGCGCCGGCTCGGGCGCTCCCCGGGCAGGAGGGCGGCCCCCAGGCTCCGGACCCGTTTCCGTCGGAGCCGCAATGTCTCGGGTGGCTTTTTGAAACTGGGCGAGTAGCCGGGGACCGAAAGAGACATGACGCGCGGCTGAGGCGGAGGGGCTGACCAGCCTCCCCGCAGGCGCTTCCCGCGCGCGCCGACCCCGCCTCCGACGCGACGCGCGGCGCGTGCGCAGTAGGCCGTTCTCGAGGCCCCGCCCCCGGCTGCGGCCCGGAGGGGCCGCGCTGCCGCGGCTCCCGGGCAGGTGGGTGCCCGGGACCTTGGCCATCGTCGGGTCGCCGGGTGCTAAGTGGCTGGGTACCGGTCTGCACTCCCATGATGGACACCAAAATAGCTGACCGCTATTTAAATCCGCAGCAGGGCTGTGATGAAGCCCGGGGCATGGGGCCTGGATGGAAAAGGAAACGTGACTCTGCTTCTTCGATAAGCTTAAAGGGCGGTTGCGACGTCCAGAGCTGCCCAGAGGGGTCCGGGTCTCCTCTCCCTATCCCGAAATAGAGAATCCTGATAGGAGATCAGCACGGCCTCCCGCCCCCCTTCCCAAGCACGCCGTTGCAGCCCTCCACCCAGACACTGCAGCTGCCACTGGCGAGTTACTGTGCTGCTCCAGTGTGTGTTGAGGAAACCCTGAAGTGAATGAATATCTGAAAAATTTAAGTGGCTATGGGTTAGATCTTTTGAGACTTGAGAATATACTCCAAAGATTAAATTACAACAGTAAAGGCTTGTTAAGGAAGGAGGGTGTTGAGAATGGAGTTAACACAAAAGTAAAGTTATTTTGACATACCAAAAGACTAGCAGCCTGGCTTTTGCTGAAAGTAGTTTTCTTCATGGCAAAAAATTTATAACGGAGGCAAATATATAAAAAACTAAAAAGGATTTCAGATTATTCCCTTTCGATGTTACTTATAGAATTGTCTTGGCCGTGTATACAGTAATAGTTTTCACGAGTTATTTGAAATAACTCTTGAGAACCTTGTCTCACATAGGAAAACATGCTTAAAAGTGGAACAGCTTGCTTTTATCTTCCTTGACTTTTCTGAACAATTTCCAAAGAAACTCTGGCTTCAAATACTGGAATAGGTTCATCCAAATGAGGTCTGAGAAAGAACAAAATTAAAATTGAACGACTTGCTTTTTCCTTCCTTGATTTTTCCTTAACAACTTCCATGGCAACTTTCGCCTCATAAAGTGGAATGGGCTCATCCAACTGAGGCCTGAGGAAGAACGAAATTATTAGTTGAGTAGAGCACATAGGATGGTAGTTGACAGTGGCTATAGTTCAGTGGTATCACTTCAAATAATACAAAGTTGTCCATTAGCATTTCCACTGTTAAAGTGGTTAAATTTTAAAGGGGAAAAATACCTACTTTATCCACTTCCTCTTTTTTGATAAACAGATTCAACTTTTAAAAAATTGTACCTTTCCCTCTTCTCAAGCTAGGGGTTATTTCATGTTGCTTTGGGAGGGGTGATGAGGAAAGGCAAAGAGTGAGGTACAGCATGAAATGGAGTAAAGAAAACTCAGTAGTCACTTCTATCTTATGGAACACTTACTGGTACATCATAAGATACACTTTGAGAAATATTAAGTAGCTATTTATCTACAAATATGGAGGCAATAGGTGTGCTCTGAAAGCTGAAACAAAAATAGAAATGCCTGCCTTAGCTCCTTGAGAACAGAAAAACAAACAAGAATAATGATTTGGTTACTGAGCATACCTAAAAACGCCAGTTGATAACTTCTCCATCACGTCTTTTAAGATACGTAGCTGGAAGGATTGTTAAGGTTGCAATGTAAAAGACAAATAAAACCATTCAATCAGCAGAAGACAGTAGACAGGTCACTTTTTTCTTTTTTATGTTTAGCAATCTCAGAAATTCAAATTTTAAGTTATAGAAATTCTGTAAGCTGTTAAGTTTAACTCAAAAAAGGAAATAGGTAACTGGTATGAGTGAGGTGGCAACATGAAAGAGCCTAAATTTCTAGGAACAAGTGATGAAAGAAGCAAGCCTAATGTTTGCCGTAAGTAATGACCAGCGTTATCCCAAAGGATGGTAATGGAGTGGTGTCAGGTTTTCACTTAGCACTATGTATGCTATTTCTATTTAAAAACAACTTTAGCACTTAACATCTTTTACTTTAGGTGCACATTTATTTACTAAATGGCTACTCAAAATTTGTGTGAAGGAAAGTTAATAAACTCTCTGTGATACAAATCACTAAGAGAGTCAGAAAACTGTAAAACTTTTAAATTATCTAGTCATATATTAAAATTATAATATTAGAATCGAGAATCTGTAATCAGTAGTAATAGAGAATTATTTATGGCATACAATCTCATGACTGGAAGGAGAACTCTATGTTAAATCGCAGCTGGCTCAGTGTGAACTAACTGGGGGAGTTTGCACAAGTGAAGACTAAAGTCTGATTCAGGACTTTAGAAAATGTAAATTAGAAAATAGGAACATAAAACATTTTTAAAAAAATTTAAAAAGGACCTAAAGAATACTGACTCATTTATTCATATTGTAAATTCGTTCCACTTGTTAATGAAATTGCCAACAGTATGAATGTGTGTATATAATGTATATTTCTGATTTTTGAAAATTTAACATCATTTCAGGTTAAAAACATGTCATGTTTCAATGTGGTCTGTGGGTTTACTGAACAGGTTAAAATCATCTTCTGGGGTATGGTAAGGGAGGGAGCTTGAGAAATTTAAGTAACATAGGCAAAGCAGCCTAGCCTAGCTCCTGACACATAAAATTCAAAACATGCTCTTACTTTTAATACATTGTGTTGAGTATTTTTAACATCATAGTATTCTTGATAATTACAATGTTATTGGACATTTAAGTTGCTTTAAATTGAAATTTAAAACAAATTCTTCTAGAAAAGTTAAAAATTAAGTTTAGTTTCTAAATTTAATAGGAAAGTATTTAATTGGAAATAATTTAATCTCATATACTCACTACATTAAGGGGATTATCTGGTTTCTGAAATGTGCTTTTTAAACCTCGACATCACAGTACACTAATGAAACCCCACATGAAGGCTCTACATCAAGTCTGTCATGGCTCCTAAAGGAGGCTGGCCTTCACACGTACCATTCATATCTAACCACAGCCGCATTTAACGAAAGTGAAGTAAGGTATTCAGTGGAGACAAATGTAAGGCTATGCAAGTCTCCTTCTTCATGCACACATATACTCTATTAAGTAACAAGAACTTATTTTTTATCCAATATGTTAAAAACTTTACCAAGTGCAGCTGCCTTTAGAACAGTCATCTTAGAAATAAAAGGTTTATTCTTAAGTTCACCTTGCTTTAAAGAGGTTTGGACCTTTCTTTTTGGGGCTGCTTATATATTAAGAGAAGTTTTCATTACTTTGGCTTTCTTGACCAGATTTGTCTCTGAATGACTTCCATTTTAACAAATCAAACACATTTTCATTTGATGAAGATTTCCTATCACTGGCATTCCTAAAAATGCTCCACAAACCCTTCAATTTAGATGTTCTCTGAAAGATTTTGCACAATGGCATCATCGTAGGAATAAGAATGCAGCCTCTCAAAGTGACATGTAGTCTCCGTAATGCCAGGTTAGAAATGAATCAAAATCTTCCATATAACTTATGGTTTATCTCCCATTCATAAATGAACAAGACGACCTGGATGTGATTCCTGTCCTGACACTTGCTAGCTGTGGGCATGTATTAACCTTCCTATGCATCAGTTCCTCACTTGTAAAATAATTAATAATAATAATAATAATAATAATAATAATACTTACAACTCATAGGGTGGTTTTAATGTTTAAATAAATTAATACCTGCAAAGCATTGGAACATTGCTTAGCATGCACAATGAAAGTTAGCTGCTATTATTTATTATTATCATAATTAAAGAATGATGAGAGTACAAGGCAAATTTCAAGCCAGAAACTAAAGCCAGTAGAAAAAAAGGATATAAAGATATTTTCCTTGTTGTGCATTTGACAGATTCCAAACTTCATCGTTAAGGAAAGCCACTGTCGCTCCCTTGAGGAAAAGGCAGTGGCTATCGGGAGGATCCAACTTGGAGAGAATGAACGAACACTGATCAATTTCCGAGTTTAACAGCAGAAAGATGATTAGTATTTTGAGCTAGAAAAACTTCTACACAAATTAAATAATAATCAAGTCAGTCTATGGCCATGCTGTGCTGGATGAGACTGATCCTGTCTGATCTTGGAAGCTAAGCAGGGTCGGGCCTGGTTAGTACTTGGATGGGAGACCACCTAGGATGACTAGGTGCTATAGGAGTAAAAAAATAAAAAGTAAAAAAATAAGGGATTGTAAGTAGACAAGGGCCTTGCAATCTGTGAGGTCAACCAAGGGTTGTCTCACACACACGAAAAAACAAACCCAAACCGCAAATAATCAGCACACAAACTTTAATAACAATATGTGAACCATGTTTTCCTTTGTATTTTATTGTCCAAAATGATGCAACGGCAAGGTCAGGTGCTAAGCCAATCTAGAATCCTGGTGATGGAACAGTAGAGAGTGTGTGTGTGTGTGAGAGAGATTTCTGGCTGCTACCTAACGGTCAGTTTTATCAGAAAATCAATGAAGATTGGTATATGAGAATTATAGTGTTTGCATCCTAACTGTAATAAAAATACTTAATTTTGGTTCTGTTAGAAAATGTAACTTTGGGAGACAATGTGTATATATACACATCGTACTACATTCCAATTTAAATAATTCGGAAATCGTGATAATTTTATATAGAAATATTTTGCCATGTCAGCAATGGTTGTTACAAGGGAAAAAAAAATCCTATTTGAATTACCATTAAATTCAGAAGTTACTATTCCAAACCACTAAATAAAAGTTAAATGAACTCCACTGGGTACCATTTCAACATTTTGGCCAACATGTAGCAAAAGTTAAAAAAAAACAACAACAACCTACATTTCTTTAAAAACAGGGTATAATTTAGAATTTACACGAATTCCACCACATTTTGCCTCAAAAGACGAAGGCATTATTCTTTGTTAATTATATCCTTTTGGTGTAATGCTTTACTATCTCTGATAAATACCTGCAGGTTTTCTTCTGTTGTTATCCAATGGCCTCCAACACCAAGCAGTGTGATGATATCATGTTTATGAGGTAGCAGCTGTAACTTCACAGTTAGTTCATCATCTTTGCTATATAATCTCACTTATAAGGGAACAGTTTAAAAAGAGAGAAGAGAAACATATTTTATAGTCATCTGATGAAAATTTATTCTTCAAATAAGTTGTTTACTTTTTAATGTAAGAATGAGGAAGCATTTTTCTTATGAAAAAGTCAACATAAGTATTCTTTTTGCATTAAAACTATTAATAAAATTTGTTTTAGATTTATTTAAAAAAAAAATAACTAAAGATAAAAAGTCTACTTTCATTTGAAAACCAGGTAAAGTAATATGATGTACAACTAAGTCTGACAGTTTTAATCATAACATTGGTAGCTAAATACTTTTATGAAAGCTGACTTATGATTGGGGAACTCATGGACTCAAGATAGTCATACTTTGACATCATTACTGAAATGTCCACTTGAAAAGTTAACAAAATATACATTTGTTTCCACTGAAAGATTTCTGTGAGTTAATTTCATATCTTGAAAATACCAGTTAAAAATAAACACATGATGGTCATATGCAGCTCTAATCACCTATGATTCTCATGATAGAAGACAAATTCTAACAAAGTATAAATAGAATGCTTTTGCAGGCTTGTGAAACCTCTCTTTTAGGTGAGATGGCACTACCTAAGTGTGTACAAACTAGGTGTTCAATAGTTTTTTGTTAAACTACAAAAATTCAAGGAAAGTGAAAATTGAACAAAATTCTGTGCATTTTTTCCAAGTAGAGATTGCAGAAGTCAATCATCCAATACAGGGCCCTATACAGCAGAAATGACTGAATAAGCATCTGGCTGAGGCTTGAACTAATATGTACCATGTGGGAACCATTGAAGAGATCATGTGTGCATATTCCTGTAGAGATACTTAAACTCCAATGCCTATACTTAAAAGGCAGGCATGTTTTCTCCTCCAGAGTTTACAATGGGAATAAAATAAAGATGCCCCAATTTAAATAGAAAAAAAAAACCCAACGAACTAAACATTGATCTAACATTTATGTTAAAAATTATTCCCTGGTTATATATTTTTTTCTAAAATTCATCCATCAATCCATCACGGTAAAAAAAATTAAGGACTACTGATTTAGCAAGTACCCACCTCCAGCATCTAGGACAATATCTACTCCCAGGCCACCTGTTTCTTCTAAACAGCTTTCAGCAATGTGGGCTTTCCCATTCCATACATCGATCACTCGGGCTGTAAAGGACAGGAAGTCAGGCAATTATACTGTTCTCTATGTGATCAACACAAACAAATCAGAGTAGAATAAGAAAAGCAAACAAATATCTGTTCTTTGAAATGAATTAAGTGGTTCAAACAATTACTGAATCCAAAATATATATTTTTTCATCTAACATTGGTAAGAATCAATTTAAATGAAGGGAATGGTATATTCAATCGAATAAAATATAAGTATTTTGTGGATAACGTGTTCCAAGGCTGGTCTGTAAACCACAGAGGTACATATACATGAAGATATGGGTTGAAAGATTAAGCAATTTCTTAAATATGTTCAATTTAATAGATTTAGAACTAAAAAGTACAAAAATATATTTGTGTGCTATACTTCTCTATTAGAGGCTGTTTTATCCCTTTCTCATAGAAATTCCCTGTACTTCCCTTATTTGCTCCCCAAACAAAGGAAAATCTTGAAGGTAAAGAAAAAAACATGATTATTTTTAGAACAGTTAGTGAAAATTAAACTATTTCTAACCGTTTGCTTTAAGTATTATATTAATAGAACAAGCCAATGAGAGAATTAAAATAAAAATCTCAGAATTGGAACTGGCAAATAAAGACATGCTTATATTTCATTTTTTATCTTTTAACACCTCCTCAAAGAGGATTCCTCTGAGAGCTGCTTAGGTTCATGTGACCTAAGCTTCGGGGACAGAGGTGGAGTGTGGGGAGGACACGCAGGAAAGGGGACTGAAGCAGCTAGCAAGGGCAGGATTACCTAATGAGAAACTCTTCCCTTCAACAATACCATTCAGGCTTTCGCCCCACCCCCAACCCCATTTTCAATCTCTTCTTTTTCCTTTTTTCCCTATATTCTTCCTTCCTAGGCTCCATCTTAACCAACCTTCCATTTCTTGGTTATGTCTGCCAGAAGCATAATGTAACAATGGAAATAACACGGACTTTAATGCTCGCTGGGCCTGGGGTCAGACCCCATCCTGGCCCTCCTTCTAGTTGTGTACCCTTGGAAAAGCTCGTTAAATTCTCGGAGATGCTATTTCCCTGTGTTGACGAACACAGGTTTGTTCAGGACTTAAAGAGATAACATCCATGTTAACACTCAAACATTACTTTATTCTTGCCAGCCCTTCAATTACTCTGCTCATCTTCTTTTCTCTTCATCTGTTAAAAACCCCAGCATTAACTCTGTAACTCTAGTCTCTTCAATGCTGTTCCTATCTTTCTTCTCTCCTTTTTTATTTTTTCAATCTCTATTTTTTTTTATCCACCCCATGTTTGTTGACGTTCGGATACATTCAATCTTTTTGAGAGCGCCTCAGTGTCCTCCATGTGCTATTCATCATAAACTGTATCTCCCCCGTGTTTTGTGTTAGTGGTCCGTCTCCCTCTCTATAGTACATCACAGAAAACAGACAACTTTAGTGGCATATCACTGAGTAAAACAGACTGAGAAACAGAAAGTGATGCAAAACTATATCGCTTTACTGACGGAAACCAAAGAGGCATCAGGTGTTTCTAAACTGTTTCGAAGTTCGCCTAATTCGAACTTGGCTAAATTAAGAACAATGGGGCAAAGAAGAAAATGCAATGAAAAATATGGGTTTAAAAAACATATAATCAGCAGATGACATGATACTATGTACAGAGAATCCTAAAGAGTCCACCAAAAATCTATTAGACCTGATAAATGAATTCGGTAAAGTAGCAGGATACAAAATGAATATTCAGAAATCAGTTGTATTTCTATAAGCCAGTAATGACCTATCAAAAAAAGAAATTAAGAAAATAATCCCATGTACCATTGCATCAAAAAATAAAATAAAAAACAATAATTAAAATTAAAACTACCATTTCCTTAAACTTGGACTTGGCACAGATACTAAGAGCATTTTAAAAATGACTTACATTTTGGATTTTGTACTTTGTTTTATAAGCACCATTTTAAAGGTGATATCCCTTCAAAATGTTATGTTTCAAAGTCTGCGCTGAGTAATACTACCTACCTATAGAAGGCCTAAGTCTTTCAAGGTACTGCTTGTCTTCAAGGCTGCACGCTGTTGAAATCACTTTGGCTCCTCTATGGTGTGCTAACTGAATAGCTATCGTACCAAGCGCCTGTGTAGAAAATAATACAGTAGGTTTACAGATACAGGGCAGAGGCCGTATCTTATTTATTTTATAGGCTGTTTAATAATATGTAATACTTTAGTGCTATTTTAGTACATTTTAAAAATGTTTTCTGATAGAAAACAAAAAAAAATATGGACAAGTTTAGTAGGATAAGACACTGTGACTGACTTTCTTCTTCAGAAGAGGTGGTGGAAAAGCTGCACATGCCACATGCTCTCACCCAACCTGTCCAGAAGGGCAGATAATTTTAAGAATGGAGAGCTGCATTAAAAAGCATGACCTTGGAAAGAGAAAAATGGGCCTTGAAGGGCCTGGGCATGATGATCTAAGCTAACTACACAATACACACGCGAGCCCAGCGACCTCTGCTGGAGGACTGGAGCACTTCAGAAGCTCCATCGCTGCTGACCGGGGGTTAAGTTCAGGGAAGCACCACTCCCCTGATTTGGACATCAGGCTGCAGCCACTGCTGAAGACAGCTCTGCCCCCCCTTTTTTTTTCAAAGAAAAGCAGAGGAAAAAGCATTTTCATCAACTGTCAGAAAATAAACTATAAATTTACCCCAAATTTTGTAACATTTTTAGATAATATTTTTATAAATTTGCTTTTAATGTTGAACTATTTTTTTTTACGATACATGTAAGATATTTAAATTAGGATGTTTCATGATCTTGTGTGATCCAACTATAAATTCGACACTTTATTAATGTAAGTATGTGAGGGATGTTATACAAAACTGGTAGTGAGTACAGGGTTTGGCTTCAAAGACTCATTGGCTACTTCAGGCTTTGTGTAACAAGCATAAAAAAACCCTGCTTGTTCGCTCTTTTCATGTACAAGCAGATTCAAAGTTAGAAATTAAACATGCTAAGTCTACCTTTTATCTACTATTGATAAAAGCTGCTTATTTTATAAAATGGGAATTTGGTAAAGAATTCAATGAATAAGCTACTGGCAAAGAATTATATTAGCCAATGAATGGTCCAGTCCTTAAGTTTACTGTGTTTTGGTCTGTTTCTAAACAAAACTATTAGCACCTACACTTGCTCCATCCATTATCAGCACTGATTTTCCTGGTGAGAGATGAGAAAGATAATGCAGAGCTGTATAGGCTCGTACTCCATCCCGAATGGTTCCAGCAGCTTCTGTCCATGTAACTTTTTCTGGTTTATGAACTATCACAAAGAACAAGAGGAACCAATTGTTAGCAAGTCCTGTTAGTCTTGCCTCCCGGATCTACCTCCCCATCACCACTGCCACCATGGCTCTGATCCCAGACCCCGCTTCCATTATCTTTCATCTACATTACGATTTCCCTGTTTCCATTCTCACCTCATCCCAGCAGACCTGTCTCTCCCACTAAAGGTCACCACCATCCTTTTTTTTTTTTTTTTGAGATATAATTGATATCGGAGGTCACCAGCATTCTAGCTTAATTTCTTAGTTGTCTTCATAGTTCATCACCCAATATAATTTAGTTTGCCTGTTTCTGAAGTTTATCTAAATGGAATCGCAACCATATGTGTTTTGTGTCTTGCTTTTTATACTTGACATTGTTTTAAAGACACATCCTTTTTGTACTTGTGGCCGTAGTGCTTTCATTTTGTTTCATGGCATTCCCCTGCGCGAAAACACCTTTATTTGGTTATCTGTTCTCCAGTCAGGAAATATTTGTATGGTTTCCAGTTTTTATCAGTTATAAACAACTGGCTAAGAATGCTCTTGTAGAAAAGATTGTGTTATGCTGGTGCACAAGTTTTCTCTAGGGTATTTAATTAGGAATGGAATCTCAGGTCTCAGAGTATATTATCTCGACTTTACTACATTCTTCCAAAATGGCTGTATAAATTTATTCTTCCGCAGCCACGTATTAGAGCCCTTATTGCTGTAAGCATCCTTGTCAACCCTTGGTATTAGTATACATTTTTACCAATTGTGGGTATGTAATGGGTTCTTACTGCAATTTTAATTTGCTTTTCCCTTACTAGTGAAGTTGAGCATTTTTGTGTGTTTGTTGGCCATGTGCAATTCCTTTTGTGAAGTGACTGTTCAGGCGTTTTAGAAGTTTTTCTATTATGTTGTCTTTTTCTTATTGATTGATATTCTAATGAGTCATTTGCTTGTGCTATAAATATTGTTTTTCAACTTTCTGCTTTCTCTTTTCAATCTCTTTAACAGTGCCTCTGAAAAATAGAGTGTTAGCAGGATCTTTTAAAAACATAAATAACATTCTAACACTTCTGTGCTTAAAATTCATCAATGGCTTTCCACTGCACTGGAACAAAATGCAAACTCGTCTTATGGTTTCAAGAGATCTGCTGATTTGATCCTCAAGCTGCTCCTTATAACGTTTACTTACTTTTGTGTTTATGTTGAATACTGAGTGTGATATAAACAACCCTCTCTCACTTTACCCAGTCACCTTTATAACAATTTTCATAATCTTTACCAGCTTTTTCACATAGTTTTCCTCTACTGGCGACCAACTCAGGTGGTGTTAGCCAAGTCAGCAGTGCTGCTACCAACTAACCAGCGCCATCTAGTGGGGAAGCCGAGCATCCAAGCATACATGTCGACGAGGTGACAACCGACCAGCAAAGCATTAAAACAGGAAAACATATTAGCAGGGTAAGGACATTCATGCGCTGTATAATGATGTTTGTCAACAACGGATCACATATACGACAGTGGGATCACATCTAATCCCGTAAGATTATAATAGAGCTGAGAAATTCCAACTGCCTAGTGACCTTGCAGCCATCTTCAGTACTCAGGTGTTTGTGGTGATGCTGCTATAAACAACCTGCCAGCTGTATAAAAGTATAGCACATGCAATTATGTACAGTACACAACATGGATAATGATAATAACGACAATATGACTGGTTTATTTACTATAATTTTTAGAGTGTACTCTTCCTACTTATTTTAAAAAGTTTGCTGTAAAGCCACATGCCGTGTTACACCTCATACATCTTGTGTTTACTGCATCTCTTGACTGCATCATTTTATCTTGTGCTTCATTTGATCTTGTGTTGTTTTGCCAGTAACATGCTGTACAGCTTGTAGCCTAGAAGCAGAAGGCTTCTAGGTGTGTAGTAGGCTGTGCCATCCAGGTTGTATCAGTATGCTCTATGATGTTCGCTTGAGGAACTTGCCTAATGATATATTTCTCAGAATGTATCCCTGTCGTTAAGTTGCACATGACAGTAATTAATTTGTCTGAGACCATATAGCTAGGAAGTTTGAATGTCTGACTCTAAAACTAAAGTAGATGTCTGACATCTAATCTAATAGTGTGTGCTCAATTTACGTGAAAGTTCCTTATATGAAATTTTCCAGGAATATGTTCCATCATAAGAATTGGGACTACCTATATTTTTATTAAAAAACCAAACAAGCTGTCCTTAAAAAAATGCTAACAGTAATAAAACTACATTTAAGATACCAAAGGATCTGAAATTACAAATATGGTTTAATGTTAAGATCTTTGCTTTTGTGTAAGATGTCCACAGTGTTTATTGTTATAAAAACTCACAAAAAATAAAAGAGAGCCATGTGTTGATCAATAACAACAGCATATAAGAACCCAAGAATTATCATTTCAATCCTTTCTACCTTAGGTCAAAAGGAATAATGCTGAAAATTGTGCCAAATTTTGAAAAAAAGGTAAAATTATTTTTATGTTTGACAGAATAGCTTGAGAATTAAAAGCACAAAAGAGCTGGAAGAATTACCCAATTTTTAACTCTCTCTTAATGTTCTGCAACAGGATCAATAAGACAGTTTTGGGGAAGTTGTCTGGAACCTATTCTTTGGTTCAAGGAAAGAACAGACTTCTCTGAAGGTGACTGAGTACTGAGCTTTCATTAAAAAAAAAAAATCACCAATGAAATAATAGGAACTAAAACAGAGTTGTGGTAAACTGAATATATGCCCTGAAAATCTTTAGGGAAATAATGAAATTATTTCCTTTTTCATAAAATGTGTACTGCAACAGAGCTTAGAGCTCGCCTAGTTTGGCACCTTTTTTATAGACACAGTAAATGTACCCAGGGTTTTGCTTAAAGTCATCCACAATTGGTGATCATTCTTAAAGTACTTCCTTTAAAGAAACTTTTACTGTATTTTCTTAAGAAATATCTGGAATAATTTTCTCTATATGTTGGTGGATTTCTGGACTATAATCCTCCTGATCTGTAGCAAAATAAAAGGTCATTTGTGTGGTTTGCTTGTCTTAGCTTAAGCTTTATAGCTAGGAAACTTTGATG
This sequence comes from Eonycteris spelaea, assembly GCA_003508835.1. Taxonomy (NCBI): domain Eukaryota; kingdom Metazoa; phylum Chordata; class Mammalia; order Chiroptera; family Pteropodidae; genus Eonycteris; species Eonycteris spelaea. The sequence continues at coordinate 14,263,935 of PUFA01000025.1, forward strand.
TTCCCATTTGCTTTTCTCCTTCTGGTCCATTTTATAATTCTCCAGTTTATGCCTATAGGAATGAGCCTTTTTTGTTTTTTTTTCAATACTTAACCTTCTATAACAAGTTAGTTTAGGGGATTCAGCCACAATTCAAGCCTGGGAATCCAAACTAAAGGTTTTAGTTGATTCCATACTTAGAAGGTTCTCAAAAGAACAAGGGCCCAAGGAAATTCTGGGGTCAAAAGTAGTGGTTTCCCATAAAGGAGCCAGTGGTGGTCATCAATTTTCAATTGCATAATATCAAATAGCTATGGATCGGAGACTTTCGTAGCATGGTATCTAAAGATGAGTGAGCTTTATCTTTCAAAGGAAGACACATTCTAGCCTTAAAATACATATAACTAAGCACAGGCCTCAGATTTCTGGAAAACTACCTTTTTAAATTAATTTTTAATAAAATAATATGGCATTACTTGGAAATTTTAGACATAAATGTCATTAAACAAATTATTTACAATTTATAACTTTAGAAATGAAATGTCAAAAGCTTTGTTAGCCCAGTTCAAGTTATAATATGGACTCGAATGTATAAATTTACTCATTTTAGTAGTCCGAAATCCAAAGTGGCCTTCTGCCCCCCATAAGGTCCAATTAGGGATTTTATCTTTAAGAAAAAACTTTGAAAAATTTTAATGAAATATTTCAGGAACACAAAATAATATATGTTGACCTATATATAGATAAGGTATGAAGAATAACATGAGCCCTGCATAAGGAGGAGCTGACTGGCAGTACCACTGGAGTCCCGTGACCCACGCCGATCACATACTTCTCCTATGCCCACAAAGGTAACTGCCACTTGACTTTTTTTTGGTTCATTGGTTTGTTTATTTTCTCCGTAATGCATATATTTTTATAATGGCCAGGTAAGATATAAGACATCAACATTTTTTTTAGAAGGACATTCGAGACATCCTTGAAATGATTAGACACCGTGGAATATTGGGTTTTGTCGGAAATGTTAGTGACACAAACCTCATTTGAAGCTACAGGCGCTGTCTTGTTTTCATGTGTTTTGTGTAGCAACTGTCACAGTTCTGGTAGCCCCCAGTAACCTACCTTCCTTTCACTTCCGGTTCTATTTGGAACTGAGATGAGATATAATAGAGCTGCCTAAGTATTCTAGACTACACTTTATATTTCAGTACCTCCCAATTTATGAACTGAGTTGTATCATAAACGTTAATTGTGATTTAGCTATCTAATTTCACTATAGAAATCATGTACGTTGGTTTTTAATCTCTGCTCTCAAAGTGTAATTAATCCATGAAGTCTAGCTTTTTTTTCTTAAAGTAAATTCAAGATGTCACGTAATTCTACCTTTATGTATTTCAGTATAGGGACATTTTCTGATATAACTATAATGCTATTTTACAGATGACAAAATTATCAGTAATTTCTTGGTGCCATCTAATACCCAACCCATGTTCAGACTTCTTCTTTCAGAAAATCTCACTTGATTTTTCATCCTTATGTTTTCTTTATATCCTTAAGATATGCTTAACTTTGTGTGGTTTTGAACTTTATAGAAATAAATGGTATCGTACTGTATTCTTGCTCTCTTCACTCAATACAGGTCATGAGATTCATCCGTCTTGATATGTTTGGCTGTTATCTATTTTCACTGCTGAGTTAAATTATCACCTTGGAATATCTTCAGTTATCCATTTTCCTGGCGATGAACATTTGGGCTGTCTCTCTTTTTATTTCACAATTACAAACATGCTATTATGAACTCTTGTGCATTTCTACTGGCGCACATCAAGTTTCTGGGAGGCACATAACTGCCTATAGAATTATTAGGTCTGAGTAACCATCATTACCTTTATTAGATAATGCTAAAATTTTCTAATGCATTTGTACCAATTTACACTCCTGGTGTATAAAAGGACCCATTGTTCTACATCCTTGCTGACCCTTGCAATGGTCAGGCTTTACAGCTGTCAGTCTTGTGGGTACATAATGGCATCTCCAAGTGGTTCTAATTTGCTTTGCTCTGATCACTAAGGAGATGCAGTATCTTTTCACTGTGGTTACATAAAGTGTGTGTGTATGTGTGTGTGTAGTTATTTTAATTTAAATATACAAAAAGTAAATTACTATAAGAAAAATTAAAATTTATTATTTCAGTTATATCGAACACTTGGCAAAAGATATTAGCTACAAAAACCAAAGTGTTCTTGATTCTTTCCTGTCTCAGACTCTACATGTATTATCTAGATTTTTTTAAATTAACCTTTCCAATTTCAGTGAATAACCAAGAATAAGAAGTAAAAATATTCTGATTAGGAATATTTAAGAGAAAAGGAGAAACTGCTTGTCAACCCTCTTACCACAAGCGTAAGTGAAACTTAAAGTTCTATATACTGCTTAGTAGGAATAGAAATTTTATGATGCTGAATTATAAGCTAGAGGTATTCATACGACTGGCCAACGGTTATTTCCCATGTACATTCACGGCAGATACAAAGGCATCAGAATGTCACCAGCCCCCACACATCAGCGAAGTGAGACTTTTACGCCACATACCCAGGTAGTGCTCATGTACTCTAACGACTTCGCAAAGTCCAGGGTCTTCGGAATCCAAGGGTAAAATTCCTGAAAATTAAACGAAAAACTTAAGGGAAACGATCCCCAAATGAATGAATTAATGAGATGGGTTAAGTGTTAGTCTAAATTTTGGTCAGTGGAATTTTGAGGAAGGTTTCAGTAATTACTGGTGTAGGGAAGGAACAGACTTCAGAAATATAAAAGGGAAGTAGAAATTTCATTTTCTGACATCAACACTATATCATCTGTGCTCTCTTTTCCTTTCCTTTCTTCTCTCTTCTTTCACCTCTGAGTGATGGTAAAGACAATAGCTGGAGTCTTGGGGGCACCCAGGTTCCTCATTAAAATTGTCCTGCTGCACAGCTACTTTCCCACAGTTGGTTCTATAAGATACCTCGTATGCTCCCAGTAAGTCCCACTTTCTCCGAAGCTAGTCTCATTTTATTTTTGGCCTCTTACAAAAAGAATCCTGACTAATACAGTGTCACAAACTTCTTGGCCAGATAAAAAAGATAAGAAAGACAGAAATAATAAATTCTTCAAGAAAATACACAAGTCAAAGGCAATATCATAAGACATGAACAAAAACATTCCTACAAATCTATTCTTAATAGCTTCGAGCATGTCATAAAGTTAAACATTTTCTAAGTTTATATGAATATCTTCCTATGAATAGTTCCTACAGAGAAATGATAATTTCAAAGACTACGATTGAAATCATATTTTATATGTTTGTGTGACTGCCTAGGACACAAGTATAAATACATATATCTGCAAAAGAGTATTAACTATGGATTTGAAAAAAAACAGTAACTAAATGTTTCCAGTAAATTTCTTTTACAAGAGTAGTGAGGGGAAATCTTATAAACTCAAGCTGACATAGGGAGGGCAGCTTCTGCGTAGCCGAGTCAGTGAGCAGTCTTCAAACAGGTGACCTATGACTTTTCCCTAAAGTCCCTGGTCCAGCCATGGGCTGAGGTCCTGTCAGGAAAAGGCTGAACCAAGAACAGGAACGACTATGCTTGTCGTTTTGATCTCTAACATTATTATATAGACAAATATTGAAAAGTTTTAAATGCTCTGCTATGGAGCTCAAACTCCCAATTTTCTTCGTCAATGGACATTTGAGAGCAAATTCCAAATATCAAGAAAGTGTGAAGCAAGGTCAGAATAAAGATTAATAACTGTATAGAAAAAAAGAAGAGATGACAGTAAAATAGATGACCTGAAACAGGACTCTGAATGATAACTTACCGACCACTTCATCGTCTGGTTGAAAGAACGATACCTTGTTTCCAACTAAAGAGTGAAGAAAATGAAGAATTAGCATTATGAGACTATTAAACGCATTCTTATTTAACTCAAATAAAAAGATCCACAGGTTTAATAAAAAGTCATGAACTCAGAGAAAAGGTCAACAACTTCTAGGACATTCTGATTGGATAGAACACTTCGAATCTGGATTCTCTATGAAATTTTCTACAAAACCTGAGCCATGGAGCTGTTGATACCACAGAGCAGAATGAAGGAATGAAGGAAAACACCTGCTCCATGGCTCCTGTGACGATTATGTTGCCTTCCACCCTTCGTGTGGCCCATTTTCTACCATGACTTTAGCTGCAGAATCTCAGACACACAATGGGAAATTCTGGTAAGAGTCACATGTAAAAGTACTCTGGGATTATGGAAATAAATTCAGACTGGTGCCAAGACATGTTTTGGAACTATGGAAATGACAGTGATATCTTCTCTGGACATGTAGAGAAAAAGCCCCTACTATCCGTTAACTCTTTAGAATATCTTTGTTCAAATAGTTATAAGAGGAAAGGGGAGGAAAAGCCAAATGTCACTGAATGTCTACTTGTGTCCAGGATTTTAGTGTATTACCCCATTTAATCTTAATGCAAACATGAGGTTGGCATCATTGTTCCCATTTAACTTACAACAGACTGAGGTGAAGCAGTGAAGCAAGCTGGACGCCTGAAATCTGGAAGTGGACACTGGCTGGCTCTGTCATCAAAATGGCCCCAGAACTCATTTTTTTTTTTTTTTTGGTACTCAGCAAGGAACTCTGAGTCTGATATTCCTACTTTCAAGCCTTCTGTTCACAGTTTATTTCTTTGGATCCCTCCTGTGCTGTCATCCTCCAATATTTTTGCCTTCTGATCCACTGTACTTTTCTCTTTCCTTTCTGCTACTGATCTTCCACCTCCTGGGATCACTCTGATCCTTTTTCTTGGTTTCTTTCACACTCCTTTTGATGGTCCCTCTAATAGTGGGTTCCCAAAGGTTCCACACTATGGCTATGTCTCTCCTCCATTTCTATTCCCTTCCTGGGTGAGTTCATCAACTCTACTATCTCAAATACCTACATGTTGACAACTCTCAACTATACAAGTCTCTCACCTTTGAGCTTCAACTCACATAACTGCTTATGACATATCTCCAGTGGGATGTCACTTAGGTACCTTGAACTCAACAATCGTAAATTTAAAATTCACTGTCTTCCTCCAAATCAGATCCTCACCCCTTATCAATCGGCAGCACCAATTCTTACCTTAACCAGGATCCTATAAATCAGCCCTGGCGCCTACCTGTTTTTGATTCCCTTGTTCCAGTCAATTACCAAGCCCTGCTGACTTGACTTCCTCAATACTTCTTAAATGTGTCCCTCTTCTCCAACCTGTCCCACCACTGCCTTGGTTATGGACTCGGTCATCTCTTGCCCACTGGTCTATAACCCAACCAGTCCTCTTCTCTGTTTGCCTCAAATCTACTGTTCATATGGCTACTCTAATAATCTCCCTTAAAATCCAAGCTGATCTGAGGCTCATCATGAGTCTGGCCCTTGCCAGCCCTCCTGCCTCACTCATTCTTTTGTGGGGGAAGGAATGAGTGTTCATATTACCATTAAAATATTTTCGTCATTATCTTTTATTCTTCTGTGTTTGAAATAGAATTTGACAAAATGTTTCTGTGTCAAGTATCTTACCTCTGACTCCTGCCGAGAACTTTATTTTACTCCAGCAACACCAAACTCTGTAATTCTTACATACGTCACATTATAAGTTGTTTCTCTGCCTTTGCTCATGATATCCTTGCTGCTGAGTGATCCTCTTCCTCCCTGCCTCTTACTTTCTGACTAACTTACTCCAAAACGCCTTTCCTGTTTCTGCTGGCTGGGTTGGGCATCTGTCCTCAGGGCTTTTGTAATAATACACTCACATGTGTGTATGTCTCTCCCCTAGACTGTGAACACTGTGAGGGCAGAAACTTTAAGCATCTTCTTGTACCAAGCACTTAGCAAGTGCTCGTTAAATATGGACTAAATGAATAAATAAATAATTACTCATCTTCTGGCTATTGTAATTCCTATTTTTATTTTCCTGCTGTGTGAACAGAAGAATGAAGAAGGAACAAAATTATGATTTAGCTGTGTTAGATTACATTAAGAAAGAGTATCAAATAAATATATTATGGGTTAAAATCATAGGCAAAACTCAAACCCATTATATCACATGGTCATTCATTCATTCACATATACAGAGAAAGAGCAATCATGTACTGATTAATCATGAACGATTAGCAGTGATTATGAACAGTAGGTCTATTTAGAAACAAATTATTTCAAGCACTTAGGCATATATGCCTGGCATGTTAAGACCATTATTTTATTAAATAAAACTTAAAATTTTTTTGATTTAAGGCAATCAGAAACTCTTACTGCTTATTTCTCCCAAGAACCTATTTTTAGATGAGCAAAGTGCTTACTTTTAAATGCTCACTTTTAGACAAACTTTAAAATTTAATGTGAATGTAGTTACTATTAAATAAGTGTTGGCCCAAAGCCAACAACACAAGTAATTTAGGCTGGTCTGTAAACACCATAAAAAGATTGTTGGTCATTCTATTCAATATAATTATTCATAGATTTAAATATATAACCCCTTTACTAAAGTGTAATAAGCTCTTTAATTATAAAACACCAATAAATTTCTATTTTTCTTTTTGATTTAAAAAAGAAAAGCATTTCTGTATTTTATATTTGAAGTGTGTATGATTCTATGTGCCAATTAGCTACCATGTGATTTCTTCTACCTTAGAAAATACAGATATTTACATCTGTAAAGTTACCATCTAACACAATTCCAGCAATTTCTCTCCCAACAGGAAAAAAATCCTTCTCCATCTTCATTTCTGCCAGAAGCTAAATCATGACAAAGGCTATTTATTGTCAAGAATAAATCCTGGCTTCTTCTTATACAAGAGGAAAGCAAGAACAAAAATCAAACCACGGAAAAAGCTAATATGATTCAATTCCATCAAGATAAAACAAATAACTTCACAAAATAGGTTTCTCTATAGGGTAGGAAACAGAGTTTGCTGAGGAATTAGTTGATATGTAAGACGTATGAGTGTTATTATTCAAAGCACCATTAACATACTTCGTTGAACGTCTTTACTCGGCCAAGCATGAAGGGAAATTACGGCCCAAATTTACCAGTTAGTTGCCTTGTCTGGGTGGGGTGAGGGGTGTATGGAGAGGACACTGTTGAATAAGAGGATATGGCTAATGAGAAAAAATTCTCAATTCCCACACCCTTTAAAATCATCTGAGTGTTTTTCAAGTCTTGGTTAGGAAGCAGGTGGAAAGAAGCCATAGATATACATAGGGAAATTACCATATAATTTCAAATGGGCATTTCTTTTTTTAAAGGATAAATTATTTATTTTTGAGAGATGAGCCTTCTGTAAACTCTGACCAAATTTAGTACTTGACTTGACTTGTGAAGTGACAGAGTGTACACAGATAAGCTTGTAGTTTAAGTTCCCGCCACTTTATACTTCCGTAGCACCAGAGCTGCAGAACACATTTGTAGGTATCACAGTATTTTAGGAACAGTATGTAAAAGGAAACTGACATAATTCTTTTGTATATTTTTTCATTTTTCAGTTTTGAGATCTCTCGTATATACCTGATTGCCTGAAGTCTTTTTCAATGTGGAACTCTGTACTTTTCCTAAGTTGATAATATGACATTCTTATAGAAATACTGGGAGTTTTATATCGCTTCTTTTAAGCAGACTTTTACAGAGCTATAATTATGGTTACAGCAATTGTATCTCTCTTCCTTCACTTACCATGAGCATTTTCTTACATTATTATACAATTTTCATAACTTTAATAGTTGTGCAATATTTCATTAAATTGACTATTATATTTTACTATTTCTTTCTGTTAGACATGAGATAATATCCTAGACCGGGAGTTTAATGAATATTTTGTAGTTTTAAAAAGAACACCCTAGAAGGGCTGAACACAAGAACCCTGCAGACAAGTAGTACTAGGATTCCTGGTGAAAAGACTTTAGAGCATCTCACTAATTCAGTTTTCAAGTCAGGCTCATGTTACAGAGTTGCCCAATGGAAGCCTCTAACTTTGTTCTATAATTTCCCTAAATGTGATTTTATTGCAGAAAACTTAGATTCCTAGAAATTATGGTGACATTATAATCCAATAAGTTAAGGGTCCAATTAAACTATAGTATTAATCTTTACAAAACTGAGTAAGTGGACCTGCTATATTCATTATAGCACTTAAGCACAATTTACCACTTGAAAACTTTCCATGTATTTCATGTTCAGTAATAGGAGGTTATTGGGTGGTGTGAGGTTGGGGAAGTGTATGAGAGAAACACAAAGAGAAATGACAAGAACAACATGAACTCTATTTAAAGACATTAACTAGAAATTATCTATAGAATAGTTAATAAATTAGTTAATTAAGTTTCTATATTTTTACTATATTTATAAAAGGTAATTTCTTCCTTGATTATAGGCCTTAATAATTATAAATTTTCAGGCTTTCACAATGTAAAGGAGTTTATAAGCTGTTTTCATATATTAATATAAAATATATGACTTTGACTAGACTAATAATTTCTCTTAATATAGAAATATACAAATTCATCTAAAACTTTTCCCCATTCTTCTAAGGATGATGATAATTTCTTGGCACTCAGAAGTCAGATATCATTATAATACATTTGTACACTAAACATACTATGAAACTCTTATTTGACTTTGGTCAAAATGAAAGCATCAGTACCTTTGTATTTATCTGGCTCAGAGCACAAGCTTTAACTTGAAGTTTCACATAGTTATCCTCTGTAACAGGAAGATTTTCCTAGAACCAAATGAAAACAGAACATTACACATTTCTTTGAGAACATGACTTTATGTTGTAAAAATTTTAATACATGAAACAAAATGAAATAGACCCCAAATCTTATAGCCAACTTAACTGAAAAAGCTATGAGTGATTATTCAATAGTATACTACCAAATGAGAATAAAAGGAATTTGGGGTAAATTTTTAAGAAAGGCTTACACATTTTGTAAGGGTACATATTTTGAAAATGTCATCAGATACTGGCATGGATATATATGTGTAGACAATAAACAGGATAACAAAGTAGAGCAACAATATTTAATTCATTTCGATCTAAATAATCTCAAAGCATCTAACCTTCACACGGGGACATCCTTATACACATATACATGTAACATATAGCCTTCACTAATTTTGGAATTTCTTAATACTATAAATGAAGTTCTTCAGTGTTGCTTGTTTATCTTATTTAATATTGCCTTGCTTAACATCTGTCTTGGACATTTCAGCATGCCCCATGGGATTCTGGAGTCAAAATATAAATTTAATGGAACTTAATTATGCCCCCTTTTCACAGCTAGATATAACTTCAAATGCAAAAAAATATTTCACACTCAGGCACTCAATGTCATTCACCTGTATTCTTAAATATAATATTACCTTTTCTCAATAATTAAAATATTCTCTTCAACTCCTGATATACCCCAAAATTAGATCAAAAGCTAGCTAAAAATAGCTACTTGCATAGTCCCTCCTATGGTCTATTAAAGGGATCACTGTGTTTTAAACATGAACACAATATTCTGGGAGTATCTCTTTTTTAAATCTCACATCTAATACTATTTGGTGATAGTACAAAGATATTCAATAATATCAATGAATTTGTGGATTTTATTCATTATTGTGTGAGCCTGGAGACAATTCTTTCCAAGCCAGGAGAACCTCCTAAACCCTCATGTTGACCTAATGGTAGAAGCCAAGCTGTTCGAGATTTAGACTCCTGACCTAGATGATCCTGGAGTTAGTGAAAGATGAGAAAAACTGGATTGTGTTCATGATCCACGAATGCGTATTACTACTATGAAATATACATCTAAGAAATGCAAAGAGCACTTAGTTTTCGTTCCTAAATTTCCAGAGGAATGATTTTGGCTTGACACAAAAAAATTTCAATCACCAATATATGAAAATTCTATCTATTCTTAAAAGTAGGGAAAAACGAGAAACCATTTAAAACTTAGTGAATAAGGTAACTTTGCAAAGCCCAAAAATTAGTGTGGAAAACAATGCTTTTCTAAAACCCTTTTTCATCTCACAATTTGAGAGAAAATATTTTCTGAAATATGGTTGTAATCTGGAAATTCACTTTATTATGGTTTTCAGAATAAGATGAGTTAATTTTACAATATATAAGATTAAATTATTATGGTTGTTTTGTTTTCCTAATATCTATGCCACCATCCTGAGGAACTAAAATCTCTTTTGTAGAAACTTTTAAAAATATAGTTATAGTAAAATACGGATCACCACTGTCACATAAAATTGGAGCAAAGTAATTTGTATTGTAGAGTTTCATTTAACTTCTATTCAAAATAACTTATAATAGATTATTTAAACCTGGGCTAATATACTTAACCTTGTTTCGTTTAATGATTAAACAATTTTTCTTACTCTTTCTTGAAATACAAATGTTATTTCCTCATTTGTAGAATTTCGTTGAAAATATAAACCTTTCATATTCACCTAAAAAAAAAGAAAAATATACATGAAATAAACAAACTAATAAAATGTCTAACAGAACAAAAGCAGAAATTAAAAAAAGTGCTGGCAAAGGATAAAATGACAATATAAAACTAGTCTTCAAACAAGTAAATTTAGATAATAGTTCTTAAAAGTGATCACATAAGAGAATATGCAATATAGTCTCTGGGTACACGTCTTAGGGAGAATGGGTGTACGGCTCAACCTTTCACACAAAGGTGAGCCTGTGCTTAATTTCACTCTGCTATTCAAGAAAAACAATTAGATCTACTTGGAAAAAAACTTCTGAGGGCCAGAGAGCTCAATTTTAATTACCAAAGGTGTCATTTAAAAGGATTTCAAAGTCTTAAAAAACACCTTTAAAAAGGAAAAAGTGAACCATCAATACGCTCATTGAAATCGTGCCCCTAATTCTTCTATAACTTTACAACCGTCTAATGGGAGTATTTAAACCTGTATTCTGTGGACTTCTCTAAGCATCTCTAAGGATTCCACAGTCGTTTCTTTAATTTTCATAGTTACTGTACGGGAAGACCACTTTTTTAAATGTAAATTTTATAGAATAAAATACACATAGGAAAGTGCACAGATCCTACATTGTATAGCTTGCTGAATTTTACAAAGTGAATATGGCTGCGTCACGGCAGGAAACATATCACTAGAACTCCAGCTTTTAGTCACTACTTCTCCCTTCTAAGAACACTCAGCATCCTTCCAGTTTTAACAGCGATCAGTCTTGGTGGTTTTGACTTTATATAAATGAAACCATAGTCCTGTAGGCCCGCTTTCTTTTTCTCAATATTATGTTTGTTTCATCCATGTTGTTGCTGGTAGTTGTAGTTCATTCATTCTCATTGCTATATAGTATTCCATTACAGGAATACTATTTACACATTCCACTAGAGATAGACATTTGATTGTTTCCAGTTTGGGGATTTTACGCACTGTCCTGTTAAGACCGTTCTTGTACATGCTTCTTGGTGAAAGTACTATTACTACATTTATTTAATGAATGAGGAAACTGAGTCTTAAAGAGGTTAAGGCACATATCTGGGATCTTATAGCACCAGCTGGGCCAGAGCTATGACAAACCAGGAGCTACCAACGCCAAAGTAATTTCTGTTAACCATTATATTGAACAGTTTTCTATTGAGCTGCTAACATTAGATACTTCACTTAAAACTAGAATCCTATATCCTTCAGTTTAAGATTGTCAATTATTAAGTACTTTTTCATAAAACTGGCTACATAATTTGCAGAGCCCAATGCAAAATCAAAGTGTGTGGAACCTTGTCCGGAAACTATGAAAATTTCAAGATGGTGAAAGCAGAACATTAAACATACAAACATGTATGTGTTCCTTTTGACTGTGAAGTCCAATGCAACCATATAGGTCCCATGCCCATGAAACAAGCCTAATGTTGAATCTTAGAGGACCTAATGGAGCCATATACACGGTTTTCACTGAGTAGTTCGGCAATGGTTGCCGCTTTTTAGATTATGGTAATCAAATGCTGGAACTAACAGAAATGAATATACATTCAAGACATATATAATTATGTATGTGGCATGTATTAACAAAGTATATAAAACCCGGGTGAGCTCCCGAGATAATTGAATCAATTCTAACGCTTTGGTTACAGAGAGGGGCTTTGTATGTATGTTAATGGGATGGTTGGCAAGGTAGGGGAGAGGAGAAACTAAGCCCAGACACAGCAGCTATGCACTCCTATGACATTAAATCTTTCCTCTTCTGCCTAGCTTTCAAGGCTGTCTAAATACAGTATTCACTGTCCCAAGTCGACCTTACCCCCCATTTTCCAACACATACCCTGTCTGATCTAGGCACTATGATTTCACACCATATGGTTACCCCCATCTCAGGGCTTCTAGGCATCGTTTGTTCTCTGAGACTAAGCTGTACTTACTCTACAGATTCTGCGATAAAGCTCAATCCTACTCCCTCTCTGGTATCTCCCCCAGTGACACTCAATCTACTCCATCTGTTCATTCTTCTAGATTACATTACATACTAACAAAACCTTGCCTTATTCACTTACTAGTTAGTTCCTCCAGTAATTGCTTGGGAGAATCAATATCCATTATTAGTGAATAAATAAATCTCTGCTCCTACTCAGTCTGGACGTAGTAGTGTTGCTGTTTTGAGAAATGGAACGTTAACACAACATCTTGATTTCAAAGCATCTCCTTTTGTAATTCTGGAAGCCACTATTTTCTCTGCCCACTGCATCTTAAAACGTATGGGATGTCTCCCAGATCAGAAGTCACATGGATCTCAAATTCCATGCACCCCAATTTCGAAGACCCAGAAAGATAGCTGCACTAGAGCAAATACCATATACATAATAATGCCAATATTTTTAGTTATATCATTCAAAATAGTTCCTCTAAATTTTAGGTTAAAATTGGCCTGGCTGGTAAAAAGAAGGAATGTTTAGTTGGTCCAATAAGAACTATGTAGGAACAAAAACACCCTCAAAATTACAAAGGGAAGAAAGAGAGGTGTTTTTACAAAAGTGGCAAGGAAATTGAGGAAATATTATTTGTTTTGCAACCCTAAAAAAGCAATAGAGTTCCTGATATTCAGAAAATGGTGGAATGGATGGTATTCAAGGCCCACATAGTCTCTCAGGCACTGGTCTAGATTAAATGGAATGCTTAGTCCATTACTTAGTAAAATTTTTACTGAGTGTAGATATTTGTACAAGGAAATAAACTAATGGGACACCTTATAAAATAAAAATGTAAATTAAAACATGTAATACTTATCATGCCATTTCCAAGAATGAATGACATGTAACTTTAAAATTACCTGTTCTATTGTAAACTTTCCTTTATCGAATAAGTGCTAAGTAAAAATTTTAAATGAAAATAAACCTGTTTAAAAATGTAGGCTGATGTGCTCTATAAAAAGAATAAAAAATTTATATTTTTACAGGTACATCAGATTTGAAATACATTTGATATAAGACCACAAACTGAGAATTACATTGTAATACTTTTCATTTTTATAATAGTCACATGTTAAACCTGTTAAAAAATCTGGAGAAACAAAAATTAAGATGCATATTTTAAATAATTTTTAGTACAAAGTAGAGGACTTTGCATAAATTAAACACTTGCTACAAATAGCAATTCAAGAAAATAGTCAATAAAAGTACTTTTTAAAAGGATTTCTAAAATATCAATTGGAAATTTCCAATGGCTTCTTATGTATAACAGCAACTTCATTATAACAACAATACCAATTTCACTTTTTTCCTGCTACACTTAATTCCATAAGGAAATCACCTATTAATAATTGTAAATAAAGCCTTTACAGATCATTCCTTATCTACACTTTCAAACCATAAGTGTTTTGAGTATCAATTTAACCTCAAATTCAAGAGACATAAAACTAGACTCATCTTCCTCTAAAATAAGATTTTGCTGTACCAATCTTCAGTCATCAAGGATATCTTAGAATCTATCATAATTTTTTCCTCTGTATTAAGTTATTGACCATAAAGCTTCTTTAATCTTTGTTCTGGCTTACCTGATCATTTTTGGTTTTGGTAGGTATTAGCACAAGTGATGAGCTAACATTGTAATGCCTCAGGCCTGGACTATGGCCACAGGCTGCTGATGGCTTCATTTCCTTCTTTCATCCAGATCCATCTGTGGACAATTTAATTCCTGAAAGTCCAAACTCTTCTTATATGCTCAAATTTCTATTATTCCCCAAGTCATACTTTGTAATACTGTAGCCACTTCAGGTTCAGGATTCAGTTATATTTCTAACCCACCCTCATTTTCATTTTAAGGAAAGCATGGATATTGTCAAGCAGGTAGGCTACAGAAAAAGCAGATAAAGTCACATCTGAAATGCGGCCCCATCTGGTTGGTCATCATAATGCCAGGACTTGTGCATAACATTATGATACTAGCTTGATTGTTAGAGATAAATCTTCAATTATGTTGAAGAGGTGACTTAATATTAAGTTTTAACAATGTTTTTACTAATCTGAGACTTTTCATGCACGTCCACATATTAGATAAAGATGTCAAATGATGTCCCCAAATATTTGGTTAAAAAATATGGTCAGCAAATCAAACTAACTAGATGGAAGTTTGGTTTAAATACCATACTTTGCAGGTTGTGGAGAATGGTAGTCCTAAGTAGATAGGCTAGCTCTGCTTCTTAAAGAGGGAGCTGAATGCATGGTTCTAAATTGGAGGACATGTATGTCTACAATGTGTAGGCAACAGTCTAGAAGTCTGTACACTCTAACAACATGTCGTAAGAGCAGTGAGTACACAGGTGTTTTGCTACATACAACACCTCTTTCCTGTGCCTGTTACAAGATGGGCACAAGAGACACTGTGACAAGTGGCTCACACCTGGCTAGACCCTAGAAATCATTTCTAGCTAATAATGTTAAAAGAACCTTTATTTTCAATTTTAGGTCTAAAACTTAAACTTAGGAAAATACATGAAGTAGTATGGTCCCTATCACTGGAGGGGTTTAAACAGAGGTTGGATAGATACTTACAGTGGCATCATAAAGTGAATTCACGCATTGTTTGAGGGGGGAGAGGTTTGAGATGATTATATTAAAGCCTCTTATGACACTCTAGACTTCTATAAACATTATCAAAGACATACTCGAGTGAATTTATACATGCATGGCATAATCTTTACACCTCACACAACCTGATATCTAAAGATAGGTGAAGAATTAGGAAAGGGTTTTTATTTTTTAATTTTTTTAATATAGGCTTTAGGTAGAAAAAAAAAACCCCACTAAAAAAAGGCATTTGCTTCGAGATGTCAAATTGTTGCCCCTATCTATGCAACAAATGGTTTTCCAACATGTCTGTCTCCCAATAATGGCTCCCCAAAATGATGTCTTATGAATTTCAAAAGATTTTTGATGAACTCTCCTGCCTCCAAGAGAGCTTAACTTTTATTATTAATTTATAAAATATCTTTTCACTTGGGATTCTTACAGGAGGCACTCCCCTACCAGTACCTCTAGGGTGTGGGTCGTGAGTGGGCTGGGGAGGTGAGATGGTCATTATTCCTTTGATCTTACTATTCAATGTGCGCCATTTGATATAATAAGATCCAGAACAACAGAAATCGAATTCTCATTTATATTTCTGAATTAGCATCATATTTTCCCATAGTGTACTCTTGGGAAACAATGGAGCCAATGGTGTGATGAAAGAATCTTCTCTTTATGCTGGCTTAATCATGTGACACTGGGGCAATGCAGGTGGTGATGAGGGATATAAGCAACTGAGAGATCTTCAGATCTCTACTACACTTTTCCTCCTTTTCAACTGACTTAACCAGTCTTCTCCACTAACATCACTGCAGTTTGTAAATGCTTATTTAATTTTTGTATTTTCTGTAAGATCTGAAAAAAAATCTTTTCTTGTTTCAGATGCAAAATAGAAATTACGATTTTGATTAAATATTTGCTAATAAATCCACAATCAAGAGGAAATAATTTACAAGATGTCATATTTATTATAATGCATAAAAAGAGAAAATGATTTTGCAAAATACCATATTTTAGCATGTGTGGATATGTGCATTTTCACTCTTCTAATCACAAAACTTTTCCTTAGTTCCATGTACTACTTACTGTTCATTGGGTCTAGAAAAATCACAAATAAAGTTGTCTTTGAAATATTCTATGTGAAGTTTACAAGAACAAAAAAATATTTTTACTAATTTAAAAAAATGGTTTTACTAAAAACAAAACATTATGAAATGTTTCCATAGTAAAATATTTTAAGACTTTTCAAGTTTTCCCATCTTTAGGGAAGTACACAAGTAAATCAAGGATATAGTACTGGTCCAGAGGCCTAAGTATCTCGATGTTTTGAACACTTTTCTTCAATCCAGAACTTTGATTTTGAACGCAGAGCACTAAGAATTGTAAAATTATCAAAATATTTCACTGCAACTGACAGGCAACTTAACCTTGTATGGGGAACCCTCTGTTTCATATCTGAATATCTCATCCTCTGCCATAAACTGAACAGAGGCATCAATGAAATGAAATTATGATAAAAGATAATAATTATATATCGCCATAGTTGACGGATAGGATTTAGAAGTCATAGCTGAGCTGAGTTTGAATTCTGGTTCTCCTTCTTACTAGTGATCTAACTTTGAGCTATTTAATTTTAACCTTCTGGGCCTTAAATTTCATATCTATAAAAGAGGTAATAATAGTAATTACCTCAAAGGATTGCTGTAAGGATTGAAGGATACATGCAAAGCACCCAGTACAATACTGGGCACAAAACAAGCATTCAATCAGTGTTGACTATTTTTACAATTTCTGTAAATGGAGCAGAGAACCTCGAAAGTAGTTCTGAAGCCCATCTCAAAAAGCAGCAAAGGGTTCAGTTAAAGGCAACCTGAGCTTTCACACCTTTTAGTTTCTGCAGTGGGCGATTTATTATCACCTGGATCTGTGCAGTCCAACAAAGGTAGCCATTAGCCACAGGTAGCTAAGGAGCACTTAAACTGTCCAGTCAGAATTAATATGTGCTGTAAATGTAAAATATACATCAAATTTCAAAGAAAAAATGTACAATATCACAATTTAAAATTATTTAATGATGTGGTGAAATGATAATCTTTTGGATATAATGGATTAAATGAACCATATTAAAATTAATTTCACATGTTTCATGTTTTTTGATGTAGCTACCAGAAAATTTTAAATTACATAAGTGGCTCACATTATACTTCTTTTGGATAAAGGTGATGTTGAAATTTGCTAATCATAACGTGAGCTAGCAGCACCTGGGAGCTTATTAGAATCGCAGGGTCTCAGTCCCTGCCCAACCTACAGAATCAGCATCTGCACCTCAACAAATTTTGAGGGATTCTTACGCATTGCTCCAGAGTATCAGCCGTTTAGTTAAGAGGGCAAATCTGGTCCAAGAGTCACACAAACGCGAACGAACACATTTGCTGTATTTAGGTAATTGTTCACCAAAAAAGGAAAGTGAAGGAGAAAGCAGAGGAGTAAAGAAAGAAAAAGAAACTCAAAGGAACAAACAGAAGCAGGTGTGGGCAATCCAAGCCAGGAGATTCAATGAAAGGAACTGCCAGACTTCTGCCTTCATTAAAGGTGGAGGGAGATGCAAAATGAGATAAAATTTACAATCAACACCTGTAAGGACCAGGAAATCCTCAGTTCAATGCCTTACCCGCCCCTCGGCGCCCTCAGCTAAGCTAGGCCTGGGCCCAAGGGGACCTGGGGTGCGACGCGAACCACCCTCCGCCGCAGGGCTGGACGGTTCCTCGGAGAGTCTCTTGATCTTCCGTCTAAAGCCCTGTTTCCCAAGACACACGACGCATTTCCCGGGGCTCACCTGCCTCCGTGCGGCCCTAACGGCCTGCGCCTTCGCCACCGCCACCTTCAAATCCTTCTGCAGAGAGCCCGCCCCCGCCAGCCCAGGCCCTGCTCCCGTTGGTCAAGCCGCTCATCACTCTAGAACTCCCGGAGGCTGTAGAGAACGCCATAGCAACCGAATTCGGAACTACATCTCCCAGCGTGTTCTGCTCTAAGGAGGAGCGAGGCGGCGCACAGGGGCTACCAATAAATGGGTGAAGTCGTAGTCACCTGGATGGGTTCCGTTTTATGCAAATTTCAGTTAAAGACCACACCCTTTATCATTTCTACCGTTTGCCCTGCCACCTTACTCGGTCTGTGCCACACCTCCCTTTTTCGCCTCCACGTTATTGTGTCCTTTAAAATAGCTTCCGTAAGTAGACTAGGTGAAAGCATTGTAACTAGTGTCTCGCATGGCGACAAACAGAGGTATCGAAATCTTGGAACAAAATCTACATAAACCCAGTCAAAGAACTCCCAGACCAGCAGCCTCTGGTTACGCCTTCTGGAAGGGGGCGGGGAAGAAGCGTACGCCTGCCCTCTTTGAGCTTGCCGATTGGTGTACTCGGCTGTCACTCCGTTATCTTCCATTTTTATCGGTCCCCCCTTCATTTGTTCCCGTCGTGGGCGGGGCTAGAGGCAGGGGGCGGTGAGAAGGTGCAGGCCCCTTCTTCCGATTGGTAGGCTGTTTGTCCCCACCCACCTGTGGGCGGAGACGGAGGGTGGACGGGGCGGGGCAGGCAGCCGAGGGAGATGAGGAGATAGGCGGGAGTGAGGGAGCGAGGGAGGGAGTGAGGGAGGTAAAGAAGAGCCGAGGAGAGGGGAACGAGCGCAGCTTGGTTGCTCCGTAGTACGGCGGCTCGCGAGGGAGAATCCCGAGCGGACTCCGGGACGCACGGAGAGGCGGGCGGGGATGGTGTGCAGGGCTGCGGCTCCTGCGTCCCTCCCCGCGGCGAGTGAGCTGCACTGATTTGTCCCTGGGGCGGCAGCGCGGACCCGCCTGGAGATGAGGTGAGGAGCGGGCTGCACGGCGGGGGCCTGGACCGGGGAGGCGGCGGGGGTGGGGGTCCGCGCGGGGTCGGCGCGATGGCCTCCCGGGGCGCGCGTCCCGCGGGCCGCCCTTCACCCCTTGCCGCGTGCCGGGAGGCGCGGCACTGGCCGGCCCCTGCGCCTCGTCCTTCCCCATCTTCCTGGGGGCGGCGGCGGGGCGGCCGGGGGGCCGCGGCGGGCCGAGGGGGTGGCGGCCGCGGGACGGGCTCCGGGTTGAATGGGCGCCCGCAGCCCTGGCCCGCGGAGCGATGTCCCTCCCTCCCTAGGGGGACGTGGGGGCGGTCGGTCCTTCCTGGGCTGACCCGCTGCCCTCGGCCGCCGGAGCTTGGCTCGCCGGCCAAGCGTCGCCTCCCCGCCAGCCTCCGGGGGGATCCGGAGCTCGCCGGGAGCGGCAGCGCGCCGCCAGCCTCTCCCCCCGGCCTTGAGTCCCCTGCTCATCCCTCTTTCTCGCTCGTGTGCCTGCACAGCCCCTGTCAGTGAAGGGCAGTCAATGCCGTTTGGCCCTGAATCGCCCTGCTGGGGCTGACTCGGATGGTATTTAACTGAAAGCGGCTCTCCTTTCAGTGGGAGCGCGTCCCCGGTGCCTGCCGCTCCTCCTTCCCTTCTTTACGCGCAGGCACGCTCCTATGGTGTGGACCAAAGGCACAATTCTGGTCTCTTCTTGCCTAAACGAGGAAATGTAATCAGAATCCCCAGGAAAAGGAAACCAGCAAGGAATGGGTTGTACCTTCTTTTACTTCTGTTTGCCTTTGGATTAGCAAACAACTTCGTGGATTACATTTCCTATGGGCATCTTTTGTTGTGATTCAGACTAAAGAAGGTTTTGCTTTTGAAGAAATAGGTTAGCGAGTCTCAGTTGAGTTGAAGGCTATGGAGATTTTCGATAGCCTCTTAATATGAAAGTTTCTTATAGAACTTTGCCATCATCAGTGCTATTATTCTGAAGGCAGCACCAGCCCGAAATTTCATATACATGCAGACTCCGGACAGATGCGTTTCTTTGTGCTTATCTGCTGGATCCTGCTCTAGCTGTTTGTGAATCAAAGCGTACAAATAATAAAACAAATACCATACAAACAAATGCATTTGGAAAATCTCAGTTCTGTCAACGAGGAGGCAGTTTTACGAATCTCTTTGAACGGATGGAGAGCAGACTCGGAGATCCCGTGGATTATGTAGTGGACAAGGGTCTGAGGGCAGCAACTGGGGCCAGGACCCAGCCGGTCAGCTGGTTTGTGTAGTACTATTCTTAATCTCTAAAATAGGAGGAATGTGTTTGTTCGGATACCTTTATGAGTAGATGACTTAAGGTGCAGAACCTTGAACACCCCTCAAAGTCATGAATTTTACCTGTTTCTTTTTAATAGGTTACTTAAACAAATTGTTTTGATGTGTTCGCTTATAATTTTAAAAATATACATTTTTAATATTGAGTTCTTTCTGTAGGAGGTTTGTAAAGAACCCAGGACCTTTTTAAGTAATCTATATTGAGAAACGAGGGACACTAGTGATGGCATTAAAACTATTTAAAACTCCTTAAGTAGCTCCAGTTAAGGAGTTTCTGGTAGAACTTTTCTTTAAAAGGTATTCTTTAAATCTAAGAATGTAGCTATTGAAATAGCTGAGGCACATAGTAGCTTCACAAAACTATTATTATTCTGCCTGACTAAGAGAGGAAATGAACAAATTTTTGATGTACTTTGGAACCCTGTGGTTTGTTCAGATACTAAACATTGTGAAATAGGGCATGAAATGAGTGGTAGCAAGTTAGTTCCGTGAAATGTTTGTCCATTTTAGCATTTTTTCTTTTTTGCACTTGACTAGCAATTTCTTTTCTTTTTTTTTAAATACTTATCTCTAATATTGGTAGTAGAATTCTGCTTAAGTCCATTTTTTTCCCAAACACCTAGATGGAGGCAAATTCAAGCTTCCTATTAGATGAGGGAGGAGATGCTGGTAAATTCCTCTACTGTAACTCATCTTTTTAATTTGCTAAATTTGTCAGTTACAGAGAATGAATGAATTACGTGTTGAGTTTATCACTCAGTTCAAATTCCACTGCAGTAGAGCTTTTCTCTTCTGAATGGCTCCAGTTACTGGACCTCAGATTACTTAAAGTAGCATTAACAGCGGTTCTTCTTAAATATGCACGTTTTTGACACCTCCCCTCAGAATCATACTTCCGGAGGTGGAAGCCTAGAAGCAATATTATTTTCAACCCATTTCTCTAGGAATGTCTTTTCCTGCTTGTGAAGTTGGAGAACCTCTGGCCTTGTACCTCCTTCTTACTGAGTACCCCCTAACACTGTCTCTTGGAGTGGATAGCAAGTTTTCCAAGTAACAATGTTTTATACCCTAGGCTGCTAATAAAAATTGATTGTGACCTTCAGATAAGTAATACACCTATAATAAATCTTTCAGACAGGTAGAGACTTTGGTTTATCATTGTAACCTAAATGCCTGGAATGGTATCTGGAAGGACTTGATTAAATATGTATGAGTGAACATTTTACAACCTTTACTTTTAAAATTATTTTTATCACTTAGTAGTCACTGATTTTAGAAGGTAAGAGCTACAAGTACTATATCCCAGTCATTCCTGAAAATTTGGTTGTTTCCGAAAGGAGAAAATCTTTCCTAAGCATAGAATGCTCAAGGTGATAAGCTGGAAAGAAGTCACCTAGCAAAATATTTGCTTAGAGACTCAATGTAAATCTAAGTCACAGTGTAGTGGTCAATTACTATTATCTCTATATCAAAATACCATTTTATAAATTATGATAAGCCTAGCATAATGCTATTAAAATTGGTTTCGAAAGATATAGAACACTGGTATGTTTTCTAATTTCATTTTCATACTGATAAAATATGACCTTCACGCCCTTCTTTCAGAGTCCATTATAGGACTCCATCGATTACAGATTCTATTATATGTTTGAGAGTGCAGTGACTTTGATCTAGTCATCTAACCTCTTAACTTCTCAGCTTTCTCAAATGAAAATGGAACTAATAGTAGCAAAGTTTAAATACTTCTACATGCTTACATAAGTTCTTGAGACATGTTCATTTAGTAAATGGTAAATACGATGATAAAGAATTGTGATATATAAAAATATAAGACTCAAAAGCTAATAACCCATTTAATTTTTGTACTATTGCACTTTATGGTAGTAAGCAGAAATCTATTACTTTAAAAAGAAGTGTCTTGCTAATTTCTTGGTACTAAAGAAATTGATTAGATAACTAGGCTGAAAACTCCTTAAATATTTAATAAACTATCAAATATTACATTAAATATCAGGTTTTTTCCTAAATAAAAATAACCCTTGTCATCACTTTCAGCTTAATTGTACATTTCAGGACCAAACTGATAATCAGTTTATGATGATCAGGTAGGTAATATCCCTTGTAAAGAACTGCACATTTATGGTAGAAAAATTAAAATACAGAAAAGTAAAAGTAGAAAACTATTAGATACTCATAAGTCCATTGCCTGAGCATGTCTCTTTTCAAACCCTTTTATTTTGTGTGTGCACATGACTATTCATATATAATTTTTGGCAACAAATTTGGGGTCCTGCTATATATATATATACGATTGTTTTGTTTTTACTTAACATATTATGAATCTTTCTATGTCTGTATTCAGTTATAATAGTTTAGTAACAATAATATTCCATTTTATGCATCTATAATAGTTTAACCTATTTATTTTTATTAGACATTAATTGTTTACCCCCTGCCTCCCCATTATCAATAACTCTGCAGTTGACTATCCTAGTATATACCTGTGAGATTTTTTTCCTTAGAATAAGTTTCTAGAAGTGGATTTGCAGAATCAAAGTACATGCTAAATTTTAAGGTTTTGATACATATTTGCAGTTTACCATTTAGAAAGATTGTAGCAATTTATACTCTTAGGATGATATATAAGAGTTCAGTTTCCCTCTCCTCTTCTTTTGGAATGACTTAAGCAGTGACAAACCCAGTGAATTATTTTTATTTTTAGGAAGAATGGGATATTAATGTAGCCTGTTTAGTAGTATGATGTAGAAAGTCATAAAATTCATACACCTGTGATAGTGATAGCTAATGTTTATCAACTCTTTTTGCAGCATTTTGTAAGTATTAACTCAATCTTCATAAAACTCATGCTTTGGATGTCTTGGAGGTAGCAGCGGTTAAGTAACTTTGAGAGCCAACAAAAAAGATCTGTCACTCTAAGGCCCAAAACTCTTGGCCACAGTGCCGAACTGCCTATTTTCTGGGCATGCTTTGTAGGCATTGGAGTACTTTTTACATTCTTGATTTCTGTTTTAGAATAACCTAGAATGTTAATAACCTGTTGTGTATTAATTTATAAATTAGATGGGGCACAGATTTGAATCACTCTCACTCATTGAGGGGTTAGTGAGTAAGTCAGCTCACAAGTACGCCTCACTACTGTCTAGAGTTCATATTGCAAAGCAGCTTGTTATCCTGTACTCTTGTGGTTTTCCTAAAGTGCCCCTGCATGGAAAACAGGATTAGAGTCATAGAGAAGACTAGGAAATTTGAAAAGGCAGGCAGTTCACTTGTGGTGTGGAGCGCCTCGGAAGCATAAGATTACATACAGAAAGACGTGTGATTAAGAAGATGGTGGGAGGTTGTCTGAACATTTCCACGTTAGCCATTTTGGAGATTTGAAGTGGCTTGTGGAAGTTCACTTCAGGAACGGAAGGCCTCACTATAGAGAGATGTCACCGATCCACTAGGAGATCATTAAAAAAAAAAAGTCTATTACTAAATGTGATAGTAGGATATCATTAAAGTTTTGTTGCTAATGTTTGTAGTCCTCTAACAACGTGCATTTCAAGCAGGTTAATCTATTCAAATTCACAAATGCCCTTTTGGCCTTTTTTTTCTGGTAGAGTTCATGATCGGTAGTTTACCATTCCAGCTTATTGCCCAGGGAGCGTTGGTGAAATTGTTTTGGCTTCAGCTCCCTGGCCTGAGTTCATCTGTGCTGCCTAGCGAGGTGGGACTGGCCTGGCTCAGTTTTAAGCTGGTCACCAAAGCCCATGCTCACTGTCACGTGGTGCGGAGCTTCATCCAGGCCACGAGGGAGTGAGACTGAGTACATTTCACTCTTCACTGAGTGGTAGTCAGGAATTGAACTGAGGGATGTGACAGAGTTTTGGATTCAGCAGAGTTTGAATGTGAAAATAACAAGGTCATAGCAGTTGGTCAAAGTTTTTTTTTAATCTTTGGTAGTTAAAATTAAACATCCTCTCCTTAATACAGGAGGGCACTGCTTCTGATCCCCTGCTGCTTTGGTGAGCATTTTGACTTGTTTGTCCGTGATGGTTTTGTTCATCCCTGCATTTTGTCTGCAAGTCCTTCTGGTGGCTGGTGGCATGCATTTGCAAGACATGGATACATACAGCTCAATGAAATGAACGAGATCAACTGGCTTTTAGTGCCAAGCTTTAACCAACCTAGTTAAGGAGGACACTGATTCTTATAAAAGTGTAGAAAGAAGATGCTATTAGAGCTGTGTGCATGTGCAGGCTGTGTGTGTGTGTCTGTGTGTCTAATGACTTCTTTCCAAGACAGATTTTCTGAGCAGGGGCAGTTCTGACAAGGGCAGCACAGATGAACCGCCCTTCCTGTTCATTATCTATAATGAGTCTGTTCATTGTTGATTCAGTGTTTTGTAAAAATCAATTTATTTTTGCTGTAAACTTAAGGTAATAGATATTAAAAGCAAATAATCATTCAGTTTTTGGAATTATTTCAAACTCAGCTGCTTCATTCTTGCAGTACTGGAGTATTGCATTTTGATCACTCACATATAAAAGCTGTATAGTTACTACTGAGAGAAACCTTGAAAAAATCATTCCTGGTATAGAGCAAGTTTCGGTGAGTATAGTCCTCCTCCTTTATTTCTCTTCCTCTCTCACTTATAAATAGTATCTAAAATTAATGTTTATTATAAATAATTAACATTAAATAATTCAGTAAATGAGAATACATTTTTTGGGGGTAGTGCTGCTCATTTTCAGCCACTTTCAAAGATAGTCATTATAATTGTTTTAATGTTCTTTAAGTGATTAAGGAAAGTGAGGAGGATAACTTGGTAGCGGGGTTACTAGAATGTTAGCTCCATGAGGGCAGGGAATTTTGTCTGTGTTGTTTCTTGCTGGAGTTTATCCTTAGGACCTAGAACAGTGCCTGGTACACAGTGGACACTCAACCATTATTTGTTGGCATGATTAGTGTTTGAGGACTCAATTGTCTGGTTGCAAGAATCACCCAAGTGTGGTGAGCTCGGGAGAGGCAGGTGAGGAATAAAGGAGACCAGCTGGTTTGGATTTTATTCAGAGTCAGCGGAAGTAGGAAGCTGATGTGAGTTTTAAGCAGGGGAGTCCCATGATTTGCTTTTGTCTAAAAAGATCACTATGGATGCCACGTGGGAGTGGTTTGACACAGATAACAGCCATGGATGTTGACATTCTTACCTAGCCGTGTACTTTTTCTTTACAGGGAGGATAATTTGATCTACTCTTTGAGGTCTCAGATGGGATGAGAAGAATGGTGATTTGTATAAACTTTTTGAAGTTTCTGAGGAAAAGGAAACCCCATAAAACTACTGTTATTATTGATCAACTAAAATAAAACAATAGGAAGAACAAGGATTATTTAATCTTTTAAACATTAAATTAGTTGAGGTTATAAGTATAGATTTCTGATAGGAGAGATTTTCTATTTACATTTCTTGGTGAAAAACTTTGAATACATGGAAATGAATCCTTAAAATAGCAGTTTTAGGAATTGTCTAACAGAAGCTGTTCATTTGAGGAAGATTAATTTGTGAAATGCTGCTATTGTCTGTCCAATCTGATGTTTTAATTAGTATCAAGGGGAGAAAAATACTGCAGTAATTGTGACCTTACATTACTTCCTGGTTCCATTAGTTAAAATCGCAGTCATTATCTGTTACGCTTAGTTGTTTTGATCTCATTAGTTCAAGTGATATTACAGTTGTGATTTGATAATTTAAAAAATAACATTGTTTTCTTACTACAAGAGCAATACATATGTATTGAAGAAAACTTTTGAAACCATAAAGAAAAAAAGCATACCCAGAATCTCACTGTCCAGCGACAATGACTGTGTACACCTGTGAGGGGGTCAACCTGCTCAAATTACGCAGCAGGTTAGGTGTGTGCAGCTGCTCAGTGTAGAGACACGAAGGCATGTTAGGGACTCTTGTCACCGAGGATGGTCCCATGGATGGGGCAGCCGGGGCCAGTCAGTGCGGACATTTGTGGCCCTGGGAGGATGCATCCTGGTGTTACTACACTTTCTGATACTTCGAGAGAAGCCAGAAATCTAGAAATATGGATTTAGTAGGAAATCTCCTGATTTTTTTGTGGGCCACAATTTTTATTAACACTAGGGTTCAAACGAAGCACTCCTGAGGGCTGAATTCAGTCTTTGTTGCCTTGCCGGTTTATAACCAGGCACATACAATTTTTTTTTCACTTCGTATGTTGGAGTAAATTCCCAGTTCCTAACAGCATGCTGCCCTCCAGTATGTCCCCTGGCAGTGTGTACCTATTTCCTGTCCCCTTACCAGCACTGGGTAAAACCATTGTAAAAAAATCTTAGCCAGTTTTATCTGTTTTATCTTGCATGTTTTGGTACTACCAATGAGTTTGAACATCTAATAAATGGTTATTGGCATCACAGAGATTTACTTGGTAACCAGCCACTTTGCTAGAACTGTTAGTTCTAGTAACATTTTGGTCATGTATTCAGTGCTTCCCAGTGTTTTTAATATCATATAGTATTAGCACCATGGTACCAAAGGCAGTACCAAATTAGTACCAAAGGCAGGCATCGTCCCCCAAAGCTGAGAGCAGTAGTGCCTCAAGCACCCCTGTACCCATTTTAAGATTCTGTGGTTGGGAAATTCTGAGTTTGGTCAGGGGATCAGTGAACGCTTAGCACAGGCTTCATGCCTGGCTTTTCTGTAGGTGTCTGGCTTTGAATCACAATAGAGTCTCAGCCCTCTAAGACCTAGAGATTGTTAGTTTCTCTTGGGCTTTTTCTGTAGACCATCGTATTTTTGTAAAAGGCAGTTTTTATTTCTAGAATGTATGTCATTATGTCTTTATCGACATGAACTCCTAAAACAGTGGTGAATGCTGGTTACCCTCTCATCCCTTAAATTCAATTTAATTCTGTTAAGTTCTGTTAAACTCTGGACTCTTAGCGAAAGTCTAAGGTAGACTTTGGTGACCAGTTTATTATGTCAATGACAAGAAAACCAAGATACAAAGCTGGGACTGTGCAGTGGGGACTTTTGGAATGTCTGTCTCACCCAGTTCGAATCCCTGCCCCGTCCTTTAACCTGTGCATTCACTCCCTCTGACTTCTTCCTCCCCACAAAGGCACAGAGGATTGAACCTGGTTTGGGGACTTGACCCAGGCAGCCCAGCCACTGTCTCTCTCCTGGAATTCTGAAGTGGGCCCAAGAAAGAGGGATTTGAGTTTGATGTGCTCACAGGCTGTAAGGTAACAAACATGGGAGTTACAGGCAGTTATGTTCTGCTGTTGTGTCTGGGGACAGAGAAAGGTTGTTTATACATGGAAAGAAGAAAGTGGGTATCTAGAAATAGGAAGAGAGAACACACCTGAGTCTCTGATTGCTTTAAACCTTCTCTTTAGTCCATTCTTGGGCTGGCTGCATTCCTGTTCCTGAGTTCTATGAAACACTCCTATATTCTCAACATTACCCCGTCTTTCCAGCTGAGGTTGGTTTCTGTTACTAGGCTCTATTTTTTTTTTTTTACACCTATACCACCTAGTCTTCCTAGGTGGTCTCCCATCCAAGTACTAACCAGGCCCGACCCTGCTTAGCTTTTGAGATCAGAGGAGGTCGGGTGTGTTCTAGGTGGCTTGGTTGTAGACTTGTTACTAGGATCTGAGTGTTCCCATTCTCAGTACTATATTTTTGTTACACTACCCCGTCTCATATTTCTTGACAATTGTCTGAGGAAGTTGTGAATTTATTATTATTTTCTCCATATCATCGCAAATGAAGGATAACAAGACACACAGCAGAACACACATTTAATCTATTCAGATAATACAATGTTATTGGAAAGGTCATTTTGCAAATGTGAACTCAGCCTCTGACCTCTCTTAAACCAGTTCAGATCTCTAGCTGAGAGAAAACAGGAAAGAAGAGATTTTGAATTTACTTCCCAAATATCCTAGAATTTCAGTGGTGTTATTTCCCTTCACATATGTACAACATTTTGACCTCGTTCAAAAAATGATACTAAAGACATTCCCAGTGTACAGTATCGTGTGCGCCCGTATTGGGGGTGAGTTTGAGGTCTGTTCAAGTGTGTTCTGTCCCAATCACAGAACCTAGACTCTTTAGTTTATGACTAGCAAGAAATTGACATATAGAGTAATTTACCTGGGACTAGGCTTATGCTTGGATTAGCTTCCTGTCTCCTGGCAATGTCATAAAAACTCAGTGCTAAGTTTAAGCAGTCCGCTACCTTAAGGGATCGGTTAGGTAGAGGGAAAAAGTGATGGGAAGGGAAGGAAAGGGTTGTAGTATAGAGAAGGACCAAGTTCAGTGCTGTAATTTTCTTTATTCATAGTTGTATTTGTCTGAACTTTTTCATTTGCAAATGGAAGAAGCACAGTGTCTTAAGAAAAAAGGGGAACTATATTGACTCACATACCTGTTGAGTCCCAGGGTTCTGATTGGCCTGCCTTGATCACACGCCTGAACCAATCACTATGGCCAGGGGAATGCAGAACTCTTATTGGCTGTCCTGGCCCTTTGGGCCCACCTTTCATACCAGTTTGTGAGGTCAGTACTTAAACTCCTGGAATTCACGGAAGAATGCTGGGTGGGGAGAACATGTCCCACACACTCACCATATACAGTGATCATATGGAAAAGGGCCTATGGTGACCTCTTTTTAAAAATTTAATGATAACCTTTAATAATAAAGTACCAAGACATCAAAGCAAGCAAAAGTATGTATGTATGAACTTTCTTCTCAATAAAGTTTACTTTTTAAATTTAAATACTCTGTATGCTACTCATAGAATTTGTGTTTTCTCATTCATGTTAAAATAAAATATATTTTACTATTCCGTGATTTCTTTAGAGAGAAGGAAGTTTAGGAGACTCATATATACTCTGGTTAGATCACCTGTCGTTTAGAACTGAGGACATTGTTTTTACCAGTTTGACTACTGTAATTACGGTTTTTTTCTGTGCCTAACTGTCAGCGTTCTCTCTTGGCTCATAGCTGGAGGTTGAACTTAGGGTTCATCTGGAACTGCTGGAAGAATGGATATGTGCTATACATTCTATGTAGTATATGTACTATAGAAAAGTTGGGGCTGAAAAGGGACATCCTTTTTTCAGCCATCTGCTTTTTTAAATTGGACTCTAGAAAAGACAGCAACTTGACCTTGTTCAGAAGGGTATGGGCCTATTTTTGATTTTTTGGGGGGGAAGGGAGGGTTTCTCATAGAGACTTAAAACAGTGGATAGCGAGAGCTTATGGTATAAAAAATATGTTGCACTAAATTTTTAAATTAGCATTTGTAATTTATTTCACATGTTCCTATTATAACAACTCCACCCAGAAACTTTAGTTCCTGAACCTTCTTCCTTTTACCTCAGATTGTCAGTTTCCTCCTAGTTTCATTTCCTTCCATATGCAGCTAGGACCTCAGAGTAGGTAATTTCAGCTATTTCCTTGCTCTGTTGTCCTTCTGTCATTTCTACCCTGCAGACCTCCATTTCTAGACTAACTTAACTGTCTTTTGTTTCCTGTATTTGTGCTGCTAAGAGTCAGCTGAGGAAAGCCATGCCATTGTGGACTCTTGTCCTTACCTATGTGGCTGTGTTCTATTAAGAATTCCTCCTTAGCCTTCTCTCTATTCCTCACAGACACTGAACCAAATTTACCCCTTTCCTCAAGCAGAGGCATCTGAACCTTCACTTCTGGGAAGGATTCTGCCTCCTGTTTGTGCCTGCTGCCCACTGCCCAGGGAGCTCTTATGAAGCTGTCTCTTCACCCTTACTCTGTGCTTCTTGAGATAAAAGGGAGAACGGAGAGGTAGGTGTCTCCTTCCCCTGGTTCTAGATGCTGTCCTTTTCTGTTTCCTCTGCGACTTGAGCCATTCTCTGGTACTCGGTTCCTTTAGCAGTGCCACAGCTACATCCTGCTCAACTGCTGTGTGCCAGGCATGTAATAGGAACAAGGAGGGCAGTACGGACCAGTCCCTGTCCTCACTCAGTGTTCTAGCGGACAGGCATACACTGTCCCTCACCCCCATGATTCAGCTGCTGTCATGAAGAAAGCTTGCAAGAGGACCTAATCTAGACTCCAGGGGAGATGTGATGTTTCTTTGGGGTCTGAAGTACGGGTAGGAGTTATTCGGGGAAGGAAGGTGGTAGTTTTCCAGGCCGAGGGGCCAGCGTGCTGGCAGGGCCTGTGCCATGAAGGAGCATGGTATATTTGAGAAGAAGGCCACCGAGGCAGCCACGAGGAGGTTGGAGAGGGGATTAAGTCCAGACCCCACGGGGCCTTGTAGGCGTGGGAGAAGGTTTGGTGTCCGTCTAAAAGCCCTGGCCTGAATTACGCTCATTCTCTGTCTCCTGTGGCTTCCGTGTTCTCCTGTCCTCTGCTCCCTCCTTCACGTCTGCTCAGGTTGTCTCACTTGACAAGCTGTGTTCCAATTGTTGGCATCTCACGTCTTCCTCCAGCAGTGGTGTTTCTTGGAAGAGTACTTACTTACTCTGTGTTGGATGTCTTCACTTCGTTCCTGTCACCTGTGGCTGTTTGGTTCCGCCTCTGCCTCGCCATTGTTGATTCTGTGCACAATTTTCCACCTATTTGTTTCTTGACCTTTCTGTGACATTCTACACATTCTTTCTTTAGAAACACTCTTCGATGTTGGCTTTCTCTGCTTTATGCTCTGTGTTTTTTCTACTCTTACATCTGGCACTGCTCAGTCCCCATGGAGGAATCCCTGTCCTTAAATGTTGCTGTCCCTGGAGCTGGTTATCTCCAGGACGGTTATCTCTACTCTTAGAGTTTCTACCTTGGATAAATCCTGTTATCTTTGCATACCTGGAGCTTTGCCCTTTCTAGTTTTAACCTTTTATACAACTACCTTCTATATTTCTTGGACTCTTCAGATTCAGCATGTCTAAAACATAGTGCACCCACTACCTTTCTTCTGATTAATTTTTTTCTCTGCCTGTATTTCTCATTGTGGTGAATGATAGTGTTATCTACCCTTTTGTTCATTTTTTTTCAACAATTATTTGTTGAGTACCTACTATATATTACTATGTTAGAAACTGTGGTATAAAAAATATATATATATTTTAGAAGTTTGGTTTCAGGATCCAGGGACAAAGATCGAATACCTCTGGAATTTTCCCCAGTGTCTTTTGTTATTCAAAATGAGCCCAATTAGACCTAACCTGAATTGATGCTAATGTAGTGGTTTCTAGCTCCTCCTCTCACCTCCTGTGAAGACTGCGGGAATGGAAATTGAGTTCAGAGTCAGTGATTTAATCGGACACGCTAACCTGATGATGCTCCATAGAAAAATCCTAGAATGATGAGGTTCGGAGAGCTTCTGGTTTGGTGGACACTTGATCTGTGGGCAGGCGAGGGCTGGGAAGCTCTGCACTTCCCTCTTCTGTACTTTGCCCTATGAGTCCCTTTCATTTGGTTGTTCCTGAGTTGTATCCTTTATAATAAAACCGTAATCACTAGCATTGCGCCTTCCTGAGTTCGGTGAGTTGTTCCGATGAACTATTGAACCTGGGGTGAGGGTGGTCGTGGGACCCTTAGGATTTGTGGTCTGCCTGGCACCAGTGCTGGTAGCTTGGGGATACTCAAAACGGTGGTGGACATACTGAAGTGAGACTGGGCCCTTAACTTTTAGGGGCTGCGTTGACTCCGGTGTTTAGTGTCAGAATTGAATTGAATTGTGGGACACCCAGTTGATGTCAGAACTATTTTTCGAACTCATTTTCTGATTATAGAGTATCTGGATATCTACATACAGTCCTGCATCACGCGATGACATTTTGGTCAGTGATGGACCACACGTATGACAGTGGTCCCATAAGATTATAATGGAGCTGAAAAATTCCTATCACCTAGTGATATCATACTACAATGTGTTACTTGTGTGTTAGAAGTGATGCTGGTATAAACAGACCTGTGTTGCCAGTTGAATACAAGTATAGCACATACAGTTGTATACAGGACTTAGTACTTGGTAATGATAATAAACAACTATTGGTTTATGTATTTACGGTACTTTTAATTGTTATTTTAGAGTCTACTGCTTTTACTTATTAAAAAAAAGTTTGCTGTAAAACCGTATGTAGCATTCTCATACATCTTGTGTTTACTGTGTCTCTTGATTGCATCATTTTCTCATGCTTTACTTAATCTCACATTATTTTGGACAGTGACGAGCTATACAGACTTGTAGCATTGGAGCACTAGGCTATGCTATCTAACGTAGGTGTGTAGTAGGCTATACCATCAAGGTTTGTGTAGGTGTGCTCTGTGATGTTGACGCAATGACAGATTTCTCAGAACGCATCCCTGTCGTTAAGCAGCTCATGACTATATAAAAGAGACTCAGTACCTGTCCATAAGCCAGATAGGTGGACAGGCAATTACAGTTTAGCCATGCAAGCCTGGACTCTCTCTCGTTCTGAAGTTGGTTGCTAGATTCTGTCAATTCTGCCTCTGAAATGCCCTTTGAATTCATCCCTTTGTCTTCCCATCCTTAGTTCAGCCTTCATCATTTTGCATTTACTAATTTGCTTTTACTGGCTGCTGCTTCCTGGCTGGTCTGGCTTCCTTAATCCATTTGGCTTTATCTACCCATTGTTGTTAGAGTTGTGCATTTGTTCAGATGCTGCCGCACAATAAACTCTTTCCCTATGGTTTTGTCTCCTATGGCTGAGGACTTCAGACTTTGGTATCAGGGCCCTTGTATACTCTTCAGAGTTACTGAGGACCTCAAGAAGCTTTTTTTTTTTTTTTTTTAATGTTCATTTTTAAAAAATATATTGGCCAGATTAGAAATTAAAACTGAGAAATTTATAAAATATTTATTTATTGAAACTATCTGTAATAAACCTATACATGCTTACATAAATAACAAATTTTTATGTAAGCTGTTTTACAAAACAAAAATTTAGTGACAAGAGTGGCATCATTTTACAGTTTTGCAAATCTCTTTAATGTCTGGCTTAACAGAAGACAGCTGGATTCTCATATCCCTTCCTGCAGTCAGTCTGTTGTGAAATGTTGCTTTGGTCGAAGTAGTTGAAGAAAATCTGGCCTTACACAGATATGTAGTTGGAAAAAGTAGGAGTCTTTTAATGGCATTTTCAGAAAATTGTGGTTATTTGATACTATACCAAAATTTGACACTGGTAGTTTCTTAAGGTTTAGTTGCAGTGTGGAATCTGAGATCATGTAAGTGAACTTCTCATACTCCATTACTATAAAATCTATTGATTCATTTTGCAATATGAATGGATATTTTATTCCATGTGATTTTTTTTTTTTAAGATCACATTTTGATCATTTGGAAAATATTGGTTCACTGAGTTTATAGATCTTCCAAATGTTGATATGTTTCATTAAATAATATTACAAAATCCTATTTGTTAATATCACCACCTATCTTATTAGAAAATTCTCTAAATGTTAAGAAGCATTAGAGAATTAGAAAATTCTCTAAATGCTCAAAATGGCAGATACATGTTTTCCAGATTTCTAAATTTCACCCAAAGGCTCAAATTTTATTATTAGCAGTGAATACTGTCATACTGTCAATTGTTTTTCTTGAAGCAACAGGCTCACTTCATTTATGAGAAACTGTCAAACCCTCAAGTCTTAATAACCATGGTTTTTCTGATGTTCTGCTGAATAAAAATTGTGTTCCATGAAAACAGTGGCTAGTTCAGCTTGTAACTCACTTGCACAGGTTTGTTTCCTTGAGACATTAGTCATAGTTGGTATGCCATAGTGCTTTATGACCACTTCCCTATTAGTCACACAAATATTAAACACATATACTCAAGTGCTGGGACTTCATAAAGTAATAATTTTTGATGATTCATCAAGGATATTCTGAAGTGTAACTTTTTTTAAATTTTAAAGTTGTGTTTTTTGTTTTTTTTTAAAGTTGAGTGCCTGGCAGCGAAGAATACAATGACCACAAGTACAGTTTGGTGCCACTGCTAAGGTGGCAGCAGTTTTACCCACCCTTGTTTTTTTGTTGGTGAATATACAGTGAGAAGGGAAAACAATGTCTGAGTACTACTATGATAATAATTTTGACCTCACAAAACCCCTGAAGGGGTCTTGGGAACTCTGGGGGTCCATGGACCCCACTAAGAATTGTTGCTTTGTAGGATAAAATCTAAACCTTTGCGCATGAAGCTTGCTTTGTGCTCCATCCCTGTAGACCTTTCTGGTTTCTTCTTCTTCTCTTCCATCTATACCTCACCTCCCCTGACTCTGGTCACCTGCACCTCCAAATATGGTCCTTTTGTCATATGCACTTAACCTTCACATTTCATTTCCTTTAACGTGGCATGTTCCTTTGCTCTCTATTTTCTGTCTCCCTCAATCTGTCACTAGCTTATCCTTCTAGGTCAGACTGACCTCACTGAGGTGAAAGTTCCTGCCCAGGCTATTAGTCACTTTCTCTGATTCCTATTCCCCTCCCAAAGTTTTGACTCTACCTCTTTCCCTCTATTTCTTAGATTCTTCTGATTTACAATTCTTCTTTTCCAAATTCTGTCCTAAGAGGAAAGCACTTTACATCCCTCTTGTGACTTAAACTTGTTCATGCTAATGTTTTACGTGTTGAACCTTCTTAGCCCTAATTAAATTAAAAATCTGAACAAATAGGTGGTGGGATAGTTTTTGGAGCCTTCTGCTCTATCAGAAATGGTATTATAGTTAGGTCTAGCCCAAGGACTATACCGATTTCCTTTTATAACTATGTGAATGATACCTATTTTCCTAGTCAGGAGGCTCTCTTAGAATTTTCTAGATTCTGGATTATATGTAGGTGAGTTCATCAGATAAGGGACCTTTAGATAAGTAATCAGAGTTGTGCTTAGCTTATGTAAAGTATGCTTTAGAATGACTTCTGGTATCATCTGACCCACACCCGTCACTCCTTACAGATGAATGTTTATTGAGTACCTGTCATGGCTCAGGTATTTTACAGGAGGCATTCACATATCCCATCTGAAATTTGTTCTCCACAGTTCTGTGAGATAAATGGTAAATACCATTCTGTTACAGATGAGAAAACCTCACATTTGCTGCCATTTGTAGTAATGAAAACATTGCAAATGGCATATTGGGTAGCTGAACTTAAACAATTCTTCTGTTATCACAAAAGTAAGTAGGGGTATTATAACATTATAAAATGATACTTGGTATAAATGAGTGTTTATCAGGCAGGCACGTTTCAGGGCTTTACCTTTTAATTCTAGAAGGAGCAGAACTTGTTTGAAAGCTCTTCAAAATTCTGAGATCCATTCATACTACGCAGTCGCAGCAGTGCTAGGTACATCAGGCAGTTATCCCTGTAATTATTGCTCAGAAAGTAAAATCTGTAAACTCGAGCATTGTGTTCATACTGGTTTTATCATGGACTACATTACCTTTTAGATTTCTTCTCAAGTTTGAGATTCAGTTTACAAAACCATTTACCAGTACAGAATCATACTGTAAATTATGGGTTTGAGTTAGATGGGCTTTTAGGCCCTGGCTTTGCTGGTAACTGTAACCTCTTAGAATTGCAGTCAGTATGCAGTCTAGACGCCCTTGAAAATAGACTGCTGAGTCAGAATATCCTAAATAGTCTTTGGTCAGATTAAGAATGTTAGAAAAGGTCTAAATCAGAGTGCTAAAATGACACTCACCCCTCTGGTTTTGGGCTTGCATCTTTGTGACATTCCTAAACCCCATCGGAGAGGCAGTCTAGAGTCCAGAATTGCATGGAACATTTGTGCGGCAGTGGAGGGTAGAACTTGAAAGTGACATAACAAAATGTAGCTACTGGCTTTTTAAAAACGTTCTCAGTTAGGCAACTGAGCAAGGTTTATTATTATTTCATGGTTGAGAGGCAGTATAGCAAAGGGATTAAGAGCACAAATTCTGGAGCCAAACTGCTCATCTACTGATTACATAACCATAAGCCAGCTATTTAGCTTTTCTTTACCTCTGTTTCCTCATCTATAAGATGGGGTGGTAGATCACAGTTCTTACCCTGTGGTGTTGCTGTGAGGATGCGGAAGCACATAGCATAGTGCCTCACTAAATGGTAAGCGTTTTACAAGGTATGATTACATTGTTGTTATTATTTTATCATCATCCATGGTCCAATCCTGGATTTATAATTTAAGACAAAAATGAGGGCATTACATAGTCTTATTGCTGATTGATTCTATGATCTCTCTTCTCAGTTACTCTTTTCATCTAGAAGGTTGGCGATTGTCTTAAGCGTGGTAGAGAGGGGAGGACCAGATGCATGTGAGGTTTAAAGTGCTTTCACCTACTTATAAAAAATAATTAGCACTCAGAACTCTTACAATCCAGTAACAAAAATAAAGACCCAATTAAAAAAATGAGCAAAAGACACGACTATTCATTTTTCCAAAGAAGATATACAGATGCCCAACAAGCATGTAAAAAGATGTTCAGTGTATTTAGTCATTAGGGAAACGGAAACCCAAAGTATGAGATGCCACTTCACACCCATTAGGCTGGCTGTTGTAAGAAAAGGAAAACTGGAAAATAACAAGAGTTCGCAAGATGTGGAAAGACTGGGATCCTGTGCGCTGCTGGTGGGAATGTAAAATGGTGCCGCTGCTGTGGAGAGCAGTTTTGCAGGTCCACAGTAAGCTAAGTACAGACTCATCGTATGGCCCAGCGGTTCCACTCCTAGCTACGGACTCAAAAGGATCGAAAACTTGTAAACAAATGTTCATAGTGGCACTATTCACTATAGCCAAAAGGTGGAAACTTTTGTATATCAATGGACAAACAAAACGTCGTATAATCTTATAATGGAATATTATTCAGCCATTAAAAGGGATGAATAATACATATTGTATTATAGATTAACCTTGAAAACATGATAAATGACAGACGCTAGACACAAAGGGCCCCATACTTACATAATTCTGTCTATATGAAATACCCGGAATAGGCAAATCTATAGAGTTAGAAAGCAGGTTAGTAGTTGCTGGGGGCAGGGTACGGGGTTTCTTTTTGGGATGATGAAAATGTTGGGGAACTAAGGATTGGTGATAGTTATACAACGTCATGAATGTATTATATGCCACTGAATTGTAAACTTTAAAATGGTTGAAATGGTCAATTTTGTGTTATGTATTTTTCCACAATTTAAAAAAGAAAAATAGACATGACATTTATTTATTTTCGTAACAGTTTTGTCAAAAAATTTTTCTTAAATTATTTTTTTGTAATTTTTGGATATGGTCATATGTAGTTCAATGAAACATATCACAGTTATTCTCTTGTAGATCTAGAAAAGGTAGAAAATGAAAGCTGTAAGAATTTTGATACTCATTCTTTCCTTAGTGCAAATGTTCTCAAAGTGCAGCCAGGAGTCCCTGGGGGTCAGTGAGACCCTCTCAACAGTCTGCAAGTTCAGATTATTTTCATAATGATAGTTTAAGATAGTTATTTCCCTTTTTAACTCTCATTTTCCATAAGTGTACCAGGGTAGTTTTCAGTGACCGTATTATGTTTGACGACATCCCTTTGATGGCTAATGGTTCATATGCTTGTATTTGTCTGTTTTTTAGAATTTTCTAAGGTAAGCTCTTCGGGATCCTCAATAATTTTTAAGAGTGTAAGAATCCCAAGGCCAGAATGTTAGAGAACCAATATCTTAGTAAAAATGTTATGTGCTCATAATAAAAAGTATGAAGTGCCTGTATAATGCATTTTTTGAAAATAGAAGGGAAAAACTTATAAGCCAAAAATTGTTTTTTGCGGTGGGGGGGGGCATTTTATATCTTTATTACGCAGGAGTTATTAGACTTAGAGCCATGGTATTCTTTTCAGTACAAATATTGGTGGTGGGATCTTTGGGTTCAAATAATCAAATTAAAAGTCATCAGCCTCTCTAAGAAAAACACTTCCTTTTGGTGTGGGCTCCTCCAGGCTTGTCATCACTGAGGTGAGGGCAGGTGCTTTGCCAGGAGGAATAAGCCAGCTCTGTAGCCAAGTTCCGGAAGCAGGGGGTGTTGCCAAGAGATCTGCATTGGGGTTAAAGGATGTGTCCTCCTACCTCCTCCCATTTTGCTCTTCCTCCTTACTGCCACAGATGCTTTTCTAGGACCAAGGTCCACACTGGGGTGAAATGGAAAGCAGAAACGGGCCGAGGGACGTTCCAGGCAGTTGGTGTGAAGCGGAGGCTCCATTAGTGTTAAAAATTGAGCATTGTAGTACTTTTCCACTTGTACCTCAGGGGATTTTCTTTGCTCTGGGGCCATATCCGTTACTCTGTCCCGAACTGCGGGTGGCAGGCCCAGACCCTCCCAGTGGAGCAGAGTGCAGAGCGTGCCCAGATGTTGCAGCAGAAACTTGTGGCAGGGCACTAGATGGTCCCTCCTCCTGCTGCTTTAAACACCTCTGATTTAAGACTTTAAAGCTGAATCCTTAGAATAAATCTTGTATGGGATCCTAAAGGTGCTGGCTGGAGGGGGCCTTTTAGGGGGGTGGGGCAGGAAGAGGATGCTTCCACTTGAGGCTTCTTTTCTATCATTGGTGGCCACTGCATGGAGTCCAGTCTTGTTCATTAATATTGTCCAAACATTCTGGTTTGTTTACATATATCAGAAGCAGAGAGAGAAGGTATTTTTACCTATTATTACATCTGCCATGAAAAAGGGCCGTTTGTGCCAATATTTTCATTTGAGCTTTAATATATTTATGAATTTTACTTTATACTTCTTTTTTCATAAAATAACATTTATGATATTAAAATCTGAATGGTTTTTTATTTACTCAGCTGCCCAGGTCAGAGGCTTATTTTATGCCTTACCCTGGATTCCTTCCTCTCCCTTACTCCCACTTGTGATCAAACTCTATTGATCTGGCTTGGTTCTCAAAGTTTTCTCTCTCTACTCAGCTACTGCAAAAAATTTATTCATCGAATTTTGAATAAACCTCATTTCATTTTTCTCACCTCATTTCATTTTTCTATACCTTTATCACAGGTAAACAACTGGATTAATTACCACATCAAAACTTAAAAAATATTGCCCCAAATGGGATCATTTATTAGTTGAAGATAAAGATGTTTCTAAAGTTTTTAGCACACCTGAGTGTTGCATTTATGTGTAGATATGGCTTGAATATTATTACTCAGGAGTCTGGTTGATTGCTTGTACAGCCTGGCCTTTGATGTGTATAATTAAGTGAGTCTGCATTTAGTGTGTTCTTTGAGGAAGGAAGCCAGTTCTGTTTACCTTGAAGACTGGAAGGCTTGAAGTGATGTCTGTAGTACTCACTGGTACCTCTAAGACATCTTATGTGGGTATGGTTTTCTTGTTGATCCCCTTTTTTTTTCTTTTGCAATTTTTTCATCTGTTAAGATTTCAAGATTTAGCAGCTCAATCCCCTCAAATGATTTAATTATATTACAACTGGAATTTTGAAAAATATTTGAAAAATGATTTGGCTCTTTTTAGGAGAGTTTCTGTATTCTGAAGGCCTAAACCACGTAGGCTGGAACCTTCCTCAAACTCTAGTATGAATCTGAATTACCTGGAGAGTTGTGATAGAAGAAATTATTTGAATGGCCTGCCTCCTTCTTATTCCTTAGGTCGCGGTAGGGCCCAACATTTTGAATTTCTAACAAGCTCCCGTTTATACTGGTGCTGCAGGTCTGGGCCCAGACTGAGAACCACCTAGGCTCAAGTGTCAAGTCAACTAAAGGAAATAACACGGAGGGAGATTTGGAGCCCAGTGTGTTTCAGGAGAACCCCTTTGTCCTTCCTGAAGATATTAGAACTGGGTCTGGAACATGAAGAGAAGGAGAACAGGCATAATCCCTTAAATATTTTGTGATGCTCAATATAATGAAAGAAAGTCATAAAGAGCACTTAGTCTCTCCAGACACAACTGCTGTTAACTTCTTGCCGTTTATTATCTCTGTATGTGAATATACCTATTGATATGTATTATCCTGACCCTGGTTTTATAACCTATTTTTTAATGTAATATCTTTTCATATCATTAGATGTAATTCTGAAGCACCTTTTTTTAGGTACAGAGTATCCTAACCTGAAAAACATAATTTGTACCTGAGTCTTTTCAAACAACCCCAGTCCCCTGACTCTGACGGTGAATTCCCTGAAGTAGACTTGGTAGGTCAAAGAGCATGTAGAATAGAATCTAAGGCTATCGGTCTATTTTGCCAGATTGTCTCCAGAAACTGATTACTGCTCAGGCTCCAAGTCTATACTTATTGCCATTTTAATATTCTCTACCTTGATAGGTGAAAAATAGTATCTCCTTGTTTTAATTCAGTTCTTTTGCTGTTAAGCTTAGCACTTCTTTTCATGTGTTAATTGTTCAGTTATATTTCTTCTCTTTTGAATTTTTGCTCTTGTCCTTGTCTCATTTTCTTTTGAAGTTCATCTTTTTCCTTAATTTATGTGAGCTCCTTATACTTAGGGATATTAATTCCTTATGTCATATGCTTCAGATATTTAGTCCCAATTTTTTATTTGCTTTGAAAACTTACTTGTGTTTTCTTTTATAGAATTAAGGCCTCTCTTTTCCCTCATCTATTTTATTTTCCATATTTAAGGTTTTTTTGTTTATGGTGTCCAATGAAAAAGTCCTCCCTCCAAGATATTATAAGTATTAACCATATTTTCTTTCATTGTTTCATTTATTCACTAGAATCTTTAAATTATCTGTAATTTATTTTGGTATAAGCAAATTTATTCTAGTGTGAGCAAATGCGATTTACATTTTCTTAAAATTGAATTATTTGGTCATACTGTGCAAACATTAGGCAAATTTAGGTAGCAAGTTGGAGGTAAATGTTAAGTTTTCACACTGCTCTGAGGGGCACTAGGAATTCTGAGAAGCCTTAAAGGGTTTGCCATGAGAATGGAGGTGAGAAGGCAGGGAGGGCTGAGCAAGTATATTGGCATTTCCAGCTTTAACTTCTCTCAAGAACGATAGCCTTAGATGGTCAGCCAGGCACCTACAAAACAGATCATCTCGGACACCTAATATAAGCTGTTCTGTTCAAAATTGACATGAGTTATTCCCACTTTCTGTGCTATTCCGACTTTCATCTACACACCCAGACTTTTCCATCTTAGTAAATGCTGCCATTATGCACCCACTTGCACAGGCCAGAAACTTCATAGCTATCTTTTATTCCTCTCTTTTCCACCTACCTGGTGTTTACTGCATCGCTGAGTTCTGTAGGCTTTCTGACCAAGATATGTCTCGAATCTGACCCCTCATCTTTCCACTGTTAAAATGTTAGTGTGGGCCACCACGGTCTCTTGCATGAATGTCTGCCATGATCTCCTCGCTGTTTTTCTTGATCTCACTCTGCCTGCCTGGCATCTGGTCCACGCAGTAGCTTCTACAAATCAGACCATGTCATTCTCTTGCTTAAAACATTTCGAAGACTTCACGTTACATTTAAATAAAAGCCAGACCTTGAAGAGATCCCTGTGCTCTGGCCTCTGTTGCCTTTCCAGTTTCCTCTCATTCTGCGCTTGCCCTTGTTGACTTTGCACCAGATCGTGGTCTCTCTCTATTCCTTGATCAGGTTGTTTTCTTTCTTTGGGTCTTTGCACTGGCTGAACCTTCTCTAGAACATTCTTGAAACTACACTGAAAGTCTTCTTAGAGAGGCTTTCCTTGACTGCTGAGGCTCATGAAGAAACCCCAAATACCACCTCTAGTCATCACCTACCTTACTGCCCTACCTTATTCCCTTTGGATGATTCTCTGTGAGTTGATCGTATTTACTTGTTTTTCTTCCATTCTAGAATATAAGCTCTGAGTGCAGAGACTGTTTTGTTTCCTTCTGAATTCCCTGCACCTCATCCTGTACTTGGCACGTGGTGGTACTGATACTGGTGGTGGGTAACCATTCCTGAAACTGCTCCCACCTCGTGGCCCTCTGTACC
Organism: Eonycteris spelaea; assembly: GCA_003508835.1. Classification (NCBI taxonomy): domain Eukaryota; kingdom Metazoa; phylum Chordata; class Mammalia; order Chiroptera; family Pteropodidae; genus Eonycteris; species Eonycteris spelaea. The sequence goes on from PUFA01000025.1 coordinate 14,306,236, forward strand.
CTGCACACTTTAATCGGAGCATTTCAGCTTTCATATCTTGAGCTTCGGTGTAAGGTTTTGCTTACAGAAAGTTTTCTTGGTTAACAAAAGTCCAAAGATAATTTCCTTAGAAGAATTTGCTTAGAAGAATATCTAAGGGTATATGAAGAGGAAAAGATTTTAATTTCACATTTCTGTCAGTGTTCTTTCTAGTTTATAAATATATTGGTGATATGGTTCCTGACTTTTTAATCTAAGTGGCAAGCCTGAGTACAGCATAATGATTTTAAATATTTCTTCTCCAAGGGCACTTCTTTCTTTACTACTGAATTACATACCATAGATTGTTTTTATCCTATAGGTAGGGAGATCATGAGATGATATCATCTTATATTTACCCTTTTTGAAGAATGCTTCCTGAATCTCAAGCCAAAGCATTTTATACAGCTTTATCGTGTAAATATTTATGTTCCAGGTGTGTTATTCATACATATAAACATATATTCTCCTTGATCTATATGTATATGCATAGTATTTATATTCTGTTGTTCTCCATTAAATTGTAAACACTCTAGTTTGTGAGTTCTCTGCTTCCCTTTTTAACTCCTCACCGCATTGGTATTCTGATGTGTACCAGGCTGCTGCTTTAAACATTGTTTTGTGGCTTGTAATACTTCTGCTCAAAAGTGGCATATGCTGTTGCTGTTCATACTTTATGGGCCAGAGCAAGGCACCCAGTCAAGCATGGCCTCAAAGGGTAAGAAGTATAATCTCCTGCAGGGATGGAGAGGTAGGAAAGGCTCTTGTAAGGGAAGGGCAGCAAATATTTTCACAATAATACAGTCTGTTGCAGTGTATTTTTGGATATAGTGACATTACAGAAAGGATTCTTTGGTTTTTTGAGAGATATTTAAAGTTGGAGGTGGGAAGGCAGGAAGATTTACAGCTATGCTCTTAATTAGGTACCTTGATAATGAGGATTTACTAGTTATATCTTTATTACCGTTTGGGGGATGCAGACAGTGGATCTAGTACATGATAGCTGCTTAATTATGTTTGTTGGAATAACAGACAAAACTTCCGGCAATAGGAAGAAAGCAGTTCTTTTCATTATCTTTAGTGCATTTTGCAGTGTAGTTTAAAACAATTTTATGGAGTGGTTCCTATGAATTGCACCTTTATGTATGAAATGAAAATGCTTTTTTGTTGGTCAATACAAAATGCTGTTCTTTTAAATGGCTTATATATTCATTATAGAAAATTTGAAAAATGTGCATTAATTACAATCAAGGAAAAGATTGCCTTTTACCTGGCTACTCAGGAAACACCTCCGGTGTTTATTGTATATCCCACTATTGTTTCCTCTTCTTCCTTTTTTCTCCGTATAGTTTTGAACATTGTCTGTATTTATAGTCATATTGTAATCACTTATTATTCTTCCTTTTGTTACTGTTTGGGGGGCGATTTGAACTCTAGTGTTGCCCCAATGGCATGGGGGTGGGGTGGTGGGTGGTGGGGTGGTGGGGTGGTAACAACGCAGAAATGCAGTTAGTATTTTTTCTCTGATCTTTCCTGCCGACGCAGCAGAGTTACAGGTCAGGGAGATTTAGAAAAAGTAAGATTTATTAACAGTATGCTTTAGAAAGAAACTTGCCATGCTAAGGAAGGCTTGTCGCCCTGTGGAATTTGAGAAGCGAAAAGATAAAAAATAGAGTATGCTCTAAGGGAGGAGCAGGTTCTCAGGGAAGTGAACTGTAACACCGCTGAAGTGGGAAGGTCTGTATCTTGTTAGGGCCAGATGGGTGGTTACAAAGGCGTTCCTAGGTGATTGGCACATGAGGGTGTTTGGATTGACTCTTGGCTGCTATATCACACTTCGCCTAGCGCATGTGCTTACCTAGAATTCTGCTACCATGGGGTGTGCGTTGCGTGGTCTCTGGGTTGGGCCTCCATTTGCCATCTCTGACTACCTACCTAACACTTTTGCAATATCTTTTGTTTAACATAAAAAGTTGTGAATCAACACTTGAGAGAGTGATTGTGACATAGATGATTGTTATAAGATTAATTTTAACTTTCTCTCTTCGTGACTCTGTTTTACTCTATATGAACTAGTCACTCAATCAAAAAGGTTACACCCTATTCTTATTCCCTCCTTCACTTTCTTAAGAATGGAAAGGAGCAGAAGAAAGACTAAAGGTGGTCAGCGGGCCTGTAAAAGAAGGTATCAAGATAATTTTCAGACTAGATAATCAGTGCCTGGAGAATCGAGCCCATTTTTTAATTTGGTCTTTTTCTTCTTTTACTAAAGAGATCTCTTTTTCATACCTTGGAGTTTGCACGTCTTTTGAATGAAATACATGTCCAGGATTTGATAATAAGTTGACTTTAGTCCTATTATCTTTTTGTGACTGATACCCTAGATAAGTTTAATGTGAGTCACTCAAGAACCCGGACCCCTGCTTGAACCTGCAGAGAGTGAATGCCCTCTCTATCTAAGGTTGAAGCATTTTTTTAGTTAGCGACTAATCTTTTGTTAGCACCCCATTGGACAAGGTCACCATGCCTTGTTCTTTTGTATCATTAATCATCTTCCGTCTAAGCTTTGGAAACCTGGCTGCATCTTGAGTCATGTGTCCGTTCACAGTGTTGGAAAGCCACCCTGCTGAGGCGAATGCATGAGTGTTTGTTGTCTCAGGATAGATCTGAGAACTGGTTTATCTCCCGTAACACAGATTGAATTCCTTTTGAGTTACTAAAAGCCACCTTTGTGTCCACTTTACAGAGAGATCTGATCAGGGCTGTAAAAGTTACCGTAAAGATGACATGATTAACCAAACCATTTATTAAACTCTTTTGAGTAACTCCCATACTTAATGTAATTTCCAAATATTTGAAATACCCAATATAGACGCAGGAAGCATAGTGACCAGTTTTTGAGTTTTGATGTGTTTCTCCATGTCAATTTTTGTAGTTGCTACCCTTTTTAGAAACATCCACTCTGCCAAATAGGTTAGGAATGTGTGCAGAATGACAGCTTGAATAATGTGCGTGTTTGCTGTTGAAGCAGATGCCTCTAAGTAAAGATACCAGATTAAGAGAAGGGGAAAAGAGAATGTGCACACCATGTAACATCTGTGAGAGATGTGAGCCCTGCGAGTTAGTCTTCATTTCTCATCCTAGATTTTATTTTAATGTTTCCTGTTCTATTAAAGCGCTTTGATTAATTTTATATTGGTAGAATGCTGATAACTTCTTAAAGAAATGTGATTCTTAATAACTGAGTTTCCATGGGACTATATACCCAATCTAACATGTATCTCCTTTAAGCAAAGTGTCCATTATTAAGGTCAGCTCACAGGTCCTACAGTAGTCTGGATTGTCAAGTGTCTCAAATCGTTTATGGAGACTAAAGTGATCTTGATGGCACTCATTAGAGGACTGATTCTATTGTATAAAAGATGGTCAGGGCTTTGGTCTCTGTTGCATATAATAATCAGCAGGATCCAAAAGAATGAAATTTCCCAAATATGGAATAGCGTGATTTATGAGAGTATTAATATAATAAGGTGATATGTCAAAAATTAGCTTAATTTAGTTTAAGGTTAGTTCTTAGGAACTGATGTAAAAGATAGTTTAAAATTTGCTAAACTTTATTTAAAGCCTAGATTTTTGGATCGAAACAGTTTCCTATGGTATGCCATAAGTTTCTTTAACATTTCGGAAAGAGTATCTGTTACTAGGAAAAAAAAAAGTGAACAGCCATTCTTTTAAATCAGGTTTAATTGCAATGGCATATACATGAGAAATCATATTAACGTAGGGACAAGTAGTTTCGTAATTCAACCTTTTACTCCTGTGTGAACAACAGAAAAATTGTAGGATCATCCTAATTGTTTTATAACTATAAAGAATTAAAAAAAAATCTTGCTATATTACATTCCTTTTGAATTCTTGGTTAAATAACTTTTTTGAGCTGGTAGCTTATAGCAGTAGGCTAGTTGAAAGGCATTTACTTTCCAAAAGTTAGGTTTCTTCTCTTTTTCTAACCTTTTATTTTGAAAAATTCCAACATCTACAAAAGGGCGGGTGGTAGTAAACCCTTAGAACCACATCCGTTCCTAGCTTTAGTAACTGTTAACTCTTGGCCAGTCCATGTATCCTTCCAGCGCCAACTCTAGATTATTTGGAAGCAAATTCTAGACATCATATTTCATTAACGTGGGTTGCTTTTGATCACGGCAGTAGAGCCATTTTCCCTCCTGGCATTAGCACAGATGCCGAGGTCTGAATAGAATTTATAAGGAGACAGACTCTGCATTGAAGAGTTATTTACCTTTTAAGAAAGGAGCTCATATTTTCACTGGATACTTCTTCAAGTTTCTCTTGTCTGTCAAATAAGTGGGTATTTGCAAAGTTCTAAAGTGGTTATCTCTTTGGAAATTCCTGTAGTAAGTTCAGATTTAGTCATCCTATAACTACTTTGGCTGTGCCTTATCTGAATAGTATTGAAGGGAAGAAAGAATTATTTCACCAAGAGTTGGCATTGAGGAGAAGTTAGATATATTGGTTATATTTAGGAAGTGCCCCTTAATGCTGCAATAATATACTAGCTTTTAAAAGTACTTCATTATAGTAGCTCTTAAAAAACACAAATAAAACGCTTAAAGGTGATCTTTTTTCCTAGCCATCAGTGGGACAATTTAATTCCTATTTTGAGTCAAAATAAAATTTTCTTTTAAGCACTTGGGATCTGCAAGTATTGGTTGATTCATCCTTTGTTATTAAACCTACTGGTTTCCCAGGCCACTGTGTCTTTTTGTGTACTTTGACCTTGCACTTTAAACTGAATTCCTTTGTCCTTTGAAAGAGGATTAAAAAGCTGTCTGTTTATATTGGCGAGTGTGAGAAATAGAATTTTCACTTTTCTCTGATTTATAAATTTCAAGGGGCTTTAAAAATAATAATAGTTTCTCAATTCACTTATAAAATAAGTAGAGTCAGCAGATTAAATAGAATATTTGAAGTGTTTTTCATCTAAAACTAAAGCCAATTTTGCCTTAATTGTTAATTCTTAGAGTTTTTGAACATAGAACATAGAAAACTGTGGGGTTCACTTTTACATTTTACAACGTTACAATCTATAGAGTAATTGGTGACTTGGTTATATTGGATGCCGAGTGCTGGACTGAGCTAGATCAGGAATTTAATTTCACTGCGATATGTGTCTAGTTTTCTTCAGTAGCTAAACAAGTAATTTATATTCTACCTATTTCACAGGAATGTTGTTAGAAGTACTATAATTAGATTTTTTTTTTTAATTTGCAAAAATATTTGAACTGCTTCACAGATTGGTGCTATTTAAAAGCAAGGTGTTATAACATCTCATTCTTCTTGCTTTGCGTTTTTGACACTAGAAACATATTGCTTTTTGTCTTTTCCTGGTACGGGTTCTGATACATGTTTTGAATTTATTCTCTTAATGTGTTTAGTGCCTGGGACACTATAAAAGCATTCTTGAGTCCCATTTTTAGGACACAATGTTGAGTCTGGATGGATGGCTAAATTAATGACAAGGGAATTGAACTGTGCTGAGTGCTTGCCTGTGTAGCCTTCTGGCCTCTCCACTTTCAGGGTTGAGTTACTGTTCACAGTGACACGTTTCACTGTCTGCGACTGGGTCATTTGAATAAGATTGCCTTTGCCCGGCCGTCTTGAACTCAAATTTTCTCTTATTTCTACTCACTCTATTTTATATCATAAATTTCAGGACGGATGGGCTACTTGGCTAACTACTGCCAAATGGAAAGATTAATAAAGTCAGAATGAGAGCCTTCACATCACGTGGCATAAATTAGAGTGAGCAGGTGTGAGGCTAGGCCTGGGTCGCTGGACTCATCCGTTTTTCTGAGCTGCTTTGTGTGTTTAGGGTGAAATAGTTCTTTTTATCCGGTTTGGGTTGTATTGTTTGAAAAAAAATTAGGATATGCATCATATATATTTTATAGAGTATTCGTTTTTTTCTTTTAGTCCTAACAATATTTGGTCAACATTATACTTAGTTAAGGTTGAAGAATTCTAATCTTAGGAGAATTTTAATATTAAAGAATTTTCGAGCCTCGTTGGGATGCATATAAGCATGAGCTTTTCCTGTAATGTGATGATCTATGCTATTTAGGTTTGGATGTTTCTATCTTATGGAACTTGAGGCCAAAGGATTTGGGGAGGTAATTTTTCAGGAAGCTGGACTCTTTCTCTCAAGGTAGTCTCCTTTGTTACATTATTCTCATCTACTCAAAGGGTTGGTTACTGTTACATTTGGAAATGAAATAACTGCTCAGGACCACATTCCACATACACAGGTAGGGACAGTGGTCTGTGGGTTATGAAATGTTTGAAAGGGGTTCACATTGTATCGCACAACTTGAATTGTTATCCTGTGATAACTGCCTTGCTTTTGAAAAGTCCTTAAAAAAAAGTAATAACATACTTTGGTACTGAGTAAATAAAATAAACAAGGGAACCTCTGATGTTAAACTGAACTTGTTTGATTTTAAGGCCAGCTAAATGAAGACTGTTTCTAAGAAAAACTTGTGCTGTGTACAGATAAGGAGGAACCTAAACATTTTGATTGTTGCTTCCAAAATAGCAAATTTCTGGAATGTGATTGATTACCTGGTTGGTTTAGCTTTTAAAAAGGTACCCTGCCTATGTTAAAATATTAGGTTAAAAAAAAGTCATCACTGTTTTAATTCAAAGCTTTTTTTCCCCTTGAAAAGGCATATGTTTAAGCATCAGCTTTATTAACTGGACTGCGTTTTATGTCTTTCTGTCAGAACTCCAGATAATTGATTTGCAAATTACATTGCTAATATAATACTGTGAAGTTTAGGAAACTAGTTCATTTCTCTTGTATTCCTTGGAATGTTTTTGGGGCCATATTCAACTTTTAAACTCATTATTGTTTTTTTGTTCTTGGTTTGTTCTTGTTTTGGAGAATTGAAATTGGTTCCCGAACATTTGTAGGACTACACAATAGCAGGAATCTGACTGCGAAAAGACTCCTTGTTTAGTGTCCAATTTATGCACGTGGCCACTAAAAAAGTAGAAGGGTGATCACATGGAATTCTCAGTATTTACTTCATTCATTCATTCTAAAACCCATTCATTCACTACACATTGTTTGTGTGCCTTTAATGGGACAAACCATGCAACAGATGCTGGAATTCGGAAACAAGTTCTTGCTCTCAAGGGACCACAGTCTTGTCTAAGAAACAGACAGTAAACAGACAGTTTACAGTGAATCTGTTCTAAGCTTAGAGCATGCAAAGGGAACAATAGAGGAAATCAAGACACTGTTCCAAGTGTTTTACTTACATTAAAACTCATTGAATTCTACTTGTTATTGAAGAAAAATGATTCTGACACTTGTAAAATTATAAAGAAGACTTTATTCAAGACTGTTGCACTAGAGAGAGATTGGACTCAACTCTGAATACACCAAACAAGAAGTGGGGATTTGTAGGCGAGGAACAGGGTGAAGGGGTCAGTGGATGGAAAGTTACTAAGACAGAGACCTCAGGGAGATTCTTGCTAAATTTACCTAACAGGATTTTTGCAAAACCCGGGCCAAGGACATACACATCAAAGGTCGGGGATGAAGAACTTGATCAGATACCAAGTACGATCAGATGTCAGGGGTAGGGAGGTTCTCGCTAAACTGACTTAGCAGGATTCTTGCTAAAACTGGGCTAGGCAGACTAAAGACAGGATGGGGGCCAAGGCCGAGGCTGCCTAGTCAAAAAGAGGGCTCAGAGCCTAACTAAACCTTGGTCAGGGAGAGAGTTTTTGTTGTTACGAGCTTTTTAAATTAGGTACTATTTTCACCTGCATTTGACAGATGAAGAATCTAAAACTTAGAAACAGTCTAAGCAACTTATAATAAGTACCAGAGCTAGATGGTTGCTGGTTGCTTTCTATCTGTTGACTTTAAACTGTTGAGTATCTTTTTGACTGTGTGCCCAGCCTGTAATGGTTCAATTAATTAATTTTTGCTAACTTATTGTGAGAATCAATAGAAATTTGTCTCTATTTTAGAGTGACTTGTGGTCTTGGTATCAACACTGTTTTGAGGCCCATAATTTCTACTGAAGCAGCATACAGGTTGTAATACACAGTGACATTTAAATGTTAGCAGCTTTATTAGAATTTAAAATGGTTGGTATGACTGTAAACATGTCTATTTTTTAATTTATTCAGCAGAATAACATTTTTCAGTCAGATTTCTGGATCTCACTTGTTGAAGTAAAGCTACAGAAGAAAGAAAATATAAAAACAGGATTTCAGATTTTCTAAACATAAAAGATTTTAAACATTAACCAATAATCTATTTATATGCAAAGCTCTTCAAATATAGGTGAGTTATCCTGTAAGCTTTAGGAACAGGCTGTTTTCTCAATTGTTGTGAGTGAAATATGACCATTTTTGTGTGATTTTACTTTTTCTAAGAAAAATAAAAATTAAAAATAGTTTATATAGCTGCTGCTTCCTCTTAGCTCAAAGGTCAGTTTCTTTAGATTGCAAGACGTTTTGGAGGCTACTCTCCACCACTGGGTTCCCACCCTCTGTACAGCATCAGTTGTATTCTGTCATCCTTTTTAAATTCGTGCCATTTTGTGCCCTTCAGAATTATCGACTAATCCCTGGGTACATTTTGTATTTTTATGTGGTGCTTTGCGTGCTTTTCATGTTGTTCTTTAGTCTAGAATGCGATTCCCTATGTGTTTATATACAGCTTCTAATTTAAATCACACTCATTGCTAGCTATTCTGCAGAATGGCTTGTTCTCTTAGATTGGTGGCTTTTTTCCTCTGGCCTTTCGCAGTCTGATGGAAGACTGCAGGGTTATCTCATTTGATACAATGCATATGAAAGTAGTAACTGAATCATTGTACAAGTTTTAAGTGTTAGTGATAACATTTGCAATACTTTACTTTATACAGCTTTTAACGTTTAGATGTATTTTTCTTCTTTCTGTGTACTTTTTAAAAACCAAAAACATGGTTTACATAATAACTTTATATAAAGTTCTATGCTTTTGGTAAGCATTTGTAATTGTTACATATCTCATTGTATGGATGTATCATAATTTACCTAACTATTCCTATGCTATTGAACATTTAAGATTATTTCAGTTTTTAACTGTCACAGTGGACATCTTCGGACATACCCCTTTGCATTTCGGATTATTTTCTTAGGGCAGATTCCCAAGGGTTGAATTTTTAGGCATATGGGTAATGAAGACATTTCCTACTCCTGGCACATATCTTGTCGCCTTGCTTTCCGGAAGAGTTGTAACAGTTTGCTCTCCCACAGTGTGGGAGAGAGCTCTTTTGGCCATAGGTTATAATATTGGAAATCTGCAATAATAAACTTATTTATTTTGAGATCTCACTTCATTCCTTTGTGGTGAGCTTTCCAAGTTGGGCTGACCTTAAGTAAATTGGTTCAAATTCCCAAGTAAAGTTTCCCTTTGTCAAAAACATTGTAAGATTCATTTTAAAAGTGGGGGGTATAAAGGAAATAAGAGAGGGAATAAAAGGGTTAGTTTTATAATGTTCACATCTGGATGAATATTAATCAGTGAACTACATATTGAATGAATTAACTTTTCTTCCATTCAGTGACAATTGTTATCTTTTCAAATATCTTCCGAATGTTCTTTGGAATTATCAAGTTTAGTAGCTCTACTGGATTTTACAACACTGAAATTAAATACAGTCAACTTTAAGTGTGCAAACGTGCCTAAATTGGAATTCTACATATTGAATCATAACTCATATTTGAGTATAAAATTGGCTTCTACAAAGTTTTCATGTTATGAAAAGTTGAACCTTTTTAAAGAATACAAAATTGAGAAAATCTAGAATTTTCTTCAGTTTTATTCAAGATCGCAGTGTCTTTGTGATTTATAACAGAAACTTCCAAGCTTCCTTTTTGTGTTTTTATTAAATAAATTGAGTGAAATCCTCAGTAAATGATGACCAGAATTGTTTTCAGCTCCCCCAACCCCTTTATTCCCCTTCAGGCTTAAATAGATTTCTGTGTATCTCAGTCAAGTGGGGTGAAATTAAAGATTTGAACCATGCATTTTTTGCCTCTAAAAGGGTCTGATTTTCTGTTGGCTGCAGTTTATTTAGTGTTTTAGTGATGATAATGTTATTGAACGGGGTTTTTTAGTCCTAAAGCTCCTAGTGGTGATAAATCTTGTCCTCCATGGAAGTCCTCTAGGTCACCCAGCAGGGTGCAGTTGGTTTTTGTTAATGATTCCATTGTCCTTTGCTCTCATTCATGACACTCAGTGACTTTTCATTGATATCGCAGTAAGGCTTTTCCCTTGGACTTTGCTCATTCTTTGCACGTTGGTAAATCTTCAGCTGTAGCCGGAGGCAGCTAGCATCTATGTTGGATCAGGTTGTCCATACATAGCTGTAGATTTCCTTCTTCTCCTAATCAGGCAAACACTTAATAGTCCTTAGCAGAGAATCTAAAAGATTAAAACAAACTGCCCTTGAGTTTTCCACTTTCTGGCATCAGGAGTTGATATATTAGATAGGACTGTCTAATTGTCATTGCTGTCTATTGTGACACTACGTCTTTGAAGATATCAGAGATGTGAAATGTTTGCTGGGTTCCCAGTTGTGCATTTGTTATCCAGGCTTACATATAGCGGGTTGAATTTTGATGAAAATATTTAAGCGAGCATTTTATAAATACTAGCTCATGGTTCTTTTTTATGCAGCATGTGTATGTTTCATTTCTTCTTTTACTACTATCTATAAACTCATTTAATTGATCCAGCTGCAGCTGTTGCACTATTTTTGCTGAAGCAGGCTTAAAAATCTGGCCGCGGAGGCCTTCCTGCTTTCCCGTTCTTTTCAGTGTGGCAGTGCTGTTTTGCACAATCGGTGATTTCTGGGTAGTTAATTTCTTGACTTCTTTTCTAAAGCAGAAGGCTTTCTCTACAACTTTTCTCTGCTCAGCCTTAACTACTGTTCCTGCAGGTGAACTGGTAATACCAGGCTTGGTTGCTGGCTGTGTTTACAGGTATACAAGTTAATTACCTAGCGATAATGGTGATAGTAGATAATAGTAAACTGTGTTGACTTAAGACTCAGTTCTTGTGCTACAATATGGAAGCTTATTTTAATGTTTTCTTTTAAGCGTGCATGTGCCTTGTAATGTGTTGAAAATTCAGTTTTTATTTGGAAGAAAACCTTCAGATCATCTTTTTTTTAGTGACTATATATGTATAATATATATATGCACATTACACAGATGATATTTTGTTCTCCCGTTACCTAGTTCATTACATTTTTTTCATGTGATGTGTTTTCAATTACTGTGACATTTCAATTTTTTGATCATTTACAAATTTCTATTTGAGGAGGTACTGGAAAGTTTGTGAGTTGAAATAGATTAAATTTATATAATCTCATTATTAATTCAGCTGATAATCTTGAAATTCCATAAGTTTTATATTTAAAATAAAATTTTGATCTGAAATGCTCTTTTCCCATTCAGTGATTCATAACATTAATGTTTAGTATTTGGTTTGGGCTTATCTGCTTTTTTCAGGAATTACTTTTCAGCTTTCAATAACTTGAAATATTTTCGTAGTAACCCTCTTGAAAATGGAACCTTCTGGAAGAAATAAAGTCCCTCATTTATTTCACCAAAGCCTTATGAATGGTCATTCTACCTGCAGCTGTGGTGTTTTAGAATCTCATTTCTTAAATGAGTTAGGCAAACTGTATTTAAGGGCTTTTCAGATGCTGCTTTGCAGTTAGTTGGTGGTCTGGAGGTGGACAGGAGCTTCCAAGGGGTGACTTAATTTCCATTTCTCTCTTAAAGGGAAAATTTCTTTCTCTTTTTGTTTGCTGTTCCTACTTTTTCACCTTTGCAGCTGTGTTTTGGTTTTACTGTTCCTGATGAATTCTCTCTCTCCTCTTGCAAAGATTAAAGTAAGGGCGATTTAGAAGAATTGAGGTTAAAATCTGCTTATTGAGCTTTACGGGCTAGATATCCTGGCATTTCTCTTTGTGGAAAGTAGGCAGGAGTAAATGGACAAATCGTCTGAAATGCCAGTGAGTGTTGCCAAGTGATGTGCCGACAGCTGGGCCTGACAGTGGTTGCTCACCATTGGTCATTCCTGACCTGTCCCCTTCTCCGTCTCCTGCCACCACCCCTCCCCCAACAACAAAAATCTGGGAGAATTGCCTGCTCTCTTTTTAGAGGACAACTTGAATGTTCACTGCAGTTCTTCAGACAGAACACAGACAAAGTCTCTTTTAACTTACTAATAAAGTTTTCTTTTTTCATTGGGTTCTTTACCCTTCGTGCAGTTTTAAAATCTTACTTGTGAACAGGCTGTACGTCCTTTATAGGTCATCTTGCTCCACTTCAAACAGCAGCACATGTAGAAGCCACATTTAAGGCCCATGACTTCAGACATGACAATTCAGCATTGATCAGGTTGGCTATATATTTGGGATTTGTCAGTTCCTTTGTCCATTTATTGCTTTGCTTTCAGTACCTTTTCTCTGTGTTTCAAAAGAGCTTTGTGTACATCCTGCCTTTATTTGTAACCTTACAGGGCAGCTTTCTGTTTTTTGTTCATCTCCTGCTCAAACAGTCTTCATGGGAGTGGAATTTGGTGTAAGACTTGCTTATAAAGCAGGGGTAGACCATTCTACTGTTTTCATGCATTACAGACCCTTTAAATGAGAGAAAGATTTCCTTTGATTTTTCTTTAAGGTTTTCTAATTTTGAATTTTTAGAGATGTAAAGGCCTCCAAAAGGAAAAGATATGGGGACAATAGTGCTTTTTTTCAGTAATTCCATTTAACTTTTATTCTAGGTTGGCATAAACATGGGAAGAATAATACCTAAAACCAGACTCTCACAACTCTCAAATATCAGATAGCATCATGTTATGACTGGTGTACTATACTTTTTTTTATGTTCCTAAGGATTTTTAAATATCCTTTAGGTTGTTTAAAATATACACATATTTTCATTTCCTCACATTTTGACATTGTTTTTCTTCCTTTCTTTCCCATCAATGTTTTATTGATGACAACTTTCTAGAAATTTAAATTTTCTATTCTGTGATTTCCTACCACTTAAAAGGTCCTTTAGCTTAAAACTAAACCTAATGAGCAACTTTAAAATAAAATAAAAAATTAATTTAGTTATAAGAAGTGAATTTAAAGTTTATTACCTTAATAGCACAAAAGTCTATTTCAAATCAATTAGCCTGATATCGGCAAAGGACATCATTTCCTGGGTGTAAAGAAAACACCTTCTCTACCAAGAGTATTCTTATTATTGAGACTCAAGTGTTCTCTATGAATCCAGCAGCATAGGTCAGTAGAGTACTTCCACGAAGCTAGAGCCTCTGCCTCTCCCTTCCTGTAACCTTTGCTTGTCTCTAATTTGTATAAGACGATTATAAGACTTTTGTGAGGGAATGAATGGTCAGTAATTAAGTGAACAACAGATAATTTATGTTCATAATCTTGGTCTTTAGGTCTTTAATCCTAAATTAGCCCTGTTTGGATATATTAAAACTTGCTAATTTTTCAAATTGCATAATTGTGAAGATTCTTTTTCTGTGAATGAATACATATTTGAATGATCTCATTTCATCTTTTATACTTGTTTTTATATATGGCCTTTCTCCCCTTTAATTGTAAAGAAACATTGGAAAAATTTTAAACCTGCAGGAAGTTTGAAAGAATACTATCACATACCTGTTTTTAAAGATGTTTCAGATAGTTTAATTATTTTATATGAAGCCAAAAGTTTTAAATTATGCCAGTACTTTCATATTTAGAAATTTTATTCTTCACGATTCATTTTTCCTGTTAACTGCTAAATTTAGTGTTTGTTATATGCTAGAAACCGATTATGTATGTATTTTTTTTTTGAAATCCTTTCAGTGTTTTCAGAATAATCTTTATTTAGATAGTAAAACATTGGAAATCAAATAACAACCTGTTTCAATGTAATTTTTAATCATCAAAATGATATTTTAATAAATGTTATTTTTAGAGTGGTATTTCTATTTTACAAATATACAGAGTCTTCTACTTTAAATATATCAACATTTGGGATTTAATGTAAATGCTGAAATTAAGGATCAACATCCCTTTGACTTAGATCGCTTTTCTAAAGTTGAAATGAAGGAAGGTAACAGACTTTTCTCAAACATTTTCTAGCTTTTGGCTTAAAACCTAACATTTATCAAACTTTTAAAAACTACTATTTACCTATTTCTCGATTGCTCAATATTTAGTCTGTGTTTTTTATTTTTTATATGTAAATATAAGAGTGTTTACCTTACTGTAAAAATATCTAAGTCCAGCAACATGTTTATGAAAAGTTTTAAGAAACTTTGGGGGAAGTACGTTAAGTGTGCAAAAGAGGGAAACAATTATATATTTATAGGGGAAAGGCTAAAAGGAAGTATGAATGCCAAGCTGTTAATAAAGTAGGACAGTATGGGCATATTTGTCTGCATGGTGGCTGCCTTCTCTGCCTGTGCGAACTCCAGCTTGTCCCCCAGCAGCATTGCATCAGCTCTGTGCGGGTGATCTTTCCGCCCTCCTGGGGCAACTGTCTTCCCTCCCTGCTGCCCAGGCAGTAGGCGCTGGTGCCTTAGAGAGGAGAAAGCCCTTCTCTGCATTTCTCTTCGTTTTCAGTTCAGCGTAGGTGAACTGCCTTATCCTGTTGAAATCCTATCAGATAGATAGAACTTCTGTCTTCACTCACTTTGTTTTTGTTTGTTCTTTTTCTTTTCTTTCCTTCTTACTGTTCTGGACTTTCTATTTGAATACTCAAACACACACTTAGAAATTTAACTACATATAAGACCTTGGGACTTATATGGCAAAATGCTTAAACTTATTTTCCCCATTCAGTTTCCTCTGTGGTCTGCTATGACACTAAAAAACAAAAACAAAAAACAAAAACAAAAAACAAAAACAAATTTGGTTTCCCTTTCTTTCTCCTTCTTGTTTTCCAGTGCTTTTATTGCTCGGAACAGTATCCCTTTACTCCCCACCCTTGTTGGTTTACCAGGCCAAGTACTTCATGATTGTTCCATGAATTTCTTAATCCTAAAAATATGAGGTTATGATCATGAGCCCTGAAACCAGACTCCCTCTTCTACTATTTAATAATTGTATACAAAAAAAAATTGTGTGAAGTGTTGCCTTAGTTTTCACATCTGTAGGATGGGATAGTAATATTATTTAACTCATAGGGTTGTTAATAGGGTGACATTGGCTAATATAGATCAGATGTATTAGTAAGCATTTAATAAGGTTTTGGTTAATTATTATTTGTTGCTTACATGTTTACATTATTTGTTGCTTACGGCTCTCAACACACACAGATTTTTGATGTCTATTTTCTATCCCCTATTTAATTGTAAACTTTTCTCCCCCGCTTTATTGAGTTATAATATACAAATAAATGCTCATTATATTTAGGAGCATTTATATTTAGGAGCAGTGTGATGATTTAATATATGTATACATTACAAAATGGTTACCACAATCAAGCTAGTTAATGCATCCATGCCATTTATGTGTGTATATGGTAAGTACACTTAAAGATCTCTTAGAAAATTTCAAGTATGTAATACAGTGTTATTAAATGTAGTCACCATGCTATACATTAGATCCACAGAAGTTATTCATCTTATAACTAAATGTCTGTATCTATTGACTGGCATCTCCTCATTCCTTCACTCGCCAGCTCCGGCAAGTACCATTTTACTTTCTGGTTCTATGAGTTTGACTTTTTTAGATCCCATATATAAGTAAAATCATACAGTATTTGTCTTTCTGTGCCTGGCTTATTTCACTTAGCAAAATGTCCCCCAGGTTCATCCAGTCATAAATGGCAGGATTTCCTTCTTTTTAATTTAATTTATTTTTTTTATGGCTGAATAATACTGCATTATATATGTATACCACATTTTGTTTATCCGTTCATCTGTCAGTAAACACTTAGGTTGTTTTCATATCTTGGCCATTGTGAATAATACTGCAGTGAACATTGGAATTCATTATCTCTTTGAGACAGTGATTTCTTTTCCTTTGGATATGTACCCAGAAGTGGGATTGCTGAATCATATGATAGGTCTGTTTTCACTTTTTTTAAAGAACTCTTTATGTTTTCCATAATGGTTGTACCGATGTAGGTTCCCATCAACAGCATACAAAGATCCTCTTTCCTCCACATGCTTGTATTTGTTATCTCTTGCCTTTTCGGTAATAGCCATCCTAACAGGTGTGGGTGCTGTCTCATTGTGGTTTTCTTGATGATTAGCGATATTGAGCACCTTGCATACCTGTTGGTCGTACGTATGTCTTATTTGGAATACTGTCTGTTCAGGTCATTTGCTTGTTTTAAAATTATTATTATTATTTTTTGCTATTTAGTTGTATTATTAATTGTAAACTCCTTAATCGCAAGGATCATGCCAGTAAGTACTCACTGAAGCTGCTCCATAATTTTGACATTAGCTCTGATTTCTGGGAGTAGAACTTTCAGATGTCATTTGAATGAGCTAAGGGCTTAGAAATCAACTCTTTTAGGACAATCTTAAAATGCTTTAGTGAGAAGATAAAAATCACTGACATAAGCCTGTTATTTATATGTCGGATCAAGATAACCTCATGTTGTTTATGGGAATAAAAACTTTTCCTGACTGAATGAATAAGACTTTGGAGAGAAAAATCTTTGAAAGATACAAAGGCTTATTTTGAAGTAAGCTCTAAGTAAATAGAAATAATAACCTGATCATAAATGAGAGTAACATTAAATGTACTCATACTCAGACTTAAAAGTAAAAAATCGACTTTTTAAAGAATTATCTTAAACTTTGAAAATGTCATAGATGCCTTGTATCTGTTTGAGGACGTTTCCTATTAATCCTAGTTTTCTGAGAGTTTTTACGTTACTGGGTGTTGAAGTTTTGTCAAAAGCTTTTTCCACATTTATTGTAAAGATCATATGAGTTTTCTGCTTTATTCTGTGACTATGGTAAATTACAATAATTGATTTTCAGATGTTAAACTAACCTTGCACTTCTGGGGTAAACTCTTTTCTTTCACATCTTATTATCCTTTTTAGATATTATCGAGATTCAGTTTTTAATATATTATGAAGAATTTTTGTATTTATATTCTTTAGGGTCTTCTTCTGTAATTTTTTGGTGTGCAATGTCTGTCACCTCCTTCTCCCTTCTCCACTCTGTCCCAGAAAGCAGCAGCTAGATGTGGCGTTCCCTCTCCATCCTCCCTTATATTTCTTTCTCTGGCAAAACTGAACAGCTTCCATGAAATAACTTCTGCATACTGATATTTGGAGGTTTTCAATGAAAAGGTGACAGGGTATATATCTGGCCATTATATGGAGAAGGCCATGAATCAGCAAGCCTTCCACCCATACATTTGAGCTTTTGTTTGGCACCTCACTGTTAAATATGAAGGAGCACCCAGGGATCACCAGATGTGTGAAGACAGCTTCAAAACTGAAAGAGACAGACCTAAAACAATCAATCAGCCAACGAACAAAGAATCAAATGAAGCAAGAAACAGAAGAAAACTAATGAGCAAAATGGAAGAAAGAATCAGAAGAGTAAAAAGATACTGTGTCCTTTAAAAATAAAGAGTGGAGAACAACAAAGACTTTTTGGAAATTTTAAAATTATCATTGTTGGAAAATAAGTCCATGGACAGATTGGAAGATGAAATTGAAGAGCACCAGGGCACAGGACTGTCATTTTTAAAATCTAAGTTTAGCTAAATTTTAAATCTGAGTATTAGGCATTTTTTTCACTTACACACATTTACTGTGTTGTAAATTAAGTCTAAGGGAAAATATGCAGTAAGGTGGATTTTTTGTCGTTGAGGAAGAGGACGGGCTTGGTTTCTTGGCTGTTTATGAACAAGTAATGCCTGATAGGGATTTTGGAGCACTGGTGTGTGTTGGTGTTCTGGGCAGACATTAGCGTAGTATGCATTGTTTAAGGCCTTTCTTAAAATCTTTAAGCAGCAATTGCATATGTTTTTTTGTGTGGGTAGAAGGAAGTTTGCTGCCGCTGCTCAAATACAGCTTGATCACAAAATGTAGTATTGCTCTAATCACTTCACTTCTCTGATTCTCATTTTCCTCATCTGTAATATAGAAATGGTAGTAATAGTACCTGTCTGATGGGGCCGCGATGATATTGAAAGGCGATAAGACTGACAAATCACCTGGTACAGTGGGCAGCGTGTTCCAAGTGCTCATTGAAAGGAGTTATAACATCAAGCAGATGGACTAGTACGTAGATGGTCAAGAAAAAAATGTATTTAAAAAGTAACAGATACAACATTGGTGATATTGTGGCCCAGGCTGTCTGGGGCTAATGATTTCCCTCAACAGACTGAAAGCTGCTTGTTGCCAGTCTTTCAATACTCCCCAGTGCCCACCATTGCACCTGGCACTAAGACACTGCAGGGAACGAGTGCCTCAGTTGTCACTTTCATTTGTAGTGCTGCACCCTGGCTCTGGCAGTATCAGTCCTCCGGTTATTAAAGACTCAGTGTGTGAGTGTGTTCATAAGTATATAGGATGACGTTTTCATAAACTCAAATGTGGCATTTCAATTACAGGTGTCCATTAGCAAGGCAAAAGTAACAGAACCATGGCTCAGTTTCCAACACCTTTTGGTGGTAAGTTTTCAAAGATTTCTTTTTATAATATACTTCGAAACCATATTTTTAATATCTTAATATTATGGCAAATTTCAAAACATACTCATAAGTAGAGAGAATAGTATATTTTAACCTAACTTATATGTACACATCATATAGTTTCACTGGTTATCAACTCAAGGCCAGTATTGTTTCATCTGGATTCTTTTGAAGCAACTCTCAGGCTTCATATCATTTCGTTCACAAATATTTTAGTATGTGTTTCTAAAAGATAACACTTTTAAAGATATAATTATAATACCATCACGCCTACAAAATTTATAGTAATTCCTTAATATCAGCTGTCAAGTCAGTGTTAAAATTTCCCTTATTTAGCCTTTTTGTTGTTGTTATGGTTTGTTTGTTCAAGTCAAGATCCAAACAAGATACATATATTGTAGTTAGTTAATGTGTCTCCTAAGTCTTTTCATTAGAGAACTCCTCTTCCATCCCTGTTTTTTTCTTTGCTATTTATTGTCAAGTGATTGGGTCATTTGTTTTATACTTTTTTTGAAGCCTGTACTTGAAGCATGACATTTTTATTTGTTATACTTTAGTTACGCTTAAAACATATCAATCTGCATAAAATGTTTTTTATATAATTTTTCCTAACATTATTAGAAAGTGTTAAATAATTATTTTCAAAAGAGAGTGTGACACATTAATGGATTACTCTTGGTAGCTGTGCTGAATAATTTCTTTGCCTTTTCTTTGGATTGTAGGTAGCCTGGATATCTGGGCCATAACTGTAGAAGAGAGAGCGAAGCATGATCAGCAGTTCCATAGTTTAAAGCCAATATCTGGATTTATTACTGGTAATTAGAGTTGGTATTTTTACATTTTTTACTTTTTAGTGGTGCATATTATCTGTAGAGAATCTATTATGCAAAGCTAACATGGGCACATGCGATTGAGGAGAGACATTTACCATAGCTTCGAGACTGTATTTTTACATTTTTTTTCCTATAATGCCTTCAAGCCTTGTGTGCAGCATATCACTGATGAGAATGGGTTAAGATCAAGGGGCACATTTTTTAAGTAATGTAGCACTGGACTTTGGTCCTTGAGCTAAAATATTTGCTTGCTTCTGATCTTGAACTGATTTGGGAAACTTAAATAAATTAACAGATTTTGAACATAAAAACAAAAAAGAAATCTCTTATTGCTGTGTCCCTAAAGTTCCTTTTGTACTTTGCCTTTTCTGTTATCTTTCCGGTCTGATTACTCTTTAGGAATTGGCTTTAGAAAAAATGGGATCTGGATTTCCTGGAGACTTGTTTTTGTATGTGTTTTTGTCTCATAGCTCTCTTTAATTTATTAATTCTTGATCATTGATGTGTGATTCTTTTAATTATTGTTGCTTATTCTCCATAAATATATTCAAAGTACTCGAAATTTGAAGTGTAGATATTGAGAATGGCAAAGACCTTTTTTTATAAAGTAGAAGTACAGGTCATCACCTGCTTGAGGATCCGTTAGATGTGCTTTGTCACGTGTGTAGCTGTGACCAACTAGTTAATAGCAGATTAATTAAAGTGGACAGTCTTCTCCTATAAATGGTAGGCCCTTTTTGAGATGATTTTTTAAAGTGGCAAGTTCTAAAGTCAGTGCCAATGAATGTTGCTTATAGACTTACCATTGGTTTTTAGCATGTATTTAATTTAGTATTTACAGGATTACCAGCTTCTTTCTTAATTATGCAATTGTTTTGTAGGAAGATTTCTATTGTTCTTCAGCTGTTCTTTTCTTCTGAAACTATTTCCACTTAATTTACAGGTGATCAAGCTAGGAACTTTTTTTTTCAATCTGGGTTACCTCAACCTGTTTTAGCACAGATATGGTAAGTTGGAACTTCATGTAAACAAAAGGTAAAATGAAATATTCCAGTGGTATAATTTCTTCAACTACAGAAGGAGAATTTTTATCTCTAGTCCGAAATACTCTACTACTTCCTACCAGAGGAATATTTCTGAAAAGTATGTCTCTAATGTAGAACTTAAAAAATAGTGGTGATATTTATAAGTTAACACTGTCAGAAAGTTGACTTTCCATTTGAGAAATCTACATTTCAGTATTTTCTCACTGTATTAGCTTCATCCACATCACCCATATTCATTTGACTGTCTCACATTTTTTGCTTTAGAATGTAATGATTCTGTATCTTTCACTGAATAAATGGTAAATAAAATATTTGAGAGTTAGTAGTGAAATAACCGGTAAAATGGTGAAATAACCAGTATTTATTTCAATGTTGTACAAGGTGAGTATGTAATATATATATTGTTATATTTCTTCATTCATTATCACAAATAAGCATTAAGTCTTTTGAAACCACAGGAAAGAAAAAGAGTGAATAGCAAATACAGTTTCGTGTTCTAGGTTCATGACTCGGGAGTTATGCTGTCAAGAAACCACAGTTCCGTACAGTGTTTGGTTTTTACAGTTAGTTAATTCTTCATTTTCCTGGTTTATTAGTGTAGTAGAGGCAGCTTGCAGTAGTAGAAAGAGCACATGATTTGTAGTCAGTCACACACCTGGGTTTGAATCCCAGCTGCTCTGCTTTCTGTCTTTATGATTTGGAATATGTATTTATCTTTTCTAAGCTCAGTTTTCTAATCTAGAAAATGAAAAGACTTATATTTTCCTTACAAGGTTAAGAGGATTATGAGAGATGCTATATATAAAGGGCTTAGTGTGGGGCCTGGCGCATAATAGGCCCTCAAAACCAAACCTAGGAACGTAGCCTCTGTTGACATTAGGGATGGGTTATTCCATATAACTAAGTTTTCCAACTAATTACTCGTCCCTTTAAACGATCAACCTTTTTTATTTACGGTTTTATGGAAATTAATAAAGGTTGACATAATTCCTTGTTGCCTTTAAGAAGACTACAGAATATAGTCTAAGCTTGATAATGAGTGTCATTAGTATGAAAATCATTTACTGTGTTCTGAACTAGCAAAACTTCTCATGGGAAATTTAGATATATTTGTGTATGGATACATTTGAATTGAAACTAAATGATATCAGAGTCCTGTGCTTTCTTTTCTTTTTCCTGGTTGTCAGTGTATTGGCTGCTAGACTGTCTTTCAACTAGTGAGCCCCCTCCTATGATGCCTTCTAGTTCTAACCTCTGATCTACTTTGAGCTTGAAAAGTCATATAACCAGGGCTTTTTGGAATTACTTTTAAAATAAAGTAGAAGACTGGGGGAGGGAAAAGAGGGAGAGACAGAGAGACACGGTATGAGAGAGCGCAGAACTCATGCACACGTGAGCCCAGGAACTCTGACTTGTCAGTTTAGTCCGTACCTTTAAATGCAAGAGACTTGCGACATTTGTTTTAATTGTAACGAGCTCCTTTTGCTTTGTGTTCTGGTATATGACTGTGTTTCACACTGTCGCTCAAGATGACTCACTAGAAGCTTTCTTTCCCAAGCTTAATTTCCTCCACTGAATTTTATACAGCATTCCCAGTTCATGAAGGTTCATTCAAGAAGCGGGCTTAGGGTGAACACTCTGCTGCAAGAAACGCTCACTCTGCATTTGTTCATTGAACAGTGGGAAAGTATTTACCAAATGTCTACTATGGGTCAGTGCTGGGGATACAGTACTGAACAAGATAGACAAATTTTGTGCTTTCACAGAAATTGCAGTCTAGTGGAAGGAGATAGTTAATAGCGGTATAAAAATTGTCACATGGTAATAAAGTGTTAGAGAAAAATAAAGTATTAGAGAAAAATAAAGTATTATCTAGTAAATTTTACTTTTTTCAATTAAGTTGTTAGTTTTCCAAACTGTTTTTAGCTTAATGTATCAAAGTCATTTTTCCAACCTATTTTTATAGTGAAAATTTTTATTAACAATCTAGGTAATGAATTGGAGGTTAAAAGTGTTCCTTGTCTTTTTTTTTTTTGACATTTTGTTAAATAAATTTTGATGACTTATTTTACTTCTATCAGAAATTAATATTAGAAAACCCACACCTCTAATATCTTTTCCCAAATAAAATATCTTTGAAAAATAATTGTAAATTTCACAAACCTTGGCAGTCCTGCTAAGATGATGGACTGGTGAAGTACAAAGTGTAAGACCTGTCTTTCCACACTAGCTCTGATGTTTACTCACTTTGCAACCCTGAGCAATCCTTGACCTCTTTAAACTTAGGTTTTTAACTTCATAAATCATAACAGCTGACCTAATAAAGTAGTTTTCCCTTTCTGTCTCTCATGCTGATCTTGTGTTCTCATGTGTTTTTTTCTGGTAGGGTCCCAGGGAAGGCCCATGTCCCTTTTGGTAGAGAGGGGAATGGGTTTGAGTCTGAAGTTTAAGTCGGTCCCTGTGTCAGTCATCTGGGCAAGAAGAAAATCTTGGTTGAGAATTAGGAACTATTTCTAGTCTCTCTCTTTGGGCCCTGCTTTCTTTGTTCTGGAGCTTGGTTCAAACATGTGAGTGATATGGAGTACTGGGGAGTATGTGCTGGAAACCTTTATAACTTTTGTTCCATGTAGGACCTATATTTCAGTTAATAATTTGTGACTTTTGAGCTAATACTTTGAGGCTACCTACCTATCCAGTCTGGTTTCCAATTAAGAGTATAAGAAAAC
Source organism: Eonycteris spelaea (assembly GCA_003508835.1). Classification (NCBI taxonomy): domain Eukaryota; kingdom Metazoa; phylum Chordata; class Mammalia; order Chiroptera; family Pteropodidae; genus Eonycteris; species Eonycteris spelaea. The sequence continues at coordinate 14,329,635 of PUFA01000025.1, forward strand.
TTGAATTCTCAGGATGGAGTCAAGTCAGTATGTGTAATGCCAAATCGTAACAGTAGCCAAAGATGGTACACCTTCCTAGAAATCATCTTACTAATAAGGAACTGGAAGGAAGCTGGCAACTCCCATATCCTTTTGGCAACTCAAAAGCTTACAATTGCTGCAGCCTGGCCTGGTCTGGAGAGGGAGGAGAAGGAAGCAGGGGAATGGACAAGGGCCTTGAGGATCCAGGAAAGAAAACGAGGTCGAGTGAGGACTTTGGAATCAGAGGCCGTAGGGACCATAGAAATGGAGAGTGGAGGCTTCTAAGGAGAGAAATGAAGGGAAGGGAGGGAGCACCACCTGGAAATGGGCTCAGAGAGAGAAGGAGGGAGACAGAGACATAAGAACAAAAATTAGAACAGCTTGGCGATCTGGGGCATTGGGACAGGGCAAACAGCTATGTAACGTCCTATTTTAAGATACCTCTGAGTGGCCTTCAGCCCCCAACAAAGTCAATGTGCCAAACTCATTTACCAAAAAAAGTCATCCCGGACACACGCTCTCCTCTTCTCCATCTCTCGTTACTGAGTCTTCATTGCAGTTCATAGCATCGCGCATCTGTCTAGCTGCTGGAGGCCATGCTTGAGTCCTCTCTTTTCCTTCCCTTACATAGCCCATCCATCAGCATTTACTTTTGACTCCATTCTCTGACTTTATTCCCAATCTGGCCACTTCTTCCCGCCTCCACTGCCATCTGTCCTAATCTGTCATCTCACCTGAACATCCTGACTGGAGTCTCTCACACACTTAGTCTCCAGATGGTATCCAAACAGTCTTTTAGAAAAGTAAATCCATTTAAAGCGCTCCACTGAAAAGAAAATCCAAAGTCACTGCGAGGGCCACAAGGCCCAGTATCATCTGACTCTTGCTTTTCTCCTCTTCTGTTACTTCGCACCAGTCTCTTCCTCAATTGTGTTTATTTCACTGATCGTCTTGTTCGTTAGGGCTTCTTGCCTGGAGGTCATTGCTTGTGGTATTTCTTCTCTCTGTAACGCAGTTCTTCCCGATTCTCGCAGAGCTGGCACATTACCCTTCAGGTTTCAGTTCTTTCGTCACCTCCCCAGAGAAGTGCTTCTTGGCTTCTAGTGTGTGGTTGTTCCCTCCACGCACCTGCTCCTATCCACTGACTTCTCTTTCCCCTTAACCTTGTTTTATTTCTTAATCTTACTTACAGTGTGGAATAATTAGTTTCCTTTGCAGTGCTGCTTGCACTAACATATAAGCTCTGCCAGGGCAAGAACCTTTGTCTGTCTTTTTCACAGTTGTAATCCCAATTCCCAGATAGTGCCTAAACCTTTTGAAGAGGTGTCCCTCTTTAAAAAATGTTTGTTGGATGACTAGACAAACGAACGAATGTAGACTAGGCTGGATTAATCTGAACAGTGAGAGAGAGCAGCCTGTGACAGCGTTTGTGGAAGAGATGGGCCCCGAAAGGAATCTTCAGGGGCAGCGGAATGAGAGGGTTGAGAGGAGGCTGGTCTTTCCTTTAATGCTATGATACAAACAAAATAGTTTCAGAATTACTGCACTGGGAATCCACTACAAACGCCAAACCTATCCAGCAGAGTTCAAGATTGCTTCCTAGTTCTTTTGTTTATAGATTGAGAATATGCGAAATACTGTGTTTAGAAATTATTTGGGTTAGTTTTTTCCCCCTCTTTCTATATGGACTTGTTATTTGTTTAAAATGCTACTGGGTTGATTTGTTTTTGTTTTATTCAGTTTAGGGATCTCCTCTCATCTTCATGGACTTTATTTTTTGAATATATAATACATTAACAAATTTTCAAAAGCCAAAACTGTACCAAAAAAGTGAACTCAGAGAAGTGTCACTCCCTATCCTAAAACTTTATTCCTGTTCCACCCATTTTATTGGTTTCTTATTATCCTTCCTCTGTTTATTTTTATGGAAAAAATTAGTTCCATAATTACGTGTGCTTATTTATATTATTTCCTCTTCCTTCTTACTTTGAAGATAACCTCCTATAAATCTTCCTTTGTTCTTTGCTTCTCTCACTTAACAACATATCTTGGAAATTGCTGAGATCATTCCATAGAGATCTTTCTCATTTTCTTTGAACAGTTACATGGTACCCATCGTGAAAGGTATACTATAGTTTATTCAATCTCCTGTGTATGTGCATTTAGGTTATTTCTAATATTTTGCAATTATAAATAATATAGCATGAATGAGCGAAATCATATGTATTTGTTTATTGTCGGAGATCTGTCTTCTGGGTAAATTCCTAGGAGTAGAATTGTTGGTATAGATGCAACAAGTCAGTGCAAATGCAGTTCTATAGATGTTGCCCAATTCCCCTCCATTTAGAGTTGAAACACTTTTCCCCACTCACAGTGTATAAGAGCAACATCTGGTTTATTTAAAATCCCCTTAGTGTTCAGCGTACCTGTGGCTTTGTTCTCATCTCAATCCTGCCTGTTGTTATATACGGATTTTAATTTCAGGCTGAACACTGTGTGTAAGACCAATTTGTCATAAACAGCAATTGTTTGATTTACTCTTTTTTTTTTAAGTGCCCCACTTTTTTTTAGCATATATAGATTTGTTTTTGTTTTTGTTTTTATCTTGAAAGTTTTTTGAACCTAATTTCAGAATTCTCAGTTAGGCCATGGGGGGGGGGTGGTGACTAGGAACAACTGAGAAATAACTATAAATGGGAGATAAAATGGATAGCAGAGCTGATGCGTTGGGTAGAGGGAGCTGAGCTCTGCAAGAGTAACTACTATATTTTCTGAGAGTCCTTTGAGTTTTTACTACCAAGAACTCCCAACAGTTATGTTTTATTAGTTGAGAAAAAATTTTTAGGCGCGATCATACAAAATTCTCAAGAAATATTGGTAGGTGTCTTAAAGTGACGTACCCAAACGTATGGATTCCATGATTCTTTTCCTCTCCCATTCCGGTGCTTCACTGGAAAGGTTTTAGAAATTAAATTTTTCTAATTAAGCTATTAGTAGAAAGTCTTTTCTTCCCTCACCCACTTGTTATTCAACATTGGATATTTCTCTGTCCAACTAGAAAACATGTTGGGCGGGCCAGTGGTATGGGGAATAGGGTGATTTGCCCATTTTTACACTTTTTCTTAAAGTATGCACGTTGATGTTGATTGATGGGAACTTTTACTTTTTCCTAAAAACTATTTGAAATAGCTGAATATTTTTTACAAATACTTACAAAGTGGAGTTTGCCATTTTAGTTTACTTAACTTCCCTTATAAAACCTGCAAGATAGTATAAAAATAAAGCAGCCAGAGACCAGTCTCAATTATGAATATAGATGCAAAAAATCAAAACAAACTCTTAACAAATAGAATTTCACAATATATGAAAAGTATGACCAACTTGAGTTTATGCCAGGGGTGCAAGGTTGGTTCAGAATTAAGAAATTCTCTCAGCATTATTATATTAACAGATAAAAGGGGGGGGAGGTTAGATCAGCACATGCTGATTAGGCATTTGATAAAAAAATACAATAACATTTCTAGTAAGAAGAAAAGGGAACTCCTTAAATATGTCAGACTACTTCTAAAAATTACTACCAGATATTATTCTAAACCATGAAACACTACAGTGATTTCATTTAAATTCATAGCTAAGCAGGGATGCTCACACATTTAATATTATTTCTCTTTATTGGTTTTGGAGGTAATAAGACCAGTAAAGTAGAGGAATGGTATAAATATTGGAAGAGAAAGTTAACTCCTTTTTTTTGCTAGTTATGTGGTTTAATACTTAACCAAACCCAAGAGACTTAGTTTAAAAAATTAATTAAGTCTACGACCATGCCACCTTGAATAAGCCCGATCCCATCTGATCTCAGAAGCTAAGCAGGGTTGGGCCTGGTTAGTACTTGGATGGGAGACCACTTAGAAAGATCAGGTGCTGTAGGAGTTTAAAAAAAGGGGCGGGGGGATTGTAAACTGACAAGGTCCTTGCAATCTGTGAGGTCAACCAAGGGTTGCCTCGCCTAAAAAAAAATTAAGATTCATAAAAGGTGGTAAGATAGCTGAATACGCATAAATGATTATTAAAAGCAAAATTTTTCTCTATGCTTAATCAAATATGGAAATGGGAAAATGTTCCAATTAAAATAGTAACAAAAATGATAAAATTCCTAAGAACACATTTAACAAGAAAAGTAATTACTTACATGAAGAAAGTGATATAATCTTATTGAAAGAAATGCTATCTAATTAATATGTCTAATATATTCAGCTTGGATCCTAATATAGATGTTTGTAGAATAGACAAATGATCTTAAAAGTTCTTAGAGAAAAAGAAACATCTGAACAGCCAAAGTTTAATAAAAAGAAAAAAAAAAAAAAGCTTTGCCAAGTATCAGAATGTACCATAGAGTGCGATCAGATCATTGTCATATTAATGGAATTGTTCAATCAGAATAGATGAGCCAGAAGTGGGTCTCACTTTATAGGGACATTTAATAAACAAAATATTTTTTAGTTCAATGAGAAGAGTATGATTAGTTAATAAATGTGAAAATGTAGAATTTCTTACGGTAAAGATACTATACACAAAATGAACACAAAATTTTAAAAATCTTTCAATTGATGTAGGAATAGTTAATATGTAATGCACAATGAGTTCTTATAAACTGACTAGGAAAAGACATACAGTCTATCAGAAAACTTGGCAAAGGATGTGAATGAGCAATTCATGTATGAATTCAAATGACCAAGAAACATATGGAAAGCAATGCGCAGGCTCACTAGGAGTGAATGAAATCAGATTCCACTGGTGTGGTTTGCCAAGAAGGGATCATGGACTGCAGGAGGATGGGGGTGGTTCTATCTGAGGCAAAAAGGAGGTTCCTGTGGACATAGGGTTCGGTTTCCTGTTTTATGACCTTTTCTTATTTTCCAAAAGAGTAGTGTCGACTTTTACAATTTTTAATGTTTTCAGCGATTTTTAATCTTTGTTAAATGTCATGCTTTTTATTGTTTCATGTTTTATCTCTTTAAGTTAACTCTAGCAATATTATTTTTGCTTATTAATTATTAGAGGATTATTTTCTGTGTAACTTATTTTTCCTTTTTTGGGCACTCCCTGGATGTGTCTTATTTAAAAGAACGCTAGTTATGGCATTTTAATTGGAGTGGTTGGTCTTACCATTTGATATTTCAAATAAATTTTTTCTCAAGATTGGTTAAAAAATAAATTCTCATTCTTTTACTATCTAGACTAAAAGAAATGAAATCTGAATGAAAATTTTTTCATGCAGAAGAGGTTAAGTCATGAATACACAGTTTTGGTTTGCACCTCATGGTTTCCAGTTGCAAGTACAAACCCTTTTCTTTTGCTTACTCTTCTTTGAAATAATATACTTTACATAAAAGCTCATTGCAAGTTACACATGGCCATTTATGTTTGAGTGCCATTTTTAAATAATAAACATACTTGTAAGCTCATTCAACTAATTTTCATGGCTTTAAAGTACAGAATTATAACATAGGGTATTGCCCCTGTGGTGAGGAATTGGTGCAATCTAGGCAAGCATCTCTAGAAATAAACTTTCTGTTTCTAAATACTTTTTTTTCTAGCACCTTTATTGTGACATAATTTACATAATAAAATTCACCCTTTGAAAGTATATCATTCATTGTTTTTTAGTTTTTTCACAGAGTTGTGCAACTATCACACTGTCCAATTTTAGAATATTTTCGTCACTCCAGAAAAGAAACCCTACTTGATATTTAAAGTATATATCCTGAAATTCAGACTGAAAATCACCTCAAAACCATATAAGTAAAGAGTAACACAATAAAAAAAGTATTTTATAGTTATATAAACTCTTGTCAGTATTTTTAAGTTACTCCCTATGGCTTGGTAAATAAACTTTATTTCATTTTGCTTTGTTTCTTCTGTTTATTTTTTCTCTTCAGGATTAGGGAGCTGATTGTTTTTGTTTTTGTGTGGGTGGGAGTGATGGTTCTGGAAAGTCCTTTGATGGTCATGTCATAGTCATTTTAAGCCCATGCTGTTCGTTTGCAGGGCACTAGCTGATATGAATAATGATGGAAGAATGGATCAAGTGGAGTTTTCCATAGCTATGAAACTCATCAAACTGAAGCTACAAGGATATCAGCTCCCCCCTGCACTTCCCCCCATCATGAAGCAGCAACCTGTTGCTATTTCTAGCACGCCAGCATTTGGTAAGTTTGAGAAGGAATTGGTTCCTATATGTCATTGTATATTTTAAAAATAAATGTTTCCCCTTTTTTCCCCTGTTTCAAGCATTGTGAAATTCTGGGATTAATTCGTCTGAAAAAATGACAGCCCTAGGCAGGAAGATAGTGCGGAAGGAGAAGGAACATAGTCACATTCTAACCCCAGGATGAGCGAGACCAAAGGGAGCAGGGCGCAGGTTGTCTGCGTCGAAGGGACAGGCTTGCGCTCTGCTGCTGCATCGTCGTTTTCTTGCTCTCATTGGGTTCTTGACCCTCACGCCGTCACTTACGTCCTTCGGTTTCTGTTTCCATAGCGTCTTTACTTTTCCTTATGTGGGAACAACCCCTTTGGATGGTAGTATCTCAAAATATATTTTTAAATTCACAGTATTGAGGGAATTGGCCACATTAAGTTCTTTCTTAAAACGAAATGAAGCAGGAAAGAATAAACATTGTACCCCAATTAAAAACATAATTCCATTAAAAAATGATCTTTTAGCTAGATATTTTTCTTAAAAATGAATCAGTAATTAGTTGACCAAGACCCCTAACCGTTCTGATTTCTCCACAGTTCCCACCCTAGACTTTGATTCTTTAGATTGATTTAAAGGTTATGGTGATCGTCTACAGCCATGCCACCCTGAACAAGCCCGATCCTGTCTGATCTCGGGAAGCTAAGCAGGGTCGAGCCTGGTTAGTACTTAGATAGGGGACCACCTAGAAAGACCAGGTGCTGTAGGCGTAAAAAAAAAATAATAATAATAAAGGATTGTAAGCTGACAAGGTCTTTGCAATCTGTGAGGTCAGCCAAGGTTTGCCTCGCCTAAAAAAAAAAAAAAGATTACAGTGATTAAATTTAACATCAGATTCATGGGGACATTCTTAGTTTGAACAAAACACAGCAATTGTGGATATGTTTTTTCTCTCTCTCTTCTTCCTAATATCTGATATATCTGATGACAGGTAATGAAATAGATTTGGGAGAGGGCAGTCAATAGTAATTCAGGTTGTCTTTGGTACAGTTAGTAATAAGCTGAGATAAATAAATACTGTGGTCATATTTCATAGATTTACTATTAAAAACAGGCAAGCTCTGCATTGCCTTTCTTTTGGTGAGGTTTAGCCACCAGACTGGTTTGAAGGGGAAAGGTGCAGGTTTGGGATTAGGCAAGTAGGATAGTGATCCAAGTCCTTTGTGGGCAAAGGGCAGGGCGAGTGGAAGTGAGCAGTACGTCGGGCTCCGAGTGAGCAGGGTCCTCGTCCATCATGTGTTCACTGTACCTAGACCTTACTTAGTTCACCGGGCCCAGAGTGAAAGAACTGCTGCGTGCAAACACACTGAAGGAAGAAGGTGCCAGGCAGACTCATAGTGTTCGTGCGAACACAGCTGGGTAGCCTGAGGCAAGGCACAATATCACTGCATCCCATTTTCCTCCCACATTTTTGTCCTAGAAAGGGAAGTTTCAGTGATTGAGGAGAGATGGGGAATCTTCAAGAATTAACATAGTCAAGAGGGACGGCTTCCAAAACAGCCTCAGGTAGATGTATTTATTTAGAAATATGCTGAAAATATTCAGAAAAGGTAGTCAATTGGTAATTAAAATTTAAAAAAAAATTTTTATTTATTTTAAGTGGGAGTTGCTCTGAATCTCCAAAGGTCCCCATAGCCAATGTTTGGCCAGGATCCATGTGTTAAAACAGCTCGCGGTGGGTTTGGTTTTAGTTTGGCCTCCCTTCTGGTGCTGTAGGAAGAAACCCAGAGTGGAGAAAGGCTCAGAGACCCAGAAGCACCCCACTTCCCCTTTTCTCTCAATCCCGGGGGTCAGTTATTCTTCTAACATTTACTGTGTCTTCTTTTATTCCACCCTGCTGTAGGAATTTCAGCTCAGGAGATATTGCTGAGTTATTTTCAGGCGCTGTGGCCTCACTGCCCAGAGGGTTTTCCAATCCCTTACATAACCTGCCACCACCTCTGTGGGAGGGAGCCTGGGATTTCTGATCTGATAGCCCAGCCGGCCAGTCAGTCCTCAGCTCTTCCCCTAGGCTCCTGCACTGCCTCCCCTAGTTCTCATCACATCAGCATTCTCAGTAGGCTGTTTTCAAGAGGCTAAATCACAGGGAAACATTAGCACGTAAGAGAAGTTAAAAGTACATGGTCCTGATCAAGTTTGCCCAGCTGTTCTCCAAGATCTGCCCTTTGCTAGTATTTCTAGTTCCACGGCTCAGCCCAACCATTTTTTCCTTCCACTTTTGACTACTTGGGACCAAAGTAATTTATGACTATTATCATTATTTTCAAATTAATATTAAAAATGATATGCACTGTCACATGTAGCATTTTGTTTGGTCGCAGCAGTAACCCTTGAGGTGCGCAGGAGTGACATGGGTGAGGACTGCCACCCCAGGAAGGCGGATGATTTGCTCGAGACTGTATTCCTACAAACGGAGGTAGAGCTTGTCCAAACAGTTTCCCTAAGGCTCTCAGTTTCCTTAATTCCTTCTCTATTCCCACCTTCATTATCACCGAAGCATCTGGGTGATGTAGGGCCTCACTCATCTAGGGTTTGACGTCTGTGTGTGTCAATGCAAGTGTTAACAACACACGGTGGATTTCAGGCGAGCTGGAAGATGAGCAATCATTTCATTCAACTCCCTTGTGTTAAGAAGAGGAAAATGGGGTGCGGCGATGTTAGGATTTGCCTCAGGCGACGCAGCTGTATTCCAGCAAATGGTTTGAGTCTGCCTGGCACCTTCTTCCTTCAGTGTGTTTGCACACAGCGATTCTTCTTTTACTCTGGGCCCAAGTATTTTAATAGAAGTTCATTTGGTTTTTTTTTTTTGTTTGTTTGTTTGATTAAAAAATTTTTATCTTTTTGGCTAGAGTCCATGGTTTTATTGGAATAAACCAATATTTTTATGCCCCTGCTATGTGTCCTCATTGCTAGGAATATGGTGGTGAGCAAGACATCATGGCTTCTGTGAAGCTTCTTGTTAAGTTGGGGTAAACAAGCAGATAAACAAGGTTGTAAGATAGAAAGAGACCCCGCAGGTCAGGGTAGTCAGAATTCTCTGAGGAGGTGACTTTTGAGCTGACTTAGAGATGAGGGTAATGTGAAGACCTGGGGGAAAAGCCCTCCAGGCCAAAGGAGCAGCAATTTCAAAGGTCTTAAGGCAAAAACAAGCTTGGTGTGGGAACCAAAAGTGAGAGCATTATGAGCATTGTCCCTGAAGTATTAGTAAGGCTTAAAGTCTACGAGATAAGGCAGGAGCCAGATGGTTTAGGGCCTGATAAAGCCACTAAGGAGAATTTCTTTTTCTAAGTGAATTTGAAAGCTACAGTGAGCTTTTAAGCCGTGAGAGTGACATGGTTACTAGACACTCAGAAAAAACAATCTGTTATCTGCAGACTGGATTGCTGTAGGACAAGAGTAGAACCCTGGAAATGAATGAGAAGGCGTTTGCCATGGGCAAGAGATAATGCTGATGTAGTTCTCTGGGTGGTGAAAACAAGAGCGGAAGATAGAAGAGGAATCAATTCATTATATTTTGGAGGAAAAGTCAGGTTTGGGCCATGTTAAGCTGGCGGGGCCTGGTAGATTTCCAGGATGAGATGCTGAGGAGGCAAATGAATCCACGTGTCTAGAACTCAGGGGAGGGATCCACCAGCTCCGGGAGGGTTTGAGTGTGGCTGGCATCGCACGCGCTGGGACTGGATAAGACAGCTCACAGAGACGGTGGAGGCAGAAGACTTAGGACGGAGCCTTGGAGTGCTGTGATAGGTAACGGTCAGGTAAAATGCTGGCGTCCTCGTAGCCGAGAAAACTGTTTCAAACAGGAGGGAGTGCGCCATTGTTTGAGTTGCTTCTGACAGGTTGAGTACGAATAGACAGCAAAGTGAGTGGATTTGAAGACGAGTTCGTGGGTGACCTTGACAAGCAGTTTCATTGGAGTTGGAGGGACAAAGCCTGGCCGTGCGGTTGGAAGGGGGGGGGCTTTAACTGGAAAGGGAAGGCCAGGCTGGAGGAGCACATCAGTGTGGGAGGGCGGTGAGTCTACGATGGGACGTGTGCCCACATGTTTAGAGTAGAGAGAGAAAGCTCAGTGACTGAGGAGAGATGGGACGTTTTTAAGAATTAGCAAAGTAAAGAGTAATGGCTTCCAAAGCACAAAACAGTTATTTAGAAATATGCAGAAAATACTCATTCAGGAAAGGTAGTCGGCTGCTAAAAGGGCATAGTCTTTGCAGTGGCTATTTAAAAGCTGAGCGGGCCACTTAAAGTGGAAAAATTGTAATGTTAGAGAAGAATTATGATTGTGCCTGGGATCATAAGACTTGAAAGATCTGGAACAGTTTGGTTGCTATGAATTCATAAAGCTGACCCAACGAGGCCTCCTTTGGGGACAGGGCCCCACAGGGAGGAGAAATGACGGGGAGCAGAATCAGAACTGCGCCGGGCAGAGTCACAGAAAGTGGAGAAGGAGGACAGAGGATGGAAGTCCCTGGCAGCAAGGCTCATGTAGAAATGAGCGACGGGCAGTATCTGTCAAGGTCAAATCCCACATAAAGTTATTATTAGAAAAACGAAAATAAAGAGCCAAGCAACGTGCCAATGCACAGTGACAGCACATCAGTAATCCACTGTTTCAAAACGAGTTAAAAAATACTAAGAAAAGGATACAAGTGTGAAAGACCAACATAAACAGAATTTTAAAACTTCAGAACTAAAGTGACAACTAGGGAAAGAGTAAGAAATTTTTTAAAAAGTCATTTCGGAAATGAAAACTAAACTAGAAGCAACAAAAGAGATATTGTCTGAAAGAAAATAGAAGGCAAAAAAGAGGAAAATTTCAAAAATTAAAGGAAGTGAAAAAAGATAAAAGGGATTTGAGAAAAAGTGACAAATGTTGAAGGTAAAGAAAATTGATTATATGGTTAGTTGGAGTCCTGAGGAAGAAAACCAAAGCAAGAGAATAGAATATGTGTTAAAAACTAGTTCAAGACAATTTTCTTGAAATAAAACATTTGAAACTATATTTGAAAGAGTGTCTGAGAATATCAACTTTGGAGAGACTAACAATAAGCTATTCTAGTAAAACAAAAATTATTCAGGCATGTAGAAAAAACAAACATGGGAGAGAAAATTAGAATGTCTTTAGACTTTTTTTTTATATAGCAGTGCTTTGTATGTCAGAGGAAAATGGAGTAACTGTTTAGGGTTCTCAAGGAAAGAAGGTATCAAGAGTTTTGTGTCCAGAAAAACCACACCAGCCAGTGTTCTAATTTAGTATCTTATGATTAAATTTAATTCCGACACCAACTACCCAGAGTTAGTGTTGGATTCCACTGGTTTAAGGGCTCAGTCTCACAAGACTGTCCTCACTTGAGACCTAGTTCACAAGTAATGAGTCCGTCGGGTCTGCATACTTCCTTCTGTCCGACTTACCCACAGTCAGAGGTTCCCACAAACCCTTCTCCCTCTCTCTGTAATTTGCTAGAACAGCTCACGAAACGTGGGAAACATTTAGTTACATTTACCTGTTTGTTATCAAGGGTATTATAAAGGATGCAGGTGAGCAGCTCGATGAAGCGGCCTATAGGGTGGTGCGAGGAGGGTCATGAGTGCGTAGGAGCTTCCATCTCTTCAAAGTGGGGGTGCCACTCTTCCTGCGTGCGGATGTGTTCACCAGCGGGGCAGCTCTCCACACCCTGTGGTGTGTAGGAGGTTTTAATGGAAGTTTCATCATGCAGGCATGATTGATTAAATCATTGGCCATTGATTATCTCAGTGTCCAGCCCCGGTAGCCTCCCCTGAGGTCACTGAGGAGGCTGGGGCGCGGTGGGACTTTTCAGTCCTGGAATCGTGCCTTCGACCGTTCGCTTTCTAACCTTCTTATCATGCCTTGGTCTTTCCTGTCACTAGCTCCCATCCGGCAGCTATTCCGGGACCCCCAGCCACCAGTCATCTTATTCAAATACAAAAAGACATCACTTTGACATTCCAAAGGTCTCAGAAGCTCCTGTGTCAGGAACCAGGGACCAAGACCAAATATTATCACAAAAAGTGTTCCTATCAATCAGGAAATTACAAGGGGTTTTAGGATCTCTGCAAGAACCCGGAACTGGGGACGAAGACCAGATAAACATTTCTTATTATATCACAATATCACGAGTTGAGGCAGGAAAAAAAGGGAGGAAACATTTATTTAGTATCTTTTTTCATTTTTTGGTTGGAATACTTCTATAAGGAGAAGTTTCTCTGTCAAATGTTCGGTTACTCTAAGCTTCAGTATATAAGGGAAAGGCAGGATAAATGTTTGATTTATTTTCCCCTTTTATTTACTGGTTTTGAGAGTAAATTGTACCCGTGGTGACCAATTAGGATTTTGAGGTTGATTTGTTTTCAAGTGCCATTATGAATTTGTGAATTTATTCTCTTGGTGGCTTTCAGTCCATTGCAGTTATTGTTCTTATCCATCCTTAACTCTTGCCAGTAGGTCCCTCTTCGGGTTGGGTCTTGAGCCCTTTTGATAGGATCCCTGACATAATTTTTGATACTCTTCAAAGTGATTAATCTGAATTCATATTTTATAAATAGGAATATATTACAACTGGAAAGTGATGGTCTTCTTCAAGCATTACATTAATTATCATGGTTATGTTGAAGTGTGAATCCATGTGAATTTTTGTTTTTTTTTTTTCCTTCGTAGGTATGGGAGGTATTGCCAGCATGCCTACCACTTACAGCCTGTTGCTCCAGTGCCAATGGGACCCATTCCAGTGGTTGGAATGTCTCCACCCCTAGTATCTTCTGTTCCTCCAGCAGCAGTGCCTCCCCTGGCTAACGGGGCTCCCCCTGTTATACAACCTCTGCCTGCTTTTGCTCATCCTGGTATGTGACCCGATGAAGCCATAGACTGAATTTTTATAGCTTGTGTTTTATACTCTTTATTCTTGTTAAATCATCTGTCTTCACTTTCTGATTATATATACGCAATATTTTATTCCTGAAGAAAATATCTTCATTTTTTTCATTTAATTTCTCATTTTTTTCAACACATTAAATGAGATGTGATGGACTAGAGAGAGGGAAAGGTGAATGGAATTTCGGAGCTCTGAGTACCACTGGTCAAAGGCGAACTCAGCAGCTAAAACCAAGAGCAAAATTTCCTTTCAAGGGCTTGACAAAAACAACTGAAGTTTGAATAGTATTTGAACATTTTGTATTTCCATGTTTATCTTTCTTCAGCTGCTGTGAATTGCTAATAAACAAGCCAGTCCCTTCAGAATGGAATGATGTGGGGGGCGGGGAGAACACTGCTTTTTCTGTTTTGTTCTGTTGTTGAGGAGGTGGAGTTAATCAGGCAGACAGGGGACGGAAGTCTATTAAATGACTAAATACATTCAGGTTGTAGTATTATATTCTTGCTTAATTGAAGAAAAGGATTAAAAAGTTCCTGGTTTAGTTAATTTTATTTTGAGACTTTATTCAAAGTTTTTTCCTTTTAATTAAAAGAAAGCGTAAACTGTAGATGTAGATAGCCGTAGTCTAACAAATCATATCAATATGGGAAGTATCTCTTTTAAAAAGTATCTTTCTAAAAATGTTTGGCTATATCTGATACAAATTCAGTGGTGATGATAAGTGTGGATTTTCACATTATATTTGATTTATTATTTCTGTGCATAGTGCCCTGGATTTATTACGTCCGTCAGGATATATCTCTAAGTTATAGCCAAAGAATCTAAACGTACATCTTTTATTTTTTAAAGATTTTCTTGTCACATGTAGTTGATCTTTTCCCATGTGACCATGTCTGCGGATGTGATGGCAGCCAAGACAGCGTTTGCCGTTGCTTTTCCAGTAATACCGGTGAATCCACGCTCCGCTCTTATTTTCTTTTGTGGCCAGTGTTGCAAGACAGTAGACGAGAATGAGAGGAATGTGGCTAAGGCTCAGAGCTTTCTTCGTGACACACAGCTTAACCAGCCCGAATGAGAATCAGACACAAACGCTGACCCTCCCGCGCATCATATGTTATCTGGCCAAGACCCCCAGTGTGTGTGTGACTCCTTGGCCGCACATCTGGAACTAATACCTTAGCTCTTCGAGTGCAGTTAATACGCCATCTGTATATTTAAGCTGTTACTTCTCTAACTGTTGACAGATCCTATAAAATATAGTACTAAATGTTTAATGAAAAGTAAAATTTTATAGATGTAAACATTACTACTTAGTAAGGTGATTCACAACTGGAACAAGTAAATGTAGAATGTTTTTGGCAAGAGGGTGGGAAGCAAGGAAGGAAAAATATTTTGAGTCAAGGATGGTAAGGAAGGAGGAATAATTTCTGCTTCAGACTCGATGACTATGCATTTTAATTTTTGTAAGTAGGGAAGAGTTTCTTACCTTTGTAGAATTAAAATTATTCAACATTTATTTATTTTTACAGCAGCCACTTTGCCAAAGAGTTCTTCTTTTAGTAGGTCTGGTCCAGGGTCACAATTAAACACTAAATTACAGAAGGCACAATCATTTGACGTGGCTAGGTAAGTTTGCTTATTTTTAAATGGGCGGTTTGGTTAAAGATATTATCTAATTAACTCATAAGTGTGAAAATGAATTAGTGATGTTCATTATTTTTTATTTTGTAGAATGTCAAAAATTTTCTTAATTCTGGATAATGTTCTTAGGTTGTATCATTTGTCGCAGAAATGACAGAATCAAGGACATAACATTTCCTCTAAAAGCTTTGCATGTTGTTTTTTTTAAGAGGATAATAAATAGGTAGTAGTAAATGTTTAAAACTAATGAAATAGAACTCTATGAGGAGAAAAACTATTTTGATGTTAATCATTAAAAGTTTATGTATACGAAGATTAGAGCCACAGTTGGCCTTATTTTAAATTCTATCTCAGATCATCTTATGGAGTTTGCGTGGATTATTAGTAAAATTTAAGATCAATTGTTTTGAAATAAGTTATTCAGATTAGTAGACAGCTGTTATTAACCAAATATGTGGCTCAATTTTGGCAAAGCTTACATGACCTTATTGCTTATATTTTGGCCAAGCTTGGTTTCATATTAGCTTTCATACTTTTTTTTTACCCTTATTTTTTCCCTTGCATACCGTTGCACAAAGATGAAAAATTAAGTCTTTTTGTAAGCCGTCTCAAAACTTTTGGAAAGAAAAGAATGTAAATGAAGGCAATTCTACCTTTTCTTGTTTTGCTCTTCAGTAGAAATCTTTCTTCAGTGAATCAAGTAATTTTTCCACTTTAAAGAGAAAAGTATGTTGGATATAATTCAATAATTCATTAATTTAAAAAAACGATTTTAAAAAATTGGTAAATTGAAAAGCACTGTGCCAGATGCTTTATGTACCTTAACTCATTTAATTCTCACTTCTTCCCCATAAAATGATTCTTTTTATCTCCAGGTTATAGATGAGGAAGAAGCTCAGAGACATTAAGTGACTTCAAGATAACTTTAACTCTTAAAGTGATAGGGCTAAGAGTTGAAATGAGTTCTTTCTGATTTTAAGGAAGTTTGTGCCAAAAACTTCAGTTAATTGTGGCATACAGATTTGTGTGGCACCTAATTAAGATTTTACTTTTAAGATTCAGGAACATTTAGTGAGCATCTACTCGCCAGACACATTATCGATCTCATTCAACCCCCATATCCTGTGCAGTAAATACTGTCTCAGAATCACGCGTGAGGAAATAAGCCCAGAGAGGTTCCATTCCTCCCCCATGGTTTACAGCCTACTAAACGCCAGAGCAGAGATTTAAACTCAGATCATCTAACACTAAATTCCAAATTTCTTGTTTTTCTCCAATACCATGTTGGAGTTCTGAGTTTTCTCTGACTCTCCATAAGAGATTTTGTAATCTGTCTTAAAATTGATTTCTGACATTAGAACGAATAAATAATCACTATTGGCAAACATTAATGCTATTAAGACAACTGTGGTTTTTTAGGTAGTATATTTTCAATAATTTAAATTTCTAGCAAATTTTTGCCATGTGGCATTTAAGTTTTTGGTTACTTATTAATGAATTATCAGTCCATTTAAATTCTCAGGAACTTGGCAGAAAACTATGACTAGATAAGCCTAATCTGGGACAACTTCTGTGTGTAACACCCTACATTCCTGGGGTGCGGGAGAAAGATAATTAGCTTCTTGACAAATAGGCAAGAGTTGGAATCAGCAAAATATTTGTTAGTTTAAAATGAGAGAGTTGTTGCAGAAGTATGCACAGCAGAATAGATCTTGGTAAGTGTTTTTTATTAAGAAATTTATCATTATTGAAAAGGTAAATTTAGGTATTTTTCAATTGGTTAGGAGCCATTTCCTATGTTTACAAGTGCATATAAGTATAAATATATAGATAGCAATATAAACAGTGACTAAGAGGTTTAATTTATGGTTAAAATTTTGCTTTCACATGTAATGAATAGATTTTTTGTTGAAATGAAGCAAATGGCACGTGGGACATTAGTTGTACTCTGTCCTAGACGTAGAAAGCCATTTTTGCTGTCAGTTTAGCCATTGCGTTTAATTGCCTTATTGAGACAATTGTCTTAACAGCCGTGGGTACCAGTGTGATGCTTGTGTGGGAGCTGCTCTGAGGAACTAATCACGAGGGGGTCTAGGCCCAAGCTGCCTTCTGGCAGATGCTTCCTCAGGCCGGGGTTGCTGCACGTGGGCAAGGAAAGGTCGGCACTGGGTGTGAGTCCAAAAGCAGAGCTCCCTCCATCGCCGCTCGCCGACTCACCCTGACCCTGGGAATGTTCTCTTCTTTCTGGGAAGCTCGCCATTTGTGGGAATTTGCACTTCCCAGAATGACTGAATTTCCTTTCTTTAAGAAATATATCCTGTATTTTGGTGTACAGAGAGCTAAACTTTTTAAAGAATTAATATTTTTAAAGCAGTTATTTGTCTGCTGTAAGCATCATTTTTTAAACCCAAAGAGAACTGTTCCAACGGTCTAGAAAAGCCTCGACATTATTGTATCATCTCAGTTCCAACCAGATGTCCCGTACTTTTATAGAACCTTTAAAGTATTAAGTTGTTATATATCTTGAAGTGGCCACTCAGTCTGTTGTGTTCACCCTGGATTCTGGAAAGATAATGAACTTTCTTTTTAGAAAGAAGTGTTGATAACTTTAAAAAACAGACATACTTATTACAGAAAACTCAGAAATTGTGATTCAAAAGTGAATAAAAGGTTGAAGCTAGTTTTCTAGAGAAGTTCTCAGTTTACTATTTTTGAAGAACTTAAATCGGCTGTTCATTACTGTCAACCCTTCTTCCTCTCCTTCCTCTTTTCTCCAGTGTCCCTCCAGCGGCAGAATGGGCTGTTCCTCAGTCGTCCAGACTGAAATACCGGCAGTTATTCAACAGTCATGACAAAACTATGAGTGGACACTTGACAGGTATTTGCAAATAAAAGTTAGTTTAGTGAAATATGATCTTCGTTGTAAATGGCAATTGTTCCTAGATGTCGGGCCAAAGATATTTTCCAAACGTCTTTCTCTCTGCTTTTTCTGAACAGGGCTTTCATTGTGGTTCTTATCGTGAATTCTCATCTACTGATAAAGCCATAGTTACTTTATTCTTTAGTGCCTCAGGCTTTTGCTTCATTGCTTCTTGGTAAATGGAACAGAGACCAAGTAGCTTCCTGCACGCGAATGGCACTCGTATGCAAATCAAAGCACTGGCAAAGAAAGGCTGCTGTGAACAAAAAGTGGTTCAAGTTCTGAAGTCCAACTTTGGAGATGAACTTGAAACCGCCTACTCAGAGTCAGTGTTTAAGGCAGGATGTAGGGTGAAAGGTAACTGGCTGGGGACTTTGGAAACCTGGCTGTGCCATGAACATGGGATGAAGTCACTTACTTTGCCTTATTTGGATCTTATTCCTTCATGTTTAAGAGGCCGGAGTTAAGTTATATGATCTCAGAGGATTAAAAAAACATTCTGTCATCTACATCAGAAGGCTAGAAAGGATTTTAGGATACTATCTAGAAACTTTTTTAATAAGGGATTAAACACTTAAAATTGATCAAAGAGTAATAAAGAAAATGTTAATAAAGGAAAATAGAGACTTCTGATATGAACATTAAGTGGAAAAGGGAAAAATGTAACTGCCTTTTAAAAAGTATGATGTGAAGAGAGGAAGAGTTAATTTAATTGAGATAGAGAAGCATTGGTATATAACACAAAACACTTTCTGATTCTTACTATCTTTTTTTTTTTTTTAACTATCGTTTTACTCCCGAAAGAAACATTTGTTGTTTAAAAATGTCAGGATTAGGTGAGACTTTAAAGGGTTCTGATCCAATTTTGAACCCTATCCCCATAAGAGCTCTCAGCAATTATAAGCATATAATTGTTTAGTCAAGTGGTGAATTTCTTTTTTTATGGTGACATTGTTAACAAAATCCAATAAGTTTCAAGTGTACAATTCAACAGTAAGTCATATGCATATTGCATTGTGTGTTCACCGCCCATAGTTAGATTTATTTGTCTTAAGGGGTGGATTTTAAGTAAAAACAAATTTTCTGTGTGCCACTCTTACTCTCTACTACAGCAGTAGCTGTCCTATTTATACATAGTATGAAAAACCAATCCAGTTTGTATAGACACCGAAGGAATATTCAATAATATAGTTTTAAGTACCGTTTAACAGGGTTTGTTTGACACCGGTGCTCCATGCAGACCTAGAACTGCATTGCCAGTGAATCTGAAAACATTTCTTCAGAGCATTGTTGGTATTTGCTGTGCGTTAATTAAAACAGTATTCAGACGCAACACTGATGTAGAAAGTCTGTCTTGGTAGGATGTGTGTTTTATGACGGAAGTGCACCATCTTCAACCTAAAGACAACGACCCAGGCATTTGACTATTCAAACATATAATATCTGAGGCAGAAGGTAAAACTTGTAATATAAAGGAAAGAGCTGATTTTCCTAATGTTTATCTGTGTGCTTATTACTTGTTTTGTCCTGGCAAGGATTTAAGGTGGGAATTTTATTTTCAAACCAGATTTTTATATAGTCATGTCAAATAGAATAGTTTATTATAATAACTTTTAAAATAGGAATAAATTTAAGCAATTCAGTTTGTTTTCCCTTTGTGAGGAGTCATTGTAAGGGTATGTTTTAGGCTAAATAAGATGGTGGAAGCAGAGCTGGTTCGTTGAGATGGCTGAAATACAGAGACCGTTGTTGTGATCACAACTCTGAAAGTAATTATATGAATCCTGAACCCCCAAAGCGCTTAGTCAATTCAGCTTGAGGATAAGAGGAATAGTTGAGAAAAGGTCCCGGAATGTAAAGAGGCCCAAGTGAAATATATAATTTAACATTCTTAATCTCTTGTTTTTCTTCCTTCATGATATTGTTTTTGTGGGTTCTTATTTTAAAGGAACTAAAAAGCATTTTTACAACTTGCACACAATTGTAATTTCTTAATCCGATGCAATAGTTCTCAACCTTGGACTCGTAACATCCTAGTCTTATAAATACCAGTTTAGTGTAGGAGTACTAATGCTTTAATATCTTTTAGAGGAGAATCTTGGTCATTCTTATACCTGTCACTTGCACTCACTTGCATTCACCTGTGTTTTGGAGTGGAGTGGAATTAGCACTCCAAGAATTGCATCTCACCTGCAGCCTAGCCGATCCGTGCTAGAGCCCGTGGCAAATGACCACTGTCTGTTGGTGGTCAGAAGAATTTCTGAGCACCCTTGTGTTTTACTCCACATCCTTCCTTTGGATGCCATCAAATCATGGCTACATCTGTAAGAGTATGTTGTGGGCATAAGAATGCTATTGATTGGTCCCAAGTGAAGAAAGTGAGCACCCTTGAGCATGTGGAATGAGCTTATTCACTGTAGGACGTGATGCTAATCTAGCAGTGACACAGTTTATCTGATTGATTACCTACCTGGGTTGATTTAGCTGATACATCCAGTTAGGCACCCCTTGTTCCTTCACGACTTGATGTATATGCTATTGCACACACTTAAAAGAGACAGTCTTATAAAACAGTAAGCCCATTCTTTAATTAAGGTTATATAAGTACCTATAAAATTCTGGCATTCTTTTAATGCTAGCCCTCTTCTCAAAGAGGTATTTCATTATCTTCTTGCATTCTGAACCAATGAATATGCTATTTAATTATTCATTTATTAATCACAAAAGTTAAAGTCTTAGTCATTGTTTGAAATAAAGCATTAACTATTTAATTCTCTGTGTCCTTTCCATTCATGCTTCCTATCCAAACATGAATGCCAAGAATAGGGTTTATGAACTTGAGATTCCTATTTATCCCCCTGTTGTTTCTTTATAAACTATTACTCCAAAACTGATATCCTTTTGTGAATGTAGGCTTCCACAGGATAATTCTGTGCACTCAGAGCTCGGATTTTATGTTATCTTGCTATGTTAAGAGGCTACTTTAGTTGTTAATGATCAATTTTAATGTTTCAAACCCTTGTCTTAGGACATACAAAGTATTAGAATTGCAAAAGATAATTATGATCTTCTAGTGCAGGGGTCAAGAAACTTTTTCTGTAAAAAGCAAAATAGTAAATATTTAGGCTTGCAGCCACCCACCGTCACAACTCCGTTTGCCAGCATAGTACAAAAGCTGCCATATATTGAAGCTTAAATGAATGGATATGGATATATTTCAATAAGACTTTAGGTACAAAAACAGGTGGTGGCCTGGATATGGCTGTGGGCTGTGGTTTGCCAATCCCTGTTCTAGATCATTTTCTTCATTTCAGTGATGAAGGCACTTTGCTCTTAGTGAAATGATTTTGTTAATGTCTCATTAGAGGATGGAATGAGTCAAGACTGGAATCCATATCTTGTGATATCCAGGTCCAGGGCTAGTTCTTTTCATTTGTTTTATTTTTTATTGGGAGTAGATGAAATATTAACTTTCTTTTATAAAGTTCTGAAGTGGGGAGAATATTACAAGTATAAATTAAAGCTGATTCAACTTTAATGCTGCCAATTCTAAATACAATTTTAGAGACTAAAAATGATCAGTGAACTTTTCTCATTCCAATATATCATAGAACCTTTAGAACTTCACATTAATTCTGTAAAGATTATTCTCAGATGCTCCCTGCGCGTGCATGCACACACACACACACACACACACACACACACACACACATGCAGCAGGAATATGCATATGTTCACCAAAACTGAGAATGCGCATGATTTGCAATAGCCCCAAACTGTGGTATACTACACAGCAGTTAGGATTATGTTCTGCAGTCACGTGCAATTAAATGTCAAGCAAAATAAGCCAGACTCAACACTGATACGCTATGCCATTAGAAGTTAGGCTGCACTTCGTGGGAGAGCGTGATGGAAGGGAGTTCAAGAAGGGCTTTGGAGGTGCCGTTTCATGATCTGGGTACTGTTGACCACTTCCAGTTTGGAAATTACATACATGTGCACCTTTAAAAATACGCAGGTATATATTCATGTGTGCTTTCTGCCTGTATTTTATATATAAATATAAGTTAAAATATTGCCAGTAATATTAACTATCATTTGTTGAGCACTTTACCTGTGCTAGCACTGTGCAGAAAACGAGGGTCCAGCAAGTGAAGAAACTGCCTGCCCCACACTCAGCATGTTCTAGAATGAACTGGGACCAGGGCCCACAGGCTCCTGGTTCATCAATGCCTTGTCTGCTGTTCTCTGGAGTTTCTTGTGCTTGTACCTTACGGCAATGCTCGGAGATCCCTAACCACTGCTGCTTGCTGTGTAAAAACACATCTACGTTTGTGGTTTATGATAAGGGTGCCATTTGAAAAATGAAATAGCCAAAGACAAAAGCTTGTACACAGGCATCTTCCTGATATAATTGCTACATTGCCACTCCTTGAACCATGAGTCATCCTGCCGCCCTCCACCTCAAGAAGCAGTGCTTGAAATAAGACGTGTTTGTTTCTCTCTCCCTGGTCCCGGCCCGTTGAAAACTCAAAACCTCCCATTGTAGCCTTTGTCTGATATCTAAGGCTAGGTTCATTCAGAAATGAAGATATTTACAAGTATTTTAAGAAATGAGAGCCGATTTTGAAAGAGTTGAAATTCCAGGGATTCTTTTTAATCGCTAACCTAGGAAATTCGAATCCTAGCCATGATATTAGCCATTTATGGAGCCTTGAGCAAGTCATGAAAGAAGTAGTTAGAAGAATTCTCTCTAAGGCCCCTTCCTCCTCTTAAATTCTTCTGAGTTCTCCTTGAATTTCTCTGATATTAGTCACGGTGGAGACAGAAGATGTTAAATTTAGAGAGACTTAAGTTCCAACTTTGTAAATAAAAGCCTAATACTAATAAAGATGGTTATGTGGCCAAAAGGGAAGGTTATACTTTGAAACTCTAATCTTTTACATACTTTACTAATCATCCATGTAACAAACATTTATTGAGTATGTGCTAAGCTGTGCTGTGCTTTGTGTTTCTTCATTGGGGCTTAATTTCCTTTTTAGAAAGCCTCTTGGGTAATAGCAAATATTGTTTAAAGCACTGTGATTGCATGAGATTGCATAGTACATATGTGCAGAACAGTGGATCTTGGACAGTGACGATTTGCTGATTCATCTTTTTACTTTTTTTCCTGGTTTCTGTTTAGGTCCCCAAGCAAGAACTATTCTTATGCAATCCAGTTTACCACAGGCTCAGCTGGCTTCAATATGGTGAGGAAAAATTCCTTGGTTTGTATAAAGTGTAAATTCTTTCTTCAATTGGTAGGTCCTCATCAGTCTTTAATATCATTATTTATAGGGGGGATATATGGGTATCTTTAATATTTTAAGACTTGTAATGATTATCTGTTTTACTTTTTCCCTTTTTGATTTTGAAAAATGCAAAAGCAGAGAGATTAATATAATAAATTCTCAAGAACTCATAACACAACTCAAATAAGTCTTAATTCATGGCGAGTCATGGTTCTCCCCCTTCTTCTTGATTGTTTTAAGCCAAATCTCAGTCGGTATATATTTTCATCTACTATTATTTCACCTTGTATCTCCAAAAAGGGTAGGGATTTTTTTTCCAGCATGACTGTAATGCCAGTTGTTCACCTAATAGTAATTTTTATTAAGTTAATCAGATAGTGTTCAAATTCCTTAGATTGCCTCATAATATTTTTGTGGTTGATTTCTTCAAATCAGGACTGAAATAAATCCGTGTTTTGCAATAAATTTGTTGATACATCTTTTAAGTCTCCTTTAACCTATTAACTCCCCCTCATCTTGTTCTCAACTCCTCCCTCCAACCCCCTCTCCAAAACACCTGAGATTGTTTTATAGTTTCTTATAGTCTAACTTTTGATGATTGCATTCTTGTGGTGTTACTTACTCCCATATTTCCTGTTGATCGCTAATTAGATCTAGAGTAAGGTTTTTGCACCTCAGCACAATTGACATTTTGGGCCCGATGATTCTTAGTTGTGGAGAGCCGTCCAGCACATCATAGGTCGTTTAGTAGCATCTCTGGCCTCTACCTACTGATGCTGCAGCGTGGCCCCCACCCCCAGTTGTGACAATTAAAAATTGAAAGAGTGCAATTAAATGACAAATATCCCCTCCTGCCTTGTTTCGCAAGCTAATCGTACTTCCATTAGGAAGCACATAAATGTCTCTTTGCCTATTTTGTAATGATTTTTAATAGTTGTTGGTGAGCATTGCCTAGGTCATAAGGATCCTTTACATTTAAATGTTAACCAGAATGGCTTCTTCAGAAGTGTTTCTCTCTCATTATGCATTATCCATTGATTCTGCCTGGGAAACAAACCTGGTCTCTATTGCTTACGATCTAAGTTCATGATTTTGCCGCAGGGCACATTGATACGGTTCCTTCATAAGTGGCCAGTCTCTAGTGCTGCTACCTTTGCCCATCTGATACCTTCTGCTTTAAATTCAAAAGTCTGCCTTTTGCAGTGGTGTAATAATAGACCAGTTAATAAACATCTTAGGTCTATGGCATATGCAGACCTATTCTGGTCTGGGTATGTACCAGTATCTTAGGGCCCTCTGAAATATAAACTTAAGATCTAACATTTACGGAGGTTGATTGGCAGTTTATTATGTTGTTCTCATGAAACTGGAATATATTGGAATGTTTAAATATCTCATTTATAACCTGTCTTCTTTGAAAAAAATACTTGAGACTTCTACTAAAATGTTATTATATTCTCCTTCTATACAATAAAAAGATATTTTAATTAAATGTTTACAGCGATGATTTAGCCAAGTATGGGAGAAAAAGCAAAAATTCTACTGCCTTCTACTTGGATTTGCTTAGGAGTGGCTAGTGGGATGTGGAAAGGAGGAAAGGTTAAGTAAGAGCAGGCAGGGTTTTCGTTTGTGCCTCTGTTTTGTTTAAAAATGGGAGCCTGGCATCTGGTAAAGGCGAAGTTAGAGGGACACAGAGCAGATCAGTGCTAACCAGGGGCTGGGGCGAAGAAAAGGTTGACTGTCCAGAGACACGGGGCGTTGTGGGGTGGTGATGAACCTGCTCTGGATGTTGTGACAGTTACACAACTGAATGTGTTTGTCAAAACTCACAGACATGTGCTTTAAAAAGAGTGACCGTGACTGTGTGGAAATTATACTTACACAGACAAACAAACAAAAAAAACGTTTCTGCCACCTGAGGGAATTTCAGGTTTAAGAGGAGTTTCTTGATTTATGGCATCAGCAAAGCCAGTTTTCCACGTAGCATCTGTCTTGTTCGCGTTCTGGTACATAGCTTTGTTGTCCTGCATCCGCTCTTGGTTTCCAGAAATTAAGTGAAATCACATTCTTGGGTGTGCTGGAAAAATCTGTTTAATTAGCTACAAGGGCAAGTTGATTAAGAAGAATGGTGGCAATTTAATCCTGAGATTAAGGAGCAGAGGACACCTTGGCTCTGTGGCTAAAGGCCATAAACATCCACCCACATGAGCCTAAATCAAGGGTTGGCAAAAAAAAAAAAAAAAAAGGAGCCAAAGCTGGCCTGCAATTGTTATTGAACTGTTATTGTAAAAACAGCCACGCCCATTCATTTCTCTATGGCCTGGGCTGCTTTTGCTACAGCAGCAGAATTCAGTGTCATAGATTTCATAGGTCCTGCAAAGGTCAGATGTTTACTATCTGACCCGATAGTTTGCTGACATAGAATATGATCCATTTTAAATGGGCTTGCGAGGATTCAGAAGAGTATAGTTATAGTGATCGTTAACATTTGTTGAATGCTGACCACCATCCTAACTATGTGGATTGTCTCATTTTATCTTTGCAACAGTAGTATGAAATAGGTACTATTTTTTTAAAACTGAAGCATAGACTCAGTGGGCCTAGAGTCAGATTAAGAAAATAGAACATTTAAATTACTCATGCATAAATGGTAGCAAGCATTCATTTTCACGAAATTAGATTACAATGAACTTTTTGTTGAATAGGAATCTTTCTGACATTGATCAAGATGGAAAACTCACAGCAGAAGAATTTATCCTGGCTATGCACCTAATGATGTAGCTATGTCTGGCCAGCCACTGCCTCCTGTCCTGCCTCCAGAATACATTCCACCTTCCTTTAGGTAAGGAATATTCAGCTCATACAAGAAATTGTATGTGAATTTCAAACTTGGCTTTGTTGGCTTTGTATCTCATTTTTATTCCTGGCAAGTAAATGAAATAATTCAGAATTCAAGAAAATCTTATCTAGGTTCCGAGTTAATCTTGGGTCTGTTCTGTTCTTTAAAGTACTTAGAGTATACAGGCAGACCTCAGAGATGTTGTGGATTTGGTTCCTGACCATCACAATAAAGCGGGTGTCGCGATGGAGTGAGTTGCCATCTTCTGGGGGAGGGTCTTGCTTCCTGTTTGTAACAATGCAACATCTGTGAAGCTCAGTAAAGCAAAGCGCAATAAAATGAGGTATGCCTGTGTTAGTAAAACAGTCAAGTGAAACATCGAAAGATTAGTGATTTTTGTACCAATCTGTATAATTGAAGCTCACCAGAAGTTTTAGCAAAGTGAAACTGTATCAACCTATGCGAAGAAAATAAAGGAAGGAGATTCTGCCTGTGAATTCTACATGTTCGAGAGATAACAATGTTGGCAATGCTGAAATTATAGTCAGGAAGGTAATTAAAGAAAATTATCCTGATCTGAGGCACGATCTCAGTGGAGGTGTCAAGAGCATAGACCAAGGTCCCACTGGAAGAACTCAGGAGTGCCTGGTACCCTGCGTGTGCACACCCACGCACTTACCCCTCCCAGACAACTACGTCTTAAGGTTTTGATTTAAAAGACACTTATGAGATCTTACCAGCACTAAGAAGAGTGGAAGAAACAAAAATAAGAATCACTTTTCTAATTCCTCAAATATCAAGGAAGACTGCAGAAGAAAAATCTCCATTAAAGCAGGAGAATTGGAGCCATTATATCAGCACATACGCGGAACAGAAGCAGGTGGGGGAAACTGTGACTGAGGAAGAAGCCAGCAGCTGGGCAGTTTGTAAAGTCCCACAGCTGTAAGAATCAGGATGAGAGACTCAACACCGGAAGCCGATAAAAAACAATTTTAAAAAGATAGGTAGATCAGTTTAAAAGAGCCAGGTGATGGTTTAAAGCAAAACTAATCAGTAAACTAAGTGGTTTGTCCTAAGGGCTATAAAGTGTAGTCATTTCATGCATTTCTTAAGAGATAGAATGGAGAGGCTTTGTAAAGGGAAGAGAGCTACTCCCACTAAACTGAGCTGCTCATCTTCCCTTGGAGGAATTTAATGTTTCATGAAAGGGTAATGGGAACAGCAGGAAATACTTGACGAGCCACTTTATGATTGCTCACTAGTACATACTACCTTCCTTTAGGTAAGGGACATTTGCTCATACAAGAAATTTTATGTGAATTACCCTAATTTTGGTGGTGGTTCTAAATGTTGGAGCATGCTTAGCACTCAGGGTCTGATGACGTTCAACTATGCATTTTTTAAAAACTCTTTGTAAATAGTGAGGATCAAATCTTTATTTTTTTTTTCTCGCGATACCATGATATATGGCATAATCTTTAAAAATTCTTCTTCATAAAATTGTTTGCTCAATTACCTGGAAAGCTTTACGTGACTTTGTTTCTTTTTTCTTCTTTTCCACAATTGTAGAAGAGTTCGATCAGGCAGTGGTGTATCTGTCATAAGCTCAACCTCGGTAGATCAGAGGTTACCAGAGGAACCAGCTTTAGAAGATGAACAACAACAACTAGAAAAGAAATTGCCTGGTAAGGCAGTCTTTATATTTGTGTTATATCATAGAGATTTTCTATTTCTAAGACAATGATGGAGGAAAAATAAATTTAGCTCTTGACGTTCTTGCTCTGTTCCTCTAACTGGCCTTAGTCAGAAAGGAGACACTTTTAATGTGCTTTTGGATTTGCATATATGCATAGAAATGAGGACATTATATACTCTGCTAATGCACTCTTGTTTTAGCTTTTAAATTGAAATTCGATTATTTCCTACTAATCAAAAACCTTATAAATGTTATCTATAAAGCACTCAACCCTTTAAGGTGGTTGGTTAATACCACCAACGCAGAAATAGAATGTCACATTGCTGCTATTATTTTCTTATGTTATAGAATTGAAAACAATAACAAAAAGTAATTTTAAATTTAATATGAACCTATTGTAAATAGTCATCATTTACAATGGTAACTCCATGATACTATTTTTAAAAATGTTCTAAGGTGACTATGAATTATTGATAATGAGATGATAGTGGATACTAAGAAGCGAGTGAAATTTATTATGGAGTCTCTTTATGTTAAATACTTTGTCAGTGTCATTTTGCTACATTAAAGTGCTTGGTGGTTAAT
The DNA here is from genome assembly GCA_003508835.1 of Eonycteris spelaea. Taxonomy (NCBI): domain Eukaryota; kingdom Metazoa; phylum Chordata; class Mammalia; order Chiroptera; family Pteropodidae; genus Eonycteris; species Eonycteris spelaea. The sequence goes on from PUFA01000025.1 coordinate 14,357,774, forward strand.
TGACCTGCTCAGAACATTAGTTCTCCCAGTTTCCTCTTTAAACTAAATTACTTTTTTTATTCACTGACATGCTACTTATTGAAAATGTTCTTTGTGCAAGTATGTTAAGTACAATGAAGAATCTAAATATTAATAATACATGGCCATACCCTCTAGAAGGTTATAATACAGTCGAGGATTTAAGATGTCCATATAAACAGTCATCAGAGCAGTGCATAATAAATGTGATAAATTTCTGAAGATAGTATTACAGATGTACAGCAGAGCTTACTTATGGCTGGTTGGCAGAGACTGAGAGAGACACAAGAAATTAAATCTCCGTGGAAGAGGTCACAGTTGAGTTGAGACTTGAAGATGAATAGGGTCATAACCAGTGGGATGGAGGAACTGTTCAGGTTGATAATAATGAGAATAAAGACTCAAAGGCAAATAAAGACAGGAGTCCTTAGAATTTGGAATTTTCTTTTTCTTTTGTGGTAGACATTCATTTAAAGTTTTGAACAGGCGGTGACATTAGAGCTTTTTGTTCATGCGTTTATTCTTTTAACAGCCATTTATTATGTGCCTCCTATGTATCAGGAATAAGGTCAGATATTGGAATTTAAAGCATTCATAGGGACTTTCATTTTCTTTTTAATCAAGGTAAAATTCACATAACATATAGTTGATCAGTTTAAAGTGTGAAGTCCAGTGGCTGTCTTAGTCAGCTTGGACTGTCATGATAAAACACCATAGCCTGGGTGGCTTACACAGCAGAAATTTCTCCCAGTTCTGGAGGCAGGAAGTCCAAGAGCAGGGCGCCATCCAGTTCAGTTCCTGGTTGGGACTCTGCCCTTGGCTTGCGGGTGGCTGCCTTCTTGCTATGTCCTCATTTGGCCTTTTTTTGTTGGTGTGCCCAAGGACAGAGAGAGCCCTCTCTTCCTCTTCTTATAAGGCCACTAATCTCATCATGAGAACCCCGCCCTGATGACCTTATTTTAAACCTGATTGCTAAAGCTCCATCTCCAAATATTATCACATTGGGGGTGAGAGCTTCAACCTATGAATTTGGGGGGCCACATTTAGTTCATAACAGTGCCATTTAGTACGTTCACAGTACTGTGCAACTACCACCTCTATCTAGTTTTAAAACACTTTTATCACTGCAAAAGAAAACTCTGTACCCAGGCACTCGCCAGTCCTCCTTCTCCTCAGCCCCCGGTAACAACCCGTCTGCTTTCTGTCTCTTCAAATTTACCTACTCTAGATTTTTCATATAAATGATATTATGCAATGGATGGCCTTTCATGTGTGGCTTCTTTCACTGGGCATAATATTTTTGAGAGTCATCCACCTTGTAGCATGTGAACCTCATTGCTTTCTGAGGCCGAGGAGACTCAGTTTTTAGGTGGCCTAGTGAAAGGGCTGCTGCCTGCTCTGAAATTACTAAAGGAGCAAGAAGAGAAAACTGAAACACATTTGCCATCTTTGATCTCGAATCGCTAACTACAGTGAGTGAGGAAAGTCTGTCTAAGGCGGTGAAGGCCGAACAGGAATGTGGGAATAAGCCAAGAAAAGGCACTCACAGCTACAGATCTCAAGACAGTGTGAAGTGACAGTTCTCGAAATAGATTGGGAACAATGGGGATGCGTGCTGCACGGCTGGGTGAGAGTTCCCCTCGTCTGGAGTTGTGAGGCAAACACAAAATTGAATAATAGTGCTGAAAACATAGTAAAGGACATGGAGGATGGAATTTTTAAAAATAATTAAGTAAAATGGATATAAATAAAATGTTAGCAAGGATTAGAAAGCAATGATTGACCTGAGAATAATGAATTAGAAAAATATTGTACTGAATGCGCTCTGCGTACTGATTAGGGCACAGCTTGTTTTTCAGTGTAAAACCCAGGATACTTCCCTTCCTCCTTTTGCTTTCAGAAATGGCTGTTTCTTAGAACAGAAGACACACCCATGCAGTTATAAGCTAAGTGGAGCGAGGGAGAGATTCATGGTACAGAAGAGATGGGGGTCAATTGCTGAATCAAGGTCGTGGAGAAAGGAAAGGATAGAATAACAGAGAAGGAAGGGAGTTGGGTGATGATGCATAATTGCTATAGAAAGATTATTCTGGAAACAGGGTTTGGCGTTCTGAACACTATGATCCGGCATTGGTCATGGAGGGGAGAGTAGGTAAGCAGAGGTTAGGCGCAGGGCGTTTTCATAGCGCTTATTAGCAAGGGCAGAGGCAGAGAGGAAGCTTGGGGAGTTCTGGTTTACGTTTATACACAAATCGCAAATATGCCATTGAGTTTTTCCTTCCAAAATGGTGTGTTGAGTGCCATGACTTTTCATAATTGTTGGTTCCTCGTTTTAAAAAGTAAACATTTGAAGATAAGAAGCGTGAGAATTTTGAACGCGGCAATCTGGAACTGGAAAAACGGAGACAGGCGCTGTTGGAGCAACAGCGGAAAGAGCAGGAGCGCCTGGCGCAGCTCGAGCGCGCGGAGCAGGAGAGGAAGGAGCGGGAGCGCCAGGAGCAGGAGCGCCGGAGGCAGCTGGAGCTGGAGAAGCAGCTGGAGAAGCAGCGGGAGCTGGAGCGGCAGCGGGAAGAGGAGCGGAGGAAGGAGATCGAGAGGCGGGAGGTGAGCCAGCGCTCTGCAACGCCCCCGTGTAGAATCGCTCACGGACTCTGTTACTGCACTCTTCCGTTTCTTCTTTTGACAGTTCAGTAGTTTTAGTGTATTCAGGACGTTGAGAAATCATCACCACTGTGTAATTCCAAAACATTTTCGTCACCCCAGAAAGGAACTCCTTCCCCAGTGAACTGGTACTCCCCTTTCGGTCTTCCCCCAGCCCTGAACCACCACTGAGGAACTCTGCTCCTGTCCTCCCCCTCCATGATGCGTGCCTGTGCTGGACATTTTGTCTGTGTGGAGTCATAGGCTTTGTGGCCCTTTTGTGTCTGGCTTTCACTTTAAAAAATATGCTTCGGAAATCTTCCCAGTATCCTATGGAAGGGCTCCTAAGTTTGGTGCCATGCCTGATAGGGGCCAAGCCAGTGTCTTGTCTGTCTTTACAATTTTAGTATATTGCCGCACAAAGCCATGCCATGATTCTCTTACGTGAATGAAATAGATTTCAAAGATGGGGATTTTTTTTTTTTTTAATTAAAACTTTCGTTTCAACTCCTGCTCATTGCTTTAGGAAACTGGTTGCCTTTTATTCAGGCAGACATGCACAGATACAGAATTTAATTTCCAGAATGGGCAACCAAAAAATAGATAACTTTCCTTTCTTCAATGTAAAAATAGAGAGGAAAGAAGAAATTTTAGACTATTTATTCAGAATTATTTAATAGGCACGTACTGTGTGCCAGGACTTGATAACCCTTGGAGACGTCGAGGTGAATGGGTACTCCACCTCTCCAGGCCCTTACAGGTACATAAGAACTAATGACAGTAAAGCATGTCAGGTGCATTGACAGGTAGTCTGCCTAGCGGCTGCGGTCAGCTTTGAAGAGCTAACATTGCTAGAGAAATTACTTCTGTGGTGAAAAGGAAATGAATGATTAGAGGAATGGGGGTTTCCCCACTCTCCAAAAGCAGTGTGTTCCTGCGAAATGGTGTGAAGTGAAGAAGCGATCACCATGAATTCATATGGAAAAGGTTTTGAGTGTTTACAGACCCCTAAAATCACCTACCGAATCATATGCTTACTTATGTCCAGTTTTATGCTAAGCGTAACTCCCTTAACAAACTTAGGTTTTCTGATACGTTAGCTCAGGACACATCTTGCTAAGGGCTGCACAAAACAAATGGAAGTAAAGCACAGATGCTCACAAACGCGGTTCAGAGCTGTGGTGGCGTGATGCTCAGATGCCGAGTGCAGTTCCCAGGGAAGGGGCTCGGCGGGGCCACTCTCGCTACCCGGGGTGCCGCTACCTCTGTAATGGCTTGCCACAAATCAAATGCTGAACGCTATTTTTGTTTTCTACCTTTTTTCATAAAAGCAAAAAGCCTCTTCGGATTTCTTTCAGTTAGTTAAAACAGGACTTATGTAGGTCTTTCATAAAAGCGAAGTGGCATAACATGAACTTTTGAAAAGAGGGCATACATATCGTATCCTGTAGTAATTTCTCATTTGATGGAAGAAATGATAATGACTCATTTGATGGAAGAAAGGGTTTTTTTGTTTGTTTTTTTCTGTTCTCGATATTTCGGTTTGATTTTAATAAAGACATTTTCCTTGCTCCTTATGAGTCAGTAAATGTGGAAGACCAATTTTATTTAACGCATCAAGTGTTCTCGAAGGCATAAGCAATTGAATTCTAATGGTCAGACGATCCTGTCTGTTTCCATCTTATGTAAACATGATAGTTTTTCTAATTAGTCTTTTTCCCATAGAGGGAATACTCTATTTGTATAATGTTGTTTTGCTATTTTGTAATAGAATTTCTTATAATGTTTAATAATACGCCATCCCTGAAAGAAAAGAATTACTAGATGTTATATTTTTTAAGCAACGTAGTATAGTGTAAGAACTGAAAAATTCATCATCTGTTTGCATGTGTCACAGGCGGCAAAACGAGAACTTGAAAGGCAACGACAACTCGAATGGGAACGAAATCGAAGACAAGAACTATTAAATCAAAGAAACAAAGAACAAGAGGACATAGTGGTACTGAAAGCAAAGAAAAAGACTTTGGAATTTGAATTAGAAGCTCTAGTGAGTGAAGTTTGATTATGCTGTGGGAATATATTAACATTGAACAAAAAAATGGTAATAATTTTTATTATTTTTCATTTGTTAAAGAATGATAAAAAACATCAACTGGAAGGAAAACTTCAAGATATCAGATGTCGATTGACAACCCAAAGGCAAGAAATTGAGAGTACAAACAAATCCAGAGAGTTGAGAATTGCTGAAATCACCCATCTACAGCAGCAATTACAGGTGAGAAAATATGTCCCTTAGAAGCTTAGCATCAAGCATCTACTGTGTGCTGAGGCTCTGGGAAGTGATGATGTAGTAGACCAGGTCCTTGCCTGAAAAGTAGGTTGTCAAGCAAACGAACTCAACGTGTCGGCCTGTGTGCCGGGCCGGGCACTTTCGTAGGCACTGATGATGCATCAGTGAAGAGCAGAGGAGCCCCCTGCCCTCGTGGAGCTTATTTTCTATCTGCGGGGCAGACTCACTAACAAAATAAGGCAAGTGTATGTGCCCTGTCAGGAGATGAAAAGTGCTCTGGAGGGTGAGTGGAGAAGAGATAGAGAATGTCGGGTTAGGGAGGGCTCTGATTTTATTTTATTCTATTTTATTTTCTATGATATAATGAGCACTTTTATTCATTTATTTTTAATTAATTATTTACTATGGTGACATTGGTTAACGAAATCCAGTAAGTTTCAGGTGTACAATACAACAGTAAGGCATATATATGTTTCATTGTGTGTTCACCGCCCATAGTTAGATTTCTTTCCGTCACCACATATTTGACCCCTTTTACCTCATCTACCTCCCCTTCTTCCCGCTGGGGGAGGTTAATTTTAAACAAGGTGGTAAGGACAGGCTTCTCTGTGAGAGTTCCATTTGAGCAAAGTCTTGAAAGAGAGATGAGCAGCTGAGCCATCTGGCAGAGGAAACTCTAGCAGTGCAAAAGTCCTGTGGCTATAGCTGGTCTCTTGGATGCAGGTTACAACAAGGAGACCTCTGTGGTCTCGGAGAAGGTGGGGCTGGATTGTGTAGGACCTTAGTCTGTTCACGGGACTTCGGTGGTACCATGATAATGACCACAGTTTAAGCGTTTTGTGGGAGTATGAGAGGTATACGTATAGAGAATAGTTGGGGATGTGATGGAGTACTATAAGCAGTTCTACTTTTATTTTATTACCTGTGCAGAGTTGACCACTAAGTTGTCATAATATCATCTGATCTGGTTGCAGTGTTGCGCTGGGGGCAGGACATCAAATTCCTGTCGATGTTGTTCTGCATATCATCGTGAAAGATGGTCATTTTGAACTCTGTGACTTAGCTAGTTTTTTTTCAGCAAGATGATTTTGAGGCTTATCCATATTGTTGAGTGAATCAGTAGTTTGTTCTTTTTTAAAAAATCACTGAATAGTATTTCCTTATTTATCCATTCACCTGTTGATTGATATTTGGGTTCTTCCCAGTTCCGGACTTTTATGAATACTACTGCAGGGATCATTTATTTACAAGTTTTTATGTGGAAATATGTTTTATTTCTCTTGCATCTAACTTAGCCTTAAATTTTAGGAGTGGAATTTCTGTGTCATGTAAGTGTATACTTAGTCCTATAATAAACCGTAAACTGTTGCCAAAGTGATGACACCGTTTTGCATTCTCGCCAGCAGTGTATGAGCGCCTCACTTGTTCCTCATCCTTGCCAGCACTTGGGAATGTCATCACTTTTTGTTGTAACATTTCTAGGGCGTGTGTAAAAGTATCTTTCTTTAATTTTCATGTCCCTAAGGACTAATGATGTCGGTCATCACTTCATATGTGCATTGGCAGGTATCTTCTCGTGTACGTCGTTCGTGAGCAAATCTTTTGCCCATTTTTATTGGGTTGTTTATTATATGGAATGGTAAGTTTTTCATTCTTGTAACAAATCCTTTGTCAGATATATGCCTTGCACATATTTTCTCCCAGTCTGTGGCTTGCCCCCACCGCCCTCCCCTCCTTTTTTGTAGTGGTGTTTTTTAAAGGGCCAGAAGTTTTAAATTTTGATAAAAGATCAACTTACTCATTTTTACTTTTATGGTTCATGGTTTTTGTGTTCTACCTAAAAACTCTTTGACCATTCCAAGACTGCAGATATTTTCTCTTATATTTTCTTCTGGGAGTTTTGTAGTTTTATTTACATGTTTAGATTTATCATCCATTTAAAGGTGATCTTTATATAAGGTAAGGGGTGAAGTTCATTTTTTTCCCATACCAATGTCCAGTTGTTTCAGCAGCATTTATTGCAAACACTATCATTTTCCCCACTGAATTACCTTGGGAGCTTGTTGAAAGTCAATTGGCTCTATTTGTAACTGTCTAGACTCTATTCTGTTCCACTGAATCTCATGTCTATCCGCTTTCACTAGTCCGTCACATCTCGTTGATAACTGTAAGCTCTTATGTGATAATAATATTTTTGAAATCAATTACTGTGAGATCGTCAATTTTTTTTTTTCAATTATTATTTTGGCTCTTTCAGAGCCTTTACATTTCCACATAAGTTTTAGAATCAGTTTTTCAGTTTTTACAAAAATACTTAGAATTTTGTTTGTGCATTTATTGAATTTAGTTACAGATCAATTTGGGAAGATTTAACATCTGGACAATATTGAATCTTAATATTTCTCAATTTTATTTAGGTTTATATTTATTTTAAATTTCTCTCAACAGTGTTTTTGTGGTTTCCACAGGGTATAAGTATTTAACTTATTTTAGTAAAAGCTTAAAACCTAAGTATTTCTGGTATCTTTTATGTTTTGTATATTACAACTTTCCAATTTGATGTCAATATATAGAAATAGAATTATATTTTATTTATTGAACCTTATATCTAGCAATATTGCTTAAACATATTCTGATAGGGTTTTTTTTTTATAGCTTCCTTAGAATTTCTATGTACATAAACATTTGTGAATAAAGAAAGCTTTATTTTTTACTTTTCAATCTATATATACATTTTCTTTTTTTGCTTAACTGCATTGATCACAGCCTCTGGCACTGTGCTGAGTAGAAATGATGAGAGTCTTGTTTTTGATCTTAGGAGTGAAGGATTCAGTCTTCACCGTTAAGTGTGATCTTAACTGTAGGCTTTTTGGGAGATGCCCTTTACCAGGCTGAGATACCGTCCTCTTGTTCCTTTATTACTGAGAGTTTTTATCATGAACAGGTGTCACATTGGGTCATATGGCTTTTTTTTTCTGCATCTATTAAGATGTTTTCTTTTTCTTTCTTTCTTTTTTTTTTTTATTACCCCCTTTGTTAATATAATGATTTACCCCAGTTGAAATTTGAATGTTAGACAAACCTTCCATTCTTGGGATAAACCACACTTGGTCATGGTGTATTACCATTTAAAAATATATTTTACTAGATTCAATTTGCTACTGTTGTTAAGGATGTTTTTATTTAAATTTAGAGTAGTATTAGCTTATAGTTTTCTTGTAATGTCCTTGTCTAATTTTGATTTCAGGATAATAAATTTGAAAAGAAGTTGGAGAACATTCTTTGTTTTCTATTTTCTAAAAACATTTGTGTTGAAAGATATTTCTTCTTCAAATTTTGGTGTCATTCACCTAGGCTTAGAACTTTCTGTGTAGTAGGACTTTTAATTGTAAAAATTATTCATTAGATATAGGGCTGTTCAGATTTTGTTTATTCTTGAGCCTACTTTGATAATTTGTATCTTTCATGAGTTTATCCATTTTATTTAAGTTATCAAATTTATCTGTTTAAAGTTGTTTATAATAGTCTCTCCTTATTCTTTGGAAGTGTAGTACCTATAGTGGTGACCCTTCTTTCATTCCTGGTATTGAGAATTGTACCTCCTCTTTCCCCCTCCAAATCTCCCTCCCTTCTCCCAAGCCTTCTCTTCCTCCTCTCTTTTCTCCCTCAATTTAGCTAGAATTTATTGGTTTTATTGATTTTTTTTTTTAAATAAGCTCTTGGTTTCATTGATTTTTTTCCTCTGTGGTATGTCTGTTTTCTATTTCATTTATTGAGGCTCTTTATTATTTCTTTCCACCTACTTATTTTTGGTTTAATTTGCTTTTCCTTAGCTTCATCAGGAGGAAGCTTACATTATTGAATTTGGACCTTTATTAATTTCTGATGTAAACATTTTAAGCTATAAATTTCCTTCTAAGCATTGTCATAGCCATACATCCAATTTTTAATATGCTGTGTTTTCATATTAATTCAAATCCTCTTTGATTTCTTTTACTATTTCTTCATTGGTGAATTTGGAATTATGCTGTTTAGTTTCTAAATATTTAGATTTTTTCCCCCAAATATCTTACTGATTTCTAATTTATTTAGATCATGATCTATGAGCGTACTCTGTATGGTGTCGATTCTTTTCCGTCCTTTTCAGTTTATTGGGACTTACTGTATGATTCAGCGTGTGATCCGTGTTGGTGAATATTTCACATGCTCTTGTAAAGAACGCGCACTCTGTTGCAGTGGGGTAGCGTGTCCCCTGAACGTCAGTCGGCTCAAGCTGGTTCGTGGCGTTTGTGTCTTCTTGTCCCTGCTGATTTTGTGCCTCCATTCAGCTGCTGAGAGAGGAGTGTCGAAATCTCTAACAGTACAAATTTGTCTCTTTTCCTTTCAGTTCTGTCCACTGTTGTTTCATGTACTTTGAAGTCCGAATCAGTTCGGGAGGTTTGGATAAGACATATACTGTAAATAGTATCAGACATTTAGTGCTAGAAATTATTTGGAAATATTAAAAACTACGTGCACCTTTTCTTTATGGTAGCTCCCTCTGTATGTCTTTCATTAACACTTTCTGAGAAATTTCATAAAATATTCCCCTGGAAAATGTAGGAGTTAATGACCATGTGCTTATTTATTATCTCACTGAATGCACTGTGACTAACATGTTTTTATTATTTAAAATTGACACTTAGCATGTTCTTGTATTGATAACCAAATACAAATCAGGGTTCCTGAAAAAATGGTGAAGTGAAAAATAATACATGGTTTGAAGAAAACCAGGTACCTAGTAAGCAATGAGATTTAGTTCCCTTTCCTTACTGGAATTAGCAGATGCTTGCTATGCGAGTGAGTCAGGTAGCCATTCATATCGATTTGACTCATTTTAGAAACTTGGGTTGGCATTTAAAAGTAATGTTTAAAGTAAAACAATCTCACTGATCTGAGTCAGGCTTCGTCTTGACACTTAATGGTTTGTCTTAGTTCAGGGAGGAAACTTTGGTGTTAGGTAAGAGGCCCTGCCTTAATTTGGAGAGGAGAGTAAGGGAAGCTCAGTTGGCTGTGCTTTTCGGGAAAACAATCTGATTTGTGTATTCTATTTTGTCCAGATTTTGGGTGTGTGTGGGGATTATTCATATGAAAAGATGCTTCCAAATCCTCTCTGTTGAGCTAAATTTTTCTACTATTCAGGCACATCGTACACAAAGATTTATTACACACAAGCCAGTCTGAATCTAAAGATGATAGTTTGAAAAAGGACGGATTCTCAGCCTCTGATGAAAATTTTTAATTAAGGCATTTTTATTTTTCAAACCAAAATCAGTACATACAGATCTCTTTTTAAAAATTAAGATAAAAATAAAAATCAGCGTCAAATATTCCTTATTATACGCTACAAAGGCTGTCATTTTACTGAAATGTATAGAAACTATATAGGATAATTTTACAGGTCACCCATGAAAACTCCAAATAAAATTGTACAGTGTGGTTTAGCTTTTGTCTTAGGTCAGTTAAAAAATAGTTTGTACAAGATTTTATGTCTGCCTTTTGAAAATTGTAGCTCCATCTTGAGCGATGGAAAACATGTGGCAGCTAAGATTCTTGTTAAAAATCTCTTCGATTTGTGTTTCCAACCTCAGTTGTATAGTAAATAAACCTCAGTTATTTACTGAGCCCTATTAAGTATCACAGTTCAGAGTAGAATAGTTTCCCTTAAACTCCTGAGTCACTTTACAGACAACAGGGTCACTGCAGTTGCATTTGATCCCAGTGCAGTTGAGATCATTGCTTTCAGTTTCCTCCTCTAAGTACTTTTTTTTTTTTAAGCTAAATAGGTAGTAAGTCAACAAATATTTAAGAAATATCAAGGGAGCTATAACTGTCTTAACTTTATTTCAGTGAAAAACGTTTGGCAAACAGTGAATTCATTGGCAAGAAAGGAGGAATCGCCCTGACTAGCGATTAAATGCCGTTTCACCCATAGAGGATTTGGGATGAGATTAGAAGAATCATTGAGGAGCCAAAAAACTGACTTGTGACTGCTTGGACGTTGAATCTACACCTAGAAGTTTCCCACCCCCCATTCACTGTTGTTCCCCCATCTCTCCTAGGAGTCTCAGCAAATGCTTGGAAGACTTATTCCAGAAAAGCAGATACTCAATGACCAATTAAAACAAGTTCAGCAGAACAGTTTGCACAGTAGGTGTTTTATTTTTAAAATTGTCCTTTTCCTTTTTTACTGAGAAGAATTTTTTTTAAGCGAAAAGGGAACATCAAAAACTATTTTTCCTCACTGCCAGCTTTTTTTTTTTTTTTAAACTATTACAATGTTTTTCTAAAATAGGAGATTCACTTCTTACACTCAAAAGAGCCTTAGAAGCAAAAGAACTAGCTCGGCAGCAACTACGAGACCAACTGGATGACGTTGAGAAAGAGACTAGATCGAAACTGCAGGAGATTGATATTTTCAACAATCAGCTGAAGGTAATCATTCTGTGTGTTCCTGCATGTATGTCCTACCTTTCAGTTTTTCTAACCGATGATCAGTTGATATTCAATCCCAGGCAGAAAAATTTATTTTGCTGTTTCGTGAGCCTTCTTGAAAGCCTCCACATGTATAGATGAACATGACATAATCTAAATTGCATTTTTCTCCTTTAGAATATAAAAATGAATTCGGCACCTATAAACTAGGGCCGAGTGAGTGGCCCCACCCTGACATCTGTCTGTAACCTGAATATCGTGTTTACACATCTTCACCCCTTTGTTTGTTGATAACTGCATCAAGCTGAATTCCAAAAGCGAGGCCTCAGAAGCTTTGTCTTTCGTATGTTCTCCGTTTTAGGTCCCTACTGAAAAGGGATTGCTTTCCCTTTTAAAACTAAGGATGTTTCTGCCACTTCTTACCGTTAGGATTGTGCTTGAATGTAGATCTTTATTTTGTTGCTTCAGTTTTAAAATTTTTATTATTTAATGGAGTAATTGCTTTTGTCCCTGGCGGAAGTAGTGTATGGTTTTGTCCCATTACACAGTAAAATTCAGGAAAATGCCCAAACTCTTAGGGAGTGTAAAGGTGATTATCACAGCCTTCTTCTGACTTGATGTTTTCAAGTTTACCTTTACAACTTCATCATCGTAGGAATGTTAATGCTTACCCTATAATAATACCACAGTGCAAGTAGTTCATTTTCTAGCAGCAGTGATCATGTACTTGAGATTTGAGTAGATATTGGTGTTTTTATCAATTACGTTCTTAAATTGGATATTTCACATTTTTCAAATATTCATTTTCCTTTTCTAACTTAAACCTTTAAGTTAATTTAGCTTTTGTAACTAGGAAAAAAGTAAAGCTATTCCTTATTACTAAAAATAGAAAGAAATTAGAAAGCATATTTGAGATTTTTAGTTGAACTTTGAATTGAGATTCTAGGCCATACTGTCTAGACATCTGCATTTGAGGTATTTGTGCCATTTCCCCCTACCCTCTACCCCTACTAGGTAATGAACTTTCTCAGCTGTACAATACCAGGAAAGTGCTCTTAGGAGAAATATGGTTTGAGTCAACTTAGTGTTTTCCTTCACTTTGCTTTCATGCTTAACATAGAATGTGTGTGTGTTTGTGCTATACATATATGTTCTGTATTTGTACATATATGATTACATGTGATATGTAAATATGGGAAATACAGATGTAAGTTCTCTGTCTCTGGAATAAGCACAATAAGTAGAAATGACAGCGTTGACTCTCATTGTGACTTGCTACTGTTTCAAGCAAAAAGAACATGATACCGTTTGTAGGCTCACAGTGCTTTTTAATAGTCTCTCGAAATATAAACCGTTCAGTATTCAGGTGTCTTCCGAACTCAAACAATAGTCCAGATTTCTGTCTTAATCTTAAGATTCCCTTTTAATTTACAACAAGGAGGGAGAAGGATTTTTTTTTTTAAGTTTTCCTTTTCTAGAAATTTGACTCACAAAAGTTCACATATTAGAAAATGATACTCTAGTGGATGACTTTTACAAAGTTCTAGATGATTTATGGATGGTTTTTGGCTCTCGAATTGCTGTTGCCATTGCTAGAGAGGACACCCTTCAAATGGGGTGAGATTTGCTCTTACTGTGTTTGATTGACTAACGTTGCCTTCAGTATTAGAGAGTTGCTTATTATACAAAGGCTAATTTTAGTCCTTTACCCCAGTAGCCCTTTTTTCCCAAATATACTGATTTTTAAATAAGAACATTTCTTTCTGTCTTAATTTTTATTTCGGTTTCCCATTATTACTTTACATTGATGTGGAGAGTAAAAAAAATTCACAAGCCTTTACAGCGATGTTGCTTTGTTATTTAAGGACCTATATGGAGGGCTTAGTGTTGTTATATTGCCTTACAATGATGAACTTCTAGTATTCCTCTAAAACCTGTTGAAACCAAAACAGAAATAGTTCAGTTGAAAAATCAAAAGATTTATAATTCGATTGAGACAACTCAGAAGCAAATTTTAAATTTGGTCTCTGCCTCCCGTGTACTGTTCTTTGTTGTAGCCACATCGGAAAACATGAAGCATTTTGTTTCTGACTCGAGAGCGTGTGTTCATTAACAGCTGTGATCTCTTATGAGATGAGGCGGGCCAGGAGAGCGAGCTTTCTGACTTTTGGGATTGCTTCACGCCTCTCTTGCTGCAGCGGTGCCTTAACAGCATCCCCGCTAATGATGCAAAAAGTACTTCTACCTTGCTGGCAGTAAAACACTGGCGATCGTCTGGTCATTCTACACATCTAATTTGATGGTGTGGATTTGCTGTCTCCTAAACCTTCCTCTCCAAAAAGCAAACCTGCTGGAGAGTACAGAAAAGAAGTTAGGACTTAGCAGTTTTATTTTATATCCATGTAGATGGTTCACCTAGAAAAAGAAAGTGTGATTCACTCAATACTGGCTTGTGACACTGGAGAAATACCTTATGGAGTGAAAAAATTTTAATTAGTTGACCAGAACATTGAACCTATGTTCAGTGGCTGCTCCATACATGAGAATTACCTTTAGCAAAAACCAATTTTACATTTCTTTGATACAAAGCTATTTGCAATAAGCTATTTACTTATCTTGAAGCACGAAGTCATATCCAGTACATTCTGTAATTTTTTCCTCCTTAAAAAAGCATACAGTCTGATTTAGTCCTTTCTACCAGATACCTTGTTCGGATTCATTCTTCTTTTGAGGGTATCCCTTTTCCTCCAGTTCAGGAATAATTACACTCCTGCCTCCTCACCCAAGTTCTGATAACCAATGATGGAAATTCTCAAGTAATTAATTAAAGAGGAAAAAAAATTAGTTTTACAGTCAAGTTAATAGGTGTTCGTTTCATATACGTGGCAACATATTGAAAATATAAAGCATATTTAGAGTTATGGTCGGTGGTTGTTAAGCGACTGTAGGTCCATCCTGTGGAACATAAGGTCTCTAGAGTCTTGGACCTTTATGTTTCTGTCTAATCTCAGAGAAATGAGAACCCATTCTTACTTTTCAGAAAAGGCTATTTGTTATGCATTTTAACAGACATTTACTTTATAGGTGTGATATTTTTATATTCCAGAATGATCCCAAGACACGTATCGTTGTTTTTCTAATTTATCACCCAAAACCAAGAATTACTTGAGAAAAGAAACAGGAAAATTACTGTAGCAAATAAACTTTGCTTTTTGTACGTCTGTAGAAAAGGAAAGAGTGGGAGAAGGGGAGAATGGAGGCCACTGAGATACTGAAGCTCTTATGCTAAAATCTCCTTAGTGGCAGCCTTTGTACTTATGCTGCCTTTTATGTAAACGGTAAATTTCAGCTTTCTGATTATCAAATAAAAGTATCCAACCAGTGATTTAACCAGAAAGAACTGATTTTGTCAGTCATTATTGCTAGCATCAATTAATACTTCTTAAAGTAGTTTTCGTTCAGTGGATCAAATTTGTTCACCATAATTTTCTGCTTTTAAAATGTACTCTATCTGCAGCTAAACTTTTATCATGCTAAGGAGTCAATAGCCTTCTCATATTCATATTCTAGAAACATCAATTTGAAATTATAATATATGACTTTCTCTTTTTACCTCATTTCACAGGAAAGTAAAAACTTTCAATGTTTTTTGAAGAATCCGTGTGTCTAAAGAATAGTCATTCTTATAATTGTTTTTCTTACATACAGTGCTTAGTTATGGGCATCAAATTACGGTTCTAACAAGAATAAAATAACATGACCAATAGGGACTTTCGGACAGTAGCACTTGACTTCACCTGGCCCGTGGCAATGTTAGTCGTTTCTGTAAATTCTTCCTTGGCACCAATAGCCTAATGTTTCGTATTTTAATATCTATATAGAGCAGCATAGCTTCTCGTTCTCAAGGCTCCATTGAAATGGATACCAAGGAAAGAGAATCTGTCACATGAAGAGACCAGGTGTTGTGTTTCATGTTGAAAAGCTGAGTCCTGATTCGTTGCCGTCTGGTCGGTGTGTGCTGGACAGGTCCTAATGTGAATGGCGTTCTACATTTGAGCATTCTTTCTTCCAGTCAGTGGCAATGGAGAAGGCGGTGTCGCAGTGCCTGGCAGTTCTTCTGGGCTGTGTCATCCACTTAGACTTCTTTCTAAAGGTCTCCACGCCCCACTCAGGCAACGCACGTCTTTCTCAGGCTAAGAATGATGAACCATCTCCAGCTCTGTGCTTCAGTTTCCCCCGTGCAGATGAGTGCTCAGTGTCTAAGATAGCCTTCACCGTGACATGCTAAGCCTCCTTTGTGAAAGCTGATAGTGATCAGTTACTGTGAATTGCGGCGTATGAGTGCATCTTTCCTCTTGACAAAGTGTGCGTGTGATGGTGGAAGCTCCTAATTACAGTCTGGATAAGGTCCTGTATACTGTAGTTCTGTCTTTATAACAAGCATCATAGATTCTTGAATTTGCCACTTGCTACAAAAATTTGAAAGAGAACACTCAGTGATTATTTGTGTTTATATGCATATTTCCATCATATGGGAAGCAGTATTATAGTCAGTATACTATCGCAAAAGTGGACAGTGTTTTCTTAGCAAAACTTGAGTAGGCTAATTCAGAATTCAGAATTATATTCTTTACTATACTTGGGAAATCCAGGCTTCCTAAATTAGACACAAGAGACCATTGGAAATATAAATTCTGCCTGTAATGATACCTGTCTTAGAAATTGCTCCTAGGAACTGAATTGTTGAAATGAGAATGCTAGTTCTAGTGAATAAGGTTCTCGGCCTAACTGAGGCTTTTATGCTCTTGGTTTCAGACACTCGCTTTCATGGCAGGCTCATTCATTATGAAGGCAGTGAAAGGCAAAATGTTTAGCAACCAGGGGAAAAAAGAAAAGAGCTGGAGAAGGAACTGCAGAACAGAATGAGAAGTCAGGAAAAAAATGCATGCGAAGGGAAACAAGGAAAGAAAAAGATCCAGGAAGAGGAGATGCAGAGACAGCAAGAGAAATCAGTGTGAATTCAAATAACAACGTTGTTTTCACATGTCGGTAGAATAATGTTTGGCTGCTTCATGGTTTGCTATCTTATTTGGTTCAAGATTAAATTTTATTTTTACCTCTATGATTGTTTTGAAAAGACCTTTTCTGCCCAGAAGTAATAAAATTCTCTCTCATTCAATTTGTGATTGTGGAAACTTTACACAGATTCCTTGAATGTAGGAAAATAATTAGAACACTCCCAAGACTCAAAATAGCTAACAGATGTTGTATATTAGATTCCATGCCATCCCAGTAGGCTTTTTAGTCGGGGTTGAGATTTTAGTTATAGTGTGGGGATTTTTTTGTTTTTTTTTTGTTTTGTTTTTTGAGATTAAAAATATTCAACAAAAAAATGATTTGGGAAAGAGAAAAAAGCAAAGCTCACTCTTTTGAAAAAATGTTTTCTTTTTTAATTCTCTTCTCTAGCCAAACCCCTTGACAATTTTATCTTTTAGAATGACAGGCATTTAAAATAATGGGATGTTGCTTTGTAAATAAAGCTGAACACTTTGGGAAAACTCAGACTTTCGGGACAAAATGGAGTCAGTTTTCTCTTTCTGGTAACATAAGGAAAACATGGGAGAAGATTCTTCATTAGCTCTTTTACTATAGAGAGGACAGGATTTTCTAGCTCTCTTCCCCTTTCCACCTAACCCCCCCCCTTCTCACACATGTACACTTTTACACACGTGCACACACCACACTACACACATGCCCCAGTGCATTTCTCTTTGGCTGTCCAGTAGCACTTAGGATACACTGCCAATTTGTGCCTTGGGGAATTGGACTTATTATTTGGTTGAATACTGACTTCATATTTAGAAGTAATATTTAAAATATCTTTAAACATTAGTGTATTCTTTCTTTGCTTTTAAATAACTGATTTTTTTTATACTCTCCCACTTTTAATGCATCAAGAATGAACATGTTTTATAATTTGTGAGAAATGAAATAGATTTACCTTGATTTCAGTACAATTTCTATGTTTTGAAATACTTAGTTATTTTCAGATTTTTCTACCCAGGTACAAGTTTCCCTATCCTCATTGGGTTTGTTGATAGCCTTTAAAACTTTCAATTTGTTTCATAGCCACTTAATTGGGATAAGTTACTGTAATTAAGACTCAAAAGTCCTTTTAAAAATCTGATATCGTGTGCTACGTAATCTCCCCGGGTGAGAAATAAAATGATGTTTATTTCTATACAAGCACTCCTCCGTAGGTATTAGGTCTAGACAGAGCAAAACCCTGAAATTTCCACTGCTGATTCCTAGAACAATTTCCTATGAGGTCCATAATATTAATGCTACAAAGATTATTATAAATATAGAGATGTGTCCTTATTTTGATTTTTAGTGTTGGATTCATGAATTTCAAGTAATTAATCAAGGGATGTTTGTTTTTGTCTCTCTTTTCCGAGACAGCCTGAGGCAAATATCAGAAGCAGAATAATTCTTCAAAAAAGTTATGTGGCCAAATTAGCAGTAAATTTCCAGTAAATGCTAGTCTTTTTTAGGCCCCCTTATTGCTTGTTACTTTTTTTCTTCCTTCACCAGCCTTTATGCAAAGTAATTTTCACGAAAAGGAATCCCATACATATTGTTCAGGTGATTCTTCTCTATATTTCATGTACTATTACCTTACAAAAGACATCTATTTCGAGTGTCTGTAAAACTAAATGAAGGAGAAACAGTCACAGTCTTTAATTCAAGTGATTCTGTGCCCCTTTTATAGCAATAGAATAACTATTAGTAAACTTGAAAGTGAGCCATATTTCTCAGGGCAAAAAGTTGGATCTTCTTGAGTATTCAATTTGTCAAGCATATTGCTTTTGAAATACTTTGGCTATATGCCATAGGATGTCCAAAGATGTCTTATGGTGCAAATATCTTAATTCTTTAGGGGAAATAAGCGACTTTTCCCTCTTGGTTGAAGGAATAAAATTAAAAAGCAAGCTGATTTTCACTTACCTTAATAGAAGACAGAATCTTTATTTGCTAGTCATTTTCTTGCTATGGATTATAATCCTATGTTTGATCAAAGACCCCTTTGAGAATCAAATAAAGCTTTCTCTGCAAGAAAATGGCAATTACCCCAATTTTGCATGCAGTTTATAGTGTTTGCAGAGCCAAAGCTTATTCATAGACCATGGTTAAAAAACTCTGCTGTATTTTAGAATTCTGTAGAATATTGGTGAAAAAGTCTAATTTTTAATTTAAATACCCGCATTTTATTGGATTTTTATTTTTCCCATATATTTGTTTGTAACATGTAGCAAAACCTTCTGAATTTACACTTAATAATTTATTCATTAAGAAAGGTATTAAGCGATGATATTAAATTATTACACACTGTACCTAGTGTAAAACATATCATACCCTTGAGTAGAACTCATAGAAGAAAAATCAATAAAGTTATACACTCAGTACCGTATGGCTAGAGAAATATCCAGCCAAGAAATATGGGATTATAGTGTTACTGATTTGAGAAAAATGTTAGTTTTAGGAAGAGCCACAAGTGAGATACTGAGTTTTGACTCTTAGTAATTTCTTACTTATTCTATTCTTAACTTAGCTATAATAGAGAAATAATTGGGACAAGATTTGGTAGAATTTGCAGGGTCACTTCAATCAGGGTGACCACCAGGAAAAGTGTATAGAATGTCAAGTTTTTCTTAGCTCCCTCTCCCAACAGTTCTCTCATTCCCTAAGTCAAGAATTTAATGACACCAAATTTGTCTCCTTGAAAATGACTTCTATGAAAGAATTAAAAGGGTACTTTAAAATAACTGCCATTGTACTTGGGTTTTTTAAACAGTATTGAAAAGGAATAAAAGAAAGGGCAGCCCTGGCTCCCCTGTGAAAGGACTTGGTCCCACAAAGTCCTTGTCAGACACAGGAGGCAAGTCATCAACTAGTTTTTAGTACATATTCCTTTATTCTAGTTTACCTTCTCAAAATTTCAACTTTTAAAAACAAGTTATCAACTAAGAATCATATATTTTCTGCATATTTTGATTCATGCCATCCGAGGCTCCCAAGCCCAGAGAAAGAGAGGAAAACCCAGAAATGCCTGCCTGTTTGCAGCATCTTGCTTGTCTTTACAACTGATCGCTTGTCTCAGCAGATTGGATGAAGGAAATGATAGAAAAACTTTGCAGTCTTCAAATCTGGGTCATAAGATGCCAGAGCCTTCTTTACTTTCTTATTGACATCTGTTATTTATGGCTTCTGCAAGCTCCATTTCCTTAGAGTACTTGAAGCTGCGACTTATTTAGACAGTTCCAAAGATAGGTTCAGCCAATCCTATAATGCTGCTGTACTAAAAAAGAGATGCGCTTGAAAAAAATTTTAAAATATCTTCCTGTATTAGATACATTTAAAAATTGTTTTTTAAAACTTCTGCATGATTTTTTTCTCTGTATATTAAAAAATTCGCTTCTTATTGCTTTTCATTTTATAGTACTCCACTAAGCTTTATTTCCCAATATCTGGTAATTATTGATTTATAAATCAACATCCAGTTATTGCACCCAACATGGAAAGAATGTGCAATATAATTCTTTGTTCAATGAAGAATCTTCATTTGTGCCCATGGCCTACCTGGTGCGTTGGTACATTGTGGCCAGTGTCCATTCTAAATGGCCAGTGCTTGTGCAGTACCTGTGGTTAATATTTGACTGTCACTGTACCTATAAATACATTTTCCTGTGAAGTAACAACTTTTTAAAATATGTAATCAGGTTCCTGAACATCACACTAGACCATTATCCTCCCTTGTCATTTCTTCCTCCTTTGTATTGAATTTCAGATCAGAGTTATTTTGTTTACAGTATAACAGGTTACAGGAATACACCTGTTCTTCAGATTCCTGCAATAAGAAAAAACCCTACATAAAAGATACTTTTTTGTCATGTAACATTGTCTAAGAGTTAACAGATCTTAAAGCTAAAAGAAAACCGACGGTCATCTACTCTGATTCAGCTGCTGGCCACACCAGGGACCTGAGGTTAGAATCCAGTTTTCTTAGTTCCCAGTTCAATGCCTCTAACTTATAGTCTGTTCCCAAAAATTATTCATTCTGAACCTATTTAAGAATTTTTGCAATTGAAGATGAAATTTTAAAACAGAAGAAAAAGTAAATCTTTGGTCACTTCTTTCCCTTCCTTTTTAAAGGGTTTTCGCTGTTGGGCTCCTGACAGAGCGGCGTCCCTGTCGGTGCCGATGCTGCCTTTTGAGCCCCTCTCAGGACATTTAGAGTTTGATTCAATATCACTTTACTGTGGTTTTCTGTAGATATTTATTAACTTGAGCCAAGAGTGCAGATTATTCCAATAATAGGAATTGGCTTATATTTTCCATTTGTCTCTGAAATATTAAATTCAAAATATTAATCACATTTTTCATTTATGTTATTAGAGATTGCTGTTTATGCTTAATTCCAAATTCTATAAAAGCAATACTGTTGATTTTTTTAACATATTAAAGTTTTACATCTCATGATGTGACAGAAGGATAATGAAAATTGAATTCTCTTTCCCAGTATTGATTTCTTCTCTTAGAAGTTTAAACGTTCAGAGTGAGGCTCTATTGTAACTTTCCAATCTTCATTCTTGGCCTCCCATGCCCCCTCCCTTGCGAAACTCCTGTCCCAGATACTCTTCATAATTTGGAAGTCACATGCCCAGGGCTGCTGCCATAAAGAATAGTCCAGTTTGTGCCTTTCAAAGTTGTCTCTTTCTGCTGCATCCTGCCTAGCTATTCCCAGTCTCATCTGCCCACTGAAGCCCTTCCTTTCCCCTCGTGCCTCTCACACCCCAGCCTTCCCTGCCCCCAGCACCTGCCTGCCACTAACCTGATCTCTAGTTAAAAACTTTTCCTTGTATCTCACTGATCCCTTTTAGAACCTCTCAGAGTCACTTACAGTATACAAGATGCTTGTCCGTACATTCTAACTTATCTTAAGAACAGTCTAGCTAGTAAGAAAAGTTTAGCCTAATAACATTTAGGGCTATTCCCTAGGAGTAAGTTCATTTTAATATGGATCCTCTACAGACCCTTCCTCTACCTTTATGCTTCAATCTCTAAATGAATCTGAAGATGGACACTTAAGGCAGGAAGAAACCCACCCATCTGGACTTGCCAAAGCAAGGCGAGAGAAGACAGGGCAGGCCTTAAATCTCACCGTACAGCCTCCTTGGCTGTCCATTTGGGGGACTGATCCCAGTTAGCCAGACCAAAAGTCAACTGGAAACATACTTTTGCTCTGCTGGATACTTCGGCTCATCCGATTACTGTTGACACAATTAGGAGCGTTGTGTGACTGGGTCTGACAGTGACCGTGTGATTCCTGGGCCCTTGGCTGGCATTTCTTTGTTCTTCAGATCTCGGGGTGTTTAAACTTCTGACTTGAGTACTTTAAAATCATAAAATGCATTTTATTTTTAGTACCCCATGAAAGAAATTACTGTTATTCCTGAGGTTAGTATCAAACAAGGAAACCGGATCCGAGGTGGTGATCATGAAATTATAGCTCTGAACTTCCAACCTGAAAGCTGGTTTAGTCTGGTGCAGCTGACAGCTTCACACACGAACTTAGTGAGAGAAAATGCTCTGAAAGAGGTGTGTTTTGAAGAAAAATAATAGACCCCAAGGGAGTGGGAGAGTCGAGGTGGAACAGAGGGATGTCCATTTGTTTTAAGTCAGCATTAGCATAAGCAGGAGGTGAGGTTTGAATGGAGACAGTGTGAAGAGGTGTTTATTTTCAAAAACCGTAGATGCTGACTTCATTAGTAAGACCGGGAAAAAGAATTTCAGTTTTCATTATTATTTATGATCATCACCATGTCTTAAACTGGGTAAGGCCATTATTACTGCAGAGTCTTGAGCAGTGTGGCTTCTCTCTCATGCCCTTCGCTATCAGGTTCCTTCTGGAGCGCATCATGGAAAATGGTGTAACACGTTGTGGCTCACTAAAAATAATCCTGAACAGCTTTTGGAGCTCAGTCGTGTTAAAATGTAGAGTGATGTTAGTTTTCCAAGTTAATGTTTTTCACATCTGAAATGTTATCTCTTAAGTGCCTGGGCTTCCTCGCTATGAAATGCTGCATGCAGATAAACAGTGGAAATGCACGCATACACGCACTGTTTTTCGATTATCTATAGGAACTAAGAGAAATACATAATAAACAGCAACTCCAGAAACAAAAGTCCATAGAGGCTGAACGACTGAAACAGAAAGAACAGGAGCGAAAGATCATAGAATTAGAAAAACAGAAAGAAGAAGCCCAAAGGTGAGTCTTTCAGTGGATTGTGGATCCATCCTGAAGGAACTTTGAGTATTTACTGTTCTTTGCCTGGCCGTCCAAGTACTTAGTGCACCAGAAAGAGTCTTCGTGTGTGTGTGTGTGTGTGTGTTGTGTGTGTGTGTGTGAGCGCACATGCAACACGTGTATATGTAAATCTTTGCATATATAAGTCCCCCTGAAGTTTTTGGTTGGTTCCCAGAACTCTCCTAAATTACCACCACGAAGGTAAATGGAATATACAAGGAAATTGGGACACTTGGTATGCTCATTTGCATGCCATGACCAAAATCCGCTTCCAGTTCACAGCCTTTTAATAACGGGGTGGGCGGGGCGCTGGCTGTGCGGTCTGCACCCCAGCCTGCACCCCGCCTTTGCCTCCACCCAGTTTCTCCAGCAGCGCTGGGTGTGCCGCTCTTCTTTCTGCCGTTTTTTTTTGAACTGCAAGTTAAACTCAAGTACAAAAGGAGAAAATGTGCTACTGCTGCTGCTACTTAGGACTACAGACATTTTCCTATGCTTTTGTTTGCACATTTGTGTTTTTTATTTGTAACTTTCTGCAATAAATCGTAGACATTTATTTTTTTAAACCTTTGGTGATCTGATTTTGTTATTGGATATTTGCCTTTTACATTCCAATTAATTTTAGAATCCAAGACACAAAATGACCAGCTACCCCAATGATATCGTATAAATTGTAAAAACTGATTATTGAAATCAAACTAAAAAGATGAAGAAACAGATACTTTAGGCGAGTCGTTGGCTTGAGTGGGCTGAGCTCAGTTACGTGTTCCGTTATGGCTTTTTGTAGCATTCTGCGTCTGTGTTTGCGGGTTTTTCATGCCGCGAGTTGGTAGTGGGCAGCGCTCAAACCAATTTAGAGGCCTATTTTATGGTTTTCTTGGGGGTAGGACTAGGATTATGAAGCAAAGAATTAATTCCTCAATGTGTTGATTAACTCTAACTCTATCCTTCAAAGTTTAAATGACTTCATTATTCACACATACTACACTGAACTTTCTCATTCCTCAGGATAGAAATAAATACAAAATATCAATACAGAAAGGTTAAATTTTCTGCTTACATTCGTCTGGCCAATGGTACACCAAAATATGACTTCAGAAATTACATGGTTAAACACTGTAAATGGTGAGCTTTATTAGTAGAAAATGTTAAGAAAGTTTTTCATTATTATAAATAACAGTTAACATCCCTACCCCTCCAAAGTTTTTTTCTGCTTTCTTAAAAGATGTTTTGAAAATTGTGAGTAAATGTTTAAGATTTAAGCTAAGAAGAATTGTTCTGTACTAAATTTTCACATTTCTACCAAGTAGAAATATACTATTTTTTTTAATGGAGGATAAAAGTTCTATCTGTTTCTATTATGGTCCCTTGGCAGTTTCCCGATTCTAAGAGACGACCTTTGTGCGTTGGCCATGTCACAGGATAGCGCTTTATGGTGTGGACTCTAGAAGCAGGCCGCCTGGGATCGAACCCAAGGCAGGTGTGGCTCTGGGACCTTGGACAAGTCACTTGATATCTCTGCCTAATTTTCCTCATTTGTAAAATGGCAATGATAATAATAAGACCTATCTACCCGTTGCAAACATGAAAGTAGTTAATAAATGTGCTATTATTAACATTGTTATTAACATTATGTCATTTATTGTTAGTTTCATTTAAAGTATGATCATTTAAAGTATTTTCTGATTTTAGAAAATATTACGGAATAAGAGAAAAATCATTCCCAGCCTTTTCCTATGGGTTTCAAGTTGAGGCCATCCTGATTTTCAAGGATTTAATTGCAGTTATTCCTTTGGGTGAGCTGCTTTGAAAAAGGAACACAGAGTAGTCAAATTCAGTGAAGTATATAAGAATTATTGCTTAGTAACGGATGGTTACTACCTCAAGGGTTTAAAATAATTTATTGCTTTGAACATCAGTTTTGGGGAACTTTGTGTGCGCATGTAAATGTGGCGTACCTTTAGTGATCTGACTGATCATGGACTTATTTAAGCAATATTTCATTTGCAGTGTTAGGTGTACTTTCTCTTCATAGAAGTTATGTTCCTGTGTGTTATGGCTCTTCGCCCTCTCCCCCACCCCACCCACTTATATACCGGTATTAAAATTGGGAAATATTTTTCTTATTTTTCTAACCACTATATAAGCTTTATCAGAAATACTCTTATTGTGTTTCTCTGAATCACGTGATTTCATCTCACTCAGAATTGGAGCCCTGAGAGCTTGTCTTTCATTGTTTCAGACTGCTCCATCTGAAGAACAGTGTCAGCTTGACGTTTAGCACCCCATTGACTAGCTGGAGCTTTTTTGTGAAAAGAGACAATAGCGGTGTTAAGTTTGAGTTGCTTCCTTGCTATATAATCAAATGTTTTGTTGACAGACGAGCTCAGGAAAGGGACAAGCAGTGGCTTGAGCACGCGCAGCAGGACGATGAGCATCAGCGACCAAGGAAGCTCCACGATGAGGAAAAACTCAAAAGGGAAGAGAGTGTCAAAAAGAAGGACGGCGAGGAAAAAGGCAAGCAGGAAATGCAAGACAAGCTGAGTCGGCTTTTCCATCAACACCAAGAACCAGCTAAGCCAGCTGTCCAAGCACCCTGGTCCACCGCAGGTATTAGAGATCAAAAATAATTCTAGAAAATAAATCATCTTCTCTCCCATATCCTCTTGAGAAATTTCCGTATCCAATCAGGCCCTGGCCTGTCTGTATTAATAGAGGTGAGAATGTCAGTCTCCTTTTTTGGGACAGTGCAGCTGTTCATTCTTTAGGATCATTAGAATCTGTTTAATTCTTCCATCAGCCTTTGGCTGCCATCACACTGCCATCAGTAGTCATTTGCAGAGAAAAGTGTCATGAAGTTTCAGTACGGAGCCCCACTCATACACCTGCATTCCAAATGGAGGTCGTAGCCTTTCCTGCAAAAAAAAGGTTCTCCAGTTCTGCAGTTATTTTCTCTGGGGATTTCTGAGCTGTCTCAGTGGCAGGAAGTAGTGGCTTTTCTCCTTGCCTGCGCTGATGTGACATTCACTGTCTTCAGTCTGCACTGCATAAAACTGTGTTCTTGACCTTTTGAAAAGTGTGACTGTTATTTGTCCTTTGATCATAAATTGCCTCTTTAGATAATGATAAATGGAAAACTTTGAAATAGCTAGAAAATGTCTCATATCAGATGCAAGCTAGATTTTTAAAAAATACTTGTGTGGCTGTATAATATTGTACAGCTTTGCAGATAACACTCAGCTGAATGAAATGATTGCCTTTTTCTTCATATGGTTAATTATATTGATTCTATTGGTTTGATCATCAGTGTGCTTTTTACTGGTATACAAAAGAAAAGAAAGAAACATTCTGTGAAGGTTTGTTTCCTGTTTGCACAGTGGGTGGGGATGGGAGTGAAGGTTCAGAGTCAGGTCCAACACCCTCCCTGCCTTCAGATGCACCCAGTCCAAGGAAAATGGCAAGTCCGCTGATCCACACAGGAGCGCCCGTGCCATGGGAAGGCAAACCTGTTTTCATTCTGTTTTGATGGGAAAATAATTTCACCATTACTTGATCTTAGGCAATTATTTCCTTATGTTTTCTCCTGGTATAAAATGAGGATATTTTCCCTTCAGTTAGTGGGAAATTTTGTACATTATTCAGTTTTAAGACTAGATGAAGATAATATCTTCCCCTCACTGCTTTTCAGAGAAAATAAATACATGTCAAAATACTTGGGTAAAACAATTCAGAGGGCTGTGATTAGTTATTGCAAACAAGAATCCAAAATATCCTCTGCTCAACGTGTTTTTAAAATTTTCATGTCATTTAAAATCTCAATTATTTTCATGTAGGGGCCATCCTTAGGCTAAACTCCTGCCCCTCCCCCGACCCAAAGAAATGTAGGGGAAGAGGTACTTACTTTACCAGCGATGATCAGTAATAACTATTCTTGGAGAAATTCGCATTTGTGTTTTATATGACTACATCAAGGGCCTAAAACATCAATATTTCTATGTCTTTAAATATGGAAGGCTATGTGCTTCTTTGTCTTCTCCCAAATGCACTTCTTGGCTGATCCAGACTTTGAGTCGCATTCGAACTACTTGCTACATTGAACTCCACTCCCTGTGTGGGGGCGAGGGGTCTTGGTGCTTTACAGGTGTGTGCTGCTGGAGCCTAAGCCAGGAGGCCAACAACCGGGACCCTAGACAGCCTCACTGCACTTGGCATTGGGGTGACCCTTGTTTAGAGAGTCTACTAACAATGGGTTTGATGTGCTGACACCAGATTGCCTCCCCTTCGGCATTCAGTGTGTTTCAGAAATTCCTTGAATGGATGGATATAGTTCAGGTGTTAAGGTAGGCGGTAGAGGAGACGTCAGTTACTTGGCTTGTTGTCATGTGTTTGTGTTCTGTGTAATGTTTTGTTTTTATTCCACACCCTTCCCCTTTTGTAAACAGAAAAAGGCCCACTCACAATTTCTGCGCAGGAGAATGTAAAAGTGGTGTATTACCGGGCACTGTATCCCTTTGAATCCAGAAGTCATGATGAAATCACGATCCAGCCAGGAGATATAGTCATGGTAAGGATGACGCCAGTGAAAGTGATTTCTGTAGGTGATTAGCATCTGCGCTTTTTTGGACTTTATCTGACAACTGCGAAATTGTTAGTGTGAAATCCAGTAATCCAGCATTGGTGGTTTTGAAGTATAATCTCAATCTTTTTCCTTTTCTATTAGAATGAAAGAAGACATTTAAAAATGTATCCTAACATCACTTTGAAATAGAGTTGTGAAAGAAAATGGGTTTTTATCACAGCCTTAGCTATATTTAAAATCTGTAAAGATCTGGTAGTTTCAGAGTTTAGATTACTGCATATATGCTATGAGTAGTCTTTAAGAAGTAATTTTAAATGCAAAATACTCTGTCATATTCATAATCACTAATGATAACTTCTGTATCTTTGGGTCAGAGCATCTTTTTTCTCTTTGTGTAAACTTTGAATTGTGTGAAAATGAATTAAAGACAGTAAATATGCTTTCTTAAGTATATGTACTCTTATGATTGCAACTAAAACCAGTTTAAGAAAAAATAAAGCAGCATGATTGACCTAAATTATTTTCTAAAAGAGAACACTAGTTCCTCTGTCTAAAATAAGAGTCTTAGAAGTGGTCAAACTTTGCATTACTGTTAGCATTTTTTAAAAAGATGGGAATGGGTCAGAATTTTAAATGAACTAGGGAAGTTAAGAATGGAGACAAACATGTTTATCATGCTAGCACTATGTGTCTCTAAAATACAAAAGGGTATTTATATGGGCCTTGTACTATTACTCATGCATTTTGCATGTATATGTTATAGTGCTCCGTGTAGAATACATGATCTTTAATGGGCCAAAATATAGAGGAAAAACAGTATGTTTGATACTGAGAAAAATCAGTTCCTTTCCCCTTATTTTTTGATAGCTTTTCTTTAATTATGAGCTGGAAATAGGGGAGTCAAGACCAAAGGTCCAGAATCTTTAAAAATCAGAATCTCCTCAACGGTATTGAAACCCTCTTCAAATATAGTCCCGCCTTCATTCAGCAGTGTTTGAATGCCTGAAACGTGCTAGGTGTCGGCCTCACTCATTCTTTATAGAAAGAACTGCTGGTTTCTCTCAAATCTGGGCGCGTCTCTGTACCCATGCGTGGTGATGCAGGGTGGCCAGGTGTACACCACTCCCTGTGTCCTACATCGTGTTTCCTAATGGCTGAGGCTGCTTTATTCATACCGCCTCATCTCTGAAATATCACGCCTTTTAAAGCAGTTTCATTGTAAAATAGGTAAATAACATGTAACAGCAGGAATCGAAAAATTACGAAAGTACAATGCCACATCAGATAGGACCTCATTACAAAATTGGCTTTTTACATTTTTTTTTTAAGCCTAATCTTTTGAAACTGGATTTTGTTGCAACACATAGTACAGAAAAACAATGTTCTGTTCTTGAGATGAGGAAGTGTTACCAATGTTAAGATAAAGAAATGTTACAGATGATCTATATGTTAATGAGAAAATGTTGCTGTTTTTGGAAATATAGTCTTATTACAATGATACTGAGTCCTTCTCCTCAAATTGGCTAGTTAACCACCAGCTTGACTAGATGAATAGCGTGTAGATAATACTGTAAGAATAAAACATTTCATTAAACATATATTTTGCCTTGCTTTCAAACCTTTGCTTTCCTGGTGGAGGTTAAAGGGGAATGGGTAAGTGTTATGTAACTGTCAGGAAGTCCGCATCTTATTGAATGTTTTGTTCTTTTAAATCGCTTTAATTCTGTGTAAGTACGCATATCTTTGGATGTTGTCACGGCAGTAAAAATACCTTTTGAGTTTGTGTAGAACATTTGCTTAAAGGAAGAAAGGAAGGAAGAAAGGTGTAAAGGTTGGTGTTCCAGGTTTCTCTTTGCTAGATTCCACTTAAGGACTAACTCGAAGGCTCTGTATTTAGCAAGTTATTGGGTCAAGTCTCTATCTCAGGTCAGCGACAAAAATAAGTTCCAAGTAGTTGAAACTTAAAAGATAAAATTCCAAAAATGTTATTTTGAAAGGTGAAATTGGAATAATATTCTAAGAAATGACTTTGTAAGTTAAAACTAGAAGCCATAAATGACAAAAATGAACAAATTTGACAATATAAAAAAGTTAAAACACATATTACAAAATATATGAGACAAAAGGTTACAATCCATTTTACATAGACTCCAAAAAGTTACTATGAAAGAAACCCACAACTTAGAAAAGTTGGCTAAAGATATGAATATTCAGTTAGAGATGAAGAAAAGTCATTGATTTTTAAAATATACAGAAAGATGCTTCATTTCATTGGTGATCAGAAAAATGCAAGTTAGAAAAGCAAGATATAGCATTTTTCATCTCTCAACTGAGCAAGTATAAGAGTTTGATAATATATAGCTTTGTCAGGAGTGTAGGAAAGTAGGTATAATATACGTTGTTAGCATGGGGGTATGAATTGGCTAAGTCATTTGGGAGGCAATTCAGCAATACCTATTCAAATTTAAAATTCTCAAAACTTCTGTTATTCTTTCTCTTTTTGGCATATGCACAAATATATGTGTATATGGATATTTACTGTAGCACTTTTGGTTAAAACAAAAAAGGAGCAACCCAGTATTATCCATTAGTAAAGGGATGGTTTAAAGAAATTACAGTACAACAAAACAATAAATATCATGAAGATGCTTTTTAAAATTACATGGATCTCACAATGCGATATATATGTGCCTTACTGTCAAACTATACACTTGAAACTTACTGGATTTCATTAACCAATGTCACCATAATAAAAAAAATTTTACGTAGATTTACAAATAAGCTCTCTAGTGAAAAAAAAAAAAGCAAACAATATAGAGAGTATAAATGCACTTGGGTTAAATAAAAAATTGTTTATATATGTCAGTGTTTATGTATGTCTTGCTGACAGTCTTGAAATATAGACATCAAACTGCTAACATTGGTTACTACTGGCAGTAAAGAGACTTTCATATTTAATTTCATGTACTTTTATATTATTTTCATATTTACAAATGTATCAGCATTTTATAATTTTTAATAAAACACTAAAAATAAATCTAGCTTTTACAAGTATAACAGAGAATGCCTAGCCAGGACCGAATGGTGTTTACTTTACCATAGACATTCCAGATATGTAATGAAGTATGGAATGTCTCACTAGGCATCATTTATTGGCTTGCTGAAGGGACAGGAGCAGTGGCTTCATTTTATACTACAAAATGCAGCGTGACCCCGCCCTCCAATGGCATTTAGTTGTATCACCTTTGTGAGGTTAACATCTAGTACAATAAAAAATGGAAATTGACATGGAATAATGCTAATTTATTTTATGAAGTTTGCAATTAAGGAACATGAGCATGAAAATATGTAGTTAGAACATTACTGTCAACCTCTCCTAGCTGAATAATTAGGACTTCTTCACTTCCGTGGCTACAGTAATCAGATTCTCAGATTGCTCAAACATCTGAAAAATAGCTAACTGTACCTGTTACATTTTAGAAGTCTGACAGTATTTCCTTTTGTTAATGTAGGTGGTCTTTGAACAAACTTGGTTATCAGCATAGTGTTCTCCAAAAATGTTTTTTATGGCTGATAAAAATTGAAGTGATAACTTGTTCGTAGTCTTGTTCTATATGTTGTTGATAATACAGAGAAATATAGAAAAATAGGGAAAAACACATGGAAAGGCCAGTGCATGATGAAATTTTCTGTGAATGCTCACTGATTCTGCTAGGATTTCAAAGAGGAAACGAATCTAAACTGATGTGCTCAGACTTCGGAATGGAAGCCTGTTGGTTGAGTCTGACGTTGCCAGCTCAGGCTTGGATACTTTGAAAATCTATGGCCTGTCTTCTGATCTGGAGGGCTGGTACTTGGAGGCTGAATAAGCAAATTTGACATGTATTGGCGTTCTTGGAAATGTATTGTAATAGCATAAGAAATTAGGAGACCTCTCTCTGCTTGTTGCAGTTTGGTTGAGGTTTATCTTAAGAACACAGGCTGTGATCATCTTCTTCAACAGGTTTGGATGGTGCAAGACTGAGTACATCAGAACTGCTCAGGGAGCTTAAGAAACAACATTCCTCCAGAATGGCTGACCCCAGAAACTGGGAACTATATATGATCCATATGTAGGACTCAGAATCCTCTCCACGTGGTTCTGTTAGGGAGTTAGTTTCAGGAACCGCTGATCTAGCCGCTGATAAAACCTAATCTCTTTTTCCTGTCAGAACTAGTCCTAAATTATTTCCAGAAAATATCGTCTTCTTGAAATAACCTAAAAAGGACCTTTCCCCACCCCCCCAAGCAGTTGTCAGCCATCAACCAGTCAATTCATTTTGGAAATTGTTTATCCTCTAATTTAGCGTTACTCTCATAACAATTTAAATTCATTTTCACCTTTTCTTCTCTTGATGGAGAATTTTTTTCGAAGTGTAGTCAATACCTTTTCTTTTCTGCCTGCCATAGATTTCCATAACCTTAACATCTGAGCTCTGCTGGTTCAGTGACAATTAGTCATAGCATCATCACCGTTTTGAGGGACCAGTACACGTATATGATCCCAGGGGCGGGCCACATCCTGCTCACTACCTACTTTGTAATGAAGTTTTATTGGAACACCACCAGGCTCGTTCATTTACATATTGTCTACAGCTGCCTTTGTGCTACAATGGCAGATGTGACAGAGGAAAAATTTGCCAACCTCCGGGTTAAAGCTTTAGAAAGCAGTCGTGATATCCTCATCCAGGAGTTTTGAGGGACGCCTTGTATTTCCAACTGGCAAATGCTCCCATAGTCCTTAGCACATCCCAGGCAGCCGCATGAGCTGGCCTGAGTCGGTACGCAGTTTAAACCTATTTGCTGTCCGTGTTCTTTGTCGTGTGAAAGGAGAGGGGATTTCTGTTTCCCTTTTTGTGACAAAGTCAGTGGTTTTAGAAATATTAATGCTGCCTACCTAATGACGATGGGAACTATGAAGCATATAAACATTGAGAAAAGACCTAATATCATTGGGCTTCAGCCAGGTGTACTTAAACCTGATAGCCGCTGTATACTTTTGACTGCTGTGTATATGCCCTGCAGTATACAGTGTATAATTGCTAACATCTTGTAGACTAGATCTGAACATATTCCCAGGTGTGTAGGCACTACCTGGGATTTGCACTTTTCCCTCTGATGATATTCAGCAGATGGCTTGAGGTGTTGCCCTGGGACTGGTTAAATGAAGTTGTGTTAAGACCAACATTGTTAACATTTCAAACCCCCTGATTTATAGCCACCAGTAGATGAATCTACTTTATGTGTATGCAAGTCCACATCCTAGCCATCCACATTACCGGAAGTTTGGACATCTCACTTTTCTTGTTCTATCCTAACCTTATGTAATGTTTTTCCACAATTAGATTGACGTTTTGGATAGTTTCCTAAATCCAGGAAGAAATACTTCTCGTTTTCATATGAGAACCTTTGTGCTTTCTCTCAGTGGTTAATTTAATTTAATGTAAAAAAAGAATTTCATTCTATTCTCAGAACCTTAAAATTAAAATTTAATTATTCATAAAAGTTAATGGATTTCTATGAGAAAAGATCAAACTAATTGAGACTATTGTTTGGTCAAAGTTGACCAGTGAATTTCCCTAGCTAAATGTGAAATGCCTTGAAGGGCGTGAGAAATTCCTGTTAGCACAGAGGCACCCTCTCGCCTTCCTCAGTATACAAAGCACCTTTCAGTGGGGGAGCATGCATTCCGTCCCATCAGGGGACAGGGCTGGGTGTGATCAGTTAACTCGGGTGAGAGCTAGACCCACCCATAGAGTGGGACATTTCCCCAGGTCTTCAGATCCAATTCCAGACCTATCAACCACAAGACTGGTTAACCAGATAAGACTGTGTCTCAGGAATATAGTCATTCAGAGGATATGAGTAAAGCAGCTGACGTTTCAGGAAGTCCAACTTGTGCAGACCTGTAGGAGTTCCTGAGAAGCCATGATCAGGGGTTGAACTCCAGCCCCTAAAGGGTTACTAGCGGCCGGAAGGCAAACCAGAGGGTGCCAGGCAGGTGAGGATGGAGGCCAGGCTTGTAGACAAGCAGAAACCCAGAGAGGAGAACTGCAGTGCAGTCCGAGCTGGGCCAGAGGAAAGGTGGCCTTAAAACATCGATCATTAAACACTGCACCTGTGCCAGGCAGTGTTCTAAATATTTCACAATCCTCACAACAACCATAATAACACAGGTGAAGAAACTGAGGCAACAGGAGATTAAACTTGCCCAGGGTCAGCCAGTTGATAAATTGAGGCAGTCTGATTGCTGAGCCCCACTCTTGGTCATCACACTTGGCCTTTTAGAGGCTGAGTTACTGTGTGGTTTCAGCTCTAATCCACTCCTGCTTGTCATTGGTCCTGGAATGAGTGGGAGGGGCAGGAGCTCGGTTTCCGAAGCTACTGAGAAGTCGGGGTGGCCCTGGCACAAGCTGGTCTAAAACCAGAGCAGCTGTAAAGTTACACTGGGTCATAATATCACCAATAAGTATAGATGAGGAGGGGAAGGCATGTAGCCATTGCTTTTAGCATAAAATAAGATCCAAGTGGAAAAAAATGTCGTCATCCTCGTCTGGAGGAACAGTTGGGGCTGCCCAGAAAAAGGAAAAAACAAAACAGTGCGGGGGAGTTGAATGAAAGTGGCTAATGCGTGCACATCTGATTCGGCGTTAGCAGGAACAACGACTGTAAAGCAAAACACAGAACCTTCGGAGAAGTGTTGCACTTAATCTCTGGCAACATTTTTGGGAGAACGCTTAGTTTTAAAAATTGCTTTTACCCATGACAATACGGGTTCCCTAAGGTAGAGAGGCAAGCAAGGTCCCCTTCATATTGAGTATTTTATAAATAACGTGTAGAATTACATAGTAAGCCGAGTATTCTACTTTCTCCGCCCCATCTCAAGCATTCTTTGAAGTTTAAGTAAGCTAATATTACATCCAGTTATGTACTCCACGCAAGAATACAGATAGCCTTTGGTCCCCCAGTTTTTGCTCTATTTGTTTTCCGAATATTTAAGTGGGTTAGAAAATGGACATTTTTGCTAGTTTTCTCAAAATCATTGTTAAGACCCTGCTTACTCATTTCTATGATTTCTAAAAAGTAATGTTAATGTCCAATGAGGTGTTCAGTGTTTAACATACTTAGGCTGTATATTTAAGGGATTAAAAATAAGATAAGATCTCTGATTGGCCCTTATTTGACTTATAATGAATATAATTTTCTAACAGTGAATGTAATTGTCCTCCAAAGTCATTCTTCAGTTGCTCATAAAATAGTGGGGGTAACTCATGAAGATAAGTAGAATCATTCTGCTGACTCTGAATGATCCTTTTGAGTCAGAATTAAAATAAAATGCAAACATTAAAAGCATTTGGTATAATAGCCTCCATGAAAATTTTAAACAGCAGAATTCTATATTTTCATGTACACGTTTGTGAAAATGAAAGTTAAATTCGTACAAAAGAAGAGTATGGGACTTTAATTAAATTGATGGTTACTATAAATAATCATTCCCTTAATTTTCTCATTATGTGTCTGTAGAGCTTTTGAATGACTAAACACAGCAGTCAACTTTGCTTCCCATGGAAGCCATCTAAAGCTGTGTTTTTTTTTTTTTTATCTTTCTTGTCCCTACGCTGAATAACTACTTCATTATTAGAGATTTTTAGAGTACTAAATTTATATTGATTGCACCCTCGGCTTTCAACTTTAAATAATAAAGCCAAGTCAAATTACTTTTAATAATTACATGACTTCTTGAGTGATGAAGTGTGCCAGATCACTTTTCCAATTCAAAATCGCTCTAAAATCTTAAACTAATGGGCCTTAGGACTTCAGGCACTTTCTCTGAACTGCCATTAACAGAAAAGGGAGCTGGGGTGTGGGGTGGGGGCCGAAAAAGCACAAAGAATAAGAACTTGAATTATAGCACCTTCTGTTTTTTCAGAGTCAATGTTTAGACACTGTTTTTTCCAGAGTCAGTCTAAGAATAAGATGAAGAACCGTCTGTGCCATGTGTCAGTCTGACAGGGTCAGCGGCTTCGCGCTTTGTTCTGGGAGAGTGTTTGGTGTATTTAGGGGTTGATTTAGTTCCACTAAAATTAAACCGTGACTTTCCTGCAGGTGGACGAAAGCCAAACTGGAGAACCGGGGTGGCTTGGAGGAGAATTAAAAGGAAAGACGGGATGGTTTCCTGCAAACTATGCAGAGAGAATCCCAGAAAACGAGGTTCCTGCTCCAGGCAAACCAGTGACTGACCTGTCTTCCACCCCTGCACCCAAACTGGCTGTGCGGGAGACGCCCACTCCGTTGGCCGTGACCTCGTCAGAGCCCTCCACGACCCCCAACAACTGGGCCGACTTCAGCTCCACGTACGTGTAACCATGCTGTTTCTGAAGACTTCCAAAACCTCCACTTAGCGATCTTTTTGTTTTTTCCTTGAAGTATTTTCACAGTTTTGGGTTGTACCTCGGTGTGGAGGAGCCGGCTCCCTTTCATTACCACTTTCTCAGACTGGCCTCCTGGCAAGTTGTGGATTATGTTCTCTGAACTGGATTTAATTATATCGTTGCTCAACAATGCTTTTCCTGGGCACAGAAGAAAGCCTGGTCTCCCGTTTCATTCAGTCATCTGTATCTTTCTTTCTTGTGGAAGAGATGGAGAACTACAGTTTCATTACGATCTGAAATCCATGTCAGTCAGCAAATATTCAGTCATTTCCCGCATGTCAATAGCACTTTTTTTTTGCTGCACAGAAACAGAAATTAAACAGTCATGTGGTTCTGAATAAAATAGAAAGCTGTTGACTTGAAAGCATTCCTCTTTCACAAATGTGCGGGGAGTGACGTGATGTGTGCTCTTGGCCGCTGCTGGCGCTGTGCCCTTGGTCCTCAGGAAGTGGCACTAAAAACAGGTGTAAACGGGGGTTTGAAATGGTAGATTAAACCGCTGTCCACACTTCCAGTTTTAGGTCCACGATCTAGATATGCAGCTGTCTAAAAATATTTTATAGTAGCCTTCACGAAAAAGTGGTTTGAATAAGAGGTGTTTCAAATTTTCTTTCAAGTCTAACCATCTTTCAGAAGAAACAAATCGAAGGCAAGGAGTCAAGACGTAATGCTGGCAAAAGATCAGATGGATCAAATAGAGGAAAGAAAAGAGCGTAATGACCAAGGGCAGAAAGAAGTGGAGGGAAGGATGTAAGGAATAGCAAGTTTTTCCTATTTCTATGTTCATATAAAAAGTTCAAACTGCTAAACAAGGCCCGCCCCATCTAATAGTCTCTGCTAAAAGTAGCCTTCTGTTAGCATGAGTCCAAATCGAAACTCTTCCTTCCTTGATCTTGATTGAAAAGTGCTGACTTTTAAAGTGTAGGCTAAAATAGAAGACAAATACCATGTTTTCCAGTATTTTGTTTTGCTATGGATCCAAGCAGTGTGCCTCGCTTCCTTGTTAAATGTGTGGTGCAGTCTCCTGCTATAATTATGGGCATCTTTTTTTCCAAACCCCAAATCAGGATGTACAGTCTAACAAAGGAATTTTGTGATTTCCAGATTTGTTTATATCTTTCAACGATGTAAAAAGTAAATTGTGTTTAGATCTGCACCCACACTAATGTGTTTATTTACAGTTATAAAATTACAAAATTGAAACTGTCCCGGAGATCCAGGACAACTGGTCGCTCTAAGGATGCCGCTTGTACTTCCTTCCCGTGGTGTGTAGGCCTGGGGCCAGGTGCTTGCTGTGCCGTGGGCGGGACAGAGAAAGGGTGTACGAAGCACCAGCTACCAAGCTGGCGTGTTTTCCTATCTTCTTTTGCTGATTTAGCTATTATTACAAATGACGGTACTGATCAGGTGAGGATGTTTCTCTGATGCTTTGGAGTTACAGAGTATTTCCCTCTCCAGAAGTTCATGGGACCAGCCAAACTGGCAGTATATTGTTCCCATTTTATCAGTGAGGCAGTCAGGATCCAGAGAAGCTATTATATCCTGCCCGAGGCTCGTTGCTAGTGTGTGAAGCTCAGACTCAAACCCAAGTTCAATGCTCTTTCCTCCCATCCTTGTTCTTGAACTTCAGAAAGCCCCATCAACGTACTGGGTTTGTATTTACTGTGGGTGAAAAGCTGGTGCGTTCGGAAGGACTCGTTCCTTATGGTGGCTTGCTTTTCCTTCCAGGTGGCCCACCAGCACGAATGAGAAGCCAGAAACAGATAACTGGGACGCGTGGGCAGCCCAGCCCTCCCTCACCGTTCCTAGTGCCGGCCAGTTAAGGCAGAGATCGGCTTTTACTCCAGCCACGGCCACCGGCTCCTCTCCATCTCCTGTTTTAGGCCAGGTAAAGGTAGCCATTGGGAGTGTGAAGACCTAGCGTGCTATAGGGTACCAGCAAATTCAGCCGATGCTTGTTGACTGTGTCGTTTAGAAGGAGCCTCCTTGTATGTATCTGGGTGAGCCGGCAGCGGGGGATGCGTTTTCCCAGTCGCCTTTAAGGAGCCTGGAATGAGTTGTGGATAGTGAAGGTGGGTAAACTTCTGCCCGGACTGACGGGGGACGCTTCTTGGAGAAGTGGCGTCTGCACTGCATCTTAAGCCATGGGTAGGATCTTATTAGGACATGGAGAGGGCTGGCGTGTCAGACAGAAAAGGCTAAGGAGCGGCTTTCAGGTGGGAAACCAGAGTGCGTTCAGGGAAAACCGTGGGTCGGTCCCTTTGGCCAGACTGTTGAGTATTTATCGGAAAATGAAGACTGATGGCAGGTTAAGGGGAACCTTTTCATTGTCTTACTAAGAAAAAGTAACTTCCGAAGGGATAAAGGTGGCATTTCTGAATATTTCTATTTTTACTTAATAAAGACAAAAGGAATGAAATTTCTATAAATGATCAAACTGAATAAGGGCAAATGTCCATCTGGCAGGCTTGGGGTCAGGGACAGTTTCTGATCTGGGAACAGCCTATCAAACATGGGCTCTCGGCAGATTCGCATGGAGGTAGGTGGTGTGCGGAAGGGTCGACAGAGGACGTCGAGACAGGACAGCAGCTAAAGAGGATGGAGTCACAATACCTGTGGGGCAAAAGGGAAAGGAAAGAGGCTTGGGACTGAGAAAAAGATTTGTCCTTCGAGAGAAACAAGGAAGGCAGAAAGAGACACTGGTTTTTAGTTAGAGGGAGGAGTTGGGTTTTAGACGTGTTAAGTTCAGGTGAAAGTGGGACATCCCTGTAGTCCAGTCCGGACCACAGATCAGGTCTAAGGATGTGAGATCCTCAAAGGAGAGAGGATGTCGGGAGAACGTGGAAAATGCACAGAGCGTGTGCGTTCTGCGAGCTCCTAGCAGCTGTTCCTTCCCTTCGTTTCTGTCCCTGTTCTGCGGTTAGCGCGTGTCTCGTGCTCCGCGTGGTGACTCAGTGGCGGAGGGGAAGGGGGCTGCTTCCAGAAAGGGGTGGCACTGGTGCCCGTGTTATTCAAGGTCATGGCCAGGACAAAGAAGAGACCATCCGGTACAGCAAGTGGGATGTATTTGTGCCCTGGGATAGGGTAGGATCAACCAGACTGCAGAGGGATAAAGAAGAAACGATCGGCAAGGCAGTGTTCAGGTTCGTGAAGGGGAAGGAGCAGGGCGGGGG
Organism: Eonycteris spelaea; assembly: GCA_003508835.1. Lineage (NCBI taxonomy): Eukaryota > Metazoa > Chordata > Mammalia > Chiroptera > Pteropodidae > Eonycteris > Eonycteris spelaea. Next base: position 14,396,785 of record PUFA01000025.1, read on the forward strand.
CGGGACGTTGGCAAAGGCACGGACCAGCCTCGTTGCCAGTGGAGAAGAAGGGGCCTGGAAGGCTAGGTACTAGCGAACAGAATTCTCTGGGATAAGGCAGAAACAACATGAAAAGTGACAGGGTCCTTTTTCTTCTGCGGGGGGAAGGGTAAAGAGGTTGGAGAAAGACGAAGGAGAGGACGAAGTTGTGCTGCTGGCAGAGTGCGCAAGACGGGAAGTCAGCAACGAATGAAGGCCGGCTAGGCTGAATTTCACCCGGGTTAGACTGGCCATTGCACATCGTCTCTGCTTCCTCCAGTAACACTTCATAGTTTGGGGCTAGAAATAATCGTTATAAAAGCTATCCCTGCTGTCATGCTCATTACTATCATAGCAACACAATGGATAGATCGTATCAAACTTTCTTGACAACCTTTTACAGAAAGTATCTGTTTTTTAGATGTGGAAACTGAAGCCTCAAGTGATTAAATAATTGCCCAAGGTCATAGAATTAGTGACAGACTTGGGGATTAAACGCAGAGTCCCCGTTCTGTCTGACCCCACAGGGACAGTTCTCAGGGTGAGAGGGTCTGAAGGACCACTGAGGGCACAGTTGGAATGGCTGACCCCGAGGTCCATTCTTGGAGAGAAATAAGTGGAAGTGTCTGAATGGTTTGGAAAGCGCAGAAGAGCTGTGAGTGCGAGCGAGGGAAATGGAGGGTGAAGAATAAATGGTCCTGGGAAGTGTTTGAAGTTCAGGGAAACCTCAGTTCTGAGGATTTGGAGGGGTGCACAGTTGAAATGGAAGGAAGAAAGGATGCTGTAGGTTTAAGAAGGTGAGAAGCCGTGAGGAGGACCAGGTCCAAGGGTTCTCAACACGGGCACTGAAACTGTTCGCACTGTCATAAGCCCTCCACGGGGCAGACGGAGGCATCGTCCAGCGTGGGCGTGAAAACGCCCCCCGAGGACATGTGCATGTTGGATCTGAATGAACTGTCTTGGGGCATAGTCCTTTGTTCTTGTCCATTTACACGATGTATGATGGAAATTTGACATGGCTGTATTTGTAAGGCATACTTTAAGATATTATAATGGTTTTATGTTATGGTTTTTAAAAAGAGAGTAAATGCCTCCCCCTGCCTTTCCAGCCTCTTCTGCTACACCCTTTCGTGAAACTAGGCTGCCCGTGCCCCTGGACTGCGCTCCTCTTCCTGGACCCTTTGCGGTGTCCCGCCTCGGGGCCCTTGCCTGTGCTGTGTCCTCGGCCTGGAGTGCCCTCCCCCCAGAGCCCACGCTGTCAGAACCCTCCTCGTCCTGCACGGCCCGGCTCCACCGCTGCCTCCTGCGTGACGCCTTCTCTGCTGCCCTCAGGCCAAATTAATCCCGCCACTCTCTCTGTCCCCACCGTGCATAGATGGGACCTCTTTTAACATGTTTAATTCTGCCAGGTGGTCGTCAGAGTTTGCATCTTTTTCTTCCCTGTTAATCTTGAGTTCTTTGCTAATAATATCGTACTGACCATTTTTATAGTACTTTACGATGAATAAAGTGTTTAAACCTAAATTATTTGGGGGCGGCAGAGATGGCATTTTCTTCCTCTTTGTAACCCCCTCACGTCTCGCATATAGATGCACAGTACATGGTGATGACAGTGGGTTTACGCTAACCAAACCTCTGTTCTGAAAAGGGACTGAGACAAGCACAGTCCGATGCAGCGCACATTTCCATGTCCGCCTAAACTAAAATACCAGTTTATCACCCTTTCAGACATCATAGGAGTCCTGCTCCAGTATTAATCTTGGGCTCAACATCCACATCAGGTTGGACGTGGGGGGCGGGGGTGCCCTGGGCAACTTGAGAGTTTAAATAGAACCAGAATCTGAAAGGCCACAGCCAGGTGCAACAGAATAAATGTGACCCCCTGGCTTGTTTAAATAGACAGTTCCGGAGGGTCAGACAATGGCTTTGTGAGTAGGCTGGCAGGTTTTCACATCCACTTTTGAAAATAAACAATTACCGAGAGACAAGGGAGCATCTATAACCCATGCCGCGCTGAGGCAGGGCCGTCTGTGCTGTGCACGCTCTGTGCTCACTGGAGAGGGGGTGCCAGCGTTCCTGTCGCCTGAGCTGAAAACAAATCACCAAGTAATGAGAGGTCCTTTATGTTTTTCCCCACAAGGGTGAAAAGGTGGAGGGGCTACAGGCGCAGGCCCTGTACCCTTGGAGAGCCAAGAAAGACAACCATTTAAATTTTAACAAAAACGATGTCATCACCGTCCTGGAACAGCAAGACATGTGGTGGTTTGGAGAAGTTCAAGGTCAGAAGGGCTGGTTCCCCAAGTCCTACGTGAAACTCATTTCAGGGCCGTAAGGAAATCTACAAGGTATTTTTGTGTTTTTCTGCTTCTGTTAAATGAAAACAATGTTACGTGTTAAATTATGGTTTGCGCTAGTTCAGATTGGGATAGGAGGTGGCCGGGTTCTTTTGTCTTCTGGATCTTTTTCATTGCAAAAGTTAGAGTATGTGTCGACCAGCAAGGAGCCTCTTACAGATAAATGGTCACTGTTTTCCTTCCCTTGTGGAAGCCTGTATATCTTGTTTTTCATTAACTTCCGCAAAAGAGAATTCTGCTCTGAGGCCAGGAACACTCCTGTGGGTTTGTCGGAGGCGGTGCCTCCTCCATATGCTTAGTGCCCAGTGCTGTGCCAGCTACACACGAATACGCAGAGGCCCAGCGCCTTGGGCAAGTGATTGGAAGGACGCATTGTCTTTCATGGGGAGCCGTGTAACGTGGAACCTTCATAGGGTTGGTGTCTACTTATTCCGACCATATAGATGTTTAAAAACAAATTCTGAGCTTTAGGAAGATAAAAAGAGCAGACGTATTGGCCGAGCATCTGTCAGTCATGCTTTGAAAGGGAACGGGCACTTGGCTGTCTACCCACCGTGCCTCCGTAGGACCTTACGTGTTTAACGAGGTGTGTCTGTTTCAGCTGTAGATTGTTCAAAGTTTTAAATGTGAAATAGTTTTTTTTCTTTTAATGTCACTTGTACTATTTCCTTTGAAGACAGAAATTAAAAAATACTACCCCTCCCCCACTTTCAGCATGGATTCTGGTTCTTCAGAAAGTCCCGCGGCTAGTCTAAAGACAGTGGCTTCCCCAGCAGCCAAGCCAGCCGTTTCGGGAGAGAAGGTGAGAACCTGAGTCAAAGTTTGTCTTTAGATGGGTTGATGGAACTATATAATGCAAACAGCAAATGTTTAAAACGAGATTGGATTTCACTTTTAAAATAGACTGCATTACTTTATGTTCAGTACATTAAACTCGAAGGTAAAATGAAGTTTAGCTCTTTACAAAAACAAAATATTTTATGGAGACTTTCAAAATACTATCAGATATATTGATTATAAAAACTGAATTTTCTGGTTATATTTGATTATGAGCCCTTTGGCTTTCGAAATAGGCCCATCATAGTCACTGAGGATCGAGTTTCCTAAGTATCTCTATAGCTAAATTGTGGTCATTGCTATTTTTTGACTTATAGGTAAGTATTTTGTTTTAAAAACCAACTACACAGTTCCAGTAAGTCTTCACAGTAACATCAGTGCCATCGTTACCACCCCAAATGAAACAGAAGTTCATTTCAGTGTTCCATGTAAATAACCATGCCAGATTATTTAGCCTAAAAAAATTCATCCTTGAGTGTTTTTTACAAAATAATAATTGTTCTGTTTTCCCGGTCTTTGTTTTGTGACACAATCCTAAGGATTGTATGTGCCAACATAGAATGGGTTAAAAAATGAACAAAACCTACATGATTCAGGCTGTAATGGTAAAAAATCTCATGTTTTTTCTACATTCAATAGAGCCATTCTCATATTACTGATCGAAGAGTGCTACCTGAGTTAGGCAGGCTTTGATATAGAAGTCTGAACAGTATAGCTAACGGATGTCTACTCGATTATATAGTAACTTTTCATGGGTTCCTTGAATAAATTACATGAGCATAGAATGCTTTTGTAGTCTGTTTGCCATTATGAGATTGTTGCATTCCTTAGAAACCTCACCTTGTGAAAAATATAATTATTAAAACAATTGTTTTCCTGGCCACAGCAAGGATTAGGGTTTGATGGTATTTCAGATTCTACTTTTTCAAGAAGAATTTTACAAATAAAAAAGGGGTTTTTTTTAGTTTATAGGTGTAGCTGTAAAATCTCATCACTGCACACGTCCAGCGTTTTATCGCTTCCAGCTTGTGGTGTTATCATCAGAGAATCATTAGCATACTTCTCCTTAGTCATCTTAGTGATGTTTTAGATCCACTGTTAGAACAAGGCAAAAAGTTCTTTTAAACACAGCACATGCAGTCAGTACTGTGTGAGGCAAATCCCCCCCCACCACCACCCCCAAACTCAGCGTGTTGTATCTAATCAGGTAGCCCTGCAGTGCCCAAGTTTACATCCTAGCTCCCTCACCGAGCAGCCTTATCATTTTGGTCATGCCTTAACTTCCTCATCTGCAGAGTGGGCGCGATGATCACACTTTGAGTTAGGATCTAATTACAATGGATATGAGTTAATACGTGTCCGGTTTGTAGCGGGAAGGTCAGCAAATGTCTGCTACTTTTACTTCCGCTTTGCTTCGTTTCCCGGGTTCTCCACAGAGCCACGTGAAGCAGGAAGCTTCTCATCGGCCAGCGGAGTTGTCGGTTTCCTTCTGAAACCTGTACAGAGGCCTCGACACTTGAGGCCTCAATAACTGTTGGTCACGGATGAACCACACGCATCTTAAAGTTGGGCAACAGAAGAGAGTTAGATTCTAATCTTAGTTGACCTGTATTACATCCATTTTGAAATGCTTTAGATCTTAGAAATAGTGGGAAATAGCTGATGTTCTAGAGGGAGGCGGGAAGCCATTGGCATCTGAAATTCTGAGAAAAGCTATTTACATATGTTAACGAGCCACTTACAAATAATACTACATGAAACATAATCAAATTTAAACTGTAAACCAGATTAAGTAAATTGTCCCTTTGGGTAACTCTTAAATGATGGGCTTGCGAAAGGCCAGTGCCCTGTGTTAAATGTCTCACGAGGAGGGTCTGAGCAGTGAGGTGCCACTGCGTGTCCATCCTCATGTCTCCCGCTTTTCACTGAAACCTTCAGCAGCCCCACAGATTCCTGTGTGCGGGGCAGGACCAGTAAAGCCAGTCTTCTCGGTCTCCTTGGTGTCTTACACTGCAGTGTTAAGTTCAGCTGGAGTTCATGCTTCTGAAATTTCTTAAGCGTTTTGAAAATTACTTCAAAATTTGGATTCGTTTTGGAGAAAGTAACTTTTAAGTGCAGGAATCAGTGGGAAAAGTATTGATTGCCAAGGAGCCTGTCTTAAGTGGCGGTCCATGAACTAAGGAACAGGTAGAGGAGCAAAATGAAAGGGGAAGGGTCAGAATTGAGGAATCAGGAAAAGGAATATGTCAGCGGAAAAAGAACGTCCTTATTAAAGCGGCCAAACTTTGCTTCCCTTGTGTGGGAAATCATTTTTCCCAGTTTTAACGGTGGAGGTGTGTGTTACCAGCGCTGCAGGGCTAAAGACAGAGAGTCTTCTGTTCTCCCTGGCACATTAGCGTGACCTTGTGTCTGCCGTGGGTCCAGCACTCACCAGCAGGCGCTGCCGGCCCCCCACGGGTCAGCTCCGCTGGAGGCAAAGCAGCCTCTCTCCCACACGGTAGAGCGCCCGCATTAGCACAAGCAATAGGGGGTTGTGTTTTTTGTGTGTTTGTTTTAGCTTTCATTAGTGCCTCCTGCAGAGGCTCTTACAATTAGCCAAAGGAGTCCTTTGGACTAAATTCCTGCCTATTAATTAACATTAGGCTCTACATTTAAGGTCTATCATCTGAAGTTTTAGTGGGAGGCTTACAGCATCCATCATAAAAATGAACTTTTCGCTTAATGGTGATTTTTTAAAAATTGCTTTTTAAAAATATGTACAAAGGCCTGGGATAAAATGGAGAAAAAGTGGAAAAAGAAGCTTTTGTTCATTCTTCTGTAAACCTTTTCTCCCGTACCTAGTGTAGTGTCTAGGATTCTGTGTCTAGTCATCTTTCTGAGAGCGTGACTTGGTTTCTAAGCTTTAGTAAAATCAGCTGTTTATAATTTAAAAAGGAGGATTTCCTCTGGAATGCACACCCTTCACATTCAAGACAGTAAGGAACATTAGTTCTTATTCTTAAGACTAAATTACATGAATAATAAAATGGAAGAAACTGTGATTTGTCTTTTCAACTTGTTCAAAAAGACTTGATTATTTTCTAGGATTGGCTATATACACTGCTTTTATCATCAGCCCACTCTACCTGTTTATGTACTCGAATCACACAAGTAGATACCCATTTTAAACTAAATAATGTGTATTTTTTGTTTCAAGTTCTAACAGCTTCCTACCATCTGTGTATATGGCACACGAGGACATAAGTTTTCACTCAGGCACTTGAGTAATGAAAAATATGTCTTAATTTTACATAAAGGGAAAACTGTATCTGAAAATTTTCTAGAATCGCGACTTGATACCCTCAGAACTGAAGTACAGATATTTGATGTGCGTGCCTTCACGCCGCTGTACCTAACCCAGTGCTCAGCACGAGGGGGCACGTGGTTAATGTTAGTTAAAAGTAAACGTAAAAACCATTTCATTTGAAAAAGTAATGATGTTAAACTGTAGCTCGCTCTTGGCACTAAGTGATGATAGACATGCAGTTGGGTTTTTTCCCTGTGGCTGGGTCATCCCTCATGGGGATTGTCTCCCTGTCTGCATTACTGGATTGTTATGCGCAGCTGGGGAGTTTGGAGCCCAGGGTATTCCGCCACTCAGTGTTTTATCTGTGCCTAGCCTTTCTCTTGAATGGGTCTTATTCTAACTTCCTTATTCATAAACTTGCTTGTACACAGCTGCCTGGGAATTCTGTAAACGATCAAGCTCTCTCCGTATCTCACTATTTCTCCCCACCAGAATTTATTGCCATGTACACTTACGAGAGTTCTGAGCAAGGCGATTTAACCTTTCAGCAAGGGGATGTGATTTTGGTTACCAAGAAAGATGGTGACTGGTGGACAGGAACAGTGGGCGACAAGTCCGGAGTCTTCCCTTCTAACTATGTGAGGCTTAAAGACTCAGAGGTAAAACCCGCATTAACTGTTTCCTCTCCCTCTCTGTGCAGTGATTCTCTTCGCAGGGAGTCACCACGTTCGAAGGTGCAACACTTTGTTGGGTTTTGCTAAGTTCTGGAATGTGACAGCCAATACAGTGTGACCTGTAATTGTCTGACCTTGTCACTCGGTGCTGCAGGGTAAGCCTCGGCTTCCCACCAGCAGAAGAACTCCCGGGGCTAAGCGGAGGCAGCGCTGCGTCGTCGGCCGGGACAGCGTTCAGCGTCCGTCCCGATTCCTGCATGTAACTGACTTAGGGTTTGGAGCAAACGTGGATCAGGTCTTCGCGGTCACTCACTGAACTCGGGTGCCCCAAGGAAGATACACAGCAGGATTTTGCCCACGTAAAACAAAAGCGTTTGGGTGACCCTGGAATATTGGGCAGTAGAGAGTTTTAAAAATTCATAGTTTTCGCTACACCGTAGGAAGATACAAGATCTACGAGATCGGTACACTTGTGGCGAGGCCTTAGTCTCTCTGTTGTAAATGCTGTTATCCTTTTAAATGGGAACCGGCTCCCCTTGCTGTTAAATAGGGCTCTAAAGATTCAGTTGCATAAAAGGTGGCCTTGAGATAGTGCAAGTTCAATGGACCGGTGGGGTGGGCCTGCCGTGTACGGGAGCCCATCTATCGGTCATGGCCAATTTCAGTTCAAGTTCATGGAGAATTTCAGGGTATAAATGTAGTTGTTGAACAGATCCATTGCGTATAAAAAAACCAACAAGAATTGGCCCTTTTAATTTTTTAAGCACAGGCAGTCAGTTCTCAGTCACTTTTTCCTCCTCCTCATACCTCCTAGGCACAGAGAAGAGGAGAGCCCCTAGACCACCTCCTTGGCCATAGGTGAAGGGGCACAGCCTCTGTCCCACGTGAATGCCAGCAAGAGGGTGCATCGGGGACTCCTCTACTGGCCCGTGGCTGCTTGGGGACCTGGTGACATGCACAGTAGTGCTACCACTGGCCTCTCACCTTCCCTGCACTTCCCAGGAATAGTTTCATTTTTCATGCGTTTGATTTCTTTAGGGAGTGCCTTTATTGTTTTGTTTTGTTTCCTTTACTATGGTCTTGAGAACAGCTTGCCGAAAATCCCTGGAGGGATTTGCAGAAGTTGCTTACCCTTGGAGAATCTGGCAGAAGCGGGAAAGAAAGTACTTCTCCCTGTAAGACAGCTGGCGAACTGTCTGTCCTCTGCAGATCTGTGGAGAGGGAGTGAAATTCTTCTCCAGGCCGGCCAGTTGGAGCCAATAAGAATCATGCAGATGACATTTCAGAGGATGGAGAAACATGAAACACTAAGCTTGGTTTCTCCTACCACACGTGAAACCTCTTAAAGTGACTTTACCTTTAGGATCAGTTCAAACACGAAAGCCATTACTTATATTTTATATTTTAATAAATTATATGTAGTTTTTTATTTTCAAAAATCTGGTCAGTAAGTTTTTAAAAACACACTGTGACTTTTTTTTTTTTTTAAAGTAAGGGGCTTTCTCAACCACAGTCTTAAATTATTAGCCACAGAAGAATAAGCAATGCTGAAGATTTGGGACGTTTAGCTGCATTATTTCATAATAATGAAAAAAAATCTTAAAAGTCAGCTCTTTCATCCTATTTGGACACAGAGTTCAGTGTAGAAGGGAAGTATCCCGACAAAGGTAAAAACCAGCCCAGCCCCCGATGCCAGCGCCACCCCAGCACAGGACGGGTCGGCCTGGCCAGGCTTCCCGTCTGTCTGGGAAGGGCGCGGGCTCCCGGCCCGGGCAGCTTGTCCTCCGCATGCTCGAGGAGGGCCAGGGCAGGACCTGGCCTCTGGCCGTGTCTTCACTGCTGTGCTGGCTGTGACGTTTAACAGGGAGACCGTTGAAGCTGCTTGAACTGTATCGCTGGGTATTGCCCATCGCTTTGTTCTTTTTATGGAATATAGGGAGTATGTTGTTAGAATGTACTGGGAAAGTAACTCATCATTTGAAATCTTGTGTCATCAATATTCCTTTGTTCTGATACACAGCCTATAAAAATAGCAAGGGAGATTAATATTGTCTAACTTTGTGTATTAATACAGAAAGCATAATCAGAGTAAAAAATTTAACTCAAACGTTCCCTAGTAAATAGTTATTAAATTTCAAGAATCAAAACAAAAGGACTATGATAAGTTGTGTTCCTGGTAGATGAATATATTTTTATTCTTACAGTAAGTCTCCTTTAGTTTTGGCATGATTGGAATACTTAATTTACGGCAAGATAGGGACTGGAAGGATGAAATTAATTCAGAATAAAGCACTCTGTAATGACAGATTACAGCTGGCCTCTGTCCTAACTCGAGGTCTGTGTTGGCTTACTCAGCTGGTTTAAAATTCCATGAGTATCCATGAAGGAATTCAACCCCAGAGCACTTTTGGAACACTTAAAAGTTGAAAAAAGTATGTTCTGCTTTTATGGATTGTGCATCCAGCACTGGTAGAAAAATTCAGTGTTTAAACAGCGTATGATTTGTGTGGACAGGATACTCAGGAGAATGGCTGCCTCTTCGGGTAAAGAGGCGAGTGGGAGGGAGGAAGAGGGTGTTTGAGTTGCCACTGTACTGTTTTAGTTTTAGGTTTTTTGTTTGTTTTTTGAAGAAAGCTCTAAAGCAAATGTAGCGGATATTAATATTTTCTTGTATTAAATCGGGGCGTTGGGCTCATGAATGTCTGTACTTTTATATGTGAAATGTTTAATTGACCCTTCGGACAGGAAGCATGGGCTTAGTGTGTAGGACAGAGGCTAATCGTCTCCGTGCTGCCTGTTTGATTTGACCCAGGGACAGCATGTGCCCGAGCTGCACACAGTCAATGCCTGAGCCCTCCGGGCTCCTGTAGTGCCACCTACAAAGGTCTGCTAATTTTTCTCCAGAGAAGAGAGTCAAAAAGCCGCATGTTTTAAAGTACTCCTGTTGCCCCGCTTTCCTGATACACGCCCCTACGCAGGGGAGCTGCAGGGCTGCCGCGTTTCCCCAGAATGAAGAGAGGGATTCCGGGGCTCTGGCGGGTCTGTGTCCTCGTTAATCGTTTTTTAAGTTGCATGACCAAAACTCTTCAGTATGCAAATGAGACCTTTTGCTCTGTTTTAAGGGCTCTGGAACTGCTGGGAAAACAGGGAGTTTAGGAAAAAAACCTGGTAAGTCACAAACCCTGATGCTTATTTTTCAATGTTTTGAATGTGATTGATAGTTGCTCCCAATATTTGTTTATGAGGGCCAGAAGCCTAAAAAAAGAAAAAGAAAGAAAGAAGAAGGAAGGAAGGAAGGAAGAGGAAGGAGGAAGGAAGGAAGGAAGGAAGAAAGAAAGAAAGAAAGAAAGAAAGAAAGAAAGAAAGAAAGAAAGAAAGAAAGACAGACAGACAAAAGAATCTTCCCTCTGAGTGGTTGAAGTAGATTCTTTCCTGAGAATCCATTCATTATGTGTACATGGTTATGAAACATGGCCGTTGCTTCACACGTGGGGACTGGGGGTATGAACAGACCGTTCTCTTGGGTCGTAAAGGAGTCATTCAGGCAAGATGGTGTGGGAAGTTGCAGTGCATGGCGCGCTGTAAGATCTGGGGTTGGCTGCTGCTGCTTCATCCTCACGTTAGGTTCAGGAAACCCTTTTTCCTTTCCCGAGGGTGCGCTCAGTCCCCAGCCATAAACAGTGGAGATCGGAGAAGCAACGAGCACTATCAGAGTGTAGGGTCCCATTCATTTAGAAGCCATTGGGGTGTTTTCCTCAGGTACCCATTGAAGGTACAGAATTATAATCATCTCTCCAGAATTCAAAGCGTTTTCGATAATTTAAACAAAATCACATGTTCTGTAAATAGAAGCATGGCAGAGGGGAGCAGCAGTTGTGACATCGTATGGTTTGAATGGCACGTCTTCCTCGTCTAGGTCGTTTGAGCTTTTTTGCTATTATAGCCTGAGGACATTATGGGTTGAAAGAGGCACTGCTATGCCAGGAGAGGGGTCCGTGCATCTGTGTGGTGCTGAGCTCCAGATGGGCTTACCTGGCAAGGAAAAGTGGGTTTTCAGGTTGTAGTAGGGTTTTAGTCATGCACAGATGTTGGATCACGTGGGTTCAATCTCCGTTTTAACTGTGAGAGATCTGCATTTCGAATGATCATTCCGTAGGGTCCAGATGGGCTTAATTTTGCACCGAAACCAGCGAGCTGCTCAGGGACACAAAAGACAGACAAGAATGTTGGGGCAGATCGCTGGCTACTCATTCATGCCAGGTCCTTTGAGGAGCAGGAGCATCTGCGGCCAAATAGGTCACTGATCTGGACTCGCTACTGACCAAAAGCCCTTGGGATCCAGAGCCGGGCCCTGGCGTGTTGGGGGAGAGTTCTTGCCCCGACACAGACTCCGCCGCCGGAGCAGCCAGCAGGGCCACGGCGTACGTGTCAGTGGGCGCTCTCTGGCTTCCCCTGGGCTCTGTGGAGCACCTGGCAGGACCAGGCCGGCAGCATGACAGCCCGGTGCTCCCAGCACGGTGGCCAGTGCTGACCGCAGACAGAGTAACGGCATCGCTTACGTCCCGCTAGAGAGAAGCAGGAAATACCGTCAGCGTACGGGGCCTTTTTACCCCCTATTTTTTTCTGTCTTTCGTGATTTCATTTCTCCTTTCTTCCCTCCTCTCTTTCAAGAACAGTTACGATGGGAAGAGTGTGGAGGAATAGAGCAGCTTGTTCTGTATTACCTCTGGGAATTCAGAAGCCAGTCGCTCCAGATAGGATGGACTTTATCAGAGAAGGGTTTTGTCCTTTTACACACGACCTCCTGTGCCAGGAGAAATGTACTTTTCAGAGCCTGGTCCATGGTTCTGCTGGAATTTTCCCCATGAGATTTTTCACATTCAAGAGAAGTACAGCACTATTCACATTTTTTTCCCTGTGCTAAATTGCTCTCGCATAAAATTCTCGTCTTAACTCCAGGTTCCTCCTTTAACTCAAAGTAAAAAGGAGTAAACTTGACACGGTTTCTCCCCAGTGTTCAGGGGTCACCTTCAAACTGTGAGCGGCAAAGAAGCTGGTCTCACGGGTGGGAGTGAGAGTGTAAAACCACACGTACATCGGCTAGCGCTGCGCTCCTAACGGTTTCTGAAGAGGACAGAATTGCTCCTTCTCCTGCACTTGGCAGATGGACAAGTCCATCTGTGTTTTTTTATTCGCTTAACCGTCCTTAAGTGTGCGGTATGCTGAGCGCTGTGTTGGGGCAGAGGGCGGGTGGCGAGGAATGAGGCCCAGGCGTTGGCATCAGGGTGCTCACGGGAATTGTGGGAGGGGCTGGGCCAGAGGGGCAGGAATTGGGGGAGGGAAGGCGAGGTCATGGAGGGAAGTTGGTGAGTCGATGAGAGCTGAGAAGGGGGTCCTAGAGCAGGCTGGGCGGAACCAGAAGGTCAGCCAAGGCCTTGAACGCTGCATTTGCGATGGAGGTCGTGGAATTTTGAGGGCGGGGGCTTCTGTTGAGTGGATCTTCTTCATTTAGTAGGAAACAAGCCCAGTGGGTTGGCTCTGCTGGTGTTAATCTGTGACCTGGGAGGTGGCTGTGTCTTCATAGAGTTTCCTTCTTCTGACTGTAACAGTGCCCCCCGATGTTTGATCTTGTTTTTCAGAAATCGCCCAGGTTATTGCTTCCTACACTGCTACTGGTCCTGAGCAGCTCACCCTGGCCCCTGGTCAGCTGATCTTGATCCGAAAAAAGAACCCAGGTGGATGGTGGGAAGGAGAGCTGCAAGTTAGTGTCTTCTCTTTTTGTGTGAAATTCTCTGTCCAAATATAAATATGCCAAACCTCCAAGGGACGCGTCTTTATTGCAACGTAATCCTGCATTTGGCTAGCGAAAGGCAGACACCACATTGTCTGACTCTGTTTGGTTGCTCAGCTTCGGACAGCCAGTAGCAGCATTGTGAGAGCTCAGGATTCTTTTGAAGGTCTGTCCAAATCTGTGGGTTCCCGAGTCAGACAGAGAACGTCGGGGTAGTGAGAGTCCACCTGCGCACACCTGCACACACCTGCGTGGTCGTCCTAGGTGTCCTGGCGTTTTGGAGGCAGAGCTTTCCGTCAGTGGTGTTATAAAGTGTGGCGCAGGAGCAGGTTTCCACGTGTTCAAAGCCACGTCTGTACCGCTAACGCTTCCAGTTCCCGTGTGTGTGTGCACACGCGTGTGTGCGTGCCCGCAGTTCACCGTTGTATCATGCAAACCCTGGTCAAGGAGAGGAACAGCCTGTGTCGTGGTGAGCTGAAGAAATACAGTACCCTTCTGTGTAGATGGGGCAGCTAATTAAAAAATAACGTGCCAGAAGAGTGAAGAGTGAGCCGGTGGGCTAAGGAATCGTGTCTGGGCCGGAATGGAAGGCACAGCCTGGAATGCAGCCAGGGGTGAAACTCGCCCCGGGGGGCTCGCTGGTGGGTGGCCATGAAATCCCTGTCTGACCAGTGCGGCCTGTGGGCTCAGGGACCTGACCTTGGAATCCTGCGGGCCGCTCTCCTTTTAAGGCGTCTGCTCCTTCGCTGGGTAGGGAGAGGCCTAGCTCACACCTGCAGGTCACCCGCAGGGTCACAGGGTCATGCCGTCACTACTTAAGCAGCTTCCCGGCCACCTGTCACTTTGCAGTTCTGAAGCCTCGAGTGACTCCCAGGCCCCCCCGCCTCGGCCTACCGTGGGACCTTCCTTTCCCCTTGACTCCCCCTCCCCTTGTCAGCCGTGCGTCTTGCCGGTCTAAGACCTGCCGGGCGGCTTCTCCCCTCCAGCCTCACGGGGTGATTTGCTCTCTTGAAAACAAGCAACTCCCTCCGGCTCTCATGCCCCACTGCCTTTGCTCATGACATTTCTCCCCAAGTGTTTCTCTCCCACTGCTCCCCACTCCTCAAGAGCTGGCCAAGTCCCACTCCTAACGGCAGCTTTCTGTGACCACGCCGCCGGACGTGACTGCTCCTTCCTCCGACCTGTGGTGGCTCTGCTGCCTGGCCCACTCTGGGTATTTAATGCTGATGCTGATAGTGTTACTCAGCGTCCCATGCGTGTTTCTTATTTCCGCATGTGGATTATCCGCTCCCCTCAGGCAGCAGCCACATGTTTTTGTCCTCACACTCCTGGTACCTTCCTCAAAGGAGGGTTTCGAAGGGGTGTCGGAGTCCACAATAAGGCGGGCGAGTTGTCAGTGAGCTCCGAGTTCTGCCCTCAGGAGACTGCAGGGCTGGGGGAGACGGTGGGCCGTGCGCCCCGTGGCAGTGTACGAGCCCGGCACACATGTGGGAGCTTGGAAACGAGCGGCCCCCATCATCGGCGGAGTCACTGTGAAAGTGGATGCTTTCGTCCCTGCGCCAAGGGCACGAAAGCTGTCAGCCCACGAGGCAAGGGAAATGCGATCCGCGTTCGGAAAGTGACCCAGAAGCGCCCTTGATGAAGTGGCGGGTGGGAGCGGGGCGGGAGGGTGGTGGAAGTTTCCTTTCCCCTTGACTTTATTGTCACTTTTGGAATAAGTAATATATTCCCCTGGTTTAAAACGCAAAAGTTACAAAAGGGGACTCAAACGTATGTCTCCCACCCGGGCCCCCAAAGGCAGCTGTTTTTTTAATCAGAGCCTCGCTTCCAGAGAGCGTGTGTGTGAGCTCCCCTGTGTCGTACGCTGCCCCTTTCCAACAACACCTGGCATGTTAACACGCAATAAATGGATCATGTGTTGGATTAGATCAGAGTGAAGGAGAAAGTTATGGAAGTGGAAAATGTGGCCGTAGCCGGTCGTGGAGGCCTCACGGTCTTTGAAAGCCATGTCAGGTTTAGACTTCTTGTGTTCTATGGGTATTGCATGGACGTCTCTTGTACTACGGTTGTCTGTCATCCCTAAGAAGAGCACAGACGGCAAGTGTGAGCCTCGGCTTGCCACGAACGAGCTTGTACCCCTGGGACTATCACCCAACAGTTCTGAGCCTCACTTTATGTGGGGAATGGCAGTAGTGATATTATCCTTTGGGAATGGTGCAGCTAAATGCATTTAAGATGCTAAGCACAGGCCTGGCTCATAAAAAGCACCCAGTGAGTGCCGACTGCTGTTGTAATCATCCTAAGATCCACAGTGTTGACATTAGCTGTAGTAATCGTGCATCACCTAAAGTTAACAGCTGAGAGCTGGCGTTACGTGAGCAGTTTTCTATCCTATCTGCACTGATTTGCACTCTGAATTGTGATCCGTACAATCCAGCTCGTGCAGAAACATTTCAGGCTTTGCCCACTGATGACTACCACAGTTTGCATTTTAGCTGTGGTGTTTTCAGTTTGTAATGCAGTAACCCATAGATTCTGTGGTGACTGCCATTTGTTTTTCGGGTATATGTAAACCTTGTGTCAGTGCTCTGTCACAGAGAAAACGTTCCTGAAAGAATATGCACCTTTTCACCGTTTTGATATAATTATTATTATTTTTTTTTACTAGGCACGTGGGAAAAAGCGCCAGATAGGCTGGTTCCCTGCTAATTACGTAAAACTTTTAAGCCCTGGGACGAGCAAAATCACTCCCACAGAGCCACCGAAGCCCACGGCTCTCCCCGCAGGTGAGCGGTTTCACCACCTCTCCTTGGAAAATGCTCGCGCGTCGTGTTAGTTCTTTGCACCGAGTCTTCTCGCAAAGTAGCTTCGACTGTTTTCCACATCTGCTCGAAGGGCTTCTCGTGCTTGCGGGGACTGACACCCCGCTGATGTGACGTGGAATGTGTTTTTCAGAAGGACCACGTATCTCAGCAGCTTTGCTGTGTGCTGGGTACAACAGAGCCCTTGTTGGAACTCTCCTTCGGGAGTTGCGAATGCTGTGGCATAAAGGCAGCTTTTTCTCTCGATTTCCTTCCAGCTGTTTAAATTGGGATTTGGGCTAGAGGGAGGGGACAAAAAGGGGCTTCTAAAAATAAACAGCTGGGGTCTCAGTAGGTCAGGAGATCGGGCTGGAGGCCACGGGGGTCTGTCGGTGGCCGCGTGCTGCTCCCCTGCGACACTTCCTGTGAGCAGAGGGGCTTCGCTTCGTGGGCGGGATGTCGCACGCTCTTCTGAAGGACCAGGAGGGACAGAGGGCACTGCGGCTGAGCCGCTTGGCTGTTTTCTGATTGAAGAGACCAAATTAGATGCTTCAGTAATATTTGAGATGGGCGAGGTTAGGGGAGCAGAATTCTGCTTTACGTCTTTAAACCACCAATTCTTGGGTGGCATTTGTGGAAAATGCAGAATTTTTGTTCTAATGCCTGCGGTTAAATGTCTGTGCTGTGCATCCCCAGTGAAATCAGACTCCAACTTGGCAGCTTTGCAAGCAGTGAAAGGATTGGCAAACTTCGTGACTCATTCCCGACCCCAGCTGGGCCCCTTTGCTTGAGCTGTGGCTTCGTGTAGGCAGAGGGGTGTGGTGCCAGCTGGCTCCTCTCCCTTGGGGAGGCCTGGCACTGTCCCCTTCATCACGCTGGTTGAAACCCGCAGAAATAATTTGCCGACATGATTGAATTAGCTGTAGAATTTGAAAAGCCTAAATCTATGCATAGGTTGGTTCCGAAAGATTAATTGGGGGCACAACCTGACTTCAGATACAGACTTATCTGAAGTGTAAAAATCCTGGGGGATGAAAACGATGAAATCTCCTGTAGGTTTGAGAGCAAATGAGAAAAGAAAACTTGTTCTGGGACGTGGAAATTTCTTTCTTTGAGCAGAATTTTGGGATGCAAAGATACAGCGGAATAAAACACTTGAGTTTTCCTCTTCACTAAGATATGGAATTTGGGGAGGTCAAATGATAATTACCATCCACCTTAAAAAAAAAAAAAAAAGGACCGATAGTTAAGTCTCCATGATACACCGCTGTCCTGTGCAGGTGGGCCCACCTTTCAGAGTCAGCATTTTAAAGGAGTTGCACTGCACTCACATAGAAACGAATCCGTGGAAGCATTCAATTGTCCGCTGACAAGTAAACAGGACAAAGAGGAAGATATGGTAAAACCTGAAGCCGTAGGCGCCATGTCTCGGCTTTCACTCCTGCATCCCCCTCTATCGCCCACACTGTACAAAGTCCGCCAGAGCGCCTCCGCTTAACGCTACGCTCTTCGGAAGGGACAGAAAGAATCCGTGAGAATACGTAATGCCCCCACGGCGCCTGTTCCACGTGCCGCGCGCACGTGCAGCCGCTCACCCGGCCCTGTCTCCCGCAGTGTGCCAGGTGATCGGGATGTACGATTACACCGCCCAGAACGATGACGAACTGGCCTTCAGCAAGGGCCAGATCATCAACGTCCTCAACAAGGAGGACCCCGACTGGTGGAAAGGAGAAGTCAGTGGCCAAGTGGGGCTCTTCCCGTCCAATTACGTGAAGCTGACCACAGACATGGACCCAAGCCAGCAATGTAAGTGCCCGGGGCCCTGCCGCCTCTCCTCTCTGGTATCTTACGGTGAAACATGCAGCGTTGCTCTGATTCTGCCGAGCTGTTTGCAGAGCGTAAAGCTAGACCGTTGCTGCATTCGCACCCGTCTCTTTGAAGACCTTCTGTAATGCAAGACTTTATCTCGTGGGGTTGTTTTGGTTTTTTTTTTTTCCTTTTTTTCCATTCCTTCTGTAGCATGTCCCCCCCTCCCCTCCCCCCTTTCCTTTAATTTTGTTTTCTTGAATCATTTTGGCACCATGCTGTTTACATGCCCGACTCATTTTCCTAGCTTGAATTTTGCTCATGTTTTGTTTTGCTTATGTGTTGTTTTCCTCCTTTTTCTAGGAATCATATGTTGTCCATCCCCCCCTCAGGCTTGAAAGTCCTCAAAGAGACCCACTATCCCATATCACTGCCCAGAGGGATGATGGGAGATGCAGCCTTGATCATGTGACTTCCAGCATGATCACCTACTGCCTTCTGAGTAGAAGAACTCACTGCAGAGCAGTTTACCTCATTTTACCTTAGTCGCACGTGATGGCAATGTCGAGTTATTACTTGCAGAGACAGAAGCAAAAATTACAAAAATACACAGGGTAGTGGGTCCTTTTGTGGCTTTCCTAGTGACTCCAATTGACTTCCCCCCACCTTTGCACAGGTGCTTTCAATAGTTTTAAAATTATTTTTAAATATATATTTTAGCCTTTTAATAAAATAAATAAATAAATAAATTACTTCTTTGCTATTTTGGTTTTGCAAAAAGACCCACTATCAAGGAATGCTGCATGTGCTATTAAAATGTTCCAAATGTCCATAAATCTGAGACTTGATGTATTTTGTCATTTTACCCAGTATTACCAACTCAATTGTGTCGTTTGGATTTCCCCCCGCTGTGGAAGTAACAGAGAAGTGCAGTTTATCTGTTTGAAAGATGTGTGGAACGAGCCCAATTAAACGGAAGGTGTTTTGTGCCTGTTTGTGTGTTTCAGATGTACCTTGTTGAGCATGTAACAATACATCCTGTACATAAGAAATTAGTTCCTTCCATGGCAAACGCTGTTATTGCCTTGTACGATGCTCTGATCACACCGCGTTAATTTTATTTTGCACAGTGACCTTGTAGCCACATGAGAAAGCACCTGTGTTTCTGTTCAGTCTCAGATTTATCTGGTTGAGTTGGTGTTTTCTGTTTTGGGTTTTTAATTTTGCGTGTTTTCATGCCATAAATCAGTAGACGCCACCCTCGAGGTTGTTACGATCAGCAATATCTACATCCCTTTTTAGTCTCTGTTACATGAAGTTTTGTTCCAGTTACTTTTCATGGAATGGCATATTTTGAACAAGTCATTTTCTTGACAAGAAAGAATGTATAGAAGCCTCCCTGCAATTAATTTTCAATGTTTACATTTTTTAACTAGACTGTGGAATTTCTGCAGATTAATATGAAATGGAGCTCACGGTCCGTGTATGTGTTAGACGTGTTGTAGCTGAAGCCCTGTTTGTCTTTTTAAACACTCGTTGGAAGTGCTCAATAAAAACACCCGTCGCAGACAGCACAGGAGCCGGGGTGGGGGAGCCTCGCGCACCGCCCGGCCGCCCTGCTAGGGAGTGTTTCACCTGTGCTGGCCGTCTCTTTCCATGTGCTGGCAGTTGAGTAGCGGTCTCCGCCACTCACACGTGCCGGGGACGGGGGACTGCTCGTCCTTGTCCGCGCGCGCTCCGGTGTTTCCGTGGATATGAATGTAAAATATATAAATACATAAACCTGCGGCTTTAACAACTGTACTACACCCTTTCGAATTAGTTACGTGTATAGATGATTAAATTCTTCATATAAAAGTTAGACGGAAATGTCTCTGTGTTCTTGATGTTGGAACCTGGCCGTGGCGATGGGGAACCACAGATTAGCGTCAAGAGGCGGCCTGCCGCCCACGTGCTGAGCACGACCTGCGCTCTTTGAAACGCAGACATCATGAGGTCCTCACCGAGGCCTCTGAACGGCCCTCCCTCCCACCTTGCTACCCACCCCCCCAATCCATACGTAAGCTATCGCCCCCTTCGGATACTGGGTTTGAAGAATAGAACCATCACCCAGCTTGGCGGTTAACTGTCTCATTGGGCTTTGGGTATATATTATTGATACACTGACAAGTATGTGATTTGA
Source organism: Eonycteris spelaea (assembly GCA_003508835.1). Classification (NCBI taxonomy): domain Eukaryota; kingdom Metazoa; phylum Chordata; class Mammalia; order Chiroptera; family Pteropodidae; genus Eonycteris; species Eonycteris spelaea. The sequence goes on from PUFA01000025.1 coordinate 14,416,534, forward strand.
CTCAGGGTCCAAAACATGTGTCTAACAGGTGTATCATAAGGGTCTGCCAAACATCTAGAACATACGTGGGTGAAGATGGAAACCTTCACCCCTCCCGTCCTTGTCGCCACCTGTTCTGCCTCGCACTCCAATCCTGTCGCCTTGGCAACGGTGATCCAGTGCACACATTGATGCAACTGTTTGATGCGATGACCATGTGCTTGATTTCCGCCCGTGAACTTCGCCATTGGCCCTCCCCTGCCGTTCCGTGGAAACAGAAAATATTTGGGGGGAGAGAGCCACAGCTGTGGACACTTGGCGGGGTTCTGGGGTGAGCGTGCCGCTCAGCCAGTAGGGGGCAGGGTTCCTGCCCTCATGGGTTCGTGCGGGTTGGGGGGAACCAGCAGGAAACCAGAGTTGCAGTATATACCAACGTGCGGTGTGTGTGAGTTCAGGTGGGAAGTTGCGTGCAGGGAGGGTGGTGTCAGGGAGCGACCAGAGCGCTTGTAGGAGAGAGTGCTATTTCTGCTCAGACCTGAAGGATAACTAGGCTCCGGATGAAGCTGGGGAGAGAAGAGGCTGCCCTAGGCAGAGGTGTCATGCAAAGGCACAGAGGCGGCTAGAGAGATCTGTCACTGTCCCCCAACCCTCTCCCTTGTGGAGCAATGACCGAGGCCAGAAGCCCACCTCTCGCCTGGATGAGCCAGGGTTTCTTCAGCCGTGAGTTTGGCTGGAGGGGATGCAATGGTCAAGGTGGGTAATGCGCCCTATACTTCGCATAACTCCTTCTCTCGATAGCACCCTCTCTGTAGATCATTCCTCTGGGCTGGAGGAGCTGACACGGTCCTGCCCCCAGGAAGCCGCTCTTCCCCGCTCACGGGTCATTCAGCTTGCATTTGGTTGTGGAAGAGCCGTCAGACCTAGTCAGAGCCCCGCAGCCAGAGAGAGAGGCTGCGGGCATCTAGTGAGCAGGGGCCAGAGGTGCCGCTCAACGTCCGACAGTGCCAAAGACAGTCCCCCACAGCAAACTCCTCTCCGGCCCCACAGGTCACCAGTACCAAGGCTGAGGACCCGCGGTCGATGGTCACCAGGTTGCTCGTGGCCAAAGGGGGCGCCCTGTCGGTGGCTGCTGGGGTCGCTCTGGAAACTCTGTTGAGCAGATGTAATCCTATAATGAGTGCACACCAGACCTCGGTAGTGTAAAAAAGTGTCCCAGAACCTTGGTGTCCCGTATTGAACTTGATCTTCTTGGTTATTCCTCATGCTGGGCAGTTTGGCATGAGATTAAATGACCTTCGTCATGTTACCAGAGAATCTGGTTAACAAAATGTTGAATGCAATGGAGAGCAAGCATCCTGAGTTTGAATTAATTGAAGGGGTTCTGGGTTATCTTCTTTGGCCACAGAGTTTCAAGACGTCAGTGTTTTGGTGGGGTTTGTTTTGTTTTGTTTTGTTTTAGCGTTGGCTCGTCTGTGCGAGCACCTGGGCCACCACCTCTGGGTACCGTTTTGCGCCAGTGGCACGTGAACAAGAAGAGAACACATGAGTTCGCCTTCCCTTTGCGTTGGAATTGCTTTCCTAAGGCCGGCCACCTCCCCATACGGCAGAGCAGGGCCCAGAGAGCACAGGAAAGGAGCGGGGGGCCCCGTGGCCTGAGCCCCAGCCTGCCTCTGCATCAGAGGGTGTCTGGGAGAAGCCGACCTAAAGCAAGGATCCATCCCTCTAAAGTTACAGAGCGTTACGCCGTCCGTGTGTGCTGGCAACTGGTATCCAGCCTCTGCAAGAGCCGGGCAGACCCGGACGCCCAGGGCAAATGGCGACGGGGCTCACTGCGCCTTCTGTGACGCCGTCAGGAGGAACCCTGTGACCCTCGCTCAGGAACGCCCCCCGAGTAGCAGTAGGTTTAACCATAGGAAATTGCCAGTAGTTCTTGTTTCTTCCCTATCAACTGCAATTTCACACGGTTCGACCAATACACTGTGCTCGCCCGGCACACGGCCGGTTAGGGGCTTAAACATGCCTGTTGCAGGAGTGGGCCGCGTGAGTAACGGAGGTGAAGACAGCTCCGGAGTTCCAGTTCATGGGCCACGCTGTGTCACCCTCAGAGGCGAAACCGAGATGCCCCCCGTTTCCCCGCCCCCCAGCAGCAGCTCCGTCGGCACAGGCTGCTCCTGGGGGCTCGTGCTCATCCAGGCTCTGTCGGAGCTGGAAGACCGAGGACGCCAGGGCGTCGCCATCACCGTCTGAGCCAGGTCCCCACTCCAGCACGGGGAGGGAGGAGCAGCCACCCAGATCTCAGCTGGGGCGCAGGCCGCCCAGTCCCCGTCCGTCCTGCTGCTGGCAAATTGACAGTCGTTTCTGAAAGTGACTATTCATTTGTCCTTCTAGCAAAAAATATAAGCTAATTCTATTCATTCTTTTTAGTTCCCCAAATACCCAAGAGCATTTTTATGGAAACTACATTATCGAATGCCAGCGGTCCCAAAATGCACAGAAAGAAAAATAACCCCTTCTTCAAAATCTGATTTTTTTGGATCTGGTAGGATAGGGAAACATGATAAGATCAAAGATCACGCCAGCTCTGTGGATTTCACTTCAGCCCACATTCTCTTGGGCCTTTCTTTAAGGAAACTCATACCAGACTTCTGGAACGTTCCCTGGCATGCAGGTATTCCATGTCAAAGGTTTCCGTCACCTCTCCGGAAGGTCCCGCCTTTAAATGGGAAACTCCCCAGGCATTTTTAAATGACACGACTTGAGTCACAAAAATTTAAGATTTCGTTTGTACAAACTTAGAATCAGCTATAACATTGTCCGTTGAACTTGCTGTTAAGCCACCACATTGCTTTATGTTGTTAACAGGCCGTGTGTGTGTGTGTGTGTGTGTGAGAGAGTGAGTGAGAGAGAGAGAGAGAGAGAGAGAGAGAACGACACATGTGATTTACAGGCGACTTAAACCCCTTCATCCCTAGCTGGGTAGCAGTAGGGTGAATGCTGAGGTTGCGGTAGAGCGGGCGGGCAGATAAACACCACTCTGTAGAAGATTCTGGCAGCGGCAGACAGCTGCTGTTTCCACATCTGCTTGGCACATGGTGTCAGAGTGACGTTGCAAGCCTCACAAGAGGAAGTGTCCCTTCCTTTGCCTTAGCCCAGCATGTCCGAGGGATCCTTCGCTCAATGTTGTTTCTTCTAACTGACTCCTGAGAGGAAAAGCATTTTAAAAATTTTTTTTAAAAATTTATTTACTTTTTTTATGCTGACATGGATTAACAAAATCTAATAATAGTTTCAGCTGTACACTTTAACAGTAAGGCAGATATATAGTCTCACTGTGCGTTCCCCTCCCATAGTGAGATTTCTTTCTGTCACCACATATTTGACCCCCTTTACCCCAGCTACCTCCTCCCTTCCCCCCCCCCTGGTAACCATGGTCTATAGTCCATGCCCATGAGTCTCTATCCTGTTCATTTGTTGCTTTTAGGTGTATATCCCACATATAAGTGATACCATGTGGTTTCACTTTTTCTGTCTGGCTTATTTCGCTTAGCATGATTATCTCCAGGTCCAGCCAGGTTGTCGCAAATGGCCGTATTGCACCTCTTCTCGTGGCTGCGTGATATTCCATTGCATACACGTACCACAGCTTCTTTAGGCCAGTCATCTATCGTAGGGACACTTCGGTGGCTTCCCTGTGGGAAAGGCATTTCTGATCTGCCGTTTTTCATTGAGGAAGCTGTTTCACGCCGAGTATTGAACAACTTGCTTCTCCTTTCGTGCCCCATGCTGTCCCTTCCCCTCTCGGTCTGTGTCACAGGCATGTGCCTGCTCCTCTTTGCGGCATTCGGGCCCCACCGGGGAGCGGGGAGAGGTGCTCCCCGCAGATTAGTCGACGGAGTGGAGATCTCGGAGAGCATCGGGCACCGGCCCTGCCTTGGGTAGCTGGGACCGCGCAGGGCTCCGGGAGCTACCCGAGGTTCCCAAAGGCGGCCCCCACCCAGCCTCCCTGGCCCGTCCTCTTTCACGTCGTACCATTTGCGAAGAACAGTCCTGTCTATGCAGGGGCCACGGGGCCACCGCCTCCCCTAGTCAGTGACCATATTCGTGCCAAGATGGAGAGTGGATGCCCCTTCGCTCCCGCGGGGGCCGCCGAGGGCGTGGGGTGAGGCTCCCAGCACGTCGCCGCACCGTCTCGAGGCACACGCTCGGGGCGCAGGGGGCCCCCGACCTTTCGTCCCTCTCACCCCCACTGCAGGCGGGGTTTCCGAAGACGCAGGCTTGCCGGATGCCCGCCCCGCACCAGCCTGAGAACGCTGTTGCTGTCGGTCTCCATTTTCATTCCCGCCCCGGCCAGAAACACACGATGCCGCCCAGGCCCCCACGGCTGACCGACAAGCTCTGCGTCGTGTGTGACTCCGTGCTCTGAAGCCTTCGGAACCTTTTATTTTCCTAGAGGTAGATAGCGAGGGGAGAGCAGGGGAGGGAAGGGACTGTGTGCCGGGCCCGCGCCGAGGCCAGGAGGCAAAACGTGATGGCGTGTGGAGCAGGGGTTCACCTCCCAGCCCTGCCACCTGCGAGGCGCGTGTTCACGGGCAAGCCGCTTAACCTCGTGGTGCTTCCGTTGCCCCGGTTACGTGTGAGGATCCAATAACAACACCTAGCAGGTCGTGAGCCCCCGATCGGCGTTAGCCTTGCTGTTGGTGCTGCTGGAGAAAACAGACGTTTGTGCTTGGTCGGTGAGCATGACGGAATCCACTCGACCGGCTTCCGGCTCGCGTGCATTACAGCCAGACAGCACGGGGGTTGTGTGCGTTTTAGGACCCTTCGAACATGGGCTTTTGCCGATTGGGGGTTCCAGAGAGAAGAGATTGGACAGCTTCCCTTAAAACCTTCGGACATCCCATCCACGTGTGCACCAGCCGAGGCCCTCTCTCCGATCGCAGGGAGCCCACCTGCGCCCACGCAGGCGGCCTTTTCACCCCCTTTCCGTGCTCCCTAGAACGCGCGCAGTGCTCCGGACTTGCGGCCGGGGAGTCTGGGCGGGTGGGGAGAAGGCGCCCCATGTTTCACACGGCTGGCGGTGGGGAGGCCGGCAGAGCAAGTGGAATGTGCCGGGCTCTTGAATGCCGTTGCCCGTGGCCGGGGCTGGCCGGCCCGCGCAGCGCTCCGCAGTAACCCGGTCACAGAGCACCGCCTCACCGGGCCCTTGGTGTCTCGTCTCTGCCTTCTGTGGCGTTGCGTTCTCTGCCAGCGGAGGCCGGAGCGTGCAGCCCCCAGCATGCCAGCAGCTCGCTTTCGTTTCCTTTTAGAGCGACCGTGCGGCGTGGACACGGGACGTGTGGCACTAGGGGGTGCTTCCCCGAAGCGCCGTCTCCGGAGCAGCCAACCCAGCACCCTCAGAGGCTGGGAGGCTCGTTCTCACCTGCCCCGCTGTGTCCCCTTGAGACGCCTCCCAAGGTCCAGAGCGCTGGGCCTTGGACACCTCTGCTCCGTTTGCCGGATCTCCAGCAGCGTGCGAGCCCTATGGTCTGCCCCAGCAGAGCAGGCAAAGCCAGGATGCCCCCTCGCCTCTCCGGGGTATCACCTTGGAGTGCCGAGGCCCCCCGTGGGAAGGCCCCTACATCAGAATCCTCAGTTAACGGCCGTCCACTCATGTGGCCACTGCTAGGAACCTTCACCCCAGGCCATCGTCAAGGGGCAGCAGGACCTCTGCCAGCTCTCTCCTGCTCCCCCGCACCGTCCCCACGCTGCGTCAAAGCCTCGGAATCACCTGTGCGTCCAGGAGGGGCCCACGTTTCCCCAGCGAGCAGCTCTTTTTCCTGGGAGTCGTGGCTGAGAACCCAGAGCCAGGCTCTAGGGCTGTGCTCGACAGAGTGGGGGGCAGACAAGCCATCTCCTCTCCTGAGACTCGTGGGAGCCGTTGGAGAGGTGACATGGGAGCGGAGACTGGCTGCAGAGAGGGCGTCTGTGTGGGAAGATCAAGGGGAAGAGGGTTCTCGGCCTGACGACAGGATAGCACGTGCAAAGGCCCTGAGCTGACGGCGTTTCTTCTGCCCCAGCCTTCCAGCCGGTGTCTGCTCCGCACCAAGGGCAGAGAGCTCTTTGCAAACCCAGCTGCTTCCTTAAAACTGTCCAGGAAGGTCCCGGTCCCCGTGGGATAAAGACCTAAATCTGGTAGTCAGTCGGCAAGGCCCTGCTTGAATTGCGCCCTTCCCCTGCATCGGCAGCCCCTTCCCCTCCCCTCTCCTCATCCATACCTGTCTGTGTGCAGTCGTTAGCACAGCCCGGCCCGCACTTCCTCAGGGAAGCCTCCTCACCCAGGGCCTCCCTTTCCGAGCCGCTGAGGGGACCACTGATAGGTGGCTCCTGTCACCTAAAAACCTTGCCGTTTCCAGCATCAAAACGTGGGGCAGATGCAGGGGCCACGGGCCTCTCTGTAGCTTGCAGGAGGGGACGCCGATGCGTGAGGCGGTGAAGGCCCAGGCGGGGCCCCTTGCAGAAATGGTCTCCAGCCCCCTGGCCAGCCTCCAAGTCACTGCGATGACCCTCAACAAAAGCCCGGCTTCTGTTGCCCCGGTGGATTTCACTGGCCCTCTCGAAACCTGTCTCCTCTGACCTCCAAACCACGTGATGGAAAGGTCCACTTGAACCACTGGTCCCCGCTGTGGTGGCCGGGACCCGCGCTGGGGAGGAAGTGAGGTGAGCAGACAGCGCGGACGTGGGGCCCCTTCCCCACTTAGGGGGCCACGGCGCACTCCCCAGAGCCTTGCCTTCCTCCCAGGGCTTCACGTACGTGCGCATCCAGCGGGGGGACGGTGCTTGGACCCGAATCGCCCTGCCTGTCAGGTCTGACCCAGCCAGACCCTCCTCTGTCACCGCCTGCCCAGGATTCCTGCAGCAAGCCGAAGCCACGGCGAGCCCTCACTCCACCTGCCCTGCTCCGCGCCCACCCTCACCCCTCCTCTGTTCATTGCCATCTGGACAGACCCGTTGACCGCCCTGCCTCAGCTCTTTGCCAAAGTCGCAGTTCCTGGTCATAAATTAACACGAGTGGACAGACCGGTGCACGGACACAGAGGCACTCTTAGTGCCCTAATCAGACTGTGGGCTCCTTGGGGACAAGGCCACATCCCATTAGGACCAGCAATAACAATAGCGCCAGTAAATAGTGGGGCACCTCCCCTGTGTGGTTTATTATTACATGGCGCCCAGTCTCCCCATTAGATTATAAACTGGAGGGCGACATCCACCTCACGCGGCCACCTGTCACCCAGCGTGCATCCTCAGGACGGTGGCTCAGGAGGCGTCCGTGGTGGACGGTCCTGTGTTGACCTCCCATTGTCCCACAGGCTTTCTCTTTCCTCCCCAACGGGGCTGCCCAAAGACACATCGCATTGTCCAGTCTCCCCTGCTGCGCGCGGCCCCGAACCCGCAGAGACCCGTGGTGAGAAGGCACTGTTGTTTAAAAGGTAAATTCACGTGGGGAGCCCCCCGGGACAGGACGTGACGTGAACCACCCCGCACACGATGCATCTGTGTATTCGGTTTTCGGTCTGAAGCTCCGTGGAAGCTTCAGGGCCTGAGCGCACCGTGCGGTTGCCGAGCGTGAGCAGGCAGTGTCTGAGGCTCAGGTTGTCCCTTGTGCTCCAGCAGGTCAGTCGCCAAGTTAGGAGACACCCCAGGGGACCAGGCTGTCCGTAGACCCTTGTGAAGAAAGCCCCATGGGGACCCGAAGGACACTTGCCTCTCTGGGTCACCCAGGTCTGGTGGCCTTGACCCAGCCTGGCCACCCCTTACAGCCCCCGATGGCCTCAGGCTCCGAGGACAGCAGCGTCTTCTCAGCCGGGTGCCGCAGGAGTGTACCAGGAAGGACAAGGGTACGGACCGCCCGCAGGCCCACCTTTGAAGAGCTGCTGGTTTCCCTGGGATTCTCCGTGTCCCAGGACGTCGCGAGCGAAGGTTCTGCTGCTGATAGTGGAAGTCACCGTACACCGCTGGACTCCGCCATCCCACGCGTAAAAACGAGGGCGTTGGCTGAAGTGACCTTTTAAGCCCTGGCCCTAGAGTTCAGGGTCAGGGGTGGCCGTGTGGCCTCCAGGAAGAGAACGTCAGAGGCTCTCTGGGTTGGATTCTGGGATTACGGCCCTCACACCCCTTCGCACCAATCGCTCGGGCGACCTGCGTTGGGCGGGATCCCGTCCACCGGTGGTGGCAGCCTCGCGCCGCGTGTGCCCGGACGGTGTAAATTCCGGTTCTCGCTCACTGCTCATGCCAGGCGTGCGGCTCGCCTTCCGATGGAGAGGTCCTCACTCTCGGCCGCCCGGGGAAACGCCAGGAAGCATCACACATTATGGATGCCTGGGTCGCGCCCGGGCCCGTCTGATTTGATCGGCCTCGGGGGGGTACCGGAGGGACGCTAGGCTTTTTAAAAGTTCCTTGGGTGATTCTGACATGCAGCTGAACTCGAGGGCCAGGCCCTCGTCCGTCCTCCACGCGACGGCCATAGTGACCTCGTGAAATACAGCCCAGGCCGGCCCTGGCTCTGTAACCCCAGATGGGAATACAGCCGCCTCACGCCTCCTCGACGGCACTTCCGCACCTGCTCGGGGCTGACTGTGTCCCCAGCCTTCACACGCTGAAGCCGCTACCCCCAGCTTTGCCCCGAGAACCTCAGCATGCACTGTACTTGGAGACAGGGCCTTCGAAGGGGCCATGAAGTTAGAAGGAGGCTGTGAGCGTGGGCCCTCACCCCGTCTGACCAGCGTCCTCGTACGAGATCTGAGCATGAAGAGGTACCAGGGAGGGTCACGTGCGGAGGACAGAGAGAAGGGACCATCTGCCAGAAGAAACCAGGCCTGCCAGCACCTTGACCTTGGACTTCCTGCCTCCAGAACTGAGACAGTAATTTGCTGTTGTCTAATAAGGCACCCTGTCTGTTGAACTTTGTTACAGCAGCGCGAGGTGACTAACACCTCACCTTTCCGGAAAGGCAAGGGGCATATGTGGTTAAGAGCAGGACGTTTGGGGGTGGACTCCCTCTGCCAAAACTGAGGCTTTGGCACGTTACTTCCCTGTGCCTCAGTTTCTTTGTCTATTCGATGGGGAATGACAGCAGTAACTTCCAGGGGGGATTACAGGTGAGGATCCCATGAGTTCGCGTCATACAGCACGGAATTTGGTGGCACACATGGTAGCATTCAAGAGGAGCTCTCCCAGCTCCCCGTGTGGACGTGAGAACCCTGTCGAGAATTCTTATGAGTCTATTGGAGCCCAAACTGATGGGCGTTTCCAGGAAGAAGTTCTTAAGTGCTTTGGAGAACGACAGTTTTGCAGCTTCTTTTACGCATTTGAAATTAGGGAAAGACCATAAGGAAGACGACAGGGAGGTGGGAGAAAGCCAGGCGGGGGTTGAATTACAGGCTAGTTACTATGATTATGCGCTCTCCTAAGGGGGAGGTACGCCCTCAAGGGGTACCAGTTCTGGCATTGCGAAGGTGTGCCCACCTGGACGCACAGGAATGATGGGCACGGTCCGTTCAGAAACTTTCACTAAAGAAGCAATAGGCCCGGGGCGTGACGACCCGCCACAACCTGGCCAGGTAGGGATTTGCGATTGATTGCAGCGCCCGTTTCCGACCACACGTGTTACCCCAGCATGGGCTCGCCTCTTCCTCACCCATCTCCTGGCCTCCAGGCACACCTCGCCTACCCCCCTCTCCTGGGATGCTCCCTCTCCTTGGGTCCCACACTACTACCCGCCCAGCCTGCCAGTGGCCAATGAAGTCCAGCTCCAGTCCCACCCCCTACTCTGGAAAGTATGCCACGATCCCTCCAGTCAAAGCGACTGCCTCCTCCCTTGTAGTCCAATAAAAAAGTGTTGTACTTCCAACACCCCAATCCACCTTGTGTCCCCAAAGGATTTGCTTATGACTGCTACTGAAGAGACCCAAAATGCGGCAGGGTGGCGCCCGTGGAAAGCAGAAATGCGGAAGGAAGGAAAGCAGGGGTGGGGACGTAAATGGGGCCAGGGAGGAGCTCACGATGCATACTGGAGGGACTCGAAGCCACGCCAGGAACTCCAGCGTCAGTTATAAAGCCACAAATGATATGCCTGCCACAAAATAAATGACCGACCTTCATATTTATGGAAACTAAAGAGAAGGCTTCACCCCGAATAATCTGATTTTCACCACTCTCAGGGCCGTTCCGCTGCCGACAGCCCATGTGGAATGGTTCTTCTTGAGAGAAAATTCATCTGGAAGCCACACGGGCCTTTTTAAGCATCTGGGTCATGACCGAGTGCAGCCTCATGGAACGGGGTGCCTGGCCTTACCTGGCTGTAGGGACAGGGGGCCTTGGGCACCCTCAGGTGGCATTCCACAGGCCTCCGCGCCTACCCGGCTTCTTGAGACCCCATAACAATCCAGGCTTAGGGATTTGCAGCTCTGAGGTCTCAAGGACTGACAACACCGTGCAAGGTGCCCTCAGCGATGTCCCTGTGACTTGGCTGGAATGCCTGCACCTCCAGAGACCAAAGCTCCCGAAGGCCAAGAGCCCATCCTGCCTCCCTTGTCATCAAATCTCAGCCCCAAGCACCTTCGCTGTCCCAGCAGGAAAACACAAACCCACGGCGGGAGAACGGGCGGGTTCCAGACATCAGCTTCAACCACAGAACATCCTTATGTCACATCCGCTGTGGGCCTCACCTACCTTTCCTGAAAGACAAGCCACCTGTGCATGCCAGTCTGCCCGGAAGGTTGAGGGCAGCACAATAGATTCGTTTTCCAGGAGAACATGGACTCGCCTGGCAGGAGCGACCAGGGGCCTCGTGGCTATAGTAAGGCCAACCCTGGACAAGCCTTCAGTCCAGACGGGAGCTCCAAGAGCCCAGTTAGCCCAGTACCCTGGTGACCCACGGCCATTTAGCCAGAGGATTGGGGCTGAATGTCCCTGGAGATGTCAGTATCTCCTTTCCCTTTAATAGGAGAACATATGCTGATTGGTGCCCAGCTCTCTCCTCCGGTCCGTCTGGCGACCTGGCCTCTGTTACCTACTTCTCACCTGATCTCCTACAGCGTCTCTGCATTTGCCTGGGTGCTGGCCCCCACACCCCCCACATAACGGCCTGGCCGCCAGCCCTTATGGAAACCCAGAACGAGCAGGACCTCCCTGCAGGAACCTCCTCCCTCGGCATAAAGAGCAGCTACTTTCCTGAGCCCTGCAAGTCCCTGCCATCAGCCTGGCTCACAGGCACTTTATTGCTTGCTGTTTTATATTTTATTTTCCTATCGAGTCTCCCCGAGGGCTGTGAGTTTCCTTCAGGACAAGAACATTATCTTGCTCATTTCTGCGTCCCTTGGACTTCATAGGAACTTAATAAATATTTACGGACCAACTTATTGTATATTTTGGCTCTTTCGTAATAAGAACAAGGCCTGTTTATTTGCTTTGCTCAGTGGCCAGCTTGCTGTGGGGCTGGCTTGGTCTTCAAAATTATGGTCCTTTTTGGGAAAGAAAGAATGGCTGAGGGGTTGGAGAGGGGAGACACTCACTTTTTACCCTAAATACTTCTATATTCTTTAATATAGGGAGCGTGCATTCATGTATTACCTTTGTAATGAAGCAGTTTTTGTAGATCATGCTGTGCGTATGAACATTGTCTCCTTGAATGGACAAGATGGCCTTTTGGGCAAATTTCCCCATACTTTTCTCCAGTACCTCAGACTCAAAATCAGACGCACTCTCTCCATTTTGTAAACATGTCTAAGAATAGGAAATTATAAGGGACTAGGAATTTTGTGTGGGCTATAATTGGGGTTCATTTTTAACTGCCTGGAGTCATTTGCGATATTATCTCAGCTGTGAGTGGGTTACGGTTAGTTATAAGAATCCCTTCACACCAAGATGAAAAGTTATTTGCTGTCCTCTATCCTCTCGTTTTTCACCGGGAGGGCAGCCAGCCAACCGCGCTGATCCTGGTTCCCAAAGGAGAGGAGGGCCATGTGCCTCCACCCCAAAAGAAAACTTTTATTCGAAATGTCTTTTCCATGTCCCTTGCTCTGAATAATGGAGTTCTGAAAACTCTCCCGTCTTTCGGAATATTAAATTTTCAAAAGGAGGATACTTTTGAGTTCAAAGCGCCTGTTTCCAGTCTCCGATGGTTCTCTTGGTCTGGCATTTACCAGGCAGAATTTTAAAAACAACTTCCTGTGGGGTGGTTCAGTAGCTGGAGAAATGGTCCCAAGCCAGCGTCGTTGGCGCATGATGCTAAGACGAACCTCCCCACAAAACCTTTGCTCTTCATTGTGTCCTGGGTCCCGGAGAGGCCGGCTGCGCCTTCTTGCCTGTCTCCAGGCAGACTGGTAGGTGGACCTGCGGGGGGTGCCATTTGTTGTGACAAGCAGCCCAGACTCACTCCGCACCGGCCCCCCAGACGCCACAGCTCCACCAGCTCCGGCTTGCGCCTGCTGGGTGGGTGACCAGAAGGCCAGAGCTGCCCGGTGTGGGAGGCCGTGTGGCCTCCTCCTGCCCCAGACCCAGCATAAGCAGCAGACCTCCCATGCACCCTGAACTGGCTCCAGTTGCTGGGTTCGACCAGTGTTCCGAACCCACCCTGGGCCGTCCGCCTTTGCTCTGGCTCTGAGCGTCTTCAAAACTGCCGTAGAAGACTTGAAGACACAGAAGAACTTCTGAAATCCAAAGCAGGCCGCTTCCTGTGTCGTTCCTCACAGGTCCTTGTTTCTGATTCCTCGGTCGTTCTAAGGGTCCTCTGATCACTGGCACCATCCTTGCTGCAGCGTCGAATCCTGGTCTGGTTGGGTTGTCGGTTTCTAGGAATGTGATTGTTCCTCCGTGGGTTGCTATTGGCATTGGAGCAGGCACGTCTCTGTCCTGTATCTGGCAGTCCTGGTCCAGCTCACCAAATTCCAGGAATCACCGATAGTCACTCTGACAACCAAGAATCCGTTCTCAGCCTGTGTGTGCTGGGCGGCGGTACCACCTCCGTCCCCAGAGGGAGGGCTATCCCACCCCCAGCCCGGGAAGGGGGGCAGTGCCGTTCTCAGGCTTGGGGGCAGCAGTACCAGCCCTCGCTGAGGACCACTGAAAAGGAGATGCCGTACACTCCGGAAGGCAGGCATCTCCTTTTCCAACACGAATCTGCGGCGCCCAGCAGTTAGTGCCAGACTCATGGGAGGACATCAGTAAACATTTGTCAAATGAATAAATGAGTCAGATCCATGAACGTGCTTGAAGAGAGCCTGTGAACACTACACGATCATGTGCAAAATGTGTGTTATGTCTTCCGCGCCGTGTGCGTGTGTTTTCTGAGGCCAGTGTTCCCAGCATCTATCAAATCTCCAAGGGAAATTGTGACCTAAGGGACGTTTGGAAGACTGGCCCAACCAGTGTCTCCTGCTAGCCTGATGTTTCTGTCCCTGCAAACATCACCGCACGGTGCCGATGTGCTTTACAACTGCCGCTCTGTACCGACTGCGGTGCCGATGACCCCGCAGAGAGGACTGTCCTGAGCACCCCAGGGAGCATCTGCTTCAGGGAGTTCACGCGAGCTGGTCACGGAAGGGCGCCTTCCACCCTGCACAAGATACGGCCTTAGTCCTGGGGCCTTTGACTCACTACTAACAAGAAAGCTTGGTAAGAATAGGGCAGGAACGAGACGTGTCCCTCCCCAGCTCAAGAATATCTTCTGGGTGGTTCTCCTAACGAAAGCCAAGGAAACTGGTAACATGGCTCAGTGTCCCGTAGGCCAGAGCTCACGCAGCAGCTTGGCAGAGGCGGCTGCATGGAACGCGTGAGGAGTCGCAACTCGCTTCCTCCCAGAGAGTTCATTGTTGATGCAATTGTTTTAATAAAACAGAACCAACGCCCCGAGGCAGGAAGAACAATTGGGCCAAGCTTGTGGCTTTGCAGAGTGGCCCTGTTCCAGATACATCTGCAGACCGGAGCCGAGGCCCATCTTCAGCTCGTGGTCCTGTGGAATGGTAGCTTGGCCACACTGCGGTGGCTTTGAGTGGGGCCTCAGATGAGTGGACGTGGAGGGTGTGAACATAATGGTGGCTCGAACTCGCTGCCTTCCCGGCATCCCTCTGCCTGTCCTGAGATTGTCTTGTCTCAGGAAGAGAAGCTGCAGCATTCCAAGAGGACATTTGGCCAGGGGAGGGCACGCAACGGAGGGCTGGAAGCGCCCCAGCTCAGAGTTAATTTCTAGCACAGTGAAGCATTTGCCAAGAAATCTATGACATCATTTGCCCCAGAGGGATCCTTCTACTTGCGAGGCTTCCAGCATATAGACTAGGTCAGTCATGAGCCCTGATAAGTCTCTTGGGGTGAGATGGAAACTCTGAGGAACCCCTGATGGTCCAGTGCCTAAAATAATCGTTTGGAGAGCTTGTTAAATCACAGATTCTAAAGCCCCAATTCTAGATAATCCATCCATCAGGGGCCTAATAATTTGCATTTCTAACCCACCCCGAAGTGATGCTGATGCTGCTGGTCCTGGAAACACACTTTGAGAACCACTGGCTCCAGCCCGGGTTTTCACACTGTGCTCTATTGCGCCCCCTCGTGGGGTAGAGACGGGCTGTGAAACACAAGTGAATGAGACTGCTCCCATCTCAGACCAGGCAGGACGCCTCCCAGACTGTTTTGCGAATCTGATTTCTGCGATTGAATGAGGAATCCCCAATAAAAAGGAAGGGGTGACCACGGGCCTGGAAGAGGTGGTCCAGGCCTGCCTGAGGGGTCCCCAAAACTGAGCTTTCCTTCTGTATTCCAGTGTACCTGTGTCACAGGGCAGCCTCTGCCAATACCCCAAGAACATAACCCCAAATAACCAGCTAAGTGAGCAGAGGTGCCAGCTCACTCTGTCTCAGGTCACAGAGCGTCCCCTGGAGCATCTTTGGCTGCTCAGCTGCCACAGGTGGGGGTAGCAGCCTGCTCCAGGAGAGTTCACTTAGCACTGGATGGTCCCCAGGTCCATCGGGAGCCTCAGCATGGCCGCTACGTCCTCGGAAACCAACCTCAGGATAACCTTTACCCGCCTGTCGCTTGGCCCCAGCACCAGTGTACTAGGGGCAAGCCCAGTGTCTGGAGTCAGCGTGTCAGGGTTCGACTCTTGAGTTTTACCACCACCTAGCTGAGAGATCTTGTGTGAGTCACCTTCCCGAAACCTCCGTTTCCTCACCTGTAAAACAGAGATGCTCGTAGTATCCATGTGAGCATTCAACACAGCTGTCAACGTGAAGCTTTTTGTACTGTGCCTGAGCCCTCATGAAATGTTAGCCAATTGTTACAAAGCCTTCTCTCTTAACGTTGCCTTAGTGGTTTTGACCAGGGGGAGTATTAGTGTGTATTAGTGTGCTAGAGCTGCTGTAACAAACGACCACAAACCGGATGGCCTAAGACAACAAAAATTTATTTTCTCACAGACCTGGAGGTGAGAGGTACAACACTGAGGTGTTGATAGGGTCGTGTTCCCCTGAGGGCTTTAGGGAGGCATTCTGTCCCATGCTTTTCTCTCAGCTTCTGATGGCTGCTGGCCACCTGGGCATTCCTGGGCTTGTAGATGCATCTTGCTTGTGTCTGCCTCTGTCATCACAAGGTGTTCTCTTTGTCTGTCTCTGTCTCATCTTCTCATAAGGACACACGTCAAGTTGGATCAGGGCCCACTCTAATTGAGTATGATGTCATCTTAATTTGGTGATACCTACAGAGAGCTTATTTCCAAGTAAGGTCACATGCACAGGTGCCAGGGGTTAGGACTTGAACATCTCTTTTTGGGGAGACATGACTCAACCCACAACACTGCCAGACTGGAGCGAGACCACGGGGTCCAGCAGCCATGAGGTCCTGAGGGAACCTTCACTGTGAAGCTGTATAGATCCCCCCAGACTTTGACTAATTGTCCTCATGGTTGTGTTTTCCAGGGTGTTCAGACTTACATCTCTTGGATATGTTGACCCCGACTGAAAGAAAGCGACAAGGATACATCCACGAACTCATTGTCACAGAAGAGAACTATGTGAACGACCTGCAGCTGGTCACAGAGGTAACAGCAGCTGCGGGTGCCCAGGGGTGGGTGGGGGGGGCACTGGCAGACGATGGAGAGAGAAGCGAGGCCTCTGCCGAGGAGGATTGTGCCCTGATTCTGAGCCTGAGAACCTTTCAGATGTGTGGGGAGCACCGGATGGTAAACCACATAGGACATTCTTACCCAAGAAAAGATGGTTCATTCTCATCCTTGGCCACCTCTGAGTCCTACGCTCAGAGGGGCAGAGATCACTCATGCCAAGGGACATGAATGAGGGGTTGCATGGGTGGGGACATGGGGACATGGACTGTGACTTGGGAGTCTAGGCTGTCCGCAGAGTTGCAGCCAGCCACCAACTGGTTGATGCACAGAGGAAGCTGTGTCTTCCCCTGGCCTTCAGGGTTGGCATCTGAAAATGGCAGCCATCTGGCCATCTCTTGAGTCATTCCTAGTGCTGCATATTGATCCTGAGAGAAATCTGTTGCTGAGAATGAAAAGTTTCCTCCCAGGTCCCCACGCACCTCTTGTCTCAGAGGATGTATCTTTTTGTGTCTCCTCCTGAGGAGCAGTTGAAGGCCCTGTCCAGAAGGTTGGGGAGATGCAGAGTTGGGAGCCCCTGCTTTTCAAGAAGCCTTTTGTGCATGTATCTGGGAAGTGGCTGTATCAGGAAGCAGGTGTTTGCAGAGCTGGACGTCAGGGTCACTCTGCAATCCAAAAGTACCGTAGTAGTTTAGAGACTCCCGTCCCCCCACCCCACGCCAGCCCCTCACCACCTAAGAGTTGCGAAACCATCTCCTCTGAGTCGTAATGACCAGGAAAGATGTGACTCGGCCACCCAGTGTTGAAGGGGTACAGGGTGCAGGATGGGCGTTGGCCCACAGGGCCACCATTAATGCACAGAGAGCACTGGTGCAAATTCAAAAAAGATGCCCCTTTCTCAAGACACTTGACCGTCACGGAGTCTACGATGTGGCTGATGTGCACGTCACCCCATTCGATGTGGAACCTTTGCGCAGTGGCCTGGTATATGCCAGGTTCAACATGGGCTTAAGGACTCATGAAGAATAGGGCTCCGGGGGACAGCCTACCCTCCCAACTCCTCCCCACCCCCGCCCCATGCAGCCAAGTTTATTGACAGATAGGCTGTCCTATCCCTACAGAATCTCCAGGAGAGGCACACGCCTGCAGCTTGGGCGAGCCCATTTCCTTCCCAGAGCCCAGGAAGGGAGCCGCGCCCACCCTGTGCCAGGCCAGCAGGTGCTGGCTCTGTCCTGGGCCCAGCCCTGGCCGGGGGCAGAGCAATGGAGTCTGTCACCCCGGCTTGTTGAGGGCTGGGCTGCGGGAGCCACGCCCTCAGAATGCCCAAGGCTTGACTGCAGCAACAGTGAAGGCGAGGATGGAAGAGTCGCCCACACCTATGTGCATTTTTAGGCTCCCCCTGCCCCCCATTTCTCACCGTGTCCATGACCTCACCATGGACAGGTAAGATGCTCTGAGGCACTGTGCAGGCCTCCCAGCTTTGCCCTGGTGGGGTAAAGGCCCGTCTTCCCGACCTCTGTGGCCTTCTTGCAAAACAGTGCAGACCTGACGGGGACCCGCCTCCTGCCCTGGCCCCCTGTTCTTCTACCCAGGCAGAGGAGGGGCCGTCCGCTTCAGAAACTGCGGGCAGGTGGGGCGTTCCACTTCCCGCCTCCAGCAAAACCCCGCAAGTGCTCTGGTCGGTTCCATGGCTCTGAACGGATCTGCGCGTGCCTGTGTTTGAGTTTTAAGCGAACTGCTTCCTGAACTGCTTCCTTTTCTGCCTCTGTAGATCTTTCAGAAACCCCTGATGGAGTCTGAGCTGCTAACGGAGAAAGAGGGCGCCACGATGTTTGTGAACTGGAAGGAGCTGGTCATGTGCAACGTCAAGCTGCTGAAGTGAGCCGCTGCGCCCCGCCCCCCCCTGCAGGCCCCGCCCCGCCACGGCGAGCCCACCCCATCCCGCCGGCCCCCGCCCACCCAAACACCTCCCGGTCCCGCTGTCCCTTCCAACTTTTGGGTCCATTGGTCCATTGTCACATTGATAAGCATCTCTCTCCAGAACTCCTCGTAATCAGGTCAAGTTCACATCAGTGAGAGCAAAGAAGCAGTGAACAGCACAGGCGGTTCAGACATCATTTATCCCTTGCTGTAGTGAACGTAATGGGATAATTTTTCTGTGGCAGTTGATTTACCATCTCTTCTTTCTTTCTTTCTTTCTTTCTTTCTTTCTTTCTTTCTTTCTTTCTTTCTTTCTTTCTTTCTTTCTTTCTTTCTTTCTTTCTTTCTTTCTTTCTTTCTTTCTTTCTTTCTTTTTATTTAGGTGAGGCAACCCTTGGTTGACCTCACAGATTGCAAGGACCTTGTCGGCTTACAATCCCTTACTTTTTTATTTTATGTTTTACGCCTACAGCGCCTGGTCTTCCTAGGTGGTCTCCCATCCAAGTGCTAACCAGGCCCGACCCTGCTTAGCTTCCGTGATCAGACCAGATCGAGCTTGTTCAGGGTGGCGTGGCCGTGGACTTGATTTACCATCTTAATCATGTCTGCTTAGTCTGACAATGAGCCTCCATGTCCTCTATGTCCCCTGGCAACACTGGCTTTTCTGGGGTGGCACCGGCCTGAAAACAGGCTCAGTACTGGGGCCACACCAGCCGGGGCCTTCACCCCAGATCGGCTGTAATGTGAGACAAGGACACGGGGACCCTGTCTGCGTTCTCAAAGAAAGGATTCCATAGTTCTCTATGAGAGAAGAGTGTGTTGTCACGCTGACTTGTTTGGCAAAGTCCTTTTTAGAGTTTTCATTCCCAAGAGCCAGCAAACAGGCATCGTGCCAAAGGAAAGCGCTCGGGTGACACTTCTCCGTAGCGCCAGACTCATTCCTTTCCCTGTTCCTTTTCTGCCACGTAGACAAACCCTTTCGTGGCCCTGGGGTTCGTGCCCCCCACGCACAGTCTGTGCCTGCCCACCCCGGAAGTGCGCCGGGTCCCCGGCAGACAGGCTGCGGGCGGGGGCTCATTCCCGTGTTTCCCTGCAGAGCGCTGAGGGTTCGCAAGAAGATGTCCGGGGAGAAGATGCCCGTGAAGATGATCGGCGACATCCTGACGGCCCAGCTGCCGCACATGCAGCCCTACATCCGCTTCTGCAGCTGCCAGCTCAACGGGGCCGCCCTGATCCAGCAGAAGACGGACGAGGCCCCGGACTTCAAGGAGTTTGTTAAGGTAAAGAGCCCGGCCCCGCTCCCCACCGCCAAGGGTTGTCCTGGGCACCTGGGTGGGTGAGGGGCTGATTCGATGTTCAGGAGCGTATTTCTGCTCAAGGAACTGAGGTCTTGGCTGAACAACGGCGGGGGGGGGGGGGGGGGGGGGCGCTGGCGCTGGCTGGCAGGTGTGGTAGTGACCAAAGGGAGCTTGGGAGAGGAGGGCCCGCCTGCCCTGGGAGCTTGGCTCCGTTGTCCAGGTGTTAGTGGTGGTGTTTGGATTGGGGTTAAACTTCTCATCTGGTAGGCCCAGCGGGGCTGGTGGGTCTGAGGTTTCCTATTCTGCTTCATCTGAGCAACCTCAGTTCTTTGCTGGTCTCTGTCCTTCACCTGCAGAGGGAAAAGCCAGAGGCCCTAAGGGACCATTTGTTCCTTTCCCAGTTGGTCCTTCTTGATGGGCTCAAGCTCTAGGCAGCCCATGGGGGTGAATGTGGGATGCCAGGACCTCTGTCTCAGGGACAGTGGAGGTCTGGAGAACCATGGGTCCACGGAGGGGCATTTGGGGTGGAGTTGCTGGAGTCCTCAGGGCCTGGGTCTGCTGTCCTGGGACTTGACCTTGGCCCTGGTGGGTCTTCACTGGCATTGCCAGCCCCACACAGTTAGCCTCTCTCAGAGGAGGGGAAAAAAAATAAGAGGATAAAATAACTTCTGTAAAAAGGCACTTTTGATGAATAAACAACAACAACAACAACATAATAATAATAACAATAACAAACAGGCTTATCTTTATGCCACATGCATTGTGGGGGTGGGCCGTTCCCTCCTCCTCAATGATCACGTTTGTGAAATCTCCATCGCGGTCTGTTCTTGAGCATAGCATCATATATGCTCTTTTTTTTTCCCGCTGATGTTTCTCAACATTAAATGCCTCGCTTTGCTAGCCAATGAATGGGGCATTCCGAAGTCGTTCTGAGGGGGAGAAATATTGCTAAGAAGTCAGTCTAGAATGGGGTGCAGACTGAAGAGGAGATGCTAGACTGCCAGGTGCCGTGGGCCATCTGATCTTTCAGCCAAGGGTCAGGTCCACCCTGGGCACAGCAGGATGAGTTTATCACTGGATGCACTTGAACTTCAAGGAAATGCTGACATCAGCCCAGGGAAGGGGCATGTTGCTCCTTCTCGCCTCTCCCTACCTCATCAGCTCTCCCTGCCTCATCCCTGTGGGAGTTGGACATGCTCTTGCCAACTGCAAGGTGTCCCGGGAATGGTGATGTCCGCAGCTGGAGCAGGTCCAGGTGCTGACAGTTCGCAAGGCCTGGGGCCCAGGTCATAGCAGCTGTCTGCTTCTAAGGCATTAAATCTGACCAGAGCCTTTGAGAGCTAAGTCACCATGTAATCCCTGCGGCTTGTAGACAAGACCACCTCTTGGGGCTGGAAGGATTCTCGCCCTCCAGATGAGTAGACAGAATTGGCAAAAACCGTGGGAAGAAAGAGGCTGGGAGTCCAGGGCGGAGACACCCGCCAGCCCCGAGACTGGATTCCGGACCCTCGTGTCTCAGCTCCGCCGTCCCCACCCTGCCTGGGGCTCCCACAGGCCTGTGCCAGCTCCACCCGAAAGAGTGGATGACATTCAGCCCTCCCAGCCCCCCTGGGACATCATGGGGATTTTTATTCTGACCCTATAGTCTTGTGAGTCACCTTGCTCCTGGGAGAGTTATAAAGTTTTGGCAGGTAATCAGAAGAAATATTCTCTAACGTCATCTCTGTAAGTAAGGAGCCCTGTGTCCCACGGAAGGTCTGGAGAGCAAGGTGTAGGGTTTATCCTGGTGGCTGAGTCACATCCACGGGTCTCCCATTCTGGGGAGGCGCCTTGCCCGGGACCAGAGAGGCGGTCAGGCCCTTCCAACTCCAGGCTCCTCCGTTGTCCAGATACACGAGGCGATGCGAGGGGTGGGGTGTCCTCAGTAACACCGGTGTCGACGTCACCGACGAGGTTTTGCAAATACCTTAAGTACATTTTTGGAAATTTCTTATTTCAGAGGTTGGCAATGGACCCTCGTTGTAAAGGAATGCCACTCTCTAGTTTTATACTGAAGCCTATGCAACGGGTCACGAGATACCCACTGATCATTAAAAATGTAAGTACCCGCCTTGCGTTTTCAAGCAGTGGGATGCTGTCTCAGCATTTCAGGGATCCAGGGTCACGGGCACATTCTCCAGCCAGCACACCTGGTAGCTGTTGTGTAGAAATCATATACCAACAACGGGGTGTAATGAGTCATCTGCTTGGTAACTCAGAAAGAAAAGCTGTTTATTGTGAAAAAGGCTAATAATGCTCAGCCTTCAGCTCTGCGACCAAGCGGCTTTTACCTTATAAGTTGGAAAGTGAGAGCTCATCCTTGGTTCTTTCCTTAATGCAGGCATAATGCCTTGAAGCCTTGATTTTCCTAGCAAGAAAGAGAAAGAACTATAATTCCTACCACCCATCTTCAGAAAGCCACTGTGAGATACTCTGTTGACATTAGATGATAGTTGTCCTCTTGTTACTTCAAGAAGCCAGTGCCAAAAGAAAAGAAAAAATAAGTAGGGTTTCAGAGGCCCCATCTGTAAAATAAGATGTCCTCCGGGCCTGGGATTATGTAACCACAGGGAGGTTTTAGATCAAGTTCCTTTTAAAGGCGAAGTTAGAAACCCAGACCTAGACACTGGTGTGCTCACCGCCACTGGGGTGGTGTTGCCTGTTGGGTCTCTCAGTGGTAGAGTCAAGGGTATATGTATGTAAATATATTCACACACATATACATACGTGAACACACACATATTTATATGTATGTGACGATCGCTCTATGTGCATTTTAATGTACATTAAAACCTGTGTGTTCACACCAGTACCTCCTGTTCTAATCTAATACCATAGAGCCTATTCTAGCCTTCCCTCTTTTTATGTAACTCCCTTCTCTATGAGAAGCCAGGCTCTCCTTATTCTCAATATGTCTATGAATTTGCTCGAACCTTTTCTATGTATCAAATGTTCCTCCCATGTAAGCTGTCTCAGTCCAACCCCAGCTCACAAAATATACTCTGCCCGCATTGACTCCGTTAAAGAATTAATGTTAAAAGAAGCTTTTCACCTACTGTGTCCTCTTGACAGTTACTATTCAACTAGCTCCACGCCATTTTTAATTTCCCCCAATATTTAATCATACATTGAAATTGGAAACAGACTTTTAAAACAGGTGTTCTAGAAATAGCCCTGGAGACAAAAACAAAAACCAGAAAACCGAGAGGCACAAATATCCAAAAAGAAACAAAGTGTCATTATTTGCAGAAACCTGATTGCTGCCCTTCAGAGAACCCAAGAGAATGAACAGAAAACCAGCAGAACTAAGAAAAGAATTTTAAAAGGTAGCCAGTGATAAGACACACGTCGAAAACCATAAAAGTATTAAGATTAAAAATTCGTTTTATAACACTGAGGTGGAGAAATTCTTAGCATGGTACCAGAGACAGGGCCTTAAAGAATTCGAGGTTGTAGCAACTTAAAAAGACATGTTTGATTCTCATAACAAGCTGGATGCTCATTAAGGCGAGTAGTTACATAAATTGTGGTAGATCTGAAATACTATAAAGTATTTCAAAAGATAGGCAGACTTTATGTCCTAGCCTTCCCACTTCCCATATATTCATAACTTCCTTCTCTGTGAGGAGCCTGGCTTCCATTATCCTCAATGCGTTTACTGATTAGCCTGGAGAGACATCCAGAAAATGCTAATAAATTAAAAACAATCACTCTTCATGAGCAATCCTACAGGTTGAATCCGTTTTTGCAAAGCAGAAGAAAAACTCTATGTGTGACTATTAAATGGATGTAGAACATCTAAAGCAGGGGTCCCCAACCCCTGGTCCATGGCCTCTTAGGAGCTGGGCAGCACAGGAGGAGGTGAGCGGTGAGCAAGCGAGCAAAGCTTCATCTGTATTTGCAGCCGCTCCCCAGAGCCAGCATCACCGCCTCAGATCATCAGGCATTAGATTCTCATAGGATCTCCAGTCCCTGGTGCCAAGAAGGTTGGGGGCCACTGTTCTAAAGGAAACTAGAGGGATGCCCTTTGGCCTGTGGTCACGGTTACCTGTGGGGTAGGGCGTGCTCTACACACTTCTGCATTGCTGGACTCTTGCATACCAAGAATGTGTCAATATAGTATTCGCATAACCACATTTCTTAAAATTTTCTGTGTAACAAAAGATAATGAACAATGTGAAAGATAAATGATAGATATAAACTGGGTAAACGTTTTTA
Source organism: Eonycteris spelaea (assembly GCA_003508835.1). Taxonomy (NCBI): domain Eukaryota; kingdom Metazoa; phylum Chordata; class Mammalia; order Chiroptera; family Pteropodidae; genus Eonycteris; species Eonycteris spelaea. The sequence goes on from PUFA01000025.1 coordinate 14,440,072, forward strand.
ACTCTATGTAAGTAGATACTGGAATATATGTATGTATGTATGTATGTATGTATGTATGTATTCTATCTACCTATCTATCTATCTATCTATCTATCTATCTATCTATCACCTATCTATCTAAAGCACTCTTACAACTCAAAAAGAAAAAGACAAATACCCTAATAAAAAAAATAGGTAAAATGTACAACTGCACATTTCTGAGAAGCCATGTAGAGTCTTTGTAAAGAACACATAGTCAGGAGCTAGGTTCTCTGGTCTAAATTTTGGTGCCACTACTGTGTGCCCTTGGGAAAGTTACTTAACCTCTCTGGGACTCAGTTTCCATATCTGTAAAATAGGACACTAATTATACCTACTACATAGTATGCAGAGCATTGTAGGAATTAACTGAATTAATATATGCATAGTGTTTGGCTCACACTAAGCATTACATAAATGTTCGGTGAACTAAATATACGAAATGTAAGAAATGCATCACAAAACAAGAAAATCCCTTGCTTTTGAATTGCCAGATAGGCATGTATTAGAAAGATTGTAGGCCCCAGTGTTGGCAAGGATGCCAGTGGAGGGTAAATTGGTTAAGCTTTTTGGAGGGCAGTGTATAGATCAAACTGCACATTCTTTTGGCCTAGCGCTTGGGAAAATGGAAACAACCTGAAGTTTGTTTAAAGACATCGTGGTGCATCCTTATGATGACCTACCATAGCATCCTTAAAAATGATGGCCTAGATCCATATGAAACGGACACCGAGCAACATGCTGAGCTGCTACTGAGTGAGAAAAAAGCAGCGTGCAAAGTGGGGTGGTGTCGCCTTCTAGCCTGATCCCATTTTTATTTTTCAAAAATTTTGTATATATACATGTATATTCAGACAGTGTAGATTCACAAATATGTAGACAGAGGCTATCTGCAGATGGAGAGATTATGGGTGATTTTTAGGTTCCTTATCACTTCCTGAATATTCTAAATGTTGCACATTGCACGATCTTAGTTTTACAATTGGAAAAATCAATAACCTATTCTCCTTTTGAGACAAAACAAATGAATTCACACAATCCAGCTGTGTGTCTTCAGACTTGGCTGTACAGTAGAATCACCTGGAGAACTCCAGAAAATTCCCGTTCCTCAGTGTCACCCTCAGGGATTCTGATATGGTCAGGGACAAGGCATCAGGAGGTTTCAGAGATTTTAATGTGCAGCCAGGTTTGGCTCAGAGGTTGGAGCTCTTGCTTGGAAATGATTGGTGGACATACAGGACCTGGAATGTGTGTGTTTTTTCAGTTTGGGTGCTTACTTAGGACTTGAACCCAATGTACACCTTTGAGACGCAGTACTGTTCAGGGTAAGGCCCGCCTGAATTATTTGTACAGGCGTATCTCGGAGATGTTCCAGATTACCCCAGTAAAGGGGTATTGCAGTAAAGCGAGTTGCAAGAAATGTTCGGTTTCCCAGTGCCCGTAGAAGTGATGCTTACATAATACTGTGGTCTAGTAAGTGTGCAATCGCATTATGTCTAAAAAATACACATGCCTGAACTTAAAAATACTTGGTTACTACAAAATGCTAACCGTCATCGGAGCCCGTTGGAAAAATGACACTGGCAGACTCGCTCAACCCAGGGGTGCTGCGAGCCGTCCGTTTGTGAAGAGCACGGTATCGGTGAGGCGCTGTAAATGAGGTTTGTGTGGATGTGGACAAGGCCTGAGCGGGTGCGCCCGCTCCTGCTGCGTTCCAAAGGCAGCTTAGGGCCTTTCTCTGTTCTTAGGGTTTCTTCCTTCGTGAGGAAGAGACTGCTTGTAGCGGCCTCCAAGTCCTTTGAGAGTCGGATGGTTGTGCTCATTAAAGGCCCAGGCGCTTTGCAAAGCGCTTCACTCGTTTTGTCCTTTATAGTCTTCCAAACAACCGTATAAGGGAGGTGCTATTAGGGTCTCTCTTTTTCCTGTGCAGAATATTTCTGTGATCAGCTCACATTGTGGCTGGTCAGTGGCAGAGCAGGGATTTCCACCCAGCGGGTCTCGCTCCAGAACTGGCACTCTTAACCGCTGGCTGGGAGTGGTTTTTCCAGAAAAACACACATTTGCTCCATTCCAACTCAGGGGTGCACAGAGTGGACCTGCAGCTGTGAGTGGACCCAGCGAAGGGCCATTCTCTCTAGAGAAATCCAGGCGGGGTGTGGTGTTGCCCTTGCTGCAGCCACTGCTTTCTTCGTGCCCCAAAATAAATAATGTGGCATCCTCTATGCCCCAAAGGGAACCCTGCCCACAAGGGGTGGCTGTCATGCTGCGTCATTGCCCCAGTGGGTGCACAGCTGCTGCGGCTCCTTTGGGCACCCTTCCGGAGAGTTCAGTGCTGTGCCCTGCCTCTCTGGGCCTGACCGCCCAGGACAGCGAACCCCAGGAGGTCCTTGCCTTCTGTTCTCCCACGCAGATCCTGGAAAACACTCCTGAGAACCACCCCGACCACAGCCACTTGAAGCACGCCCTGGAGAAGGCGGAGGAGCTGTGTTCCCAGGTGAACGAAGGGGTGCGGGAGAAGGAGAACTCGGACCGCCTGGAGTGGATCCAAGCCCACGTGCAGTGCGAAGGCCTGTCTGAGGTTAGCTGCTTCGGGGGCGGGGCCCGGGCCTCCCCCTCCTGAGCCTTGCCTGCCACCCGACGGAGGATCAGAAGGGTCGTGAAGTGTCCCTGTCCAGCACATAGCTTGCTAGTGTCCCTCTGGCTGCTTCTCATCTGCTGTTGAAACCATCGCTAAGTTTTTCATTATTATTCTGTTTTTTCATACCCAGCAGTTCTATTTATTTCCTCTCGTCGGCTGGTCCCCTCTTGCGTCTCGTTCCTTGCACAAGTGGCCGTGCTCCTCGTTTGTCTCCCGACACATGTCAAACATATCCCTGTGTGTTTCAAATCTGACCATTCCAATAGCTGATGGCACGGATCTCACTCTTCTGTCTGCTGTTTCGGCTCCCCTCACCACACAGGCCTGTTTCTGTGTGTTTACTGTTATTTTTGATTGGGAGCTCAACGTTCCTTGGAACTTTTATCTGTGTGAGCTTTGAGGTCTGCAGTTGCATTCCTCCTAAAAGGAATTCAATTTAGAGGGTTTTGGGGGGAATCACATTAGTTGCGTGAATCATGGTTGTAAACTTGTACGAGAGCTGCCTTGTGGTTATACATTCTCAGGGGCATTTTTTCCCCCCTCCATTTACACCAAGCTCCGAAACAAGCACATTTTCTCACTATCCCTTCTGTGCTTGAGTTTACTTGTCATTCTTCCTCTGGAGTCCAGCTTTATGCGATCTCCTATGAGATCCCTCACCTCACATGGGCCCTGGACATCTCCTGTCTTTGGCAACCCATGTCGTGGAAGCTCAAGGTCACCAGATTTAAGAGAGACTCTCAGGGCCAAAGCCAGCTCTGGGGCTTGTTTTATCTCCCAGGGTTTGCATTTTCATTTTTTTTTTTTTTTGCCCCTGTAAATCTCTTACGATTATTTCTATTTAACCACCTTGCTTGCATTTAGAAGGTGCATTTTTATATTTCACTCCATTTTTTAAAATTTTCATCTGGTTGAGTCAGAGTCTCTAGCCCACCATACTGCCAGAAACAGGAGTTTCTCTAGTCTTCTCTTCTTGTTACTTACCTTTCCTTTAGGTTCATCCACTCTTTCTGCCTGTTTTCTCTCTCTCTCTTTCTCTCTCTGCCTCTGTACACACACACACGTGTGCACACGCACACACACACACACACACACACACCACACATGCAAGCCACTCACTCGCGTTTGCCAAAGTGCCCAAGCAGAACGTGTCTCCCTCACCCACTCTCCTTCTTCCAAGCTTCAGAGGCGGGCGGTCACTCAGGACTTGAGGAGGTCACCACCAGTCCCTCCCTGCCCCACTTCCTGTGTGCCTGGAGCGTAGGTGTGGGGTAAGCAAAGTTGTGGAAACAGCCCTGTGGAAACCAAGGTGAAAGCTGTGAGCTCCCGCTGTGGAGTTCTGTGTTCGTAAGCACTCCAGGGGCTTCCAGTGGTTGGTTGGCTCACTCATTTGTTCGTTGTTCATTCATTCATTCATTCATTCATTCATTCATTCAATAACCATTTGTTAAGCACCTGTCTACATGCCGTTGCTCAGCACTAAACACTGAGGACATGAAAACCAATAAGATGTGACTCTCAGGGAGCCTACGATCTCGGAAGGCTCAAACCAATATGTACAACAAAATCTGAGAAATGGTAGGAAGAACTGGACGCCAAGTGCTGGGGGAACACGTCATGGCGGGAAGGACAGTCGTGGAGCTGGTTGGGGACGTTTGGAGAAGGTGACGCGTGGCTGGGTGTTGGAAGATGAAGACGCGCTTCCAGGAGAGAACCCAGGGGGAGGGCGTTTTGGTGCGGGCCAGCTGAGCAGGGCGAGCGAGAAGAGCAGGACAGGAGATACAGGCTTTCCGGTGAGCTGAGGCCAGGGCGAGGCAGGCCTGTCTGTCACTCCGAGGGGTGTGAGCTTGATCCTGAGGACAGTGGACTGCCCGGCTCCACCGGCAAGAACGCCGCCACAGCAACGTGCACTTAGCAAAGCGTCCCTCCCTGAGGGTCACGGCTGCCGACGGGGGGACTCGGCAAGGCCTGGCTCTTCATCTTAGTGTATTAAGAATGAAACGAACTCTGTCACTTGCCTTTTGTGGCTGATACACCCTTTTTGAAATAGACTCTTGTCCTCCTTTATCAGTCGACCCTTTATCGGTCACTTTAGTTTTGCCTGTACCTTGTTCACAGCCACGGGAAGGGGTGGCCATGCTGGCTTCTGTTTCCTGGGCCAGATCTGGGCCTATACCAGAGACTGCGTTTCTAAATGCTGTCTTCGGCAATCTTGCCTGTTCCCAATCCATGTGAATGAATTCAGTGTTAGCCTGGCCGGTTAGAGGCTCTAAACTTTGGGTGTGAATAAACGACATCACCTCTCAGTGATCCAAGTTGCCTTTTCCTGATTCATTGTCCCCACGTGGCTTGAACTCTCCCTTGGCAAGCAAAAGAGGCCAGCTTGGTCTCCAGGATCCTGTTCTGCATGCAGAGGGGTGAAGGTTTCAGCTGGGGTGTCACCTTTAGTCCTTTGGGCTCCTCAGAGCCTCAGTGGGAGGTTAGAGACCTTTCGTCTCATAGCAGAGATCAAGGCGGGGTGACCGCTTGATGCCTGTAGCTCTGTGGTCACAGAGGCACTGCTGATCCTCCCCACTGGAGGCGGACAGGTGGCCTCCAGCACCTCTTGGGAGATGCGCATTGTGAACCCCATCACGTCCTCACAAATACTGTCCCCAGGGAGGTCTGTAGGGTTTGCATCTCTGGAGGGATCGTTGTCTGTGAAAGCTACTGGACAGATCATCTCCCAGGGGCCTGAATGTGGGCACGTGGGGGACCGTGACCCCTGCTTGGATCACTTCCCCTCCATGTCTTCCTGTTGTCAAAAAAAAAAGGAGGGTCTTAGTGGGGTTGTGTGTGCCTCAGTCTCCCTCTGCCCCTTCAGAACCTGCTCACACGAGATGATAGAGCCAAGGAGGATGATAGAGCGTGAGATGATAGAGCCGGCGCGGGGGTGGGGGTGGGTGGGGTGATGGAGCACAAGATGATAAATCCAAGGGGGATGATAGAATGGGAGGTGATCGAGCCCCGTGGGATGACAGAGCCGTGTGTTAGCACCAAGGGCTGCCTCCCCGGTTCGGGCAGTGGCGGGGAGGGGGCTGTCCTCCTTGTGTCCTCAGGACCAGCGGGTTGGGTGAGGTCCAACGCGCACCAGCACGGTGCCTCTTCTGCTCTGAGGCATCGCTCAGCACCACTGAGTCTTGCAGGCACCCACAGAGCAGGGGCCTGGCCCCCAGCTGTGCTTTGGAAAGCAGCCTTTGTCCTGTGGAACTCTGCTTTCCAGGAGTTCAAAGGACGGTTTGAGCCTGTGCAGGGCCGTCACTGGAGCCCGTTCGCACCCTGGCTGGCCACCCTGCACACCGCACATGCTCGTGGAGGTAGTTGAGAGCTGAGCATTGTCTTCCTGTCACCCAATTTCCCCTGTAAATAAAAGGGAGAAGAACACCAATCACCCCACACACTAACAAACACCTAGGGGAAAAGCCTTAGGAATCATAACCAAGACTCATCTTGCTACCCGGAACCCCAGAACCGTGCCTTCGACCGACTCCTGAGCTCCCAAGGCACTGTCTGACGTCTTCAAGGCCGTCCTTGACTTGAGCCTCCGCCCCAGGCCTGCTGGCGCCTGGCCCCAGATTCCGATGCAGCCCGTGCTTCCAGACGCAGGAAAATCATAATCCAAGCACGACCTGACTTCATCGTGTCTTCTTTGTTGTTGCTCTTTTTTTCTCAGCAACTCGTGTTCAATTCAGTGACCAATTGCTTAGGGCCACGCAAGTTTCTGCACAGCGGGAAACTCTACAAGGCCAAGAGCAACAAGGAGCTGTACGGCTTCCTCTTCAACGACTTCCTCCTGCTGACCCAGATCATAAAGCCCTTGGGCTCTTCCGGCACCGACAAAGTCTTCAGCCCCAAATCTAACCTGCAGTATAAAATGTACAAAACGGTAAGTTGACTCCAGACTGCCAATCCGGGTTGATGTGTGGGGGAGAGGAGAGCATTTCCAGAAGGCGTCCGACCACCCGCAGGGTTTTGCGGCTGTGTGTGGAGGAAGGGGGTGAAGGGGGCGAGCCAGGATTTGGGGTGCAGTTGCAGTAGGCGCATACCTCGTTTTATCGTGCTTCACTTTATGGCACTTCAGAGATGTGTTTTATACAAATTTGAGGCAAGACCCTCCACCAGCAAAAAGATTATGACTTGCCTTTTTTCGTTGCTTGCCTTAGTGGAGTGGTCTGGAACATAACCTATACCATCTCTGAGGTATGCCTGTATCCTCCGAAAAGAGACAATCCTCCATTCGATCGATAAAACATCTGTCGGTTGCCAAATGGCCAGCCGCTGTGGGTCCCCCAGATAAGACGAAGACACTCCCTGCCCTGGCGGGGCTCCAGGTCAAGTGTATGGACGAGGTGGGCGTGGGCGAGGTCGGCGGGAAAAGCCCACCTGCCAAACATTCCCAGATTCCCCTCCAAACTTCTCAAGGCAGCTTTTAATATCTGCGACCCTCGCCTTTTCCGGCTACAGCCAGTGTAAACAGCCCACGCGTGGAGGAGTCTCCTAAGCTACTTACTGGGTCTGCTCCAACGTGCACGTCTGCGTTTGTGTATTCTCCTGCCACGGGGTGTTGTTTCTCTACCTTCGTGTCTGAGGGGGTGGTGTTCTTACAGGTGAAGTTTCTCTGAAGCGCAGTCAGCTTTATTGGGGGGGAAGAGGACAATGTACATACGTAGCTTGTCAATAGCCACTTCATATGAAAATCTTTGGAAGAATTGCTTGGACGTAAAGCTGATGGAAGCTGTTTGCTGAGTAGGATTTGCCGTGGGAGAAGCAGACCAGTTCTAATTCTGAGGGACTTAAAAAACTACTTGCCAAATGGGGGCGGGAGAGGACAGGTGGAATCCGTATTTCTAATTTGCAGTATACGAGAGTGGATGTAAACACACAATCCTTATTCTGGTAGCTTACTGGAACACACACGCACACACACACATGCACGCACACGCACACACACTCATGGTTTACTGGGACACACACACCCCCCCCAGTCTGGTTTTATAATGCCTGTGCATTATTTTTTAGCCTATTTTCCTAAATGAGGTTCTAGTGAAATTACCCACGGACCCTTCTGGAGACGAGCCCATCTTCCACATCTCCCACATCGACCGAGTCTACACCCTCCGAGCAGAAAGCATAAACGAAAGGTAAGACAGCCACCTCCCTGCGCTGGGTGCCGGGTCCCGCCAGGACCACGTGGGACCTTGACTTAGTTAGCAGGTCCCAACATTCCCCCAGGTGCAACGCCATGATCTCTGGCTGGAGGGGGCGGGAAGGGTCTTAATACTTTCTTCTGGAGTGCCTCTCAAAAGTTTGGCACATGGCGTGAATTTTTCCAAATGAAATGAAACTAATTTTGCTTGAGAATTCTTTTTGGTAGAAATTTTTAGCATTTGGGGGGGTGGAGGGCAGGGAGGGAGATAAATGGAGCATCTCAGGTTTCCCAGGAAGCAGAAGACAAAAGAATAGTGACTTCGGGACAATAGGCCCAGCCAAGCCCGCCCTCCCCGGCCCTCCCTCCCCCACCCCCAGCTGGTTCACTTGGACAGACAGACAGTCTGGATGCGAGGGCTCTGGCTGTTTTGCTTCAACAGCGTCTTCAAGACTCTGTCCTGGAGCCAAATAAAATATATCATTTTCTGACGGGTGAACTTGCCCCAAGGCCAGCATTCCAAAGAGCCTTCGTGCCAAGCAAGACCACTGGCCCGAGCTCTTGTGCGCGTGTGGGTCTCCGAAGAGCGGAGGCGCGAACACCACACCAGCCCGCGCGTCTGCTCCTTCGCGAGCGGCGTTTGCTCACCCGGGAAAGGGGCTGCGTCCTTCCCTTCCAGGGCTTCGTGAGGGACGTCCTTCTGGCCTCACTGGGCGAGGCAAACATGTGACGCCTTTCCGCAGGGGAGAGGGAGGGGTCGTCAGCCCCACGCCCTCCAGGACCCCCTTTCTCATAGAGTTTCTTCCCTCGAGACACCGACGCGGGTCTGGAGCACAGCGATGATAATGTCACTCGCCTTTCTGATTAACGGCAGGAATCGTTGTTAACACCACGTGACGTAAAGCCAGACTGTCTTTCCCGAGCTTTTGTTGTTGAAATCAAATGAACAAAGCAGAGTCCTGGAAACCGCGCGGGGAACGGGCCAGACGCCTTTCTCCCGAGTGCCGTGTGGCACCGTTCCGCCTTTTCTTTTCCAAGGACCGCCTGGGTGCAGAAGATCAAAGCTGCTTCCGAACTCTACATAGAGACGGAGAAGAAGAAGCGGGAGAAGGCCTACCTGGGTAAGGCGGTGCTCGCCGCAGAGCCAGCCCTGGGGCCTGGAACCCTCAGCCCTCAGAGCTGGCAGATGCGCCCGGAGGGAGAGGGCCTGAGGACGGAGGGCAGAGGGGGGAAGTGGGAGAGCGGGGTGCCGGAGGAGGGGTGGGGGCCATTCCAGGAGCAAGGAAGCAAGCGTTTCAGGAGAGGAGGGGGGAAGGTTCTTGAACGGGCTCGGGGCACAGAACGGAGCAGGAGGCAGACGGGGGCGGAAAGGTGTCAGAGGCTGGAAATCAAACATGGGTTGTTTCCCCTGCGGTCACAGTCCGTTCCCAAAGGGCGACAGGGATTGGAAGGTTGATGGTCAACGTCGTCGAAGGCATTGAGCTGAAGCCTTGCCGGTCGCACGGTAAGGCCCCGAGAAGCCCCGTCCAGCACCTGCTTGTGGCAGAAGCCTTTCCTGCACCCCACCCCCGCCCCACCCAGCGCGTGCTGTTTTCCTAATCTGAAGTTTCCTTCAGAATTGGTTTTTCTAGCCCTTGTTGAAAACCTAGAGGTTTTAAAAAAAAAAAAAAATCCTTTCCACCATTTTGCTTGTCAGAGAGACTGAGTGGCCGCCGTGTCTCACTCGATGGGACACAATCTAATAAGGCTAAAAGCAAGGAGATAGGAAGGGCCGAGCTTTGAAGCCCGCTCATGTGATTATTTGTTCTGAGATTGCGTGCGATGCTGAATTGTGGCCGTTTTGGTCTGGTTTCTCCATTTAATGCCACTTGTTAAGCATGGCAATGGAGGGGGGATAAAAATGGGCATATGGAGGGAAGAGTGGCCCACGGTGGCCGTGACCCCAGCACGCCACGCCCCGAAGAGCCCGTGGCCAGGCGGGGTCGAGCAGGCTCTGTCCGCTCTAGGAAAGAGTAACCCGTACTGCGAGGTGACCATGGGCTCCCAATGTCACATCACCAAGACGATCCAGGACACGCTGAATCCCAAGTGGAATTCCAACTGCCAGTTCTTCATCAAGGACCTGGAGCAGGAGGTTCTCTGCATCACCGTGTTTGAGAGGGACCAGTTCTCTCCAGACGGTGAGTAGAGTGCCACCCCCCACCGCCCCGCGGGGCCCTTCCTTTCCCCTGTTGCTTGGCTCTCGCCGGTACGCATTTTCTACCTGGAAGCTTGGTGCGAGAATTGCTTGGGCTTCCCTCCAGGGAGATGAGGTTGGCCTGAGACAAGACTCAGCCTCCCCTAAAAGGAAACCTTCACCAATGCTCGGGGCATTTCAAGGCATGTGGAAAAAGCAAGCTCCGTCTAGAGAGGTCCAGCTCCCCCTGGTAAAGACCATGGTCCTGTGCTTCTCCAAAGCAGGTGACTGCAAAGAGGCCTACACCCCAAAGCCTCAGGGCAGTCCATTCGTGCTTGGCTGAAAGCCAGTGGTGATAATGGCCAGTGAACGAGAAGAATGTTAGCCACAAGTGTGGCAGAATCAGTCGGTGTCCTTGGGTGACATTCCAGACTCAATTTAATTATATTTAAAGGAAGACGACACAATGCCAGGAGTGAGGGTCTAGCATTAGCACGGTCTGTGCTTAGATGGCTCCACGTGGCTTTTGTCTTTTAGTACTTTCCTATGAATGATCTCGTTGTGAGTTAGGTATTGGTTGTGGACCACACACAGTCACAAAGCTGGCTACATGTGCGAGCCTGGCCAGGATCATCTGACTCTCAAGGCCGGGCTCATCATCAATTTTGATTCTGATGAGTTAAGGTTGGAGGTTAAATTTTTTTAAAAAATTGTAAAATATCAGGACACAAAGGCAACCCGCACTAGGATATAAGTTGAAAAGCCTCGTGTCGTTCTTACATCAGAGGTTCTTCCCATGAAAGGCACGGGGGGGGGGGCGAAATAAACGTCTATCGTTCCACTGGAAACAATTCTCAGGTTTTACACGGGAACCTCGAAAGGAGCTGTTTCCCGTACAGGAGGGCCTGGATCGTGGTCTATTCCCATACATAATTGTCGAATGAATAAATGAAGAAATTCATGGTCCAGAGGCCCAGTTAACACCATCGTGCATTTGCAAAGCATCTAAAAAGTTTTCAAACACGGTCACATCCACGTTCGTACCAACACTCAACGTTTGCTGCCAAGTGGTGCAGAGACCGTTCTGCAGGCGTTGCTGGAAGCATGCGAGTCACATGCTGTCGCCTCCCCCGGCCCCCCGGCCTGCCCCCCGCACGTGTTCTCCGGCACTTAGAGCAGGGCGAATAAGGGCCAGGCCTCGCGTGCGGCCCTTGACTTCTCTGAGAAGGGTGTGACATCACAGAGCGCGCTCCCGTGACGGGCCCGCTGTCCTTCACTTTTCTCTCCACTTTAAAAGTATCTTCTGTCACTGTAGTTTGTGAATTCCTACACACTGACCTAACTCACTCCCTTTTGGAAGAGGGAGAGAGTTAACAACTCACTGGGACATTTCCCATATGCCTATACATGGCTCGAAGAGAAGGAATCCTCCCCCCTGAACAGGGTCTGTTCTTCTTCCAGATTTTTTGGGTCGGACGGAGATCCGTGTGGCCGACATCAAGAAGGACCAGGGTTCCAAGGGTCCAGTTACCAAGTGTCTCCTGCTGCACGAGGTCCCCACGGGAGAGATCGTGGTCCGCCTGGACCTTCAGTTGTTTGATGAACCGTAGGGGGCGTGCATCAGAGTTCCAGCCCGGGCCGGCAGACGCCGTCTGGAGATGGTGTTGCTTTTCCAAGACCACTGTTTGGTGTTCAGCCACAGGGCAGTGGGACGGCAAAGACAGGCCCCTTAATGATTCTAGGAATAATTCTCGACAATCCTCTCCCCACCCCAAACAACTTCCCATTTTATGAAACAAAACTGTTTCCTTTATCCTCACTGCAGGTCTCACCTTGGTGTCCAGGGTCTTGGAAATCTGGTAGCTCCCCGCTAGGTTTGGTTGGGAGTCTGGCCCGTCCCTGGGCCTGAGGCTTGGGCCTGGCTACTGTAAAACAGATTTATAAATAGAACATCTGTATTTTTGGAGAACTCATATACCCCTCCTATTTCTCACCTCCACCAGCCCCCAGTAGGACCCTTGACCCACGATGCCTAGTCCTTGGTGTGTTTAGAAAAAATTACGATGGTCCTGTCATTGCTTCGGAATCTCATTACCCTACCGAGACCTTATTTGAAATGCTGCCCTGGGCCTGAGCACGCGGGAGACGGTCTCCTGATCGGGTACCGCACCAGCTCTTTGAAGAGCTGGTCCTGGAGGATGCCAGCAGGTGCGTTAGGGCCGTTCAGGTCCCTTCCGTGTCCTGTACTGGTAGGTGTCGATGAAAACTGTCACGAGCCACCCTCAGGGATTCGATTCCGACTTCCTGCACAGCGGGAAGATGGTTAAGGAAGCTTGTTAGCTACAGTTGTACTCTGCTGAATCAGATCATTGCAGGTCACCTGGAAGGCTACTCTATGACGTCCCTGGGTCCTGGTTACTGGCCCAGTTGGAAAACTGTCTTTTGGTCTGGAGGTCCCGTGACGTTTGGTGACCAGCCCTGAGCCTGTTGTTGCTTGAATGTGCCAGATCCTGACTGTCCTGGGACGTTTCAGCAGCTGTCGGTGGCGCGTCCCCACACAGGCATCCACAAAGTAAAAGGAAAAGTGGCAGTCTGGAAGCGGGGTGGAGAGATGTGAAGGAAATTCATCATGCGGCGGGGGAGAGACCCTGGGGACATGCAGCCCCACGAGCCTGGGGACGAAGACCTAAGACTGTCGGCCACACTCCACCGCACACAGCCAGCCTCTCGGCAATGGAAATCCACACGCCTGCTGCCGGTCGGGAGTGGATGCCACATGCCACGTGGCTCGGTTTGAGTTCTCTGATCCGCCCCCCCCTCTGCCCCCACCTTAAATGCCGGGAGATGGGCTGGTTCACTAGCGAATAACCGGACTTGTGCATGAAAAGTGTGGGTCACTTTTCGTTCGCACGTCGATGCTCCCGGAACCCCCGTTTGTCGGGTCATGAAATGTCCCTTGCGTGTGCCCTTGGCACCGAGTCTCGCTTTCCTGGGTCAGGCGGTGTTCTCTGTGATCGTGGGTCCCTCGGAATTCGTTAGGGCTGTAGAAGCGCTTTATACATGACAGCGCCAGCACGGTGGCAGAGCCGGGAGCTCAACGCACGGTATCGCGATTTCGGGCCAGAGCCCTGTCCTGTTTCGAGCAGTCGTTAAAACGTGTGTGTGTGGGGAAGGGCAACAAAGTTTACATTTCATACTTTTAAAAAAACACTTTATTATTTATTTACGGGAGCTAGTGTAGAATTTTGTATCAAGAACAATAGACATAAGTATTTTTTGAAACAAGCAGATGTACCCTTTAGTTAGACACTTTCAACGGAACACGATTTTAGACCACACGTAACTCCAGGCATGCCTTTGTTTACCACTTCACAGCAGGAAACATGGTTAAAGTACTTTACGTTTATATTTTTGGATGGCGTTCAGAAACTGTTTTAAATTAAATCTATAACCAGATGCACAGCTCATGCTTTTCCTATTTCTATAACCAGTATAGTTTGTTCAGTGTGTGTACGAAGGACGCGTTTTACGGTAGAAACGAAAGCGTATCACGTACCATGGAGCGGCGTCAGGTCGCCATACCCGATGCTGGTCTCTCTGTTTCCCTCTCCGTTGGCTTTTCGTGTCAATGTTGGGCTTCACTGTCCATGGAGGCAGGATATGGTGTGCACGGTGACAGACCTCTTGTCGCCCTTTTAAGTCCACGCACTTGCAGGGTCCCGTTATCAGAATCAATGCAGCACGAAAAGCAACATGGGAGTCTTTTTTCTGCCAAGCGACTACAGCGAGCACCGCTGAGACGCCCCTCCGGAACAGCACGTCGGGGCTGCTGTCCTTGCTGCTCGCTGGCGTAACCGGTAAGGCAGCCGGTCACCTCTCTGGATGCGTTAGGCTGGCCCTCAGATCCAGGTGGGACTCAGGCCTTGTGCTGGGCGGAGAGGAAGGAGGGTGATGTCTCAAACCCTCTGACCCCTGTCCCTTCTCTTTCACCTTGTTGGCTTCCTGGACTAAGTGTCGTAGAGATGAAGTGTCGCTTCCCAATAAGCCGTCTGTCACCTAGGCCTTGGCTTTCTGAACACAGGGCTTCTCCGGGCCTCTGCATCCTGGCGTTCTGACCCCAGCCCTCTGAACCCCTGCCATCTTCTCTCTTCTCTGAGCCACCTTGACCTCCTAGCCCAACGAGGGGCTTTTCTGCTCACAGGGCTGTGTCCTGGGGACAGGGGCCCTGGAGCTGGGGCTTTGTGGACCAGCCACTCTGAAGGGACAATCCATATTCCAGCCCCTCTGAGGCAGGGTTTCTGGCTGGCATTGTCTCCCGTGGCACACAGGTAGGAAGTATCGTCTATTAGAACCATGTCCGCTCTGACCACGAGAGCCTGGGAGATGCGATTCGCTCAGATCCAGGGCTGGCCTGACATGGGGAAGAGGGGGCCTTCTAGGCTAGGGTCACTAGGGACACTCGAAAAGCTGGGCCGGACTTCCCTATTTGACTGCTTGGATGACATGTCCCTGTCCTCTGATGGGGAGGAGAGAGCTGTTCTCCTAAAGAACATTAATGTCTAAAAGGGCATTTTTTTTTTCTTCTTTGATTTTTGAACAACTTAAGCATGACCTAAGTATACAGAAGTAACTGAGTTTATCTGGTTGAGTAGTACTGAACTTAATTTCTGAACTACCCATGAGAAAAGGAGCACTGTGTCCTGTCTTGGTGACCTGGTACCCTAACCCCAGGTGTCCTCTGCGGTGGGAGTGACGTCGGGCGGAGTAGGTGCTGGAGCCCCCGGGGAAGGACGATTGCAGGCCCGCTGTCCAAAGCTGGGCAGGTGGTCACCTCTCCAGGTCCTGGCTGGGGCAGGCGTAAAGCCACTGACCATCCAGAGGGGCGACATTCCGGATCTGAAGGGGCCGGAGAACGAGGGGGAGTGGGTGAGGTGCTCCCATTTTATGCAAACGGTGGCGATCTTCGAGTGTGTTTTAGAGCTTGCCAATACCTCGTGTGAGGAGAAGATTTCTCTCTGTCTATTCCATATATATATATATATATATATATATATATATATATAAATTATTATTTTTTTTCCTGTTTGGTTGGGCCTTTTTCATTCAAGAAGAAAATTTGTTTGGGATATGTAGCAATTTGAGGGATTTCTATTCGAAACAGCAAGCAGGGTTTCCTTTCCTTTCGTATCCTTTCGTTTCCTTATTTTATTGTTTTATTTGTTTTATTTAATTTTATTTATTTTGGCTCCCTTCTCTTCGGGGGCTGGAGATGAGCGTCACAGCAGACACTAGCACTTTGAAATGGCCTCCTGCGTGCCTCAGCGGTGGCGGGGCTCGAGGGTGGCCGCGGGTCTGCTGGCTCTGGGTGTACTCGCTTCACCGGCTGGAGCCTCCTCTGCCAGAAAGTCAGGTCTTGCAAATAAATGGGCCTGGATGCTCTCATTCCGCGTATAGGTTTGGGAGCTTCAGCCCCTACCAGGCAGAAGCGCAGTTGGTGGCACCAGAAATGGTGACTCAGGAAAGCCCTCAGATGCTGTGGCCCGGGGCCCCCTGAGAGGTCTGTGGTAAAAGCAACACCTGTTCCTCTTTGCACCCGGGGGTGCTGAAATGCCTGAGGGGCTCCTCCTTATTCACCAGGCAGTGCCCTGAGCCATGTTCTGTGAAGCCACTGAGTATTGTGTAAATAGAGTTGGAATGTTTATTTGAGCTAGAGGAAAGGAATGTTCTAGAACTCCCATTTCGTTTTGTTACCTGTATTGTATTAGATCCGGGTCTGTTGGTAGGTCATCAGGCTCAACTTAAGGTCCATATTCCGGCGTTATGAGCTGGAATCTATTCCTGATAAGCATGGGGAACCCATTCCACTTGAAGGAGAGAAAACATCTCACTGCTTTCTATTTGGGGAGCATGAACGCCCAGATGCCAACGGGTTGGAAAGTCTTATCTCTGGGCTGTGTAATGCTGATAGTTCATTCAAGGAGTCCCCATCCTGGGCCAGGCCACCATCCTGGGGGCTGAGGGGCGATGAGGAGGGGACCTGCCTGTGTGGCATTCACGGCCTACTTGGAGGTCTCATTTTAAGTCCTTGAAATAACACCCAATCGTTTGTAAAAATTCATCTCCACCTCCAAATAATTACTTCGGTGACATGCAATTCAGTCAGTCTCCCCCTCGTCACTCCGGCTTTGGAGAACCCGCTAATAATCACATAATTTTTTTTTTTAACGCTATGTGTAGTTGCCGTGTTTCGGGGCAAATCTGCCCCTCCAGGCTGTTAGGGTGTTCTGTGAGTTGTTTTAAAATAGGATTCTGTTCCACTTTCTCTATCAGCCTCTATTGTTAATATTATCTGAATAGTGTGAATAGTTTAGTATTCAAAGCCCAACACTAAACTGCGCTCTCGGAAGTGGGCTTATCTGGCCCGCCTTGAAAACCGTGAGCGTGTGCTCATATTTACGAGCACTAACCAGTAACCAGGGTTTATTTTTATGCAGTGGTAGGAATGCATCTTTTTGTCCTCCCCGAGTTTTGTACTCTTATCATTTAAACCAATAACATTCCTGTGTAGCGTGTTTCTGAAACGAGGTTCCTTTGCATAGCTCCTCTCATTCTCACATCCCTTGTTTTCTCCTGCTTCTGCATGTAAACGGAACGGGGGGCCTAGGGCAAAGAGGGTTACACGGCAGCTCCGAGAAAGCGGCTGATGGCTTCGCAGTGTCGGGTCGAGGGGCCGCCGCTGCCTTTTTACCCACTACACCACGAGGGGGCAGTCTCCCCGTTGGAAACCGCTCGGCAGCTGGGGCACATCCCGGGGTGCGGGCTCCACCTACTGCAGCGGCGGGACATTGCGGTTGAGAAGTCACAGACCCAAAGCTGACGACGGTCTGAAGCTGAAGGCTGGAGAGGGAGTCAGCGGTGGGTGTAGGACTTGAACCCGGCACTCCTGGGGTACCCAGTGACAGTTTGCCCTTTCCTGCTGTTGGGGTTAGGCTAGACCGGGGCCCTGAGACCCGGCCCTGCAGGTGTAGGTTGGAGGTGTCCCCCGACTGCTGGGCTGAACTTCCGGTGCCCTCTCCCCGGCAAGGGTTCTGGAAGCCAGGTCCCCTCCACGCCGGCTGGTAAGTCTCTACCCGGAGACTTGGAGTTCCAGAATTTCTGACGTGAAGAACTGTGAGGGATGCAGGAGCTCGTTGTGTGATGTGTGTGTGAGTGTGCGTGTTTGCACGGCACAGGGGAAAATAACGGACACGTGGCTGAACGGGGAGACGGGTTGGTCTGATCTTCCCACACGCCCTCTCAGGGCCTGCTACATCATTTGTGGGCTGAGGGAAAATGCGAGGCTCCTTGTTCAAAATTATTAAGAATTTCGAGGGGGTGACAGCGGAGAATTAAACCAAGCTCGGAGCCCTCTAAGCACAGGGTCCCGTGTGACTGTGGGTCATAAGCCCACGAAGCCGGCACTGATCACACTGTATTTGTCTTTGAAGCAGGTGGGCTTCATCGTCTGTCTTGTTACTTTGTAAAGTCTCCCTGGCAGGTTGTGGAGAGCCGGGCTGATAGACTCTTCAAAGTGTCTGCCTTTATTTCATAAAAGCGCAAATGGTCTGGACTGTTGAGAGGGTACAAAATCTGAGCCCCTAGTTGACAGATGTTCCCGGAGGGGCAGAGAGGGGTCATCTGCCCAATCTCAGGGCTCCCAGTGCAGGTGCACCACAAGGCACCACGAGGCCTTTGAGCTTTTACGAGTTAACCCCCTGATCTGAAATAAAACCCTTCCTTTTGGTCTTTAGTCACCCCCTGGGGTCTCCCCTCACCCACTCCTTTTCATGGTTGGACAGAGAGGCTTTCCCAGCCTCTGCCTTTAAAGTGACCATCCGGGTAACGGGAAGGACTTAGTGCCACTTCCCCAGGGCCCGGATGCTCGTTTCTCCACCGCCACTCCCTGCAGAGAGTGTGTGGAGCCAGCCGCCACCCTCCCGGGCTGGGCCACACGGTCCGGTCTGCAGATGTCTGGGGCACCTGCGTCTGAGAGGCAGTGGCCTCCGGTCTGTGGCTCTTGAGTAGGGCGATGTCAGGAGAAAGGACGGCTGTGACAGTAGCCTCAAGTCCTAGAAGGGCGCAGCTGCTGCAGGCAGACGCCGTGGAGTCGATGGTCCCGTCCTGGGCTTGTCGCTTTCTGTCCCAGGCTTTTCCTTGCACCGGGCCGGGAGCTCCAAAGCCTTTGCATTCTGTGTGCCCTTTGCCGATAAGTCCCATTTCTGCCCACACAGAGCAATAATCCTTTCTATGTGTCTCGATTCTGTCTGGACGACACAGTTTTTAAACAGAAAAGTCGACAGGAAGTTGAACAAAAATGGCAAATTCATCTCACGTGGATTTGCAGCCCTTTGAACGAAGGAGCAAATTATAGCTTTGTTTCTCTGTGTGACACAATCTTTCAAGCTACTGAGAGTTTAGAAAGTGTTTTCTAGAGGCATTTAGTGAATATTGTGTCAGCGTTCGGTCCTGTGAAGGAACATTTTGATGTATATTTTACAAAACATTCTTCAAATGTCGTCTGCTAAATATTCACTGTAGCAAGATCTTTGGTAGTGATGTTTATTTTTACACATGCATCTAAAACATACATTACCAACAGCCCAAGTGTCTCTGAACTGTGAAATAACTTCAGATCTTGTCATCTGAAGCTCCAGCCAGCTGGAGTCTGGCCCCTTCTCCTTACCCCTTCATAGCCCATAGATAGAGAAGTTGGCAATCATGTAATTCTTGTTATACTGCCTTAGCTACATTAGCTCTGGACCCTCATATCTACCGGTGGTCAACATATATGTAAATACATGTATACAGAGGAGCTGTCTGCAACAGAAGTGACCTGTATATGATAATTAGCCCTCAGCTCTGGTTTCCTGCATTTTATGCAGTTTCCAGCTAAGAAAAATACAGCATTCCACTGCGGAAAATGAAGAAGTCGCGCTCTTTAAATGTTACGAAATCTCTGCTGTATGTGTATGGGAATGTCAATGACCAAATGTATATATGGTACGTAAGAGGCTATGCTGTGCAATGTTGCAAAAACTAACAGATTCTCTAGTCAAAAATATTTAACTTGTTAGCGTAAAATGTGATTTGTCATTGAGAGATTATTTTTCTGTATGTATATGAGAGTATTTTAGGTATCTAATTTAAGTGCATAAAGCTATAGAAAGAAAAGTAAACACCTATCCCGGGAGCAGAAAATGCGTAATCAGGTTACTTGGCTAATCTGACTTCAGGGTCACCCCTTTACCATTCTTTCTGGATAGATCAGCGTACCCCTTGGGTGTCTGCATTTTCAATGAATTTTCCTGGGGTATCTTCCCTGTCTTCAGCACAGAGCAGCCTCCTGGATGCCCAGGTGCCTGATGGGGACCCCAGCGGCAAGAGGCCGCCTCTCCTTCCCAGAAAAGGGTCCGAAGTCCAGGCTGTTTCCAGAGCACAGACCTGCTATACTTGGCCATCAGAAATGTCCCTGTAGGCCACCGAGGGAGGGATGGAATGCAAAACCCCATGAAAGCCAATGTCTAAACCAACCCTGAGAGATGCATTCGAAAGTCATTTCAGAAGGTAGTAACCCCGGGGCCAGCCTCTCCTAGTAGGCTGGAAACGACGCAGCAGCAAAAATAGCCAGTTTCTGGTGACGTGGGGGCATTACACGTGGATCACTGTTTGTGGAAAGGGTAGGGCCGGTGGCTTCAAAGGACAAACGGGGAGTGTGAGAGTTAGGTTTTCAACATTTCTTTCCACAAGTTGCATGCTTCTTAATGCTGCTAAGTCCCTTTTTGATAGGCCTGATGTTGGTGAATGCTAGAGTCCAGTGATTTCCTGGACCTCAGGGGGTGTGGGGAGCTATGATTTCCAGAAGCTTCCTGGAATGTGCTGTCATACAAGTAATCTGCAGATCACCTCAAGGAACTGTCCGTGTGGATGTAGCTGACTTTATTCCCAAAGATGGAGCTGTTTAGAGATCTCCTTGTTCAAACATAGCCTGGGAAGGCCGTTTTGGGCCAGCCAGAGGGACTAGCAGAGCCTGGTCCACCTGCCCAGGATAGGGCGGGGCCTTCTTCCTTAGCACCGGGCCCTCTTGGCTGTGAGTGGGAATGAGTCAGCCAGTCAACTGCCCCCGGGCCCTGGCTGTTTCAAAAATGTCTGGGGACCAGAAAAGCCAGAAGCATATGGGGCTCCTCTCCAGCCATCCTGAAAGCCACTCCAGCTAGGCTTTGCCTGTTTGGAAAAGAATGTATCAATCCTGACACGAGTCCCTTGTGTTTCCAGTGACAAACGGGTCACAATGCTGGTGGCGTAGCGTTCTCACAGCCCTGCCCAGAGAGCTGGAGTCCTGATGATTGTAATATACTTCTGTTGCCAAATAATGGTACCGTTTAATTTTCCATAAAAGGGAGACTATATTGTCTGATATGTAATGTCAATGGAATTCTAAAAATTACTAGACACTATTACAAATTGTAGAATTATGTATTTGTCTAAGGTTTGACAAAGCAGGGCCCAAACATTAGGCTTCCTTTTTCGTTTGTTTAAGAGAAGCTAAGGTTAGTTTTGCTGTTTGCGCGTTTCTTTGGCACCTTATTATGTACGAAATGTTAAATTTTACCGATTCGGATTATGGTAACTGTATTTTTTTCTTTTTTTCTTTCTTTAATCCAGTCGTGGCATCAGTACAGATTGCTATTCCTGTGTATCTTAAACTAAAAAAACAACAACAATCTCTTCCAAACAACTCTTCGGTCATTTTGACCTGTACGGTTTAAATTCACATAGCTCATGAATAAAATGAGAGAAGCCAACCCTGTTACAGTGGATTATTTTGGGTTCTTTCTAACCCCACCTCCCTTCTGAGCCAACAGGAAGTGAACAGCCCTGCAAAATGGCATCTCTCCCTGCCTGTGTGTTTCCTTCTCCCACAGATGAGGCAGTAGCCGTGGAAGGAAAATTATGCAAAAGTAAACTTTAAAAAACCAAACCAAACCAACAACCCTTTCACCTCTGCTATGCCTTCTTTAGACAAACGGTAGCACCAAGCAGAAATCGAGTTCCCTGTTCTAAATAGCTCTGAGAATTTGAAAAGTTCTGTGTTGTGCCAGGGACAGTATGAAGCAAGAAGCTAGGATTGTGCTACCAAGATATGCAAAAGGAATATTCCGGCTCTTCATGGAGAAGTTTCCAACACAAACAGCTCCACATGTTTAGAACCTTGACGTTTAACTCTGGGTGCCACTAGCAACCCCAACATTGGATATTACTGTTACCTCGATTTCTGTGGATAACGTATAGCATTGTCTTCTGTTCTGATTTTAAGGTTAATTCTGCCTTATCTCATCACCAATTTCTCTAAATCTGATCAAGTCCTTTAAATTCTCTGGTTAGCTTGGACACTAGTTGAATTTATTTATACACACACACACACACACACACACACTCTCTCTCTCTCTCTCAAGTAACCATCTTCGCCTTTTTAAATCAGTAGGCCCCAGTTTTGATAAACATAAAAATTTATGCCCTTTTCTTGCTTGTTTAAGTTTTAAAAATAAGTTAAATGTCATTAAAAGCAAAGAAAAATAAATGACTTTCCCAAATGATGCCGACTTTTCTCTGAGATTGGCGAGGTAGGTCCCTCTGGCACAGCTTGGTGGGTTGAAATACTCACTGGTGTAAAATCTGTTCAATGCCTAATAGCCGGCATAATCAAGGCGATATTTTATTCTAGAATAGTTGTTTCTCTCTTAATTACAGAAGTAATATTGTTAATACAGACCATACAGCAAGCACAGAAAAATGCAAAGGAAATTAAATCACTTAATAGAGATATTCTTTCACACAAAAATAAATGTTAACATTTTAGTGCACACCATTCCTGTGCTTTTCCTGCTCGTGTGTGTATGCATTTCAGATGCTATCGCACTAATAACTAATATGCATTGGCACTTCTCATACGAACACACTATACGATTACATAATTGATATAAATCCCCTCACTTATGTTTTGATTACTTTTTTAAAAAATCAGACTTGTACAACTTGGTTTTTAAGGACTGCATAGTATCTCATTGTCTGATTGTATCCTAATTCACCCTAATTCATCTCAACAATCCTGAATGGTTACATGTTTAGGTTGCTTTAAAATTTCACACTGGGGAAAAAAAGTGCTATGAAAAATATCACTGTACACAGACCTCTGGGTTCATCCCTGATGACCACCTAAGGCACTGTTTCAAACACTGCAGGATTTCCCCCCTTATTACGTGCCTAATCAGCAGGAAGTTTATTGAGTCTGAATCGGAAGGACTTGGTCAGTAAGTATCATAGCACAAGGGTTCCCCTGACGATAATTGGTCCGTCAGCTGACGTGTGTTAGAAGCTGGTGGTTTTATCGTGATTTAGTGCGCGTGACACCTTGCCGAGTGCAGTGTGGACCTCCCTGTGGTCGGGAGGCGAGCTGGGAGGAAGGCAGATGAGTCTTGGGGACCTAGAGTATTGGTTAGGTTACAGACTCAGCTGCCAAGACTTTGAGACCCGACATCCCATGGCTTCGACAAGAGGTTTATTTCTCCCTCACGTTACCAGCCCAGAAGTCTGTGGTCAAGCCTGGCACCGTGGCTCTGCCCTTGAAATCACTTGCCTTTCACCTTGGAGTGTGGCCGTTCCAGCTCCCACCATCTCGTTTGCAAACAGCCAGAAGGAAAAGGCGTGCTGACCGAGGACTGCACGCCGTTCCTCGTGAGGTCAATCCCGCAAGGCCCAAGCCCCGGTTCCTCTCTTCTTCCAGCTGCGGGAACTTAGGCCCATGATCAGGTACTGCAAGAGAGGCTGGGAAATGTAGTTCCACCTGGGTAGCCCTATGCTCAGTAAAGCCAGGTGACTGGATACTGGGGCCAACCCGCAGTCTGGGCGTTTTTTGGTCCTGGGAAGGTACTGAGGCCCCTAAGTGGTGTCTCTGTCAGTTGTCGTGTTAGGTGATTATGTAGCTGGTTTGCCAGGAGGAAGTCACCGTTTCAGCTGAGCATGGCAGCCAGGAGGGCAAGGTCACGCCAGATGGAGGGCACGGTGGTCCCAGCAGGGAGCAGCCCTGGGCCACTCGTCACCCGGCAGGGCTTCCTAGCTGCATTCGTCCTGCCCTCGCCCACCCAGGGGTAGCTCTGGGAAGGGAACGCTTGGAGGGTGATCGAGGAATAAGCCCCCGGACAGCTGTCGTCCCGAGAACTCTTATTTTCTCTAGAAGGCTTAGAGGAAAACTGTAGGGAGACCTGGCCGGGGTTAATGTGTGAATGGGGGGCCTCTTAGGGGCAAAGTGAGAAGGAGCGCAGGGACTCACCTAAGATTAGCTTTGTGGGCGCCAGTGATGGGATCACGTGCCAGGGCGTGGTCGTGACATGGTGGAACCACCAAAATGTGGAGTGAGAGACCCGGGCTCCCGGACCTGACCCACCAGCTGTCCGTGCACGTGACCCTGAGCAACTCTCTAGGGCCCTCAACCTCCTGCCTCGTTTGTAAAGTGGGGTGACATCTGCCCCACCTGTGTTACACGCTTCTGAAGCTATACACGAACCGGCCCTGAAAGCTGCAGAGCACCCTATGATTAGGGGCTGTTTCACTAGGGAGAGGCTTCCCTGGAGGACTGATGGAGCAGTTGTCCTAACGACCTCCTAGGGACCAGCTCAGAACAAGCCCTTGAAGACAGGAGATTCTGGCAGGGACGACTAGGAGGGATTCGTCGAGTGACTGCTGTGGCAGGTGCTGTTTAATCAATCCATCCTTGGGGTCAGATGGCTCAGAGAAGTTAGAGGTCAAGCCAGAACCAGCTCCACTCACGGACATCTCTCCATCTGTGAGGCCCCGTACTCTTTTCGGAATCCGGCGTCACTCACAGCTACTCTGGAAGTGGCATCGTCACTTCCGTCTGCAGGGGAGGGAGCCCAGGCCTGACGCTGGCATGCGTCGTAGGGCGGAGCAGCAGGGGCCTGCACACGCACCCTCCGGATGGCTCCATCCAGGACACGTTCTTAACTGCCAAGCTTGCTGTCCCGGCTGGAACAGATGGCATGTCACATCCATTTATGGAAACTCCTGGCGGCGTGGAGACAGTGAAAACTGCAGTGCCCGGCTTGTACAGGTACCCCAATCGGTGAATGCATTTTGTGGGTGGCTCTTACTCTCCACCAGGTCCCTATCCTGGGAGGTGACTATCCAAGCGAAGTAACGCATTCACCGTGGCCACAAAGGCCCCAGTCCAGCCGGGAGATACTTCATTTCAGGGTAAGTAATTACCAGAGAAGCAAAAAGGCTTATTTCCCTTGTGTGTGGGTCCTACTACGCTTACACTTGCCCAGCTTGCTGGTTGCTGGAAGGGCTTTAACTGGCACTTTGGCCAAAGAGCAGTGCCTTCTAGCTATCGGGGTACCTTCCTCTGGAATGGCGGCGGAGAGAAAGCCCTCTTCATTCTGGGCTGATGTCCCTGGCCCCGTTCAGAAGACATTCAGAGGGGCTGTGACAGCTGGTGAGGAACATGCCATTCGGCTGCCCTCTCGGCTCCGTGCACAGCTCTGCCCTGGACCTCGCCCTCGTGGGGTTGAGGGGATGAACATGTTAGCAGAATAACTGCTTTCAGGTTTTGAGACTCTAGAATGGACACATCTTTTTGGCCAGAATCTCTGTGAAAGCCTTTATAGAAAATACCAGCATCTTTATACTTACTAGGATAATACAGAGAGCAGGATGTAAACAATCACTTTGGGCTCAAAACAAGTCAAAACGCACATGACGGAAATCCTTGTTAGAACAGTCAGATGAGCAGGTACCAGCTGTTCCCCGCACTTCGAGCAGAGCCACAGTGCCTGACACGGGCCCGTAAGCACGAGGCAACTGGGGTTGGTGCAGACACTGCAGCCCTTCCCCAGGCTCTGGGTTTGGAGGCCAAGAAATGAAGTTACATACATGAAGTACTTAATTGTGCCTGGCATAAAACGGAAGCTTCAATAATGTTAATTATTTTTCATAATGAACACAAGGTTTCATAAATTCCTAAGACTAATCTAACTAACTAGATCTCCAGTCAAAGGGCCTTTAAACTAAATGCTGGAAAGAAAGACAGAAATAAGGCTCCCTGTATTTCTGTTTTTAAAGAAAGTAAACATAACATGTTCTGTTCAGGAAGCATTTTATTGTTGCTCCAGGTTTCAGAATTTTCACTGACAGAAAATCAAGACTTTCAGAAAACCTCCCGCATCACCCTGCTCAGCTTCTGAATCTTGGTTTTTGCAGACATATCAACATACTTCTCTCCAATACGAACAATCATCCCACCCATGATTGATGGATCGATCTAGGAAAGAAAATAGGGTGGACATATGAGAACATTTGCATTTCACTAAGGAAGTGCTCTGAAATGTCTGTGTGCTACATAAATTTAAGACATTATAATTACATTACAAAAAGGCAGAAGTCAAATTGTGAATGCAATCAGTAATCATTTAAACTGAAAATATAAAATTTCCAGCACAGGCAAATCTAAGTAGATAATGAGACCTAATTTTTTATTATCCAGACATTTTAAGTGTCAAATTGACCCGAGGAAACATACCAAACATGATTAAAATCCTACCTTAACTTCCAAGTTCAGTATCTGGTTTTTACTGAGGAAGCCCTTGAGCACTGTTTTTAATTCAGAAAGAGTGGCTTCATCCAAAGGCTAAAAAGAGACAAGACCATTTTTTATATCTAGATCAAGTAAAACGGAAACTTATCTTAATACCCTGGCACACGTGGCCAGACAGGCCGTAACCTCCTGTGTTAAACACCTGGGGACCCACTGGGACTGCCCTGCAGCGGCGGCTCACGCTCATCTGGAGCTCATCAGTGCTGGTGTTCTGGGCGTGTGCAGAGGCCCCACCTCACAAGGACACTGGGGAGCATCCACCTGGGGAGCGCACACCGGAAGCTCACTAGGGCACAAATGCTACCCCCACCGGGTCCCTGCTCAAGGGGAAACGCCCTGAGGACAAGGCCCCCGCGGGCATGGCTCGAGCCTATTACTTCCTTCGGTGATAAGCTGCGGCTTCCCCTGGCTCTGTCATCTTTAAGATCCATGGCACCAGCTCCCGCGCAGCCCCCGAGGAAGTGAGCCGGGCCACAGCTTTGTGATCTGTGCGCACAGAGCAAGCACTCCATATCCAGACTCCTCCTGCCCCAGCGCTTCCTCCTGGTTCGGTGGGACCGGAGGAGGTTGCTGGAGGAAAGGCCTTTCACCCGCTACAGATCCACCTCCCCACCCACTCGCCCACAAGGGCGAAGGCAGGAAAAAAATTACATCTTTAGAAAACTCAAAGTGTCTTTTCGGGGGAAGGATGGTAAGTTTATCACCATTCAATGAAACCATGTGCTGAGCCTGGGAGATCAGAGAACTCTATGAGCCCACCTGCCATTCAGATGCCCCCTGAGGGCCAGGTCCTGCCTGCGCTAGACCTTTGCTCCCGCCACCTCCTTTAATCTGGACAACCTGAGATGCCAGCAGCTGTCGCTGCCATTTTACATGTTTGAGAACTGAGGTTCAAGTGGGTAAGACATCCACCTAAGGCCCCAGCAGCAAGTGAGGACTATGCCCTACGTCTATGCCCTTGGTCATTAATCAAGGTATATACGTTTTTAAAACAGAGGAAACTCATTTACTAAGGAGTTTCAACATCAAAAGCATTAGTACCGATTCTAAAAAACTTTCACAAAAATAGGCACCTGTAAAAACCTTGTCCTTGTAATCAATGGAGAACGGCCTGTGCCCGCGCTTGCCTGTGAGGACAGCGTGGCCGTCGGCTCTCTGCTGTCACGGTGGGCGCTGGCCAACGCCCGAGCTGTGACGATGCTCAGCGAGGTACGTGCTAAGTAAAACGTCTGAAACTGTGCTCTTTTGGAGAGGTACAGGACCTTTTAGACACTAGAAATGCTAGTCTAGAGAAGGCCGGGTGCTGAGACCCCAAGTAAATTCACCATGCCCAACTGTACTTAAGCCCCAAAGACTGTTTTCCTAAACTGAACTACAGGAGGAGGAAAATACATATTTAAGATAAGGGTTCTGGGGACTGTCCATTAACGAGCACAGACTGCTGCGAGAGGGCCTGTGTTCGAACCCTAGCTTCACCTTTTGTGACCTGGGGCAAACAACTCCCCTGTACTCATCTGTAATATGAAGATAACGATATTTCTACTTCGCATGGGTCTCTGACGTCACATAAAATAAGAACTTACTAAGTACCCAGCACACGGTAGGTTTCACGAAGTGGTGACAGCCCAGTCCAGCAAGTCGCCGAGCTCGAAGGGCCTCGGCGAAGGGCCTATCCACACTACCCTCCACCACCACCAAACACTGGAAACTGTGGTCTCAGTCAACTACCAAATACGGTACTTGCGACGTAACTCAAACCTGGAATGGAACATAAACCACTGTCCCCTGACACACTGGAACTGGCCCCCAGTCCCTCTGACTAAGCCGCCGGGTGGGGAAGCGCTGGTAAGATAACGCACTCAGCCTTCCCAAGCAGAGGCCCACACAAACCGGTATGAGAGCAGAGGGACAGTCGCCTTTCTAGTTTCTTGATTTTAGCTTTTGTTTGTTTGTTTGTTCTGCAAAACATGCTGCCACGAAATGCCACGGTGACTGCAGCAGCAGCCACCCCGTACTTACAGATGCGGTGGTGACGGAGCAAGGCACTTCTCCCCGGTGGACGCTCATCATGGTGGAGAAGGCGGAAACGACTCCGGGCGCGTTGTTCAAGCGGCCGTTTTCAGCGAGCAAATCTGGGGAAGTGAAAGCGTTTCAGCGATGCGGAACGCACTTCATATGGCTTATTCGTGAGGTGTCAGGTCACCTTAAAAGACAACTTAGATTCGTGGCCTTCAAAACACTAATTCAATATCCTTAAGAATGTGAATGGAGAAGATACAACTTGTTATTTAAAAAGTATATTCAATGTTTTTTAAAAGACTGACTGCACCAACAAGCATTTAAATCAGTTAAGGGGGGGTGTATCTTAGATCTGCAACAGATTTCTTGATCACAGCTTCCAATCTGCTTTTCATAATTATCTCAAAGATTCCAACGTTTGGATACAAACCCAAATTAACATATTAGCTATATTCAAAAATGATGACATGAATACATTTTCTTTGGAACTTGTATTCTCAGTTGACCATGGGAGTCGAAAAGCAATCCAAATGTACCAAAGAATGCAAATGTCTTCAGGGACAGAGGGACAGCCACTGGCTACAAACCATTTTCTTGGCATGAATCCCATTGGTCGCCTCTATGGACTGAAAATGACTCTGTGATCAGACATTTTTACATCCTGGAATCTTTAGACAGTGCTCTTCAAACTTTTAACACAGAAACTATTCACCTGGGGAGCCAGTGAATATGCAGATTCGGAATGAGCAGGTCAGGGTGAGTCCCAAGATTCTTCACTGCCGTAAGGCAGGTGAGGCTCATGCTCCTGGTCCATGGGCCACGTTTCTGGCAGCGAAGTTTTCAGAGACTTCAGTGAAAATCTAATACTTACTGATCAGGTTGGACGTGAGCGGAGAAAACTTCTCTTTTGCAGCCATGTCATTCAGGCTTTTCACTTTAATGGAACGCTTTACGTAGGGATTCATAATTGAAGCAGCCATTTTGGGTTCCTTCAAGATTTGCTAAAAGTGCCAAAAAATAATTTCTTAAACTCTTTAGAGCATAAACTATCCTAGCTATTATATATATACTTTTTTGAATCACATATTTCATGAATTAAATTAGCACTCTCAAAGCACAGATGAAGGTTACAGTCAAATAACTTTCTCGGCCTTTAAGAATACACACCATAATTTTACGCAGGACAGAACTCTTGAAAAAATATGTGTAATACTATAGTTTTTTCACATACAAAGAGGATGCGAGGGATGCCAAGACTTAAGTGCAGACTTAACAAGGTGCTGTGCCTGCAAAGGCAGACCCCTTGCCACGCCCCTAGAGGGGGGCCTCTCTGTGCCAGGCTGATCTGGATCTTGTCCTGCCTCGTACAGAGCTCCGAGGACCAACCCAACCCGGCGCGAGGCCTCTGGTGTTTCCAGAACAACCTCAATGGGTCTGGAAGAGTGGATAAGCAATAGGAGTGCAACTACCACGAGAGAGACTATTTTGTCTCCGTTGTAGTAAGTCACGCATGTCTGGATTTGGTGATCCCAGCACAGCTTCCAGCATCTGACTCCCCTTAGTATCAGCCAGAGTTCCAACAGACCAACGGCTGTTTGCATCCGGGCATCTTTCAGTACATATGTCTATGAGCCTTTCGGTTACTCTGTCTGTACCTCTCCCAGGATCCAGGCCAGAATTCCGCCTCCGACCTAGGCTGTTTGTCATCTACTGCTGTCTAATGCAAAAACTGCAACTCGAGTGGCCGGACAGAAACAACATTTTCCAACAAAAAACCCTGCTGGCTTATACAAATTAAAAGCATCCTGGAGTATGGGCTACCACCCAATGAACAGTTACTGACACTGTGTGTAGCATCACACTTTCTTCTCAGTGACACAAATGGCTAATTTAAACTTATACAGAGTTTTCAGAGAACTGCCTCCTTCCTCTGTCTCCACATCTTTGCTGACTTCCAGGTTTTCATCAAACCCCATTCTAACATCCTAAACCCAGGTCATTCTCTCTGTTGTGAACACAACTGTTCAGGTTTAAATGGGCACAAATGACAAGCTGCGGGCAACAATTATCACCTCCGAAAAATGCCTGTGTGAGCGCCTGTCTGCTCTTGCTTCCCCTTCCCCACCGTGTCCCCAGCAGTAAGACTGTTGGCTCTGTGAGGGTCGTGAGGGCCGTCACACCAACACAGACTGTAAGCACTATCAGCAGAGATAACTGGATAAAAGGCCTATTCAGTTAAAATTATTGTCTACCGGGACAAAAGTTCCAATAAAAACTCAAAATAAAAACGTGGGAGCATCGCTCTATACAATTAGTCTGTGAGGATTTCCCCCACAAAAGTAAGATTTTTAGAAATATGCGGATTAAAGAAACACAAGAAATTCTTAAAACATAAAATCCAAGAAGAGAACAATTTCCTCTGCGGAGAACATGTACTAGACTGTGTCTCTCTCTCCTTCTTTGACGCAGCTAGAGTAAATGGAGAGGGGGTGCGAGACAATGTGGAGAAACTTGTGAACTAAAGGATTCGGTGAGATCAGAGCAGAGATTCTCCTATTTAAGACACAGTGTTGGCTTTTGTTAATTTGGTTCATTTACTCTTCTTTCCATGTTAAAGAAAAAAAAAAAAAAGGAAAGGTCCCTTGCAGCCTGGCGGCCTCCCAGTCCTTCGTCAGCTCCGTTCAGCAGTGTGGAGTCCACACGTCTTTACTGATTTTGCTGCCCAGCACGCTCTGCTCAGTCACTTGCCCCTCACATCTTGGGAATAAAATAATAAAAACCAAGGAAGGCTCCAAGGAAAATAAATTCCCTATAAAACAAAATCGTAATAAATTCTAAAGACTATTTTGGAAATACCCAGAACACAAGCACAGATTTTCAAAGGTGACTTTTGAAATGGCAACCTTTCTTACATTACCATTACCATATTTCTGTTTCTTCTCTTGGCCTGAAATCTTGGTGACTAATATAAGTATCATTATATGTATCTGTACCTATTACATATAGAATCAGAAAAATACCCAGTATCATTATTATCAACATTACAGAAAATAGGTTTTTTCTTTCACAGTTCTTTTTCTGAGGCTAAACCTCATTGGGGATGCATAGTCAAATAACTAAAGGAACAAATATACAACGGGAACTTGATAAGAAAAGCTACTTACCGCCACTCTCAACAATTCCTTTTCTACTTGTTCCAGTTTATTCTGTTTAGACGCAGCAGAATAAAGAGCAGTGGCATAGCGACCTTCGATACCATATATCTGAACAGGTGGCTTTAAAATAAAGGGTGAGGTAGGGGAGGAAGGGAACATGATA
Organism: Eonycteris spelaea; assembly: GCA_003508835.1. Lineage (NCBI taxonomy): Eukaryota > Metazoa > Chordata > Mammalia > Chiroptera > Pteropodidae > Eonycteris > Eonycteris spelaea. The sequence continues at coordinate 14,471,132 of PUFA01000025.1, forward strand.
TCAGTTACGAAAATATGACAGTCAATAGTGGAACTGAATATTTATGATTTAAAAACTATATCTTGTATAGCACAAAAAAAGTCATCAAAGAGCTATCCTGAATGGCAATTCTCAAAACAAATTAGAAATATTTCCGTGGCTGGGTCACTCAATCTTCCAATTCCTCATTTTATAACAAGAGCCTTAGGAAACATGGTGCTAACGTCCCTTTCAGCGCCAACATTCAATGATGTTAATCCTGAGATAAGCTTCTGCTTCCTTTGAATGCAGTACTATTCAGTTCTAAGTATGGAAGGATTTTAAACACTGATAGCATGCAGTTTTGAACACCACAGAGCCAGGAAAAGAGGTATTTATGAAATACGTACAAGCATACTTTTATACATTTCATAATAATACTATAAATTTCCCTTAGAGTGCCTCATCAATATTCACTTCAGAGGAGCCCTTTAGCAATGAAAAGTGTCTAACGCTTGAATTATTTTTCTCAATAAACTGTAGGCCTTTTCCTATACACTCCCACACGTGGAACTGCATACGCTTAGTGGTGCTCAACGGCTGTAGCGAAACCACTTAGGCTCTGAAGAGACAGACTTAGTTCCAGTCCAGCTCTAGAACCAAGCTGAGTAACCTGGGTAAGTTTGCCGAGCCTCAGTTTCCTCTTTGGTAAAATGGGAAGATTGGCTACTTCCTATCACTGTTGTGGGGTTTTCAGAAATTCTCATATTTAAAGGTTATGTATGAGCCTGTCACACAGCAAGCATTCAACATCATTTCATTCCGTACCCTGCCCCCCCATGACACTTTGCAAATCACAGATCGTGCAGAAAGGTTTAGGCAGAAAACTGTACAAAGTCCGTGCCCTGGATGTATTGCTGTTTGACTCACACGTTCATCTGCTTCATAATTACAAAAGAATAAGTTGACCTACCCTCACAAGCTTGGCAAACGGCCTGACCACAGAGGTACTGAAGCATCGCACCTTTAAAAAATAAAGCAGATCAAGAGTTTACTTGGAGGATTTCTTTACTTGAACTAATAACAAGAAATTTTCAATTTGACTTTTAAATGGTTGGTTTGTTATATTTCTTTGTATCATTACATAGATTACATGTGGGTTAGCTTTTTTTTTTTATTACCTAGAAGTAAATTTCCCCACTGAGAATCATCCCAAGTTGCTTGGGAAACTGCCTTTTCACTAACTCTCTAGATTGCTAGGAACAGACTGAAGCAACCCACCAGTATGAAAAGGAAACATTCATTTTAATGAAGTACCTGTTTTTAAAAATTTCAGCAAGATTTTTGCATTTATACTATCACCCTTGAGCAGGATTGTAATAAAAAGTGAGATTCAGTCATGATTTGTAAAACATGAATCTTTTTAGAATCTAAACGCTATCTGAAGATTAACCCCTGAGTATTGCAGCAGAGTATGATGTGAGAACAGGCTGCAGTTCTGAGAGAAGGTCTGGTCTATCTAGGGAGTTGGAATCTGTAGTTAAAAATGCACCTGCAAGGGCACAGGTCACTTTCAAATAACTCCAGCTCTGCAGTGTACTAAATCAAAACTGGTTGTGAGACTTGAAAGACTTTTTAACACTTAGGGAAAAGTTATCTAAGCTATTAAAGGAAAGCAACGTGTATGTAGTATGAGGAGCAGGAACGTCCCAACTCCACCTTGTTTGAATCTGCGAGTTTGAATCTCAGTTCTACCCCTTACGGGCTGAGCAGCCGAGGACGAATCGTTTAACGTTTTCTGTCTCATTTCTCTTATAAAAATGTTAGATGTACTTTATAAATAGTCTTCGCATTACTAGTAACCGCTGATTGGTTTAATCTCAACGACAAAGATGCTGATTGGGAATGGGCCGGTTCCTTTACTCGCAATCCAGGGAAGCTGGGCCCCCATCTCCTGTGGCCCTCAAGCCTGCAGCTTCCTGCAGCTGCGCTCAGAGGACGCCGAGGTCAGGCACGCGCAGCACCGTGCCCGCTGCCCCGTGGACGTCCCCAGGTGGGGAAGGGGGGCCTCCTGAACCTCCTTGCGTCAACCCCACTCGCCGGGCCCCACGACCCTGAACGGCGGTCATGCTCCCCCAGCTGTAGCCCTGCACCGTGTTTCTAGGGGTCTGGTACGGGTCACCCCAGGAGAGATCCTCCCGATGCCTTTCAAGACCTCCATTCTCTCACCTGCCGGGACAGCCCGGACACTGCGGGCGCAGCCATCTTCTCCCGGGCGGCTGTAGGTCAAACCCGAGCTGGAAGAGACGCGAGAGCGCATGCGTGCGTCAGCGTAGCCGCGCGGTCCGCTGGGAAATGTAGGTTTAGCTCGTCAGGCCGCATGCGCAGAGACCTCCTTGGCTGGGAGTCGTAGTCCTTAGAAGCAGATGGAAAACTACAGGAGTCGGGGTGGGGTTAAGGGTTCAGCACCTGGAAATGAAATCCTGAGTAATTGACTAAGTGGCCCTTTCTGTAAAATGAATTTATTGTCCCTAGTAAAAAAATTTCCATGCAGGCAAATGCGGTGGCATTTGTTCCATTTCACATTCACCATTAACATCTTTACCGTTCTTCCAACTAAGCCAGTGCCTCTAGCTGCGTTACGAAAACGAACCTTAACAGCTCCAGCAGCGGACTCTACGTGCCCAGTACTTGGGACACGACTGCCCCTTCATCCCCGGGACCCAATACCATCTCGCCTGCGTGTAGCAATCATCCGTTGGACTGGCGTTTGAGCAAGTGTGACATTGAAACTGAGGACCCAGCACTAGCCTTGGCCAGTTTCTCAGCATTCATAAAAACAACCTATTTTTAACCTATTTCCCCCTAAATGGAGCTTGTTCTAGTTTTCCCTTCTGTACAGAATAGAATTGGCCGGCAGAGAACGGGGTTGGAGTTTCTTGGTGGCAATAATGGAGTCCTGTGGTCAATTAGAACTCCCCCCGCTCAGTTCTATTATAGGAACACAGATTAATTCCTAATTCACCCTTTAAAGTGCAGTTTTCTCAACATTACAAAAACCTTGTAAAAATGCAGAGAAGTAGAGGGAATGTAATTGCCCTCTTTCCGACCAGTGAGAGGCAGCTGTTGTCAGTATGTTTTCATGCCGTAGCCAGAACTGCCCAGACTTGAATCCAGTCCTTTCGGTGACCTTGGCCCAATCATATAAATTCTCTGTGCCTCAGTTTTCTCTTCTATTAAATGGGTGTTACATATAATAGTAACTGCCTTATAGGTTGTTAGGAAAAATAAGGAAATTAATATACATGTGCAGTATTTCGTAGAATTACCTAACAGAGCTACACTCAATAATCTTAGTTCTTCATTTTGTGTTTGTTTTTATTATAAATACAAACTCACGATCTGTATATAATTTAGTATACTGCCCTTTCCCTCAATACAAGATAAAAAAGGATACTAAATTATATATGGCTTGTGAATACATGCTTAAAATGTAATATAAGCATGTTTCCAAGTTGCATAATTTTCAAAAACATTGAGGAAAGAGTAAAGGTAGGGAACATAAAAAATGGGGTCACTTTAAGCAAGCTGCTGAAATTGTTAACATTATGAAAGTGAAGGCCTGAGGAAAGACCCCTTTCTTGTTCTAACTAGCCTGGAAACTTAATTTTTTTTTAACATTCCAGTCTTGTGTCAAAGCTTGGATATGCATCTGGACCTCCAGATAATACTCTAATTAGCCCCTAATGGACTCACGTATGCATTTACCTGACATCTATTATCCAGATCATTGAACGTGACCAGACCTCCTGCTGCCCATCTCCTAGACCACCTGGCATCCATCATCCTGTCTGCCCTCTGACCGATAACTGTCCTGGACCAATACTAGGGCTAAGATTACAGGACTGGTAATCTTCAAGAATGTGCTTTTTTACTATAAGAATTTTTGATGATTCTCTCTTCTTTGGAACACATTTAGGTTTGTTCCTAGCTGTGTTCCCAGTGTGCAAACTCTCAGACCCTTGAATACATCTCTATCATTTATTTCTAGCAAAGCCTCCAGACTCTTCTTGAGTTTGACAACTCATTTTAATGATGCAGAATAATCCATCAAGTGGATAGTCTGTAACTTTATTCATTGATTTTTTTAACGTAATTCAGATGGTTTTCGTTTTTTTTCCTCCCCACTTTAAATAATACTTCATCTCCTGAGAATCTTTAGACACAAACTTTCCTTTATACTTAGGATAACTTCCAAATAGATTTCCAGAACTGGCACAACTTGGTGACAGGGTGTTAGCATTTTAAAAGTCTTTGACGCATGAGGCCATGCTACTTTTCAAAAGTTTAAACGAATTTACACTTTCACTAGCAGTACATCAAAAAGCCTTGTTTCACTTCACTCTGGAGACAATTTTCAGAGGCTATTTTCAAATAAGTGGAACAGAAAGCATATTCATTATGCAACACATTTTATTGAGCACCAGTGATGTGCGAGCAGCTGTCCTATGCCCTGAAGTTACAGCAGGGTGCAAGACAAAATGCTTGCCTTCGTAGACTTTACATTCTATGTGAAACCAAATCATAAAACCTTTTTTTCAATGTGTGAGTATAAAAAGATGTAACACAAATCAAACATTCTGGAGCCAAATACACTTGGAAAACTCTAGACTCTTTATTGCATTGGTAAGAAATCATAAGTAAATTGTACAATTGCAAAGAAGCAGGGTGATGCCTTCTGTTTCATTTGCATTTATTCCCCAGCCCACTCCAGCCCATATTGCCAAAATAGTAGTCATGCTGAGTTTTAGGTCCACTCATGGTTGCACATATATGGTTTCATTTTTATTTTGAGTCTCAGGATATCTCGAAGATGTACACAGTCTGGCACTCCCCTATTTTATAGGTGGTGAAACTTCTCAGATCTCATGAGGCAGCTCATCTAGGAAACGGCAGTTCTGGGTCTCAAGATGAATTTTGTCCCATAGAAGAAGGAAAAAGACTTAGTACTCTGCTGTTATACTTTTATAGCATTTTCTATCTGAATAAACTTAACGCGTTTAAAAATTAGTTATTTTAACAGCTGAGACCCATGGAGTCAAAGGGACTTGCTCGAGGCCACAGGCCAGGGCTATAGTAATAGCAAAACCCAGACATTGAACCTCGACTTTTTTCTTTTATGCTGGCTTTCAATTCTAAACAAATATTTCTCACTGTTTTATTTTTTCTACTGAGGCACCATACGCCGGCATGGAAAACAACAGTGTGGTATCACGAGACCCTCCATTACATAAGCTTTAAGAGGTCAAGTGATTTTCCCTTTGACCCCAAAAGAACCTCTTTAAAACTCAGACATCTGGAGGAAGGTTATTGTGCAAAATGTTCACCACACTCACTTTAAAACAGCAAAAAACTGGTAATAAATGACAGGATAAGAAAATGGTTTTAAAAACGGCGCAATGTGCAACCATTACAATGAGATTTGCAAAAAGTATTTAATGACGTAGAAAAATATTTGATGACACCACGACAAAACCTACCAATTACATTCTGTATTTTTCTGCAATGAGCATGTGTCAGAAAAAAAGAAGGCCGCCACGATCCTGTCATTGAACTATACTGTGCCCCATAAAGGACAGACCCATTCACTCTAGTTTCTGCTAACACTCAGCTTCTGACATGAAGGCCAATTGCTTTCAATTGACAAGTGGCATAAAAAAAAAAAAATCAGGCTCCAAATTGGACCAGTGGACCTCCAGGTTTCCTTCCCAAGGCTGACTTCAATGTGGACTCCACCAGGCTGGAGGGTATTTTATTTTATTATTATTATTTTTTAATTTAATTTATAGCAGTAACATTGGTTAATAACATCACAGAACTTCAGGTGCACGACATGAGAACGCAACGTCTGAATAGTCTATTATGTGCTCACCGCCCAAAGTCCGTTTCTTTGCGTCACCATGTATTTGACCCCCTTTACCCGCTTACCTCCTACCTACCTTCCCTCTGATAACTACCGTTCTGTTGTCTGCATCTATGAGGGTTTTTTTGTTTTGTTTGTTCATCTGCTGCTTTCTGTTTTCTGTCCCACGCGAGTGAAATCATGATTCTTGTCCTTTTCTGCCTGACTTATTCCACTTAGCAAAACACTCTCAAGATGCATCCATGTTGCTGCGAATAGCAGGATCTCATCTTTTCGTGGCTGAGCGGTAGTATTCCATTGTGTAGGTGTGCCCCAGCTTCTTTATCTAACCATCCGTTGAAGGACACTTAGGTCGTGTCCAGGTCTTGGCTATTGGAAATAATGCTGTAATGAACAGAGGAATGCATAGCTCTTTAAGAATAAGTGTTTTCAAAAGTTTCAGGCAGATGCCCAGGGGAGGGATTGCTAGGTGTATGGCAGTTCTAGTCTTGATGTCTTGAGGAACCGCCATACTGTTTTCCAGAGTGGCTGCCCAATTTACATCCCACTAGTAGTGTGCTCATGTTCCCTTTTCCTGGAGGACATTATTATTATTATTATTATTATTTGCATTGCAGCATGCATGCTGTGAGTGGTACCTTCAGGGCAAAGGGTAGTAATAAGATTTTTCCTACACATTTTGTTCGCCTGAATAATGCCTGCATTATTCGTGGGTTTATATTCCAGAGCGAGTTCTGCATGACTCATCTGCTCTTTTCTTTTCTCCTTCAAGTTGATTTTGAGAACTGTACGTGGATACTTGATAGCAGGCCGGAGCCCCTTGGTGTCCCATGCCACAGGCCGACAGGCCCGATTTAAAATCGCTCTGTAACTTCTTCTTCCAGTTACCCTTAAAAACAGGGAAGTGGCTTGGGCTGCTTTCTACATAGGTTTTTGTGGCCTGTCCCTGCCACTCAGCAGAGGCCCCTGGGTTGGAACCGAATAAGCTTTGAACAACAACAAAAAAAGTGTTAAAGAGGACGGGCAATGGGACCACATGATGTTAAACTTTTTTTTTTTTTGCTATTAGAAATCTTGTATTTTATTTTTTCAAACCTATCATGCCGTGACTTCTCAGGGAATGGGCTCCAGCAGCTCAGCTTCTTTTCCATTCATTCGCACACAGTGAGCTGCTCTGGGGGGAGCAGGCTGGCGCTTCAGCTGAACCCCCAGGCACCTTTCTCTTTGGCTTCCTTCTTTTTCTGAGGATTCTTCTTCGCGTTTCGGGAAGCTGTCTTGGCTCTTAGAGTGCTTACGTGACCAGTACCTACATTTCTTCTCTCAGCAAAACTGCCCGTAACTCGTTTGTTTGCCACAATGCCAAGCGCGTGCTGGTGACGCTGTAAACTCCTCCCGTTGGCCCATGGTAGCATTTGCGGCGCGTCCCTTTTTTAATAGCGCCCCTTCTCTGGATGTCTCCAATATCACCTTCCTTGTCGATTTGCATGCACGTGGCGGAAGGAACAACTCCATGTTTTCTAAAAGGCCCAGAGAACACATGGCGGGGGGCCTCTCCTCTACCCCTCTGTGTTGGTCATTTTGGCAAGTGACTGGACGATGCCGGTTCCCGACGAAAGGGAGTTAGTTTATCCTTAGGATTTGGTGCAGAGGAAAAGAGTCAATAAAACAAAACACCTAACAGATGGCTTGGTGGTGGTTTTTTTTTTTTTGTTTTTTTTGAGTCCTTGGAGAAAGCTGCATTTGGAGGGTCCACAGCAGTATTGACCACCGGGATCTGGAAGGCGACAGAGGGAGGACCTGGCCCTGGTGAAACTGGTCACCTGCCTCCCTCCCCTTCTCCAGGCCTGCAGGTCGCACTCACTCACCTTGAAGCGGTCACCGCGTCAGTGCTCAAGGCCACGCTGCTTGCTCAGCTTCTGAAGGACGGTCTTGCCACTAGAGGGAGCTGTCTCCTCACGCTGTCCACAGCCTCTGGCCTTGGCATTCATTTCTTTCTAGAGCCTTCCCGGTTCAGACCTCCGTGTGGGTGCTCACACAGGCGAGTAAGAATCAGAGCATTGTGAGACTGGTCAACAAGACGACCGATCCCTGAGAGATGCTCCAATCCAGGCTCCTTGAGTTTCAGGGACAAGGTACAGTTTCTTGTTGCCGTCCACGGCCTCGGCCCAAGCCAGTCTTAGAGACTTTAGTAACTGCTCTTCTAGCATTCTCTCCGCTCCGCACTGGCCCCCACAGCAACCCCGGTTTTGCTCATCATGACCACTTTTGGCATTTGCCTCCACAGGTTCCACAGAAAAATTGCTGCTGGGTTGGAGAAAACCTAAGACTTCCTTATCAAGGCCCTTTTGGCTAGGTTTGGGGCAGTTCAGCATGCTCTGCCATTAAGTGGATGCCTTATTCTGGGAGGTGGCAGTGACAGGAAGAACCAGCAAATGATAAATACGGACATTCTCGTGTTGGTTGATTTGGTAAAAGATGTCAGCTGTACATTGAGACCGGCAAACGCGTGAACAGGACAGGACGTTAGGTGCCCCTTCCGATGTGACGAAGTGCTCTGCAGGTGCCGGCCGCTGGCTTTGATTTGGTGGTCTCGCCCAGGCCTTGGGGCCTGGGGGCCTCTGTCGCTGGGGTTTGGTCCTTACCCATTGTTCCCGTAGAGATGAGCCCGGCTCTTCAGCCCCACAGCCCGGCTTGGAGTCCCAGCCCTGCCCTGCTACTCACCAGCTGTGTGCCTTGGGTGAGTTCCCTACCCTCCGTGCCTCGGTTTCCCCACCTGGAGGGTGGAGGTAAGAACACTACGGAGCATGTGAGTTAGCACCCGAAAAGTGTTTATAGCGCAGTGCTGGCAACAAGTCGGTGCAGGACGAAGGCCAGGTGTCACCTTCCTCAGGAGGGTTGGCCCCTCCACAAACCTGGGGCATTCCTCACTGTGGAATTTTAATTCTGGTTTTTCTCTCCCCCTTGAGCTGTGGGTCATAAAGTGCAACAGAGCTTCATTTTGTCTTCTGAAAGCTGGAAAGTCGATATTGTCCTACCAGTCCCATTTCTGAGGCGCTTGTCTGCAGGGTGAGCCGAAGGGGGTCTGTCCATCTGGGACTTTACCAGGGGAAGACAGACTGGTGGTTTCAGGACAATCAGCTCTCAGGATATACCGGTAACGAAGCAAGCGTTGAACTCCGTTGACTTAAAAAAAGGGGGGGGGGGGAGGAGGAGTATTTATACTTGGTGAGTATAAAATAAAAATGTGAGAACAGTAGAGGCGTTGTAGGAGTTCGGCGTGAAAAAGGAAATTATATGGTAAGGAAAAAAAAGGAAATTATACATTTTGTTCCTTTACACAATTATTTAGCTGTAGTAAAAGCAAAAGCAAAAGTCGGGGCCGGGACACGCTCCCAGAATGGGGGCCGTGTGGGGTGCACGTGGAGCTGGCTATGCCCAGCGGAGGGATGCGTTGGTTCTTCCCGGACCCCGCAGTGAGATGCACCGCTCAAGAAACTGTTGAGAAAACTTGGTGGCAGAGCAATCACCTGGTTGCTTTTCTCTCAGGGAAGAAGCACACAGACAGGAATGCTTGCTCCGAGGTCCTCCGTAGCTCAGGCTCTTTTGGGGCATGCAGGTTTATAAGAAGAAGATGGCAGAGGACAGCCAGCCCAGTGGTCACAGCTCACCGCAGGCAGCAGAGGCTGGGAACGGTGGAGACGAGGTGTCTTGAGAATAAAGGAGTCTTTTTCCACCCCTGCGTTTAAAGGCAGTCACAGTTTCTGTAGCATAAGAATTACGGTGACCTTGTGGATGGCCCCTGTGACCAGGGACGGTAAGGAATACTGAGGCTTTTCATTTTGCTGAGTACCGACCTCCTGGGGGAGGTTGGGCTGTGACATAGTTCTGTGCATAAAATTGCAAGGCTGGATAAAAGCACTATCTATTCTGAGTTTTTAAGCAGTGGGGGGAGTTACTAGTGGGTGGTCTTTGGAGACTAAGGCCAAATCTGCAAGAAAACAGTGTAGTTCAGACCATCTGTATTGCGTGGCTTGAAATAGGATAGAAAGACCATCCATCCATCCATCCATCCGTCCATCCATTCATTCACACAAGCATTCATTCCTTTAACTTGGGTTCGTGCGGAGTTGGAGATCATGATAGATGCTACAGGGGATAAAAGCAATCGGGACTGGCCCTGTCTTGAGGGAGCTGCTGAATCAATTTTTGCCTAAAAATCACCTTTTCTTTTGCTCTCTTCAGAGAATAAATCGGTAGGGGTGTTCATCTAAAAAATCAAACTAAATTGCACATCGTTTTAATCAACGGGGCTTTCTGAAATGGATACGTCTTTTACACTCGTAGGCATTCCTTCTGTAACTCTGAGCCCCAGAGACAACTACGCTCCTCCTCATATCCTGACAATTCATTGAAACACACGAGGGAAAGAAATGGTAAAAAGAAATGATCCCAGAAGGCAGAGCATCACCGCCTGGTTCTCGCCGCGGCTGTTCGTCAGAAAGGAAGTTGGTGCTGCCTCAGTGGTGCTGGGTCGAGCTGGTCCACTTGACGTCGTGACATCGAGGACCCTGTCCTTTCCTCTCGCGATCCGTGACAGCGCTGTGTGCTCTGGAATCGGTGGAGTTTACGTGACCCAGGTTTGTTGACGTTGCTGAGGCATGGAAATTTTTCTTATTTGTGTTCCAACTCCAAGGGTTTCCTGAGAACAGTCCAGAAGTAGTCTTTCCCCGGAAGTAGCCATCAATTCTGGCTGCGAATTGAACTCGGCTGTGGAACGTAAGAACTACAGATGTACACTGAGGATGTACGAATTAGAGTCTGCGTGTCTATTTTACTTTGAGTTAAGTCTCGAGCTTGCATAGTCAATGATCGGATGGGGATCTATGACGGAAGACTATGCTGCTGTTTACAATCATGGTGAGGAAGAATTTGCTGAGCTGAGAAAATATCCATAATGTATTTCTAAGTTTACAAAGGCAGGCTCAAAGAGTATTCACTGTATGATATGATGATATTTTTAAAAATAATCACATATTTGTATGCATCATACAAAAGGCCAAAAGGAACTGCTCAAGTGGGTCAATGTGGTAACCTCTGAGCAGTGATTTTTGTTTACCTTTTCCTTGTTTTTTTTTTTTTCTGTGTTTTCTAAAGTTTTATGCATCAGTCATATATTGCTTTTATACTGAGGAAAAATTCCCTCATAGACATTACCATAAAATGTCATTTTAAGGGACAACATGATGAAGAGGTACAAAGAAGCTAGATACATGTGGTGGCTTCGCCCATCTATCCATTCATCTATCCCTAATTTTTAATTAGCCTTTTCAATGTTTTCCATTAATTTTATTTAGTCTTTATTTATTTATTTATTTGTTTGTTTATTTATTTATTAAGAAAGAAATGTCTTAAGCACACGCCATGTGCCTGGCACTCACCGTTGTAGGCACTTGGGGTGCAGAAGCTCAGTTTTCTTAAGCCCAGTGCTGTGAGTCTCACACTTCGGCTGTGGGGCTCTGTGATGTAGTTTCAGGTAGCGCCTGGGAATTTCTTGTTTTAAAGAGCACCCCAGTGTGGTTCTGACTACTTGGTACCAACCACCCTTTGAGAACCTGCAAAGAGTGGGCACTTGAGCTTAAAGACCGTAGAGTCTAAAGATGATGAAAAATGGTGGAATGTGAAAACCTGGTTTGTGGGTTCCATCGTGGAATCTTGACTAAGTTCCCCTAGGCTGTCCCCGGATCCATGATTCCTAGCTGCACTGTCTTATTTTAGACTGTGCCATGTCTAAATGGGATGACAAGTAAAATATACCCAGCCAGGTTGCCAGCATCCTTGAAGGTCATTAAAAGGGGCAAACATCTTCCTTCCTAAGGACAGTCAGAGAGCGATAGCGCAGGAAGTAATAGTAATATTGAGAGCAGCCACTACTCAGTTGTGCTCCTTTACAGTCATTTACTCACTTAATCCTCTCGAAACCCCATACATCACGTAGACGCAAAATCATCCCCATTTTACAGCTGGGGAACCTGAGGTTTAGAGAGCTCAATTAACAAGCTCATGATTACCTGGCCAGTCAGTTGGCCTGTCCGCAAAGGCTCTGGACCCAACTACTGTATTACCCAGCCCCAAACTCTACTGGTGGCCGCTGCTCAACCGCTAGACTGTGAGGCGATCTCTAGGCCTCAAGAATATTGACCAGCGTCAGGCAGGCGGCTGCTCGGTGGCCCCGGCTGAATGTTCCCTGATGCGAAATTATTATTTAACTTCAACCTTCGAAAACTGTGCCCTTCATGGTCTCAGCCGGGACAAAGTTAAAAAACACTTGATAAAATGCATAAAACACAGCCAGCAGCATATTTCCAAATCACGTTGTAAGCCGGGCAGCGTTCTCTTGCACGCACAGTCCTGGGGCCAGAGCAGGTGAGAGCACCCCACGGAAGTGTGTGGGCGAGGGGTCCGCGGGGCCAGGGACGGCTGGGGGGTTCAGGAGGCCCGTCCGCTGCAGTGGGGACGGCTGGGGGACGGCTCAGGGAATTTGGGCGCAGTGACAATAATGCAGGGAAATTTACTGCAGGTTTTGCTCAGTCGCAACCTCATGTTTGAAAGAAAACTTATCTTCTACCCTAGCCCCACACGTTTTTCTTTTTTTTTCACTCTTTTGCAACACTATGACGTGTCATTCTTATTCTTTCACTCTTTTATTTTATTGAGATACAACCTCTATACCGTAAAATTCATGTGCCCTTTCAAAAGGTACATTTCAGTGGTTTTTAGTACATCCACCGGATTGTGCAACTATCATCACTATCTAATTCAAGAATATTTTTATCGGGCCAGAAAGAACCTCCATATCCATTACCAGTCACATTTCACACTCTCTCCTTCCCACTGCCCCTGGCCAATTATGATGATTTTTAATGGTTGTATCTTTTCCCTTCAATGAGATTACAAGAGAACAGGGAACTCGTCGTTTTTCCTGGAGCAAAGTAGGTCCTTAGTCAGTGTTTTTTCTTGGTGATAAAGCTCTCAGCCTTACGACCTTCCGCATTTTTTTCCCAGTCTGTGCGATAATTTTTAAATTATATGAAATGACTGGAAGTAGAAAACATACCCCCCATACACCCCCATACACTCACACATTTAAGAAAACCTGAACTCAGAGGTGTCTTGTCAACCAGGTCAATGTTTTATTGGTCTTATTTTTAAATGCAGTTTGATTTCGGGAAAGACAAGGACATCTTGGGTCTTATATTGTAACACGAACATGACGGTTCGGTGATTGATTATTCTGTGTTTTTCCAGCTCATAAAAATACAACGAGGAAATTAACAACTTGGACTGTGGAAAAAGAGAAGTAATACTGAAACTCTGACGTGTTAGCCGGGTCCGAACTGGTTTGTTTACAAAGCGAAAAGCAGGTCACACATAGGCTGAGACGTGGCTGCCGCCAGGCCTGGGCATCCACAAACTCAGCCCCCTCTCATTGGCAGCACACGAAAGCTAAAGATAATCCCCTAATCCTGTGGCCTTTTTTTTAATCCATGGAATGGGCTTCGCAGATCACATTTTTTACTTGGAGTCACACACTCTCTGGAGATACAAATATTTTGTTGACGCCTGCAGTATCTAGGGAAAACCTTTTCAAAATGAATGTCTGCAGTGCTTACTGCAAATAAAGACAGCTTTGTCTCTGTCCACCCCCAACTTCCACTTCTTTTTAAATTCAAATAGTGGAAGCTCATGTGCCAACTTGTCCTCTGATCAATGAGAGTACGCGATTCAGTGCACTGCCGCAAAGTGGGAGCAATTCAAATGTCTGTCAGTGGATGAGCGGATGAACAAAACGTGGTCTATCCATTCAACGGAATATTATTCAGCCATCAAAAGGAATGAAGTACTGCCACATGCTGCCACATGGGCAGACCTTGAAAAACGGGGAAAGAAACCAGACAAAAAGCCACAGAGTGTATGATTTCATTTCCAGAAAATGTCTACAAAGAGGTAAATCCATAGAGACAGGAAGCAGATCAGTGGTTGGCAAAGGCTGAGGGGGAGTGACTGCTAATAGTTATGGGATTTCTTTCTTGGGCGACAAAACTATTCTGGCATTACGTAGTGGGGTTGGTTGCACAACTGCGTGAATATGCTAAAACTGCTAAATTGTATCCTTTAAGAGGGCGATGTTATGGTATGTAAGTCATATCTTGTTTTAAAAAGTTAAAGAAAAAAAAATTTGCTGCAAAGCCTCCAAGGAGTTAAAAGTAAGAGTGAGAGGGGGAAACTCTGATCTTATTTTGTGGGCGCCTGTGCTCGAGATGGCTCAGCAGCATCCTCTGCCAGACACTTGCTAGACAAACCCTCCCTGGCCTCGTCGCCGCAGCACTCGGTTTCAGGCCTTTATCGTCGCTGCCTGGATCCATGGAACTAAGGAGTTTTGATGGCTGGAAAGGACCGTAGAGATTCTAGTTCAAACCTCTCACTAGTCCCAGTGGTATGCTCTGTTCAAAGTTGCCTCGTAAGTGGCTGACCTGCACCCAAACCCCGCGTTCTCACACTTGACACTTTTGGAAATTGTTTTCCTCCTTCTCCTCAGTCTCTCGCTGTTCAAGTATGACTGTGCATCCCACAGATCTTAATCTTCCAAAACAAAGATCTTATGTCATGTCCTTGCTCAAAAAAACTTTCAGTAGCTCCATATGCCCTCTGTCTCCTACCAGCTCTCACCTCCCACGTTCCCTACAGGAACTGTCTTTGCTGGCCTAACACGGAGTGTACTTTACAAGATCACGCCTTTGTTCACATTTTGTTACTAAACTTTTTATATGTTTATGCCTTCATTCCTTGGCTAAATCCCATGCTTCTCGAAGACTGGTATCATGTCTTATGCATCTTTGACCTTGGGACGCAGGGCACAATGCAGTTCCTTGAACTTGGTAAGGCTCAGGAAATAGCCCAGTTGATTCCATTCAAGACTACGGCTAGTCTTTGCCCCATATAAATCCAAGGTGTATCTTAGTTCTAGCGAGTGACATGTGGCTATTTGGTGCCTCATCTGTTCTGTTGGAAGACAAAGAGTGAGTTTAATTTTGGGGTATAATCTGGACATAAAGATTCTAGAAAACTTTCATGCGATCAGATTTAATCTCAAAAGGACGAAACTGTTGGAGGATGGTGGTCAAAAGATACACACTTCCAGTTACAAGATAAATAAGAGCTAGAGCGATGTGAAGTGCAATGCACGGCTGTAGTTAACACTGCTGGATAAATGACACATGGATGGTATATGGTTGAAAGGGTAAACCCTGAGTGCTCATCACAAGGAGACTTTTTTTTTTTTTTCTTTTTCGTTTTTTTTATTGTACCTGTATGAGGAGATGGATGTTAGCGGAACCTATTATGATGATGATCATCTCACAGTATATGTAAGTTGAACCATCATGCTGTACATCCTAAACATATACAGTGTTGTATGTCAATTATTTCTCAATAAAGGTGGAAAACAAAACGAAACAAAAAGGCCAAACTCGCTGACTTCAAAAAAAGTAACCAAACATTATTTTCAAAATAAACTTTTTAGTCATTGCAGAAGCAATTTGGGTTCATTGTAGAAGGTTCAGAGAATCCTGAGAAAGTTCCAGAAAGGTAAAGAAGATAAAACGCACCCATAATCTTGGCCCCTGGGGAATATCCATCGAGCATCTTTGTTTATGGAGCCCTTTTTCTATGCGCGCATATACACCACAGATACATTGTTTACAAAACCGAGCTTCTGCCCTGCATGCTGTTTTGTAACCCGCTTTCAACTTACATGAAAAATGAAAAATGTAATGGCCCTGCATTGGGTGGGAAGAGTTTTGCTGCCGTCAAGTCAAATGATTCATTCTGATGACATGGAGAAAGAGCGACTCAATATTTGTTTTGCTTCTTTGCTTTTCTTGGTGCCGGAAAGGGTAAAAGAGACAGAGCAGGGAGAGTTCTGAGAACTAGGGAACAAACACCTTTTCAGCTCCCGATTCCCTGGGGGCGGGAATGGGAGGGGACACTGTGTCACCATTCTGGGTGTCCTCTCGTCAGCTCTGTGAAGGAATTGGCTAAGGCGTCCGTCCATTAAGGTTTGTTCCTAGCTCTAGGATTTCGTGACCTTTGAAGTTTCTCCCTGTCCGTTCTTCGTCCTTGGATATCTCAGAGCCTTCTACGTGCTCCAGAAGGCAGAGAATGGAACTGCTTTTTCCCTGGTTGATGCCATCACAGCGCCTGGCAAAGGACTGGCACTCCATAAATATTTGTTAACGAATGAATGGGTAAGACGCCCATGAAATGATATCCTTTGTCACTAACATCATTAGGTCTTTTTCTGGAAGCACCATATAGGAATTCTATATTTAAGTTCCTGGAATTGGGATAAAAACACAAGTAAGCAACATCGTATGTTAATTGACTAATGGAAAGCGTTTCTCTGTTGTCAGGATTCCATTTTGTTCTTCCTGTTGTCCCATTAGGGAGATATGACCATTTCCTTTCCACAGGTAAATGGATGGGCATGTTCTTCTACTGTGCTCTTATGCCTCATTATTTCTTTATTTCAGGCACCCATATTCTCTTTGGTTGGAAAAGTCACTCTGCAATCACTCAGGCAAGCTCTAAGCAGTTCTCAAACGTCAGTGTTTTTCAACAATTGCCTGGGGCTTAGCCATCCCCGTTTAAAATAATCATTCAGGGTGATTTTGATGCAGGTTGTCTGAAAAGCATACTTGGAAGGACACTAGCTTGAAATATTTTAGATTCAGTAATTTGTCAAGCAGATGAGGTGGCCATTATAAGGCCAGTAGGATCTTCGTTGAGCATCAGCTTGCCCAAGCTATGGTTTCCAAGGAGACGAGAGGACAATATAATAGTTCATGTTCATTATGGGTTTGCCATGCCAAGAGCTTTTGTTTGTGCTTCGCATACATTATCTTCTTTAATTCTTTTAGGAGCCCTGTGGGCTAGGTTCTATTATCGCCTCCATTACACAAGGAAACTGAGGCTCAGACAAGTAGTCTAGCTTATCTACAATCAGATGAGGTTGACAACAGGATTGATCAAGGCCTGATACGGCCGGGTTAAGGAAGCTGAACTCTGCGTGACTTTTATAGCAGCTGGGGGAAGCTGGTGAGTATCACTGGTTGATCGGGAGAGTCATTTGTATTCTGGCTTCTACATTCATGTCCTTTCCCCTGGGTAGATTGCTCTTGGTGATTGTGAAACTGGAAAACAAAATAAAATCGTGAAATTCACATCATGTTCCTTTCTTCTCGGGGATGGGACCAGCTCTAGAACCAGCTCCTGCCATATTCTGAACCTGATGTTATTTTACCCCCAAACTGCGCCATTTTATCTGGGAAATTCGAACGCGACTACTCACCAGCTATTTTAAGGTATTAAGGAATTACTGTGTGTGTGTGTTTTAATTTTTATTTTGAGTGTGATATTGGTATTTTGGTAATGTTAAAAAAAAAAGTGCCTGTGTTTTCGAGCTATATACTACTGAAATATGCACAGATGAAATGCTAGACGGTTTTGGATTTGCTTCAAAGTAATCCACTTTGGGGAGGGGGGAGATGAAACATGATCAGTTTTCGGGTGCTAATTGCGGAAGCTGGCCGATGGACACGTCGGGGTTTATTATCCGATCGCCTTTGGTGTTGTATGCTTGAACATTTTCATAATAAAGAGTAAAAAGTAATTACCTGTCTCGTGTTCCTTCCAGTCTGTAAGTGGATTTACCAAGTTTAACTAAAGCAACTCAAAATTAATGATAGATTAATATGTGGTTGCTGCAAAAGAGCACTTCATTTTTTTAGCAAGGATCTTCAGTGTCTTAATCCAAAGAAGCAAATATTTTAGAAGTTTCAGGCATTACCTTGACCTGATAAGGGAAGTATTTTATATCAGCCTGAACTTTCTCGTTCCCTATTATACTTGTGTGTAGAATTGTTCCTGATTCCTGAGTTTGGGGACACTTTTGATAATCGCTACCTCTTCTTTTCTAATAATCCTTTATAATGCTAACCTAAAAATAAAAAGGCTTTTCAGAGTGATAGGAAACAAGCATTTATTGAAATCAATAATAGTAACTATTTGGGATGCACTGATTCAGGCAGAAGCCCAAATAGTGTTCCTCTTAGGAACAAAGGCAAAGGATCTTTATAAGAAAGGGAAGGTGAACAGTTACATCAACAGAAGGAGGCATTTCTATTGGTGTGGATAAGCTAACGTGGTGACACTGATTCTAAACAATGTTTTTAATTTTCAGTGCAGTCGTCATCAGTCCAGTAGTCACAATAACTGCTTTCTTGTTATCCTTGCAAACAGTTCTTTGAGAAACAAGGTTGCTTAGGCCCAGTCCAAAGATTACTTTGTCCTGTTTTTAACGTTCTAAGGTTTGAGGTATAAGACCTGCAATGCAGTTGCTCCGGCATGGCAGCTCCTGCTCCTTTTTAAAGCGGCTCGGTTTCTATTACTGTTTACAATGAGGATGTGGTGTTGCATAACATTCAAAATGCTTTCAGTCGTGGCTCTTAGACACTTGTTACTTTTCTGTGAGTAGACAGTTCATGTTATTAAATATGGGAACAAGTAGGGGTTCCAAGAGGCTCACTGGGTTGAGTTATTGGACTGATTAATGAATCCTTTCATTTGTCCATCTCTCCTGCAAACAGGCAGCTCGCATTGAGCACCGACTACATATCTGATATGGTGCTGGGTTGACACGGTACAGAGATGCATAAACCGGTGCCTGACTTTGAGGTGCTCACATTTTAGGAGGGAAAACAGTGTGCTAAGTGAGTAAATCTGCATTTGAGGGCTTCTTGGATCTGAGACTAAACACTGCATCCTGCAAAATAAGCAGCAGTTCATCACATACCTAATTAACATCGCTATCAGGACCAGAACCCAGGGATCCTGCCATCCGTCTGGTCCAGCACAATTTCTGTGTTGTAATTGCATTTCTCTTTTTTCAACTGAAATCCTTTTTTTTTTTTTGGTTCCTTATAATGCCTGCAGGATTTTTCTTAAAGCCTTACAATGATACTGTTATCTACACTGCACAAAATAAAGCCGACTGCTTTGTTGGGGATGCAGGGAGCAATAGGCTGCTGGGAAGGAATGGGCGGCAGGCAGAATGATGACCAGGGACTGGTCCCTTCTAGGTATAGCCCAGGGGCGTGTCTGTTCGGCTGTGACACAAATCACTGCATCCTCGCACTCTGATGACTTTCATGGTGACTGACGATGTGGAGAACCTCACTCATGTTTACCTGTTCTGCAGCCATTACTCACCTCTTCCCACACACCCCCACACTTGCACACAAAGCCACAGAGCGACTTAAAAATTTTTTTCTTTAAAAATCCTTCCCCCAACCCATTTTAAAATGTCAAGTGTTTCAGTTTTGAGAAAAAAAGAAAGCATGACTCATGACAGGCTGACAAACAACTATCTGGAGGTACGGTGGTGAGTCACGCCTCCGAGATCTGCCTTTATGTTGTAAAAAGGGCCCAGGATTGAAGGAGCATCATGGGACCAGCCAGTAAAATTCCACTACTTGCTAAGGCCGTTTGGGAGGTAATTAAAAAACCCTGGGCTTTTTCCAGCCCCAATCTAGTGTAGGATTCTGGGTGCCCTCCAGGTATATTGATCTATACAGGCAATCAGGAAGAATGATTGTTAATAACTGGAATAAAACCATTATTATCTTTCCATGCCCACTGCCATGCTGAACCAGCCCCGCTTGCTTCTGCGAGCCAGTGAGACTGCTGGATTTTCTTGAAGGGTATTGGGTTGCTAAGCAACAGCGCTGGCAGCATCCATCATGCCCAGCAATGTCAGCACCAGAGTGCGGCCTGTGGAGCATGCTTGCTCCCCTCCCCCCAGCTTCTCCTTGGAGCCCCACCCCTATGAAAAATGCTAATTTGCATCTTGGGGACAGGAGCTGTGCCAGGTGATTCTGTGTATAAAACACCACAGTGCAGCACACGAAGCACAAATATTGTTTTTGGTTGCAAAACAGGGCATGTGACAGAACTGAAAAAAGAGACTCATTTGTGTACACTGCTCGTATAAGGAGGATAGACATAATTTAAAAGCCTGTGTGTCAAATAACCTGGTGTGTTCCGCCTTTAAATCATTTTTCTCTCTCTGCCCTACAGCATCTTATTTATACTCTGGTCTGTCCATATCTATCTCCCTCCCTTTGTTCTGTGGTCTCCTGGGTGATGGAGTTATTGTTTGTGTGTGGGGCTGTGTGGACAAAAGGGAGCCTATTTCTAAATGGGAGACAGCCCTGTGGTTAACGGTTGGAGGCTGCTGTTTACAAGGCCTGTCACCGTGGCAATTTTGCTCCTGAAGGGCTCATTTTCTGGGCGGGGTCTCCACCTGGGCACCCTCTGTCTGGGCCTTTTACTTCCTTTTGAGGGGCAGCAGGCTGAGGAAGCCGGTCAGGTGCCGGAGGGAGAGTGGTAGGCAGGAAAGAGTGTCAGCTTTGGGGTAGGACAGACCTAGATCCGTATCCTTTCTCTTTTCCAACCAGCTCGGGCATCTTGGCAAATTACTCTCCATTTAACATTTACAAGAATGTTAAAAAAAAAAAAAAACACCCCACCTCATCGGGTTATTGGGAGGGCTGAGTGTGATAATGCATCAACATGCCTGGTCCACAGTGTGTTTATGAAACGGCAGATGTTACAAAGATCGAGGGAATCACAGATGATGCCCAGTTGGAAGGGTGTTTAAGACGTCGCCTGGTTCAGCCCAGCGGATAAGCAAGGCAGGTGCCAGCTGACTGCCAAAGGCTATACCTGGTTGACCCTTGGTAACAAAGTTGGGTCACAGTGCACAGGCTCCTGGCCCAATCGCCTTTCTCCGGGGCCCATTACGATATCTGCTTCTTCCTTAAAGTTATCTCTTGGCTTTGGGACTAATGTCCCTCTTTATTATAAGCAAACGAGGCTGGCTATCAGGAACCTTTGGCCAACTGCAGGATTCTGGTGGTGATTAAGACCTGAAATTTGACGGGAAGCCTGGCGAAGCTGAGGATGTGCCCGGGAGCCCGGGAGGATGCTTCGCTGATTCTCCTCTGGCAGCTCCGTCATGCTTTATGTGACCTTTGCTCTGAAGCCGTTAAGCAAGAGCTATGTCTGTAGCCCAACTGAAACTAAGATGTTAAACAGGAAATACGTAGGATGCCTTCTCTGAAGGTGACTTTCTAATTTTAAAACCATAACCGCCAAAGATTGTTGGTGGCACAAGTCCTCAGTTATTACCAGAGATGCTATTTTATACATGGAAAGAACTCCCTGCTCCCAAAATCTACACCATTCTCTCTTAGAGAAACCACGCCCCGGGAAGGAAAACGTGAAGGAAAACACCTGGTCTGGTGTTCCCGGCAAGGGAAGAGCAGAGCAGACAGTCCTCAACTCTAGCTGAGGCGGCCGTGTCCTGTGGTCCAGCTGGGCATGCCTTTTTAGGAGCCTGGGACTAGGGACAAGGGATTGGTCCAGGTTTGCTCTGGGTCAGAGGTGTGTGAGAAGACTGATAGGCAAAGGGAATTTGCAGGAGACAGACAGGAAACCCTGACGGTGAGGGGTGGCGATGCATCGGTGGCCGAGACCCATCCGGAGAGCCACCAGAGGCGGTCAGGGAATTCCTCTCCTCCTCCTGTTCCCACTGAAAGGTGCGTTGGGACACCAACCATGACAAAGTGGGAAAGCTTCCTCCAAGGACAAGAAAAGTCATCCACTAGTGGTGACTTAGAGTCTAGAGTCAGTAAACACACACACACACACACACACACACACACACACACACACACACCCCTAGAAAAATGGTCAAAAACAGGAGCCAGATCTGCCGACTTTCCGTCCTGGCTTTATCATTTGGCTGTGTTACTTCGAGCGAGTCATACAACCTCTCGGGGCCTCAGTTTTCTCATCAGAAAACTAGGGATAATAATATATACCTTCAGGGTTACTTTGAAATAAATGCGGTAATCCGTGTAAAACACTTTGTACAGAACAGAACACTGTGGAACTGTTAACTCTTTTTGTTGTTAGGGCCTGATCTCTCTCTTTAGCTACAGGTTAGAGATGATAGGGGATCATAAGAAACCCCAATTCTACCCAAAATGTGAGAGCTTTTTCACTCAACCAGAGAGAAGTGGTCTGCGGAAAACTCACCATTGTGACCTCCAGGGCACAGTCCAGCTCGCTGGGGAGAATTACTGTCTCTTCAACCTGCCAACCATTCCCTTCTGTGAGGTGGCCCAGGGCATAGCACAGGGCACAAGAAGTAGGAGCTGCACCCAGTGATTAAACTGGTTCTGCTATAAGAGAGATGTGACTTTGAAGGGAAGCTTATGTGGGTTCCTGGGGCAGGGCAAAGGTGGGAGCAACTCTCTCAGACCCCCGCTCTTAGCACACCTTCTCAACACTGCTTGGCAGCCAGGACCCCAGCCAACTAGCACAACCGTGGGACCTGATGCAGGTGCATAGCTGCTCACCTGGTGATGTGGCTCGATGAATGGCTACTGACTCCTGGGACCAGAGATGGGCCCTTAAAGCAGCCAGACTATTTTCTCAACCAGGTGGGGTGATGAGGGTGTGGAATGGAGAATACCTCTACTCTCAGGAATGCAGGGAGAGACTCTCTCTCCACTGCATCCCCTGCCCCCTCCATCTTAAGTGAAAAGTATTTTCTCTTCCTTCTCTGCACTTTCCTCTTCCTTCAACCAAACATCATGTCTAGGCTGTAAAAACAGTGCCAGGAAAACCTCTTCACATCTCTGTGGGCTGGAAAAATGATGGGATAAGTGAACTACATTACCTGATGATACTTCTGCTGCAAAATCTCATGATGTTCTGGATGAACTATCACGTACAGCCTTTTAAGTGCAGATCCAAGCTATAAGAAAGCAAAGGAAATCTCCAGTGGCCGAACAGTGGCACCCTGGGTACGGGTGGTGAGTACAGGCTGATTTTCATAATCTGGACACTTGGCTTTGAAAATTCACCCAGGACATTTGTGTGGTAGCCAGTTTGGTGATATTATGAGTAGTGCTGCTTTGAACATTGTACGTGCATTAATTTTGCTTGAATATAAGACATTTCTGTTGGACAAATACCTAAGAGAAAAATTATTGCATCTTACGTATGCATTAATTCAGATTTGGAGGATTCTGCTAAGTAGTTTTTCAGAGTGATTAACCATTTTAAATTTCCAGGGTATAAACATTCCAGTTGCTCCACAACAATTGATATTGTTTTTTCTTCTCCACCTCCTTTTAGCCATTCTGGTTGGATTTTTGTTTCCATGATAACTAGTGAGAGTGAACACTTTTTCATAAGTATTTAAATGTGGTGATTTGGCATATGCTTTTGTGAAATGCCTGTTCAAGTACTTTGTTCATTTTTCCATTTTTTTCTTAATGATTTATATCGAAAATATAAATCTTTGCCAGGTATATTATTGCAAATAGCTTTTTCTGTTCTATCACTTGCCTTTGCACTCTCTTGGTAGTGTTTTTTTTGATGAATGGATGTCTTTGATTTTAATAAAGCCAATTATCAGGATTAGTACTTATAGTCATTGCTTTATGCAACCAATTTAAGAAATGTTGGTTTACTCCAGAGTAATAAAGGTATTTTCCTATGAGTTATTTCAGAAGCTTTATTGTTTTTCTTTCACATTTAGATCTATAATGCATCTGGAATTCATTTTTTTGTGTATATAGATTTATATATCTATTAATATTAATTTTCTCATCTAGATATGTAATTGATCTAATGCCATTTAATTTAAAAGAATATTCTTTCCCCATTGTATTGCATTGTCACCTTTGCCATAAATCAAGTTACCGTATACGTATTGGCCAATTTCTAGATTCTTTATTCTGTTCCACTAGTCTATTTGTGACAATATCACATTGCATATCATGACCTAGCTTTAAAAGAGTCTTGGTATCAGGTAGAAAAAGTCCTACAACTATAAAGACTTCAAAAAGACCTTGAAATGTACAAAGATAAGAAGACATTCTTAGCAAAATAATCTAATATTAATAAAAATAAAAATAGTTATTAAAATTAAAAACTCAATATGCAGATTAGATGAAGCTGAAGGAGGATTGGGAAATTGGAAGGTAGAGCAGAGGAAATTTCACAGAAAGCAGCTTAGAGGATTAAGAGATGGAAAATATGAAAGGGAGATTAAGGGACAAGTAGGACAGGCTGAGATGTTGCAATATACATTTAATGGGATTTTCGGAGGGTAAGAAGATAATGTGGAAGAAGTAGTACTCAAAGTGATAACAGCTAAGAAATTTTTAGAATTGAACAAAAATTGAATCCTAAAAATCAAGAGCACAATAAATCCTGAGCAGAATTAAAAAAAAAAAAACTATAGTAGAGGAAAAGGGGAAATCATGAGAAAAAAGAAAAAGAGAAAAGAGACAAGGAAAAAGTAGAGTAAGTATAAACAGGATATGTCATTCAGTTAAAAGATAGAGATTGCTAGAATAGCTTAAACACACACATGCACAAATCCAACAAGTCTCTTATTTCCAAGAGTAAAACAGAAAGATTGAAAATAAAATTATGTGAAAATACACACCAAGAGACAAGAAAGTGATTGCAACTATACTGAAATCAGACAAGACAGCCTTTAAGTATAAAAGCACTATTAGGGAGAAAAATATTCACATACTATAGATGATAAAAGGAACAGTTCATTAAGATATACCCATCTAGATTGCACCTAGCAAGGCATCACCTTAAATTTCTTTACAGCAAAAATGTGCATAATTACAGGGAAAGACTGACAAACCCACAGTCACAGTGGGGAATTTTAATACACCACTCATAGTAATTGACAAACCAAGAAGACAGAAAATTAGTAAGATTATAAAGATTTAAACAACACAATGAATAAGCTTGAACAATCATCATATATGCGATTCTACATTCATCAATAGAGCATATGTGTTCTTTCTAAACCAACGTGGAAAATTTATAGAAGTTGATTAAATACTAGATATTTATGTAAAGTTTTAAAGCTGATAAAACTATACGGTATAATATTTGTGGATATACTACATATGTTAAAAAGCATAAATACGTGGGAATGATAAACTCCAAATTCAGGCTGTAAGTTTTTCTGGACACAGAAGGAAGGACAGGGACAAAAGTGGGACATATTAGGATTCTCAACAGCATCCGAAGTGCTTTTTAAAAATAACTTAACAGAAAGACAAGATCAGCTTCCTGTCCCGGTCCTGATGGAGTATGCACCCTTTAAGCTTGTCTCTCCCACTGATTACAACTAAAAGTCTGTACAAACAATGCAACTACCTGAGGATTCTAAAAAGTAAGAGCGGACAGGTTGGAGGAGGGAGTTGAAACTTGAAGAGTGATCTATTCAGGGGCGAGTGACCAATTTTTACCCTCTTTCATGTCCCAACGTTGCTTGGAGAGAAGGCTGGTTGAGGACCTAACATTCTGAGGAAAACCCTGTATTTGGACCAGAAGATTGAGAAAAGGGGGCCCTAGGAGGTAATGAATAGGAGACATTTGAGGGAAGGGAAGGGGGATCCCCAAATTCTGTGTGTGAACCAACACAAACTCTTGCCCGGAAGTTGCATATGTCCAGGAGAGACCTGAATGCTGTACTGCAAAGGCTCTGACAACTGACTTGATGCTGGAACCCCTCAAACAGAAGAGAAAGCAGAGCTTATGGTCTGAACACAGCTGGGCTGACTGCCTGCGAAAACAAAGCAAAGCAAAACAAAACAAAATCAACCTCTTCTAGAGTTGTTTTTTTGTTTAAATGGAATCTAAAGTTTTACAGTATAATATTTAAAATCTATGAAATACTGACAAATACTGACAAATACTTTAAATCAGAGATTACAATCATGCCCACAAGGTAAAGGAAGTAGCCTCAAATGGAAAGATAGGAAGTGGTTAGCAGAGAAATGAAAACTGTAAAAAAAAAAAAAATCAAAAAAGAATGCAATGGAAATTTTAGAAATAAAAATGATACTATCTGAAATAAAAAAATTTATTGAATGGATTCGATAGCAGAATGGAAATAGAAACAAAGATAAAAATGATCTAATCTGAGGAAAGAGAGGAAAATGATTAGAGAAAAAAGAACAACAGCCACAGTCTCAGGGCCTGTGGGACAAGATCCAAAAGGTCTACCATTCTTGTTACTGGAGCACCAGGAGGCAAGAGGAAGGAAGTTGGAGAGGAAAAAAAAAATATTTGAAGACTGAATCACTGAAAATGTCCCAAATTTGGTGAAAAGCATATTTAAACTCAAGAAGCTCAGCAAATTTCAAACAGCATGAATTAAAAGGAAATTGGGCTCAGACACATCATAATCAAACTGTCGAAAACCAAATATAATGGGAAAATCTTGAAAGCAGCCAGAAACAAGTAACACATTATATAGGTCAACAATGACTCATGTGACCAAGAGTTACCAACCATGCAGGCCAGAAGACAGTAAAAATAACATCTTTCAAGTGCTTCAAGGAAAAAAAAAAAAGTTAATCCAGAACTCTATGTTCAGAGAAAATACCCTTTAGTAAAGATGGTAAAAGAAAGACATATTTTCAGATTAAGGAATGTAAGAGAATTCTTTGCCATCAGAGCCACTTTAAAATAAATGCTCAAGGGAGTCCTACAGGCTGAGGGTCAATGACACCAGAGCGAGACCTGGGACTTCAGGAAAGAAGAAAGGGCAACAGAGGTGGTAGATGGCTCAGTAAATATCATAGACTCTTTTTTCTTTCCTTAAGTTCTTTAAAAAAATTATGAAGCAAAAATTGTAACATTAAGAGAGTCTTCAATACATTTAGAAATAAGACATATTACAACTATAACCGAAATGGGAGGAGAGATAAAGGTGCATATGGTCGTAAGGCTTCTACGTTTTTCTCTAAAGTGGTAAAACAGTCATTTGAAGCCGTCTGTGAAAAGTTAGCAGTGTATATTGTAATCTGTAGAACAACTGTTCAAAATATAATACAAAGAGATATAGCCCAAAAGCCAACAGTTAAATTAAAATGGATTCCTAAAAAAATGCAAACAATTCCAAAAAAGGCAGAAAAGAGGGAACATAACCAAAAAACAGAGGAGACAAATGGAAAACGAATACTATGATGATAGGCCTAAATCCGACCGTACCCATAATTACACTAAATATAAATGATCTAAACACATCAATTAAAAACCAGAGGTTTTAGGTTGGATAAAAAAGAAGACCCAAAAATTAAATGAAAAGAAAAACAAACAAAACACTGTTTAAATGTAATAGATTAAAAAAGGACAAGATACAAAGCAAAGGAGATAAGATACTAAAACCAGGTGATACATACTTATGAGTTAATTACATTACTTGTTATTATACTTGCTATATTTGAAATATTCATAATAATAATAAAAGGAAGTTGGACAAATAAATTTTCTCCAAAACGTCCCATGATTCTCTTTTGCCTCTGAGATAAAAATGATACAAGATCCGAAGATGTCTGGTCCCATCTAATCTCCTATATAACTAGACCAGTGAAGGGACAAGAGCCAAGATCAAGAATCAGGCAGCCAGACTTCAAATTCCACTTCTTACCTATTGAACATGGATGAAGAACTTAACTTCTTTAAACCTCAGAAGGCTTCAACTATAAAATAGATACAACATTACCTAACCCTAAGGGTTTATGTTGAAAAATAAATGTAATACTGTACTAAAGTGCCTGGCCTAATGCTTGCCACATAGGAATTGTTCAATAAATATTAGCTATTAGGAGCCAGACTGATTTACCTGTTGTTTCAAAGATACTGTACATTGTCCTATCTCCCTGCCTTATCTTACTAACAAACGGCAGATCACAACCCCTTAATGGATGGTGAAATTAATTGAGATGATTATGATCAGTACTTAAAAAATTGGAATCAAATGTTATAGAATAGAATAGAATAGAATAGTATGGAATGTAATGGAACTGAATGGAACAAAACAAAACAGAACAGAATTTTGGAAAAAGTAAATTGGGTTTAGTTAGGGTAAGCATTTTTCAATGCGTGGGTATAAAGCGCGTTTCTTACTGTAGATTTTCACCAAAATGAGCTTGAGAAAGGTTGGTTTCCATGAATCCTTTGGCCTGGAATAATGAGCTCTCTGGCCCTCTCCCATGGATTTCCAAAGCCCTTCTTAAGACCTACCTCCTTCAAGAAGTCTACACATGACCCTCATTGCTCTGGGCTGCTACTTCTGCCCGTTCAAACCTGCTTTCACTGAAGGGTGATTTTATCAAGCAGTTCTGAGGACATTGAGTACATCTCTGGCCTTGGGTTCCAGTTTTCTTAGCTACGTTTCTGCCTTGTTTCTGTAGCCCATCCCCATCTTGTGCTTTGCCTCAGCATGGGTCGAGGGGTAGTTCTTGGGGCACTGGTGAGTGTGTGGGGAGCTTCTTCCTGCCCGCCTTGTGGTGGCCGCATTAAGGGTGGTCCTCGTGCCTCTAGAATGAGCCCTGAGATATCCATCCATTCCTTGTGTTCTTCTATCATTCAGTGCACATTCCAGTCATTCTTGTTATCTGTGAACATGGAATTATCGAATACTGAATAATTGCCCCGGGGGGAAAAGCAGAGTTAGGTTTCTTTGAGCCTCTAGTCACACTATTTTTGTCAACCTAATATAATCTTATTTATTTGTGTTTTTGTTTAAAGACATCATATTCGGTCTAGATCACCGATTCATTAACGTTGAACTTACATGTGACAGAATAACACATGCCTGAGGAAAAGTCCCCTTACACGTGTTTTCTCCGTAAGGCCCGTCACAGCCTGCCTGCTCCGGGGACGCTGGACAGCACCACACCTCAGCACTGTGCTTGGGCACAGCTTTCAACCGTGAAGTCACCAGGAAAAATAAAGTACAAAATGTGAAAAATGCGGCACTGAATAGACCGAGAAAAGGACATCTGTTTACTGTAGGAGGGCTGAAATACGAAAGCGATCGTCACCTGGTTCGGCCTCAGCCGGGGACGCGTGCATAGGCAAGTCGCATTTTTCCCTGCTCTGAGCATGTCCGTGAGTGATTGTGAAAGCACCCTGAGTATGGCTTTGGGAGTTACAGATAGATTTTAGCAAGTAGGAGAATTCGCAAGTGTGGGATCTGGGAACGAGGATTAACTGTGCATCGTCTGTTTGCCAAGCACCCAGCGTGCGGGGTTACGGCTAGGCCGAAGCAGTGAAGACAAGGCATAGTCCCTGCCCTCCTAAGGGCCTAGGGACCAGTGGGTGACGAAACACCAGTCAGAAGCAAACGGGAACCTCTATCGTTTCAACCGTGGAAAGTGCCATGAGGGAAGTGGCAGGGCTCAGGGACGAGAGTGAGAGGGAAGTGGGTGGTTGGAAAAGACCTTGAGGAGCACCGTGTGAAGAAGGCCTCAGGCTGTGGGAACAGCGCATGCCACAGGCCCCGAGACAGGAAAAAGCTAGGATTCTCCAGTGTCGGGTTTTCAATTTGCCAGTAAGTCCTTTTGGCCCTTTCTTCCTCATATATCCAGAACTGACCACTTCTCACGGCCTCCCTGTTCCACCCTGCCTCACGGAACCCAAAGAGGTCGGTGTGGGCAGCACAGAAGGGGAGGAGGAAGGTGGCCGGAGATGTCGCCAGGGGACAGATGATGCAGGACTTGTGAGTCCTGAAAAAGAGTTTGGCTGCGATCGAAATGCTGTGCATGGGAAGCTGCCTATCCGTAGGTTTCATACGGAGTGCTGAGATGTGGTTCGCGTTCTGGGAGCAGGGCCTCCTGAGAAGAGGAAGAAGCACCAGGGGGCAGTAAGGGCAGAGGCAGGGGTCCCCAACCCCCGGGCCGTGGACCGGTACCGGTCCGTGCCCTGTTAGGAACCGGGCCGCACAGCAGGGGGGGAGTGGCGGGAGAGCCATTGAAGCGTCATCTTTATTCGAGCCAGTTTTTTTTTTTTTTTAGGCGAAGCAACCCTGGGTTGACCACACAGATTGCAAAGACCTTGTCAGCTTACAATCCCTTATTTTTTATTTTTATTTATTTTTATTTAATTTTTCCCCCACGCTAGCATCACCGCCTCAGCTCCACCTCAGATCATCAGGCGTCAGGTTCTCATAGGAGCACCGGCCCCTGGTGCCAAAAAGGTTGGGGCCTGCTGGGCAGAAGTGAGTTCTCCTCCGATTTTTCTGGCATCCCTGAGCCTGGGGTGCTGGTAATGGAGATGGAAAGAAATGGGTTGGTCTGGGAGGTGTTTAGGAGGTAGAATCACAGGACTGCTGATGGCCGAGAGGTGGCCCGTGAGGTGGCCATGGAGCCCGGGCTCAGCTTTCCCTGTCGTTTGTCCTGAGCAAAACTGTCTTGTTTCCTCATGCTCGTTCTTCCAGGCCTGGCCCTCACTACTCCCTACCTTCCGAGCCCACGGCCTGCTGCTTGAGTTTGAACTCCATTATATTCGTTGTCCTTGCCTCTTTCCCGCTCTTGCCCCACATTGCTCAGTACTGGAAGCGTCTGTGTGTGTCTGACCTCTCCAGGTGAAATGACGTTCCCAGAGTGTCCTTTCCTTCTATGTCCTCCATCGCCTCTGACGACACCCGTGTCTGCATCTCCCACCTGGACCCTGGACCCCGAACCCTGACCCCCAAATTCGTTGTCTCCAACTGACCACTCAGTGCCTCTGCTGGAACACCCAGCAGGCTTCTCGTCCAAGGCTGAGCCCCCAAAAGGCCCTCCCCGCAATCTTGGTTGATGACAACTTCATTCTCATTATTCAGACCTAAAAGCTTGGAGTGATTCTTGATTCCTCTCTCATGCCTCATATTCAGTTCTTTTTTCTGCAAGTCCTTTGGGCTCTGCCTCTCCAAATGCGTCTGGAATCTGACCGCTTCTCGTCATCTCCCTGTCCCAGCCAGCTTCAAGCCACCCACCGTCTGTCACTTTGACAACTGCAATAGCTCAGAGAGAGTCTTTCCGAGCCTCCTCTCCTCTGAGGTCAGGTGGTGCCGCTCCGCCCTCCTAGCTCCACCCCACCTGCTGAGCCCTTAGACTCCCCTGCACGTCTGTCCTCCCGCTCAGGCATCTGGACTGCTGTTCCCTTCCCCCATGGATCTGCTCAGCAGGCTCATTCCGAGTCTCCTTGAGTCTTCACTCAAATTTCCCCTTCCTAGTGAGGCCTTCCCTGCTCACACCGAATCAAAATCGCAAATAACTCCCCGTTGCCTCCCCCCTCCCCCGCCCCTCGCCTTCCTGATCCGCTTTTCCCATAGCACTGACCACCTCTACTATTCCACGTATTTTTTTCGATATTTATTTTGTGTATTGTCTATCTAGTCTTCCTAGAATGTAAACTCCATGAGGGTAGGAGTTCTTGTTTATTTTGTCACCGTGGTGTCCCCAGCTCTTGGGCAACCTGGGCAGTTGCACTGGACCTTGTGCTCAGAGGGCCCTGAACTTGGTTTTCATGATCTGCTGTCGCTGTTTGAAATCCAAGCTTCTTCCCCCATTTTCGCTTTCCACGGGGCCCTCTGCAAACTGCAGGCCGACCTGACAGCCAGGCCCATCGCAGGCACTCGGTGAATAAGGCGTTGGCTGCTGAATGTGGAGCTGGCAAAGGAGATGTGTTATTAATGGTTGCTGATTAATCGACTGACTGGAGGGGGAGCTGATCATTCATTTTCTGATTCATTCCTTCATTCATTCCCTGCGTCATTCCACAAATATTTATTTGAAGAGACCGGGATTCAGAGTTTTGCACATTGTGAGCCCCATTGTATCATACTCACACCCCACAGACTTGAGGTATTCTAAGAATCACGTATGAGAGGTCCCATTTTCAGATAAGGAGACTGAAAAGTTAAGTAATCACCTCGCCTTGGGCTGGGGAAGGCCCTAGCGGGCCGTGCCGTGTTGCCGCCCAGCCGCGTTACAGGGTGGCCCCTGTACCCTCAGCCTCCTCCTTCAGGGTGGCTCCTCACTCATGGGCTGCCCTTCCCAGACTCGGCCTCTGCCCACCTGTGCTCGCCTTGCCCTTGCGCCTCTCGGAATGGGAAAGGGTCTGCTCTCTGTCGTTTACGTCTCATTGTGGATCAATCTATGTGTCACCTCTCTCCGGTGCAGTTGTTTTTTGAGTCATCCATAACTGAGGACTGACAGGCAGAGCTCCAGCAGAGAAGGGCCTCAGGAAGCAAGGCTGGAGGCCCCGGGATGAGGCCCCAAAGTCACCCATGTCACAGTCACCAAATCTGTTTACCCACCAGGCCAGGCCCCAGGTGTAGAATGGAAAAATAGCCCCACTTTTCGGCACAGATCTAGAAAGCGCTGAAATCCTAGGGAAATCATCTGAGTGATACCTTTCCCAGGAGAGAAGAGAAAATGAAAGCAGCTAATCAGAGGATGGGTTTCGTGAGTCAAACATGGCAATGCAGGTGGAAACGCAAATCAAGAAAGTTCTGAACGGTGCACAGCTGACTCTCACGCAGCTGGGGCTGGCGATCCAGCCAGAGGTTGGCTGCACCCTCTGGTCCTGAAAAGCTGCGAATGGGGACCAGCCCTGAGTTACAAAATATGCACAAAAACAAAACAAAACAAAACAAAACAAAAAAACAATGCCATAGGAGCCAGGTGAAAAGATGGCGGTTCTAAATATTTGACCTTGGCATTTGTCTTTGTGGTTTCACTTGAAAATGGGGTGTGCCCGTGATTCTCAGAAATTATTGAACTCGAAGAATTGACATTACAAATATAAGAAATATAGTAGATAATATGGTAATAAATAATAATGTATATACAGCATAATATATATATATAAAACAGATACGAGCAATAACAAATATGTAATATATGAAAATATCACACAAATAAGAAATAAACAAAAAATATAAGCATTGAGATGATACTGTGAGCTTGCTTTTTGTAGTCAGACTTATCTTCCTTACTGTATTAGTTGGCGAGTAGAGGAAACTGAACCCAATCCAACTTAGGATACAGGAGGTTTTGTTTGCTTGTTTGTTTGTTTGTTTGTTTATTGCTTCTGTCATTAGGAGAGGCAGATGGGGTGGGCTCAGGGAGGGATGGGGTCGGAATCTCTCCACCTCTCCTCTGTCATTGTAGCTTGGCTCTCCTGAGCATCATTGGTTCCTGCCGGGCTGAAGACTTACGTTTTCTCACTAGGAGAATGTCCCGGCCTCGGCCCCGGCCTCCATGGCTTGATGCCCAGAGGGGCGAAGGGAGCTTCTCTTTCCCCCAGCAGGTCATGTGAAATCGTAGATTAGCTGGATGGCTTGCTTGATCACGTGCTCCTCCCCAGGTGGGAGGAGGAATGGGTACGGACTGGCCATGTCACCATCTCCTCAAGAGGCAAAGCACTGTGACCCAGCCCCGCCCCCCCGCCAACCCACACGGTTTCAAGGAGAAGTAGCTCCCCAAAGGAACAGGGAAAGGAAACAACTTGCAGCATAATCTTGGCTTCTTTTCCCATGCTGTTACCAGGAGGCGTTCTCTCTCTGAGACTGCCACGATGCACAGTTTTATGAAGAGTTTTTATAAACTCTTTCTCTTCGCGGTTCCCAGATGCCAGGTGGCTTGTGTTCCAGGCAAAACACCTGAAGGAAGAAAAACAGCCCCCACTCTGAAGATCAACTCATTTCTTATTTGGGGATCAGTTGATAAAAGGCAGGCTCTGGAGTCAGACAAACCTCAATTTGAATCCCGTGACTGCTGCGGAGTGCAGGGTCTTGGGAACATGACTTAGCTTCTGTTGGCCTGACTTTCCTCACCTGCGACGTGGAGATAAAAATCACATCCCTCTTAGTGTTAGGGTAAAAATGAGATAATACGTATTACGAAATAGCACAGGGTGTGGACAGATGTTCTTAAGATCGGGCCCTTTAAAAAATTGTTTTTTTTTATTTTTCGATTAGAGTTGACATTCAATATTGTACTCATTTCAAGTGTAGAGCTTAGTGGTTAGACATTTATGTAACTTACGAAGTGATTCTCCGGTAAGTCTGGCGCCCACCTGACACCATGCAGATCGCAATATTGTTGACTAGTTCCTTATTCTGCAGACACTCTCTTATTTACCTTTTCCTTCAAGGACCAACTGGGTAATGCTTCACCCCTGCAGGAGCCTTGGAAAAGCAAAATGTGGACAGCCGACCGTGACATTCTACATACCCTTTTAGAATCAAGTGCCACATTCATTATACAGAAATAGTCCACCCAAGTCTTTTCCTTTTCCATTGGACTGCGGGGACCTTGAGACCCAGGGCCACGTGTTCCCCGTTTTTAAGTCCCCCGTGTCAGACTCAATGCCTGGAACACAAAAGAAACAGAATCAACGTGGAGCTGCCGAATGACTGAATCCCTGGCCAGAGGTTTTGGGGGTGACCGATTTATCGTCCCTTAGAAAAACCACATTGTGCGTTACACACACAGGGAGCAAATGTTCCGTGATTTTCTGCACTTACTTCACCCAGAGTACCGATTTACCTGGATCCCCAAAGGAAATGTGTAGGTGAACACAACATCTTACTGGTTAGGGGCAGCATAGGGCAGAGGCGGATTTACACCGCCTGGGTTTGAATCCCACCCACAACCTACTGGCCTGTGAAATCTTGAGCAAGTTTCTTGATATATTCATGCCTCAGTTTCTTCATCTTTAAAATGAGACAGGAGTGATACCAAGCACATGGAGCTACTGGGAGAATTGAATGTGATGATGTATAAAAATCACTCATTACCCAGTATGTGCCTCACATTATACATCCTCAGGATAAAAGCTACCGCCCCAGGTTATCAGACTATGATTTAGACTGTGGGAAGGGGCCTGAGCCGGGGCCGCAGGGCTCGCTTGGCCGTCACCGTATGTGTAGGAGTACAGGCTTAGCTGCCGTAACAAAGAGATTCCGAGGCACAATGACTTACCAAGGCAGAGGCTGATCTCTTTCCCATGGAACAGTCCAGAGGTCATCTGTCGGCTCAGGCCTGTCAGTTCAGCTCCGTACCCTCAGCATGTGTTTGCCGTCTCTGCGCCCAAGGAGACCACCCAGGTCCTGTCATCTCCTCCCAGCAATGAAAAGGAGCAAGGGACTAGGGGTGGGGAGTGGAGTATACGTTCAGTCCTTTGAGGGCAAGATCACGATGGGACCCCCATCACTCCTGCTAACGTGACGTGGTCACGTGACCACACCTGCTGCAAGGCAGGCTGGGAAGGTCGTCTTTAGCCAGGTGTCCATGCCACCTGCTGAAATGTTATACTCTAGAAGGATGGAAGAACAGAGATTGGGTGGCAACCAGCAGTCTCCCATAGCCACTGAAGATCTCATAAAAAAAAAAAAAGGCAAGAGTGAGAATTACTTTTCAAAGGGCCCTTTGCCGGATTCCCGCAGGAGCAATGCATTTACAAAGCCAAACTCCTCACAAACCAGAATTTAGGAAATGATTCAGGCTCCCTGGCTGACTCACACATCGAGCATCCTGGAGAGAAAAGTAGCCATACACCCATTTGGGGTTTGGGGTTTAGTTTATAATAATAATAATGACTTTGGCACAGAAAACTTCCTGAGGGTTAATGAATGACTGGCTTGGATTAATAGCCCAAATCGCCTCCTGAAGTCTATCAACTCCATCCAGCTTCATATTAATCTACAGGAAATTCTTTGTACAGCCAGCTCTTACTGCTTCAATCTCGCAAAATAAAAATGAATGGATGCTTCGTTGGAACTTGGGAAAAAACTCGGTCACCATTGTGTGTGGCCACCAGGCTATCATTATTTTTTTTTCAGGCACATTTCCTGCATTTTCCTTGGTTCTCTTTCTGGCTTCGTTTTGCTGCATGGCAGAAACAGCAGCAGCAGCTGGCCTCCTAGGTTAGCTCTAATTTCCTTGCTATTTATAGTGCACGCCATAAAGCTCAGCGCACTTGTGATTCCCTATTTAAATGTGTCCCCCGAGCTAGACTAAGAGCTCCGTGAGGTGAGAGACACCCAGGAGTCTTCCAGTTTGGCAGAGCCTGGCTACAGCACTGCTCGGTAACTTATTTGTTGAATTGAACCAAAGAGCGTAGCTGCTGAATTTTGAACAAGTTACCATTGGTCCAGTGGATTCCTCAAAGCCAACCTGGGAATCTCTGCATTTAGCTGGATTTAAGATCATGCACTTTTCATTCATCAAAATTTGATGGGCGTTTCCTAAGAGAATAACTCAGAACAGAAAGGTAAGGATGTAGAAGAAGTTCTAGAAGATAATGTCTAACACCACCAAACTGTCAGCTCGGGAGAGAAGCATGGGGCGTGCTGAAGTACCTGGGGATTTCCTGGCCTGCAGGGACTCGCACTGTTTCGCTGGCC
This sequence comes from Eonycteris spelaea, assembly GCA_003508835.1. Classification (NCBI taxonomy): domain Eukaryota; kingdom Metazoa; phylum Chordata; class Mammalia; order Chiroptera; family Pteropodidae; genus Eonycteris; species Eonycteris spelaea. The sequence continues at coordinate 14,507,431 of PUFA01000025.1, forward strand.
TTGGAGTTCTCTGCCAGTAGATGTCATTGACGAAATAAGCTTGTATCCCCCGGCGAAGTCCCCTGGTTCAGGGAAGCAGCGTTTACGGATGGCTCCAAGTTTCCTCTGCCCTACTGTTTAAACGCCCGCCTTCTTGTCTGGCATGTGGCTGGCATCCATGAGGACTTGCCAAGTGAGAGGTCCAACCCCCGAGCAAGGATGTCACCAGTACATCTTGTCATTGTGGCTCGGTGAGCAGAGCCGTGCCATGGTATTGGAAGGGCCCTGTCTCGTGGAGCGGCCGTTCCCAACCTTTGTGGCACCAGGGACCGCTGCTCCGATGAGAATCTAACTCATGATCTGAGGCGGAGCTGAGGTGGTGATGCTGGTGCTGGGGAGCGGCTGCCGATACAGATGAAGCTTCGTTCCTTCGTCCACCGCTCGCCTCCTGGTGTGCTGCCCAGTCCCTAACAGGCCATGGACTGGTACTGGTCTGCTGCCTGGGGGTTGGGGACCCCTGTTGTGGAGGATGTCTACCAAGGCCATCAAAAATCTTCTGGTTTGATTCCACACTGGGACCCCAAGGTGGGCTGCAGATGGCTCCCCGCAACACCCCCCACCCCCGCTGCCGCCCCCAATCCTTGAATTAAAACAAGCAGAGTGAGGTTCCAACTAGAGAAAATTCCTGGCAACAATGAAGGTGTTGGTGGCTTTTAAACCAGGGGTGGGGAGCGAGTTAAAGAAACAGGAACCCTGACATAGTGGGGTGGAAGTGGGACGGAGGGCTCAGAAAATGCTCGTTTCCTTCTGTTGTCCACAGAAGAGCTGATAAGGAGATTTTAGAGTTTGGGGGGAAGGCTTGGAAAAGAATGAGGGAGTTTAATCAGCTAGAGGGAGCCTTCCAACTTATAGTTCCCAGAGTTTGTTACACGCTTTGTTTGCCTTACATGTTAGACATGCCAAAAGCAGAAATGAAATCCCTATAATGTTAAGCTCTGACATGCTGTCATCTTCTGGCTGGGGGTCTTTTGCTTTTAGTTTTCTCTCTTCAACCCAGGGCAGGAAGTGGAGCTGTGAGCTCTCAGATAATACTGTGGCACCATGTCTAAGTAGTATGCATCTAACCAGACATGCGGTTTTATGTAACATAGACTATTAAAGCTAGGAGAGGTTAAAAAATTTTGTGTCACAGGGAGTAGGGTATAAACCTTGAATAGTTCAGTGGCAGACAGACTTTCATGGTAAGTTACTTTCTCAGAAGATAATAAAAGAACAGAGACATATTTCTTGCCCTGAGAGCTTTTAAAAAGTAAGAGAAGCTTCCTTTACCCCTTCGAGTAATGATGACTCATCGGGTTTTGGAATGAGTAACATTTGAGCTATTTCTTAATCTCTCTGGGCCTCAGATCCCCTGTGAAGTAAAGTGAGGTACCTTCCTACCCTACCATTCTAGGGTTTTGGGGGCGCTAGGAATGAAAGAAAACCCAACATGTTCCAGGCAAATGAGGTCTCAAGGAAGGGGTCAACACCCACTGATGATGGGCTCACCTTTGAGAGTCCTTCAGGCGAGGCACATAGTGACTCAGAGCCCTGGGTTGTGGCTCTCCTACTCACACCCTGTTAACTAGCGGGGCTCACGGGATGGAACCTTTGTGTAAGGGAGCACATGGGAGGAACAGGGTCATCACTTTACGTTGCGCTGCGAAGTCCCCAGCGGGGTCTGAGAAAACAGAAACCCCGACTGAGCTTGCTGAGGTCCTTTTAACATTGCCGGTCCGGGTCGAGTTTTTATTTGCTGCTCCTCAATTCTTCATTGAGTCGTTTGAGGAATGAATACAATTCAATGATACATTCTCTTTTTCACACTTCTCTTTCTTCCTGCTCATCACACACACACACACACACACACACACGCATGCACGCACATGCACGCACACGCATGTTTACCCATTTTGTCTGTTTCCCAATGATTACATTCTGAACTACTGCAGTCTCAAAAGCATCATACCATGACAGAAGGAATGTGAAGTTTAGAATCAAAAGGCCAGGGTGTGACTTCCGCTTCCATTTATTTGCTGAGTGGCTGGAGACAAATCAGAGCAATGCTCTCTGTTGACTCATTTTACAAGTTCCCTGTTGCTGGTGGGATATATTATTGCAGCCTTGTTGGTGTAAAACAATACACATTTTTCTCCTGTATAACAGGAGAATAACATCGTTATGTTCAATGTTGTTCGTTATAATGTTGGTGAGCAAAAAAATTGATTAGCATCCCAGGCCACTATCTGTGTGGGGTCTGCACCTTCTCCCCAGGCAGTGTGGGTTTTCTCCAGGGACTCTCGTATCCTCCCACGTCCCAAAGATGTGCACGTGAGGTGAATCGGAGTGTCTCCTTTGCCCCAGTGCGACTGAGCGTGGGTGCTAGTGGCCTGGTGATGGAAGAGTGCTCTGTCCAGGGTGGGCGCCGCCTTACACGGCTGGGAAAGACATGGCCCAAGATTCTGAGATGGGTTTTAATTCATCTTTCTTAAATGTACGTCTAGCTCAGATTCATGCGATGTTTAATATTATCAGAGGCGTTTCGGGTCTTTAGCTAGAAGTGTGGCGATGTTTCTGTGGCCTGAAGAAGCCGTAGGAAATGAACTCTCGTTTATGCGGATTCGCCTACGGTAAAATGGGTTTTGTTCCAGGTCGTTTCACTTCAGGTTGCAGTTTCCAAGAACCTGTCACGAGTTTGAACGCATTTGGGGGCACAGCGGCAAACATCTTCTTCCTTTTCCTTGGGGGGACCTTCGCCAGGCAGTCATGATGTTACAGAGGAAGAGGACACGCAAAGTCCCTTGTTTTCCAGAGACAGTGTGTGGTCATGTGCTTAACAGGCTCTTAAACTGTACTTAACCCCTTTTCCCCATACAGTCTTATTTTCCTGGGAAGTGACAAGATGCCCCGGCATGCTGGGGCCGGGGTTGGGGCCACTGCGTGCAGCCATCCCCACTCGGGCCGCTGGGGGACAGCGGCCAGGGCCCCGAGGCGGAGGTGTGGTGGCAAGTCCATGGGAGCGGCCAGCGGGGAGGGGCTCACAGGCCCGCGGTCTCTGAGGTGGCTCCTGGTAGGCCTTGGGCATGGCCCAGAGAGGGCTTTCCGAGGAACGCTAAGGGCCCCTGAAGGCCAGTAACGAGATGAGGAATCGCCCCTGGGCTCCTGCTCCATGCGACTGTGAATTCCTACCTCAGGAGCCCGACGGGTTCATTCATTCGTTGGCTCGCCTGAGTCCGAGGACACTCTTTCGGTCCCTGTAAGCGAGAAATCGGAGGCCGTGACCCCGGCGGCCTCCGCAGGGCTGGCTTTCCTGGCTTTCAGGCGATTGGGCGGACGCCCCTCGTTTGACTCCCAGCACCGCGGGGGGCGTGGATGAGACCTCACGGCAGAGGTCTTTCCCCCGCTCTCCACAGGACCCCGGCCCGGAGAGCCTGAACGACTTCTCAGTGTCACGCAGCACATGTGGCCAGCCCGAGGCCACGGCTCTGTCCGTGACACGAGGACCAGGAACCTGCCGGCTCCCGACCCTCTCTCTTACGGATTTGTGCATCCCGAAGACAACGTTTCACGTTCCCCAGAGCCATCTTGTGGAGGTACCGGGTGACCAGCCACTCCAGTTGTCCAGGACCGGGGCGGTGGTTTCCTGGGCTGTGGGATTTCAGTTCTAAAACTGGGTGTGTCCTGGCAAACTGGGACACGTTGGTCACCTAGGTGGAGCCTCCCACAAGTACCCCTCACCTGTCCAGAGGGAGGAGTGGGGAGAGCAGCCGTGTCTGGCCTGCATGCTCCGCCAGCTGCATAGCCCTTGCGTCTAGTCATTCGGCTGGGGAAACAGAAAGCCCTCCAAGTGTTTAAAACAGGGAATAGAGCGCAAGGAATTGGCATGAAAACTTAGAGGCCAAACGGGGAACAAAAAACTCTGAGATGAACAACAACAGACGCCGTGCCCACCTGTTGGCTGCAGGGATGAAGGGAAGAAGCAGAGCTACCGGAGCCTGGGGTCATCCCTGGAAACCGACTCCGGGAACGAGATCCGGCCCTGGCGGAGGCGCTGCTGCTGGGCCACAGGGCGGGGGACGCGCTGGTGTCCCCTTACCTCTCGCCCTCTGGTCTCCCACCTGGAGTTTCTCCTCTCTTTTGGAAGATCCAGGGGAGTGGGGACAGTAAGCAAAGGCTGGGCTTATTGGCCGGGCAGGTAGACTCTGCCGATGCCTGGGTTTCCTGTGCTGGGGAGGTCCAGGCCCTCTTCACGCATCGGCTTCTGTGCTGACACATACATTTGGAATGACTCCCTCGTGACGATCAGCTACTTCGGTCGAAGAAGCTCAGTCATCAAACATTTAAGCTGAAAGGCGTCTCCAGGATCGTCTGCCCAGATGGGGAACAGGAACCTGGACTACTGACGGAGGGGCGGCAGCGTCAGGACCGGAACAGGGTCCATCTGTGGCTCAGGCTGAGGCACGTTCCCCACAGGCTGCCTCTTCCCTCAGGGCCACTGGCGCGGGGACTGTGGTCTCCCTGCACGGGCGCTGACGGAAAGTGCCAGACCCGGCCCTTCACGCTCCCGCTCTTCACTCGTGTCATCAGCAGGAGACTCTGTCTGTCAGAGGCTAATGGCTGCACCGCCAAACACCTGTTGCAAGAGAAGGAAACCTTTCTCAGGAAAACACATGGCTAGAGGCTCTGATTCCACCTTTATTCAGTACAACAACAGGACAGGAACACCAAAAAAAAATAAATGCAGCGCTTTCATTTTATGAAATAGCCGGATGTGGAAAAATTAAAAAGATGTTTTCTCCTATTTTGTTCCCAATCACATCGCATTGCTTTAATGAACCGTATCTATCGAATATATAATCCGCGTTTATTCGAGGAGTATTTTTTGCTTTCCTACGGTTGAGTCATTCCACGGCGTTTATTGGGTGCTTGATCTTGAGCGAGGCGCTATGCCGGTGGTGAGTGAGGCGGGCTGCTGGCACGGTCTCCGGGCTTGCCGTCTGTGTACCAGGCCCTGCGGTGGGCACTCCGTCAGCCTCTGCCTCTGCCCCCTCCTCGCCCTCCCTTCCTTGTTTCCCAAACCCCGCCCCCTCGGGAGATACATGCTATGCTCTGAATAGTGATGGGTGAGATGTACTCCACTTCGGCCTGTACCTGTTCTTGCGGGATCTCCCACCTCTCTCTGTAAAGCCCACCTCTGATCGTTTATTTCTCCCAGGAGGTATAACTTTCTTTATTTACCCCAGGAGGTAGAATTTTCTTTATTCTAGCTTATAATAACTCTTATTTTGAGCCCCCATTTTCCATGTCATTTTAGGGTTCCCATGGTTTCCCTGGGGTTATATATACCTCCCAGGGAGTTTTAAAGTGCCAAGACATGGGTCGGGGTCCACCCAGTTCTTGCTGATGACCTTGGTCATTGGTCCACACGGTTTGCCAGGGGTCTGTCCCCCACCGGAAGCTCTGTGCCGTCCATCAGCTCCGTGATTCCTGTCCACACACGGACGCACGGGACCCTGTTACTGCTTGCGCCCCACAGTGGGGGCCAAGGCCCCTTCACCTGGCAGCATTTCCCCCTCTGGGATCTGGGCACCCCTTGTTGGGTGCAACTCCAGCAAAGAGGCCCAGGCTGCCCCTGCTATCAGATTCAGCAAGGGGGTTTGCCTGGCAGTTGGCCTGGGGCGGGGTGTAGGGCCTTCCTCATTATCACCTACCAGCATCTAAGGCCATTGCTGCCCTGTGGTCCTCTTTCTCCTCCCATTCCAGGGGAACTTTGCTTAGACTGGGAGACTCGTTAACTGGGTGTTCTAAATCTCTTCTGTAGGGATGATTTTGGTCCTTTCCATGCGCCTTGGAATCTCAAAAACTAGAAGATATTCTGTTATCACTTTCTCTTGCCAAGGCAGCGGGCAGCGAATGCCTCAATTGCTACCTCTCTAGTTTGAAGGAAAGAAGAGAGGGCTGAGAGTACAAGGAAATTGTGGGTAAGACCATTATTTCTCATTTCATGACTATTATCACGCCATATGTGTGTATATATATATATATATATATATATATATATATATATATATATAAAGTTAAAATTCTAGAAAGCCTAAACATCTTATTATAAATGATCTCTGTTGATAGGTTATGAATTACTTTTATTTTCTTCTTTTATAATTACCCATATTTTAAAATTACACACTGTTCTGTAGATACCCTCATCCATACCAGTGTCTTTAAATACCATCTGTAATGTGCTAACACAGCTGACTCGAACAACATGGCTTTGATCAGCACGAGTCCACTTACATGCAGGCTCTTTTCAATAGACACGGTAAATGTACTTTCCCTTATACTTTTCTTAATAACACCTCATTTTCTCTACCTTACTTTGTATTAAGAATACAGTATACAGTACATATAACACACAAAATACGTGTTAATCGACTGTTTATGTTATTGGCAAGGCTTCTGGTCAACAGCAGGCTGTTAGTTCAATATTGGAGGAGTTAAAAGTTAAATGAGGATTTTCGACTGCGCAGGGGTCAGCGCCCCGAACCCCCACGTGTGCAAAGTGTCTGTAGCCTAAACCCCATCTCTGGGCTCCCATCACAGGTGCGGTGTCTCCACTCGGAAGCCTCCCAGGCATTTCAAAGTCTAAAATGGAAATCTTGAATCTACATGCTGCTCACTCCTGTCCAAGAAATTTTAAAGGGCTCTTTTCTGTCTTTCTTATCTCAGTAAAGGCACTCCAAATGTTTCAGGTTCGATCTTTTTGAGTAATCCTTGATCTCCCTGCCCCAGACTTCCTATTCAATCCGTTTATAGCTGAGTTTTTTCCCTGCAGAATATGAGTATCCGCTCACCTCCACCTGCTGCGCCACTTCCCTGCTCCAAGCCAGTGTCCTCTGCACTTGCATTATCTTACAGATTATTCCACCCGCCACCCGCCCCGCCCCCGCTCCCCCCCCCCGCACCCCCCCCCCAACCTCCGCGGGTGTAGTTTTATTCATGGATTACTAGGGAGACCAGGTGATTACTAAGCAATGCTGAATGAATAATCCCTGAACTTTCTCACCCTGGGGACACTGGATAGCGTCATGAGAGAATCAGATCCGTTGCAAACCAATGCTTATAATTGTAAATGTCCTTGTGACCTTTCATTTCTGGCTCACGTTTAGAAAGCCAGTTTGCTTTCTCTGTCCTACTGGATAAAGAATGCCTCTTGTGACCAGTCACCACGTGGGCCTCCTTGGCCCAGCAGCCTCAGCTGCCTCGAGGAGAGCTGCTTGCCTGTCTCTTGAGGCTGGCCCAAGCCTCCTCAAAATCCATCTCCCATCTGCCATGGAGCCTAAGCTTAGGCAGTTCCAAACACACTGTTGAAAATTCAGTCACTTTTCCCATGAAGATATTTATCTTTCTTTAATTCTCGTTCTTTCTTGCCCTTCTCGCCTTCCATCTGGGATTATTTTCCTTTTCCTTTTAGATGCTGATCTGCTGGTTGAATTCCCCGCCCCCCCCAAATGTCTGTATTTCACCTTCATTCTTGAAGGATATTTTTCCCTGGTAGAGGAGGATCTAGGTTTTTTCTTTTGGCAAATTGAAGACATCATTTATACAGTCTTCATTATACAGCTCCGTTGTGGCTTTTGAGAAGTCGGCTGATCATATCTGTGGCTTCTCTAAAGGAAATCTATTTATTCTCAGGATGATTTTTTTTCAATTTCCCTTCCTCCCTCACTCTCCACCCCCCTCCCTCTCATTTCTAAATCTGTCTGTCTGTCTCTCTCTGTCTTTCTGTCTCTCCTTTCTCCCTCTTTCTAAAAATAAGGATTCTTTTTTATGTCCTGTTTGGGGTTTGTTGGCTGCTTTGATTTCCTGGATGAGTGTCTCTCATCAGTTCTAGATAATTATCTATCATTTACTCGAATTTTTTTTTCTGTGACTTACTGTGTTTCGAACACCTTCTGATACTTCAATTAACTGTGTATGAGGTTTACTCATTGTGTATTCTTTTCCCCTCTCTTCTTTTTAATATTGATAGTTCCTTCTACTTTAGTTTTGGTACATAAATTTTCTCTTCAGCTGTGTTTAAAGTGTGGTTAAAGCCATCTACTGGGTCCTTAATTTTAGCTAATGTGTTTTTCACATCTGGAAGTTAGTTTCTTTTGAGTTCTTTTCAACTGTGATCCTTTTTATAGTTTCTAATTCTTTGATAAAATTTTCAAACTTGTTATTTCTTTGAATGTAGTAGTCAGAATTGTTACAGTTTGTCTCTAGTAATTCAAAAATCTGAAATGTTTGTTTCTCTTTTGACTGTTGGCTCTCACTCAGTGTCATTTTATTTGTATGTCTGCTTGTTTTTTGAACATAGCCCACCAATTTATTTCTGCACCAGATGCCCATGACCTGTCCACTGTTACGCAGTGAGGTGCCCTGGTCTTCCTCTCCTGCCCTGGTTGCCCTAAGTCACATTCAAAGTCGGCCCCCCCCCACCCCCAATCTGCAGAACTGTGTGAAATTACCTCATTTTGCTATCAACATAAGTGGCCCCCTGCCTGTCATCACCACTTCCTCAGACAACAATGACTCTCGTATGTTGTCCCAAAGTGCTAAGGGGCTCTCAGAGGGCCAGAGTGATTCTGCATCCTCTGAGCTTCTTGAAAACTGAGGCCACATCCATGCAAGAGTCACGAGGCAGGATCGGTGGGCGGCGGTGGCAGCGGTGGGCTCCTGAGCTGCTCAGGCCAATTTTTAATAATATGGGTGAAAACCACTTCTTCCATTTTCGCTTGTAATTCTCTGGCTATATTTCATGGGGACAAATTCTGGTCACAAGGATCAGAGTAGACTGTAAATATAACAGCTCCACCCCTTTGCTGATAGAAAGCAACATTGTTTTTTGTTTTGTTTTGTTTTTGTTTTTGTTTTTTAGGGATGGCCACACTTGTTGGCCTAACTTTCTCTTCCTTTTAGGTACTCAAATGAGCTACTTGGTGCATGCGATTAGCTCTTGGGGGGCTTCCCCCACCTTCTGCCATATGTGCTCAGACACTGAAGAACATGGGACGGGGTGGAGGATTTGAATTGAGGAGAGCCATAGTATTGTCTTCATAAATTACCAGAACCTGCTTCTCTCTCCCTCTCTCTCTCTCTCTCTCTCTCTCCTCTCTCTCTCTCCTCTCTCTCTCTCTCATCTATTTTGGCAAAGCACATGAACTCTTTGGAGTTCCCAGGTTCCACTTGGTAAATTTCCTCTAAGCCAGCTCTGAAAATCCCCACTGCCCTCTCCCCAGTCTACGGCCGTGGTGCCTGGGGCCTGCCTGCTCTGCTTCCTGTTTCACCCCAGTGGACTGAGTCAGCCTGAGCTTGCCGGGAAGGGCTTGGGGGGGGGGCGGGAACCCACAGCACCCACCTGCCTGATACCAGGCACTTCAAGTCTCAACCCCAGCAACTTCTCCCAGAACAGTGTTTCCCTCTGTAGCCCTCTCTTGAGACCCACTCTTGGCCTCTCTAAAGGTAGACTTTATTCTCTTTCTATTGACAGGGTGGGACTCCAGTATGCTATGATCATCAGAATATCTGAGGAGCTACGTCTTAAACGCTCATGAAAAATACAGCAGCTTATCACGATGAATGAGGTTACTGAGAACGAAGCAGTTTTGAGTTGAAGTTCATACCCAGAATCAGTCAATTTCCCTATGCTTCTGTGTCACCTCCCCTCCCTTGTTAAATGTAGGTTTAACAAGGCATGGATCATTGTGGTTTTACTCCTGAATGAATTGTTTTTCTCCTGGCATCGCATCGCCAACGGATGGAAGAATTAAACAGGAGTCTGATTAAACGATGGTTTGACATGAACTTAAAATCTCCAACATTGTAAAGAAAGGATGAGTCACGACTTTTCAAAGTTGCTAGAATGTTCAAGGAGGATGGGGCCTGTGGGATACCAACCTAGTCTTTCTACAGGACCACAAAGAAAACTGGGCCCAGAGAGGACAAGTGGCTTGCCGAAGGTCACACAGCAGGCGCGTGGTGGCATGAGCCTCCCTAGGGGTTGGAGAAAATGGAAAATGGAAAATGTTTGAATTTCTACGTCATTTCAGTGCAAAGATTCTTTATTCTACAAAGATCACGCATTGCTGTATGCCATCTGTCTTGCATTTCGTAATTCTTTTCCCTAAGTGCTCACAGTATTTTACATACAGGGTCTCATTACTTACCATCTCAGCCTTTGAGGCACCTGAAGGGATCTCATTGTCCAGGGTGGAAATTGCATTTATTGAGCCGAGGACGGGTGACCTATGACAAGTCAGTGCCCCTTGTCCCCATGAGTCTCGGCTTCTTGTTCTGTAGGAAGGAACGACCTATAGCCAGCCCTGTCTCTCTCATACTGTAGATGTGAGGATGAGGGGACATGTGAGGGCTTGAGCCCAGCAAGCTAAGGGGTTCACTGGATGACAATTCAGACGTGGTCCACGAGAACTGTCCCTTTACTTCAGCATCAGTGTCTCCAGCACAAACCCTGAAAACGTGACGCTTCCACATGAGGCGAATCTGACATCATAGAAGGACGCAAAGCTTGGAGCCGTGAATTGTAATTGTTGTGGATCAAGTTTCTTTGTGAGAAATTGGATTTGTACATTCAGAAAATTGCTAGATAACTTTTATTTGTTCCCCCCACACAGCATGAAGTTTACCATTTTAACCAGTTCAAAGAGTCCAGTACAGTGGCCGGAAGTAAATTCTAGATCCAGAATTTTTCGTCACCTCAAACTGAAGCCTTATCCCCAGCGACTCACCATTTTCGCCCCTCCGCGACTCCCGGCAAACACGAATCTGTTTTCTGTCACTGTGGATTTGCTTATTCTGGACATTTGGCATAAATGGCATTTACACAATACATGCGGCTTTTTGTCTGGCTCTTTTCATTTAGCTTCATTTTTCGAGGTTTATCAATGTTGTAGAATGTGTCAGCATTTCATTCCCCCCCCCCTTTTTTTGATGTCTGGTCTTATTATTTGTTACTCTTACAAAATCTCATTTTTGACTGAATTCAGACTTAGAGGTAGAAGCTCTCAGAGAGGAAAGTCTACGTCTCTTGGCGATTTGTTCCTGGACTTTCTCTTTGGCCTCCTTCATTCTCTTGGCCAAAAGTCTGGCGCCTTCTGCAGCCTCTTCCTTATTTTCCTTAGTATGCTGTTTCTTCGGAGCAACACGCGACATTTACGTTGCGGATGCGTGGAGTAACGAGGTGCTGACTCTGGGGTGCTTCCGTCCTAGGCTTTCTGTTCAGGGGCTTTCTCATAACAGATTAGCGGACCTCATCTTTAGAGAGATGGAACAGTTTGCGGATGGCTGCTAGATCTTTTGGGCCCCAGGCGATGAGGCACAATAGTATCAGTGAGACCAAGAATATCTTTTCCCACTTTTTTTCACAATGACCAAGTGGAAAACAGTCAGGTTGGCATCCACAATGCAACCCTGAACAGATGTGCCCCTTACTCAGGAACAGGCGGACACGGCCATGGGTCAAGACACCCTGCTTCCTGGGGAAACCTTGTTTGTCATTTCCACCACCGATTCGAACCACATGACCCTTCCACTCTTTACCCAGAGTATTGACAGCAACTTCTGTGGCCGCATACGCTTCTCATAAAAGGTATGACGTTTTCCTTCATCCTCCTCTCGAATAAATGCTCCTGGCAGCCAGTGGCTGGGAAAGAGATGTTCAGCTTCATCGTGAAGCAGCCGACCACGAAAAAGAGCAGCATTTCATTCCTTTTTATGGCCCAAATGTTCTATTGTATGGATATGCCATTTTTGTTTATCTATCCATTTGTTGATGGACGTTGGGGTTATTTTCATCTTTTGGCTCTTGCGAATAGTGCTATTATGAGCAATCCTGTGTAGATTTTTGCTTGACACTTCCTTTCAGTTCTTTTGGGTCTATACCTAGCGGCGGAATTCATGGTCACGTGGCGATTCTACATTTAACTGCCAAACTGGTTTTCATAGTGGCTGCACCATGTTTTATTCCCACTAGCACTCTCCTGGGTAATGTTTGAACACTTGGTTTATTAAATGCAATAACCCTCCTGGGTCAGCACTGGGCAGCCTGAGCCAGCTCGCTGCTGGCTCTCTTGTCTTCACGGCTGTGGCTGGAGGCTCTGAGAGCAGCCAGCAGTCACCCGCTGTGGTCCCTTCAGTGACTCTTCCTGTGGGCCAGGCTACTCATTCAGGTAGGTCTTCTGGAACCACTGTAGTGACCCGGCAGTGAGGACACTGAGATGCAGTTGACGGGAACCGCTGGGGGCCAGTCACGGTGGCAGAGGGCAGCTCTGGACAGTTTGAGAACAGTCCCTGGGGTTCCTGGACCCGAGATGAATCAAGCTCCTCCTCTGTGCTGCCTCTCGCCTGGCCCTGCTGGCTGAAGAGGTAAGACGAAGGGTCTGTTCTCTCCTCATCCACATCTCCTGGCAGCTCCCTACTCGCTGCAGCAGGCCTGCTGGTCCCTTTGGGTTTGCTCTTGTCCCAGGCACCTCTCCTTCTCCCCTCTGTGCTCCGCCCCCTTACCCTCCCAGTGTGCTGTGAGCTGGCTCTTGAAGCTCTTTGATGCCCAAAGAACAGTCCATTGTCTCTTAAGGGTGAAGAAGAAGAAGTATCCCAGTTTATATTCAGACACATGACCATGAACTCATAACATCTCACACGAAATCCACAATAACTCATTTGTACGCAGCAAACGAGATTGAGTTATCTAAGTCAGGGCATTGTTTACACTCAGCGTTCTAAGGTGACAGGAAGAATGAGGGGTCAAAGCTCCCTCAGTCTGGCGGTGTGACCTTGGGCGCTTGTCTCGGTTTCCTCTCCTCTTCCGTGAGTATAAAGTCCCCAGGAGGACCACACCTGGATCGCTGTGGGGGAGTCAGCGGGAACACGTACCTGGGCCCCCTCTCTCACGTGACAGCATGTTTATCCCACAGTTGCCTTGGATGACCACAGCACCCACTGCCTTTCCTGGTGGGCTGTCCTTTGAAGACCTGTCCTTTGGAGGCCTGGCCCAAAGCACATTTGAGACCAGGTGCCTGCCTCAGGAAGCGATGGAGGAGGCAGTCATGTCCGACGAGAATCATCTTGGATGAGGGAATGTGGCAGCAGAGTGTTTCTGGCGCCTGGATGCCTTCCATTTTGGGGTGTTTAGTTCTTCACAGCTATTACAGGAAATGATGTTTTCAAAAACAAAGTCGTCCCTGGCCCAGGGGCACCAGGTCATTCCATGCAAACAGTCCCCACAAGCTGAGGGAAGGCCCAAAATATGCGGGTGCATGAGCGGCCCCAGCTCGGCACATGAGGCTGCATAATTTTCGCGGGCCCTTGCCTAGGACTTCTGGGGAGAGCCTGGCTGTCTATTCAGGAATCCGCCTCCAGGCCCGGTTTTCACCTTTTCACCTGTGCTGGGCTCAGATCCAAAGTCAAAGGACACGGTCACTAGTGCCACTCAGATCCCCAACGTGTGCTCACCTCGTTTTCGTGTAAATCCTGTTCCCATCTCCAAAGCTCTGCTGCGGCCTGGCGGGGAGCCCACACAGGATCTTACATGTGGAGTGATTCGTGGCGGGAGGGGAAGGGGTGTAGAGTGGAAGGGTCTGTATAGCCTTCCGGTTTTACTTTTTTCTTTTTGTATTCTTATCTTGCCGACTTTATTTTCAAAACCAACAAAAAAGACAGATGTCTATGTTTTGCTCACAGTGCAGAACTGACCTGCTTGCTAAGAAAATGTCAGCTCACCTCAATTCTCAAGGTTGTCATTTGGCACTGGGTTCTAGGGGCAGGAGGAGAGGAAAAGGAAACGAGGGGAACTTAGGAAGGATTAATATTTCTTCTCCTCACTCCTCAGTTCTCTGCTCTGGGCTGACAGGAAGGTAAATAAAAGTAGTTTGGCTTAATGGGTCCCAGGTAGAAGATGGGGTGGCAGAGAAGTGGCTTGAGGAGAAGCCTTTTGTCTCTGAGCTTGGTCCGGCTACAGGGCCCGCCTTCCTGCTTCCTGCTGATCCTACTCACACTCCTCAAACACACACACACACACACACACACACACACACACACTCACATCATCATCACACGCAGATACACACAGACACACACACATACCCACCGCCCCTACACAGTCATACAAGCCACGTACCCTGTGGGGTGTAGGGAGGTCTTCCAGCGAGCTCACACTCCTGAAAGAACAGCCTGGAAAAGTATTCCCAGGGTTCCCCATTCCCAGCCACCAGTTGCTTGTCTGGCAAATATGGCCAATCCTGGGGCAGGTATATTAGTTTGCTAGGGCTGAGTAACAAAGTACCACAAACCGAGTGGCAGAAGCAACGAAATTGATTGTCTCTCGGTTCTAGAGGCTGGATGCCTCAGCTCGAGGTGTTGGCAGGATTGGTTCTTCCGAGGGTGTGATGGAGGATTTGCCTCACGCTTTTCTCATCTTCTGTTTTGCTGGCCATCTTTGTCATATGGTGTTCTCCTGTGTGTATATTTGAGTCCAAATTTTTCCTGTACTGCAGTAGGGGTTCATGCTACTCCAGTGTGACCTCATCTTTACTAGTGACATCTGCAAGGCCCCTGCTTCCAAACAAGGCCACGTTCTGAGGTTCTAGGGCTTGGGACTTCAACACATGACTTTGGCTGACATCGTTCAGCCCGTCACACCAAGTGTACAGGTGCTCGCCTGCTGGGCTCACTGCCCTCTGGGGCTCTGGACTCTGGAGTGAAGACTTAGTGCTCGTTGATTATAGGCCTTGGGGACCAAACAAGATGCCCAGGATTTTGAGCAGGTCAGGTATTTTGAGCTCGGTATTCTGAGGAATGCTAAGGTCAGCCAAGACCCGTGTCCCTGAGCCCTCATGGAACATATGTTGGGTCGTAATAAAACTTGACAATTGCCTGAGGCATCACAGCTGGCGAAGCATTTCCATACTTATTATCCATTTGAGCCTCACAACTAACAACCTTGAGAGGTAGGTCTGGGATGAACCCTTATCCCAACATTCAAAAAGAAGAAGTAACTTTTGCAAAAATCATACTGTTGGTTGGAATCCAAGCTTGAGTCCTCGGACTCTGTGCTTGGTCTCTCAGACGATGGAACCTGGTATGCGGGGGTGGGTTGTTCATGGAGGTTCACCCTGAGGGGATCCAGAAAGGCTTCCTGAAGGAGGTTACACCTGAGGAAGACCTTACTAAAATCTGAGGGAGAAGAGAGCTTGCTAATTGAAGGTGACAGTTATGTGCAAAGGGCTATCAATTGGAAGCCTGAGGCCAGGGTGCACTAAGGTAGCAAGTCCTTGCACAGAATGGGGTGACATGATTTTATGATCAGATCTGTGTCACCCCTTGCTGTGGCCTGAATGTTTGTGTGCCCCTCCAAATTCACATGTTGGAATCCTAATGCCCAAGGCGGTGGCATTAGGAGGTGGGGCTGTTGGGAGATCATTAGGCATGAGGTTGGAGCCTCAGGATTGTGGGTAGTGCCCTTATGAAAGAGACCCCACAGAGCTCCCTCACCCGTTCCACCATGTGAGGACAAGCAAGAAGCCTTCAACCCAGAAGAGGGCCTACGCCCAACATGCTGGCACCCCAGTCTTGGACTTCCAGCCTGCAGAACTGCAGAAATAAACTGCCATGGTGTATAAGCCACCTGGTCTGTGGTACTTTGTTACAGCAACCCGAATGGGCTAAGACACCCCATTGTCACCCATGTCTTACTCGCTGCCCCCAGCCTTACCCCAGGTCAAAAATAGATACTCTTGCATCTTTCTCTCCACTAGGGCTCAAAACCAATTTTCCTCTAAACTCTCATTTCAACAAAACTCACCCCACACAGCCTTGGCATGTATCAATTAATGCAAATAAACCCAGAAGATGACACCAAGTTGGACTCTTAATTCCGTTTTGGGCCCTCTCAGGGTACCCTCTCCCTTCCCTCACAGCTCAAAGCCCTCTGGGTCATAACACATCCGGCAGGGGTCCTGCCTGCATCCCTTCAACTCTGGAGGAAAGTGACCCACAGCTGTGCCTGCAGGTCAGGCCAGCTCTGGTCTCGTAGACCCTTCCCACAGCGGAGCTGAGTCAGGCTCGTCTCTGCAGGCAGCCCAGGCCACCAGCCCTCTCGCTGGGCCCGTCGACCCCAGGCTAAGATGGACAGTCAGGACCTTGGCAGGCAGGAACATGGCGGGGGAGCAGGGAGGCTGTAAACAACTGGAAGAAGCAGTGCTGTCCTGGTTGCTTTCCCATGAGGTATCTTCTAAGAGCTTCCTTGCAGGACTGGGCAAATCCTGTCACAGCTGTTTGAGAGCTGGGGAGAGAGCCCTCAGGGACTTGGCCAAGGTTCCACAGTCAGCCAGCCTCCAGTGAGCTCTTCTGAATTGAGCTTGAGTCTCATTTCCCGGCCTGCTGCAGCAGCCCCTGGGCAGAGGAAGCTTCTTGAGAGGCGGCACATCTGATGTCCTTGAGAAGGACCCTCTGTGGAGGCCAGCGGATTTGCAGAAAGATAGGGGGAGGGGGAGGGTCCGCGCTGCTAAGAGCCTCAGAATTCCCAGGAGGGCGGGGGTCGGCATTTCTCATACAAGTGGTTTTTCTGGGGGGAAATGATGATGTCTGCCATAAAGCTTGGACGAGAGGTTTTGTGAATTGCATTTTGTCAGGTTCGCCGAAAAAGGAACTCACAAGGCTGAAGGGCTCAGGTGACGTTTATGGTAGCAGAGTGACAGCCAGGCTGAGCCAAGATGGCATCAGCCCCGAATGCAAGAAGAGGACCTGAAACTTACTTCAGGTGGGCTTTTTTCGGTGGGAATATTTGGGGCGGGTACATCGGCGGGGAAGGGAGGCGAGTCCAGTGAAGTGGGAGGTGAGCACGAGCGTCGTCAACCCGGATGCAAGGTCCAGTTCCACACGAAGGTGAGGGAGAAGTCTGGTTCCCCACACCGGGGGTGGGGGTGGGGTGGGACCCTCCTGGACCTAACACATTGAACACTGAGAAGAAAGAAGCCTCTGGGAAATGGGTAATTGATTCAGCCAAAGACTAGTCATCAGGGACATTTACCAGCTCTTTTCTGTTTTTGAACCCATTCATTGTCTTGCCAAATTTAAAGCAACACCCTTTCTGTAACCATTTATTTGCATTTAAACGTAGGCTCAGGTAGCAGGCAAACACCTCAGGGGGCTGAGGGCCAGACCTCACCGACAGGCCAGTGCCTCTGTCTGCCATGTGGTCTCTACAGGGGAGGAAGGCAGAGTCAGGCTCCAAGCAGCCACTGACCTTAGAGTGACCTCAGCCCCTCCCCTCTCAGGCCATCAGCTTGGAGTCCAAGCCCAGAAACCCCAAAAGTAATACGTGAGGAGCCGGGACACATGGGGCGCCCAGGGTGGCCAGACAGCCGGGCTGGGAGGAAGTGCTTTTTGGAGCGGCACCCAACCACCAGGACCCAGCCACTGCGTCCCGGCCCTGGGGAACCAGAGGGCACCGGGAGCGTTGGAGGGGTGGAACCGGATTCCGAGTGCCGTCCCACTTCCTCAAGTCCACGTTTCTCGTACGTGCGAGAGTTGTGATCCATCATGACATTCCAGTTTCAGTGTTGTATTAGTGTGTCCTCGTTTAACAAATCCTCACTTCATGTGTGTTAACATTTAACACATACTAAGGTAGTAATGAGGCCAAACGAAAGGATGTGACGCTCTTGTAGGCCGAATTGTGTCTCCGCCCCTGCAAAGCTGTCTGTGGAAGCCATAAGCCCCAAAGCCTCAGAATGGGACTGGAGATAGAGCTTTTAAAGAGGTGATTAAGTTAAAATGATGCCATCAGGGCGGGTCCTAATCCGACGGGACTGGTGTCCTGAGAGGAGGTTAAGACACAGACACGCACACGGGTAAGGCCGTGTGAGGATGCACGAGGAAGACAGCCAGCCATGGGCCAAGGAGAGAGGCCTGAGGAGAAACGAACCCGGGGGTACCTGGATCCTAGGCTTCCGGCCTCCTGGACTGTGAGAAAATGAATGTCTGCTATTTTAGCTCCCCGTCGATGGTGTTTTGTTAGGGCAGCCCCAGCAAGCTGATACAGACATTAAAAGGGGCTGTTGTACTTGGAAAGGCTGTCTAGCACTGTCCCCGCATGAGGAGTTCAAGAGTCACATGGCGGAGGCTGCCGAGGCTCGTGGGTTGGTCAGCTCCCACCGCCGCAGGTGCCCGCGTCCGTCCTTGGGCACTGACATTCTTGGTTCCGAGATGCCGCCCTTGGTTGGTGTATCGTCAGCCTTGAGTCGCCATCCAGGCCCACAGAGCTCGATGGAAGGCTGCAGACAGGATGGAAGGAAGCCGAGATTATAGCCAGGACCCCGGGCGACCACCGACTTACGCAAAAGTTTCCACTTCCAACTTCCTTCCTTTCTTCCTTTCTTTCTTTCTTTCTTTCTTTCTTTCTTTCTTTCTTTCTTCTCTTTCTTTCTTTCTTTCTTTCTTTCTTTCTCTTCTTTCTTTCTTTCTCTTTCTCTTTCTTTCTTTCCTTTCCTTCCTTCCTTCCTTCCTTCCTTTCCTTCCTTCCTTCCTTTCTTCTTTCCTTCCTTCCTTCTTTTTGTTCCTTGGGGAAAAATAAGTACAATTTCTGATTTGCATCACATTGGAAGAACTTACTTAAGCTCCAAACCAATATATTTGCACCAAAATTCCTGATTGAGGCAGGATAGTGTGACAAAGAGAGACTTCCAGAAGGTGTCTTTTCCTTCCGGCGCCCACCTTGATCTTGCTTCAGTGGTACCCTGATGTATTATTATTGGATCATTTCTGTGTTTGGACAGAAAGCTCCTGAGTGCCTGATGTACCCAGGCCTCTTGCTTCTTCTGTCATGTCTGACTTAGTCGTGCCATCGGGATGTGGAGCAGGAGAGGGGGCTGATGGGGACAGTCCTGTGGGGATTGGAAAGGGCTGGGGAGAGGAGGTGAATTTTGAGCAGAAAGTTTGACGATCGATCCACATAGGCAACAGCTATCTATTGAGCATCAAACGTGGCTCTGTGTGCTGGCGATGCCACTGGGAACAGAACAGACACCACCCCGACCCTCACAGTAGGTGTGTGGGTTCAGGTTATTTCAGGTCGAAAGAGAGAATGTTGAGACAGATGGAGGAGAGAGTGAGTGTCGTGTAAGTGGGTTGCAAGTGGGCTTGTTTCATGTACACGTTCATTCATTCACCCATTGTTGCAGCATTTATCGTAGCCTTTACTGACCACCTACTATGGGCAAGATCTGTGCAACATATTGGGGTGACAGAGATAACCAGGACCCATCCTTGGCACTTGAGGAGTTCAAAATCTGGGGCGTGGAGGTACGGAGTTTCCAGGACAATACGTCTGAACTCTGGTAAAGGCAGGCTCAGAGGAGGGTGACACAAATCCTGCTAGAGTGGGTACGGAAGGCTTCCTAGAGAGAGAAGGGGCCTGTAGGTCTCCATCTCAAAGGATGAGCGAGAGCTCGCGAGATAGCACGGGAGGGGAGAAGAGGGTTCCAGAAAGAGGAAAGGGAAGAGATCCACTGGGGGAAGCGGGTCCGAGAAGAAGGCTTTTAGGCAGGAGAGGGCTGATGGTGGAGAGCCTCCAAGGGAACTCTGGTTTTAATTTAATCTGAGACATGATAAGGGCCACGGCCAGGTTCAGGGAGTAAACTTGATGAAAATTACATTTGAGGGCGATAACTTCTTTGCCTGTGTTCAGGATCACATCCTTAACCGTCCAATGCCTATTAGCAGAGTAATTAAGGCCTTTAATAGACAGGACCATGATTTGCTGGTTTTAGAAGACTTAGAGGCTGGGAACAATAGTACAAAAAAAATAGATTGAGGTTAGGTGTGCCAAAAAATTCGAGAATCTGTACTTCATTAATAAAGTGAAATGAAAATAATTTTTTTGGGGGGGGGAAAGGAACACTAAGGCACTGGTGACTATAATAAATTAGAAATCGTTTGTCCACAGCCGCTTCCTATTGAGAAGAGATTAAATATTCCCCTAATTGGGAAGGAAATTATTAATAGCTGCTGCTTATTTATAGCCATTTATTGCCTGTCTCTGGGAGGAGAAATACGTAGCGAGGTGCAGGTGCAGGTGGCTTTGGCGGGCATCAGCGTGCCTCTCCTTCCTCCGTTCTCGTCTCCCCTTGTCCTTTTCCGAACCCGAAAGCTGGACCCGGTGGGCTGCGGGAGGGGCAGGGCAGCCCGGAGGCGGGCGGGCAAGGCCGTGAGAACACGCGCATCGGTCAGTTTCAGGTACACGTGTTTCCTGGTGTGTTTCTACTCTCGGTTGAATTTTTTTACACCTTGCGATTGAGTGAGCTTGGAGCTCCACAGTACCTCTGGGACGTTGCCTCCGAGCCTTGGTTCTCAGCCTTGGCAGGCATCGGAATCTCTTAAACAAAAGGTTGCCTGTCCCCAGCCCCACCCAGCCCCTTTCCCAGGCATTCTGTTTACCCCGACATGGAGTGGAAAATACCAAATCTGTATTTGGAAAGTTCCACGGGGCATTCGGATGCCTTCCCAGGCTGAGGCACTGACTCAGAGGCTCCTTCGTGTATTGGGGTTCCATTGCTAAATTGTGGTCTACGACCATGCTACCCTGAACGATCCCATCCGCGTCTGATCTCGGCAGCTAAGCAGGGTTGGGCCTGGTTAATCCTTGGATGGGAGACCACCAAGGAAGACCAGGTGCTATATAAAAATAAAAAAAAAGGGATTGAAAACTGACAAGGTCCTTGCATTCTGTGAGATCGACCAAGGGTTGCCTCACCTAAAATAAAATAAAATTTAAATTAAATAAATGTGGATGGTCCTGGGAGGGTGAAGCTGCTCTGGACTTTTCCTGGCCCCAAGGGAAATGCTTTGAATAGGCCTCCTTCCCAGACACCCAGTGGGACTGCTGGACCTTTAGGATGTGGGGAGGTGGCGTTCAGGGAGGATTCTGAAAGAATCCTGGAAGGAGCTTGGAGCACGGAAGCATTGCGCGCCTTGGGTCGTGGAAGAAGGGGACAAAGGCAGAGACGTTCTCGGTGGTTAAGAGAGGCTTCCGGAAGAGAGCAGAGAGGGTGCCTTCGGCTGCTGGGCCTTTGTCGTGCAGGCCCACCACCTGGGACCTCGGAACATGCTTATCTCCAGCCTCTCCCCTTCCCTGGGCGGGAGGTACCAGCCTGTCGAGGAGATACTGGGGAAAAAAACCTTGGTGCAGCCATAAAGACCGGTACTTTTCCACTGCCTACGTTGTTGTGTTTCTGGAACTCCGGGCCCTGACTCTTGTGTGATCTTGTAGCGTAATGGGACTCTCCAGAGGGACATTTAAGTTTCGGCTTCACAGTATACGGGTGGCTCACGAGTCTGCAGAGGTCCTCACGGAAAGTTTTTCTCCTCTGGGTCATTTACCACCGTCAGCTGTTCTCAGGCTTGCGTCTGCCCATTTCAGCGATTTGTGACACAGGGATCTGTCTTTTCCCTGCGCTTGCCACCTGCCTCTCGGTTTTCCCGTTGCCTTCAGAAACTAGTTATTTTTACAAGGGAGCATTCCTACCTCCAAACAAACATGGCTTTGGCACAACGAGCCTGCCTCCTCCGAGGCGACGGCTGCCCTCTGCGCCGGGCTGTTACTTCCTCACATGAAGGAGGCGTGTGCTTCCCTCCCAGTTCCTCTTCATTCCCCTGGCCTGCGCCTACTATGGGGACGAGAGTGGGCAGGACTCCTTGCCCCAGGCGCCACGTGTCTGATCGGTGTCTCAGAACTGAGGAGCAGAAGAGTCTGATCATATTCAGGTCTCCCTGCAAAATCTCCACCAGCATCTTAAGGTTTTTGCTGCAAGACAAAGGACGGTCCATCGTCCTTATCAATGTCTTCTCTTTCTGGGAGCAATGTCTGGCGTGCTTTAGTTTTGTTCCGTTTCATATATACCCTGTGCTAAGGGGTCGTGAGAGAGACAAAACTAGAAGGAACTCATCTCATTTCAAGAAGAGCTTTCAATGAGACGGGATTTTCTTTATTTCTCATGAGATAATCTGGAAATAGGCAGTCTCACAACCCTTAGCGTCAGGGACCCCGCTGGGTCTGTCTTATTGCTTGGCCATCTCCAGGGTGTAGACCCCTTTAAGATGGCTCCCAACCATTTCCTGATCCAGGCATAATCGTGTGAGCCAATTCCTTACATTAAATTTTATAAAAATTCTTTATAATCTAGGGCATGCTCCAAAAGTTGCATATATCACTTCCATTCGCATCCCACTGGCTAGCTGTTAGTCACGTGGGCAGACCTAGGAGCAAGTGAAGCTGGGAAACTCAATCTTTATCTGGGTGTCTGGAAACCCAACTAAAACCTCCACTACTTATTAGATTAAAAAGAAGTTTCAAGCATGTGTGAGGCCGCTATGCATTTTCTCACTGTTGGGTGCAGAATTTTGTATTGTTCATGAAACTTGTTAACTGTGCTGCTTTTCATCTGCCTGACCATTCAATTCTTGGGAACTATCAATAATGGGAATCTCCCTCTGAGAGTAGATTTCTGAATTTTCCCGTGTATTTTTATCGATTTTTGTTTTACATATTTCGAGGATGGTTAATTAGATGCATTCTTATTTAGAATTACGTCTTCTTGGAGAACTAACCCTTTTGTTGTTTTTGAGTGATCCACTCTAGCCCTAAATATGCTTTTCTTCTTAAAATATATTACATCTAAGTATATTTCCTGTGACATATGTCTGCTATCTTTTTTCATTCTTTTACTTTTAACTGTTTCTTGTTTTTAATGCTTTCAGCATGTCATACAAATAATACATGAATTTTAATTTTTAAATTCAATCTGAATTTCTATCTTTTAGTTGGCAAATTTAGGGCTTTATATTGATTTGATTTTGCTGTATTTAAACTGTTTCTATTCTTGATTTTAATTTCTATTAAAAGATTAAAAATTTCTGTTTCTGTTATTTGAAAAAATTTACATCTATATTTTCTCTTTTAAAACAGCCTTAGCATGCCTTCATACCTGTTCAATGTATCATCCCATGTTAGTATCAATGGCAAAAATATTTTCAAGATGTGTGGTCCCCCTTACGTCATTATATTCCTTGCAGCTTCTTCTGTATTCGTCTTTCTTGTTTTAGTATTACCTCTTCAAAAGTGGTTTTAATATGAGCCTTAGCATAGCTAACTTCTTCAAGCCTTCTGTGCTAGAGAATACTTTTATTGCCTCCTGATATTTGAATGACGATCTTGCCAGGAATGAAATTCTAGCTTCAAAATGCTTCTTTCAGGCTTTAAATCTAATACTCCACTATCTTCTTGGAAAAAAAATTTAATTCCTGTAGTTTAAAAATGTGATGGCCATTGATTTTTTTTTCCTTTGCAGTAATATGCTCTTTAGAGAGTTTTTGAATTTTTCTTTAAGTTTGATATTCTTAAATGTCATTCTAATGTGTCCAAGTGTTGGATTTTTCTTCTGTCTCTTTTTGGAATTCCATGCACCCTTTTATTTTTTACTTTATTTCATTTTTTTTCCCATGCACCCTTTTAATTTGAAGTTATTCATTTTTTTTTTAATTCTGGGAAATTTATCTCCATGAACTCTTTGTTTTTTTTATTTATTTTATTTTTATTTTTTTAGATGAGGCAACCCTCGTTGACCTCACAGATTGCAGGGACCTTGTCAGTTTATAATCCCTTTTTTTTTTTAACGCCTACAGCACCTGATCTTCCTAGGTGGTCTCCAATTCAAATACTAACTAGGCCTGACCCTGCTTAGCTTTTGAGATCAGACGAGATCAGGCTTGTTCAGAGTAGCATGACCATAGACTCCATGAACTCTTTGAATACTTCTTTCTTTCCATTTATATTTTTTTCTATTCTCTGGTTCTTATTGTCTGGATGCTGGTACTTCAAATTTCTTAACTTTTCTTTCATAGTTCCTATTTCTGAATCTTACCTTACTTTTTTTTTTTTTTTCCTGGAGAGTTCCTCAATCTAATATTCCAACTCATCAATCCATTCTTATCTATATCTATTTAGCCATGGAGCCCACTTATGTTGTTTATTCTCATGATATAATTTTCATACCTCGTATTTCTCTCTATTTTTGTTTTATTTTCCTATGTTCTGTTGAGCAAGGAGAGAAAAGGGGCAAGCCCAGGGGAGACACCGCATTTTATATTTTCTGTTTTATCCTCCTGAAGAAGCACCGGCTGCTGCTCCTGCCCCAGGATGCGAGCGCACTCCCTCACCCAACGCACAGTTGTTCTTCCAGATTTCTCATAGTTTTCCTTCGGTTCCTGGATTTCGGGTTTCCTGTCTTAATTGGGTTCACTCTGGGGCAGACAGGTAATAGTTCATGGGAATTCTCCATCGTGGCTGGAATTGTAAATTTAGCAGAGCACTCTGCAAAGCCTCCTCTATTAGTCAATGTAGAGAAATAGGACAAATAGGATATATTTGTCTATTTATTATAAGATTATTGTAAGGGATTATTATAAGATTTACGTAAGTTAAAATAAGTATAAATACATCTTATTTTATAAGATACAACTATACATCTTAAATATTATAAGATTTATAAAATCTTACATAATATATATAAATCTTATATAATATTTATATGGGTATATATTACAAATAATTTTTTAAAATTTAATAAGAAATTTGCTCATGTGATTATGAAGCTGGCAAGTCCAAAAATCTGGAAAGTCCCAGGAGACCTAGGAGAGCCGATGTTCCAGGTGGAGTATAAAGGCAATCTGCTGGAGAATTCTCTCTTGCTTGGGGGAGGCTGGTCTTTGTTTCGTTAAGGCCTTTGACCGATTGGATAAGGTGCACCTGCATTATGGAGAGCAATTGGCTATTAGAAGTCCACCACGTTAAATATTAATCCATCCAAAACCTCCCTCACACCTAGAATAATGTTTTACCAAATATCTGGTCAACCCATGGCCCAGCCAAGTGGATGTATAAAATTAGCCATTATACTGGACATATAAAATTATACATTATACTGCACAGTATGGTCAAGGACCAGTGTCAACCTCACCTGGGAGTTTGTTAGAAATGCAAGCCCTACCCGAATCTACTTTTTAACAAGATGTCTGCATTTTAACAGGCTATCCATCTTCTTAATTTATCAAGCCCGAGCTTCACATCTATAAAATAAGGACTTTGGATTACATCAAAGATTCTCAACCCAGCCATCCTGGCCACATAGGGACCTTTAAAAAAAGTCTATAACATAAACACCGCCAGAACTCACCCCAGACCAATTGAAATACTTTATGAATGCCCGGGGTGGGGCCCAGGCAATTTATAAGTATTTTTTTAAAAAACTATATTGGTGATTCTTTTGCCCATTGAATATTAAAAACCTTTAGAAAACGTTTCTTAAAATAAAATATACACGTGAACCACCTGGTGATCTTGTGAAAATGCAGGTTGTGGTTCCTGAGATTACGAGCTGGAGACAGCATTTCTAACGCGCTCCTGTGATACTGACGCTGCTGTCCCTGGACAGCAGTCGAGTCCGGAGGTGCTGGACTGGGTGGTAGGTGTGGTCCCGTGCAGTTCTGAACTGCTCTGATCCCCACAAATCAGGAGGGGCTTTGCAGCTTTGCCAAGGTGGCTCCACCCAGGATGTGTCTCTTAGTATCTAATCAGGAAATCAGGAAGGTTGGCCGAAATTAGGAAGGTTGGCTGTATACCCCATGGCCAGGGTATAAGGCTCGAGGAGACATGGATCATGCTCCCCACGGGGGCGGGGAGACTCAGGCCAGCTATGTGGCATCAGAGTCATCCCAGGAAATGGCTGAGAAAGTCAAGGTTACTGAGGACCTGACTCAAGGTGTGTTCTACCCGAAGCCTCAGGCTTAGCCGGCCCTGCATCTTTGCCGAATCCTCCCATCTCCTTAGTTGGAAAGACTTTTTCTCACTTGCTGCTGTCTCAGCCTTTAGTTTAAATTCTGCTGTAAAACTTAACTCTCCCTGACTTGGGTTTTAGGTATTCTGTCCCTGCCCCTTCTCTAGACTGACAGGTCTTTCAGAGCAGCCACCAGAACTCTTGCTTTACTCTGGGTCCTAATGCCCACCCTCCACCATCATTCTTCACTACTCTCCCCTTGGTCACTATGCTCCGGCCACACTGGCCATTCCCAACACTCAAAACTCGTTCCTGCCTGAACCGTTGCTTCTGTTCAACAGACTCTTCCACAGGCTTTGCCGTGGTTCCTTCTTGTCATTTGTCACACCACCTTAATGTCACCTCTTCCCAAAGGCCTTCTCAGACCACCCTTCTGAGTGGTTTTCCCCACCCCAACATGATTCTGTGCCCCGTTACCCTGTTTTAATAGCATTTATGACTATCAGAGTGATGATGTCTATTGATTTGTCTCCTTATTAATTTTCTGTGCCTTTGTTCCCCATCCCACCCTACCCCCCCATTGGTAGGTTGTAAACTCTGCGAAGAGACTGGTTTAATCATGTTAGCATCTCTAGCACCTAGAACTTTTGACGTTACAGAGGAGGAGGCGCTCAATGATTAACTGGATGATTCTTAAATCTCTCACTGCACTTAGTTCAGTTGGTTCATTTAATAAAGCTTTAAAAATTATTATTTCAAGTAAAACATGGATATGACTTTGGGTGTTTTCATGGGGAAGGATTACAAAAGAAAAGAAAAGATTCATATGACAGAAATAACAGGACTCAGTTGGACCCCAGGTTGCATTCGTAGGGGCACATGTGGGGTCCTGAGCTATGCCATGGTTGCCAATCAGATGTGAGGAGCTCATAAAAGTTGGAATAAGCTTTTGCTTATATCCCTTGCTCTAAATTCCCCACTGGTGCCCAGTGGCAAACTGGCAAGAAGCAGCTGATGAGAACATGGGGCAGAGAGTGTTGGTCCTGGATCTCTGCCTTGCTCCAACATTCTAACACCTGTGGGAAGGTAGCAGCTCTCAACACCTGGCCCATGCTCTCCACAAAACCCTGGCATGGTAACCCAGATGTGGAGGCCAGGCCACCACACAAGAAGGCAAGAGAGCTTCAGTGGAAAATGCTGATGATGACAGGGGTAGCAGCCACCCAGGGGCCCGCTGGAGATTATGCCGGGGAGGCTGGGAAGGGACCGTGTCCCATCAAGGCTTCCCAGCCATCCTCTGACATTGCTTGTCAGGGGTTTTGCTGCTTGTGCAGGTCTGCATGATGCAACCCAACCTTGCTGGCAAGGCGGAGGGCCAATGAGGAATTTCTCCTGTGCAGAAGCATCACCGGCTTCACAGGGTGGTCCCTGGGCTCCTTCGGGTGGTCTTGGGTGGGCGGAGGTTGGCATCCAAATCACAAGTCAGACTGAATCTGCTTTCAAGGTGCATTTTCCATGGGAGATACAAATGTCCATTAAAAAGTGCAAAGTAGGCATTAAAACAGCCATGACGGGGGTTTTTTGTTTGTTTTTTGGGGTTTTTTTTTGCCCAGAAAAACCACACGAAAATATATTTTGTGTGTTGGGAAATGAGGGGGCACCAAAGGGTCAACAAAAACAACTAAGATCTTGGCGTGTCGGTGATTTTTTTGGTTTTGGCCTCACCGAAAGCTTCCAAAGGTGGGGTGATTTGTGCAATGACTATGAGGGTGTCTAGTGTGGATGGCCCTTCTGCTTCAGTTGGGTTTTAATTCATCAGGTAGGAACCATGTGCCTAGCACAGAGACAGGAGGCCTATCGGCTTCTGTCCTCTTGGACCTTATAATTCGGCGGGCAGTGCCAACAGGAGTCCACAGCAGAGTGATGACAGAATAGGGCAAGCGCCTCTGTCTTAGCTACATCTCGGAGCTCAGAGCCCCACGATTCGCTTCGGGTTTCTGACCCCTCGACCTCTAGCTGTTTGACGTGGGCCAAGATTTAGCATTTTTAATCCTCAGCTTTCTCAGAGATAATATGAAGAAATGACATCTGCCTTGCCTGCCTGTGTCATGGTTTCGGGAGCATCTGATGAAACGATGCACCTACGAGTCCTTTTGAGCTCTTACGGAGACTTTTGAATCGTTCCTGGGACTACCAAGAACGTGGTTTGGGAGTTTTCGATGCTTACCTCTCGCTGTCATGTTGTGACACTACAGGTTATCAATGGGGAGTGACAATCTGGAAAAAAAAAACCTATAGACACGCACTGTCCCATACGAAGGCCGGTAGCCGCATGCGGCCATCGGGCACCTGGAATAGAACAAGTCTGATCGAGATGCACCCTCGAATTTGAACTTAGATAAAGAAAGAAAAGACCGTATACTCTATCATTAACAATTTTTACATTGACTAAATGATAATGCTCAATGATAATATTTTCAAATAAATGTTCAAACATGTTCAAATGGTATTTTGGCTATCTTGGATTAAATAAAGTAGGTTATTAGAATCAATTACTTTTTTAGTGTGGCGACTAGAAAAATTTAAATTGGGTGTATGACATATTTTTATTGGAAGTGCAGCTTGGAGGCTTCTTTGGAAACTTCATACGCGGCATACATAATCATTCATATAATTTCAGAGGTATTACAGACTCTGCAAAGGTCCCGTCTATGGAACTCGAAAATGACTATTTTAAATTTGCTTTTCACGTGCATTCAAAATATGCACAAAGCACGTTCCTGTGAAATTCTATCACCAGCGAGAACTGTTTCTCTATGCCTCTGTGCAGGAAATGGTTTGTCATTACCGTCATCAAAGAGGCTGAGTGCACGGCCTGCTCCGTGGCTCTGTGCCGTGCCCTCAGATTGAGACAGGCAGATCTCAGCAGCTAGACCACTGGAAGCGTCACTATGGTTGTGGGTCAGACTGAGGACCCGCCAAAATTCCACTAATGAAAACACTCTTCCAAGTGCCCATGCAACAACCACGCTTCCCTCCTATCCCTGAATCTTTTCCCCCTTCATGGAAAAAAAAAAAAAAGACAAACAAAAAGAAAGACCCATCCCTTTTGGTCTCGTATATACCTTATCTGACCCAACTCGCTCCCGAGTCCTTTGCCGTCTTATTCGTGCCTCTTCTGCCAGTCAAGGAAACGCAGCTCGGAACAGCACAGAAACCTGCCAACAGCCACGTGGGTAGACAGGGGATTGGGATGTAAATACAGGGAGTTGGGATGTTTTCCCAGGGTTGGTCCATTTCTGCCACACTGCTGCTGCCGGGAGAAGGAAGAAAGTGGGGAGTCAGCAGCACCCAGGCCTTGTCAGATCTCAAGACGGACAGACACGGGCCCCGCCCCGCCCCACCTTTATTTTCATGAGAAGGAAACCGTGAGGTTTGATGGTAAAGGGATCAACCATGGACCACGTTACAGGGGACTCTCTGTGGTTCTTGGGGAGCCATCTTTTCACGGCTTCCCTTCAGAGGAAAACTGCTAGATACTTACCAGCAAAAACAACCCTTGAAACAAAGGAAGGACCAGTCTACGGAATGTAAACAGTGTGGGTCAGGTGTGATTCCCTGCCTAGCAGAGCCGGTGAAATGAACCGTTTCCATCCCCAAAGGACAGGCTTGGCATGCGGTCTAGATTCCAACGTGGCACTGCTGAGGGCTTCCGACTCGAGGCGCTTGCTGGCCGGCCTGGTCCCCAAGCAGGAGCAGCAGGTCGCTGCCCAAGTTCTACGAGTGGGATGACCAGTGGCAATATAAAGGGCAAACAAACAAGAAAGCCTTTCTTTCTGAGAATGTTTCCACTGCAGTAAGGTCAGAGAGTGATCCAGGGGAGATATAAACTAGCCCTTTCATTTAGCAAAATGAAATGCCTATCCACTTGGTAATCTGCGCAGTGGAAGGCCCAGCCAGAATCTTGTTTTTAAAGGTTTTGTTTAATTTGCCACCCCCACACCTCTCCTCCCACTGCCTAGCACCAGGCAGGACAAGAAGAAAAGGGACCGTGGCCTGGCGGATGCTGTTACACGGCGTGTCCTTGTGGAATAGCATCCGTGGCATTTCTATTAAATAAACACAGGAAATAGGTGAAGCGTCGATGACAGGAAGTGTCTGCGTTTCCTGGGGTTTTGTTACAGTTTTAATAAATATAGATAAATACATGGAATGTCTCAATTTTCAGAGCTGTGTTTTCTCATTAAACACTGCCACTCGTCACAGGGATGGAACTGGGCATTCCTGACACATGATTGGGCAGGTCTCAGTCACAAGGGCTCTCATATTGGATTTCAGAAACCCATTCCGCATCTGGCTCAGCTGCCAAACCTTGTCCAGGCCCCAGCTGGGAGAGCACCTCTGGGCTGGGCAGAGTGCCACGTTCTAAAAAATACTTTCTGGGTCTCCTCAGGGATTCTGGTTAAGGAAGGCAAGCGATTTGCTCTTCAAATGACCTTTCTCTCCGTAGAAAAGAGCGCACGGCATGAAAGTGCTGGGGAAGCTTCGGGTGTCCCCACAAGTGTTTGACACAAGAGGTGTGAAGGGGCATGAAGGGGCCCCCACCCGTGGACCATGTAATGGACGTTTTGTCCCAGCCCTGTGATACCTGCCCCTGGCCAGCGAATCCAACTACAGGACAGCTGGTGGTGCCTGTCAAATTAAAACTGAAATTGACTTTAAGGTAAGAATGTATTATGCTCACGGTCTAGGGCTGCGTCTTCTCATGAGTAGTATCTTATTTAGCATTTCTCAAAGCGTGGTCTGGAGACCTCCCTGCCTCAGAATCAGGGGACCTGTGTGTCAATTGCAAATTTGGGGTCTCTAAATCACCCACCGATGTGTGGGAGTGAGAGTCAAGAACTCACACTGCAGCAACCTCCCAGGCAATCCTGATAGACCCCAAAGTCTGTGAGCCATTGGATGGAAAAAAATCTTCCATACATTTTTAAGACATCACAGCAAAGTGTGGCAGCAGAGACTAAGATTGGCTTTTTTTTAGCTAACATCCATGTGAACTTGTTAACTGTATGTCTGTCATAAAGAAAGTTTGGATCACAAAAGGCGAGGACTACTTAAAGTCTTTGTTTCTGCTGATTGAAATGTGTGTCTTGTCCTTTTGCAGTTACGGGTCATCACGTGTCCAAGAACAGTATTTCTCAGAAATTGTTCTTCTGGGAAGAATTTGTCCTTCAATATATGTGACTGCAGCATGTTGATAAAAGAAAAACAATAAAACAAATTTATTGAATTTCTCATCGTTCTGAAGTGTTGAATTTCTCATTTTTTCTGAAGGAAACAGTTTTCAAGGGATAAAAAAGCAATTTAGTGAAACTTACTGTTCACAGTCTTCAATGAAAGAATATGCATGTCCTGCGTATTCACGTACTGATTCATGCACACGTGATCCCCATGTCTGAGGCGATGTCCTCAAAGAGCATGCTTCCTGGAATTTCACTGTACACACATCTAGAATGATGTTTACTGCCAAAAGGGTGCTGACATTGGATTGACGTAGCTGGGAGTCAAATAGAGCATTGACCAAATTCAGGTACATTTGGGCAGATCTAAATTGCTTATTTTAGGATGAAGTAAGTGTTTTAGTTTTAAACTTTTTAGTTTTAAACTATCAGGTTAACTTAAACAGTCTATTACATTGGACAACAATGATGCTTCCTTCCACCCTGCCCCCCAAAAAACAAATGGACCTTCAACCAAATAGTCCTTAATCACTGGAAAATCACTAACCCTCTGAAACACTCAAACTATTGCAGCTAGTGACCTCACGAAGACACCAAGAACAAAACAAAGCCACAATACTCTTAAGAACAATGAAACCTTTTAGCCATCAAGGAAGCTCTCTTTACAGGTCATTTAGTTAACCTAGAAATACCAGGACGACCCCCTGAAAAATCGGAGCGAACAAAGAAAGTTCTTCCTTCACTATGTGACTCTGGAGAGTCTTTAAAGTGTAGCCAAAATAATAATAATAATAATAATAATAATAATAATAATAATAATAAAATATGTTAGTTTTAGAGGAGATACAGTTAATGATTTTGCCAGGAGGTCCATACAAAGTCCAGCCATGCTTCTCTAAACCATTTTCAGGTCCTCTTACAACTTCCCTATTCCATCATAGTGATAGAGACCCACCTTTTTCCTGAAATGGCATTTTATACGTGAGGACAGTACAAAGATGCCAAGATTCTGTGTTGGTGTGCAGGCGTGTGCGTGTTTCCTTTTTTGATCAAGATGAAAATGAAAAAAAAAAGTCAGGTCTGAAAATATTGCAGAGTTTCAGCAGGAAATCAAAATCCATGCTAAGTATTTTAAATAAAGAGCATTTCATACAGGAAATTGTTTAAGCGGGTGAGGAAAGCTCGAGAAGCCAAGGCAGTGAAGGAATGCCAAGTCAGCAACAGCAGGAAGCTGCTAGCTCCCCAGGCTAGAGAGTCAAAGAGAGGAGGGGCACTCCCAGAGCGGGGAGCTGGGTCACCCAGCACCCATGGTGGGCACTGGGGAGCTGGGGCCACGCGGGCGATGCGGCAGCTGCTGAGTCGCTCCGTGAGGCTGAGGGAGTAGGAGAGAGATGCCCGGGCTCCTCCGTCTTCCCACTCGCCCACCTGCTGCCAGTGTTGCCCCTGAGCCAAACTCACCTAGGGCCTGGAAGACGCCACCTGCGGGGGTCCGGTTCTTCTGTGATCGTGATCGGTGCCGGGGAAGGGGGGAGGGATGGGTCCGACCCGCACAGTGCCCCGCTGGGACCGCGGCGGGACTGACTTCCTGCTGGAAACACGGCACTCGTGTCTAACCCCGGGCGAACCGCAACACGAGAGCCCCTACGAAGGGCTCACACCTTTTAAAAATTCCTCTTGGAACGGGCTCGAGAAACTGGGATGAAGACGCTTTGCGAAGCCATCCTAATTCTTTCCAAGGAAAAGTCTCTGCCTTTGCAGAGTTGTATTAACTCACGCTGTTCAGCTAATATAGCGACCTAATATGGCAAAGAAAACGTAGCAAACGTTATTAGAATAACATTCCATCTTCCAAGTGCATCTTTGATGGGAAGACGATTCATGCTGAGAACTGTAAATAGCTTTCTTTCCATTTCTATACTGCTCCTGTCCTCCCGAACAGAGAGTAATCAATCTGGAACCCCACTTCCTTAATGGCATGATCTGGCTTTAAAAAAAATAAACTTTCAAATTTTAAAATAGTTCTAGGTTTACAGTAAAATTGCATAGATAGTACAGAGAGCTCCCATATACCCGCCAACCCATTTTCCTTTATAATTAGCATCTTGTTAATTATAGTAGTATGTCCATTTGTTACAAATGAATCAACACTGATACATTTTTATTAAGTAAAGTCCATACTTTATTTTAATTTCCTTGTTTTTTATAAACTTTTTTTTAAAATAATGTCCTTTTATGTCCTTTTTCTGTTCCAGGATCCCATCCAGATACCACATCACACGTTGTTGTCCTGTCTCCTTAGGTCTCTCTTGCCTATGACAATTTCTTGCGCGTCCTTGGGTTTTGTTGCCTTTGACAGTTTTGACGGGTATTGGTTAGGTAGGTTGTAGAATGCCCCTCAATTGAGATTTGTCTGATGTTTTTCTTATGATTAGACTGGGATTATGGGTTTGGGGGAGGAAGAGAGCAAAATGCCATTTTCATCAAGTCTTATACCCGCTGTCAACATGATTTCTCACTGCCAATGCTGACCTCGAGACAGTGTTGGTCAGATTTCTCCACTGTAAAGTCACTCTTTCCCCCTCTTTCCATAGAGTCCTCTGGGGAGGAAGTCACTATGTGTAGCCCCACGTGAAAGCTGGGAAGTTATGCCCCTCCTCCTTGGGAACGGAATAACTACATAAATTATTTGCGATTCTCCTGCCCTGGAGATTTGTCTGTTCTGCTCTGCTTTCTTATTTACGCAATCATTTATATCGCTGTGAACTCAGAAATGTTGATTATTATTGGGATTATAATCCAATCTGCATTTTCTTGCTCAAAATTTCCCAGCTTTGTTCAATGGGAGCTTTCCAGTTGGTTTCTATGTCCCTTTCACGTACTCCCATTGTTATGGGGTGTTTTCCCTCTTTTTTGGGGGGGGGGAGGGAGCACTCTCTTACTTCTTGGTACTACGATATGTCCCAGGCTCCTCTTGTATTTTCCTGCTCCAGTCTTAGAGTAAGCTATTTTTCCAAGGAGCCCTAGTTCTTTATGCGGAGAATAGTTTTAGAAACCAAGATCTAGGCATTAGATGCGCTCAGTTTGGTCATTTTAAATCCATCATTTCCTAAACGTACACCTTTTCCCAGTGCCAACTTTGGGCAAGACTTTGGAGCAACAAAGACAAATGAAGTGAAAATAATTCTATTCTTCCATGGTCCAAGAGAAGTGCTGCCCATGGGGTGTGAACAGAGCTTCACTGCAGTTGGAAGGTGGAAGGAGGGGGTATGAACCAACTGGGGATAGAGATCAGAGACGTTTTTGTTCTTGATTCTAGATTTACTCTCCTATCTTCTAGGTCGATATCTTATTAGCAGTTCTCTTATTTACTTTTCCATGTGAGCACCCGTAATATCAGCCTGACCTGAGTTTGAGTTCTGGCTCTGCCAATTATTAGCTATGTGACCTGGAGTAAGTTTCTCAACTACACTGAACCTTGGTTTCTTCATGTGTAAATTGGAGATGCTAATAGAACCTATCTTTAGAGGCTGTTGGGAAAACTAAGGAGAAGGCATGCAGAATGCTTGGCACACTGTTGGGCACAGTAAATGCTGGCAGTAAGTGCAGTGACAGCCAGGGTCCCTCTTGGAGCAATGCTGTCTTTAGAGTATCAGCTAATTCTTAGGACAGAGTTACAGAAGATGCTGTAATTAATACAGGCTGTTGAGGCAGAGACAAAGAAGTGACTGTGGAACGATCTGACTCTTGAGGTCACAGTTAAGTCTGTCCTGCAGAGGACTTTGCTTTTGAGAAGTAAACCATAAATGATCAAGATCTGTGGTCACCTGACATTTGGTGGCTCAGCACAAGCTCTAGCACCAGGAGGTGAGGAATCACCTGCGGCCAAAAAATCCGTGTGATTCATGCCCATCAAAATGTATTAGTACAGCTTCCAACACTGACGTCTTCCTGATGTTCCAGAAGGGACCGTCATGCTAGGGTTCCCCACCACAGAGCTGCTCCCATAGTCAGTGACAATGTGGCTAGAAAACAAGACTTACACTAAGCCATCTCAGAAAGGTTTGAGACATTTTAGGAGCAGGCAAAGAACAGATGGCACGGACTTTCCCTTGGGTTAAGTGTATCCCAGGAGCCTTAAAATGGAACCTACTACGGTGGTTGTGGTCATCCTGTTTGGTATTTTTTGATGCTTGATGGAGGGTGTGGCAGTTTCATTTGGTATTTTTGTTGTTGTTGTTTTGTCTGTTTGTTTGTTTTTTACCTGAGAAGCATCTAGAGAAGTGATTCTCACGGTATGGTCCCTGGACCAGCAACAGTGCTGTCATCTAGAAATGAGTTAGAAACACAGATTCTTGGGTTCCATCCCAGACCTTCTGAATCAGAAACTCTGGAGGTGAGCCTGCCTCCCTCCCCTGCCCACAGCAATCCACGTCTTAATAAGCTCTCCAGATGCCGGCTAATGGTTAAGAACCATTGATCAAAAGGATGCAGGACTTTCCAAAACTTTCCATGTTAAACTTAAAGTTCTGAACTCTAAACACCTTAAGAGGCGGACTCTCTCGCATATGACTTTAATTAAGAGCACATCAAATGTGTATTGGATGAATTAATTTAAAAACGGAAGTATTAAATTAAAATGTAAAACATTGACAGCACCAAGTGCTGGCGAGGATGTGGAGAAAGAGAAATCTCTCATTCATTGCTGGTGGGAATGCAACACGGTGCAGAGACTTTGGAAGTCAGTTTGACAGTTCCTTAGAAAACTAAGCGTTATATAAACCAGCTCTCACACTCCTTGGTATTTACCCAAAGGAATTGAAAACTTATGTCCACACAAAAACTTACGCATGGATGTTTATAGCTACTTTATTCATAACTGCCAAAATGTGGAAGCAACCAAAATGTCTCTTCAGTAGGTGAATGAATAAATGAACTGTGATACATTCAGATAGTAGAATAGCATTCAGTGATAAAAAAAAAATAAATAAATGAGCTAACAAGACATGAAAGGACATGGAGGAAACTGAAGTGCATATTTCTCAGTGAAAGAGGCCAATCTGAGAAGGTTACACACTGTATGATTCTAACTGTATGATGTTCTGGAAAAGGCAAAACTATGGGGTCAGTGAAAAGATCAGTGGTTGTCAGGGGACAGGGTTAGTTTATGCAGCAAAACATCACTTTTCTGTAGGGTGGCAATGGACCCAGCTGCAATTCCATATTTTTAGCCAGAGCTGCCTCTTTGGCAGTTTCAGCCAGTGAGATTTAAGCAGATGTTCGTGGGGCGGAGCTTCTAGGAAAGCGCTCTAAATGAGGACCGGAAGAAAAGCTGGGAGTGAGAGGAATTAATTGGCATCTGTGATTCCCTTTCTTTTACCCGGAGTGCTGATGCGAAGCTGGAGGCAGAGTTGCCATCTTGTAAGCATGAGGCAACCATGAGTGCCAAGTCCTTCAATTAAGGCTAGGGACGCAGAAAACTAAAAAAAAAAAAGTCAGTTCTAGAGGGTGCTGTGCAGCTGTCATACCCGTCCTGGACTGTTTACCACTGGATTTTTTTTATATGAGAAAAAAATACCCCCTCATTTGTTTAAGTCGATATTTTGGGAGTGTCTGTTACTTGCAGTCTAACTGAATCGGGTATTTTCAGTCTACCTTAGCGACTGAGAGTGCAGGCTTTGAGGTCTGATGCACCTAGTGATATGTTCTGTCACGTGACTCTGGACACGCTGCCTCATATTTCTCCACTTTGTATATTTCATCTGTAAAATGGACTCAACAACAGTTCTGACCACTGTACTATTGAAGAATTACTTGAAATCATATATTTTAAGTGCTATTAGCACTGTGCCTTGCACATACTCAGGACTGGGTAGATGGTAGCACAAACTGGATTTGACTCCCACTGCAGATATAGGACACGTCATGTGTACAACAACTTTAAAAAAAAAAAGAAAAGAAAAGCTCTGGCTGTATTGTGTCTTGGACACTCTGAATATTATATAACTTGTACTTCATTGTCATGTGAAAAATCAGGGTCACCTGTTGCCAAGAAGATCTTCCCAGGCCTAATAACCCCAGACTGGGATTCACTCCCTCACCCCTTCTAGGGGTTGATGCCTACAGATCACTCTAGGGAAGCTGCCCCCCATTTACCATACAGCCTCTGACAGAGCTAACACATACACAGAGAGAGCAGGCCATGATTCATGCCCCGAAGGCCGTCCCCTTGGACTCGGCTGATTGCACCAGAAGTAGACAGCCCACCTGAAGGGACGTGCGCTCCAGACGGGTCAGAGGCCACGTGAGGGTTTTAGTCGTATGTTCTTCTCACGAGGGCAACGGCCAGAGGGAAACACGACCCTGCTGGCATCTCTTCTTAGAGCTTTTTCCACTCTCATTCTCATCTGATGATACTGCTTTTCATTTTAGTGGAAAAAAAAAAAAGTAGAGGCAACGGGAAGAGAACGGTTCCGTTCTCTCGGAACCGGGTCTGCCCTTCGCACTGCCTTCCTTCCTGTTACCAGGGAGGAGCTGCACCTGCTCCTTGAAGAGGCCAGTTCTCACCTGGGCTCTGGGTCCCATGTCCTCCTGCCGCTCTGGAACGTCACTCTAGAACACTACTTCTCTCTCGCCTGTGTCATATTGTCCAACTGTCCCTCTCCGGTTCCTCTGGATCACGTTTGATTGATGCAAACATGCTCTAATGTCCTCATCTTGAAACAACAACAAAAACAACAAAACTCTGCCTTGAGCCTGAACCCCCTCTACCTCCCACCTCACTTCCATGCTTCCCTTTTACAGCCCACCCCTGCCCTGTCCTCACTGTTCCTACTTCCTCGCCTCCTGTCCTCCCTCGAATTCACTCCACTCAGCCTTCTGTCCCTACCATCCCATGAAGACTGACTTTGTTAGCAAACCCAATGGCCAGTTCTGAGTATTTGGCTTAATCAAACTTTTATAGCAGCATCTCACAAATGATTACTCCCTTTCTGAAACAATGTCTTCACTTAGTCTCTTCGGTGTGGGAAATAGACGCTAACAAATGTTTTATAATATGACGTGAGCTCCATTAGGACAAGAACTTTATTTCATGTACAGTTATTTTCCCAGCACTTGGGACAGTGCTCGTCATGTATGAAGTGCATAGGGCATCTTGTCAAATGGATGGATCTAGATCAGAGGATAACAAGGGACAGTTCACAGGCCAAATCTGTCCCACAGTCTGTTTTTGTAAATAAAGTTTTATTGGAACACATTATACTCACTCCTTGACAGATTGTCTAAGGTTGCTTTCACACTATATCGGCAGAGTTGAGTAGTTGAGGTAGAGACTCTATGGCCCACAAAGCCAAAAATATTTACTATCTGGCCCTTTATAGAAGAATTTTGTCGAGCTCAATTTAGATATTCATTTCAACTTCCACTCTGCGTTATGTGTAAGACCCTGACCATAGGTGATCAAAGAGAGAAGGTCCATGTAGAGAGAACACAGCATCCTCTCTCATCCATGAACATGATCAGGGTTTGTCTGTGGCCAGAGGCTAAGAAGGACTCTCCATGGTAAATAGTTAAGTGGTGGTAAGGGGAGTGGAGTGATGGGCATTACAGAAAAAAAGAAAATTAACCTTATCAATAGGAAAACATTCATTGAGTGATCATTTTATACCATGTACGTTGCATGTGTCATGCCGCTCAGTCCTCATATAATCCCATGAAGCAGGCACTACCATCTCCAGTTTACAGACGAGGACACTGGAGCACGTGCAAGTTCAACGTTTTGCTAAAGGTCATACAGAAAGGGGGTTGATGCTGCCAGTACCTGAGATACCCCCTGGCCCAGGTAGCAGTAATGATAACTGCAAACACACGTGGGGCTTATGATGATATGCAGGTACTGTTCTCAATTTATCCCCTTCACCTTGGGAAACTGAGCCATGCGAAGGTGGCTGACTCTCTCAAGGTCACACAGCCCTGGTAAAGACAGCGCCAAGGCTTTATTGACCAGGTAGTCCGGCTCTAGCCGCTCTTCTTTGCCACTTTACCGTACGTGTAATAGGTCCTCGTTATAGGTGAATAGTTACTGAGCGAATGGATTTGAACCCAAATCTCCTGAATCCCAGCCCAGCACCTTTGCCACTGTCCTGCAGCGACCATCTTTTTAAGATTCAGAAGGATGTGCAGCATTTTTCTTTGAGGACAGCTGGCCGAGAGACAGAGCTGTGGCCATCTGACTTGTTTCTGCAGAAATTACTAGAACGTTTCAGGATTTACTCATCCTCTTTCCATTTTTATCTCTCTTGGGACACTGCCCATTCCCTTGAGAGGAGCTATAATTTCAATAGCTGATGATAACATCTGTCTTTAGATGTGAATCATTTGCAGAAATGTGTCAGGAGAAAACTAAGCCTTCTAGTTTCAAGCAGGTTTCTTACGAAACTCATTGAAGTAGCTTTCTTACTCAATCTTGCCTATAGGTTCGAATTGTGCAACAAAATATATTCTCCAACTGACTGTTGTAGAAATTATGGCTCTCTAATGGGAGGTGAATTTTTTTCTCCCATGTGAAAGTTATTTAATCTAAATAATGGGATTTGATCTGTTCATGTTTCAAAATCAGATAAAACCATTATACATTTTATAAGAAAAAGCTGACATCTTTCCCTTTGACTTACTCATCTTGGGCTCCCATAACGAAGTACCACACAGACTGCTTAAATAACAGAAATTTATTTTCCAGTTCTGGAGGCTGGAAAATCCAAGATTAAGGTGCTGGCCTACTCTGTTCTTGGTGAGGTCCTCTTTCTGGCTTACAGGTGGCCACCTTCTTACTAGGTCCTCACGTGGCCTTTCACCGGTGCCTGCATTGGGAAAAGAGATCTCTCTCTTTCACCTTCTGACTCTATCAGGGTAAGACCCCACCTTTATGACTTCATTTAGCCTTAGCTACCTCCTAAAAGCTCCATCTCCAAATCCAATCACATTGGGGCTTAGGACTTCAACATGCAAATTTCGAGAGGACAAAATTCAGTCCATGACACTCTCTCCCCATCCCTGAGGACTGTGTCATGTGACTTGATACCATGAAAGTTTGTTAGCTGATTTTGCAAATATTATTCAAATCAGTGTTGAGTTCTTTCTAAACACAGTTCTGTGTGAGGATACCTTGAACTATTTGCTTCAGCATCAAGTTCTTGCACCCATGAGGACAAATCACATGTGTCATGCAGCAATTAATTAATTTTCTGACTCTTCCACATGGCAGCGATAATGGTTACCTTTTAACAATTGCTTAAAAGGTACCAGGTGCCATACTAAGTAGTCCGTATCTCTAAGCATTTTGTTTTCTCTTTTAATCTTCTCAACATCCTATGATGGATGAGGTGGTATTGTTATTACTCTTGTTTTGTGGATGAGGAAACTCAGGTTAGAGAAATGATTGACTTGCTCAGTCCGGAGGAGAAGACTCAGTCTGTATCTGAACCCAGCACGAACTCTGAGGTGTCTGTAACCATTTTCTATGCCTCCCAGTTGATGGGGAAAGTTATACTTCCATAGACTTCAGTTTGTAATCACCAGAAATGATGGTTCAGCACAACCCCTATGATGAATCTCTAGCTGAAAAGGAAGGTAATTCATTTTGATCCAGTTCTTGCTTTTATTCAGATTTTTTAAAATTCATTTGTTTTTGTTAGTCACAATTGAGGCAAAGGGATACCTTTCTGAAAAGCCACTCATAATTTAAAAGCATTTTGCTGTTATTATATGTTTAAAAGTTTCTGGAAAAAGATACTTCTGAAAAGAAACAGTAGAGTATCATAATGGTGCCATTTCCTATTCTGTAATTTATTTTAATGGCTGTCTTCTCTCATCTGTGTGGAGTGTATCCTAAGACACTTTTCTGGCTTTTCTTTAAATGAAAATTTCCCTCACTTTTCAAAAACCCAAAGGAAAAACTATGACAGAAAATGTTTTCCTTTTATCTCTCAGTTCTGTGTTGCAAGTCATATGTTTTTCATGATTAAAGTCATTTTTTTCAAAGGAGTCCAGCTGTTTGAACAGTCTGAATCAGAAGCATGGAGAGAAATTGAAGGATTATTTCTTCCGTCTTGAAAGCTAGCGGGAGCGGGATATGGGGTGCACACACCTTAGAGAGGAACAGAGATGGCGTGAGCACATCCAATCCAATCAGAGTTACTAGAATTAGGGGGCTTAGTTCCCCCTCCCCCACAAAATGTTTACACTTACTGGAGAACTTTCCAGCTTCCCAAGAGAACATTTTTTTCCCAAGAAGGATAAGAGCGTTTAGCCTTTGCAGTATCTATTTAACTGCAAAAGAGTATTGTAGGGCAGAAATAAATTTAATTGCAAAGCAGCTTGTTTTAAAAGCATCCAGGCTTATCTTTGTTTTCTGTGCCTACTCATCCCATACACTATTTCCCAAATAGTTAACTTTCCCCTGTTCCTGCCTCCCTCAGGAATGGGATGATGGAAGGCAAGACGAAATCATGTGGCAACAACGACAACCATTTGGCCTGTTTCGAGGTGCTTATGCAGAAAAAAACCGCAAGAGAACAAAGGGGAAGAGTATGTGAACTTCTAACCCTCGTCCCCACATGCCATGGGGTGGGTGGGTGGCATGAGCAAGTGTTCGAGTTCCCTGACGTGGGCGTTTGTTTGGGGCCAAGCGACAAAGCACCCAATAGGGGAAGAACGTGTGAGCAGCAAGTGGAAAACTACCAAGAACGGTCCAACCCTGCCTGCCACTCCTGTCGCCTCGCTGGAGTGCGGGTAGTCAGGCAGCTTCACGTCTCCACCCTGTGAGCCGGCACGGCCCGACTGTTCCACCGGGGCTCAGCTCTTCTCACATGGTAGAGGCTCTGTTTACCAGTGAGTTTGCTGGCCCAGCTCCTTTCGCAGTTCCTCTTGTGCACACGGAGTGACACTTTGTTAGTTGGAGAATAGGCAATAGCTAGAGGATATTAATTAGCGCTAACTGACCCCTGCCTGCAAGGCTGCCTGCAGCTTTTGTGAACCCCACGTGTTTTAATCAACGCGTCAAAAGGCAAAAATGGGTCAAAAGTGTTAGAGAGGGTACTGCAGTGGTTGCCCAAATGGGTCTGCTGAACGGG
The DNA here is from genome assembly GCA_003508835.1 of Eonycteris spelaea. NCBI lineage: Eukaryota > Metazoa > Chordata > Mammalia > Chiroptera > Pteropodidae > Eonycteris > Eonycteris spelaea. The sequence continues at coordinate 14,549,701 of PUFA01000025.1, forward strand.
TACCTGGAGCAAGGCGGTAATCTTTCTGGAAACTAGTGTGAGAACACAGGCAAGCCATGCAGTGGCTACGTCCAAGAATTCCAGAAGGTTTTACCTTTGGGCTCACATGTTGGCTTTAACATTTAGTGAAAGTTTCCTGGGGAAATGAAAATATGGGGACCCAAGGAGGGTCAGAGGTCTTTTCATGAGTTTGTGTTGGCTGAGGATGATTAATGCACTCGAGTCTGTGGTTTACGTTTTTGTAAAACACAATTCAGGAAGGCAGTGAGGTTTTTCTGGAAAGCCCATTGAGAGAGGTGGGACTGATCTAGAGTTTCCTCTTGTGACACCCTGAGCAAGAAACTTAACCCTTACGAGCGTTTGTTTAAAGGCGACAATGATTCCTGCTTATCTCAAATAAGGCGGTGGGCGAGAAAGTGCTTTGGAAAACACAACATTACCATAAATACTATGTAAGTTCTTTATATGGCTTGTAAATTTGTAAGCCCCAAGAGACACCAATGATAGGGGGATGGGCAGGGGGAGAAAAGACCAAGAAAGAAGATAAGAAAAAGATTGCAGATTGTGGTCCAAGGGAGCCTTGGAATAGATGGCATCTCGAGAAGAGAAGGAACATTGCCAGGTCAGGTTAGACATGAACTGTGTTCCCCCTGAACTTATGTTGAAGCCCTAACACCCAGTACCCGTAAACGTGACATTATTTGGCAGTAGGGTCTTTGCGGGTGTAATTAGGTTAAAATGAGGTCATTCTAGATGATAAGGTAGGCCCTAATCCCATAACTTGTGTTCTCTTAAGAGGGAAATTTGTACGCAGGGAAGAAGGCCATGTGACAATGGAGGTGGAGATGGGAGTGATGTAGCCACAAGCCAAACGCTGAGGGTTACTGGCAACCACTGGAAGCTGGAAGAGGGAAGGGACAATGTCCCCGGAGAGCTTCGGGGGGAGTGTGGCTGGCTGACACTGATTTTGGACTTCTGAACTATCGAACTGTGCGAGAATAAATTCCTGTTGTTTTAAGCCACCGGCAATTCTTGGTTATTCGTTACAGCAGCATCAGAAATTAATAGAGGAAGGGAAAATGTCTACCAGATTTAGCAACAAGGAAGTCATAAGAAATGGTGAGAGCAGCTATGGTGTAGCAATGGTGGAGGGGCAGGCTGGAGCTAATGACAGGAGAAATGGAGACTTAGCATTGGCAACTCTTTCAAAAAACCTGGCTGTGTAGGGAAAGAAAAATAGGGCAGTAGCTAGAAGATGCTGAGGTTTTTAATATGAGGATTTGATCCTACGTAAATGTTGATAGGAAGAGACATTAGAGAAGAAAACCTTTTTTGAAAATGCAGGAAAAGGAAGAATTTGTCACGAGCAAGATCTCTAACAGAGGTAGGTGTGGGATCCAGAGCGGAGGGTGGTGAGCCCAGGTGAAGATGCAGATGGGTCGGAGGTTTGCAGGAAGCCAAATGAGTCTGCCAGACAGCATTCAGGGGACCAGAGAGCAAGGCCATCCTGAGAGCGGACAGGGCAGGGCAGGGCCACTCACAGGTTTGAGAATTGAGAACAAGGCTAGTGATAGCCAATGGGAGAATGAGAGGCCTGACAGGAAAAACAGGATTGCGAGGCACCAGAGAAAGACCAGGTGGAAGTGGGAGCTAGCACAGCTTGGGATTGCCTCTTCCACCTGCCCCCTGCTTCCGTGCTGATCGAGGTGCCTTGTCAGGAATCCACCTCTCAGGGAAGACGCTCCCTGTCATCTTCTAGTAAATATTACCAAGTCCGAATGGGAATCAAGTAAGTAATGCCGACTGCTATAACAAACCGGCCCAAGATTTCAGTGGCCTAACCTCGTATGCATTCATATCTTGTTCAGTGAGTCAGTGGCTCTCTTCAAGTGCTGACTCAGGGATCGTGGTTCCTTCCACCTTGTGAGGCTGCCAGATCTATTCCTTGTAGACGTGGAAGTGAGGGAGTGAGCCACTGCACGTGGGGCTAGACTCATCCCTTTGGATCCTTTTGGCCAGAACCCAGTCAACCCAGTCAGATGCTTTCAACTAACAGCAAAGGGAGCTGGGAAATGTAGTTTTTCTGTGTGTCCAGGTAGAAGAATGGAATCGGCCAGCACATAGAGTCTCTGCCTCAGCACGTAATGTCTGGAATTATGGCAGCCATGGTGCAACTATGAGGGCAATTAATCTGACGGGCCGAGGGAGGAAGAGCGGGTAGATACAAAGGGCCTGGGTCCTCAAAGACATCATTAGGCAGCCAATATAATCAGGCCTGGGCTGTGCTTTCTCTAGATTTTGTTTTTAAATGGGATATAATAAACTTTTCCTATTATTAACCTTTTCTGAGTTGGCAAATTGGGTTTTTTTTGTTGCTTACAACCAAAGATATCCCCATTCGGAAACCCTGAATTGAATCACATTATGTAAAAAAGTTATTATCCTTGGATTATTATCTTTCATTTTAGGCAAAATGAGACACACAAAAGGTTCAGAGAATTCACCTTGTTCGATCCTTTGTTGGCAACCCAGTTGGGAAATGGGAATGAAAATACTTTTTTTGATTCAGAGTTAGAGTAGGGAAATATTTGCATGAAATTCACATTGTGTAAGACATAACCAAGAATATAACTACACCAATTGGCGTTTGAAATGATCCGTCACAACGGACAACACAGATGTGAGCTTCTTCGTGAACCTCTCTGAGTGGCTTCATTCCCTCGCTTGCCCAATACATAGAACCTACTATGTGTGCTTGCTTCTGTCTCCGCCTGCTAGCTTCTGCACTACCCAGAAATAACATTTCTCTTATTTATTTTTATAACCTTGTTATCTAGCAAACAGGATTTGATACCTAGATGGCAGACGGCAGATAAATAAATATTTATGGAATAAAATTTGATCTGATTTTCCCAGTAGAGTTGAAAACATGTGGGTTTCAGCTTGACAGTGCTGGAATGGAATCTTGACTTTGATACTAAAACTGGATGACCTTGGGAAAGTTACTTCATCCAGCTGAGCCTCAGGTTCCTATTTATTGGGGGGTAAAAATCCATGAGCGAGCATGTGTAAAGTGTCTCGTTTATTCCTGGCACAAAACAGGCATGTTGTAAATAGTCATTCTCTCTTTCTTCCCCTTCCTTGTAGCACATTATAGATCATGCCACTGCCTACTTTCCAATTGATGAATATTCTGAAAACTTAAGTTTTATGGTAAACATAATTAAGAAGGTAAATTTGCTGCCAGAAAATTATGTAAAGCACTTGCAAATTATTTTTGCATTAGTTTCTATTTTGTATGATCTGTGACATGGTTTCCTGCTATTAGTACAGATAATTGAGGGCCAACACTCTTTCATTTTAATGCCATGTGCTCAGAGCATCTCCCAGATCCACAGATGCAAAGAAGAATATGTTCTCTCCGTTTTTCAGGTGACATATTTCTCTTTGCAACTAAACTAAAGGGTAGCTTAAATTCTAATCTCATGCTAACATTACAGGCTCTGACCAACTGTCCTTTTTTGTCTAACTTCTCTCACCATTGACCTGGGAGACACAATTTTATGAGACGTTCGGACAAGTGAAATTTATCCCTGTTGGCACTTCCTGTGAAGACAAAGCAGAGGGTGTAGCTTGTGCTTATTTTGTTCGAATTCAAGGGGGCTACACTCAGTCAGAAGCCCTGAGTTTGAATTTCAGCTCTGTGTTTAGCTGCAGTGTGGTGTTGGGCATTTTACTTCAAATGTATCCTGGCCTTGGTTTCCTCTTCTTAAAATTAGGGTTATAGACTAGCTAGCTTGGAGATTCCTTGAGCTCTAAATTGTGTGCCAGGGATTTCTTTGCCGCTTCCTCCTCCTCTTCTTGATTTCTCATTTCAATATTCACTTCTTAAATAATTCAACAGAAGAACAAAACCAATCAGTGCTTCATTATTTTTCCATAGGGGAGAAAAAAAACCCAAATAGCCTAAATGTCCAATAGGAAGGAAAAGATTAAGTGAATTATCATAAATCAATCACTCCAGTGAAATTTTATCCAATGAGCTAAGTGGATGTTTCTGAAGCTTCTCTAGCAAAATGGGAATTTTTCGTATGGTATTAAATGAAAAAGGCAGGCGACAAATGATCCCTCTGCCGTGATGACAACAATCTAGAAAGTATACAGAAATGCATAAAAATTCTGGAAGGAGAATGGGGAAGGTGACAACAATGGATACATGTAAAATATGCTTACTTTCTCCTTTTTAATGAGAAGAGATAAATGCTCAAGATCATTTGGGGTTTTCATTGCGTGTCTTGTCTTATAAACGGATCTAAGGCAGCCTGAGGCCCTGAGGTGCCTGAAATGCTGAATGGGACTAGAGGACAGCTGACCTCAGGCAGGTTAGATCCCAGCCACGCCCTCCAGCGTGTCCGATTTCTTTTTCATACCAGAGAGCTTGTCCTGGTGATAACGCAGGAGGAAAATGTATTCCCCAAGTAGATTAGGCTTTGTTTTTCTCTCTCTGCTCTCCCTTTTTTTTTTCTTCTTGTTATTTTCCCCTCATATTCTTTTTTTTTTGCCCATTGAGAAAGGATTTCAATATAATTAAATGCACAGATATGAAATGTACAGTTCTATGAGTTTTGATAAATATATATATATATATATCCAGGTAATCAACTCTCTAATCAAGATATGGAATACTTTTTTATCATCTCAGAAAGTTCTCTGTGTCCTTTCCAATAAATCCCATTGCCTCCAGGCAACCACTGTTCTGATTTGTATCAACGTAGATTAGTTTTGCCTGCTCTAGACCTTCATATAAATGCAATCATACAGATGGTTTTTTGGGGGGGAGGGGTGTCTGGTTTCTTTCACTCAACATACTGTTTTTAAAATTCATCTGTGTTGTGTGTCTCAGCAGCTCATTCCAGTCCTAATTCCTGGAACCTATGAATCTTATTTTATGTTGCAAAAGGGACTTTGTGGGTATGATTAAGCTATGAATTTTGTGATGGGAAGATGAGTCCTAGATGTAATCACAAGTAAGAGGGAGGAAGAGAGAAAGTTGAACACAGAAGAGTCACAAATCAGAGTGATGCACTTTGAAAAGGTCATAAGCCAAGGGACGGAAGGGAGGTCATAAGTATTTCTCCCAGAACCTCCAGAAGGAACCAGCCCTCGCCGACACCTTGACTTTAGCCCAATAAAACTAATAGCAGACTTCTGAACTCCAGAACTGTGTATGTGTGTGTGTGTGTGTGTGTATGTGTTTTAAGCCATTAAGTTTGTGGTAATTTATGACAGTGGCAAAAGGAAACTAAAATCATTCCATGGTATGGATATACCACAGTTTGTGTATCCTCTCACCTCTTGATGCACTTGGGTTGTTTGCTGTTTGGGCCTATGCTGAATAAAGCTGCTAGGAACATTCTTATGCAAGTCCTTGTGTGAACAGATGTTTTCATTTCTCTTGCGTGGATATACCGAGGAATGCAATTGTTGGGGCATAGAGTAGGTATGCATTGAATTTGACAAGAAACTTCATTTTTCCTTGTGATTATGCCATCTTACATGTCCACCAACAAAGTAGGAGACTGGATACTCTTAAAAAAAATAAAACAAATAAGTCCGGGGTCATTTATCCAAAAGGGTAAGAGATTGGGGGACAGTCAATTCCTGGGTTCTTTCTGGATAATTCGAGCCCCTGATTACTTCCAGAGTCCTCAGCATGAACTCGAGGACAGATTTATGCCTGGATTTTTTTTCCTTTTATTTTCTTTTCTTGAAAAATAAATACTTCACCTGCCTAATCGCACCCATTCATTTTCCCCTTCCCTCTGCCCCTGTGCTCCCCATTGGCACTCACTGTACTTTCTCTGTGGGTGTGAGTCACCGCCCCAGAGGCCCAGACAGTCCAGGGAGCAGGAGCCTGCTAGTCTAGACCCCAGGATCTTGACAGTGACACAGGAAACAAGAACGCAGCACGCTAAATGCCTTTCCCATTGGGGCATCCGACCATATTATTCTTCAGTTAATGGAATTTTCTTGCTCCTCTGAGTAGAAAAACACCAGTCATCCAGATGCCGCCCACTGCAGTAGTTGATAAAACACGCGAAGAAAAGGAATCAGGGAAGGGGAGGGAGAGATCCTGCAGACTGTTGGTGATTTTGTTGTTTTTCTTTTTTTTTTTTTTTTTGAGCGTGTGTTTGATGGGGGGGGGGCAGCGGGAAATGGAAGGACTGTATTGTTATTTTTGTTTCTGTTTTTTCACCTTAAGAAAGTTCACCATGGCCACGTCCAACCTGCTCTCTCTAGATTCCAGAGGCTTCCGAAGTTAAGCTCAAGAACAAAGAGGTGGTCGTTTCCAGATGCGATCTTGGTGAGCCAAGTTTTGATACCTAAAAGAGGATCTGGAATTCGGGAGTCAGCTGATTTATACCCTACGATTTTCAAACTCGTTCAGATCATGGAGTTTTAGAAAATGGTTCATCAGCTTGCTCAAACATTTCACCCATCTCTTTCCATTTGTAACGCCTGTGTGGTCATACCTTGCAGAGCACGTAAACTTCCGTGCACATACCTTCCGTATGAGCTAGTGTTATATTTTGGTACACCATTTGAGACTACTGAGTTTACATCAGTGTAAACCTGACACACTTCTGTGGTCTGCTAGCTATTTTGAGAATGATAGGAGCTCAAGACCCTGGCTGTCGTTTGTTGGCCTGGGAGCCCTCTTTGCACACGATGGCACAAGACCTCTCCCCGCCGAGCAGTCGTGATAGCTCTGGAGTATGAGCATGGCATGTGATGCGGGCATGAGTTTACACAGAAGTGGAGGCCTCACGGGGTGTGTGGTGCATGGGCTAAGGCATTTGGATGGCCCCCAGCGGAATGCTGAGTAGGGTGGAGCTGCTCGGTTAATTCACTTTGTCATGGAAAGGGCTGCACAAGGTTTGGATGAGACTTCCTCCCAGAGCATCTTCACTGTACTCATAACAACACCAGCCACTTGCTGTGCAATGTAGGACAATGCAGGCTTGACCTACACCATCTCTATCTTCTCACCATACCTGGAAGGTAGGTAGGGAAATAGAGGGGCAGCTCCTACCAGGCGCCCACATTTCTCCATCTGTTTCCAAACTGGGTACCCTGAGCATCCACAACCTGTGGTTCTGGAATGTGAGAGAAGCATGGAGTATGGCCAATGCCTGTCCTCTTCAGGTTGAGCCAATTAGCACAAAAGTCAATACCCTGTGGGGGTCACGGTGCAACATAGCATTGTGAAAAGAATGGGATCATGGGTCTTCAGCCACAATTATGATATAATTATACCAAGAAGATGTGTGAGGAAGGGAGCATGATAGAAATTGGAAGCGAGGAAGATGAATCCTGATCTTCCATACTGGGAAGTAAATAGATTAAGTCTCAAAATTGAAAAATGAATAAGAAACCATATAAACACGTTATTGTGAGCTAAAAGAGTTGAAGGCAGTTGGTTGTCTCTGAGGAACCAGTAATGGGGGCTGTGGGAGGCTCAAGCTTTTCATAACAAGCCTTCCAGAACAACTTAGCTCTTTAAACTACTGTGTGATAAAAAGAAAGGAAATCTAAATTAAAAAAAATTAAACTATGAATAAGATTTATATTTATTGACTAGGAAACATTTCTATGATTTACTTTGGAATTTAAAATGCAAATTTCAGAGTAATGTGAATAATATGATCCAATATTCATTATTTTAAAATAAAAAGGAAAAAATCATGAATATATATATTTGCACATTTGTGTCAGCATAAGGAATGATGTGTAAGGATATACAGTAAACTTTAAGAGTAGTTGTGTCAGGGAATGAAAACAGGTGAAGAGAAAGAGAAATTATTTTCTATTTTTACCATTATCAACCATTTAAGAAAAAAATTTTTTAATGTTAAAATTAAATATTTTTCTTCAGATAGTAAAATACTTTCTAACCTATAAAAAAGGACAGGAGATCAGGATCAGAAGATGAGGCTATAAATTAGGGGTTCCCAACCCCGGGCAGCAGACAGGTACGGGTACCAGTCTATGGCCCGTTAGGAACTGGGCCGCACAGCAGGAGGTGAGTGGTGGATGAAAGAGTGAAGTTTCATCTGTATTTGCTGCCACTCCCCAGCACTAGCATCATCGCCTCAGCTCTACCTCAGATCATCAGGCATTAGATTCTTACAGGAGTACCCGTCCCTGGTGCCAAAAAGGATGGGGATCTCTACAAATGGAGTCATTTACTCTTGCTGAGTCCTCACTTCCTCATCTGTGAAATAGAGGATGCCACTCTCACTTCCTCCCAGGGTAGTGGCGAGGGTCAAAGGAGACTTCATGAACAAATGCTTAGCCAAATGTCAAGGCTACATAGATGCGGTGATTATTGTTCTTGGTCGGGGTTGGGGGGTAATATTCCTTCAGGCAGTGTGAGGGAGTACCTTCGGCAGGAGATGAGCGCCAAGAGAGGGGGGTGTACCCAGGGAGTTAGTACTCAGGGAGGAGGTGTACCTGGTCCCAAGGATGGTACTCAACGAGGACGTTGTTACTCAGAGAGGAAAATAATACCCAGAGGGAAGGCTGGACCCAGTGGGAAGGTGGGACCTTGGTGAGACTTGTCACCTGAGTTGACCTGTAAAGGGGACTAACGGCAAAGGTCAGATGAGATAGAAAGAGACTACTTGTGAAATTCTTCACATTTAAATACAGAGCAGCAACACATCCCAAACCTTTAGTGCTCTGCCCACAGTTAGGTGTTTTAGAACATCCATTTGTCTATACCGTTTTAGATTTCTGCCCAAGGAACACTAGTTAAAATGAAAGTCAACATGACTGGGATCGAACTGATCTCACATTTCTCCTGCCTGGAAATACCTACAATTCCTTAAAACAAAGTTTCAATTTACCCCAAGTCCGGTGGCATTTTAAAGTGTAAAAAAAACCCACCCTCCCTTTCCTGCCTCCCACTCCTGGTGTTTTGGAGACGCCAGCATGCACACGGACTTTCAATCAAGGGGAGACTGTTTGTCCTTTATTTTGTGCACCTCTGTGCTGCTGAAGCAAATTGCCGTATTAAACCTACAGACGCTGGTGACTCAGGTTGGATCATGGGAAGGAAGTGGGCGAGTCATGGTTGAATGACTTTGCGGTGTGCTTGCCTATCCACCTGACATGTTCCAGAGCTTAAGTTAGAAGGATCATTAGACCACTTCGGATTTGGAGCCGTTCACTCAGCTAGCAAGCTTTCCGACCCGCCCTCTTCCCGTGCATTTGCATCTGTGGTCAGGCATCATATTCTGCAGGTCCATCTCAGTCTATTAAAATATTGAATTACTTTCACACTGGTTGCCAACTAATCGTTGTCTGGACACTTCCATACCTCCCTAAGGGCCTATGTCCAATCTAACTGGCCATCACCTGTTATTACACTGATTGTTAACTAGTTGTCACCCTAGTGAATGGGGCAATTAAAATAAACTCCCACCCACACTGATGCTCCACTGACAAGGACCAGGATGAATGTCTGCTGGGTTTTGTTTATTTATTTGTTTGTTTTGTACTAAGAAAGTCCCTGGGATGATTCAACCAGATAAAATAAGCAGATATGTCCTAAAAAAAAGTTGAAGTTTGTATAATGGAGCAGATGCCATCTGGCCCAGTAGGAATTCGTTGAAGGTGGGATCATTCTCTTTAATGTCAAAACTACCAGTGTTGTTATCTATTTGTAGAGTCTTGGGGAATGTTGGAGGCAGAATTCAGAAAGCAATTCTAATTTGGAGCTTTTGAATGCTGAACTACAGTTGATCACCATAAGGCATGCTCACACTGGAAATCTCTCATTAAATTAATTTCCATATGTTTATCCCCTGCACTGCCATAATATATGGTCACTGTAAAAAAAAAAAAAAAAAGGAAAAAAAAAAAAGAAAGATATCTGAGTATGTATTTTCCCCACCCCAGCTACTGCCAACCCTTTGCCTTCCCCAAAGAGTCTGTTAGTGATTTGATGTGTACCTTACCTAACCTTCCTAATGCCTGTATATAAACTTGTATTTTAATGCTTAACATATGAATCATCGTATCTATGAGCTTCTTTTTTCACATTCTGTACAGCAGACTTCTATAGCGGATAGCATGGTGTGCTCCCCAGACCCTGCTTCGGAGTTGAGGCACACATTTCCTCAGCTGTCAGGACGTTAATTGGTGACAGATCACAGCCTAGTCTTTACCCAGGTTACCCTCAGCCAAAGCGATGCCTTCTCCCAAGGGACAACTGATATCCAGGGGTCCGGTCGAAGCAGGGCATAAAGGCTCAGCCTTCACTCTGAAAAGGCCCCAAGCTCTCTGAAGGCATTTCCTGATAAAATGTCAGCCTATATACCATCTCAGATTCTATTTCCGAGGTACCAGTCTAAGACAATGCCCCATCTTCTCAATATCTACCGAATATTCTGTTAAACAGAATCTAACAAATATGTTTAGTCTAGTCCCTTTAATCGTGTTTTATATTTTCTGTTTACTATTCTTTCTTGCTGTTTCCTTCTAATTTTTAATGGATTTTATCCAACCAGATTAATAGTTTTCTTTGTACTTTTTGTCCTTCCAGACAAACACTGTCTAATAGAAATAGAATGAGAGCCACATATGTAATTTAAAATTTTCTAGTAGATACAAAGGTGTGATTTATTGGGGGTCATCTTACATTTTGATTATCACATACATTAAAAAATAGCAAAAAAAGTGAAATTAATTTTACTAATATATATTATTTAATGCACTATAGTCCAAATATCATCATTGTAATAAATATTCAAAGTAAAAAAATTAAGATATTTTAAAATTTCTTTTTATTGTATTAAGTCTTTAAAATCCAGTAGGTATTTTTACGTTTACAACACATCTCGATTTACACTAGCCACATTTCAAGGGTTTGATAGCCACATGTGGCTAACGGCTATTGTACTGCAAGACCACTTCCCGAGGTTTGAAAGTCTCCATCAAAACTATATTCAAGACATCAGCAGAAATGGTGAAGTAAAAGACCTCCCAAAATTCTCCCCTTCATAAAAGCAACAAGCACGCTGGCAGAAAAAAATGTCAGAATCAACATTTTTAGAACTCTGGAAATTAACCAAGGGCTTGCAGCAATCTGGGGCGCATTTATTCAAGAAAAAACAGCTGAATCTTAGTAAGAACAATGAGCTTTGTGTCATTTTAACTTGCCATTTTCCCATACCCTCCTCCCCAGCACCACAGTAGCCTTGAAATCCAAACAGTGAAAGCCAGGAGCCTGGTAGTCACTGGAGGGGCAGAACAGGGGTGGAGCTCCTTCAAAGCCCCATTCTTAGAGAATTGTCATTATTTGACCTGCCTTATGGTTCCTTGGAAGACCCCACTTGCAAGGCTGCCTTCATTTGATCTGACTCAGAGCTCATCTAGTGCAAATAGCTGTTTTCCCTGGGGTGGGTGTTGATAATAATCAGAGGTGATGCAATTACAGAACATCACAGCTGCCTCAGGTGGTGGATAACAGCTGGGGCAAACAAGAGGCTAACGAAAAAGTTTAAAAGGAAAAGCCAGGAGAGAGATGTCCATGGGAAGCTTTCGAAACCTGCAATGTATTTCTGGGATTCTAGAAGACCTTGCAAAAAGGTAGAGCCATGTACGTGTCCAGGGCTGTGTGTGTTTAAGAAAGACCTGATAAGGCCGTAGCTCTCACCACTGGGTAAGATGGAATTGTAAAGTGCTTGGCTAAATGTTGAAGGTGTCTTTCAAAACACACCCTGAACTTCTTGGCAAAGACTGAGAGCCTTATTGGTTCCAACTATCAAAGAAAGTGTCCACTGACCACTAAACTAATTGGAAATTTCAGTGGCCTAACACAACAATAAATATACACTTTACAGAATGAGTTCAGAAAATTCAGTAAGCAAATACACGTTCAGCAACAACAAACAATAATAACAACACACCTGGGATGGGATCTGATTTCTAGAGTTGCTATATTATATGATTTTAAGTGTCCAGTCTTCAACAAACAATTATGAGACATACAAAACAACAAGGAAGTATATCCCATAGACCAGGAAAAAAGCAGTAAACAGAAACAGTCTCCGAGGAATCACAGGCATTGGATTTACTGTACAAAGTAAATCAACTATGGTAAATATGTCATGTCGGGAGCCATTTTGAGGCACTGAAGATGTCACGTAGTTTGGGAGCCATAAGACAGTTGCTGAGACTGTTTGGAGCCCTAAAGCAGTTGCTGAGACTATGTTATCAATGGCTAAAGAATGCAGATGGTTGATTTTTATCAGTACTGACCCAGGAGGGGTGGTCTGCCTCCTAAAAGAAATCCTTTTAAGATAATGGAATCTGTTCCTTCCCAGATAACAAGAATGTTACGTGAGCTTGTGTGTATGTTAGCATTCTAATGATATACCTTGTACTTTGCTGTTGTATCCAAAACATATATAAAGGCTGAGCTAAATAAAGACGAGGCTGCAGCATTGACTGTATGCCCTCCCGAAGCGCTTTCCTGTCTTCTTCTTTTTTCCTTAGGCTTCACCCCCCTCTTTTAGGTGCTGTTCGACTTTAGCCGGCTGGCTCCGGCAAGTGGCGCCCGAACAGGGACCTGAATTTGGGACGGAACGTTGACGAACGTTGAGGTGAAGACCGCCACCGCAGGAGAAAGGGGGGCCCCCGAGTTTAAAGCCGAGTAATCGGCAGAGGTGAGTGCGGTGGAACAGTCCGGGAGTAAGAAAGACACCGCGTGAAGTGAGCGCTCAGAAAAGTAAGGGTTGCGGTGTTTGTAAATAATAGAAAGAGAGGAAAGTCGACTTAAATAAAGAAAAATGGGAAATGGAAACGGCCGCATGCTTTTTGTACATATGCTTAAGAATATGCTCCGGGCTAGAGGAGCTAAGGTAGGGCATCAACAATTGTGTAATTTTTTAGAGTTTGTAAAGAAAGTTTGTCCTTGGTTTCCTGAGGAGGGAACAGTGTACATAGGAACATGGAAAAAGGTGAGAGAAAAACTACAAGATTTTATGATGTCCACGCACCTGGCAAGGTACCTGTAGATACTTTTAGCTTGTGGACTTTAATTAGAGATAGTTTAGATCCCAGGCATGAGAGGGATAAGGCTTGGGAAAGCCAGAAAGGGGAAGAAAACGGGACAATATAGGAGATGTCCCCCATTTGAAAAGGAGAATGAGACTAGACCTACTGCCCCGCCCGAGAGAGGAGCGGGAAACCTTTTGATCTGATGCTAACTAAAGATAGAGAGGAGCCTTTGAGCCCCAGAGATGCAAAAGAGTTGGAGGAAGAAGCACACACAGTTCCATAACAATGGAGGCTATTTCCCATTTATCAAGGCTGCTAGCTCTGATCATAAATCTAAGGAATTAGAGAAAGTTGTTCAGGGTTTGCAAACTGCTGTGCATCTACTTAGAACTCTTAATACAGAATGTGTTAGTATTTACAACTTTGATAAATTCTCTAGAAATTAAGGCTACTAAGAGTTATGAATTCTAGTATAAGTAATGATTTACTAGGAATAATACAAGTAAAAAAAAAATTCTGTATGCAAAGTATGTGTTTTGAGATATAAAGGATGTGTTTTTTAAGAAAAAGAGAGTAATTTTATCCTAAAATAGTTTCAGGTTATTTAAAGGTCGTTTGAGGCACAAAAGAAGGTATAAAGTATAGAGATTTGTTTTGAAGGGAATTGAAGGAAAGGTGTTTGTCTTAAAGTTGTTTTTTCTGAGTGAATGAGAAGAGGCAAACTGAAGGAAGGAGAAAAGTAGTAGAAGGTTTGTGAAGAGAAATCCTGAGAGGAAAATAAAGGACAAGAACATGAGTGAACATATAAAGTTGTAAAAGAAAAGAGAAAGAGAAAATCTTGTTTATACAGTCGATAATTTATTGTGCTTTATAGTCTTTTTATGTCTTTGATTATTTTTAAAACAAATTTTTTCATTTGGAAAAACTGCTCTGGAAAATATAGGCTCGAGATAGCTCCTGAGAATATACAAGATTCTGTTCAATATTTAGGATATAAAATTTTGCAACAGAAAATTACTCCTCAAAAAATAGAAATTAGGCGAGAAGCTCTCAATACTGTTAATAATTTTCAAAAATTATTGAGAGATATTAATTGGCTCTGTCCTTCCCTTTATCCTCACATGTGCTTTAACTAATTTGTTCTCTATTTTAGAAGGGCCCACTGCATTGGATAGTCATTGGAAACTAACACCGCTGGTGGAAAAGGAATTTTAAATACTGTATTTTTGAAAGACACTCTTGTAGTCACAAACTTGCATTGCTCAGGTTTCATTATTGTGTGGTAAAGGGTCTTTCTCTAACTTGAAATTTAAAAACTTTTTATGATTTTCTTTTTCTTTTATTGGTTAATTAGTCTAAAACTTAGGACATTTTAGCATGGAGTCAACAGTGAAGATAACTTGATTTTGTATTGGAAATGAGAAAAGTAATGACTAAATTACAAATTTCAGTGCTTTTAAAGGTACCTTTCTGTTCCTGTTTCTGTTGACCGGTCACCAGGGGTCCGTGGAGAGACTGGACGCAGTCATATCTCCCGGACCATGGCCAGGCAGCGGGACGCCGCCTCCTGTGCCCTGTTGTCAAAGTCTGTTTATTGTCTTTAGTCTTGTCTAAGTGGTAGGTGGCAAATTTCTCTAGGCCCACCTACACCTCAGTAATTGTCCTTGTCTGAGTGTCTGTTTTGTGTTTCTTTGTGTTTTCTGCGCAAGCTTAGAGGGGAAAAAACCAGAGTTCACAGAAGACACCCTTGGGGTGTCTCCTGCAACATTTCTAAGAAGGATAAGCTTATAAAACAAAAAGGGGGAATATGGTATACCCCAAGAAAAGGCTTAATAGAGCATTATTACTTTTTAAATTTTTTAAATCAAGATGAACAAGGTAGCACAGCAGCTCATCGGCATTGGTGAAACAGGCCGGTGAGCCTTTGCAGCAGCCAGTATACTACAAGGATCTAACAGGGGATTGGGTGCCTGCTGAGGTACTGAAATGGGGCCGAGGTTTTGCTTATATCTCTACAGGAACAGAGAAAGCTGCTCCTGATGATGATGCTGATAGGCCATCTTCTGATGGTTGAAGGAGAGCTGTATTGGCCTATGTACCGGATCCACCAATTTTGCATCCGTCCATTTGGGAAGGCCCAGAAATTGTGGTGAGAGTAAATGACACACAGCTGTTAGATCAGCCATCTTTGGGCAGATGCAAGGAGTAAATGAACCAGGATTTAATTATACTGGAAGGAGAAGGATTGCCCATCTGCTTTAGTAAGAACAACACAAATCCTGGATTGGTCAGGTGGAACCAACGGACACATTGGAGGTTATAGATTGAACACCAGTTGGACAGTGGGACTATGGTGGACTGATGAGGAGTTTCCTCAAACTTGTGTGGAAGTTGGGCGCAGCATGGGAGAGCTGCACCCTGTGGGATGGACTCCTCAGATAGCAGACATGAATGTAACAGCATGTGTTGCTCCACCCATGTGCTGTTGGTTGGTGAAATTAATATCAACATAGAAGGAGATTTAATGTTACATGTTATAACTGCAATTTAACTAACTGTATTTCTTTTGTTCTGGAAGGAACTACTGTAATGGTTTTTCATCAAACCTTTTTGTGTGATTCATGTTTATGTTACTGGGCCTTGGTATGCTGACCAGGGTCTCCAGGTGTTAGTCTCATACTGTGCAAAATGCTAATAATTTGTCTAAAAATGTTACGATGGCTTTAGGGACCCAGGAAAATATTGATGACAAGTTAGAACAGAAGCTTGATGCATTATATAGTCTAGTTATGTATTTAGGAGATGAAATCCAAGGTCTAAAAGTGAGATCTCATTTGGAATGCCATGCAGCATATCAGTGGATTTGTGTTACCTCAAAAATTTATAATGAAAGTCAACATGGATGGGATCGCGTGCGCTCTCATCTCCAAGGTGTCTGGCATGATGCTAACATGTCCTTAGATTTAATACGACTGCATAGAGAAATTCAGGGACTGCAGGAAGCGGGACCCCTTCAGTTTGATGCAGCTGAAGAGGCCTCAAAATTTTTACAACATCTAAAAAGTTTTTTACCATCTTGGTCTCCTTTGGGTCATTTGCTTATTTCGTTTTAGCCTTGGGCCTTTGTATAACTATAGGCCTATGTCTGCTTCCTCCTTTGATGAAATACTTCTTCAATTCCCTGCTAAAGATTCGGCAGAGATGCATGGTCTCAGGCTCCAGGCTCAGGCTTGAGCCAGTTATATGTTGCATCTCCCATTTGCAGAGGCTGGTAGTCAAGACGGGTAAGAATCCTTCAGGGCTGGGACCAACCTAAGACAGGGCATGATTGCAAGACTTTCATGTGCCAATGACGGGTAAGGCCCAGACCTGTGGAGGGTCGCCTAAGACAGGCACAGTCTATCTGCGCCATAGCTGGGAAAGCTTTGGCATTTTAAAAATAAAAAAGGGGGAGATGTCGGGAGCCATTGCAAGGCACTGAAGGTGTCACATAGTTTGGGAGCCATAAACAGTTGCTGAGACTGTTTGGAGCCCTAAAGCAGCTGCTGAGACTATGTTATCAATGGCTAAAGAAGCAGATGGTTGATTTTTATCAGTACTGACCCAGGAGGGGAGTTTGCCTCCTAAAGAAATCCTTTTAAGATAATGGAATCTGTTCCTTCCCAGATAACAAGAATGTTACGTGAGCTTGTGTATGTTAGCATTCTAATGATATACCTTGTACTTTGCGATTGTATCCAAAACATATATAAAGGCTGAGCTAAATAAAACGAGGCTGCAGCATTGACTGTATGCCCTCCCGAAGCGCTTTCCTGTCTTCTTCTTTTTTCCTTAGGCTTCACCCCCCTCTTTTAGGTGCTGTTCGACTTTAGCCGGCTGGCTCCGGCAATGTCATAATGACAACAAGAAGAAACCATGGCTAAAAAACCAAAGGAGGAAAAAAAGTCTTGTAATAGAAAATCCCAAGGAATCCACAAATATACAAGATTGGTATACAAAAATCAATTGTAGTTCAACATACTAGTAATGAACAATCAAGAAATAAAATTAGGAAAACAATTTTATTTATAATAGTAGCCATAAAATACTGAGTAATAACAACAACAAAAGTACTTGTCCACAACTACAAAACTACAAAACATTGGTAGAAGAAACTAAAGAAGACCTACGTAAGCGGAAAGACATCCTGTGTTCATGGTTTGGGAGATGGCAATACTTCCCACATTGATTTTCATGTTCAACACAATCCTTATCAAAATCCCAGCTGCTCTTTTTTGGCAGAAATTGATAAACGAATTCAAAAAATTCATATGGAAATGCAAGGGATCCATATTAGCCAATACAATCTTGAAAAAGAGGGAAAAAGTTGGAAGACTCACACTTCCAATTTCGAAACTTGAGCTGCAGGAATCAAGATTGTGTGGTGCTACCCAGGGATAGACATATGAACAATGGACTAGAATTGAGAATCCAGACATAAACCCATACCTCCTTTATAGTTGATTGATTTTCAACAAGTCTGTGAAGACAATTCAATGGGGAAAAAAAAATAATCTTCTCAACAGATGGTGCTGGGACAACTGGATATCCACATGTGCGAAAGAATGAAATTGGATTCTTCCCAACTTCCAGAATTGTGAGAAATAAATTCTTGTTGTTTATAAGCCATCGAGTCTATCATATTCTTGTTATAGCAGCCTGAACAGACTAAGACAAGAATGAAAACTATATATTTTGGAAAGTTTTATCATTTTTTCTAGAGTATTCCCAATGGCTTTATGTTTTTACTTCTCCAATGGCCCTCCAAACAGGTTTACCTGTCCCATTGCTCTAGACCTGTTCAATTGTGTCATTCAATCTAATCCGCATTGCATCATATCTGGACAACATTTATCACAGTTTGTAATAAAAGGTTGGATTTTTGTTAGTTCCAGTTAGAAGCAGTTCTCTTCTCTATTTTAGTTTCATTTTATTTATTTCCTTCTCTACAATTTTTTTAAATGAACCATAACTTCATAGATTAACATTTATTATGTAAGTTTATTAAATCATACCTTAATTTTTATGACAATAGAGACTACTTGGAGATTGATATAAAAGGGCGATGTTGTTTTATTATTCAGGAGTTGACATATGAACAGTTTCAGTTGTGTTTTTATTTTTTTCTTTAAGATTTTATTTTTACTGTTTTATTAAGAAAACTTTTTCTTAAATTCTTTTCGTGATATTTCTGTAGTAATGAGTTTATATGAACTTATAGGATTATTACTTTTCAATCAGTATTTTTTTTTTTTTCACTGAGCCCTTCTGTATAATTATCACTGTCTGAGTGCTGTGGGAAATTTGAAAATATCTTTGTCCTTACCTTTAGAACATGTAGTTTGCTTAGAGGGCACAAAACAAACAAACAAAAAATTCATAAAAATTTATAATTAAGAACAAATTGGGATATAGAGATAAAAATATAGAAATGTTCAGAGAACAAAGAAATCAGTGCAGGATGAGATAGTCATCCAATTCTACATGGAAACTGTGAAACTTGTATGAAGCCTTAATAAATGAGTGTCATTTGAAAAGGCAGAGAAGTAAAGTCTGGCTTTTCAGATGAGAGAAACAACACAGGAAATGGTTTCTGTGACAGTAAAGAGCCAGGCCTAATTATGTTTAAAGTAGTCCAAAAAGGCAGAAATTAAAAAGGAGACATCACTGCAGATCCTACAGCCAACAAAAACATCAATGGAGATCATGGAACAACCTTATGCCAAAAATGAAATGGGAAATTCCCAGGAAATTCCTCATATCAAAATAGACTCAAGAAAAACATAATACCTGAATAACTATTAGAGAAATTGAATATGTTATTAAAAACTTATTCTCAAAAAAACTCCAGTCCCCAAAGTCTTCAATGGTGAATTTAAACAAACATTTAGAGAGAGAGAAAAAGAAAAAAAAAAAAACACCAATTTTACACATATGGTCCCAGAAAATAGAAAAAGAAGAAATTCTACAAAACTTTTACATGAGGAAAGCATAAGCTTGTTGCCAAAACTTGACAAGGACATTACAAGAAAGGAAAATTTAAGTCAATAGTACTCCCATACAAAAATTCCCGAACACTGGCCAATCAAATCCAGCATTACGTAAAAGGTAATGTCGTGACCAAATATGTTCTAAGAATAACATTAGAAAATAAATCACTGTGATTTGCCACATTAACGAATAAAAAAAACTATGACTATACCATAGTCATATCCCAGAAAAATCTTTTGATAACATTTATCATTCATAAAATTATCCTTAGAAAATTGGCAATGGAAGAGAACTTCCTCAATCTGATAAAAGTTCCCTGCGGGAGGAGGGGACAACAACCCTGTAGTAAATATTATAGTTATTTGTGAAATGTTGAAGGGTTTGCCTTTGAAAATGACAATAAGACACAAATGTCCACTCTTATTCCTTTTCAACATTGTATTGTAGTTCTTAGCCAATGAAGGAAAGCAAGACAAGGAATGTAAGATACGTAAATTGGAAAGAAAAATATAAAACTCATTATTCATAGATGATATCATAGTATATCTAAAATACCCAAAGGAACCTACAAGTATAGAAATATAAAAGGCCAAGTGTAGCAAAGCACTCTTAAGGAAAATAATAAGGCAGAAAGATTTGCTCTACTGGACATCAAGTTATTATAAAACTACAGTAATTAAGATAGTGTGTATTAGTGGGTAGGTAGACAAATGTTTCAGTGGAATAAAACAGAGAAATCTAGAAGCACATTTATGCATATTTGGGCACTTGACATTGGACACAATTCTCTTTAATAAATGGTGCTGGGACGATTGGCTATCCATATAGAAAAAAAGAAACTCAACCCATATCTCACACCATACATAAAATTCAATTCCAGATGAATTATATATCTAAACATGAAAGGTAAAAAAAAAACTCCTGGTTGATAATATATATATTTTTTTACTTTGGTGTAGGAAAGCCTTCTTAAACAGGACACAAAATGTTTTGACCATTAAAATAAAGATCAATAAATCATACTTCATTAAAATTAAGAATTTTCGTTCAATAAAAGATATCATTAAAAGAGTGAAAAGGCAAGCAACTAATCAAAAATTTAAAAAATCTTTTACAAACCAATAAGAAAAAGATAACTCAGTAGTAAAAAGGACAACCAACTTGAGCAGGTTCTTTACTAAAGAGGTTATCCAAATGGCCAGTAAACCTATAAATCAGAGATGTACAAATTAAAAACACAATGAGATTCAACAACAAACACATCTGTAAGAATGGCTACAATTAGAAAGACTGATAATAATAAATGTCGATGAGGATGTAAAGCACAGGGAACTCTCATACACAACTAGTAAAAGAACGAATTGCTACAGCCTTTTTGAAAAACAGCTCAGCATTACCTATTGAAGTTGAAGATACACATACATTATGATCTTACAATTCAACTCCTATATCTAGGTAGAAACATGTACACATGCATGCACAAGAATGTCCAAGGGCATTTCCCCAAAATCTCAAACCTTAAACAGCACAATTATCCATCAATAGTAAGATGGATAAATAAATCATGGGATATTCAGAAAATAAAATAATGTAAGCAATGAAAATTAATGAACCTTAGCTGCATGAAATAAGAACCCAAAGGAAAGAAGCCAAATGCAAAAGAATGCATACTGCAAGATTCCATTTATATGAAATTCGAAGAGCAAGCAAAACTAAACTATAGTGTTTGGGGATATAAGCTTTAATGGTAAAACTTTTTTTTTTTTTTAATCAGGGACGTGAGTTCCATAAAAACCAGGATAGACACTTTTATCAAAGAGGACATATAAAGGAGACTTCTGGGGTGCTAGTGATATTCCATTTCTCAAACTAATTATACGGATGTTCACTCTGGGATAAGCCATTGAGCTAAACATTTTTGTTTTTTCCTATCTGTATTTGGGTCTCTCTCTCTCTCTCTCTCTCTCTCTCTCTCTCTCTCTCTCTCTCTCTCTCTCTCTCACACACACACACACACACACACAGAGTTAGAAAAAAAAAGAATGGTTAAATACATTAAGATACACATAAATTATGGCATGCCGCATGCTGAGTAGCACTTTGAAAAAATGAAGTAGATTCATCCATAGAGACACTGGAGAGTTTTCGAAGACATATTATTACCACCGAGTGGGCAAGCCTTTGGTGATTGCATGAAACTTTCACTCTGATAACATTAAAAAACTTCACCATTAACAGGTGATAAGTAGATAATGTTTACAAGAACGATGTGCATTTCTGAGTGTTTAGTTACCCAGTCTAAGAACTATATATGTTCTTATTTAGTTAGTTCATCAAATCTTTTTTTTTTTTTTTTTTTTTTTTTTTTTTTTTTTTTTTTACCGCTTACAGCACCTGGTCTTCGTAGGTGGTCTCCTATCCAAGTACTAACCAGGCCTGAGCCTGCTTAGCTTCCGAGATAAGACGAGATTGGGCACGTTCAGGTGGCATGGCTGTAGACTCATCAAATCTTTAAAAGTCTTAAAAGTATAACAATGGTGGAACAGCTTCTGGAACCCTGGGAAACTGTAGTAGAAATGTTGATAAAACATTACAGACTCAATTAGACATTGTGATGGAAATGAAACCCCAAGGAAACTGGCAAGGAACAGTAAAGAGAAACAGTCACACCTGAGAAACAGGTATGAATGACTGCCCAGGTGCGATAGTCACAGAAGAACTTGATATAGGACATGTATGTGAGTCTGGGAGCTGCCAGAAACACAGGCATGTTCTCACACATTCGCCAGGCACAAACGTGCTTTCATATCCCTGAGACCAGTCTCCTAAGCTTGTCTTTGTACTGCCGAGTGTCAGTAAACCACAGGGACACTTCCAGAAAATGAAGTCAGAAGCTTCATCTTTCCATCACAAAGCCCCCTGGGCAGCTCCCTGCTTGCCCTCCTCGCCCTGCAATCCCTTCCCCACCTGCGGTGAGTGCTCCTTTCAGAATGTAAATTCCATCACCTCTCTCTCTGGCTTACAAGCCTGCAGTAAGGACAATTGTCGTGGAATGTCAGTGCTGCATCCAAATTGTCCCATGTAATCCTCCAAGAAAGATACTGGAGCTGCTCTTGTGATTCACAACTCACAGATAAGGAAGCCGAGATGACGAGAGGCCCCCGAAGTATGACGAGAGGCCCCCCGAAGTCACCCGGGCTAACGGAGAGGGCCTCTCTGCTGCTTCCCCAAGGCTCGCTTCCATTTTTCTTGTGTTTTCTTCATAGATTTAGCACTCTCTGAGATTCCTATCACCTAAGTGTTTATAATCTACCTTTCCCCACTAGAATACAAGTTCCACGAGGAGGGGGGACTTTGTCTAGCTTTTCTGCCGTCATATCCCCAATGCCAAAACGATGCCTGGCACACTCAAACAAAAATTGTTCTGTAAGCACTGGACAGATGAACTTAATGCTACTCTCTCACAAGTTTATTGAATGTGGCATCCAAAGCGACCAAGGTAGTTCCTTGCATGTATAATGATTATATAAATAAATACATTAAATTTGATATTAACAAGAATCTTTACATATGTAGTTCATTTACCAAATGGTCATTCTGTACCATGCATTGTTGGGCACAGGTGATAAAAATTGTCCTTACCTAAAGGAGCTTATAAGTGCGTGTGTGGGGGAGGGCGGGTGGGAAAGAGAGTACAGGCAAGTAAACAATGTCACCACACTGTGTAGTAAATGCAATTGTAGAGGTAAACACAGGTGTCGGTGGCATAGAGCAAGGGCAGGCAAATCCGAAGAGGATGGGGGTAGAGTGTTAGGAAAAGCTTTCCAAAGGAGCTAGGAGCACAACTAAATTGGAAAGACCACAATTATCCAAAGAAGCGGGGAAGCGACTTGTCAAAGGCAGAGAAGTGTGGTGCTTTGGGGAGCAGAGAAGTTGTGAGTATGACTATAGGGTATGAACAGGGATACACTGAGAGATTAAACTGAAAAGAGCCATTCACAAATGACCTTGAATTTCATTGAATAGTATATCACGATGTCTGCTTGATTTCCCAGTGTAGACCCACTTCTAGCAAGTGGCTGTCAGATGCTAGGACCTCAGTAACTATTTGCCGAACGAGTGAACGGGTTTGGAATGTTACCTGCAGCAACTCTTGCTCCAGGAGCCAGTTCGAGTTTTAAGTAGGGAAGGGGCCTGATCAGATGGATATTTGAGAGGGACCAACTTTGGGGGCCACAGAGTAGACAAAGGAAGACTCAGTTAGAGAGGAGTGATTGTGGGAGTGAATTTAAGGACCATGTAGTGAGGTGAATCAAGAGGAAGGGATGGATTGAATAGCTCCCTGGTGACTGACTAGGTGGATGGTAAGAAGTAAGATTAAGACTAGGAGGGTTGCAGATGTCTGGCATAAGGCCTGGGTGTTCGGTGGTGCCACAGGACATGGGACTGGAGAAGGTGTGACCCAAAGAAGAGATACTGGGCTCAGATGGACTCCTGAATCTGAGTTGCATTTGGAACCTCCTGGGAGAGGTGGCTAATAGTTGGCCAAGTTGTGGGCCTGGAGCCCAGGAGAGAGGTCTGGGCTGGAAGAAAATATAGATGCCAGCAGGGTCTAAGTAGTGCATGGAACCCAACAGCATGAGGAGAGAGCTCAGGGAGGAGCCCTCCGGGGTGGGCGCTGCAATGGTTCTGGAGGCATGGGAGAGGAAGAAGCCAAGAGTTGACCCAAAGCTGGCTAGCAGGTGGTGGTGGAACCAGACTTATGGTTTAAAGGAACCGATGCCAGATCCACAAGGACCTTGCCATTGGACACAATTGCAGCACGAAAGAATGTCCCATAAGACTGAAAGCTAAAAGGGTACAATCCAGGATGGAATGAGGTTGGAGGAAGGGGCTAAGGCAGGCAGCCCGAGACCTAGTAGGGAGTGGGTGCTGGAGCTCCCTTTTTATATGGTGCCCTGGGGTGAGGTGCAGGTGGGGTGGCTTCTGGCAGCCCCTGGATTGGAGCAGTTTCTATCTTTCAGTAACTTTCCACATCCTCTCCCAGGAGATTAGAACGTCTCCGTTAAATATTATGCCTCTGGGATCCTGGCCTGCATTTATATTTCTGCTGCAATTCTCCCCACCCGCCTCTGCTGCATAGCGCTTGAGCAATCAGCTGTTCGGGGTGGGGTGGCTGGCGGGAGGGCTGGGTCCACCACATCTGCACGTGCGCATTTACATGTCTAGACACATTACTCACTTTCTCTGGCACAGATTCCCATAGAAATCAGGCAGTTCCTCTTCCTATGTCCTCTGACCTCTTTCCTGGTCCTGGGGAATTTTTGTTTCAGTTTCTTGGGTGCTGAGAACATGGGGTCCTTGCTGCTTGGGCTTCAGTTTCCCCGAGTTCTGATTCTGATCTGAGATCTGCTCTGAACTGCTGGTGCCCCCTTTGGAAAAACTGCTGATGGACCCAGGAGCTATAAATGATTCCAGAGCTGGGCTGGAACCCTGCAGCTGATGATTCTAAAGGCGACGCTCAACCAGGAAGCTACCACACATTCTGGGGGTTTTTTTTTTGCCTCAAACAAAAACTGTGATTTCCCTCTCACACTGCCTCCCTGCACGTTACCTGTGTCCATCCAGTGACGTAGAACGAGAGCTCAGAAGTCACCGCTGACCCCTTCCTCTCTCTCATCCTCCTTCCTATCACTAAGCCTTGCCGATTTGACCTTCGAAGTTTTCTTCGAGAGGCAGAAAGACGTGTGGTTTTGGTCACCATTGCGTCCCCAGTCTCTAGTACATTTAATGACTACTCCACGGTGAGCGAATCGATGAAGCCCACACTCCAGCTTGGCCCGGAGAGATGGAATCCCCTACCTTTGGATGAATCACTTTGGTCGGGACGGAGAACGAATGTCCCAGGGGAAAATCACAACTGAGATGGGGAGATGGAGGCAAATCAGATGATCTGGTTCAGAAAACCAAACAAACAAACAAATAAAGTTATTTCAGCGCCTGAGGTGGGGAGAAAATAAATACAATCTACCTCTGCTTACTTGTTCATCTCTTCCATCGGAATACACAGGGAATGGTTATTAAACACTTCCCACACGGCAGGCAGGTTTCCCCTTGCTTTCCACACACTATCAGGTAATCCTGACCAGAACGTTATGCCTTAGGTGTGATTATGTTATGGATAGGGAAACTGAGACCCAGAGAGTTTAGTTACTTGGGCAGGATCACACAGCCATTAAGCAGTGGCACCTGGTTTTGGACCTAGGCAGTCTGGCTTTGGCGTCATGTGCTTAACCCCGAGCTCAGCTGCCCCTAATCAGCCACCTTTAGGGAGAGCTGCCCTGCCCAAAGCTCTTCTCCAAGAACCGAGCATCTGTACTTCGTGGCCATACCCTCTTGGATTCAAGTTGGATGCCCCTGGTATGGTGGATCTCAAGTAAGATTCCTCTTCTGGACCAGAGTGGACAGTTAGTATTGGTGGACACTTGAATTCAGCATAAGCGTCCTCAGGACACTCAGGCTATAGGCCAGCAGATCCCACAGCAGGCATGGAGAAGCAGAGAGACAAGATGGGGTGTGAGGAAGGAGGAAGCAGAGTCAGACGCTTCATGAGCAGAGCAGAAATAAATACACGTCATCTCAGAGAAGCCAAAAATGACACATCCAGTTTCTCAGGAGCCCCAGCTACACATCCTGTTTCTGGATTCTAGGATATACTCTTGAATTCTTCGATATATCCCTGTTTTTGTTTTCTCATTATAATGATTGCAAAATGATGATGAATGAGGTAGCCAAAAATATAAAGAGTGTCGCAGACAGCAGTCCATTAATCCTCATCTTACAGCAAAAAGAGTAGCTACAACCTGCTGTGGGTATGTATGGGTGTGAGCCTGCACATATTTATAGGGTATGACTACCCTAATCAGGTGATCAAAGTTGAAACTTGAAAGCGACCCAGAAAACACACGATACAGTGTTATGACACTAAATTTCAGGTAAAAGGTGTGGGCATAAAGTTCCCTCTTACCACAGTAGGCAGCTTCCCACTCTCATGTTCCAGCCTTGGTAATCACAGCTGCTCAGCCAGAATCATCCTGGAGGTACCAGGCACCCACATTCAGGTCCAGCATTAACTATTCTACCAAGTACTTGAGTCTATAACTACTTTAAGGTCCTGAATTTTCCACCAATAGATTCAATTGGCCTAAGACAGCAAATCTCTCAATTGGGTACGTGACTTTGTAAACCTAGGAAAATGTAGACATCAGAATAGGAGCTGAATCAAAATCAGAATATTGCTATATTTTATTGATTTTAACATCTTGAAAATTGAGGTGCATTCTACAGTCAATGGCACCATACAATTGTAAAGGTGGTATTTCTTCTTCCTTGGTGATATTAAAATAATGTTGCATCTTATAATTGAAAACATCTTAGAGCCCATGAATTTAGCCTTTCTTTTGTGGTAAGGTTAGGAATAAGTTGTTAATCATCATTATAATATATGTGTTATTTAAAGAACTTGAAACATTGAAGAAAATCTAACATATTAGAGAGCCTGGCATGTTGAATTCGTGATTTTAATTTTAAATGTTTGAGGATAAAATTAAGTTTGCAGATAATCTTCGAAAGTCTATTATTGGAGTACAACCTAACTCCAAAGTACAGTGGCCCAAAGGTTATAGACATTTATTTCACTCTCATGTAACAGTCAAGTAGTGAGTGGTCTAGAGCTGGAGCCAAGCAGCTTTGCTTCGTAAGGTCTTCTAGATCCTTCTCTGTTTTGGATCTGCCACGGCTTAAAGTATCATCTTCACAACGTGGTTGATGTTGGCTCACCACCACATCCCAGGGGAGTGGGGAAAGCGTGAGCTCAGAACAAGTGTCTTAAATGAGCTGACCTGGTCATAGCAGCCATCACACCTGCTCATGTCTCATTGGCCTGAGCTGAATCACATGGCCACAGCTAGCTGCAAAATGTAGTCTCTTGTCGGGGAGACATGTGTCCAGCTGGACTCTGGGGTTTTAGCTAAATGGAGAAAAGGGAGAATTACACTGGAAAACATTTGACATTCCTCCATCATGAATCTTAAGAAACTTCATTCACTGGATTGATTAAATTTCAATAATTGCGAAAAAGCTGAGAAAGATTTCACTTGTCAGTGGTATATGTTTGCTAAGTCAGGTATTTGAAGTGTCTTAGAGAAACAGATGTATTTTAATTTTAAATGCCTTTAAAATGTTTTAGAAAATTAAATGTTCAGGATTAATTATTTAGGAGGACTTACTATGTTAAACTTGAGTCAATTAAACATTAATAAGAGAAAAAGTGAAAGTGAACAATATTATTTTATATAAAAAATCACTAGTTATAAATAAGAATAAGACTTGTGGTTAAACATAAAGTCTTATGAAAAAACTAGGTTTTAAAATATTATGGCTTTTCAAATTGGCTTCTTAGTAATATACATTTAAATTTCCTACATGCCTTTTCATGGCTTGATAGTTCGTTTCTTTTTACTGCTGTATATCCCATTGTCTGAATGTACCACAGTTTTTTTTATCCATTCACCTGCTAAAGAACATCTTGGTTGCTTCCAAGTTTTGAGAATGATGAATAATGCTACTATAAATATCACGTGTAGGTTTTATATGGACATAAGTTGTTAACTCCTTTGGTTAATAGCAAGGAGCATGATTGCTGGATTACATAGTAAGAGTATGTTTAGTTTTATAAGAAATCATAAAACTGTCTTTCAAAGAGTCTGCACCATGTTGAATTCCCACCAGCAGTGACTGAGAGTTCCTGTTGCTTCACACCCTCACCAGCATTTGGCGTTGTCAGTGTTCTGGATTTTGGCTATGCTAATAGGTATGTAGTGATATCTCATTGTTGTTTTAATTTGCATTTCCCTAATGACATATGATGTGAAACATCTTTTCATATGCTTTTTTGATAAGCATATATCTTCTTTGGTGAGCTATCTGTTAAGGTCCTTGGTCTTGGCCCATTCTTTTAATTGGGTCTTTTTTTCTTTCATAAATTATGCCTTTCATGTTATACCTAAATAGGCTACACACTAATTGTTCCAATTATATGACAGTCTAGAAAAGGCAAAAGTATGGAGAATGTAAAATGATCAATGATTTCCAAGGGTTAGGGAGGAGAGAAGGATAAACAGGTAGAGCACAGAGGATTTTTAGGAAAGTGAAAATACTCTGCATGATAGTGTAACAGTGGATACATGTCATTACACCTTTGTTCAAACCCACAGCATCTACAACACTAGAAGTGAAGTCTATGGACTTTGGGCAATGATGTGTTAATGTAGGTTCGTCAAATGTATTACTGTGGTAGGGGACGTTGACAATAGGGGAGGCTGTGTGTAGGTGGGGGAGGGAGTATATGGAAAATCTCTGTACCTTCTGCTCAGTTTTGATATGAATCTAAAACTGCTCTAAAGAATAAAGTCTTTTTAAAAACATTGCAACTTTAACACCTTGAATATTAATTAAAACAACAAGTAACTATAGGTGATTCTCTGCACATAAAAGCCTTTTTTCAGATATTAAAAATCTCAAGTGAGAGGCTTAAGAGTCTTTGGATGGGTTTCCGTTACCTACAACTAAGCAAGTCTTGAGGAAGACACAGTTTCTTTCCCAACACTATTACATCATGTCTAGTCTGCCTCAGAGTTGTATACCTCTCAGCTACATTTCTAAATTTCATTCCTTTTATGACAACCCTCTGCACATGCATGGGTGGATGGCGTGTCTACTGGGTTGCCGTCTAGCCCCCAGATCTACAGGGTTCAGAGGTCGCTACCAGCTGCCATTAGGATAGGAGTTTGCCTACCTTTTAGCTTTTGCTTATTGGCCCAAGGGTGGACCACAAACCCAAGCGAGACTAATAAGAATGCTCATTGAAGGAGAGCCGTAGACTATCTCTAGGTGGCTAAAGGGATTATGTGTAGGACAAGCCAGCTGGGAATAGCTATTGTCTACTGGACAAACTGGAGAGCAGAGATAAAGGTCCTTTCAGGGAGAGAAGAATTAAGCTGATGGGCAAAGAAATAGAAATGAAAGATGGAAAGCATCCTGGTTCTAGTGTTCCAGAGGCCCAGTCCTGGGAGACATCTGGTCCACTTATAATAATTCATCCTTCCTTCTAAACAAATTAGAGTCAGTTTCTATTATTTGTAACCGAAAGAATACTGTCTAATTAATATGAAAATATATTAAGCTTATTGTGTGAAACAAACTTGTGGGTTTTTATTTTTTTTTAAAAAGCTGCTTGGTTGTCTCAATTAGAAGAACTTTCAATTATAGATCTGACCTTACTTTGGGTTATACGTACAGGGACTTGTCCAAGGTGTGTGTCCTATTAAGCCCATGAAATTGAATTTATCTAAAACTCAAATCTTAGAATAACTGGCCTGGTAATCACTTGCAAAATACCTAACATTGAGTATAAGAAACTTACAGTCAATTAACCACTTTTGTGTAGTGTCTCATTGTACTTAGAGTAGTTTTATAGAAGATAGTCACATTGCAGTTGGTTTGGTCTGTGGTAGAAACTGCTCGGTTCATCATCCTCTCCCAGCTAACCCTACCTTTCCCAGGCTCTCTTGAGGCAATGCTTCTGTGTTCTTTTGAGCACTTCTCCTCTCAAGGTCACGAGACTAAGTTCTGAGCTATGAGCGGAGGTGATGGGTGCAACTTCGGAACACTCCTTAGAAAGACTGCCCCAAGACTTTTCTTGTCTTTTCCTTTCCTGCTCCTGCAAGGTGAATACGGTGCTGGAAGCAGGAATAGCCATGCTGGACCGCGAGGCAGAAGCCATGTGTTATAAATTGAGAGCCACGAGTGGAAAGAGGCTGGGTCCCTAGCCCTGCTCGCATTTAGATCTTTCCGTGTGCGAGGCATACACCATCTTATTTAAGTCACTGTTTTAATTTTTATTTCAGTAGCTGAACCAATCCCTTAGTTATAACATTGTCTTCCCATGGAAAAACAAGAGTGAATGACTATTTCCTACAAAAGGCACTGTAGCCCAAAGCAAAACTTTACATTGGTGAGATTCATGCATTCAACAAATATGTATTGAGTCACAAAGTCTGAATGTGAACTGCTCAGCACCCTTGGAAAAGGGTCCAGGCTGGAGAAGCAATCTAGCCCATGTGAGATGAGAGGTGCCCAAAGGAACATGGTGCACTTAGCCCAGGGAAGAAAGGGGTTAGCACAGCTGTACAGCTGTCTTCAGACATAGGAAGAGCTCATGTAGAAAAGAGCATAGACTTGTTCCATATGGCCCCAGGGTGCTGAACTAAGGCCAAAAGGTTTATGCAGGGAACTGAAGCACTAAGATCTGATGAGTTCTACGTTAGTCAGGGTTCTTGGCTTCAAGCAATAGAAACAGATTGTGATGTCTTAGGCAAAAAATGAAATTTACTAGAACGGTATTTGGGGGAAAATCAAAAGATTGACCAGAGACTAGAGTGCTGGCCAGGAACCAAGAGTATTCTGGAGGGCTGGTCAGCAGGAATATAGCCGTAGCCATGGAGCAGGAAAGGTCTGGTGAATATGAAAAATGACCTCTGACTATTCCTCAGGTAACCGAGTCCCTTCACTCAGGATTCAGAATCACGGGAGAGAGTCTGATCATTGTACCTGGATTGTCTTCTACTGCCTGGCTGAACATGGGGTGGAGTAGGAGAAAATCTATCCATGTTGACTCTGGAGCGGGAGTCAATACCTCGAGAGGAACCAGTGTTCTGTCAGACAAATATTCAGTGCAATCTCTAAGGATGCTTTCAAGGCCCATGACTCTGTGGCCAGTGTCTTAGGATTCGGAGGGATTTGTCTATTCAGGGAGTTGTCACCGCTCCACATTCCTCACATCTGCTCATACAGTCTTTGCTGAATGATCACAACGAAAAACTCACTGACGCATGAGTTCTTCTTTTGTGAAGTTCCGAGATTCTTTTACAGAAAACTTTCCTCCTGTCAAACTTATTTCTTCAGCGTCACCATTCTTTGACCCCCACCAAAACCTCTCGTGTTTATTCTCTTTCCTCTTTTCCCATGTATCTGAATGCTATCCATTCTTCACATTCCAGCTCAAATCCCACATTTTACATAAAACATTCCCAAACCATCCCAGACTAACGTAATCTCTCTTCGGAATTTTGTTTCCGTAATCTTCGTTAGGTAGTGAATCACTCTCTTTTTACATATTTTTTTATTTTTTTAACCGTGATTTTTAAATCCCTTTAGACATTTTAATTTTAAACTTAAAATTATATCTTCCCTCTCTACCTAGATTACAACTTCTTGAAGACATGGACTATTTCTTCTCTATCTTTGTATATCTTGTAGGACTTAACAAAATTCTTTCCACATGCGCTTTTTTTTTTTCTTTATTGCTATGAATACCAGAGGTGAGTGTGGGCTTGACCTCTCATCCAAGAATCTGAGGAAGGGGAAATAGGAGAAGATGAGGCTAGAAGCATTTCAGAACAATGAACTAAAAGGACTTTCCTCAGAGCAGAAGAATGATGTAAATGATTTATGTTTCTTCAGCTTTTTGGAGGTATAATTGATACACACAAAAAAATTGTACATATTTAAAGTATACAGTTTAAGTTTTGACATGTATGCATCCATGAAACTGTTGCCTCCACAAGATAATAATATAATCATCATCCCCCACCATATTTCCTCATATTCTTTTGCAATCTCTCTCCTTCACTGCTATCTCAAGCAACCACTGACTTGTTTTCTACCACTATAGTTTGAATTTTCTAGAATTTTATATAAATGGAATCATTCAATATATTCTCTTTTTTTGCCTGATTTCTTTCAGTCAGCATAATTGATATTTATCCATCTTGCTGAATATATCAATAGTTCACTTCTTTTATTGCTGAATAGTAGTATTCCATTGGATGGGCATTTCACAATTTGTTTATCTGTTGATGGTCATTTGAGTTGTTTTCAGTTTTTACCAACTACGACTAAAGCTGCTATGGACATATGTTTTCATTTACCTTAGGTAAAAACTTAGAAGTAGAATGCTGGATCACATGGTAGGTCTATTTATAGTATTTTATGAAATTGCCAAAATGATGGCACCTTTTTACATTCCCATTAGCAGTGTATAGATCAGAGTCTCTCTCACTAACATTTGGTCTTGTCTTTTCAATTTTAGTCATTGCAATAAGTATGTAGTGCTATTTTGTTGTGGTTTCAATTTGCATTTTCCTAATAACTAATAATGCGGAGCATCTTTTCATGGGCTTATTAGTCATCTTCTTTGATGAAGTGTCTGTTTATATATTTCGCTCATATAAAAAATTGAATTATTTTCTTATTGGCTTTTGATTTTAAGTATCTCTATATATTTTGGACAGAAAGCTTTATCAGGTGGTTTGTAAATGTTTTCTTATGGTCTGTAATTTGTTTCTTAACTATGTCTTTTCAAGAGTCAAAGTTCTTAATTTCGATGAAGTCCAATTTATCAATATTTTCTTTTACAAATTGTGCTTTCGGTGTTGCAACTAAGAAATCTTTGTTTAACTTAGGGTCACAAAGATCTCTTTTCTAGACATTTTATAGCTTTATGTTTTATATTTAGGTCTATGGTTGATTTTTTGAGTATTTGCATATAGCATGAGATATAGGTCAAAGGTCTTTTATTATTATTATTTTATTTTATTATTTTATTTTATTTTAGCATCTACTGTACTCAATCCCTGACTGGGAGCAGCCTGAGGGATGTGTGGCCTTAGTACTAATGGAGCAGTGGATCCAGAGGGACAGCAGTTAGGGATCTGCGCATCATCTTTTCACTTCTGTCATGTGCATGTACAAGATATGTTGTGTGATGATGGAATAAGCACAGGTGCTCAAGGAATACAAATAAGATGCATCTGGTCCAGACTTTCAAGGTTAGGGTTGGCTTCCTGTGGGTAGGGGTCAAAACTGAGGCCTGAGCAGAGAAGAGGCATTAGAAAATCAACATACACTGTTGACGAAGGAGCGAACTGGGACCAACACTTTGGAACGCTGCTTGGCTTTACGTAGAGACGTTGAAGTTTTGCCTGCTTCGGGAGGTAGCGTTCCGCTCCCAGGGACGGCCCTGAGCAGAGCTCTTTGCACATGTACATATATATGCACTGGTCCGCATGTGTAAGAATGTCCCGGCAGTGTTATTGTAGTAGTTGGATGAAAAAGGGGCCACATACAAGCTGCCACGCTCAGGGGAGGCCAGCAAGGTGGGCCCTACAAACTCCGAGACTGAGAGGAACCACAAGGATGGTCTGAACATGAAAATTCCTAACTTAAAGTGCGTCAGGGTGGGTAGTCGCATCACAGGCTGTAGCTTTGTTTTGTTTTGTTTTGTTTTGTTTTTCCAGAGAGTTTTCCTCAGGAGGGGGGTCCCTTAGTCTTGCAGCTGCTGCAGGCTGCGCAGGGCCTCAGCACAAGCCCGGAGGAGGCTACACAGCTGCACGCTAGTCTCCAGGGAGGTGCTGGAGCCCAGCTCATCGGAGGCCCAGGTCAGCTTCTGCAGGGGGGCCTCCTGCGTGCAGGCCAGGACGTGTATTTGGAGGCACTGCAGGAGGGGCGACACCTGGGCTGCCTTGAGCCCCTGCTGCAGCTCCCTCACAGTGCTCCGGACGGGGTTGGGGGGTGAGGGCGGCTGAGGAGTCAGCGGAGAGCCTGAGGGGAGCTCTGGGGTGGAGGTGCGCCGGTGCTCCCGAGCTTGGGAGAGGGCAGCTTGGGCATTCAGGGCTGGATTATTTTTATCCACGTCGGAGTCGAGCTCCTGACAAGCCACACAGTAGATTTTCCGCTGTTTGTCTTGGAGGAAGATTGTCCCGCAGCCTGCGCAGGTCTCGCCCAGCGTGCAGTGACCGCGCAGCAAGGAGACACCCAGGAGCCGGCAGATGTGATCCTGCTGCTCTGAGACGCCGGCAGCATCTTCGTTTCCGCTTTGGTCGGAGGCTCCCAGGAGAAACCGTCAGCTTCAGCGCAGTCTTAGCCATGGTGTTGTCGTCGCCGAGGCCTGTAGCTTTCTTGACAAAGGTCAGTCTTCACCCTAAGCGAGCCTGTCTATCGTCCTTTTGCATGGAAGATAACAAGCCCTTGGAATGTCAGAGTCGCCTCTTTTTTCCAGGCCCCTCAGGGCACAGTCCACCGCCCCTGAGCCCCAGACCACAGAACCCAGCACCATTATCCCCCACATACCATCGCCACGTGCTGTAAATGTTGATTATTAACTCTCCTGTGCCCATCGATGCAAAAGAAGTGTGCGTTTCTCCATTTTACTTTTATCCAATCCCGGAGATTTCCTACTTCGCTTTCTCCCACCTCCTTAGTCTACCAGCAACGATTTCATGTAACCCTCCTTATGTCTCCTCCTTGGACTCTAACGTATCTGCGACACTGCCATTTTCGGGAGCATTTTCTCAATCCCTTGAGATTTCGTTTCCTGACAATTGTCGCCAGTTTGGCTCAAATAAAATCATTAAAATTTTCTATAGGACTAAGATTGATCTACTATATGATCCAGCAATCTCTCTATGGGGTATTTTCCCAAAAGACTTGAAAACATTTATCTGAAAAGATATATGCACACTGATGTTCGGCATTATTCACAGTGGCCAGGACATGGAAACAATCCAAGTGTCCTACAATAGATGATTGGAATAAAGAAGCTGTGGTTCATACATACAATGGGATATTACTCAGCTATAAGAAGAGATGAAATACTGCCATGTGCAACAACATAGATGGACCTTGAGATAATTATGCTAAGTGAAATAAGGCAGACAGAAAAGGTTGAAACCACATGATATCACGTATATGTGGGATGTAAATCAAAGAGCAAGAAACAAACAGGACAGAGACTCATGGACATGGACAATTTACTAGTGGTTACCAGAGGGTGGGGGGAGGGAGGAGGTAGATGGGGTAAAAGGGGTCAAATACGCGGTGACGGAGAGAAATCTATAGGCAGTGAACACACAAAGCAATATGTATGACTTACTGTTGAATTATACACTTGAAACTTTAGGATTTCGTTTATCAATGTCACCATTAAAAAAAAAATTCTCTGCAGGTTTGGACGTTTCTTACATTGACAATAGCCACCCACAGAGGAAACAATCCACTTTCATGGGCAGAACAGATAAATAATGGTATAATTGTACAATGCAATGGTGTCAGCAATGCAAATAAATGAACTACAGCTACACTCGATAACTTAGATGAATCTCATAAACACAATGTTGGTGGGGAAAAGGCAAGATACTCAAACAACATTCAAAAAGTAGACATAAGTAAGCCACTGCTTAAGGCGCACATACATAGGTGGGTAAGACCATAAACCAAAGCAAGGGAAGTGTGTGTGTTGGGGGGGGGTGGAGTTGTGTTTCTAAAGAGGCACAGAAGAAGATTCTGGGATGTGGGATTCTGGGATGCTTATTAAGTAATCATTCTTTAAATTCTCCATATGCCTTTTATGCAATTTCTGTGTGTCTCATAACTTAAAAGTAAGCGGGGAGGGCCTAAGAGTAAGCTAACTGAAGGAAGTGGGGCATGTTCCAGGCAGAGGGCAAAGGGTGGGAGGGAAAGTGCATGCAGAGCTCCGGGACTTGCAAACAGGATGGCGTGGTGTGCTGCCAAGAGGCCAGGGGGATGGAGGTAGACAGAGCTCCAGCAGGAGGAAGGGCCTTACTCTTCAATTGTTGAAGAGTTTGGACTTTACCCTGAGGGCAAGTGGGAAGCCATTGAAGTATTTAAAGTGTGGGAGACTGAATCAAATTTGCATTTCCAGAAAGATCCTTCAGCCACAGTGGGAGGATGTGAATCACAATACCCAGGTGAGTGGCATTGAGGTGGTGAAAGAAAGGGTTCCTGGTCCTAGCCTGTTACCTGTAACACTTAACTATAGGCCCATAGCTGGAGTCAAGTTTAATATACCTGCTCTCAAAGTCAGAAGCTGGTCTTCCTCACCAAGAGAATAAAACGCCCTGCTATGCTGCATGCAGGGTCTTGTCATTCCTTAATCACCGAATAATTAATAACTGGAGGAGATTCACCTATCTGGTTGCTCTCTAATGTCAACCACGCACATTATTGATTGAGGAGAAAGTGTCATTCTGGGTCCCAAAGGCTGTCTCATTGAGATTCTGAACATTTTGGAGCAGAGGGGAAAAGGAGAAATAATTGATTATTTATTGATTGTAAATAATTGATTATTTCAGAAGTTAATCCTTAGTAGGAATCATTTAATAAGTGCACTGCATGTAATGATTCATTATCACAAAAAAATGACTTGTTCCATTTACAATAATATTACGGAGGAGCATTGGTCAACATGGTTATTTAAAGTTTTCTTAGTGATTAGGTGTCTAATATTAAGGTCAGTTGTGGACTTCTTTAGTCAAGTTGAGAGCTAAATTCCCAGGATATTTCCTGCATATTCTCCTAAGGTCTCAGTAAACCCAGGCTGAAGTTCAAGAGGATTTATTGTGGGAGATATCACCTGATAACTCCCAATTATCTTGCGATTTTAATTGCATGTAAAGAATTTTTTTTTCTTTTTGGCAGTGTAGATGGAGACTGCCATTGTTTTTTTTTTTTAAATATGGGAAATTTGAAAAAATAGATACTATCTAATGGTAAAATATTATAGCCTGATCTGATACATTCCAAAGCATAAAATCTTTCATAGCTGCTTTCGAGGGGTTTGGCTTCGTACCAGACAGATAACTTCTCCATTGCAAACCATCACTTACTTCCTGGATATGTTCTCTTCTGGAATCAATCCCCTCTGCCTCCTCTAGGCTCTTGCTTGACCTCCCTGTCATCTTCTTAGTGAAAGGAAAGTCCAATACAGTTTAGATCAAGGGCACAACTGTTTTGTTAAGGCCAACCTACCACTGAGTCGATGGGGTCTGCATAACTGCTGGGCCTCATTTATTGCCTATGGGCTTCGCTCCTTTTACTGAATGTCTATTCCACCCTGTCTGATGACTATGAGAGCATTCTTCCCCTGTGTGGATCAAAAGAGCCCCAGCAACATGGGGTGGGATGGTCCTCACAGAGGCCTGGACTTTGAGCCGATAACTTAGGAGAGGAGAAGTACTGGCTGGCGGTGTCACAACAGCCGCCTTTCGACATTCCTTGGGTGGGCAAGATCACTTAGGTGGTGGATTCCACCAAGGCTTTAGGACTTCCCCTTCTATCTCTTGGTTAAAGCCCTGAATAGGGAGACTGTTTAGAGCAATCTTCTTCAGAAGATTATAATCTTGCTATGAGAATTTACGCCGGTAAGACATCCAGAGAAAAAAGCACTAACATATTGAATTGTAATACAAGCTTTATAATTCAGGAGCTGAGGAATACCACCTATGGGTGTGACCAGAGCAAAAGAAAGCCAATCCAGAATGCTTCCTTTTTCTTTTTTTTTCTTTTCTTTTTTTTTTTTTTTAATACCTACAGCACCTGGTCTTCCTAGGTAGTCTCTCATCCAAGTACTACCCAGGCCTCACCCTGCTTAGCTTCCAAGATCAGAGGGATTGGGGTGTTCAAGGTAGCATGGCCATAGACTAAGAATGCTTCTTGAAAAGAAACCTAGGGACCACTGCTGACACTTGCCTTGCTAGCTGCCCGTCAGACACCCAGTCACCAAATCCTACAGCTTACATCTCCGAACACTCCCTCCTTCAATTTCTGCTAGCTTCCAGCCTTGCTTTGGCTTCTGTAATGCCCTCAGACCTTTCCCTGCTTGTATGTTTGCCCCGCTTTGAATGCACTGGGGCCTGGCCCTGCGCTTCTCAGACCTCATGCTGAGTAATCTGCCCCCCACCCCAGTTTATTTTGCAGGGTGCTCCCACCCGCTTTGTTTAGCACCTCCGCCCAGGAAGCCGTGCCCCCTGAAGAAGCCCCCTGCAGGTGCTGTTCCATCCGCCAGCTATGGCCTTTGTTTCCTTTTACTAAATCTAAAACCCAGCCATATGTGTTCTCTTTAACTTTGCACTTGTGGAGAAAACATAAAGCCATTTAGTACCTCCAATGTTAATGACACTTAACATTAACAATATTTGTGGGCCCACAATAGGTTGTTGAGAACACTTTATAATAATGTTAAAAGAAAACCGAACTCCTTCAATAAGTAGCGATGCAAGAAGTAATTCGTCTTTTTAAAGTTGGAAAGTGATAAAACATATTAAGCATTTCTTTCTTAAAAATGATATTGTCATAGGAAGAACATCTCCCACAAACATCTAATAATTTTTTTCACAGGGGTGAATAAGCTGGGGTGAAGGTAAGGAAGCAGCCCATTTAGGCAACATTTGCTTTACCTTTTCATTTTTCTTATAAATGGAGCCCAAATTTGAGCCCCCTCACCATGTCCCCCACACCGCAGTAGAAAAACATACCTAGTTGTTCAAAATTAAATAAATAATTGGGAATTGGTGGATTAAGAGAGGAATATATTTAAAGAGCTCCCAATATATATGGTACACACAGCGTTTCATTCTGCAAGACACAGCCCATAATAGCACATAGAAGTGGGCCGAGTGAGACAGGTGAACATTCGTTTAGATAGTACCTAAAGACAAAAAAGAATCAAAGTTAAGTTAACATGGCCAAGAGGATCTAAAACAGTGAGTGAGGCTGATTGTAGGGAGTTTAGGAGATGCTAGTGGGGTCATTTAAAAACAAAATACATTTGAAATGTTGTGACTTGGGTCTGGGCGATTGGCTGAGGAACAGAGATCCATACTGAGCAGCCAAGCAGAGGAGGATTTTACAGGTCTCGGTCCTGGGAACAATTTGCTATGGAACAATCCCAGGCCTTAGTGAAGTGAGATTCAAAAGGTGGAGTGCGCCCTCCAGCAGCGGATGCTCACTCTCACTAGGGGGAAGATGATAGGCTGATGTGAGTGAGGACTGACCGCTTAAATGTGACATGGTTTGATGATGAGATTATTTTCTCCATTAACTGAAACATTCACATTTCTTCACTTTCTAAGGGTCGTATGTGGAGACACAGAGTTGACATAAGCAGAACAATGATTCGTGTTTACTTTACTTCTTCCCAATGATATTTAGAATTCACCTTTTAGAATACTGGATGATTGCCTTCACTGGACTTATTCATTAGCAGGGATAAAACTGACATCATAGCACATAGCACATGGATAGGTCAAAGAATCTGGTAAACAAGGGTTGGGTTTTTTTTTTTTTTTTTTTTTCCTCTCTGAGTTGCGCTAGCCCAGGGGCATATGGCCTGGGATAAATAATTTACCTTGTTTCCTTATCAGATTCCTTATCTACAGACTGGGTGATCACTTTTTTATACACTTTCCACTTTTCGCCTGCACTCTTCCGGTAGACTGGGATCCTGGCGGGAAAGATCAATTCAAAGTTCTTGAGAGCCCTTCTCCAGCGCACTTGGATGACAGGAATTCAGGTGACGTGAGGTCCTGCCTTAAATTCTGCTGCTAGGACTTTTCTTTGCTTTGGAGAACAGCCATGTTCAGGTACGGGAAGGAACACAGACCTAGAAAAGAGAGCCCAGGAGGCAAAGGAGAACCCCCAAAATGCCGGGTCATGGATGCCAAAGAAGAGAACCTCGAGACTGCAGAGGAGTCCCTGACACTGATACCTGGGAAACAGCCACTCGATGGGTGAACGGGAGACCAATGATGAGGGCATGGGTGAACACAGATGGCAGAGGCTGGGAGGAGATGTGGTTAGATTGGACACTTGGAGAAATGTGGCTATGAAAGAAAGAACACCCACAAGTTGAGAGGGCAAGGGGCTTAAGATTAGGCTTTTTCTAGCTAGAAGAGACCTACATGTGCTTCAAGGCAGACGAAAGAAACCTGTACAAAAGAAGAATTTGGCCACTCAAAGGAGGACCACTTATTTGGGTGCTAGGGGTGGTACTGCAGTCACACTGAGAGCATACAGTAGGACCTCGATAAACGTTTGCTGATGAGCTGACGACACAGTTTGCACTGGCTAGTAAACACTGAGGTGCTGTGTGGCATCAGGGCTAAGTGAAAGCTCTGTCTTCTGTATGATTTGGGGCGAATTGCTGAATATTTCTTAAGTTTCGTTTTTCTCATCTGTAAAATGGGGGACAAGTGCTAACACCCATCTTTGTGTAAGGATTGAATGTTAATATATGAAAACACTTAGAACAGCTCCTGGCTTATAGTGAGTGCTGAAAATTAGGTTTAGTAATAAAAAAATAATGAAGAATGACAGCTATCTTTGAGAATTAATGACCTTGTTTGAGCCCAAGCTCAAGTCTCATTGTACAGAGCAACTAAAATAGGAAGGTAAAGGTGATTAACATGACCAAGGGCATACACTGAGGTTACTTTTTGGAAATAGGACCAAATTTCAACTTCTGTTCTTATTTCTCTTTCCTATTCCCTCCCATGAAAACATACTTGAAAATAAATCAAGATTTTGATTAATCAAATCTTAAACATGATCATACTAAATGTTTTGGAGACCCTAAGTTACAATTTTTTTTTTCTTGTACAACTGAAACTTTGTACTCTTGGACTAATATCTCCCATGTTCCCTTCCCTCCCGCTCCTGACGACCACCGTTCTACTCTCTGCTTCTGTGAGTCTGACTATATTAGATGCCTCATATAAGTGGTTTTATATGTTAAATGTAAGTGTCTGTGTCTGGCTTATTCACTTACAAAACGTCCTCTAGGTTTATCCATGTTGTCAGAAATGGTGAGATTTCCTTTTTTTTTTTTTTTAAGGCTGAATAATATCCCATTGTGCTATTTTTAAACAAATATTAATTTCCTTTATTCATCCATGGACATTTATGTTGCTTCCATGTCTTGGCGATTGTGAATACTGCTGCAATGAACATGGAAGTACAGATATCTTCAAGATCTTTATTTCAATTCTAATAGACATATAACCAGAAGGAGGATTGCTGAATAATGTAGTAGTTCTATTTTCCCCTCCCCTTAGGAGCCTGTATACTGCAACAGTGTGCAAGGATGCCTTTTTCCCACGTCCTCCTCAGAACATTAGTTATCTCTTGACTTTCTGATAACGGCTACCCTACCAGGTGTGAGGTGATACCTCATTGTGGTTTTGATTTGCATTTCTCAGATGATTAGTGATGTTGAGCATCTTTTCCTGTACCTGTGGTCATTTGTATACCTTCTTTGGAGAAATTCAGATCCTTTGCCCGTTTTTTAAACCAGGTTATTTGTTTATTTGCTACTAAGTTGTTAGAGTTTCTTACCTATTTTGAATATTAACCCCTCATCAGATATGGTTTGCAAATAGTATCTTCCATTCTGTAGGTTGCCTTTTCGTTTTGTTATTTCCTTTGCCATGAAGCAGCTTTTTAATTTGATGCAAAATCTCACTTTTCTCTTTTTCTCTTTATTGCCTGTTTTTGTTGTGGTGTCACAGTCACAAAATTGTTGTCAGAGCCAATGTCATGAAGCCTTTTTTCCTCATTTTATGACTTCGGCTCTTATGTTTACATCTTTAACCCATTTTGAGTTGATTTTTTTGTCTCAGGTGTAAGATAAGGGATCACTTTCATTCTTTTGCATGAGGGTATCCAGTCTTCAAAACCACTTATTGAAGAGACTATCTTTCTCTCACTGCATAGTCTTGGCACCTTTGTCAAAGATGAGTTGCCTGTATATGTGTGAGTTTATTCTGGGCTCTCTATTGTTTCATTGGTCTATATTTGTTTTGTTTTGTTTTTTATTTTTTATGCCAGTACCATACTCTTTTGATTACCATAGCTTTGTGATATAGTTTGAAATCAAGATGTGTGATGTGTCTAGCTTTGTTCTGCTCAAAACTGCTTTGGCTATTCAGGGTCTTTTGTAGCTCCACGTAAATAGTACTATTTTTTTTTCCCATTTCTGTAAAAAATATTACTGGGATTTTGATAGGGATTGCACTGCATCTGTAGATGGCTTTGGGTAGTACAGGCATTTTAATAATATTAATTTCTTCTAATCCATGAACATGGGATATCTTTCCATTTATTTGTGTCTATTTAAATTTTTTTCATCAATGTTTTATAATTTTCAATGTTCAGATCTTTCACTGCCTTGGTTAGGCTTATTCCTAAGTGTCAGAATAATTTAAAAAATTAATACATTAATTATTCCAGTATTTTTTATATATATATCTAAATGCCGACTAGACATAAAATTCAAAAAATCTTTTTGGTGTAGTTGATTTAGCTACAGCAGAGAGACACTAAATATACAGCAGCATTCCTTGTGATTTTATTACTAATTTTTAATGAATTCTACCAGCATTCTGGTACTGAGCTTAAAAAAGAAATAGGTGGAAGGAGTGAAAATCAGAGTAACTGCCTTCGCTTTCCCTTTCAAAAGAAAAGGGATGAGCCAGTGGGTAAACACCAGCTTAGGGGTTGGGGTGCCGACTATGGTGAGGCATTTCCTTATGCCACTTGTCAGGTTAGAGGGAGTAGAGAAAGAAACCAGATCCGCATGCATCTCTGGGTATTAGGGAAACATTGTGGAGCTTTAAGAGGAAATGTTAACAGTGGAAGTCAGCTTATGGGACTGCCCTGGTCTTTGGCTTGGCATATTACTTCAGGGTCCATATTTTCTCCTTCCAAACTTTGACATGTGGTCCATAATGTGAAGGATCCTTGAAGAGGAACCGTGTGGAAAACTTGTAACTCACTTCTGAAGGTCCAGAAATTCTTTGCTTCCTTATGTTACTTTAGTATTCTACTACTTTTTAACTAAGTGTGAAAAATTAGTCTACAGTAACCAGGTAATTTGTACTTAGACCTGTATGTTTTGTCTTTGGAAGAACATGGGTTATGAAGAAGTCCAAGAATGGGAAAATTTAAAAAGCCAGATATCACAGGAAAGGTTGTGTTCAAACCATCCTTACCTTTAGTGGGAGATGGAAGGTTGGCGATGAAAAATAGTGAGGTCACTGAATAAGGTGACAAAGGATTTCCATACTTGGTTTTGAAGAAATACATGGTAAAACCACTGCATATCACCATCTTAATCTGTGTGGTAGGAGAACCAGAGGCGGGGCTAACAATATGGGCTCAGCCTTCATATAATCTGGGTCAAAATTTTGTCTCTTTTAGTCTGTTTGACCTGGAGCTAGTTACACCACCTTTGCGTGCCTGTATTTCTGAATCCCTAAAGTGGGGTTGATAATAATGAGAATTTTATAATACAGGTAACAGCCTCACCGTAGTGCCTGCTACACAGTAAGTACTCAGTAAGTTTTACCTGTTAACATTAAGGCACTTTAAAGTTGACAAATATTTCATTTCC
This sequence comes from Eonycteris spelaea, assembly GCA_003508835.1. Lineage (NCBI taxonomy): Eukaryota > Metazoa > Chordata > Mammalia > Chiroptera > Pteropodidae > Eonycteris > Eonycteris spelaea. Next base: position 14,593,163 of record PUFA01000025.1, read on the forward strand.
AGACTCTTTTAATAGCGAAAGTAAGGGTAGGGGCGATAGTTGCAGGGGCCTCCCTCTCTAAGGGGTGGAGCTAGAGGAAAATGCATTCAGTACAACTTCTGACAGCGAGTATAGCCAACTGCTGGAGGGAGAGGCGAGCCCTGCGCCCACGTTTGGGGGCCCGAGGGGAGTGCAGAATGAGACTCTCCTCCTCTATAAGGAACAACACTCTGATCCCAGGCGGTTATGGTTTTACAGTGCTCAGCTGGTCCTCTGAATAAACGCCCCAGCATCTAATACTTTGGTTTGAGCCAAAGCATTAGCCTGTCCTTGGCGACAACACGTGGGTCATGCCTGGCTCACAAAACAAATGCCCCGTGTCGCCCCTATGTGCAGGCATGGTTCTCAACGGCTTACGTGCATCAAGTCGCTCAAAGGCATTATGCCCTGGAAAGTAGGTGCCCTCCACGTCCCCTTCCTGCAGGAGCCTGCCCAAGGTCAGGGAGCCAGTGAGGGAAGGGGCCCGATCCGGACCTGCGCGGCAGCCCAGTCTGCGTTTTGAGCCCACCGCGCCAAGGAAGGGGCCCCCGGAAGCCGCGCCTGCGGCCGCGCAAGGACTACGGGCAGTGGGCCTGAGTGGCAGGCCGCCCCGGGCATCTCCCGCCGGCCTTGAGCACCCAGCGCGGGGGTGGGGAGACGCAGTCCGAAGCGGGAACGTTCCAGAACCTCCGCGCGCAGCGCGGGGGCAGGGAGAGCCCCCGATGCGGTCGCAACCCCGCCTGAAAGAGCGAGGCCACTGAGAAGGTTCTTCGCAGCGGGGAGCCACAGGCGAGAAGCGCGCGCGCGGACGAGACCGCACAGCAGCGCACGCGCACACGAGGGCGCACGTTCGCCCGCCGCCCAGGATGAAACGGAAGGCATGGAAAGTTCCAGCTGGTTCGAGAATCGTAGGTAGCAGGCGCGGCGGCAAGACTGGAGGGGGCGTGGAGCCTCCGTGGGCCAAGCCCGCGGCGCGGTCCCAGGCGGTCCCGCGGGGGCTGAGGGTTCGGCGAGGCCAGCTCGCCAGGGGGAGCGCCGCAGCAGAGGGCGCGCGGCCGCCTCGGGGAGGGGGCGTGGCCTGCGCGGGGGGCGTGGCGCGTCGAAGGGGCGTGGCGGGCCGTCTGCGCAGCTGCCAGAGCCTTTAAGCCCGGGCTCGCGCGGCCCCACCGCGCTTTCGCGCGCCCGGGAGCCTTCGGTCCCAGCAGTTCGGCAGCTCCCCGCGGTCCCCGTCTCTCAAGCGTCCTGGGAGCCGGCTCGGTGCGGAGCCGCGCGCCGTGCCTCCGGGCATGCCCCGCTACGAGCTGGCTTTGATTCTGAAAGCCATGCAGCGGGTAAGTGACCTTCCCCTCCGAACCCGCCTCCCCGCGCGGGCTCCTCACACGGCCGCCAGGCCACCGCCCCTCGCCCTTCCCGCATGGCCCGGAGCAGGCCAGGCCAGGGCGGCGGGCGGGCGTCCGCACCGAGGGGGCGCGCGTGGGCCGGCCGGCGCGGCGAGGCCGCGTGCGCGCGGGAGGCGGGGGTGTGCCCGTGCGGGAGCGCGAGCGCGGGAGGGTGTGCCTCGCACGCGGCCGGCCGGCCGGGGTGGGGGCGGGGGTGCGGGGCGGGCAGCGGGAGCCCAGCGGAAGGTCCGCGGGAAGACACGCGCGAGCGCCCGGCCCCGCTCCCGTCGCCGCGAAGCTGCGTTGCCTCCGGCCCCGCCGCCGTCCGCTCCACCTCCGCCTGCTCCGTCTCCGCCGCCCGCCACCCGCCAGCCACCACGCTAGCGCCTGCTGGCCGCCCCGGAACCGTCCGCGCTCAATAAAACCTTCTGCAAAGCGTGTTTGTGCAGTTCTCTGGACCACGGTCGCGTGTAACCTCTGTCACGTTCAACAACAACGACAAAAATGTCTCTGACTTCTCTTTTTCTGACTTCAGCGAAAATCCTCCTGCTCCGGGTGTCTTTAGCCCAGTTTCATTCATCCCAGTTGTGACCTTTTTTGCGCCTTCTAGAAGAAACTTTTCCCTCCTGCTTTTTGATTGATCTTGAGGTAGGGAATTTCAGGTTTGGAGGGATGATAAGCGAACCAGCAGTCCGTTCACTTCAGGTGATGGTGTGGCCAAGGACAGGGGCCCGCGGCCCGGAGGGAGCTCTTCGTCCTCTGTTCTGGGTCAGGTACTCCTCAAGCCGTCGCCGAAACCCCCATTCTTCCGTGAGTTCGGTAACGTAGAATGTGGTGTCTGCTTTTTTTCCTCCCCAGCTGTTAATAAAAAAATACTGTGTCCGTACTTTGAAACCATAGCTTCTTACAGCACGAGAGGCCTGGGCACATTTTATGTTTGAATCAATTTTGAGGAATAGCTGTTATTAGGAAGTTTTGTTGAACTTAAACCTGGATCATGGTCCAGTTTCTATAGAAAAAGTAACAATCACTGAGTGCTGTGAAATGGTTACATTCTTTGCACCCTATAAAGTGGGAAAATACACTGTTGCCTCTTGATTAGGTCTAAAGAGTCTAGTCAGGCAAAGCTTGTTATTCCAGCATTCGGGAGAAAATAAGATTGTGTTGTCTAGCCCCTGAAGTACTCCACCATTCTTGGTCCTCCACTTTTCATACTAAGATATACTGCTTAAAGAGAATAGGAACGATGAAAAACAAAAGCACATTACTGAAAAGGAAATATGTTTAGCTATTTGGAAATTGTTTAAGCCCTGCCTTTATTTTGTGCCTTTTAGGAGATACCTTAGAAACTGAAAATGTTAAATTTTTTTGTGTGTCACCTTGTTTGAAGGAGGAAACAGGTGATTATTGAAGAGTCAGGGTATAGGCATAATATTTGAAATGAAAATTTTGAATTCTTGTACTTTGCAATAGCTGTTAAGTGCATTGGTTAACATGGCTGCAAGTATATTAAGTGTATTTTTTTTTTATCATGTTAATGTATTTTTTTGTATCCGGTTTGTGTGTGTGTGGGTATGCCCCATACATGGAGCATACATTTTTTTCACCCTAGTTCAGATAAGCCACATAGTACAGTTTGGTTAAAATAGTAATTCAGTACCTTCCTTGAAATCCTCACAGGAGGGCAGGGGAAAAAAAAATAAACCTTAGCAGATAATCAAGGTGAACTCCTCTCTGGAGGAGAAGCCACTATTGCCTCTTGTTTGGAGTTCATTGACCTAAATAAGATTAAACAAGAAAAACTTTTTTTTTTTCTGGTTCACAAAACTTATTTTTTAAATAGGCTGTAAATGTATAACAAAGAGTTAATAGTTTTGAACAATTTCGCTTTCTTTTAATTCAATAAAATTGGATTCTAAAATAAGACCAATACTTGGGAGTAAATGAATGGAAAAAGTTAACGCTAGGTTTATTTAATTCAAAATGCCTCTGTGAGATTGTAGCTCCATTTGGGAGGCTTGAGAAACCTCAGTTCTGATCTTAAGCAGTTTGTGGTCCTATTGCAGGAAGCCTAGTGTAACTATTCTAAGTTGCATACTTCATATTTTTAGGTTCTGAAATGTATTCCCTTTTACAGTGTACCCCTTTAATGTGATGGCTTATCACCCCATCCCCAAATAATTTACAATCTTGTGATTGAGGAAATATGCTCTGTTAGACACTCTTAGAGCAGAAATGGAAGTTGAGAGAATGTAGTTTTTCCAGCTTTTTCTTGGATTTCCAGCAGTGTTTTCCTGCTCCTTTTCTGTGGTGCTCTGTAAGTTGAAGAGCATTCCTAGTCTCTTGTAGAGTATGACTCCCCTCTCCCCTACTGTTTTATTTTCTTTGACTCCCTAGCTGGACTCCTATAAAATGGAGCACAAGAGTTTTTCAGTTTAAGATGCAGGTACAGTGTGGAGGTTCTCACGGCATCTCTTATGGAGATCCACATGTTGTAGCAAAGTCATTTGTGAGAGTCCCCATTGAAAGATTTCAGGGTGTCGTAGTATATAGAATGAGTCTTATTGAATTATACAATTGTGTATTAATCAGTCACTTAGACATCCCATGCTATCTTTTTTTCAGTTTGCAATTGGGAGTTATGAGTCTCTGCTTTTGTTGCCCTTCTGCCCTGTGCGTTTATGAATGTAGATACCAGTTCCTCCCAAGGAGGAGTTTATTTGCAGGTGTTTAGCCTGAATTTTATTTGAATCTATGTATATAAAGTCATGTCTGTTTCCCCTCAACTTTTAATTTAGCATGAAAAGTAAGTAAAAGTAAATTCTGAAATTGAACAACCATATTTATACGAGAGTCCGGGATAAAAAACATTTTGAGAGTATTATGCATATATAACATCGAAAGAGTTGAATTCACTTCTGGAAAACACACTATTCAAGGCCATAGTGTGGAAGGACAGCTACGGAGAAGGAGCGCAGGCTGCAGGTCTCCAGGCAGTCTCAGTGCAGCTTGTGGAAGAATACCTTTTCTCACTGAAAAAGAAACATTGCCTACGAGAGGGCAAGTTCTCGCTCCGCTTCCACCCCGTCCTTGTGCAGTGGGATCATTCAGGTAGAAAGAGCAGGGGTCGTGCGTTTGGAGAGTGAGGTCTGACACTGATTTCTGAAGCCTCTCTGCCTCGAGAGTCTGAGAAAATGGCTGATGTCTTTTGATTTCGCTTCAAAATTAGATTTAAAAGATTGGTATTTCATTTCAGTTAGGTAAAAGATTGAGTTGCCAATACAAGAATGATAAAGCCACCTACTGTGTAGAGAGGCATAGGAAAAGCTGTGTAAACTATTGATAATTTTTACGATTGGGATGGGTTGAGGAAGAGATTTTTGAGGTGAAAAAAATCTATGCAGAGCATTTGTACTCTTTGGATACTTAGTTAGGAACACTTTAATTATCATCTTATTACACTTGCCTAGAGTTGGCATATTTAGAGCTATGAAAGCCTTGGGAGAATGTTTCTTCCTGGTCTTCTCTTGCTACTCAGGAATTTTTACATGAGGAATTAAAGGTTTAAATAATTATCTTAATTGCTAAATGAATGCATGTGTGTATAATAAAATAGCATATGTCCTCTTGTATATATTTTTCTAGTAGGAATAAAAGCAGATAACTGCTTTGGAAATCTTAAATTTTTTTTCTTTAAAACACTTTACAAGTTAATTTCTGCTTAGTAACCCTTTTAGTTTAATTGAAAAGCAGATTATAGTATAAATTTTAAGATAACGCATCAAAATAGTTTTTTGTAGGTAAAGAGTTTTATGATATAATGAGTTTAATTTGCCCCCTGGGTTTTATAAGTTTAGAAATCAAGCGTAGGTTTCTAAAATGTAGAAAGCAGTAGATTTTCTGATTGTACTGTGAAGAGTTACTTCTGTTTCTCTTCGCTCAAGCCTTTTTGATTACAAAACCTGAGAAGAAATTTGTATTTATCCGAGAGTTGTATCCAAGTTAGGAGCTTCTGAAAGTAACAACTACAAAATGTTTGTTTGCACTTTAGATACCTTTGGAGGTGCAGGGTGCTAATGAACTCAAGTATGGGACTGGCCGACCCTAGTCGTCGTAGCTTGGCCTGCTTGGCAATTTGATGACTAAGGAATGGTGACATTTCTACTCTCAGGTGGCGGCAGACAAAAGTTCAGATGGAACATCTTTGTTCCAGCTGTCAGATGGCTGAGTTAGTCTCATGGGCCCTCCCTGAACAGTTTTGCATGTGTCTTAATCATCCCTGTTTTGTCTGCTTGAAACCAGACAAAATGGTTATCCAATAATGAAAGACCTGAGCTTTGTGGACAATGTTATACTTACATTTGGTATTAAAGTTTTCTTGGGTTACAGCTTATTGCCGCAGCAAGTGATTGAAGAAGGAGTCCTGTTTCTGTCCCTGAGCTACCGCTAAGGTACAAGGAGTGGCTTTGGGGTAAGGAGTCCTTCCTCACCAGACATGGTTTGTATTTATGAAGAATGCCTGTCGGAAGTGGACGTTCTGCCGTAATTTTTTTCCTAATTGTTACTCATGCCTCACACATTCAATACTGATGTCTCTAGGTTTTAAAAATCTAGGTATTTATATGCAGACTGCTATTGAATCATCTCACCTTTAGATTATAAAATCACTTTAAGGAAAAGTAAGAGTTTGAAAGCAATGAGGGGCAAATTCAGAAATGTTTTTCATTTAGTGCCTTCGCTGTATTTGTAGTATGGATGTACTTTTTCTGTTTAAGGTAAGCAATACCTCTTTAGTGGAAGGCAGTGTTCTTAATAAAGCTTATCATAAACACAACATATGTAATTATCTCTTAAAGGAATCAAGTTTAAGGAATTAGAAAAATTTAAGGAAAGCGTTCTAATTTAATGAATGTCTGGTAAGTTTTCAGTTTATCTAAAGGAAAAATAAAATACCCTTACAAATTTAGAAAAGGACAGTTAATCCAGTTCTCTTATCTTTATTGCTCTTAGAGCAGGAGTTGGCAGACGGCTCACAGGCCAAGTCCAACCTGTTACCTGTATTTGTATGGCCCGTGAGCTGAGAAATGATTTTACGTTTTTAAATCGTTGGGGGAAAGATCAAAATTTTATGACATGGAAATTACATGAAGTAAACATTTCAAAATCCATAAATATGGGTGTGTTGGAATATAACCTCATTTATTTATATTTACTATCTTATCCTTTACAGAAGAAATTTGCTTACTCCTGTTTTAGAGTGGACAGACATAATTTCCTAGGTTTAACATTTCTCTAAGCTTCTTATGGTACTGTTTTCTGACATTTCTGCTTTGGTTTCTTCCTTTCCCTCCTCTTTATATTCTGTACCTTTGACCTTCACGTGGATGGCTTGCCTTTTTTGGTAACAAGCTAAGAATTCTGGCATTTTGTGCTTTCCTTTCTCCTGGTTATAGCCGCCTGGATATTCCCTTGGCACTGCAAACTCAATGTGGTTCAGACTTAATGAGTTGCCGACCTCCAAACTTGTCTTATTTCTGTTTGTGGGTTCTTTGTCTTCTGTCACCTGACAGAAGTTTTTACTTTGTATTACAGTTAATTGGTTGAACAAATTTTCTTGTAATTCTTCAGTCTCAATCCCATATAGTCTCTTTTCTGCTTTAGTCTCATATTTCTTGCTTTATTCTTGTAGTTTCTTAGCTGTTTATTCTAACATACTGCTGCTGAGGAGTTAATGCCTGGAGGAGATATATATATATAGATATAGATATAGATATATATTTTATATCTATATCTATATCTATATCTATATATACTTCTTGGTACAAAAGTAAATGTTCTTGAGAAACTTTAAAAGAATTAAATTGAGATGCATTATTAACAAAATACAAAGCATTATGTAGTGTTGCCTTTTTGATTAATTGCCTTTACATAATAGTCCATTGTGTCAACACCATTGTCAAATGACAGCACACCTCTTTTGAAAAAAGACATTCAGATGAACTCTGGCATCCAAGGCCGCCTCTGATAGGACTCCAACATTTTTTTTTAAACTTCATCTCAATATCTTTCAGTCTCCATTCCATGCACCAAGTAAACCAAGCTGCTGTAGATCCCCATTAATACCATTCCCTTTTATTTTATTTGGTGCCTGTGTCACGCACTTTTTCTTGGAATATCCTCCTTTTCCACATTACCCCCTTATCTCCATGAAAACCTGCTTCAAGTTCATTGAACACATTTGCTACATTGAACAACTGTTGGAGTACACACTACGGTCTTTCCTTTGAATTTGCATGGTGTTTTCCTGTGTCTTTATCACGTGGATCAGTTTTCACTTTGTATTATATACAGTTCATTGGTGACTGTTTCTTATCCATTTGCTAGATTACAAATTCTGAGGGTCAAATCTGTTTCATTTCTGTCCTCTGCTTACACATAAGGTCTATGCTTACTTAGCTGCCTGCCTTACAACGATTACTATTCTCATCTCTAAAACACTTCTTGGATAAGAGATAGCATGCTGACCTCTTGTGCTAGGAAGCTGCTTTCAAGTTAGTGCACTTTTGCTTGCACTGGGCTAGTTGTATACTTGCCAGAAGTTGTGTTGGTTTCCAGCACTGTTTCATGGCAGGTAATCTTGTTTTCACAATAATTGAAATATGTCGACTGATAAAATGAGTGCAAACTTTTTTTCTCCCTGGAAACCAAGTTGGATTCTTTGGAAAGATTTGATGAAGGTGAGTCACTAAAGTAACGGCTGTAGAATTAGATGTGGCTGCAATAACTAAAAGTTTGGGAGGAAGAATAACTAGTCCAGGAGGATTCTGTATGTAGACTGCTTTACAAGGATTTCTTAAAGCTGTCCACTTTAATGAAACCGGAAATGGAAATTGTAGATTTATAGATGTGGTTTAGATCAAGCAAAAGGAACTCTACTCAGCAAGGAATTGCCCATCATCGATCCCGTTCTCCAAGCACTTTGATCCCATATTAAGATTGGCAAACAAATGTACATTTATGTGTTAAATAAAATGTTTAAGGTACGTATGTATGCTTTTTTTGATTTCCTACTTTGGCTTTAATTCCTTTTTTCCCCTCTGTTTTGGATATGATTGTTTTGGATACAAAGGCTTCTGCTTCAGTAAGTTGTCTGATGTTTGTTATGTCAGTGATGGAAGAACGTAAGCTTCGAAATGAAGATACTGCTGGTCGTGGTATGTTGGAGTTAAACAAAGAACTGGCACTGAGATCCTAGAAAGGGCTTCAGAAGGAGATCAGTCTGGTTTTGGTTTCTGACACCTACTTCCTAAGGATCTTAAACTCTTTGGATCTTCATGTCCTCGTCGATAAAATGGGAGCGTTCCCTGCGTTAGAGAGTCTTTGAAGAGAAAGTTGAAACATGACCTTGGAGGTAGTAGATAGATGTTCAGTGTGTCATTAAAGTAGCTTTGTGATCCCAGGCAAGTTACTGAACTTCATTGCCTAGTTTTCCATTCACACTTTATTGATGAAGAGACTCCCAGAGATAAAATTTTTTGTTATTTTATCAGAATCTGAGACTGAGTCAAACACAGACTATATTACTTGCTCAGTAAAGGTTTGAGTTAGTGAACATGAACCATTTTACCTAGTAGCTTGCATGCTACTTAAACAAGGGCAAACTTTTTCATCTATGAGGTGTAGAGTGTTTCTATGAGGTACCCAATGAACTTCACCAACTTAGAATGACCTCTTTGTCAGAGAGATGGGTATCATTCAACAGCTATTGGCCTTTGCCAGGCACTGTGTGCACTGGGATTCCTCATCAAGGACGAAACTATTTGCATACGAACTTTGTGTTTGTCTCGTCTATCTGACCTTATGTAACTAGTTCTTAGTAAGACTTAAATGTGTTTTTTAGGCGAGAAGGTTGGGAAAATTCAAGTGAAGAGTAGAGAAAATCTAATTTTATTTTTTATTTTTTCAAGTGAGGTGACCCTTGGTTGACGTATTGCAAGGACCTTGTCAGCTTACAATCCCTTATTTTTTTATTTTTTTACGCCTACAACACCTGGTCTTCCTAGGTGGTCTCCCATCCAAATCCTAACCAGGCCCAACCCTGCTTAGCTTCCGAGATCAGACAGGATCGGGCTTGTTCAGGGTAGAATGGCCATAGACTAAGAAAATCTAAAGAAAATTATACACTTAGCTTAAGCTTAGGTTTAGCTTAAGCTAAGGTGATTTGAAGCAGGTGTGGGGGGGGGAAACTTAGTGTTTTAACTTATTCAGTAGATGTTTGATTGCTAATTGTCCAACTGCTAAAGCTGTAGGAATGACCACTTTTCAGTAGAATCAGCAGAGGGAGCAGATGATATCTAGCCTGATTGATTCTTCTACAAAGTGGTATTTTCAGTTAGGATTTTACTTTTCACTTTTGATGCAGCAAGATATTATACAACTACATTTTTCCTTTTAATTGGTGATTTTAAAAGGTTTGTTTCATTTCTATTGCTACAGATTTTTTCTTTGTAAAGGAATTAACAGTATTAGTTTATGTTATAGCACATGTTGCTGGAATGTATATATTTTATTAACATGCTTAATTGCTTTTTTTTTTTTTAGTAATTGTCTTATAAGCCAGGAGTACCTGCGATCCAACAAGTCCAAAATAAGACCTTTTACAAGAGAATATGTGTCTTTTTTGATAATGTTTTAACTGTCAATTTTTAAATCCAACGTTATTTCAGACTGAATTTGACTTTTTTTTGTAGCTATTTTATTTTACTCTTAAGCTGCTTAATGAAATATTGGATGGTATAGGGTATTGGGCACTGTATGAAGCAGACTTGGGAAATGTGTGAGTGTATAATGGACGAAGAAACAGGAATGTGATGATGAATAATAGTAATGCTGGTAACTAATCATTTTCATTCTTTTTGGGAGATGGCAATGTGAAGTATAAATGTATTCATTGATTAATAAAAGCCGTTTAACAAAGTTGGCAAAGAGTAGACAGGTTGTGTGTTAAATTCTAATTATTGTGTTTTAAAACTGGGTAAGTATGAATGTTATTAGCTTTAGATTATTTTGTCATAGTTCGGAGTGTTAATGCTGGATGGAAAGGGTTGGGTGGGGCTGTGGCAAAATGGAAGAGCTGTAGGGAGAAGGGTGTGTGTGTGTGTGCATGCACACTCCTGCTGGTGCTTATATTCCAGTCTATCATGGTATGGGGGATGTGGGCCAGCTCTTCTTTTATATCCTGTTCCTAACCAGGAGATCTGATATTTCAGATGTTGGCAACTAACTCAAAAATATTTCAGCACCATGGACCAAACGTATCTGTTGGTTAACTATGGCCACCATCTTATAATTCCTGATTTAGGTAATTGGCTTTAGGTGTTTTTTAAACATGCCCTTAATTGTCAGTAGACTTCTCTTTCAGCATTTAGGTTTCAGAAACTGCTGCTTGTATGTTGAAAAAACCGACCTTGGTAATTGGTCATTGGTTTATGGTAGGACTTATAAGATGCTCAGAAAATGGCAAACGTTCAATTTTAAGAGTAGTATCAATTTTTGGTTTTGGACTACTGGATTATGTATGCCCACTTTGGCTAATGTGTACATATAGACTGCAGAAAGTTGTACAAGGACTGAAGTATGACTTAGTGTAAACTGCAAATTGGTATTCATTGTCCATTTTTTCCTTGGATGTCTGGGCAATTGTACTAACCTAATCCAGGGGTTTGAAATACTGCTTCTGGGCAAAAGCTGCTTGTCTAGAAAATTATATTTTTTTGCTCAGGATATATCTGAAGTTCACATATGACCCATGGTCCTTGGAATATCGTGCTACAATGGGAAAAAAAAGTTTGGTGCTTTTCTAGTCTGATTGTAGAATAAGGGGACAAAATGCTTTTTTGACCAGGCTTCGTGTTTCCATAGAGTGGAAACCAAGTTATTACCTTGACTGACTTTCCTTTTTTGTCTTTCCCACTTTCCCACTTTCACTCCAAATATATAACAGCAAATCTCAAATAAAAAAAAAAATGAGTGCAGTTTATTCTTACCTAGCTTTCAAGTCCAGAATACAGTTGATCTGTTCTGTGTCCCAGGCCCACAATTGTTGTTACTATGATTGCAGTACCCTAGTTAAAGGGAATCCCTACCCCCTTTGAGAATACTTCTGTAGAGGTTGGTGTGGATGAGAGGTTAAAAATGGAATTGCAAGTGAAAGAATGGATTGATAACCTCAACCTGGAACCCTCAATGTTCACAAGCTGGTGTGTGCCTGCTTCCGCCCCAGAATGAAGAATTCCCAGTTTATCTTTTTAGACTTAAGTTTTTAAAGCGTTTTCCTTGACCCCCGCCCGGGCTGTTAAAATGCTTTAATTTGGTTAGCTGAAGAATCCCCAGTTTGCTGTAACAGCCAGATTACTGTGGATGTAGTCGGGCATGAGTAAATTCTCGCTGTGGTGACCAGACTGTAGTGGCACGTGGAGGTGCTGGGAAGATGCTTGTGTGGAACCCGTGTGCCGTCTTCTCTCTCAGAAGGGAGGAGAACCAGTTCAAGTCCCAGACATCTGCCCTGTTTTTAGTTTGTGTGCAGGTGTTTTATATGCAAATTAGGAATGTAAAACAACATTCAGTACTGGTTTAGAGATTTAAGGTGAGTTTCTGATGATGAAAAGCTAAATTTGGGGGTAGGATCTTTGCCAGGCATATGTTATAGGAAAGGTGTCATTAAAAAGTGTCCTTTTAAATTGCCTGAACCTGTTAAGTAAATACTTGACCCAGTAGTAGGTTGTTTTGATTGTTGTTGTTTTGCTGGTGTACTGCTTGGTTTTGTTAGCATTTATATGAGAAGGCAATTGTGTGAAGTATATTGTCTGGAAACCTTTAGACACCAGGTTTCCATCAGGGACTATCTTTGTCTGGCAGACCTGGCGGCCCTGTCGGTCTCAGGAATGCCATTCTCACATGTGACTGAGGACCAGGAGTTTTTGCATATTCCATTTAATAAGAAGATTAGAGTAAAGCAAAGAATTCTCTCCTAATGTAATTTCTTTAATTTACCTGATGAGGATGAAATAATTGGAAGCTATAACTTTAAGATCTTCTACTTCTGACATCCAATGAAGGCAGTTCTGATACTATTCTCTATTTTTTATTCCAGTCTACTTGTTCTATATTTGAAATACAAGAGAAAAATCTCGCTGTATTTGTAATCTCCAATGCCATGCCTGTTTTATGTTCACTGCTTAGGTTCAGTTTAGGCCATAGTTCCTACTAGTTCTTCCATATACTGTTAAAGTTATCCAATGAATGTGGTGTTACTCTTTACTTCTTAAAAATCTCATATTCCCCAAACCTTAGGGAACATTAAAAAGTTAAAAATTTTTCCAACCAAAACTATCTCCCAATTTCAGGACCTTCTATTTATGACTCAGCCTCCTGGGAGAATTAGAATCTAGTCTACCAGGAAGACTCTTGTGTTTACATTTTTTGGCTTCAGTCACATGGAAAAATGAGAAGCTTTTTTATCTGTTCTTCTAGGAACTGTTTTTCTAGGAACATAAAATTGGAACCAAGTAGGATGAGAACAGAAAACACAAGGGTGACCACAGAGTTGACCTGGTTGGATGGTCTTCCTCTACAAACCTTATGGTTTGTAATACCTAATTCTTAGTGGCTTGTAGAAGCAGGGTTTGTGTGTGAGTGATATATATGTATATACTATATACATACACACACACACACACATATATAGATAGATATAGATCTATATATATAGATATATAAATTTTTTTCCTTTTCAATACTTAGCTATATTAAGAGTTAAATAGTGTAATTTCTATTTTACAAATGAAAAAACAAGCAAAAGGTGCCCAGGGTCACACGGCAGCTCGGTAAATGGTTGAGCCAGGATTCTAAAGTCTCAAACTAGAAGCTACACTTTTAAACACCGATTTTGTAGAAAAGAGTGTACATTGCAGTGGTAGTACAGTTAGTGTCCCTTTAGATTGAAGAAAATATTTCACATTTATTTTGAGTGCCTAGTAGATCCCAGCACTCCCATGTGTTTGGGGAAGATAGTGGTAAACTAAGACAAAGTTCCAGCTTTAGGGGCATTTATATTCTAGTAAGGGAGACAATCTAGCAAATGCTATCAAAGAGAAACCAAGCAAGATTAAGGGACAAAATGTAGCAAGTTCCATTTTCATTAGAGTGCCCAGGCAAGGCAGAGACTTAAAAATGAAGCTAGGGAGCAAGTCATGACCATTTATTGGGGACAGAAGAAGAGAAGGAGCAAGTGCAGAGGCCCTGGAGTAGTTACATTAACGTGCATTCAATTCATTAGGCTTTTATTTGTTTTATATGTCATTTTCAAGCCTTTTCTGAAAGAATTGACAGTGCATGATAATTGTTTAATGCGTAATTTTTTTCTACAGGACTTTTTTCCTAGTAATTGATCTTGACATTGCCTTGAGATACATGTTTTTCCCATTTTATACAAATGAGAATTAAGACACAGACCTGGGCATAAATAAGAGTGTATAATTTAATGAACTCTGTATTGTAACTGTCAGCCCTTCAATAGTTAATCAACACTTAACCAATGTTTCTTCATCTCCACCACTTCTCCCCATTTCTCTGGAGTATTTTATATTTTCTTTATCTTAAAACTTTAAATCTTTAGAAGAGTTGTAAGAATTCAATTAACACCTGTAAGCTTTTTGTTTGGGTCACCAATTGTTAGAAATATATATACACAAACTTGTATCAAGTTGTTGTTTAGCCTCTTTGATCTAGAACAGTTCTCAAGCCTTTGTCATTATGACAGTGGCACTTTGCGGAGTCCATGCCTGCTGGTCTGCAGATTCTCTCATTTGGATTTGGCTAGCTACTTTCTCATAGGTTAAACATTGTTGACATGCATATTACTTAGGGATGTCAGTATATTATATCAGGAGGCATGTCAATTTGTCCCACTGTTGACTTCAGGTAATCATTTGATTTAGGTGATATCCACTAGATTGCTCCATTGTAAATGTACCCTTTTTCCTTTTGTAATTAATAAATTGTTTGTGGAGTGACGAACTTGAGACTGGATGTTCTTTTCTCTTACAGTCTTCCACTGGTTTTAGCGTCTGGTGATGATTTTGAATCAGTTATTGCTGGATTACTTTAAATCAAATGCAGATGTAAAATTTCATCTAAGATAAAGGCTTTTAAAAAGATAACCACAGTGCCTTTATACAATTAACATCTAATCCACATTCAGATTCCATGAATTGTCTCAGTTGTTTCTCCGTAGTTGGTTTGCTTGAATCTGAACCCAAACAAGGTCAACAGGTTACATTTACTTGATGGCCTCTAAAAAATCTTTTACTCTGTACAGTCATGTGCCACATACCGATGTTTCGGTCAACACCAGAGTGCATATACGACAATAGTATGCCATCTAGCCTAGGTGTGTAGTAGGCTATACCATCTAGGGTTGTGTAAGTGCACCCTGATGAAGTTGCCTAATGATGCATTTCTCAGAACGTAACTTGTCCTTAAGTGGTGCATGACTGTAATAGCTTCCCCCGCCCTTCCTCCATTTCTGAATTCAACCATTTCCTGGTGGTTTATGTATTCTGTAAACTGGTAGGTAGAAATTTGATTAGATTCAGGTGGTTTCTCAAGAGTACGTAAGTGTTCCTAGGTGTAAGTAACATCCCATCAGGAGGCACACATGTCTGCCTTTTAGAGATAAGATTAATTCTTGGTGGGTACAAGTATCGTCAGCCTCATCTCCATTCTGAAATGCCCCATCAACCTTTCTTCACCTAAGGGTTCTATATCTATTGTAATCATTGCCTAGGTTCATCATTTCACTAGGAATTGCAAGGGGTGATTTTCCGATCACATCATTCCTTCTTTATTGATCTGCTAGAGTTTTTCTAACTTGCATATATTTCTACTTTTTTATGTGTATCTTCCTGGAGAGTCATAAAAGGATACATTCTTCATCTTAACAGAATGTTTATAGATTCCCTTAGTGATCCTCTGATATATCCTCAATTTTCTCATCTGTAAATTGAGGATAATTATCATGCCTACCTCCTGGGGTTTTTGTTAGGATTAGATGGTACATGTAGTGTAAAAATGGTGCCTGACGTGACTGTTTGTAAATGGTAGTGATTAAAGTAACTTTCTGTTTTATGGGAACATTGAACTCAAGTGTAATGGAGAGGTGGAGAAGGGAGAGATTATTTTTCTAAATTGACATCAGCAGGATGCTTGGACTTGTATGGAGGATGTCAATGGGAAGTGCTGCTTGCCCACACTGACCTGTCTTTTCGACTGCGTGGAAATGACCATAACACAAAAAGTACTTACAAATGGAAGGTCCGCGCATGTCACTGCACACTGTGAAGTGAGTGTTGACAATTGCAAGGTGAAATCTGGAGCACATTCTGAAGTGGAGTCAGTGTAAGGAAGGGAAGTGGGCCACACTTAACACTGTGCAGTTAGGATGAGATGGTGGCTCCAGATACAGATTTTTACTACATCACGGCCCACTGAGATTTTTATCTAAACAAAAGACATTCTTGCTTTGATTTGCCTTGTCATTCCACACCCCCTCAGAGCTGTTTGAGGTTGCTGATCACTTTGGTGGAGGAGGAAACGCTCTACTCCTTGGCCTTTTAATTTGCCATCTCTTATTGCTTGCTTAAAAAAAAACAAACAAAAAACCCTCTGTGATTGTATAGGATATTAGATGTTTAACACTTGATCATGTACTTAGCCGTTAATATTTGCTTCATTCATTTAACAAACATTTGAGCACTGCAGTGTGCTAGACGGTGTTCTAGACACAGACTACATCAATGAACAACACAGACAAGAATCTGTCTTCATAGAATTTACATTCCAGTAGTGAGGAGACAATAAACATAAGGTTTATAGTGTGTTAGAAGGTGTCGAGTGCTATGGAAAAATAGGATAAAGAATGAGATGGTTAAGGAAGTTACTTTTGAGCAAAGTTGTAAATGAAAGGAGAAGCGAGTCTTGTGAAAATCTCAGAGTGTAACTCACATAGGAAACAGCCAGTGTCAAGGCTCTCAGCATGTTTTGTGCACTATGCTTTGGGGATTAAGGGATGACTGCTTGCTCTGTTAATTAATGCCCTGTAGTGGGCCAAGGGCCAAAGCTTGGAAACAGGTTAAGAGGCTGGGACAGTTAGTTAACTGGATGAGATGGGATGGTAATTTGGACAAGGGCCCGCCCCTTCCAGCAGTTGAGAGGATAGGTGGTCTGATTCTGGATATGTTTTTGAGGTAGCACCAACAGGCTAATGGGTTGATTGTGTGTGGGGTGAGAGAGAAAGTGAGAAAGCTGTTTAAGGCTGAGTGGTACTTTTGGCTTGAGCAGCAGCAGTGAGGATGGAGTTACCATTCCCTGAGATAGGGAGACCGAGAGTAGAACAGGTGTAATGGGTACAAGCAAGTTATTTTTACTCCCGAACAAAAGGATAGGTGGTCACAAACACTTCAGTAAGAACGGTGGTCCAGTTTTTACTATATCTCTTAGAACTATGGATCATAATATAGCCCTTTCTTTTAAACTAGTGTCTTAAAATAATGTGGGCATTAGCAATGAAGGAAGATTGGCTTGGATAGATTCATTTAGCCCATGGTGCAAAGTTAGAGGTAGAAAACATTTTGAGACCTAACTTTTTATTCTTTCGTGGAAGGACTAATTAATACTGAGAAAGAGAATGAAGGCCAAAGCCTAGCACTTCGGATAGTGAGAACCTGGATAATCCTTGTTATAGCTGACTCGTCAAGGTCTTTCTGTGCTGTGTGTTTATTTACCTTGGAATCCTGTACCTGGGACTTATTTTTGTTTTGAATCTTTTCATTTTCTCCATATATATATCCATTTACATACGATCATACATAAGTACTTAAGATGAATTTTATCTTATGTGCTCTTTGCAGTCTCTTTTGTTAGCATTTGGTATGTTCCATCTCAGGTATTTTCTCTGAAAATTTTTAAGTGTGGATGATGTTCAGTCTTTTGTTAATTAGTATTGTTTATGTTTCTATCAATAAATGTCTTTTTCATTAAAGGTAGTATTGCTTAGTGACAGACGTCACATGCTATTTAGACAGATGCAAATGTAAATGCTGTCATAAACAAAAATAAATTGCATCCTGGAGCAAGTTCTACTACCTCCTTGATTAATTTTTCTCATTTGTAAAATAATCATGATGATTAAAGTAATGTGTACACCATTGTAGGCACAGTACCTACAAGGTGTACTGTGTGTTTATTTACCTTAGAAGGACTTAGGTCATAAGTGTCACGTTTTAGTTTTTTATGTCCATTATTTATAACTTACTCATCTTTAACCAGTGTTTTATAAGCGGATGGTGCCAAGCCCCTTAAATACTTCTAAGAGTTTACACAAATATTTAGTCATTTGGATTATATGATATACTATCATAGGCACCATTGCTTTATTCTTTTAAAAAACAGGTTATTGGAGTTTGCTTCATATACATGATCCAGTATCATTCACATAAAAGTTCAAACCAGCAGTGGTTTCAGAGTTGACCCTGTACTCAAAAGGTCTTCATTTTCTGAGACTTTAAAAAAAAACAAACAAAAAAACCAAAAACATCGTAAGCCAAACTTCTAATTGATAGAAGATTACAATGAGTGTTTCTTGGCCAGTGTGTATGAAATGATATATCTGGTGGCTCATGAACTTTCTAGGTGAATACATTTTGTTTGAAGAAATGATCTACTTAACGTGGGGAACCATCCCTCCTCACTTTCCCCTCCCACTATGCGGGAGACTTCAGAAAGAGCTGTTCTCTTCGGTAGAGGGTTGCTGGCGGCAGCTTAAATCCCTGCTCACTCTGCCTCGCCTCCTACCCCTGAGATTGTTCACAGGGACTGGACGTCCTCAGAATACAGTTTGACCATCATTTGAATTGAATCTGGGTATCAGTCATTTCTTAGGTATTCTTAAGTACCTAGAAATGTAGGTACAATAGAAATGCCTTGTCAAAGAGATTTAAGGGCACACTCTTGAAATGTTTTAGGGACTGTTAACATCATACGATTACACATAGTATTGCCTTCAGCTCTGCTTATAATTTCAAATTGTCTGGAATTCATATCAGTTGTATCAAGAACTCTTGTTTCTCTTTAAAGTGTCACTGATAAACCATCACCATATCCATTCTTTACATTTTTAAAGTAAGCAAAGGTTCAGGAAGGTCTTGTATGAGTAAGTACATAGCCTGTGCCAAGCACCATTAATCTGTTCCACTAGTGGAATTTGCTTTGCTCGACCTTAAATCAGGATGACAGGTGAAAATATACATGAAAAGTCCGTAAGTAGAATTTTATATCAATTTAAATTTCTTTGTATTTTACTTGAATAAAGTTATGTGCATAAGTGCTAATAGTTGATGTGGTGGTTCGGACCCTCTTTAAAATATTTGTGAGAGACTATATTTAGTACATTATTTTATCTAGTTCTTTTTTCTGTAACGAGGATCCTAGTATGCCTGGCATACAATTGACAGTTTAATTAGAAAGCAGCTGATATCATTTCCAGTCCGTACAAGTTGTAGAAGATAAAGTGACATTTGTTGAGCACCTGCCTGTTGCACTCACCAGTACTACGTGCTTTCTATATGTTAACTCTTCCTTAATTAAACCATTAGGAGCTAGGTGGTAGTTTCATTTTATAAAAGAGACAGTCGAAGCTCGGAGATTATTTGCCTAAAGCCCTACAGTTAGGAAGTGACAGAGGTTGGACCCAGCCCTTCGGAGCTTGACTGCTTTCTTGACTAACTAGTCATGTAAGTTTTCAGAGGTGTCTGTGTATTCTATAGACCTATAATTACTAGCTGGTAAAGTTAATATTTTTCGTTGGCTCAGAATATGAGTAGGAGTTGGCAAGGCTATTGGCAGGGCTGGGCCGGGCCTGTTCAGGTTGTGTTCTGAGTGTGTGGTTCTTAAATCAACTCCAAAGCTAAAAATATTGTCGTTTGGTCACTTTTGGGGCAACTGAATTTTACCCTTCATTAGCCCATGTGCCTCAATGAATTTATGATACGTGGAGCCCTGATGGCTCTAGCGATTGTTGTTTTTCTTGTTCTCAGATTTTTATGACAGGTGACTTTCTTTGTGGTCATATGTCCTTGATTTTACAGGTTGTCCCAGAATCATATCCTAGTTTGGAGTATAAATTATATGGTTACCCTAGATATTGGAAGAAAAACATTGGATTCAGTCATTATAACTAACTATATTTTGGTTATATTAGCTGAAGGAATTTCATTGCAGATTTGAATTTTTTCTTATTTTCCTCTTTCTAGTTGTTCAAACACAGCACATGTTTATGTATACTTCTATTTGGGTTAATTTTTCAGTTGTAATTTAATTCATTCAAGTACCTGAAATTGTGCCAAAGTTATATTCTGATTTTGTGAAACACTGTCAATAAAATATTACTAAGGAAGCCCCCTCCTTTGAGTGGGAGTGTGCTGTTTCAAAACACCTCGTGTTTGAGATTTGGCTAAATCTATTCTGCCCATTGCCACTAGGGGCCCACTTTCATATTCTGCAAATGCTACTTTCATTATGGAACAATTTTCTTAAAAATTTACTACTAAGGAACCAACCTACATACTTAACCGTTTATTATGCTTATTACTTGTCCCACATTTCTCACAGAGATGTACTCGAATTGTGAACCAGCTTAGTCCTAGAAATATAAAAACATAAATAATAAGAAAGCATTTTAACTGAAGAAAAATATTTTTTATGTATATTCTTCTAAAAATAAAGGAATTCTGGGTAGTGGCCTTCCGTAACCATGGGTTTCGCATTCACAGGTTCAGCCAACCTTGGATTGAAAGTTCCAAAAAGCAAAACCTGAATTTGCCACACGCTGAGCAGTATACGCGAATGAAGTGATGTGTAGGCATACCCTGACGTAGCCTATATGCAAATACTGTGCCCTTTTGTATAAGGAACTTGAGCATCGATGGATTTTGGTGTCCATGGGGGTCGTGGAACCAATCCTTCCTTCGTGGGTACGGAGGGACGAATGTATTTCTGTTTGCTGCTTTAAAAGGAAGAGAAATATGTAAAACTTTTATTGTGTATCTTAATTTTGAATTATTTTTAAGGAGCACACAGTTTATCTCCTACAAGACTGAAGTTCAAGGCTGTGACAATGTTCGTGACTAGGATGTGAAATGTAGTTAGTTGCATTGTATTACAGTGTTTTATATTTTTCTACAAACTAAATTGACCTATTTTTGGTTTTGTTTTGTTTTGCCTTTTCCAGTCTTTACCAGGTGCTGGTCTCTGGAAGTTTTTTTGTTTAGATTGGAAAAATCTTAAACCTGCTCACTGACTGGTATGGTATGCAGTAAGATAGGACAGTCGGCAGGACTTTCAAAGAGTCTTAGGCGGCATAGGTGCAGGGTTAATGCAGCCTTAGCTAGTTTTCTGGCCACTCCCTGCCACTTCTGTGGGCAGAACATATTTTCTTTCTAGCTTACCTGCTGTTCTAGAGAGGTTGGCAGTTAGACCTAGCACAGGAATTCAGTTAGTCTGCGCATTCATCAGGGAGGGTATCCGACTTGATACACCATATTTGATAAGGAAGACCAACGTTCTTGATACTAGCAGTGTCTCATAGTGCTCGAGAAAGGAAGTGCTTGTTTTGTGTCCAAGAATTTTATTCTCTGGACAAATAAGCTGTTGCAGTGGCTGCTACAACATAGACCTTACCCTACCTCCCCTCCGAACAAAAACACCACCAGCTCTGGGTAATTGTCTCTCCTTCCAGATAAGAGATGGTCAGTTACTGCCATTGAGAAGAGTGACACCTGAAAGGGACCTCTGACCAGTGAGTGCGTTAGGCTTATCTGTGTGAGTCGAAACCATGGCAAGGATATGGCTTCGATGTCGGATAGCTGGGAGAGCTCTGCTGCAGGCAGGGTTTCCTAACTGCCAACGACAGTTTTCATTGTAATTAAGGACCTGACCGTTATGTTGAAGCATGAAAAGTGCCTTTTAAAATAATTAATGCTCATTAAGCTGTCTGAAAAGATTTTATTAAAAATTTAGGTGGTTCCTCCTAAATAATGTCCAAGTTTTTTTTTTTTTCTTTCTTTTTCTTTAAGGTTAGAAAGTTTTTTGGGTGGGAAAAATGTCGAAGTCTGACCACCTTCAGGGTTTGGCAAGTATGAAGTGATACAAAAGCCAACAGTGTATTTTAGGCGTCGGCCAGTGGCAGTTTCGTTTATGCCAGTCATTATTGATACTGGCTTTTAGGAGGAAGGATTTTGAGCGGTTTTCTTAGTATAGTTATTGTAGCACTTTATGCTTAAAAAAGGCATAAAGATGGGATTAAGACGTTTCTATCTAGGGCAGCTTTATGAGTTGGACCTAATAACCTAATTCGGCGGGCATTTAACTTTAGGCAGTATTTCCAGCTCCTTTTCTAGCCAGTGAAAGGTGTGTATTTTTTTGTTTTAGTAATTCATCTATGTTCAATAGTTTTGAAGAGAAATGGCTTTAGTATCATTTATGGGACTTAAGTTTGATACTGACATTTAAAGGAAAATGCCTAGATCAGCTTTGCCCAGCATGGAAAAATTTTTCACTCTGAGGTTGCCTGATCACAAAAGCAGAAATCACTTTAGAAGTTAATGTGTTGAAGGCATTAGGTTCAATAACAAAATGTTTTTCATATTTATCTGTCAGCTACAATTATAATTAACTTTGGAGATTCAGAATTTATTTCTTTTCCAGGAGAAAACCCATCAAATTCATAAACTCGACTTTAGGTAAATTGACATATGTTTTTCAGCATGATTTTCTTAATCAGGACTGAAAAAATATATGATTGACTTACCGAAGGTGATTTATCATGTAATAGTTGACAAATGTCTGTTTCCTTGAGGTTTGGAAGATATAATAAAAATCAAATTTTTCATCTTCCAGAAAACTTTTACCTTATCCCTCCTCTCCTTTCTATACCCTTCAACAAGAAATCATTGAAAGGAAAAAATATTCAACAAAATCAAACCTGGAGAGTCAGTGTTTTTATCCTTTCAGAGATTCTCTTGGAATTAATTTCCTGATGAAAAGGAAAGGAAGGAAATTACCTCTTTGAACTTTATTATATTTTTTAAAATCATCCAATGTCTTTTTTCGAGGAGCAGAAAATAAAATTTTAGGGTTGTTTAACAAGTTGTAGGTTCCTAGTTTTCTTGAGTGAAATTTTTTTTCCTTTTAGGACAGGAGTCATCTCATAATTTCTAGGTTCCTGTATGAGAACTAGTACAGATGTACATTTTTAGTAGGAATCTAGGAAAATTTATGACCGTGGATTTGTACAGACTAAGCATACTTGGTTTTCTGTGTGGGGTTAGATGAAAGCACCTAGCAAAACCCACCTGCCTGTTCCATCCAGGAACCAAAGTGGCTATAAAGTGTGTTACTCTTTGGATTCATCGTATTGGGAGATTCATTTTGGTACTTTTTATGAATAATTAGCATCCTCCCCTCCCTTGAAGACGCTTTAAGGTTTTGGTGCCTGATTGATCTGAAATACCATATTTAGATGAGAAAGGGCAACGTCATGATAGGCAATTCTTAGTTGCTAAAGTAGGCCACTTATTGCTAGAGAAGTTATGAGGTCGATGAATTTTTGTGCTTAGGTCAAAATGATAAATATTCTCACTTGTGCTAGTATAGATTACTTTTTCCTTTGGAACTGAAGTATATTTTGAAAGTTTTTCTTTTATAAAGAATGTCTTGTTGCGCCGTTTTTTTGCTAGACTGAAAGTTTCCTCATCGCTTGGTGAGACCCTCCTCTAATTCAATCTTTGTCTTTTGTCTTTGCTGCCTTGCAGGGTTGGTACAGTAGGCTTCACTAGACTTAGCTGCAACTCAGAATTTCTCCTCCAGCACCTGAGTAAAATGCTGATGGTCTTGTGGAGAGTGGATTAAGAGTACGAGCTAAGTTCTCAATCCCAATTAAGAAGCGGAGGAAAATTTAAACTGTCTCCTTCAAAGTTTATCACAACCACCACCATCAAGACAGCAAACCAAAGGACAAAGACTTTGACCTGCTCTGTTGCTCTGTGTAGTCCAGTTCACGCATGGTTTACAGACTTGGCTGGGGTACTAATGAGTAAATAAAAAGTTGGACACTTCTGTCATTGGACACTTTTATTCACAGAGTTACCAAAATGAGGGCTGTACTGGAGACAGCAGACATTGCCATAGTGGCCCTGTATTTTATCCTGGTCATGTGCATTGGTTTTTTTGCCATGTGGAAATCTAATAGAAGCACCGTGAGTGGATACTTCCTGGCTGGGCGCTCTATGACCTGGGTGGCGATTGGTGCCTCTCTTTTGTGAGCAATATTGGGAGTGAGCACTTCATTGGGCTGGCGGGATCTGGAGCTGCGAGTGGATTTGCAGTAGGCGCATGGGAATTCAATGCCTTACTGCTTTTGCAACTTCTGGGATGGGTTTTTATCCCGATTTACATCCGGTCAGGGGTATACACCATGCCTGAATACTTGTCCAAGCGATTTGGTGGCCATAGGATTCAGGTCTATTTTGCAGCCTTGTCTTTAATTCTCTATATCTTCACCAAGCTTTCAGTGGATCTGTATTCGGGTGCCCTCTTTATCCAGGAGTCTTTGGGTTGGAACCTATATGTGTCTGTCATCCTGCTCATTGGCATGACTGCTTTGCTGACTGTCACCGGAGGCCTTGTTGCAGTGATCTACACAGACACTCTCCAGGCTCTGCTCATGATGTTGGGGCACTCACACTTATGATTATTAGCATGATGGAGATTGGCGGGTTTGAGGAAGTTAAGAGGAGGTACATGTTGGCCTCACCCAATGTCACTTCCATTTTGTTGACGTACAACCTTTCCAACACAAATTCTTGTAATGTCCACCCTCAGAAAGATGCACTGAAAATGTTGCGGAATCCAACAGATGAAGATGTTCCGTGGCCTGGATTCATTCTTGGGCAGACCCCAGCTTCAGTTTGGTACTGGTGTGCTGACCAGGTCATCGTGCAGAGGGTACTCGCCGCTAAAAACATTGCTCATGCCAAAGGCTCTACTCTAATGGCTGGCTTCTTGAAGCTTTTGCCAATGTTTATCATAGTTGTCCCAGGAATGATTTCCAGGATATTGTTTACTGATGATATAGCTTGCATCAACCCAGAGCACTGCATGCAAGTGTGTGGAAGCAGAGCTGGGTGCTCTAATATTGCTTACCCACGCCTGGTGATGAAACTGGTTCCTGTGGGCCTCCGAGGCTTAATGATGGCCGTGATGATTGCAGCCCTGATGAGTGACTTGGATTCTATCTTTAACAGTGCCAGTACCATATTCACCCTCGATGTGTACAAACTTATCCGCAAGAGTGCAAGCTCCCGGGAACTAATGATTGTGGGGAGGATATTCGTGGCTTTTATGGTGGTGATCAGCATTGCATGGGTGCCAATCATCGTGGAGATGCAAGGAGGCCAGATGTACCTTTATATTCAGGAGGTAGCAGATTACCTGACGCCCCCAGTTGCGGCCCTGTTCATTCTGGCAATTTTCTGGAAGCGCTGCAATGAACAAGGGGCTTTCTATGGTGGAATGGCTGGCTTTGTTCTTGGAGCAGTTCGTTTGACACTGGCCTTTACCTACCGTGCCCCAGAATGTGATCAACCTGATAACAGGCCAAGCTTCATCAAAGACATTCATTACATGTATGTGGCCACAGCATTGTTTTGGGTCACAGGACTCATTACAGTAGTTGTTAGCCTTCTCACTCCACCTCCCACGAAGGAACAGATTCGTACTACCACCTTTTGGTCGAAGAAGAGCGTGGTGGTGAAGGAGAGCTGCTCCCCAAAAGACGAACCATACAAAATGCAAGAGAAGAGCATCCTGAGGTGCGGTGAGAATAGTGAGGCCATCAACCACATCATTCCCAATGGGAAATCTGAAGATAGCATTAAGGGCCTTCAGCCTGAAGATGTTAATCTCTTGGTGACCTGCAGAGAGGAGGGCAATCCAGTGGCCTCCTTAGGTCATTCAGAGGCAGAAACACCAGTAGATGCTTATTCCAATGGGCAAGCAGCGCTCATGGGTGAGAAAGAGAGAAAGAAGGAAACAGAAGATGGAGGCCAGTATTGGAAGTTCATAGATTGGTTCTGTGGCTTTAAAAGTAAAAGCCTCAGCAAGAGGAGTCTCAGAGACCTGATGGAGGAGGAGGCAGTTTGTTTACAAATGTTGGAAGAGCCTCCGCAAGTTAAACTCATACTAAATATTGGACTTTTTGCTGTGTGTTCACTTGGAATTTTCATGTTTGTTTATTTCTCCTTATGAACTTTTGAGGATATGAGACACTAACTTAAGAAAATACTGGTCTTTGAAAAAAAACACGTAACTGTTGCATCTCTCAGGCATTGTTTACGCCGTAGGTTTTAGCCAAATTTTAATTAGCAGAAAATCATCTATTTGCAAGACTTTATTTTCCCAGAGGTGGACGAAAGTAAATTTTCAACCTAAATGAAGCAAAACTTGTTTAATAGACTGAATTGTGCAAATGTGGTTTAAAATTTTTCATACCAAAGTAAGGAGAGACCAATTATTCTCATAGAGCACTTAGAACAGAATATATGCTAAGATATCACAAATAAGGTATACTGTCTGCACTGCCAAATCATGGTAGACCTTGTTAACCTGAAGTAGAAGACTCGATCATTTTAAATTTTTTGTGTCTGTCTCTGTAATCCCTACTATTAAAACAACAACAACAAACAACAACAGCAGCAAAACGGATTTTGTAGACATTGTGTGATCAATTGTGTGTGTATTGAAAATCTAATGTGCTAGTGGGGTCCTTGTTTCTGGACAGGTTAGTTGCCAGGTTCATTTTGTTAGCATGAGCCTGTGGGTTCTGATTGCCAAAAGAAAGGAGGAAGAATGTCTTCCTGTGGCTGTTGTACAACCAGTATGTGGAATGTTGGGGAAAAGTTTGTTCCACTTCTTTTTTTTTCCTATTTTGACTGACATTTAAGTGAACCATACTCAAATGACCACCAAGTTTGTCTTTATAAAGTTATATGTTATGATTGTATTGTTAAATGATTATGGGGGAAAAGATGAAGTAAACATTGCTGATGATCCCCACATTTATTGACCAAATTAAGGTTGTTTATTTTAGGAACTGGCAGCCCCTAAGCAGTGTTTTGATCAGTTTATGCCAAACAGGTAATTGCTCATACTCCACTAATTCTCTAGCTATGATGCTGCCATTTGGTGACATTCTTTATTAGCCAGATGTCTTCCAGGTAGATCCAGTTGGAAGATGTGTCTAGAAATTTTAAGAAAAATTGACACTGCCTTTGTGCTGGGTTGTCCTGCTTGATTAAATCACGATATAGTGAGGTTGAATTTTTAGATGGAAAATTTAATTCTGAGATCATATTATATCTTTGGTAAGTTTTTTTTCTTGATATACTTTTTTTTCAAAAGACTCGCCATCTATACTTGGCCTCTACATTTTTGCTTAAAATGTTACACTAACTTAGAGCATGAGGATATTTCAATGCAAACCAGCCATCAGTAACAGAAAACTCAGAATGCATGCTTTGATGTGGGTAGATTGTCAGTATAGTCTTTTTATAGAATGGATAGCATGTTGAAGAGCTGCCACAAAAGAGAACTTCTGGGTTTAGTGGTGTGTCTTATGGAGCATACTACAGGACTTGTGTAAGTAATTATAGGACTCTTTATCTTGACGTGGCTTGGTACACAGTCACAACCTTCATAGATGGAATCTGTTTTTCTCACAGGCTGATTCCCTTCCCGAGGACAGGGTACAGAAGATGTTAGAGCCAAGCTCTACAGATAATGTAGTTCTGTGTCTGAGTGTACAACAGTGTCCTTTTTCAAAAACTCCATGACAGATGAAGGAAACTGATTGTGTATCTACTTTCTTTGACTTTTCTGTAATCTCTGATACTTTTTAAAGTGCATGATTTTATTAAGTTTATATTTAGGGAAAATTATTACTTTTTTAGGTACTTTTATAGATTTTGAATCAAAACTCAGTCCCAATGATTTTAAATATTTTGTATCATATAACCTAGTTTCATTATGATGGACTTAATTAGTCCATAGTTGATCTTAGAAATTATCAGGTAGTGTAATGTCTTCCCATCTCCAGGAGGCTTTCTGATAGACTGAGTCTGTAGATGAAAAAATAATTCACATGTGAATAGCATGATTTCTGAGAGCTTAGAGTGCCTTGTAGAATTTTTTTCTCAATCCTTATGGTTTATAAGTTGGGGGCCAAATAAATAGGGACCATTCATCTCTTGTATGGAGGTTGTGACATGTCCAGGGTTACAAAGTCCACTGGAAGAACAGAAAACTAGGTGTTCAGATCTGGACTCATGGTTTGTCCTTTTCTCAAAGAACTGTTCCTCCTTTGAGACAACCTTTTGGTGTTTGGAGAAATAATAGGGTCTTAGATTTTTCAAAATGGCGTCAAGTTGTAGGAATTCAAATTTTCTTTGACTCTGAATATACTGCTGTATATAACTCAGTAGTAATGATTGACACTGGCTGAGCAGCCTTCTTACCCATTTTATTTACAGCGTAAATAAATAGATGGTGTTTATGAAGAGTCTCCCCCTTTATTTAATGTAAGTCCTAACAGTTTGTAGTATTAGGATCCCCTACTTTTTCTCTGCTGTTGTCTTAGTATGATAGGTAAAATACATCATCTTGTGTCTCTGTGTGTGTAAATAGCCGTAGGTCAGGTTTAGAGTACTAATGCCTGTAAATAAGGAATGATTATTAGCATATCCGTTAGGATTGTTTATTCTTGCCTGTATAAACATCACTTTATTTAGACTGGAGTCCCTGAAGCTTGTCTTTCTTATTGCTTCCCAGTAATAGACAGTGTGCTTAAAATATGTGAATTTCTGATTGCAACTTCATTTCAGGGGACCATTCTTCAGTCTGTTTTTTATTAAAATGATTGTTCATGAATGAATGATACATGGTCTGTCTTAAGCTAGCAAAATGTCATAGTTTACACTAACTAAATGGGTCCTAAATGGTGATATTGACCTCTAGACATTAACATGTGTATATTTTTATATTGATTCACGCTAAGGTTCAGAATTGACTAAGAGTGATAGTGACTAAAACAGCTAAGAGTCAAATCAGAGTGAGGACACTGGTTTTCACAGGTGGGGGAAAATATGGTCTTATTTTCTGTTAATGGTATCCCCCGTTCTTAGATTTTTGTCCTCTCACGCATCTTAGCCTCAAGATCTGATGAGAAGAGCTTATTACTCTGGTATGTAGAATGATTATTGGTTCCTTTATTGGACTTCTTATTTCTCTGTTTAAGATTTTTTTTTTCTGTCCTGCCACCCCAAGATAGTAAGCAGCTTTTGAAACAGCTGAGCCATTTTTTTCCCTTGGCTATTCTTCCTGGTGAGGTTATCACTCTCATCTTTAGGTTAGAGAAGCATCAAGCAGTAGCAATGGTGCAGTGTCCTTAGGCCTAAATTTAGCAGTTCTGATCTCCTGAGGCTTCCTTTTCTCTTGGATCAAAGGATTCATTGTCTTTTTGCACAAAGAGGGTCTATCTAGTAGCCATAGCTCTTAGGGTGATGCCTGAGTAATTAGCAGGGACCCATCAGTGAAACCTCAGTTTTAAGAATTGAGTGGAAAGATTGCTATCTCTATTCTCTAACCTGAGTGGGGCAAGGAGGAAGCTGAAAAGTCTTGTCAGGGCTTTTAGAGTTTTTAAGTTTATATTTCTCAGCACATTGCTTTCTTCCCTATACTGGTGTGTGGATCTTCCCCCCTCTCTCTCTTAATATCATTTAACGTAGCCTGTGGATGGTGATGATTCTTTACCACCCTGTAGACTGGCTGGCTATATTACTAGCTATTAAAAGGTTAGATCTGTCAGTGTTGCCACTCGGCACTATTCAGCTTACGTGCTTTCCTTACACTTTACTCCTCTGTGTCATTTTCATGTGAGGCATAGTGGCTTGAAAGTACCACATGGGTATCTAGTGTGACACCGCACCATTCCCCAGGTTTAGGTGGAGCGAGATACAAAGACCATCTCTGTTAAATTATGTGGCACAGAGACTTGCCATGACAAATTTTCCTAAGAAGTCAGAAAAACTATTAAGTGAAATGCTGAGAAGTACCTGGGTGATACACATGTTTAAGTTGGTAAAAGATAAAAGCTTAAAATGTGTGATGTAGAATTATATTCATCGAATTCTATAACTTGAAGCATCTTAATTATCAGCTAGCTTAAAGCCCTCCCCATGTAAATTAAGATACCAGTGAATAAGATCTGGCCTGTTAAACCCTGGTTTGATGTCAAATATTATAAAATAGGAGTTTACTAACATATTTGAGGTTAGAATGACAGATATTTGCAGTGATACTTTAGTAGGAAGAAATGCTTTTAGGCTTCAGTATTCATAAGATTTCTCATTAGCCAGGTGACTAAATGACTAATTGCTTAAATCATTTCAATGTTGACATTAGTCTGAGTGGCCTTTACAAATGGGGGGTCTATTTTATTTGTGTGTATACCCACCTAACCATTCAGAAAGACTGGTCTTTCCACTTATTTTTCTTCCCTCATTTTAATTCTTCACCTGTTCTTTTGGTACTTATCAGATTCCTATTTTGATCTTTTGTCAGCTTAATTCACTTTCAGGCTTATTGCATTGTGTGCAAAAGTGCTGCTTTGCCCAAGTTTTGAAAACTTGGGTCCGAATAATGACTCATTAAATATAGGTGTGTTTAAGTAATACTAAATTTCTGTTAAACTGTTAATTCTCAAGAATGATTTTCTCAGAATTTGTGTTCACTAATAATAAAAATCCTAATAATTCATCAGTATTCTCAAAACTCCTTTTTTAAAAATTAGGGAGGCAGCAATGGTTAAAATTCATCAGTCTCTTTGAAATGATGGTATCACAGTGCAGAGAGGAACGGAATTTGTTTTGATGCCAAAAAGCCTTGTTCTTGCGGTAATTCAAGGTAAAAAGTTGGAGCCAGTCAGTTGGCTTATATAGAAACCCTTTTGTATTAGGTATGAAGCTGGATTACATGAGAAGTAATCTTTTGATAAGTATACTTGGTTAGGCTTGGTGGACTTAACTCTGGACTGCAGACTTCTTTTCCTCTAAGGTCACTTCTCTTAATTTAGCATGTTTTTTGTTAAACTCTTCCCTCTGTCGGAAGGACTAGGTATATAGGTGGACCCTAGAACAGAATTTAGCTAAGATTCAAAACAGTTAATAGGCTTTGGCAGTGCTGAGTCCCACACCATTACTCACTTAATCATATAAATGTTTTTATTTAAACTTCTCTCTCCAATGCTGGGACTAAGGCTTTAAACTACTGATTCGCTTTTAAAGGAATGTTGTGAGAATTGATGGAATTTCTGCTTCTGTTTCTATCCATCTCAAATTCTTTAGAAGAGATAGGATTTAGTTTTTGTTTTGGGTGTAAGCACCCCATTTTCTGGGAACTAACAGTCTTAAACATTGGCATATAGTCTTTTACTGAGAAATAAAAAAACATTTGATGTGTCTGTATCATTACTCATCTCATGAACTTTACTTTCTAGGGGAGTACCATAATCTGAAGCTGTTGACTTAAATTATTAATCTTAACTTTATGCAATAACTTTTAGAGATTGGTTTAGTTACCTGCATTCGCACAGCATGTTTGAAGAGAGGGTCGCTAGAGTAAAGCAGGGAAGCGCAAGCAAAGGCAAAGCACAGTGGGTTCCGTTCGCCCTGTGAGTGCCGTCGCGATAGCTGTGCTCTCAGCGCGCCGCACTGCGCGTCCCATGGCCATACCCACGCCCCGCGCCGGTTCAAGGCAGTTTGCAGTCAGAACTCCGTATAATGAGGGAAATGCATGTTTTCAGTGATTTTGGGCAACAGCACAAGCTGACAGTAATCACAGCCTTGGTGGAGACATATCTTGGAAAATTTGCCTTGTATCCTAGAGCTACTGGATAAAGGAGTGTTTACTTTTTGTTATGGCCTCCGGACTAAGCCAGTCTAGATAAGTTTTTAATATATCAGTGTAGGATAGGCTTCTTTAATTAGAAAGTTCCTTAATAACTCACTCCTTTTGTCGTTATAATAATTTAGAAACTGAAATTAAGCTCATTGCTGTTACTGAAATCTCAAATTGGCAAAGGCCAGTATACAGGTTATTCTGTAATATAATCAGCTTCTGAAATTTATGTGTTTTGATTAGTGCCTTCTGGTTGCCAATATTGACTCTGCTAGTTTACACCTTTCCCTTTCTTGATTGAAAAGTCTTGTTACAATTTCTCTTTTTAAATTTTGGTATAACTAGTGAAGTAAAAAAAAAAAATAACACTATATTTACATACTTTATACGCAGCCTTTATTTTAGGTTCAAGGAAACCAGGTAGCTCTAATTCATGTTGCAGTTTAAATGTTATTTATTATCTGTATTTCTTTCTTTTATTTCCTTAATTCTAAGTATAAGGTTACTTATATTACTTCTGTGAGTATTTTTAACGACCATTTTCCAGTGTAGGTTTGCTAGGTATTCCTGAGAATGTGTATGTGACAACCGTGATAGGGAAAAGCTGAAAGTCAAAGTCCACAGAAAGCACAAAATTATTTCGCATGTGTGTATCTCCATGTGTAGAAAGCACAAGACTAATGGTATTCTCGTGTCCCACAAGTGCCAGTCAGAAAGCCCACCAGGTGTGTGTCTGAGGAGTTGTTAGGATGGAGGACCACAGTACTGAAAGCCCTAGACAATGAGCTATCTTAAGTTATGGGTGCTAAATGATAAGCGATTCGACATTGTAGTCTGAATGTTTGTATTTCTTTGGTGGAAGGAGAGACTACAGATATCAAGAATACTACAATTATATTTAGGGTTACTATCTAAAATAGGGTCTGTGGGCTCTTTCCTACAATCTGGAAGTAAAGAAGCAAGGATAGATTTTTAGGTTTTGGTGGGTGGAACAGTTTGACAAACTTCTGCTTTAAGCCGTAGAGTCATTATAATTTTTCATTTTTTAAAAAAATCTTTTTAGTAAATTCAGCCTCCCATCAATAGTACACTAGAAACATGGAGAAAGGTCACACTTGAACGGGGGAAATACATTAATGTTTGTATAGGTTTGTATGTAAGAGATGAAGTTAACTTTATTTTTTCATATGCACTTCATATAAATAGAGCAGAATTTGATCCCAGGTGTTATGAGCATCAAATTGATTTTGAGACAGATCTGCCAAATGATGAGCTACTTTGCTTTTCACAATTGTTGTAAGAGTCTAAAGGAGTCTTTTGCCTGTCCCATTACCCACTTCAAGCCTAGACTAGATGAGATCTGTGAACGTGGGTGCAAAAGAAGGTGATGTGTTTTGTTCTGCTCGCATTGCCGTGTTCCTATCCCCGACTTTCTTCACCTGAATAGCCTGTTTTTCACGAACGAATAAGTATATCTGTCTTGGGTTTTGCCCATATCTCAAAAAATATAACTCTCAGAATGGGAGAGAAGTGACTGCTTTTGTTCCCACTCTCCTCTATTTTGTGGATTTATCTTCTTAGGTAAAGGCTTGGTTAACTTTAGTAATATGTGGGAGACTGAAGCTGGTGTACATGATGGTGACAGGTTTTAGGAGAGTTATTTAACCTGAGCACTTGGAGGGAGAGATCCTTCTTCCCTCTAGCAAAAAAAAGTAGTCCAGCCAAAAAAAAAAAAAAAAAAAAGATGTGCACCTACAGCATTATTTTAGATTGTAAAGCCTCAGGCTTCGGGGCGATGAAGGGAGAGGAGAGCCAGAAATGCAAGAAAGAGTAGAGGTTTGAGGAACATTGTTGGCCTAGCAATATGTGATAAGGCAAAGCAGTTATAATCTGTTAGTCCTAAGTGGTATGTGTTCTGTACCTTTAAAGGTTGTTTTTAAATTTCATATAGTTTGTAAAAACATAATGCTTTTCAAGATTCCTTTGTCAGACTATCTTTTGTTTATAATTCCATGGAAAATTGCTTTAATTAGTTAGGTTAAAGTAGTCCTAGCAGTGTAAATATGTATAATTACAATTTTCTGATTTCACTGTGAGATCTCTAACTTTTGAGTGGCAAATAGATCAACAAGTCTTTTGCTCATGGATTTTTCTGTGGGCTTGTTAAAATGCAAAAGCTTTATTTTTTTTAATAATGACAATATTACATAAGTGTCAGATGATGGTATGGAATCTTCCCCTGCTTTCCCCCACCAATATTGCTTCAGTTTATTGATTGCCAGCAGAGTTCAGAAATAGAGCAGGGATTTACCCATTCTTTGCTTGGACGTCCCATTTTCTGTTGCCCAGACCTGTGTTGGCAATCACGTATGAACTGTGTTATGCTTCTCAGTGCTTTTTTTTGTTTGTTTGATAAGGTGGATATCAAAACTAGTTGCTGTGCAAAAGTTAGTAGTCTTCTTCAAGAAGAAAACCAATTCCTTTTCTAATATCCTGTGAAATTGCTTCATTCATTTCTTTATTTTTAAGCCAAATGTCAGCAGAATACTGCTGCTTTTATCTAGTAATTTTGATATGTAAGTATTAATGCATTTTTAAAAGATGTCTACATTGAGAAATGTTTTTCCAGTGTCCTGCCTATTATGCTTAGTTCAGATTTTTCTGTAAAAGACCAGTCTGTGCACTGGGGGCGTGTAGTGTGTATTGTGTACATGTATCATTTCATCAATTATGCATTGTAGACCAAATGTGATGATAAATGATGTTGTTGAGTTATTGGTGAGGTTTTTGAATTGTAAACTGATCTCCAGTGTACCCTTCATTGTCCACAGGTTTTTTTTTTAAAGATGTGACTAGTTGGGTCCATTTCATACAATGTTTTAGTTGCAAACAGAGAGTAGAATTTGGTATAAGCCAGGTTATTTCCATACTGAAAGGAATACAATTGAAATAGTAGATATAGGATTATTAACCATACATGACAGTTCTAACGACTATTTTAACCTATTGTATACAATCTGATTTTTTTAAATTGTAGACATGTATGATTTTGGTTTAATGTGTTTTTAAAAGTGTTGTTTAAAAATGAAAAAAAAATGAAGCAGATCTGTTAAAGAGCTGTCAGTTTTCATTACTGACTGTAAAATACACTGTTCTTTGTGTACCGTGTGTTATTTTGCCAGCTGCTGCATTAGCCTTCACAAGTATTTGGAAACTGAAGATGAACTACATTTCTTGCAAAGTATATTCCTTTCTGTGGTATCTTGTCCTGTAACTGAAGTATAGTAATTATTTTATGAAATGTTAGCATTTATGTACCAACTTTGAATAAAATGAAAAATTTACATTTCTTTGGCTGAGTATTTTCATTGTGAGCACATCTACCCTCAGTTTACAATGTTCTGGGCCTGAGTCGAAGAAGCTTTTATCTCAGTTCCTGGTCTCTTGGCTCATGAATGGTTCCAGTGTTTCCCCTGCCAGTTATTCCTATTGTTTTACCTTTGTAAACATGGACTCACAGGGATTGACTGAGAATTGAGTTATATGCAATTCATTGAGTAAATAAAAACGTTTTTAATATTTTTCACTTCTAATTTTGAAATAATTTCAGGTTATAGGAAAGTCATAAGAATAGTATGAAGAACTCAGGAATCATCTTCGAGATTCACCAGTAGTTAACATTTTGCCACTTGAGCTTTGTCATTCTCTCTAACCATATGTACTTTCTTGAGCCGCACGAATAAGTTTGAGACATCATTCTCATCTATCCTGTGAGTACATGGGGGTATATCTCTTAAGGACAGTCAATCACAATACAATTGTCAAAATCTGGAAAGTAACAGTGATATATTCTTTAAAGTATTCAAATATTACTTTTCCAATAATGTCCTTTTACAGCAACTTTTTATTTTTTTAAATCAAGACAGTCCATTTTATTTAGCTTTTACATCTGTCTCCCTTAATCTGGAACAGTTCCTCAGCGTTTCTTTGTCGTTCACGGGATTGGCATTTTTGAAGTTTAGAGATCAGCTGTTTTGTGGATGCCCCTCCTCCATTTGGGTTTATGTTTCCTTATGATTAATTCACACGATGCATGTTTGGCAGGAATACAACATAAGCACTGTGCCCTCGAAGCTTCACATTGGGAGGCATGTGATGTTTGTTGTCCAGTTATTGACATTAACTTTGACATTTGGTGTAAGTGGTGTTTACCATGTTTCTTTAGTCAGGTTACTCTTTTGTTTTGGTAATGAGTCATTTGTGGGGAGATAATTGGAGATCGTGTAAATAAACTGGTTAAACTTGAACCCCTACTTTTAGTATCCACTGATAATTATTGAGTAAGTTATTGCTATATGGTGCAAAACTGATTCTAAGTTTCTTTTCCTGCTATGCTGAACTCAAGAGCTTCCTCTTTTTCCCATTCATTTATCAGTGTGAACTCATGGGTTATTTTATTTTGTGGGTTGTAACCCATTACTGTCATTATTTTGCTCAAATGTTTCCAGATTTAGCTAGCGGAACTCCTCAGGCTAGTTTCCATGTCATTTGTGAAACATTTCCATCATTTTTTGAGTGCTTCCTTATTCTCCAGCGCAACTAGGTGTTCCAGGTTCATCTTACACTTTCCCTGCCTCAGTCCGAAGCAGGTATTCAGCAGGGGATGGCGTTTGGAAGTCAAGGTCTGGGCATGTGCATTCTCGCAGGAGTGATAATGGTTGTTGCTTGTGATGCCTCCAATGCTGACCCAGCACCAGAAGTTTCTCTTGGGCTTTCTTCTATTCTGTTTCTATTTCTCTTATCCAGCAACAAGAAATGTGATAATGTTGACATATTTACTCAGTTTTTTCAATCCTGCAACTCCTTAGAATTAAGAGTTTTACATGTCTAAAAATGTCTGTATTCATTTGTTTGAAAATTTGGCTGAACACAGAATTCAGGATTGGAAAGTATTTTACTTTAGAAATTTGTAAATATAATACCAATTTTTTCTTTTTTTTTCTGGCTTCTAGTCTTGTGTTCTGAAATTTCACAATTGTGTGCCTTGATAAAAGCTTTTCTTTGTGCTGGCCCTCAGTGGACTCTTTCAATTTGGCAACCCCATGTCCTTCTGTTGTTCTGGGATGATTTTTCTCCTCTTTTATTTTGATCCCCTTTTGTTCAGCTCTTGGACCTTCTAGGCTGGTCCAGTTGGTTTATATAGTCTTGTCTTTAGATTTTCATCTTTTTTCTTTTTTTTTCTTTTTCCTTTTCCCCTTCCTTCCTTCCTTCCTTCCTTCCTTCCTTCCTTCTCTTTCTCTTTCTTTCTTCTCTTTCTTTCTTTCTTTCTTTCTTTCTTTTTCTTTCTTTCTTTCTTTCTTTCTTTCTTTCTTTTTTTTTTTCTTTCTTTCTTTTCCTTCTTCCTTCCTTCCTTTTCTTCCTTCCTTCCTTCTTCTTCCTTCCTTCCTTCCTTCTTCCTTTCCCGCTTTCTAGAGGTGTTTCTAAACTTTATCTTCCAATCCTTCTACTGAAAAGAAGTTTAAATTTTCTATCGATTTCAATATTTAAGAGCGCTTTGTTCCCAGATTTTTATAGCTGTATGATTTCATCTCTGAAGATACTGAGTTTCTCTCATCCTGCATTGTTCACTCCCTTTTTCTTTTTGTGTCGGTCTATTATTTTAAAGGGTTTTCTCTGCTGATTGCTTATATTCAGGGCGGACTAAAAATGCTTTTAATGTGTGGGTGGAGCTTGTTGGTGTCATTGCCTGACCTTCCCAGCCTGGCTCTTGGTTGGCTGACTCCTGCAGTAGTTAGAACAGGTCACATTCCCCAAAGAAGACTCTTCCAGTTTTTGATTGAAGGATGAAATGCCCCATCATTCTGGGAGAGAAGCAGGGAGAGAGCACAGGGGTCTCAGCATTCAGCACGCGTTTTTTCTTATCCCGTTTTGGTATGATAGCCCCACCTGTAGCCGTGTCCTCCAGTCCAGAGAGTAAACCTCCAAACATGCGTCTAGAGATCCATTTACTCCTTAAGCTTTCAACCAACTTTTCGAAATTTCTGTCTCCCACTTCACCCCCACTTTCAGAGGTACCCAGTGTTGCCAAGTCCCAGATATTTTGAGAAATTCTACAGTGTCAGTATGGTCGACTCTTAGTTGTCCCCGATTACTTTATTTCAAATATTTATTGCTGTTATCCCCTTTTCTCTCTCCCTCATTCTTGCAGGCGTGTACGATTAAAAACTCCTTTACAGTAGTTCTAGTTGGTTTTTCCGAAGGGAGCATAATCAGGTGGCTTGTTGGATCTCCAGCTTACTGTGAAGTACTGGTATCCACTCTTCACTTAGCATTTGAAGGTGGACATTTTATAGCCTATTGCCTATTTCTGCCCTTCCCAAAAGAACGTGTGACCATCAGAAGCACAGTTGGAGTTTTAAAATTTCACTCTTTTCTGTAAGTGCAGACTGATGATTGTTCACACTTGAATGGGCCTTAGGAGGCGTATATTTGAGTTTTCTGTACAGCGCATGAATGCTACCCTTCATTTTTAGTATGAAATTGAACATACGTACTCAGGCCATGAAACATGAACAGATGAAGGGAATATGGTTGATTATCCTCATCTGTGGTAGTTATATTCTGTAAAGTCACCTTGAACACAGTAAATGTTGACTCTTTGCCCCTTAGGGGAAATACATGCTTTGCTTCCTGTAAGCCTCTGGCTGGTCACCACATTTTTGTCAGCCAGTCAGTGCATAACCTTCTTTTACGTTTGTTTCCATTTGGAGATGTACATAATTGTTGATTTGTAAACATTGAACTCAGGGCCAGTAGCACCCTAACTCATACCTGAATAAAGCTTATTTTCTCCATAAAGCACATCAAAGTCTCCTTGCACTTAGGAATACAACACTTGGGATCCATTTTAAACAGCAAAGTCACCAACAAAAAACTCAAAAATGCGAAAAACATGGCACTACATAGACCACAAAACAAGGCAGAGCGCCACCTTGTTGGACCTCAGCTTAGGAATGTGTGTTGGGTAACTGAAATTTTCTACAACTCTGTGCATGGGCATGTCTACAAATAACTGAATATGAGGCAAGAGTATTAATTTCCGGTTTACAAACACATTTTAGCTAGTAGGCTAATTGGCATTTATAGATTCCACAAATAATGAGAATTAGCTGTCATTGTGAAGCAAATCAAATACCTGTGTAACTACCACCTACAGTAAATTGAACTTTTATTACCCCCGTTCCAGAAAGTTCATTCCATTTTAAGAATGTTCTGATTTTAAAGGGTTTCTTATTGACCCCAAATCTTGCCTCTTCCCTTTGAGTATTTGAAACTAAACATTCAAGATAAATATATTCTCAAAATTAGGCTTAACCTTCTCCATTCTCTGGGGTGTGCAGCAAAGGACATAGATTTCAGACTGTTTGCCATCTGGGTCTTTGTATTTTCTTGGACACCTTTGAGGTAATTGATGTCCCCTTTTGTATGTGGCCTCCACGGTAGACACCGCTGATGTTGGACTGTAGAAATGAGAAATAACAGTGAGGACTACCATTCCCTTGGGTTTTATTCTCCTAATTCTAATTAGAAATTTCATTGTTATAGCCAATGGCGGAATCTCTGTAAAGTCCTCTTGCCCCTACATGGAGCTTACTGACTCAGTTTCCAGAAGTTTTTGTAGCTTTTCAGAGTCTGGGTTTTGTTGTTGTACTATTCCCTATATACTCTAGGAGTTGAACATCCATTGGTTTTTTGTTTATGGCCTAAGAATCTTAGAAGTTTGGAGGTACTTTTATGAGTCTCCCACTGTGTCTTTGTTTTTCTATCTTTCATCTGTTTATTCCTGGTTCCTTGACTGTGCACTCTGTTTTTGACTAATAGGATGTGCTTTAGCTTTCTTCTGCAATGAAGATCTTATTTCTCCTTGATTTTTATGACTTGGTTTAGTCTTCTTTTCCTTACTAGTTAAATACAGTTAGTTACTTTCATCTCTCATCTTTCCATTTATTCTTTGATTTATATATTCATCACTTATTGAACACAGTGCATGCCAGGTTCTTTGCATCTCCAGCATGTAGTAGAGTGAGATGCCAACTTGGAGAGGCTTAGTTAGGGAAGGAGATGTACTCTTTAATAATTACACTTGCCAGGTGTATGTGGAATGAGAAGAGGCATGCATGGGATTACAGAGGAAAGGCACACTTCTAGAAAGTAGCTGAAGCTTAAAGGATGGTTTGAGTCCTGTAATTCCTCTGTGCTTTTATACCCTTTCTCCTCCCTGCTCTTCAGAATAGTGCGGTCCCTTAAGTGCCTTCCTCCCACCACTTGAATTAAGCACAATTGCAGTGGCCTACTTTGTGGACACACTTTTGGTCTGTGGTTCAGCAAGCAAGGTACACAAATCTGCCTCTCTTGCTAAAGCCCAATTTTCTGATTCTGTCAATACATATTTAAAAATTTTCTCTTAATCCAGTCAACTAACTGATAGTTTTGCTAAACCCATACACTGATATTTAGAAGATTCACTGGATCTAAGTAGAATTTTCTTATAACTGGTTTGTTTCTACTATTCAGAATCCTTTGTTATTGCTTACCTCCCCTGGTCTCTCTGTCATTCCAATGCTGTCCCCATTCTCCTGTCTGAGGAGGTTGAAATATGAGGCAAAGGTGGGGAATTGAATTGTGCATGAAGGAGAGAGCAATCAACAGGACAGGTAGCTCAATGACGTTTACCTGATTCCTGCTCTCGCTATCAGTTTCGCAAGCTTTGGCATTTCATTTACTTGCTGCCATAGTAACCAGGACTCCTGCCAATCTTTCTGTTTCCCGTCTTCTTTTATTCATCTGTATGTGCATCTGGAGGGGGATGGGAAGAATAGAAATGGAACTCTCCCGGTAAAAGGATTGTAGATTTCTGAGCATCCTGGTACCTTAATGTTGACATTGTTTCCAGCAATTGAAGTAATATTAACCATGAGTAGTCACCTATTGGGATTGTTGTTTTCCCATTTCACATTTCAGGGAGGGCTCCATTATTGTTGTGAACAAAGTGGAGCTTTTGATCCTTAAATTAGGGTTGGGGGAGATCATTGTGGAAAATCCTTTATAAGCTGCAGTTCAGCCAGAATAATTTCTCTCTAGAGAAGTGAAGTAATCCTACTAGAATATGGTTTTTATCTTTTTCACACCTGGGGAGCTTTAAAAAATTCTAATGCCTAGGATATTTGACTCTCCAGGCCAACTGAGTAGCAATATATGAGGGTGAGACATAGCATTTCATTGTTGGCTTCTCATTTTTAAAGCTCCAGGTAATTCTAGTGTTCTCTAACCTTGGTGATTCTGCCTTTTTGCTTTGACTTAGGCAAACCAGGAAAGGAAAGGTTGGTTATATGCAAGTGAATCCCCCAGTTTGCCCTTAAATGATGTCTGAATGATATTTTTGGATTTGAGATCTCAGAAATAAGTGGAATAATGAAGGACCAAAACTGTGTTATGTTTGAACCACACAGATTTACTGTTAACTGAGGCACATAGTAACTGACAACTAGTAAATTCATACAAAGTTGGATCTCATATAATCAAAATTTCTTTTTTGCTCTGTGGGGTTCTTTAAATCTGTTTGTTTATAGCCTTCTTGATACCAATGCTGGTTTTATTATTTTTATTTTTTTATTTTTTTACGCCTACAGCACCTGGTCTTCCTAGGTGGTCTGTCATCCAAGTACTAACCAATCAGGCCTGACCCTGCTTAGCTTCCGAGATCAGACGGGATTGGGCTTGTTCAGAGGGGCATGGCTATAGACCCAGTGCTGGTTTTAATAGATGAGTGTGCACTGGCTGCAGGGGTCCCTTGGATGCCCACAGATATGGCTTAAAGACATTCTGCCTACCATGCAGCTGAAGTTACTTTGCTGGTCATCATCTGCCTTTACATTTGCAAATTCAGCCATGCTCTGAACTATGACTCTGTTTGATTGTTTGTACTCTGTTATGACCATGCATTAATCTCAGCAGTCATTGTACTCTTGTTCCTCTGATTTTTTTTTCTTTCATTCTTCTCTGGGTTCTTTTTATTTTCATCACTAACCCCAAATAATACATTTCATGTTCAGATTTTCCAGGTCTCAAGAATCTCAGTCCCAGCCTCATGACCATAGAATGGGCAAGCTTCTCTTATTTTTCTAATCATCTTGATTTTGTGGGTTACTGTGTTCTTAGGACCAGGCTTGGCCTTGTCCTGTCCCATCTCTTTGGTCTGCCATGATTGTAGGATAAGTTATTTCTGGGTACCTGACTTCTTGATTACAGTTTTCCCCCTGATTGCTAGAGAGAGCAGCCAATTATAATAGTTCGTGATGCTGGAAGTACAGCTTGCAAGGCTCTTTCCGTAGCGCTGAAAACTGTCCATCTGTACCTCTGGTTGTTATATTATTAAAAACTTACATGGACGTGGAGTCAGTGAATGAGTTCTAACTGCTGAGCCATTGATTCAGGGCTTTAGCATAATTCACAGATGATGGCATCTATTAAGATGGTAATCGACATAGACTTAGGGAAAGAAGTTCTTCAGAAAAAACTGAATTTGCCCCAAAAGAACTTTGTTTCTAAAACACCTTTCGTTGCTCATTGTAAAATCAGATAGCAAAGGAAAGTATAAAGAAATAAATAAATTTCTGCTCCTGTCATCTTATTACCTAGGGAAAACTAGTAACATGCTCATCCAGACTTTTTTTTTCGTGTATTTGTACATAATTAATATTTTTCTTTTGAAAAAAATCGTGGATTGGCCCTGCATGCCGATTTCTATCTTTATTATTAAATCATTTTCATCTCAGTACATACGGATCAACATTCCGTTTGTTTTTTTTAATGGCTGCATAGTACTTAGTGAAAATAATACATTGACCCGGTCTTCTGTTAGCGAACAGCTATGTTTCTATTTATTCACTATCCTAATCACTTCGTAGTGACTTTTTATAGCTAAATCCTTGTGCCAGCGCATGGCAGTTTCCTCAGAGCAGATTCCTAGGAGTGACTGGGATTAGAGGTATACACATTTTAAACTAATATGTATTGATAAATTGCCCTCCAGAAAGTTTACATTTTTACCAGCAGTGTAGGTGAATGTTTGAAGAAACTGAAATCTTAATGTTCTGGTCAAAAGATTCCTTTGAGTAGAAAAAAGCAGTGGCTTCTACCTATACTATACTAGACACAGTACCCACATGGATTCTACCCCAAATATAAATTTCATCAAAATCTTACTGTCATTCTGTCGTACTGTTAGTCCAGACCCACTCTGCGAGCACCCTAACTGGCCTCCTTTCCACCTCTTGAAGGTGTTCAGCTGCCAAGGGCTGGCTGAAGTCTGCTGTCTCTAACCCACCAGTTAGAAGTAGTTGCTCCTTCTGAGTTCATGTAGCATTGTTGCCTTTCGCTTCAGTCTTGCCTCTGTTTCACCCTGCCTTTTATGAGTTACTTACACGTGTCTGTCTTCATATTTATATCACAAATTTTTAAAGGGCAGGGACTTTGTGTTTCACATCCCTGTGGCTACTATTTTAGAGGTGATGTCACAAGTGAGCAACTTGGAAATACTTGTCTTAAGGAAGATACTTTGAGAGGAACGTTTCCAGACAAATATTAGATTTAGCCTTAAGAAATGGTTAATATATGAGTGTTCTTGATTCCCCCAAAAGGCAATTTCATAAGGTTCAATATATACTGTGAGGCACAGAAATTTGTCTTAAGAGATCATTCAGTTGTCACTCTCTCTCCATTTTTGGATGTCAGGCTGTATATAGTTTCTCTTTTACAACTAATTTATTGTGTATATTAAATATATTCATGAGTGCTATTCACTTAGTACATATGTTAGCAACTCTTAAAGCCCCGACCATTAATGGTAGCTTTGACCATTAAGTGGTATGTCTGAACTATGAATTTACAGCATTTAATATAATGTTATCTTTAACATGTGGGATATTTCTGTTTTTGCAACGCATACAACAGTTTCACTGCATAGCAATATTTGTTATTTTCCTAGTACACTTCATGTATGTTGGTACCTGTATCTCCCCTCATCCTCTCCCACACTTTTTAAGCCTGTTAAGTCTTTGTGCGTAGTTATTCCATATTTGTTCTAAATGGTCTATTAAATATGATTCATGGGAGAAGTAATAGAGCAGATAAATTCTCCAAAGTGTTTTTTCTCTTTGACCTTTATTGGAGCATTTATGTGTCTTTACTTTTTCTTAGTATTCTAAACTTGTCCTTACTGAATTTTATTCTAATTTTTAGAATTACCTGGAGAACTGCAACTCTATTCAGCCAACTGTGGGGTGGGGGTGGGGGCGGGGGCAAAATGAGTTCTCTTGAGTCAAGAATACTTGATAAAATAGTTCCCGCGGAACCAATTTCAGAGTTGGACTTTGCAGGTGTCATTAGTCAGGGCTGGCCAATGAATTACACACTTCGAGGTAGACGTTGCCCGCTCCATTTCTCCAAGGTCTTCTAATGACAGAAGTTCCCTTGAAGCCTGTTCCTTGAAAGGGACTCCAAGATTTTCTTTTTCGAATTGCTTTGAGAATCCCACGGTAGAATGTCCAGGAACATTTCTCTAATTAGAAATGTAAAGTTTTCAAGGAAATTTTTTTTAAGGAGATAAACCTTGGAATTAAGATATAGCAAAGAACGGGAAAGGCTTTTACTTTACATTTATGTTTTCATAGGTTTAACAGTTTTCTGGTCTCATTCTATCTTCCCTAAATCCTTCTTGCTCCTGAGTTGTACAACTCTTTGTAAAAAGTGAGAAAGGTAAAAATGTGGGTAGGTGCCACGTGCCTCTAAATGTTGTGGATTCGGCGTGATTTTTACTTGCTGGTGGACTGCGAGGGCATTGTAGTGATAGTTGGGTGCATCCGAGGGGCACTGGCTCGAAACTGTCAGAGAGTCTTATTTACAAGATTGTTTTGTTGACAAGCTAATCTAGGATGAACATGTTTAATTAGATTAAACATTCATTGTCACCAGTGGTGTTTATGGTACTTCCATAAATCCTCACCTTAAGCAATTTAACTGAACGGGGGTTATATTTTGGGACAGTAGAGATGGTTTTCCTTTCATTTTTTCCCATCTCTTTGCTCTCATCTTTATTACAGAAACTTTGCCCATTAGAAGCGCCAGACCTGCAGCTTTCACAATGTGGTCTGAAG
Organism: Eonycteris spelaea; assembly: GCA_003508835.1. Lineage (NCBI taxonomy): Eukaryota > Metazoa > Chordata > Mammalia > Chiroptera > Pteropodidae > Eonycteris > Eonycteris spelaea. Next base: position 14,637,897 of record PUFA01000025.1, read on the forward strand.
GAGCTTTGGCTTCCCGGGGACCCTCTTGGGATCATCACAAAAGCAATAGTGAACAAAACAGCTAGAGCCTAAGTATGAACGCAGGCAACAGCACCAGACTTCACCTGCAGCCAGTGTACTCCTCACTACCGTGCAATGGTGGGTTTTACAAAAAGCCAATTTCAGTTCAGAATGTCCTTCAGTGGGATGAGTGGTGCTGGAATCGTACTAGAATTTAATCTTGGCAGGGGCTTTAGAGGTTAGCAAGTCTAACTTCCCAGGCAGTGCAAAGATTGATCCGGTGCTCATCCTTTATGTGTGCACTTCTGGTGATGGCGAGGTCAGTGCTTCACAAGGCAGCCCATTTCACTTTCATGTGGTGTGTTCTTATTTATGTATCCAGTCTCTGTTTCTCCGAGTTTTTTTTAGCCCTTTGATTCCAGTCTAACACTAGGGTCCAAACAAAGTGAAACATGCATCTTTTTTTTGTGAAGTAATCCTGCATATGGTTAAAGTTAGCTGTTGAGTTTTCCCTAATTTTTCTTTTATAGACTGAACCGGTCTGTAGTTCAGTTTTGTAGACCAGTAGTATCAGTAGTTAATAATAAGATCAAAAGTTGGTTTTAATTTTGTTTAGGAGGAATTTTCTTTTTTAAAGTATTATTTAGTATACATTTTTTTTGGATAGTACTCACCTTATCAATAAATAATTAGAACAATCTAAGTTTAACATTTATATATTTATATATCTGAACTTAATATTTTTGAAATATATGCAGCATTTAGTTTCACTTCTATTAAATGCATTCTGGATTTTCAACTACAGTATCAATATTAACTGTATTTTGGCACTATGTAAAATAAATAGAAAAACACTAGCACTGTAATTTTATTATAGTCAATACCCTGATGTTGTATATGAAATATGAGGAAGGTTAGGTTCCTTGAGGAAAAATGGGAATAAGTAAGCAAGAGATTCTCTTAGTGATACCTTTATTTATTTAACTGTTTCTAGTGCCTGCTCCAGGTTATGGACTGTTTTCGACTTTGGGAAATCATTTGTGTCCAAGATAGACAAAAGTCCTTGCACTTCTGAAGCTTACCTTCTAGTGGTGAAAGGATATTTCTGGATCGCCTTAAGTGCTGGCAGAATCATTTGGGAATCACATAAAGAGTACCTGGGGTGTGAGGGGCACTTTCATGTGATGGGGATATCAGAATGAAGAGCATAGAAAGAAAAGACTCAAGCTTCGTGCGCCCCCCAGGATATTCTGAGAATGGTACTATGAATGTGTTCATGTGAAACTTGGAGAGACAGAAAATTTGTTGAACAACTAATTTAGCACGAAGAAACAGAGACACAGATTTAATTTTACATTGATAAACTTTAATAATTTATCCAGGGTTATAGAACTCATTAGTGAATGAGCTGGGGCTAGAATCCTTTTACCTGGTTCCCACTCACAGTCATTTTCCAGTGTCTTTTCCAGTTTTCCAGTGAACGTTTGCAGCCCCCTGGTATTGCTGTCCTTTGCCAAGGTTGTGTTTCATCGACAATGGTGGATTGGAAGAAAAACCTGCTTTCAGATGGGTGGGAGAAGCCTGTGAGAAGCACGCTCAGCTCTTTTAGAGTAATTGAGATGAAATGGTGTTAATTAAGTGAGAACTATGGCAGCAAGATCATTTATTTCTTATAGACCATGTGTTTTTACACATTGAACATTGTGCTGGATTAAGCAGAACTTTTTTTTTGGAAGCCTAAACATTTATTTTAATAGATTTATAGGTTCTAACAAATGAGGAAAGTTGTAGGTGGCAGTCTGGGTTGATGAGGAGCTTGGTTCATGGCTGGTGATTTTGTAGAATCCCTTCTGAATCCTGCGGCGATTTGAACAGTCAGCGGATGTTGTTTAGGAGGTCGGTGTCTACTTGACCCCATCCCGGGGGATTCACTGTGCCTCAGTGGCCAGGCTCATGGTTTTATTTGGGTGTATTTTAGAGTGAGTGGATTGAGGCCTTGCCGACTTCCTCGAACCCATTACAATATAGAGCAGAGAGGTCGGCTAGATAGTAAATAGCTTAGGCTTTGTTGGCAGCATAATCTCTGCTGTAGTTACAGATGTGCCTTAGCATGAAAGCAGCCATAGACACTATGTAATTGCCTGGCCTGGCTGTGGTCCTGTAAAACTTGATTTGTAAAAACAGGTAGTGAGCCATATTTGGCCCACAGGCCCTGGTGTGCTGACCCCTGATTTACAGCGATGGGCAGTTCTACGGGAGAAGCTGAGCTCCTAACAAACAAGAACTATTTCTGTCCCCCTCCATCTTTCTGTTCACACTTTTTGAAATATGAAATTGCAGTGAAATGAATGTGTCTGCTCAAGCATTGCACGATTTAACTTTGACATACTGAAGTCAAACAAAATGTGTTTTGATATTTTCCTAAGTTACGTTCTTATTAGGCAGTGTTCTACTTCTCATACAGAAGAAAATCTTTTTTTTACAAGCTCTTACTTCAGAAGAGGGTGCTTCATGTTTCATATTGTAAACACTTGAGTTGGAATTTAAACAAGACAAGAGATATTGGGATATATTCCTTTTTAATCAAGCAAAACTGAAATTTAAATGTATGATTTGGGTAGCTAAGCAAAAGACTAGTAATTAATCAAAGTTGGGTTTTTTTTTTTTAAATCTTACCCATTCTTTATTTGGATAGACTGTTTATCCACCTTATTTTATAAGTTAATTGATGCATTACCAGGTCAAGAAATAGTTTTAATGAAATGAAATATACCCTGCTGTTAGTAATGAGGCTTCTCCAAAAATATGGAAATATCTGTGAACTAATGAGATTGAGAAGAATTTAGTCTCCATGTCGATTAGAACTATATTAAAGTATGTATGTATACTTTAAGGAGAAATCGCCATAGACTTTTTACCTAGTGTTAACGCAAAGAGATCTTGGCCCCTATTTTATTGTGTTCAGGAAATTTGTTTTATCATAAGGTTTGTTAAATATATAAACATAGTTTTCAGTAGGCATTTCACAAATCCCTGGTGGGCTGCAATATGAAATGAAAGCAAAAATTTTATTTCTAAACCTTAAACTAATACTTAGTGCAGTCAGAGCATTTTAGCAGTTTTCGTCACAGAGAGTTTCCAGGAAAAGCGGATTTTCTTTGGTTGCCCAAGTGCGCACTTCAAATTGTTCTGTAGCGTTGTTTTGATGGAAACTGAGCCGCTGCAAGGCGGCCTTTCCTGCAGCTCGCGCCTGTGCGGCGAGATCGCGGCTCGTGTCTGAGGCGTTGCCCTTGCCGAAGTGTCCTCCAGCCTCCTCCCTGCCTTTGCTTTGTCACTGTCCCTTTTCTTTGCATCAGGCTCGTCTGCATATTAGCTGCCACGTAATCTGAAAGTCATGGTATCTCTCAAGAGGCCCAGTTTCTGAATGTTAAAGCTCTTCTGCTCTTTTTTTTTTTTACTTTCTTACGATTAAATATGTAACAAAACACTAGACCAATGTTGGGGTGGATAACAGTTACGCAATAAGTTAGAGCTGCCATTGTTGTTTAAAATACCCTACATTTTTTCCTCTTTACTGGTTCATTTATCTACTAGCTTGCTCATGTTTCTCTCTCCTAAACCACTTTGCTCAAGCTTAGTTACCCCACAAGTTCTAGCACTTTCTCTTCATTGCTGTCAAACCTGTCGTGGTAAGCTTTGCAACCTTGCTTCTGGCCTCAGCCGTCGTACTGTGGCTTTGCCTTCCTGTCCATCTTCTACCCTGTCATTTTGGGGGCTTCCTCTTTTGTTAGTTTCTGTGATTCGGCCGGCCTGATCTTCCTTGTTCTGTTTGAATGTACATTTTCTGTTGGCTTCTCTACCTTCGAGTGTTCTCGTCGGCTCCAGGTATTTGTGCTCCCCAAGGTTCTGTTGTTGGTCTCTTTTTTTCCCCCTCCAGCCTCCCTCAGTGATTTCTTAATTCCTGGGGCTTCAGACAGCCCTTCCATGCAGATGGTTATTGAACCCGCCCTATTGTTGTAAGTTTATTGTATTCTAACCTGCCCTGTTGTTGTAGGTTTGAGGTTTATATCTTGAGTGGTCAGCCTGGAGGAGCTGTGGGCGTCTCAGACCCAGCATATCCTAAAACAGTGGTCCCAACCTTTTTGGCCCCAGGGACCGGTGCTTCTATGAGAATCTGATGCCTGATGATCTGAGGTGGAGCTGAGATGGTGATGCTGGCGCTGGGGAGCGGCTGCAAATACTGATGAAGCTTCACTCACTAGCCAGCTGCTTACCTCCTGCTGGGCGGCCCAGTTCCTAACAGACCACCGACTGGTGCCTGTCTGGTACCAGTCTGCAGCTGGGAGGTTGGGACACCTGTCCTAAACCAAATTCATCTTATATTGTTGTCAAACCAGCTTCTTCAGATGACCCTTGAGCTGTTAACAGTGGTACCTTTCCCTCAGCCACTCTGTTTTGGGGCCTCCTTTTGCCACACCTCTCCCTCATTCTCCACATCACATTAGTTGCATTTTCTCCGGTTTACCCTTGTAAAGCATATTCCAGCCAGTGTGTGTGTGATTGTGTGTGTGTGTGTGTGTGTGTGTGTGTACATACACAAAGAGAAATATCTGGAAAGACATTCACCCTAATGTTTAAAGACTTTTTATCTCTGGATGATGGGATTTTGTATTGTTTGAATTTTTTTTTTTATAACAGGCATTTATTATTTACATACTGCACCCAACCTATAATCTTACTTCTCAGCCCTCCCTTGTCCTCAGCTTCATCCAGAGGGACTCCTAGCGATTTCCTCAGTTCACTCATACTTTCTTGCCTTTACCCCTTTACTCAGTGCCTGGTTCATTTGTTCTTTGCATTTCCCATGGTCGTTTATCAGGGCTTCTCTCCAGTAAGTGTTCATTATGAAATCCATCTCCTAGCTGAATGTGCTTTTTCCTTCCCTGGGCCCTCTGTTCCTTACGCCATTTTCTGTGTTCTGCCTCTGGTTTTCTTTCATGGTTTTTTTGTTAATCCCTTTATTAGATTGTAAGCTCCATGAGGGCAGAGATTGGGTCTTACTCATCCTTTCTCCCTTTTGGTTACAATCTCCCAGTTTTTCCTTGGGGGATAATTCCTTGTCCCACTGGCTGTGCTGTTGGTGGGACGGTCAAAGTATCCTGCCAAAAGGATGTTCTTTCTCTGGAGTTTGAATTTTGAGTCATGGGACACAAGGACTGACAGTGATTGGCGCTGATTCATCCTGGCCAAGGTGCTCTGAAGAAGTCACACTCATTATTAGTTCCTGCCTCCCAGATCCCTGAAGCTGCTCTGGTCCCTGAACTCCCCGAGGCCTGGTTCTTCAGATTTTCCTTCGTATCTGTGAGCTGTCTCATATCCTTATAATAAATGTCAGTTTCTCTCTCTCTCTGTCTCACCCTCTCACTCTCTTTCATAATTTTAAAGATAGCCAAAGACAGTTTCTGTTGCTTTTACCCAAAGATTTCTGCCAATAGAGCTATTATGATTAGAACTGACCAGACTTAATCATTCTAGTTCTTATATTTATTCGCATGTTTTTTTCTCCTTCTTTTTAAATACAAAACAAAACAAACAGCCAGAGACTGCTGCTGCTTTGAAACGTACGCTCGAAGCCCTGATGGACAGAGGGGCGATAGTGAGGAACTTGGAAAACCTGGGGGAACGAGCGCTTCCATACAAGATCTCTGCCCACAATCAACAGCACAAGAGAGGAGGGTAAGTCTCTTCGTAAATCACTTGAAAAATGTCTTTGATCAGCTCAGTAAAGAATACTGTTTAATTCAGCTCAGAAGTTACTAAAATTTCACAGTCAGATCCTTGTCGCGCTGGGCGGTGTCCAGGTATTTACCCTAGCAGTGTAGTGTGGCAAATGGGAGGCAGTTATGTTGACCCATAACAGACTGTAATTGGAGTGCAATAATAGACCATGAGAGGAGCAACAGGTTCCTAAGCTTTTGATTGTGGGAAACTTTTATCAACCCAACCACTGTTTTCTCTTGACATTTCTTTCATTTTTGCCTTGAAAACAACAATTTTGCCTTGAAAACAAACTGAGCATGATATATTGTTCACATACTTGGTCTATCTTTCGTAAATATGTAGGTGGCCGACAATAAGCAAAATGTACTGCTTATGACTGATGTGTATAACCGGAGCCTAACCCACAATATAAAAATGCTGTTTCCTACTCAAGCAATAATAACAGTTTTCTGTGATGGAATTTTTTCTCCCATAGTGTATAGCAGCTTTCTCAAACATATGTCAAGGATTTGATTCTGTAGTAATAGCTGTCCTTTGTAGAAATTCTTTGAGACCACTTTCCGGCGTTGGTACGAAGCATCTCTAAGCACTAATGGTGACTTTTTTTATGCCCATGGTTTCTGGTTTAGAGGAAGAATCATCTCATTATTGAGTGTCCTGGAAGTAGGTGATAGAGAAGATAGGATTTCGTTAATTAGCATGGTGGGAAGGGTCCAGCAGAATATTCAGTTCTCTCTCTGGTACTCACCAGCTGTGTGGCCTCCCACAAGTCATCTAGCTTCTCTGATTCCTGCTTCCTTGGATACCGAACTTAGTGGCGTTCTTCCATCCACATTGTCATAAGAACCAAATGAGATAATCTCTGAAGATGTGCTCTGTGGACAGTTACTGGGTGCTGCTTTTCGTCATGTGGAACTCATGGTCTGGTGCAGGTGCAATACAAGTGGAGTCTCCCACTGAGGCTTTGTTAGTACATTTAAACCTTCTGCTGAGATGTGGCACCTAACTGCAAATTTTATCTTTTGATTGCTTCACCTTGTTTTGTGCTAGTGTTCAGCTTCTTGAGAATACCTCTGAAGAGAGGGCCTGAGGCGTTGCTAGGCAACATGAATGCACAGTGGCTATTCTTCTTCCACAATAAGAGAGGGATGGAGATTGTGTGTATAATATTAAAAAAAAAAAAAAACCTACAAAGGAGCTTGGTTTTAACAGCAAGGCTGTGAGTCCTTTTGCCTTTTTGTTTAAAGAGGAGCATGTAGAATTCGGCCAAGAATTACCAGCCCGGCCCTCCAATGGAAGGCACTGACAGGGTGCGACGTCAGTTTCCTCACGCGTGTGCTTTCAGGGGTAACAGTAGGAGTGCTTTCTTCTGCCCTGTGCTCTCAGTGGACGATCTGACTTTGTTGCGGGTTGGTGTGACCAGCATTCTAGAATTTGCAGTTCTCACGAGTGCCCGACTGGTCCTGATGCTTCTGTCTGCGGACCGCACTTTGAGAACCACGGTATGAACTCATTTCGTTTTCCGGCTCTGTGTACATCCAGTACTAGGGTTGGGTGGTGCTTTTTCTCTTTCATGGATGGAACAAATGCAGATCCTGGAAAAACCCACCTGGACCTAAGCCAGAATTACTGACGACACTAGCCTTACATTCTGATTGCTGACAGGGTGCTTGTGCCCCACTGAAGACTGCATTACCGTGTTCATTTGTATCTGAGGATTTATTTTTTTAGGTTCCTCATTGAAAGAGAAGCAACATTCTTGAAATGCGTTATATATGGACACAGAAAGGTAGTGCCCAGCCCCAATCAGGGACTTTCCTGTTTTGAGCTTGTTTTTCTTGTTTTTATTTACATTCGTCCGTCGATTTACATGGATTTTTTGTTCCATTCATTTTTTTTTAATGCGGAAGAAAACTGCGTAAAGAGTCCACCAATATTTTAAAAAATACCAAAGAAATAGGCCAATATAAATCATAAAAATATTCACATATTTTTACTAAAATGTTAATGAAAATTCAGGAAAACCAAAATAAATTTTATTTGCTGTCGGTGTGTACTGTTATATAAAGCAATCAACCTGTTTAATTGGCACAAAGTTAACTATCTTTATCACTTGAACTATTTGGAAGTACCACTTCAGTTTCATTACATTACTTATGTTTATGTTTTTGGATGATCTTTTTCCTACCCCATGTTTTGCCAGTTTTTTATGAATTTTTCGATATTCACCACCACATTTTAAAAATCTTTTTGAAATTTTAAGGCTCATTGGATGTTTGGATCGGTATCTAAAATTGCAGTTTCCGATTCTGTGGTCAGTTGAAGAGCTTCGTAAATATTTTCTGCAGTGAATGTAACTGGTTCAAGGTCACTGCTGTATTCATCGGCAGGATGGGCTTCAGATAGTAAGTGAATTAATTCATTACCAGTTAATTCATAACCAACCAGTGATTCATTAAAATCATCTACATTCAGATTGTCAGAGCCGTCTTCTCGAAATTGATTTAATAAATTAATAGTGCCAGTTACTTCCTCTTTAGTCACTGGAGCCATATTACTTGTTACAACCACTGCTGGCCGTTTTGCTTTTCAACAAGCATTTAAAGTTGATGGCTTTATATCCCTTAAAGCTGAAACAATATTCTTGATACAATTTAAAATTGTGTATTTATTCCAGGCTTCTGTAACTGTAAGTGACTCATTATCTTCAAGTTTATTATTAAAAATATGGTCAACTTCATTTAATGGAATTAATCTTAAAGGTGGAAATAATGCCTTGATCTAAAGGGTGGATCAAGGAAGTTTTATCTGGTGGCAAATATACAACTTTTTTTTTTTGGATGTACTAAATTGTGTGGATGACCGGATACATTATTTAAAAGTAAAAGTATTTTGAAAAGAAGACATTTTTCTTTCATGTAATTTTCAGCTTCTACAGGAAAATATTTGTAAAACCAATCCCAAAAAACACCAGTAGTCACCCATGCTTTTTTATTTGCCATCCAGTGAACGGGAAGATCATTAATAATTGTGTGTTAGTAAGTATTAGTTCTTTGTACGTTGCTGAGTTAAGCTATGGGTTTTCAGAAAGAGTAATGGCCAGTAATGGAAATGAAAAAGAACAGTGTAAAATGAGACCTTGTAAATGGAAATTGCATATAAAAAATCTGTGTAAACGGGGAGTGCTTACCGTATATAAAAAAAACTCACATAAAAAAACACCGCATACATCGAGCGATGGGTATATTTAAGGTAATGGTTTCCAAAGTGTGGTCTCTGAAACACTAGTTTATAGATATGCGCCACCAAAAACCATGGAGTCTGTCTGTATGTGTGTGATCAGCGGGACATGGGAAGCTTTGCATGATCTAATCCCTTCGAGAGAGTCACAGCACATATTAACAAATAATCGCTGAGAAGCCCTTCATTCAGATGCCTTCATTTATCAATTTTATTTGACCATGTTACTTTTTTTTTTTTACACTCATTAATATTTTTCAGAGTGACTTGGTAAATGAGATGAGAGGCCAGTGTGTTTGGAGTTCCCTAGGGTAAAGATTTCTAATTGAGTGGTGTGTCCGATGTCTGCAGTGTGGAGCTTAAGTGAGTCTGATGTTCTCTTGGCTTCATCTCTAGTCCTCCAGAGTTATTAATTCCAGCGCTGTTTGTACCAGGCATTTTGTTCATTTGGCAAGTTCTTCAAGTGCATTGCGCATAGCCACAGAAGGTTTTCCAGACGTGTATTAGACAGATGATGTGCCAGGGTGTGCTGGGTGCCGAGATGGCTCTCTTTTATAAAGTTCAGAAGAAACAGAGTAGACTTGTCCCTTACACATTTGTTAGTATTCAGAAGATGTTGGCTCTTTCTGAACAGCCGTGGAGGCCGTGACGTGTTATCTGTAATTTTGGTGGGGCACCGATTTGAATCCTAAAGCTGGTGCGCAGGAGCCAGTTTTTTTAGCTGGCTAATGAGCAAGCCTAGATGCCCTCCAGCGATGTACATTGCGTCGTGGTGCTGTTGGTATTATGTGTTCGTTGCTTTTACATTTTATGGGAAGAAATGATATGTTCTAGCGATATTCCTGGGGCTCAGGAGCGTTGTTGTGATGGTCGTGGTTGCTGACGTCGAGTTTTCAGTGGCTAAGCTAGGCACCACCAAAGGGGTGTAAGGGCAGGCCTGAGCTGACAGCCACACATCTCCGCTGCAGTGATTTCCTGTCGTGCCGGGGGATTGCCTCTGCCACTCTCTTATCCTCGCCTTTCCCCCACATCCGTGCCTCTGCTACACACATGCCGAGGAGCCCTGAAAGAAAACCGGGGTAGAAAAGTGCCCAGGTAGGAGAGACCCTACCTTAGGGTTACCAGGGAAGGAGGAGGCAGCGGTGACTTGAAAGTGGTACCTGATGTTTTTCATTATAGCAAGTCTGCTTATGCAGTTTGTGTCAAAAAATATAATTGTTGGGATCCAAACATTCATTTGGCCAGTCCCCGCTTTAGAAACAGGTTTCATTCCACAAATTTGTAAGTCTGTTGTTTATAACTGGGAACCTATGTTTTCATTGGAACAACTTAATGGTTAAGATCTCAGCCGATCCACAGAAACTTACCTAACTCATAATCTCTGAAGATCAGTAGAATCGGGCGAGTCATTTTTGTACAGCTGAGCACCATTTTAAAACTTTTCAAAAGGGCTGTTCTGTGTTCCATCTGGCAGAGTGGAGCCTGAGTCTGGTCACATTTATCAAGGATGGAGACGCTACTGAACACCTGTAACTTATTAGTAAGACTCTTTCCAGTGGAGTCGCTTCCCATGTCAGTTGTCCCCCAGATGATGTGAATTCAGGAAAGGGAGGCTTTTCCCAGATGCCCCTGTTGCCATTTGGGCCCGGTGGGGTGATTGGGAATTTCAGGGCTTCTGGACCAGCCTTCCTGAGGAGGCTTCCAGCCTGATTACCTGTTCTCCAGGCGGTGTCTGGAAACCCCTGGAGCATGACTCGGAGCCGGGGGCATCTTAGAAGGCCTGGGATTCGTTCTTGGCTCTGCATTTGCTTTGGTCTTTTGGAGGCCCCCTAGACTCTCTCTCTGTACCTTTACAGCCTCACCTTGGTACCTTCATCAGCCCTGTGGGAAAAGCAAGGTTGGTGTTGTGGAGCTGTCTTACTGTATTCCTCGGAGTCTGAACGGGGACGATGTCACACATGCAGAAGGGAGCAGTTGGGAATAGATGCTCATTTAGACTCCTGCTCAGGGGCAGGCATTGTACTGAGCGGTAGTAGCAGTCACCTCTGCCAGAACCAGGCCGGCGTCTTACTCCTGGGCTGCAAACACTAGTTTTAGGCTCTTTTTCCACTAGATGGGGCTGGACTGAGACTGAGTGGTTTCTGGCACAGGAGAGGGAGCTGTAGAAGGAACTGCAGCTTATATTTCCTTGTTGGGCTTGTGCTGGTTTGTGGGATGCCCCGGGTTGGCTCCGACTGCTTCCCCCAGGTCTGCTTCTACTGCAGGGAGACTGGGGTGGCTTCTGAACATGTGTGCTCTGAGAACTGTTTAGGTAGTGAAGGTAGCGCTTCTTGCCTGTTCTGCCCTTTCTCCGTTCTCATCTGCTTTCACATGTGAATGGGATAGGAATAGGTGCTCATAGCAGAGATCTACTGGCCTACATATAAGACGCCCTTCTATTTACGGGTAAGCAGAATGATAAAAATAACTGGCTCTGTGGCGAATCAGTGGAATTTTACTGACTCGTTCCCCAAATGTGCCTGCAGCTTACTCCAAGAGAGCTGGCACCCGCTCTAGAGGAGACTGATTCTCCTCTGTAGTCTTCCCGTCAGCTAACATTTCGATGTTCTTGCGCTGCTTGCCAGCATTAAGTCCGGGCCAGCATCCCAACCAGATTCTCGTGTGTAGGTAGGTACTCTGCCGTGGGGCTTCAGGCCAGGGCTGCCGTGGCTTTGAAGGTTTCTTTTTAGTGGCAGTGCCCCAGGATTTGTAAAGATTCCATAGCAGGTTTGGTGTCTTTTAAAATGTAGGAGACCTAACAGATATAAAAAGAAATGGGGCTTTTCCATGCAGAGGCTGTCTTGATTTTAAGGTAAGTAATTCACTGCCTCAGTGAAGCCTGACTTCAGCAAGGTTCAGCTGATACAGTCTAGGAACTGGCATTCGACAGATCTGTTTTCTGTCTTCAGAAATGCTCCAAGATGCTTCATGGCTTCACTCCTTCCCCTCCCCCTCCCCCTCGCCCACCCCTACCTCACTCCCTCTGAGCCACTGAGTGCTTCAGTGGAAATTTCCACTTGTCTGCTAGGGGGAAGGGGAGGCTAAGAGAGTGTGTGACTGTGTTTGAGAGACAGAGACAAAGAACTTTAATTCAGGCAAGCACTTTTTATGGAAAATGTGCACATACAGGGTTAAGACCAAAGTAAAATAAACAAATACAGCTTTTACATTTAGGATCATTACGAGAAAACACATTTTCTCCCTCAGCAGTGCAGAGGCAGGGAATTGGAGGGGACAGTGGCTGGCAGCCCTGGACTGTCTGCGTAGCGTGTGTCAGAAGCTGACTGGGGGTACTAGGGCCTAGGACCTTAGGGAGGAGGAGCAGAAACACACCGAGCGCTTCTGGCTTCCTCGTGCAGCCGCTGCTGTGGAGGGGGTGACTGTGGTGGCATCTTTTCTAACATCGGCCTCAGTCTTTCCTGGGGAAGCCATTTCTCTGGTTCTTCTCAGATCTCATGGGGTTTCAGTTATGGTAGTAGGGAGGGTTTTGTAGTGTCTTAGGAAATACAAAGAAGGATAAATTAACACCTTGAAGACCACGTGGGCAGGTTCTAGCCATGAAATAGTTCGCCATTTTAACTTTTGAAAATGGGACTCTGTGATGAGAAATGCATGAGTGTACCAAACCTTATTTTTTATTTTTTGGTCCTTTCTCTTCTTGCTAGGTATCAATCATTTCCTTCCACTTCTGCAGAGTTGGTGCTGCATAAAAAAATACTTTTCTTTAAGTATTAAGTGCTTTTCTGTAGAAAAGAGAGATGCTTGGGTAAAGCTGATTTCTCGCTTATGGAATAAGTGATTCCACAATTAGAACCACACGTGGGAAAACACACCTTTAAACACTGTTGGGCTTCGTGTTTCAGGCGATGGTAATGCTTACATCAACCCTAGCTGGTGTGCAGAATCAGTTCACTGGTACCATGGAGCACATGGCTGCAGGTGCTGGGAATATGTAATTAGATTTTACGTTGCAAGCTGGATGTTTCCAAAATGATCTGTTCATTTATTGATTGTCATTAATTAGTATAAATGTAGAGAATGGAAAACTAGCTATTTGAAGAACTTGATTATTCTTTTTCTTATTGGGATGTCAGCTTTTGGGTACGTGTAGCCATTTGCTGTTATAGTCATAATTCTAAACTGTTTTCTCTTCAATGAGGAGCTTATTGTGAAGATGGAGATAAGACAGAGTCCACATCTATTATGATTTTGGTCATGTTTGACTCTGCCTAACTTGATGAGGGGAAGAAAAGAAGCAAACATTGATATTTCATTTTGGTTATCGAATCTTCTTGGTCCTCCTCCCTTTTCTGAGGGCCAGGAGGAAGGTGGGGCAAAAGCGCTCTCAGATTCCTCTAGAGACACCGAGCCCCTCTTTTGGCCTCTCCCCTTAAACAGCAGCTCATCTGAATTTCAGAATGGCTTCTCCATGGCAACCTTCAGCAGGATGTAGGCGGTGGGTATCAAGGGAGTTACAAGGTCATTTTCTCAATCCAACTTCCATTTCTACAGGTCTGTTTGGATCGGTGCTATCACAGGAAAGGGACTCTCGCAGGCCTCACAGCCTGCCCAGACCCACCACTGCGAGTGGGTTGTTTCTAGACCCCACTTTCTTCATATCGCGCTCTGTGTCTGTAACACGCCTCCTTGTCATTCCTCAGGGCATCTGTACTTTGAAAGCCCAGCGGCTAGGAGTTGGGTGTTCAAGACTGCCCGTCATTTCCACAGCCTTCTGCAGGACCCGGACACTTGTGGAAGGAGCGGGAGCCTAGGTTTTTGCCAGCACAGCAGCCCGTGTAATTTCCTCTCTCCAGCCGTCCCAGGGTTCCAGCAGGTCAAGGCCATGTGCACCTCATGTTTTTAGCCTCCTTCTGAGGTTTGCCCGTAGTAGATTGTTCATTGCCTAGTTAAGTTTGTCCCAGAGAAGTAGGTGAGAGCAAGGAGTAGCTACTGGCAGTAACCAGGGATTGGTCATGGTCTTTCCTGTGTGGGAAGCCATAACGGACCATTGACCTATGTTGCTTGGGTCACTAAGGCAGATGTGGTCCTGCACTTCCTCTTCGTTCCATGGTGGGGAGAGACAACTGGGTTCCCTAGGAGGGAGGTAAGAAGTTCAGCTGTCAGCTGGGAGTGTGAATATGGTAAGGTCTGCCTCTCTGAGCCGCTTCTCCCTGCCTCTGTTTTGGTGGTGTTTCCTTTTTGTGGAAATTTCCGTGGTGTAATAAGGATCATGGGTATAGAAACAGCCTTTGCCCACATGAGCCCAAGGCACAGATCAGCAGGGTGATAAGTGCGAAATGACTGTCACAGCTGTGGTCGTGGGCACAAATCCATTTGTGTTTGGCCCTTGCTCTGTTTGGGTTTGGTTGCTAGCGGCGAGTCGTGATTGGGGGAGGTAAAGCAGGGTAGGTAAAAGAAGTAGAGGCTAGAGAGGTTTTGGTGGTAACAGGAGCCTCCAGAAGTCAAGCTTAGGATTTCCAGGCCTTTTTCTAGGACTTCTCTTCATCCTCGAGAAACCTCCGAAATGCCGGCTGCTAGGTAGCAAGAGATGTGGTTGACAGACTGGGATCTGGACTCTGGGGCCTGCCTCTCAACTTTGTGACCTGAAGCAGATAATTCCCTCGTAAGCGGCATGGAGGGATTGGACTGCATTGTTCATGGTCTGTGATTCTGTAACGCATTGGCCCCGAAGCTCTCTGTAGCTTCTTGTGTGCTGGAGTCAGAAGATGGCTCTGTTAGAATCCTGGCTGTGGCCACTCAGTAGCTGAGTGACTTGAGCCAATGACTCAATGGTTACCGAATGCAGAGGAGGCGATGTGTAGGAAACACTCTGAAAACTGCTCGGGTAGTAGTCGTTGCTGGGGACAGGGCTGCTGGACCCAAACCAACACCGAACACCCTTCCTCTTCTTTCATGTCCTGAATTTCCACATGGATTGGAGCTTCTGCTCCTCCATCATCCTCTTACTCAGAAGCTGTATAAAAGATGTGAAAGTACTTTGCAAATTAGGAAGTTCTATACGACGCTTCCCTTTTTAATGTCTTAAATAGGAGGTTTCTGATATATCTGGCCTCTAGCTTCCATCCTTGGGTATCCTTTTTACCCTTATTACAAAATGGTATCCAAAAGCTTTGCGGGGTCTGTCATAGAGTTATTCGGTGAGTAGTGCAGTGCATGAGAATACTGTTCAGGAAGACTGTATAAGAATTGATTGTGGCAGTTGAGTTAGTTGTTGACAACTGTAAACACACTTTGTCCTAGAAACATCTTTAGACTCTAAGGCTAGCCCATAAAAATGCCTCTGTGGTACAGTTGAATGGAAAATGGAAGGAAACAATTTTTGCTAAACCCTACACATGGTATTTGAATAACCTGGACACCTGATTGTCAGGCTTAACTCATGAGAGCAGGAGACCCCTGTGGAGGGGACTTGGAGCACTTAGGGGCTGGCTGTGGTGATTACCTGGTTACTGCCCAGAGCATGGCGGGCCCTTCTAAGTGCTTCCTTCCATGTTACCCTGTGTCATATCTGCCTTTCTCCAGTGCACTACCTAAGACTGTCAGCACAGGGCTTTAAGTGTAATAAAGCAAAAGAGGGAGACTGTCCTAGGGAAACCAGACAAAAGGCAAGGAAAGAGGAAGGAATTCAAAGAGGATGCATATGTGTTTAAAAAAAAAAAAAAAACCCGCAATAGAATTAAGGATGGTGGGAATGTTGGCAGACAGAAGGCGAGGTCGGAACTTGTCGGCGGTAGTCTGAAAGGACACTTTAATGAATACCGAATGAAAAAACAAATGGAGAGACTGAGAAGCAATTTCAGGGGTTGTGTTGAGTGAGAAAGTGCCCCGACCCAGCTGCCAGGTGGCCGTGATTATTTGGGGGTTGGAGGAGCGCGGGTGACACGGAGAAGGTGATTTAAGGTTAGTCACTTCTTTTCAGGCTCTATTTCAGAGTCTTACTCAAGGTAAGTAATAGTAATTAAGTATTGAATAGATGAGAGGTTCTTAAGTTGGGTGGCTGCAACCCTCGTGCTTGCTGTATGGAGTAGAAATGAACAAGTGGAGTTAAACCTTGGAAGATGTGGACAGGTTGGTGTATAATTTTGAGGGTAAGCTCAAACGGTAGTCTCACCATTGAGCAAATGTGTAAGTCATCGCCTCAGGAAACGCACCAGACAGTGGAGGAGTTTTCACCGTTTTGATGCATTTCTCAAGAAACCCTGGGAGTCTTCGTCAGCCGTAATTGCTCCCTTATCTCCATCACCCCCATATCACGTCGTTTACTAAGTCCTGCCCATTCAACGTCCCGCATACCATATTTATTTTTTGTTTGTTTATTATTTGTTTATTTTCAATTAGAGTTGACATTCAGTATTTTATGTTAGTTCCAAGCGTACAGCATAGTGGTTAGACATTTACATAATTTATGAAGTGATCACCTAATTAGTGTAGGACCCACCTGGCACCATACAGAGTTATTACAATATTATTGACTATTCCTTATGCTGTACTTAACGTCCCCGAGACTATTTTGTAACTGCCAATTTGTACTTCTTAATCTCTTCACCTTCTTCACCCAGCCCCCCAACTGCCCTTCCATTTTGCAATCATCGGTTCGTTTTCTGTATTTATGAATCTTTCCGTTTTGTTTATTTTGTTCTTTAGATACCACATATAAGTAAAATCATATGGTATTTGTTTTCCTCTGTCTGACTTATTTCACTTAGTATAATCCCCTCTAGATCCATCTATGTAGTTGAAAATGGTAAGATTTCATTTTTTTTGTTGTTTATGACTAATATTCCATTGTATATATGTACCACAACTTCTTTATTCAGTCATCTGATGATGGGCTCTTCAGTTGCTTCCATATCCTGACTATTGTAAATGGCGTTGCAGTGAACATAGGGTTGCATAGGTCTTTTTAATTAGTGTTTTGGTTTTCTTCGGATAAATACCCAGAAGCGGAATTGCTGGGTCATAAGGTAGTTCTGTTTTTAATTTTTTGAGGAACCTCTAAACTCGTTTCCCCTATATACCATTTTTAAATCAATAGTTTTGTAGAAATATTATTGGTACACAAATTGCACATATTAAAGTGTACGATTTAATAAGGTTTGACTGATGTATATACTACGAAATCACCACAATCAAGATAATAAACAAATTGGTGACCCCAAAAGTTTCCTCCTGCCTCTTAGATTCTTTCTTCCACTTGTCCCCAGTCCCTAGCAACCACTGATCTACTTTCCTTCATTATAGATTAGTTTATATTTTCTAGAAACTTATTTAGATAGAGTTAGATAGTATGTGCTCTTTGATTGTAGTTTCTTTTACTCGTTAAATTATTTTTAGATTTAGCAATAGTACGTGGTAATGGTTTATATTGCCGAGTGGTATGCCATTTATGGCTATACCCGCTTGCTTAATCAGTTTCTGTGTCGATGGATGTTTATGTTGTTTCCAGTTTTGGGTCGTTAGAAGTAAAGCTGCTACAAACATTTAAGTACTAGTCGTATGGACACATGCTTTAATTTTCTTGGATGAATACCTAGGAACGAAATGGCTTAATCATGATGGCAGGGTGTGTTTAACTTTTTAAAAAATGTGCAACTGTTTTCCTAGTGGCTGTATCATTTTGCATTTCCACTAGTAGTGTGTGTTCCTCTACATACGTAGAGAGTTCCAGTTCCTCTGCAGTCTTGCCGACACTTGACATGGTCAGTCTTTTTAATTTGGTTTTAAGCCAAATTTGGTTAATTTACTTTGATTTTAATGGTTTTAATTTGCATTTCTCTAATGACTGGTGGTATTAAGTGTCTTTTTATGTACTTCTTCACATTGTACTTTGGGTGAAATGCTTGTTCAGATCTTAACCGTTTAAAAAAATTTTTTTAAATGAAATTTTAAAGAGTTTTTTATATTCTAGAAACAAGTCCTTTAGCAGACTTGTGATTTATAGATCCCAGTCTGTGGCTTGTCTTTTTATGATCTTACCAGTATTTTTCGAAAAGCAGGTTGTAATTTCGATGAGGTCTAATTCGTGAATTTTTTTTATGGATCGTGCTCTTGGTGTCATGTCTAAGGAATCTCTACTTAAGCCAGGGTCGCGAGGGTTTGTCAAAGGTTTCTGCTAGTTTTATAGCTTTATGTTTGACGTTTAGATCTATGTTCCATTTGAATTAACGTTTGTATGTGGAAAATTTCTTTTACATATGGATATCGAATTGTTCTAGCACCATTTATTAAAAGGATTATCCTTTCTCCACTGTACCACTTTTGCACCTTTGTCTAAAATGAGTTGTACATATATGTATGGATCTATTTATGGACTCTAATTCTGTTCTTTTGATCTGCATATCTTTATATGAATATTATGCTGTCTTGATTATCACAGCTTTATAATAAGTCTTGAGATCAGGTAGTGTTTGTACTTCAGCTATATCCTCTATTAAAGTTATTTTGGCTGTTCTAGGTCCTTTTAATTTCCATATGAACTTTAAAGTTTCTAACAAAAGAGTGTGCTATGATTTTGATTGGGATTCTGTTGAATCTCTAGATCAATTTGGGATAATTGACATCTGAATAAATTTGAATCTTCATACCCATGAACAAGATATACCTCTCCATTTATGTAGGTTTCTTTCATTTCTTTTAGCAGCGGTTCTAGTTTAGTGCACAGGTCTTGTACATCTTCTGTCAGATTTATCCATAAACATTTCATATTTAATGTCAAGCTCTGATTATTTGTTGCTCATATATAGAAATACAGTTGATTTTTTTTTTGTATACTAATCTTATGTTTTATAACCTTGCTAAAGTCACGTATTCTAGTATCTTTTTTTTATAAATTTCTACAATTTTTTTACATACTCCATCATGGTATCTGCAAATAAAGACAGTTTTGCTTCTTCCTTACCAATCTGGATGCCTTTTGTTTTTTCCCTTATTGCGCTGTCAAGAACTTCCAGTAGAATGTTGAAGTGCGAGAGCAGACATCCTTGTTTGTTCCTGGGGGAAAACATTCAGACTTTCACCATTTATAGTATGCTGTTAATTGTGGATTTTTCAAAGATGCTCTTTATAAGGTTGAAGAAGGTCCCATCTATCCCTACTGTGCTGAGAATTTTTGTCAGGAATAGATGTGGAATTTTGTTAAATGCTCTTTTTTTGTACCTGTTGTAATGATCATATGGTTTTTCTTTTTTAATTTGTTAATGTAGTGATTTACATTGATCAGTTTTAAAATGGTAAACCAATGTTGTGTTCTTGGGCTAAACCCTAATTGGTTATAATATATTGTCATTTTATATATTTTGTTTGCTAAAATTTTGTTCAGGGATTTTTTCATTATGTTCATGAGGGATATTGGTTTATTATTATTATTATTATTCCCCTTTTATTGTAATCTCTTTGCCTGGTCTTGGTATCAGGGTAATGTAGGCTTCATTGAACATATTGGAAAGCGTTTTCCTATTTTCTTGACCAGTTTATATCAGAATTGGTATTTTTTTCCTAAATGTTTGGTAGAATTCACCAGAGAAGCCATTCGGGTCAGTAGTTTTCTTTGTGGGAAGGTTTTTAATTACAACTTTAATTTCTTTAATAGATATAGGGGTTTTTAGATTATCTATTTCTTTTTGAGTGAGTTTTTATAGTTTATGTTTTTCAAGGAATTTCAGTGAAGTTGTCATTCATTGCAAAAATAGTTTATGACCTTCCCTTACCATCCTTTTAATATCTGTAAAATTTTTAGTCATTTCACCTCTCTTGTTCCTGAATATTATATTAGTAGTTTATTTCTTATGTCTTTTTGCTGAGCAGTCTGACTAGAGATATATCAATTTTATTTTTTCAATGAACTAGTATTTGATTTCATCGATTTTCTTATTGTTTCTCCTTGTTCAGGCAGAGATTATTGCTCTGATTTTTTTTGGTCTGTCTTTGCATTTAATTTGCTCTTTTTCTAGTTTCTTAGGTGGAAGCCAAGATCATAGGTGTAAGTTTTTCTTCTCTTACATACATGTGTATTGCTATAAATTTCCTGCTAAGTACTGTTTTAGTGGCATTCCTCAAATTTTGATATGCTGTTTTATTTTCTTTTTAATTTCTTCTTTGACCCATAAATTATTTAGACATATATTTAGTTTCCAAGGATTTGGGGATTTTCTCAAGATTTTTCTGTATGACAGCTTTCTTTAGATTTACTGAGACTTGTTTTATGGCCCAGAATATGGTCACCTTGGTAAATGATCTGTGTGCATTTGAGAACAATATGTATCTTGCTGTTGTTGGGTGAACAGTTCTATAAATGTCAAATCTAGATTGCTGATGGTGATGTTCAGTTTTTCTATGTCCTTGATGATTTTCTATAAACTAGTTTTATGAATTACTAAGAAGAATGTTAAGTCTCTAACTATAACTGTGGACTTTTCTATTTCTTTTTTCAGTTCTATTAGTTTTTACTCCCTGTGTGCTGAAGCTCTGTTATCTGCTATGTACACATTTAGGATTGTTGTGTCCTCTTGGTGAACCCATTGTTAATGTATTCTCCTATTTTTCCCCCTGATAATTTTTCTTTGCTCTGAAGTCTACTTTGTCTGATATTACTAAGTCACTCGAGCTTTCTTTTGAGTGTTTTTACATGGTATATAAATAAAAGGACATTTTTCTGTCCTTTTATTTTTAATTATTGTTTACTTGGATGACTTTCCCATTAGGCTTGGCTAAGAATAAATGGTTGCTTGGGAAGTTTTCTTAGGAGTTTTGAACCCTCTTTGTATGGAGTTACAAAAATGCCATCCTTTTTCTCATAACTTCTTTCCTTGCTGAATCTGTCCATTTTCAATTTGATCTCCTATTTTCTGTGAAGAGTTCACCTTTGATGCTAAGACCACCACTTTCAGATACTTACTGTGGACCTGTTACGGGTCACCCTCTGTTCAGGGTGCTGGGGATATAGCAACAAAGTCCTCCTTAGGGCAGTTAAGGTTTGGTGGAATGAGATAGACTGGAAATGTGTACTGTGTCGGTGGTGATAAAGTGCTATGGGGGCAAAAAAAAGAAAAAAACCATTTAGTAAGGGACATAGAGGAGTGAGACTTGGGTCTGGGCAAGGAGGCCGTTGCTTTAGGAGAAGTCAAAGGTGGCCTCTCTGTTCTGACAAGGGGGCATTTGGACAGAGCCATGGTGGGAGTGAGAGATGAGTTACTTGGACCTTGGGCGAAGAACATTTCTGGCAGAAGGAACAGGGAGCGCAGAGACCTAGTGTGGGAATGAGCTTGGGAGAAAAAGTGTGGCTAGAGTAAGGTCAGTGGTATCAGAAGGTCTCATAACCAACTGGAATGTTGAAGAATTCTGAAACGCTGCACTGAAAATGGCCCTTTAACACACTGCGGCCCAAACCAAACAGTATGGGGAGGCTTAAAGTTTTATAACGGAGTGGCGGGCCGGGCAGGGAGTAAGGAGCCATCCTCCTATGTGTTGTTATCTAGCCGAGCTGAAGACATTGTTGATCTTTTAAGACCGGCGAGCTGTATGAGGTGCCTCTGTATTAGTCTGGTCTGAGAGGAAGATGGACATTAAATTCTCTCACCCAAGATTGAGATAATTTCCATTTTTTCCCCCATGGAGCACACAGTTCAGAAACCCAAAATGAAGTCGGAGGTGAGAGGCTTGAGAGACTGGGAGCGTTAAAAGTCTTTAATAGACGCATGGCCCCCACCGGTCACCTCCCCCATAGGACTCCTTTTCTGGGGAAGGCACAGGTTGACTGAGTGACTGTGCCTTGGCGATCATGAATTTCTAGACTGTTGCCTGAAAAGCTGCCTTGTCCAGTCTGTCATCCTGCCCACCACTGCACCCCCAACACGAGCTCAAATCCCAAAGACTTGGGGGTCCCAGGGACTGGGATTCGATCACCATGATAAACAGTGTTATGTGTGGAAAAGCTGGTGGCCTCACCGTCAGACTCTACCCCTCCTTTATGGTACTTCCCCAAAGCGTGGCTCCTCGGGGCCAGGCCCCCTGGGCCAGAGGCTTACTCTCCCTGGACGGCCTTCCTCAGCACCCGCTCAGGTCTGACCTAGGCCGCTCTGGGGCTTTCTGCACACCGATGAGGTCTCACCAGAAACACAGCTTCAAGGGCTTAACTTGTCTCCGGCTTGGTCTTGGAGAGAAAGGTTTTATTCTGAAGTGCAGTTGCAGAAAACAGGCACAAAATGGCTAAAAAGAAAATGGACATTCCTTAAAACATGGTTTATATTTCAATGTAAGTTCTCTGACAGTATAGTTAGAGGAAAATAACTTGAACTGGAATTGATAATTCGGTAACTTCCATCCTGCTTTTAGGTTTGTGCATCCAGAAAACGATGGCTTCTTTTTGGTTTTTACTTTTCTGTTTCCCTTTGATGCTCTTCACAGGTTTCCCTCATCCCCCACCCCTGCCCCTGGCAACTTCTGTTCTCTGATCTATGAGCTTGTTGTTGTTGTTGTTGAAGATTCCGCGTATAACAGAGATCACATGTAAGAGAGGTCACACAGGATTTGTCTTTCTCCGTCTGATGTTTCTCTTAGAGTAGTGCCCTTGAGGTCCTCCATGTTGATGCAAGTAGCAAGATTTCATCCTTTTTTAGGGCTGAACGGTGTTCGTGTATGTGGCCTGTGTGTGTGCCGACGTGCACCGCGGTTTCTCTCTGCGTTCATCCATCAGTGGACACTTGGGTTGCTTTCATGTCTTGGCTGTTGTAAGTAATGCTTTATTTAGTGAACACGGGGTACATACATCTTTTTGAGTTAGTGTTTTAACTTTCTTTAGATGTACCCAGAAATGGAATGCTAGATCATTTGGTAGTCCTGCTTTTAATTTTTTGAGGAGCCCTCCATACTTGTTTTCCACAGTGGTTCCAATTTACATTCCTACCAGCAGTGCATGAGGGTTCCCTTTTTTCCGTATCCTTGTCAACACTTATTCTCGTCTTTTTGATAATAGCCGTTCTGAGAGATGCGAGGTAACATCATCATGGTTTTGCTCTATGTTTCTTTGATGGTTAATGATGTCGAGCATCTTTTCATTTCTCTCTCAGCTGTATATCTTCTTTGGAAAAATGTCTGTTCACATCTGCCCATTTAAAAATTGGATTGTTAGTTTTTTGGCTATTATGTGAGTTCTTTATGTGTTTTTTATATTAAACCCTTATCAGATAAATGATTCACAGATATTTTCTCCCACTCAGTAGGCTGCCTTTCATCTGTTGATGGTTCCCTTTGCTGTGCAGAAGCTTCTTAGTGTGAGGTGGCCCTACTACTTATTTTTCCTTTGGTTGCTTTTGGTGTCAGATTCCAAAAATCATCTCTAAGACCTATGTCAAGGAGCGTACTGCCTGTATTTTCTTCTAGGAGTTTTATGGTTTCATGTCTTAAATTCAAATTTATTTTGAGTTGATGTTTGTGTATAGTGTAAGGCAGTAGTTGAGTTTTATTCTTTTGCATTTGGCTGCCCTGTTTTCCCACCATCATGTATTGAAGAAACTGCCCTTTCTCTATTGTATGTTTTGGCTCCTTCGTCATAAATTAGTTGATCATATTTGTATGGTTTTATTCGTGGGCTCTCTGTTCTGTTCCATTGGTCTGTGTGTCTGTTTTTACGCCAATACTGTACTGTTTTAATTGATATAGCTTTGTAACGTAGTTTGAAATCAGGGAGTGTGGTCCTTTCAGCTTTGTTCTTTCTCTAGATTGCTTTGGCTATTTGTTTTGTTTGTTTTTTGTTTATTTTTGTGATTCTATACAAATTTTAGGATTATTTGCTTTATTTCTGTAAAAAATGCCATTGCAATTTTGATAGATATTGTATTGAATCTATAGATTGTTTGGGGTAATACAGATGTTTTAACAATATTGATTCTTCCAATCCATGAGCACGGAATATCTATCCATTTATTTGCATCTTCAGTTTTTTTCATTAATGTCTTATCGTTTTCAATATTCAGGTCTTTTACTTCCTTGATTAAATTTATTTTTAGGTATTTTATTCGCTTCAATAGTAAATGGAATTGTAACTTTATTTCTCTTTCTGATAGTTCAAGATTGGTGTATAGAAATGCAACAAATTTTTGCGCATTGATTTTGTGTCCTGTAACTTCACTGAATTTCTTTATTCTAACAGGTTTTTTTTTTTTGATAGAGTCTTTAGAGTTTTTTATATCTAATATGTCATCTGCAAATAGTGACAGATTAATTCTTTCTTTCTGATTGGATGCCTTTTATTTCTTTTTCTTGCCTAATTGTTTTGGCTTTGACTTGCAATACTATATGGAATAAAAGTGGGAGCAGTGGGCATCCTTGTCTTTTCCTGATCTTAGAGGAAACGCTTTCAGCTTTTCATTGTTCAGTATGATGTTAGCTGTGGACTTGTCATATATGACCTTTATTATGTTGAGGTATGTTGAGGTCCATTCTCTTTATATTACCTTTGTTGAGATTTTTTTAATCATAAATGTGTGTTGAATTTTGTCAATTGCTTTTTCTGTATTTATTGAGATGATCATAAGATTTTTACCCTTCATTGCTAATGCACTGTATCACATTAACTGATTTGCTGATAGTGAACCATCTTTGCATCCCTAAAATAAATCACAGTTGATCATAGCGGATGTTCCTTTTAATGTGTTGTTGAATTCAATTTGCTAACATTTTGTTGAAGATTTTGTATCTATGTTCATCAGGGATATTGGCCTGTAATTTTTTTTCATGAGGCGTCCTTGTCTAGTTTTGGTATCAGGGTAATGCTGGCCTCGTAAAATAAGTTTGGAAGAGTTCCCTTTGATGTTTTGGGAGAATTTGAGAAGGATTGGCGTTAATTCTTAGAATGTTGGTTAAGATTCACCAGTGAAACTATCTGGTTCTGGACTTTTTTTTTGAGAGGTTTTTGATTACTGATTCAATCTCCTTACTTGTAATTGGTCTGTTCAGCTTTTCTATCTCATCATGATTCGGTCTTGGTAGGTCGTATGTTTCTAGGCATTTATTTCTTCCGGGTTGTCCAATTTGTCGACTTACCATTGTTCGCAGTAGTCTCATGATCCTTTGTGTTCCTGTGATGTCAGCTTTAATAGCTCCTCTTTCATTCGCACCCTCTCTTCTTGAGCCCTCATTTCTTGGTGAGTCTGGTTAAAGGCTTGTCCATTTTGTTTATCTTTTCATGAACAAGATTTTAATTTCATTAATCTTTTCTATTGTCTTTT
The DNA here is from genome assembly GCA_003508835.1 of Eonycteris spelaea. Taxonomy (NCBI): domain Eukaryota; kingdom Metazoa; phylum Chordata; class Mammalia; order Chiroptera; family Pteropodidae; genus Eonycteris; species Eonycteris spelaea. The sequence continues at coordinate 14,663,201 of PUFA01000025.1, forward strand.
TAGTCTGTTTATTTCTCCCCTACTCTTTATTATTTCCTCCCTTCTACTAACTTTAGACTTCATTTGTTCTTTTGTAGTTCCTTGAGATATAAAGTTAGATTGTTTGAGACTTTAAATTTTTCTGGAGGTAGGAGGCATTTTTCTCTACGAACTCCCCTCTTAGAACTGCTTTTGCTGCATCCCACAAAATTTGGTATGTTATACAGGTATCCCCCACTTTTTGAAAGTTTGTGTTACTTCACTTGCTTTTACAGAAAACCTGTGTTAGTACCAGCTTTTGCTAACTGAAATAAATCCGAAGAGGATTTTTGCTTTTACAAAAAAAGGCTAAAAGCAAAAATAGAATTTAGCATTTGTTTTGCAGCGAGTTATTACAGAAGCAGTGCACACCCCGAGGCAGTGAGGGGCCCCGCCAAGTCCCTTCCCCGGGAGCTTCCCTCTCACCTCGGCATCAAGCCTCTGTCGCTTTGAACTGTGTCTCTGAGCATCTGTGCTTTATCTTGAGTTGTTTTGTGCATCTGTTAGCAAGATGTGTCCTCACATATCAGAAAGGCCTAAAAGAGCTTTTTTAAGAGTGTTAAAGATTAGCATTAAACCGGATGTAATTTAGTGTTTTATAGTTGCAAATGAATGAAATAAAGACATTGTATAGACATTGGACTTGGGTCTGGGACCACTCAGTTTTCCATATAAGTTAACGATAATTGCTTCTTTATGCATTTTGGCTTATGAAAGGTTTCATAGGCATGCTCTACCTATATTTCCGTTTTCATTCGTCTCACAATGGCTTTTTGATTTCTCTTTTGATTGCTTCTTTGACCCATTGGTTGTTCAGTAGCATGTTGTTTAACCTCCACATCTTCATGAATTTTCCAGATTTCTTTGTGTAATTTCTGTTTCATACCATTGTAGTTGGAAAAGTGTTTCACGTGATTTTAATCTTCCTACACTTATTAAGACTTGTTTTCTGGTTTAACATAGCCTGGGAAATGTTCCATGTGCACTCAAAGAATATGTATTCTGTTGCTTTTGGAAGGAATGTTCTGGTATAACGTGTTGTTTGGATGGAATGCCCATCTGATATAGTGTGTTGTCTAAGGCAGATGTTTCCTTATTGATATTTTTTCGTCTGGATGATCTGTACATTGATGTAAGTGGGGCATTAAAATCCCTTACTATTATTGTATTGCTTTTTCTCCCTTTAGGTCTGCAAATACACAAACACACATGCACGCACACACACAGGTGCTCCGATGTTGGGTGCATAAATATTTACAAACGTTATTTCCTCTTGTTGGATTGACCTTTCTATATCATGCGATGCCTTTGTCTCTTATTGCAGTCTTTGCTTTAAAGTCAGTTTCGTCCGACGTAGGTGTGGCTACCGCAGCTTTCTCTTTCATTTGCATGGAATATCTTTTCCATGCTTCATCTTCAGTCTGTGTGTGTCCTGACAGCTGAAGTGAGTCTCCTGTAGGCGGCATATAAATAGGTCTTGTTTTTCCTCAGTCACTTTAGGTCTTTTGATGGGAGAATTTAGTCCCTTTACATTTAAAGTAATTATTGATAGGTATGGACTTACTGCCCTTTTGTTACTTGTTTATCAGCTGTTTTTTAGTTTCTCTCCATATTCTTTTGCTCTCTTGTTTTGTGGTTTGATGACTTTTGTTAGTAGTATTCCAGCATTCCTTTCTCTCTCTCTCTCTCTCTCTCTCTCTCTCTCTCTCTCTCTCTCTCTCTCTCTATTTAGTATAGGTTTGTGCTTTTTGGTTACCATGAGGCTTGCATGTAACAACACATATCTGTAATGGTCTATTTTAAGTTGATAACAAGTTAAGTTTGATCACATTCTAAAGCTCAACATTTTACTACCCTCTCTTCATTTTATGATTTTGAAGTCACATTTTACATCTTTTTATCTTGTGCATCCTTTAGTTATTGTAATCATGGTTATTTTTACTTCTTTTGTCTTTTACCCTTTCATACTAGCTTATAAGTGACTGTTATACTACCTTTGCCACATATTTACTTTGCTGGTGAGGTTTATTCTTCAGTATGTTTTCTTGTTCCTAATTCGTGACCTTCAGTCCCTTTACCATTTTCTGTAAGGCTTGCTTAGTGGTGGTGAGCTCCTTTATCTTTTGCTTATGTGGAGAACTTTATTTCTCCTTCAACTCTGAATAACTTTGCCAGGTAGAATATTCTTGGTTGGAAGTTTTTTTCTTTCAGCACTTGGCCTGTATCATGCTGTTCCCTTCTGGCCTGCAATTTTCTGCTGAAAAATCTGCTTATAGTTTTATGGGGATTCCTTTGTATGTAATAAGTTGTTTTTCTCTTGCTGCTTCTACTGTTCTCTCCTTGTCTTTAACTTTTGGCATTTTAATTATAATGTGTCTTGGTGTCTGTGGGTTCCTCTTATTTAGAATTCTCTAGGCTTCCAGGATCTGCATATTTTTTCCTTCCCTAGGTTAGGGAATTAATTTTCTTTTTGTTCCTTGTCAGTTTTGAACATGCAAGATAGCCCTAGACAAGTCCCAGGCCTTTTAAAATCTTTTTTCCTTGTTTCAAAAGTATATCTGATGGACTTACTATATCTCAGGTACATTAAGTTACTTGTAAAATCCTTTGGAAATCCGAAGACTGCCAAATATATATTTTCACAGAAAACATCAACTAATAGTTTGTTGAAAAATTCTGCCTTGAACAGCAAATTCTGTTTTTGCACCCAGACTTTCTAGTATTGCCCACTGTTTGTAACGTCGCAAGGCTTTTTTGCTACCACGAAGTTTGTTTGGGTTTGGATTTTCACAACAATGTAATGGAAAAGATAGAAGAAAAGGGAGCTTGGCCTACCACTACGCTTTTGCTTAGCTGGTCAGCTGGTGGCGTGTATTTGTGTGTAGTTGACGTCTTTATCTGGGAAGGAGTAGAATGAAAGCATTGACCAAAATAGTGTTAGCGCTGTATTCAGAATGCAGGAATTCACAAATTTTTATTTTATTGCAGGTATTTCTTAGTGGATTTTTATGCACCAACAACAACTGTTGAAAGCATAATGGATCACTTATCTCGTGACACTGAAGTGATTAGACCGAACATTGTAAAACACCCTCTGACCCAGGAAGTAAAGGAGTGTGAAGGGATTGTCCCGGTCCCACTTGAAGAAAAACTGTATTCCACAAAGAAGAGGAAGTGAGAAGATGAACCACATGTTAGCCTTATATTTAATTCTCTCATTTCTGAGCACCATGGATTAATGATGTACAAGCTCGACCTTTCAAAAAGAATGTGTTACGAGTGCCATTTGATTTTCTAAGGCATTTTTAGCTCATGATCCCCTTTGCTGTGAGAGGTGGGGAATGACTCGCTTAGAGCTACTTTGTAAACTGTGGCACCAGCACATTCTTAATTTTGTTACGTTGGTGCAATTTCTTTGTCAGTGAGGTCTTTTTGCTCTGCAACAACACTAATGCCATTTTGAACCACAAAACTTAAACCGCCTTGGACTGTAAGCTAGTCATTCAGACTGTATACCCATGTGAAATAAAATACCATTCAGACTGTAAAACCCTGCTGTTGATGTAACTTTTGGTCAGAGTAATAAACATGATTTTAAAACACTTGGGTAGGTGTTTTGTCTCCTCACCCACCCCAGCACGGAGCACTGCCACAGCCCCCGTCTGCCCAGGATGCTGGCCTGTGGGGTGGGTTACCTGCTTACCAGTCCAATTCAGAGACTGGGAGAAGTTGGGTAGGGGTCAGTGCAGTGGGGGATGTGTCTGTCCCTTGACCACTGGGCCTTCTCTAAAACAGTAACTTTTCCTTTTTATCTCATAATTAACTTGTCACTGTGGTAGGTGCTGCTCTTTGTAGAGGGACATACGTGTTCTGTGGCAGTTGAGCTCTGGCCCTGCTTCCTGTCATTCCTTTGCCATTAGCATCTTCCTCTCCACTGTCCCTCAGCCCTGGCAGGCCTCTTTGCGGAAGTAGCCACTTTTGAATTCTACTTCTGCATTCTCTGTGCTGCGTGATGAGTTGGAAGCCAGTTCCTTTTGTGTTGGGGATGCCCAAAGCTGGCACCAGTACTATGGGCCAGTGGCATGCTGAGCTCTTAATTTAGGGGGACTTGTATGAGATACATCTCTCTTCTTTTTTAATTTGAAACTCTCATAGACCTATTTTTAAAATACACATCCTGGAAATAAAAAGACAAGTTTTGTTTTGAACGTGTTTTGAAAGAGGTTGGGTTTGGGATGTTGTTATATTTTTGAGACTAAGAACCAACTAGTCTTTGCTTGAAATGGATGTAATTAGGGTTACCATATTTAGCAAATAGCAGTGCGTGATGCCCAGTTAAAATTGAATTTCAGATAAACAACGAATCATTTTTTCACATAAGTAAACTCCAGATAGTGCGTGGAACATCCTTACAGCAAAAAATGATGTTATTCAGATTTACGTGGGTGTCCTGTATTTTGTATGGCAACCTGAGTATAACTTAAAGGCATAAACAGTACCTAGCCAGAGACGGGGTCTGCTCTCAGCAAAGCCCTTAAAAGGAAAACAAAGTCAGTATCCAGCGTCCTGGCGTTTCAGCTGACAACACTGGTCAACAAGGCGAGTTCGAAGAGCACCGGAAGTTATGGAAGAGAGCACAACTGGGGTGTGCTCCAGCTTGCCACAAACTCATTCCCTCCATTTACCAGAAAACCGATTTCGAAACCAACCGGGACTTTATTCCTGGTCAGTTCCAGATCATTTCTTCTGTGAGCCTGAATTTACACCACAGTCTTAGAATCAGTAAGTGCAACCTGCCTTAAAAAAAAAAAACAAACAAACTCGTTTTCATAAAGTTACTTATGTGGTCTCTGGCCCAGTCCTAGGCAGCCCAGGCAGGACTCGGTGATGGATTCTTTAGGGGGTGTGGCTAAGGCTTTTTCCCTAAACAGTCCCCTGGCAAGTCCTTAGAGCTGGGGAAGTAGAAAGAAGAAATTGACCTGCCTTTTCCCCTTCCCAAGGGGTCCCCTGCACAGGGATCTGTCAGCAGCAAGACGGATGACAAGTGTATGAAATATTGGCGGAAGTACCGATTACTAAGTGGAATCTGGTTATGTTAATATCTACAATGAGATCACGTTAAAAGAGGGAGGGGGCCCGGAGATCTGGCCTCGGCCCCTTCAGCCATGGTGAGACTGAAGCACAGATGTGCAAAACATGCCCGAGAGCCAGGAGGAGCCAGCCCGGTTCCTGACCAGTCCAGGGCTTCCTGCCTCCGCGATGCTGCCGGTCTCTGCCCTGGTGAACAGATTCATCACTTTGCTTATTCTTAAGAGCCTAGACAGTAGCCAGCTTCAACGTGCTCCAGAGGCAAAAAGCTGTAAAAAGTCTCTTTGAAGAGCACTAGTTCGGTAAAGAGGGCCATTAAGAACTGGAGACAGGAAGTAAAAGGGATAAAGTGGGGATTATCTGAAAAAATACCGCTTCCGTCTCCTTCGGAATTTCCTGGCACTGCAGGCTCCCAGCCAGGGCCCCTGAGAGCACAGTCTTCTACCAGACGGTCTGCATCTCGACGTGCTTCCACTCGGGTACCACCCCAGGTACGTCTCACATTTTCCTTGAAGTTGATCACGTGCGTGCCACGTGCCACGTGCTGTGCTGCACGCATTGTATCTCTTCTGTCATTTAGTCCTCGAGCAGCTCTCTGAGAAAGTATTCTTATCCCTGTTTTTTGGATGAGGAAATGGACTCTTCAGAGATTTGACCTTGACTCCCCACCCGCCCCCTGCAGCTACCTACCATTGACAGCTGGGATCTTGAACTGGAGACCCTGACACCATGTGGTCTTTTCCATTCAGCTTGTCTTTGTCCCCTTAAGGTAAGGCACCTGGGTGTCTGGGATGAACCATCACTGCTCAGGTAGTAACAGTTGTCGTGGCCTGAGTGTGGTGCTGACACTTTTTTTTTCCCCTGCACTTGCTGGTGCCTGAGGAGATAATTGACGCCATTGTGCATTTCAGGTCATGAAGTGTCCGGAATCCCGTGGCACAGTTTAGAGTGTCAGGAAGGAGGCTGGCTAAGTAGGACAGCCGTGCGGTGTGCCAGTCCCCCCCTCGGAAGCTCCGAAATGAAGCCACTGTGCCTTTTCCCGAGGTGCTGAGTCATCAGTGGACCCTCAGCCACCGAAGGGCCCTTGCCCCCTTGCTGCCTGTCAGAATGCCAGGTGTTTGAGCAGGGCTCGTGGCGGTCATTTCCAGGCTTCGTGTTTGCTGTCAGAGCCAAGTGTTGGGGCCTTCGCCCAGGCCGTTGGCGGTCAGAGGCACTGTCACGGTGGCCTGTCGCTTCAGTGGATGATTTAGAGCAGGGTGCGGATGTAGAGCAGTGCGCAAAGGCGGCCCCTGTCCTCGTGGGCTGGTCGCTAAGAAAGCAGCAGAGCGTGGTGCCAGACGGGAATGCAGCAAAGGGGCAGAGCAGAGGCTGTGGGCAGGGAGTGACAGCGGAGCGGGGACCCGAGGGACGCGGAAGGGCGAGGAGCCTCTCGTGTGATACTGGCAGAGGGCCCAGCACATGCAGACGCCTCGCGGCCCTGAGCGGGAGAATCGACATGAAGGGGAAGAAAGGGGACAAGACAAGGAAGCAAGGGGCCGGATCTGGGACAGCAGCTCTAAACACAGAGGCACAGGAGTCTGCTGAAGCGAAGTGAGCCACAGGCACAAGGGGCCAGGCCTTGGGGTGGCGACGGAGTCCCGGAGTGCTCCCTTTGGGCTCAGGCCCTTGTGCCCAGGCATCTTCCTCAGGTTTGCCACCTTGACCGCGGTCTGCTTCGGACAGGACCAGGCTTCTACGAGCACTTTGGGTTGTGCACGAGGCAGGCTCAGGGAGGTGGCAAATGAGGCGGAGGCTGTGGGCCCGAGGACTCGTCTCAGACGTGCCCCCGAAGCTGCTGCCGGCGGCATTCGTAAGTCGCAGAAGCGTTCGCGAGCGTCTGAGTCAGAGACGAGGCCTGGACCGCGGGATGTCGTTAAGCCCAAACGAGCCTTTTGTATTTTTTGCTGAAAGACCACATTTGTGCCGAGATGAAATGTTGGAGTAAAGGGTTAGAGGAGTGTCGGAGCCTGAGCTGTGCTTACGTTCTCGGCTGCGTCTGAAGGAGTAGGGGTCCCCCGCCCCCACCACCGCCCCCCGCACCACGCCTGCGGGGTCACCGCATGCTTCCAGGGAAAGCTCCGTGTGGGCCTTGTTCCTTCACACTCCTCGCGGCTCCTTGAGGCAAGTTTCATACCCGTTTTATAGCTGGGACTCCCGAAGCTCCGGGAAAATAAGCGCCTCGTCCGCGTCTACCAAGCGGGGAGTTGGGATTGGGGATTCGGAAGTCCACGTTGGCCCAGTGCGCCCTCCTGGAGGTGGCACTCCGTCTCTGCAGCAACCTCTCAGCGACCTACATCCTGGCCTTCCTGTCCCCTATCCAGACCGAGGCCCGGACTTCATCGTGGGACGAGGAGACAGAGAGGCTCTGCGATGCCCCAGAAGCGGTTTTGACTCCCAGTCTTCAGAGGGACGTCCTGAGAACGACAGCAGGAGATGTCGACGTGCGTGCCCTGCAGAGCGGGCCTGCTTCTTGCAATCGTTTTCCCTGCTTCGTGATTCCTCACACGGCTTTTTCATCTCCTCATGACTCCCGGGTGCCTTTACGGAGCATACGCAGGCACGTGCTGCCCTGGGCCAGGGTACCAAGGCGAACAGGCAGTGTCCCTGACCTCGTCTCTCCCAGGTGGGGGAGGAGGAGCTGTTCTGCTACTTGGAAACAGGCCATCAGAAAAGTCATTGAGATTCACACCCAGTGCCGTGGAAGCGGGATGAGACTCTGCGGAAGCACTTGGGTCGGGGGCGGGGGGCGGTTTCCAGCAGAGCCGGAGTTAAAGCGGGCGTCGGGGGCAGCTAGCGTGGAGGTGAGTGGCGGGACACGGGAGGTGGCAACAGCGTGTGGCATGTTTTGGGACCCCCTGGGAACGGGCCGTGTGGTGTGATCGATGGCGAGGAGGAGGTTGGAGAGGAGACGAGACCAGGGGATTCGGGCCAGGTCGAAGTTGCTGTCGGCTGGAGAAGGGATGTTCCGTGGCTCCTCAGAGTGTCCGGAATGGCACGGTCCCTTTCGAAGAGCCGAGGAGGAGCTCTGTGCGAACCGCCTCGCTGTAAGCCCCGGTGCCGCCCAGAGGCGGCTGGGAAGAAGAAACGATTGCGCACGTTCACCGTGGGGAAGCGCGAAGGCGGCTGAGGAGGGGTTTGCAGGTGTCCGCCCGCGGCGGACGGCGTGGACTGGACAGTGCGGTGCTCGCCCGGCGGCCCCTGGCCGAGCTGGGGGCGCGCCCTGGCCTCCCCCGTCGTGGTCCGGGCTGTCGCCGTTTGCGCGGGCAGGGCTCCGCGAGCGAGGGCCGCCCGCCCCTGGCATCGGCCTGCAGTGCCCCTGCCAGTCCCTGCCCTGTCCTCGGCACCTGAGAATCCACCCGTCGTGTGGTGTCGGTGGGAGGTTTCCAGGGCCACTTCTGGGATCCTCCGTCACCTTGAAAAAAAATGTCGTCGTGGAATGCGCATCAAACGCTGGGTCAGATACGTCCCCGTGACCCACGCTGCCACCCACCAGCCACAGGACCTTGGCCGGTTTCTTCTCTTCCCTTGGCCTCAGGGTTCAGTGACTTCATATGGAAAATGTGTCCAGAGAAGCAGAAGCACCCACCCCGTCTCTAAGGCCCTGACCGTGTCCCACTGGCCGGTTTGCAGAGGGGTTATTCCATCAGCGCCTTTAGAACTGGGGAGTTAGGGGGCCGGGGAAATGGGAGAGGGTTCAAAGAACTTCTCAGGCTTATTCTTTGCACACTTATTTTCATCCTCTGATAAGCATGGCTATTGTTTTCATAGCCCAGCAGGAGGCTATGGGCTATTACTCTAATTCTCAACAGAGTAAGTTCTGCATTTGATCACGAGAAAGCAGTGAAAGGAGCCCAGGGGCCAGCACAGTCATTTGTTGGGCTCGAATTACCAGTATTCTCTTTGCTCTGAGAATGAAGCTTGAAGGGACTTAGACTTAGAGCCACAGCAGGAACACAGGGTAGCAGCTAAGAAGTCCCTAGGAGTTGTGTGGAAGTCTGGTTTGGGGGCAGCCGCCTTACAACCCCCCAAATCAACCCTCAAGTTCGTAGTGACAGCATCCATACCTAGATCACCTTGCATACTCTCAGCTCCCCCTAACCCAACGTGGAGATCAGCAGAAGTCGGACTCCTGAAGCCACACCGTGTCTCTAAGATGCTCACGATCTTGGGGTCGCTGCGATGGAGCAGAACCAGTGTCTGTGTGTCGCAGCTGCCACCGAGGACATTGGCACTAAGCTGTGCCTCGGGAGGAGGGAAAGGTGCTTTGGTCTTATTTCCCAGAGATTTGCCCCAAGGTGATTCCATCGTGAGTGGGAAAGATGAGGGTGCATTGTCCAGTGGACTATGCCGGAAGCAAGAATCATAGAAAATGGGCTGTTGACCTCTCCCTTCCAAATAAGTGGGGACTCCGCAGTTTCCGTGAAGCATGTATCCCATTAAACGGTGTGACTCGGACGTAGCGCTCTTTGTCTGAATGGATCCCCGAAGCGTAAGCACCTCTTTGTGGAAGATCAGATTTGCTTTTTTGATAGGCATCAAACTGTTAACTGGTACAGTCAACTGTCGTTATTCAAAGGTTCTGTTGCAAAATTATCTATTTGCAAAACTTTATTCGTAACCTCCAAATCGATATGGTGTTTTCACATTCACTCATGAATAGAGCTGTGAAAATTTGAGTTTCTGGATGGGTCCCTTCCCGGCCAAGGTTGAATAGGGCGACACTCCACATTCTTGCTGCTTCTCTCATGCTGTAAACAAGTGTCTTTTTCATGGTCTATTTGGTGACTTTTATTTTTTATTTTTTATTTTTTGCATCCATGTGCCTTTTGTTGGTGGTTTTGCTGTTTTAAATGACCCTCAAGTGTAGTGCTGAAGTGCTGTCTATTGTCCCTGAGTACAAGAAGGCTGCGATGTGCCTTATGGAAAAAATAGGAGCTTCAGGTTAGCTCGTTCAGGCTTGAGTTATAGAGCTGCTGGCCTTGTTCTGTGTTAATAATCAATGATACAAATTAAATAAGGTGTCTTTGAAAAGAAACACATACAGCAGGATAATGTCCTGGTGGGTTGCCATAAACGTGATCAGAGGCCAGCAGGAACCTGCCCCCTGTCTTTCCCCTAGGAGCAATGGTTTAGTGTTGTCTAAATCAGTGTTCGCAGCAACTCTATAGGACGTAAGTATCGTGAATAATGAGAGTTGGCTGTATTTGGCTCTGGGTTTGTGCTTTGGTTTTCTATTGAGGATCTCTTTGACACCTTCCTATAATTCAACTTTTATCTGCAATAAAGGAGACTTTTATTTCCACCCTCGTTCTTATTCTGCTTGTCTGGTGCGTCCTCCGCCACCCTGCCCGGCACCCTTTCTCATCCACACTCACCTTCATTCTCCTCCTCCGGCTCCTGCCCACTAGGGAGCTGCAGTCTGCAGGGCCAGGGTCTTCATTGAAAGGAACGCATGGGAAGGTGCCTTCGGGAAGGGGGTTAGGGGATGCGGCAGAAAGAGCCAGGCTGTAAGTGGAGGGCCTGAGTGTGATAATCTCAAGGGTTTTCAAAACACTCTCCAAATCAAATACATTTTAATTACCTATAAAACAACAACAAAGGATTGTTCACAAAGCAAAATCACGAGGAATTTTAAGAAGCACCGATTTCATAAAGTTAGCAATTTTGACCCAATGTTTTGAAAGCTTGTTTTTCCGTATACTCCTTACCAGATCTAAATATAGTAATATGGAATAAGTAATTGAATGTTTTTAAGAAAAACGTTAAGGATTTTCTGCTCAATGCTCCCTTATTCCTTCTCACCAGGATGGCATGGTTTTGGGTAAAATCTCTATTCTGGTGAAATGCGCTGCTTTAACAATGAATTTCCTCACATTATAGCATTATTCATATTATTCTTTCTTAAAACTTGCACATGAACTCAAACTAGCAACATTCTACTTTTTAAAAAATTCAAACAAAGTACAGAAGCTGCTATAACAAATGAGGTATTTACCATTCAGATGGAACAGATATTATGTTTTTGCTGTATTTTTTTATCAGATCTTCTATTTTAAAGAAATAAAATATTAGATACAGTTCAAGTCCCTTTTTATACTTTTTCTTATCTATTCCTTCCTTCCCAAGAGGTAGCCATTATTCTAACGTCAGTGTGCAACATTTATATCTATGTGTTTCACTACGTATATATGTGGTACCATTTATAATATTGCTTCATGGCTTTTTAATGAACTAAATGGATTTATGGTATGGAAGCTTCAGCAGTAGCAACATGCTTTTTTCCCCCCATTTATTGTCATTTTAAGACCTATCATGCAGATCTAGTTCATTGATCACTGCCCTACAGGCTGCCATGTGTGACTGAATCACACTTGGGCCACTTGCCTCTTAATGGGCATTTCCAAGTTTACAGTGTTTCAAGCAGTGTTGCAAAGAACATCCTGGCAGATACATCCTGGGGCATAAGTGTGAGTATTTCACTAGACGTTGACTTGCTAGTTCATTGGGTATTTTCATTTTCATCTTTAAAAAGTGATGGCCAGTTTCAAAGCCATTGTACCAATTTACATACCTAACAGCAAAATTTGACAGTTCTTGTTTTCAAACACCTCCTAATACGTGATATTTTATGTTAAAAGAAAAGAAGCCTTCCCAGTCTAATGAGTGTCAAGAGGTATCTCTTTGAAAATTACATTTTTTGAGCTTATTTTCATGGTAATGGTCATTCTGGGTTTTTTTGCCCCCCCCCTTTAATTGCCTTTTTATGTACTTTGCTAATTTCTTTCCTGGATTGTCATTTTTCTAACCTAAGAAAACAGAAAGGCAATGCTTTCTATGCAAATGCAGTACAAGAGTATCTAAGACCATCACCCTGGCTTCGCCCTGCCATTGGCAAGAGGGAGGAGGTGGCCCCAGATTCTACCTGCTTCTGGCAACACCCCTTTTCGCTTTGCCAACCCTCCACTATCCTCTAACACACACACACACACACACCCGGCTCTGCTATCTACCTTGCGAATTTAAGACTAATATTACTAGCTCCTTAATGTTAAGGGTGGACAATTTTCAGATGGCCAACTTCTGCCTCTGTAATCTGCTTGCTTCCTTAATGTTAACCAGGGTGTAGTTCTAGGAGATATCCTGTGCAAAGATATGCTAATGGCCAACTCTGCTTCTGTAAACCTGCTTGCTTGTTTGATGTGGTTTTAGGCTTTATAAGCTACCCCCTCTGGAAGCTCAGGACTGATCTCCTCTGTGCGGTGGAGAGTCAGTCGCCGGCCGGCTAATAAAAGCTCACAATTCATCTCCATTGGCTCTGTGGGTCTTAGATTTGATCGCACCACAACACTTAATCTTGTTTGTGAGAGGAGTCACGAGACAGCCAGAATTTCCAGATCATCTCTCGCCCTCGGCAGCCCGATCCCCGCTCAGCTCAGCCTGTTCCATCTTCTGACTCATCTCCCTCTTCGATCCTGAAACCTGCTCTCTTGCTGCCCCAAGTGACATTCAGATCACCCCTGGAGCCCCCGCTCCCCTGGCCCCTCTCAGTAGTGGCTGTGTTCTCTCCTATGACCCTTTTCCCACTAATCCTAGAGGCAGAGTAAGACACCCTGCTCGGTCTTCCGCCCCATTCAGACCATTGCCTGTAAGAAATTACAGCTTTAAGATGGTCTTAAGTAAATAAAGAGGTGTTAGATGAAGACACTCATCAGTTGTGAACCGTTTTCACAGAGGACAGAAGAAAAAGAACAAGATCTGCCCTTCAACTGATTCAGAGAGGGCTTGAAGGAGAGACCCTTGCTTGGGAGGCCGACAGTGGGTTTGCTCAGTCCTAGGAGGACTAAGGTCAGGAAACACCCCACCTGTCTGAGAAAGTCCCAGGAGACTTTCCAGAAGGTTCCTCGACATTCCTATCCTATGATGTCTCATGACGGTATAAAGTCACCTAATCCGCTCCTGAACAACCTCTCCTAGAAACGAAGTGGCCGTGTCCTTGCCAGGGCTGGTCTTGGGGAGCTGGTGGCCATCTGTGAGACGGGAGGGCTGCCAAGGCTCCGTCCCTGCTGCCGAGCTGAGCCGCCTGAAATTCTACCAGGTGACAGTGACTCTTCGGTCATCCAAAGCCTAATGGAGTGTGCGTGATGTGCTTATGGTGTTCTTTTTTTTTTTTTCTTTGCAAGTTCAGGAAGGAATGTGTATGGAGATTTCGAGATAACCAGTTGAGAACCCCTGTCTGGAGGAATTGTTAAGAGAGATCACCCCAAACTTAGAAATAAGACAGAGGGACATGTCATTTCAGTGTCATATGGGCCCACCCAGGCATTATTTAATCCTTGAGGAGAAATGTACCTGCGTTTGGAGTTACTATTTACTGGTTGATAAGTCCAGACACAGAAAGTTACATGTTAACGTGTTGATTTCTGTCCCTCAGAAAAGATAACCCCAATGGTTCTGGTTTCATTCCCATTAACCAGTTTTGTATCTAACAAATGATCTGGCTGGTATTCGCAGATTCTGTTCTGTTTTTAAATGCCAGTAAATTCCGCAAATGCCCTTTCAACCATCTTTCCGATCCCACTGGTTTGCTCATTAATGAGTTAAGCAAATGTTGGACCCATGTTCATTTTATTTAGGTACGAGAGTCATGGGTAACTTTTTGAATTACTACTTTGACAAGAAGGAGGAGAAAGAACATTAGGACAATCGCTGTAAGAGCATGACATCGATTCTCATCTGCTCAGGTGTTTTTAGGGTCCTTCTTTGAAGGAGGAGGATCTGTCAGTTCTCAGGAATCCACGATTAGCCAACCCCGCCGCGAGCCGGAGGTAGTTGGATTTTCTCCCACCCTAACGGCTAGCTGAGCAAGGTCAGCAGGATTGGGTGTGGGTGAAGCCGGTCCCACCAGAAAGGAGAGGAAGGAATTCTGATAGAATGCTTCGGATTCTGAACCGGAAACCCCTGATGGATGCAGATGTCAAACTGGAGAATCGGATTCCAGAGGCAGAGGGATCCAGGGAGAGTCGAGGCTGTGGCCTGGCTGGGGAGAAGGAGTTAAGGCAGAGAGTGGCCGGAAGGCGAAGGGGCCACCCGTGGGGATGTGGACTTTCTTCCACGTGACAGACCCTGGCGGTGGCTGGAGGGGTCCTGTCCCGTGATGCTGGGAGGGAAGTAGGGGGCATGGAGGAGAGCCAGGCTCCATCCAGCCTTGGCCAGAGGTGAGGGACTCAGGAGGGCCGAGGACCACAAGGAAAGGCTCGTTTAAAATGGAATGGGGGCATGGAGGGGGGTGGGGATGCCACAGAGCTGTAGTGCAGCTGTCCCCAACCTTTTTGGCACCAGGGACCAGGGCGCCTATGAGAATCTAATGCCTGATGATCTGAGGTGGAGCTGAGGCGGGCGGGGGTGGGGGTAGGGCTGGGAAGCAGCTGCAAATACAGATGAAGCTTCACTGGCTCACCCGCCACTCACCTCCTGCTGTGCGGTCCAGTTCCTAACAGGACACAGACCAGTACTGGTCCCTGGCCTGGGGGTTGGGGCCCCTGCTGTAGAAGGATCAAGAGTCTAGGCGAGACCTGGTAAGCAGAGGAGCTGACATTTTGGACCATGCCCCAAAAGTCCTGAGTTAAGAGGCACAAATGGAGAAAATTGGCCGTAAGAGGCCCAACTGTCACAGTGAGTCACTGCCCGCCCTGCCCCATGGCGCGGAGACACAGGTCAACCTTAGACACCAGCATCTATGGTGTTGACATCTCATTCTCCGTCCTTCTCAGAAAATGGCCTCCTCTGTCTCACAAGGGCCCGGTGCGGGGGAGCCTCGGACCGCCTTCCAAGCCTCGGAAGCACCACGGTGCCTGCAGCCCCGGGACCGGCGGGGCTCGCTCACGCTCGGAGGGCAGGCGGCAGACCGATGACCTCCACCCGCTGCTCCCACCCCGGGGCTGCCAGTCGGGCCCCTGTCTAGACTAGATGCCCCATCTCACTGCAGACCCCCGGCTGCCAGCCGCAGCTACGGGGTGCTTGCGGCCCCCACTCAAGGGGTCTGAACCCCCCACGGGCATCTCCCGAATAAACCAAAACGCTGCGCTTCTGCGCACTCCCTGGGGGGCACCTTCGTCACTCCCCGGCCTGTCCATCGCAGCTACAAACTCCAGCTCTGTCTCTGTTGTGTGTTTGAGCCTGTTGATGACGGTTCGGTTTTGAAAGGGAAGAGGCACACGCTCCCTGTTTCCTTTCTCAGATGGAGTAATAAAGCTTATTTATAGTGACATTTTTTTTCCCCCATTGTGGCATATTTTGGTTTCTTCACTCTACCACCTTGCGTTTTGAATCATGTGGGGGAAGTAACGCCTAAAAGAATAGTGTGTGTGTGTGTGTGTGTGTGTTCTCCTGGGAAAAAAGATGTCACATCCTAGTCATTTTGTCCCGTGATGCTTTTTTTCACCTGTCCCCAGCAGAATTACACTGTACACTCAGAAGAACACGCTGTACGAACCCTTGCAATTCAGCACGGGGGACATGGGACTCGGGGCTCAGCCAAGCGCACGCATCACACACCGGAGTCCGCGTCTCCCACCGTCGATGATTCCCTCCGCGGCCGCGCACGGGTTGGGCCTCTGAGGAGAGGCTGGGCGTGCTGCTCGTCGTCCTCTGCTGCCGGCCCCATCGGAGCAGCCGGACGTGACTCGGCGCTAGGTGTTTCGGTAGCGTCTTCGCGTTCGGCCGCTTTGTCTCCCCAGGTGGCTTCTCCATCATTCTGGTCTTTGCTTTCTTGGGCCTGGAAAGGGGCCACGGAGCACCTCTGCCCTCGGACCCGAGGAGGCCCTGTGATTGCTCCCCGGCAGGCTTGCCGAAGACCTGCTTGTGTTTCACGTGGAGCTTTTGTTACACGTTCTCAATCCTTAGGTTTGGATCCGCGTGTTCTAACATTTTTACCTGCGTTTGTTTTCCACTGTGTTGGGCTAAGGGGGTGCATTAAATGGGGTGTTTGTGCCTCTGTCTTCAGACCTAGGAGAGAAAATGGAATCGTGGGGCGCGCGCTTGCTGGGCCCCAGATCCCCACGATTCAGGAGGGACCTCGATCACCTAACTCCTCTTGCTCTTGTTTCGCGTGCGGTTGCTGACTGTCCCGTTTTTCTGCAGTTCGGTCTCTCATCAGTTGCTTTAAAAAGCATCCTACCCATGTGAGGAGATCAGAACCCTCATGTAGTGCTGGTGGGAATCTGAAATGGGCCAGCTGCCTTGGGAGACAGTCTGTCAGGTCCTCGAAAAGCTAGACGTGGAGGTACCGTGCACCCGGCAACCCCACTTCGGGGTGGATCCGAGCAGAGCTGAAGACCCTCCTCGGTACCCGGAAGAACTGAGAAACACGTGTCCACACAAACACTTGTATGCAGATGTCCATAGTGGTGGTATTCATAAGAGCCAAGTGTAGAAACCGACCCAGATGTTCAAGTGATGAATGGATAAGTACCATGTGGCTGTAGTCATACGATGGAATATTATTTGGCAGGAAAGAGAAACGTAGTTACTGACATGGGCAATGACAAGGACAAACGTGCTCAGTCAGTCACGAAAGGTCACATATCGTGGATTCCATTTGTATGAAATTCCGGAGAGGCAAATGCATAGAGACAGATTAGTAGGAGAGTTGGAGGGGACATGAGGAGTGACAGTTAGTGAATATGGGGTTTCTTTTTGGGGGGGGGTGAGGAAACTGTTCTGAAATCGATTGTGGTGATGTTTGCATAACTGTGAATACGCCGAAAGCCTGAACTGTGCTGTTTGAATGGGTGTCGTGGGCGCTAGGTGAATGGTGTCTCAAGTCAGCTGTTACGGAAAAAAAGGAGGGCGCCCGTCAGGCTCATGGTGCCATCGAGGTAGGTGACAGTGGGCGTGGAACAACCTAAGCTTGTCGCCAGGACTTCAGAACTCAGCCGTTCTGTCGGGTAGAGCGTGTGTGGAGACCGAGGCAGGTCGGGACCTCTGCCCGCTGTGGGGACCGCGCAGGAAGAAACCGGGGCCCTTCGTGTGACTCATCTCGTGCTCTGCTGCCCACAGACTTGCTGTCCCCACGGGGTGTCTCAAACTGCGCCCTGGCCGTCTCTACAGCTTTGCAGATCTCGGCAGGTGGAGCCAGGCCCACACAGTTTCGCCTCATGGAGCGTCCACTCCCGCAGCCGCGTGAACATAGCCTTAAGGGCCAGAGACGTTTCTTCCATTCGGGCAGGCACACCTGGTGATCACACACTTTCTGTTCCAAGGCGCTGAGCTTCTGTCTATAAATGACAAGTCTTGTCTTGTCAGGAATTCTAGCGCGATAGGTAAACCAACAATAAAAGTAAATCTTAGGGGCAATTTTTGCTTTAAATCAAGGAAGCTGTTTATATCCAAACACGTGGTAACCATAATACTCATTTGTTTATTGTCGTTGCTAGTCTACATGTCTCATTTGATTCTCATGACAACCCTCGAAAGTCGTTGTCATTGCCATTTTCAGATGAGAAAACTGAGGTTCGAAGACGTGCTTCCTGCAGCCCCTCGGTCTCCTAAGCCCGGCCTTTTCCACGAGGCTACGGCTGACCTCCTACAGGGTTCTGAGATATGTGATGCCTGCCAGGGAGTGGCGCCATGGTGGCGTCTTCAGAAGCATGCCGTCTGCCTCAGGATGCACTTGACCTCAGGCCGGCAGAGCCGTGCGGGAGCGATGGTGGAAAGAACCAGCTGCGGCGTGGTTTTGTGTTTTCCAACAGGCGTTTCTTCGGGTGCAGAAGCAGGCCCGCGGGTGCGTCCAGCTGCCGCCCACAGCCCTCGCCCGCACGGCTCTCGTTAGTGGTTCGGTAGGAGATTGGGCATCGGGAAGACGTTCGGCACCTGCGCCCCGGCCGTGACTGGGGGGGCCGTTCTGAAGTCATGGACAGGAGGAAAGTCTGTAATATACTCGTTCATCCACTCATTCCGATTACTCATGGGTAATTGTTGTCCCACCTTTGGCTTGGTCTGGGTCTGAGGCAAGCTTCCTGGGTCCACGGGTAGAGTTCTAGTTTGGGTCCAGGCGACAAGTCGCTCTTGGTAACTCCCGGTTTCATACCGGTGGCTCCTTCCAGCTCCCAGTCTCCTGGCCCAGCAGCTGACCTCCTCTTCCAGAGGGGACCCCAAAGGCCAGGCCAGATGTTGGACTCAGCGAGGCCTTGGGCCGTTTTTGATACTTCAGCTACTGTTCACTGCTTTGTGACATCCCCTTTTGTCCAGGGCGCTGTCTCTTGGGTTTGAGCTCAGCTGCATAACAAAATCTGTTGTATTTTGCTCAGTGTTTCCATTGATTTCGAGCAGGTCACCCTCCCTTCTCCATCATTTCAGTCTTTTGCGTTGACCAGAAATGTCTGTATTTCCACTCTTTTCTTCGTGGTTATGGACTGAACGTTTGTGTCCCCCCAAAGTTCATGTTTTGAAATCCTAACCCCCAAGGCGATGATACTAGGAGGGGGTGGGGTGATTAGGCCCTGAGGGTGGAGGCCGCATGAACGGGTTAGTCCGCTAACAAGGCACCGAGGGCTTGCTTCCTCTTGTCTCTCTTCACCAGGTGAGGCTAGGATGAGAAGATGGCGATATGTAAACCAAGAAGAAGGCCCTCGCCGAGAATCCGATTATTCCGTTACTCCGGTCTTGGACTTCCGGCCTCCAGGTCTGTGAGAAATAAATGTTTGTTGTTTGAGCTGCCCAGTGTATGACATTTTGTTATAGCAGCCTGAGCTCTTAAGACACTAGTAATCATGGTCAACTTTTGTAAAATTAGTAATGCGTGTTTGAAGAGAGTTTGTTTTCTAAGTTTAGTCTACATATCTACACAGATCTGTGACGTTCAGCTTCTTTGTTACTCACTTTCTCCAGATCTTCACTACTTGTTTGACAGTCCGGCCTGTCAGTTCTGGAGAACTGTGGAAGTATTCTGCAATGACTGGATTCATCTGTTCCTTTTATTTTTGAAAAGTTTCGCCACAGGTTTTTAAAAGCAGTGTCGTTAAGGACCTTAACGATGATTCGTGACTCATTTTCTCTTTAGATTGCACCTATTATCATGATAAACTATTCCTTGCTGTCCTATTTAAAGCTTTTTGGTCTTAAATTCCATTTTATCTGACCTTCTATTGCTTCGCTCATTGTGTTTACCTTTCCTATTTTTTTCCTATCTCTTTCTTTTCGAGCTTTCTTTGTAATTTGTGTTTGGCTGTTTTTCATAAATAGCACATAACGAATAGTGCTTTAAAGGTGTATTTCAAAATATTGGTCATTCAGTGGAGGAATTTAGTCACTTTTATTGAGATGTCTGATGTCTTTGGTCTTATTTTTTCAACTTATCTTTTTCCTTACAATTCATTAAAGTTTTTTCTTCCCCTGCTATTTTTTTACTTTTTTATATTTTTTTCTCAGTCAGCCAATTTTTAAAAAATTCTTCCTACCCACCTTGTCCCCATCCTCATTCGTAATTGGAAGTTCACTTGTGTATCTTTTTTTCTGATTTGATTTTTCTTAATCCAGAGCACCTCCGAGTCTTTTCTCAGAAATGGAACATGGCTAGTATACTTATCTAAGTCCTTGCAAGTCCCCAAGTGTCTTTCCCTGGCCTCCCATGTGCACGATCCTGGCCAAGCAGAAGGAGCTGGGATCAGAGCCTTCTCTCGAAAGCCTCCAGCCTGGCTCTACTGCCTCGGCATCTCAGGTGTTTCCCGTGAGGAATCTGGTGTCTCTCGAATCCTCTTCCCTGTGTAAATAATTTGTTCTCGTTCTCTGGTAGCTGGGGTTTGGGAATTCCTTCAGATCATGTCCAGGTGTGATTCCTTTTTTTTTTTTTTCAATTATTATTATTAATCTTACTTGGTACTTAGAATTTACATTCTGGTCCAAAAATTGGTCTTTATTCGGTTAAAGAGCATTTTCATCTATTTGCTTTTCAAGTTTGTTCCTCCATATAGTTTTTCTCTCTTTCTGGAACTCTAATATTTAATATTCAAGAGCCAGTATTTTCTCAGGATGCAATATTCTTGAGTCTATACTCCTTAGCTCTTATATTTTTATTCCTGACTTTCATTTCACTGAATTTTTGCTCTGTGCTCTGTGATCTATCAGATCACTGATCATTCAGATCAGCTTCTTACTGGCACCCTTATGAGAAAGGTTGGGGCGGGGATGGCTATAAGCTGTTAGCACATTGCATGTCTTGCAAATTGCTTGGGGATAATTTACACCTGGAAGCGACAGGATCCCAAACCCCTTGATAGGAGACTCCTCCTCCGTAAGGGGCAGCTTCTGACTCAGAGGCTGACCCCACATAGCGTTTTCAGTCTAGCTGATCCCAGGATGAAACCACTTTCTAGAGGAAGGTGTCGTATTGACATTTTTGAAGTTGAGTTTATCCTTCGACCCCCTTGGTTATTTCCTGGAGTCACTTCTTTCCCCCCCTTTGCTCTGTTTAGGCTCACACACTTGTTCATCACTCTGCCACACGTTCTGGGGATCGTTCCCATTTGTCAGCTTCCTCCCGAGCCCGTGAGCGCCATTCTCCCTCCCATCTGTATTAGTCAGCCCAGGCTGCTCTAACAGAGCCCACAGACTGGGCAGCTCACACCACAGAAATGTATTTTTCACAGTTCTGGAGGCTGGAAGTCCAAGATCAAAGTGTCAATAGATTTGATCTCCTCTGAGGCCTCTCTCTCCCTGGCTTGCAGATGGCCGCCTTCTTCCTGTCATCACGAAGCCTTTTTCCTCTGTGTGCTTACATTCCTGGTGTGTCCAAATGGCCTCTTCTTTCAGGGACACTAGTCAGATTAAGTTAGGGCCCACCCTAATGACCTCATTTAACCTTACTGACCACTTTAGAAGCCCTGTCTCCAAATTCAGTCACATTCTGAGCTGCTGAAGGTTAGAATGAATTTGGGGGACACGGTTCAGTCCATAGCACCCCTCCGAGCTTAGTGCAGGTCTATAGTAGATGCTGAATAAAGGTTAGTTGCACACCTGAATGAAAGTCTCCCAATTTGTTCTTTTTCCCTACTTTAATTTTTCAGCAAGTTGTATTGCATGGGATGGCACCAAATGTTTTCTTAAGCTAAATTAAAAGAAATCCATTGCCTATTTTATCCTATTTTTGTATAACGAAACCCTGTAGGGGTGTACATGTCCTTTCTCCCCGCCCCCTCCCCCAATATTCTTCTAGTGCATGGTAAGAAACGAGTTCTGTGCCCAAGACCCATTCAGCCCATGGTCTCTGTGACAAAGCCACTGTGTTTCTCACAGGTTTAGGTACAGGGATTTGAACTGGTGTTATGGTATGCTGGATTTACCTGCCTTCAGAATTAAGTTCCCCTTTTATTTTTTAGCATGCTTTCTCTGTTTTATCATTATTTATTTTCATGTTCTGCCCCAAGCTCTTACAAATTTGAATTTTTTCAAAAAGCACCGAGAAGGCATTATACTGATTATTGCCAGTTATTTGTGGTGGTTCTTCTAGTTCATAATAATGAAAAGATGGAATTAAAGTTTTTTCCTTTGGCTATTTCTTTTCTTTTTTTTTTTTTTTTTTTTGCATCCTTCATTTTTGTATTTTGCTTTCAATCTCCTCATTGAATTTTCGATCTCTGAAATAGCAGTTTAAAATAGCTATCTAATGGTATATGTATCCACAGCAGGGTTTGTTGCCAAGCATACAAAATGAATGGGTTCCTTATTCAAATGTTAAGTGCCTACATAGCAGAGTCTATGTATAGAACTGAGATCTGGAATAGGATTCTATGATGGATATCACCAGAATGACAGCTTCCAGTGGACCTAGAATGTCATGGAATCTAATAGTCCACAAATGCTATGTAGTAAAACAATCTGATTCTCTTCTGTGCACGGTCTCAGGGCCCAGAGAAGTTCATGCCGGCCATTCTGAACAGCTGGCTATGACCCACATTTTCCACGCTCTGGTGCTTTTCTGATTCATGAGTTTGACTTTCCATCTGCTGAGACATTCTTCCTCCCCTGCTCACTGGGAAGCCTTCCCTAATCCCAAACCAGCCTAGATGCTCTCCAAGGGCTTCAGAAGATCCCAGCTGCCCCTCCTTAGCATGTGTTATAACGCTGACTTGAAGTGACTAATGATATGTCTGTCCCACCCTTTTGGCTAAGAGGCTTTTCTATGCCTTGGGCCTCTTTAGAAGCTGATGAAGCCTATGGATCATATCTTAGAATCACGCTTTTAAATGAATGAAATAAAACACATTGGGGTTTTTTTTTTTTCCCCCAGAACAAGATGGACTAAGCACATTCCATTCTGTCTCCCAGTGAATCCTGCTCTAAAATTTGGACAGAATGTGTAGAATTGTTACTTGAAGACTCCAAAAAGCAAACGGTAGCTGGCAGACTGCAGAAGACAGCATTTGAAGGACCCCTGAACTGGTGGTGAGTTACCGTTCTTCCTCCTCCAGAACCAACCAGCCTGGATTCAACACTGCCCGAAACCATGAAGTGAACATGGCTGTCAATAGAGAGAGCCCCAGTAGAAGCCCTATAGGGAGCAGGAGAAAGGTCTCCTAATACTTAGAAGGAATAGAGAAACCCCCCTCCCTTTTTTTCTTTTTTCTTTTCTCCATTCTCTCATGCACCCAGTCAAACAATCCTGTGGTGTCAGGGGCAGGAGAGCCCATAGGCCTAAAAATGAGGGAGGAGAATCCTCCCCCTGATTAGAGGGGCTGTGGTCCCAAGTGAGTGGGGCAAATTCCCAAAGCCTTTTCTTTCTCGGTGTCTCCTCACCCCTTTTCCCGGGATTCAGATGCAGATGCAGTTGTGGGAAGTGTGTAGAAGAGCAGGCTAAGAAAAGCCCCAGCTTTCTGGCCAGAGGACTAAAAAGTTGAGCCCTTGGGGTTGGAATGTGCCAGAGAAAGGGAAGACTAGGGAAAGCAACCCCTTAAAGTTGTTTATGAACTTCTGGGCTCACCCCTGACATACGCAAGATTAGACCTGACCCTAAATACATACCATAGACTTTCAGAACTGAACTACAAAATAGATCATTGCCCAGGTTTTAGACTGGCCCCTGGATCACACACACAGGGGACAGATCTGAAGTCTGGGAAAAGAGAACTTAGAACCACAACACATAAAAAACTGGTTGGAATCATTGACCTGAACTCTACCTGGGAGATTTCCTGTTTTTTTAAAAAAAAAAAATCTAGAGTCTTTTTAGGCAAATTTGTAACAATCCAAATTTCCAAGATGCAGTTAAAAATGACTCAGCACATATGAAGAATTGGGAAAATCCCAGTTAGTATGGGAAAAGACCATCAACGGAAGCCAATGACACAGTCTAAGGCAGCTATTATAAAAATACACCAACGTGTAAGGGCAAACATTCTTAAAATGACTGAAAAGATAAACAAGCCTCAGAAAAGAAATATAAATCTAAAGAAGAACCAAAAGGAAACTTTAGAATGGAAAAATAACTGAAGTGAAAATCTCACTGGATGGGCTCAATAGCAGAATGGAAACGACAGAGAAGTAGGTCTTCAATATAGATCAAAATGAGCAGGGCTTCATCATCCTGTTGGAAAACACCCAAAAGTCTAACAATCTTGCCATAAGAATCCTAGAAAGAAAGGATGTGGTGCGCAGAAAATGTTTGAAGAAACTGGCTGAAAAATTGCCAGATTTGTAGAAAGACACAAACTCATAGACTTAAGAAGCCTAGGAAACCCCAAATAAAATAATCCCAAAGAAATCCATGCCCGGACACATTATTATCAAACTGCTAAAAGATAAAGAAAAAAAAATATTTAAAGTAGCCGGAGAAAAAATAACATATTACTTATAGGGGAACATAATTTAAATAGCCACAGATTTCTCCAAAAAGAAATGGAACATTTTCAAAGAAAGAGAACTTTCAACCCATCATTCTATATCCAGTGAAAATATCCTGCGTGAAGATGAAGGTGAAGGGAAACTGAGATACTTCATTGTCACCAGCCTAGTGCTAGAGGAAGTTCATCAGCCAGACGGAAAATGACACCAGAAGGAAAGTTGGGACATAAAAAAAGAAGGAAGAACAACAGAAATGATATGTACCTGGATAAATATGATAGACTCTTCTCCCCTTGAATTCTTTACAATATGCCTGATACTTAAAAACAAAACGATGACATGGTCCAGTGGGGTTTTTAATGCATCTTGATGTAATAAATACAACTACAACAAAAAGGCGGGAGGGTCACAGAACCTATGGGATAGTAATATGTCACCCGACGTGGCGAATGCTGAATCTCCAGAGACTGAAAAGTAAAGAGTGTATATTTTAACCCCTAGTACAACCACATTACGCAAAGAGATTTCTAGTAAGAATGCAATAGATAAGTTAAAATAAAACACTAAAAAATGCTTAAATAACATAAAGGAAAGCTAGAAAAGGGAAATACAAAAACAAAATATAGAGAGACAAACAGAAAACAAATAATAAAATGGCGGTCCTAAATCCTAATGCCAGTAATTACATTGAATGCAAATGGACTAAACACACTGATCAAAGACAGGTCGTCAGAACAGATTTTTTAAAATGATTCAGTTATATACTGTTTACAGGAAACTCATTTCAGGTATAATGACCTAAGTAGGCTAAAAGTAAAAGGCAAAAAATATACATCAGTAATCAGAAAAAAGCCGGAGTGGCCAGAGTAATATCAGACAAAGCAGCATTCAGAGCAAAGAAGTTACCAGGGATAAAAAAAACAGAACAAACATAATGATAAAAAGATCAGTACTTCGACAAGACACACAATCCTAAATGGGCATATACCAAATAAAAGACCTTGAAAATACATGAAGTAAAAACCACAGAACTTAAATGAGGCATAGACAGATTCACAAATAATATTGGAGACTTCGACATTCTTCTCTCAGTAATCAAGAATAGCAGGCAGAAAAACAGCAAGTTTTTTTCTATATTATAGAAAACTGGGGGAAAAAAACAATAAACAACTGATTCTAATAGACATTTATAGATCACTCCACCTCAAAACAGCAGCACACACATTCTCAAATGTACATGGAACCGTCACCAAGGCAACCAGATCCTGAGTCATAAGACAAATTTTTAACAAATTTAAAGAGTCGAAATTATGCAAAGTATATTCTCTCACTATAATGGAAGTATACTAGAAATCAATAACAATGAATGGAAAATCTCAAGCCCTGGAACTTAAACAACATAGTTCTAAATAATCTATGATTCAAAAGAGAAAGTCTCAGAGAAATTAGAAAATATTTTGAACTGAATGGATGTCAAAATATAACATATCAGAATTCGTAGGCTGCAGGTAGAATAGTACTAAGAGGAGAATTTATACAGTTAAAATGCTCATATTAGAAAAGAAAGTCAATAATAGACTATAAATCAATAAAATTGAAATCAATATTAGATTTTAAAATTGAAGACAGACGTTAAAAATTAAAAGACAATAGAGAAATACCAGTGAAACCAAAACTTGGTTCTTTGAGGAATTCAATGAACTTGATAAATCTCTAGTGAGACTCAGAGAGAGAACACAAATTACCAATATTGGGAATGAAGAGGGGTGGTCACTACAGACTCTGCTCAGAAACTAGGCAATTTAGATGCAATGGACAAATTCTGCAAAGAACACGAACTTCCCAAATTCACTCAAGATAAAATATAGGTAAGTCGAGAAGCCGCATAACTATTTTAAAAATTAAATTTGAAGTTAAAAACCTTTTGGAAAAGAAATCTCCAGGCTCAGATGGTTTCACTCGCAAATTCTACCAAAGAGGTAAAGAAGAAATACGGTGAATACTGCACAGTCTCTACAGGACGTAACACTTCCCAACTGAGTTTACACAGCCAGCATTACCCTGATACCCAAACCAGGCAAAGATGGTACAAAACAACAACAACAACAACAACAACAACAACAACAACAACAACAACAACAACAACAATGAACAACATCTCTCATGAACACAGATGCAAAAATCCTCCATGAAATATTGGCAAATACCCGGGAACACATCAGCACATGAAGAGATGGCCAACATCACTGACCATTAGAGACGTGTACATTAAGCTCTGATGAGATGTAACTACATACCTAGAATGGTGAGGATAAAAACTACTGACGACATCAAGCACCCAGGACAATGCGCAGCAATTGGAACTCTCATGCATCTCCCGCTGGGAATGCCAAACCGCTCAGCCACGCTGGAAGACCACTGGACGGTTTCTTACAAAGCTAAACACGCACTTAGCATATGACCCAGCAATCCTACTCCTAGGTATTTATCCTAGCGGATGGAAAACTGATGTTCACACAAAAACCTGTCTTTGGATGTTTCTAGCCGCTCTCTTCACAAATCATCAGTAACCGGAAACAACTTACATGTCTTTTAATGGGTGAATGGGTAAATAAACTCTGATAACCTCTGTGGACCACTACTCAGTTTAGCAATAAAAAGGAATGAACTATTGATACACATGACAACTTGGATGAGTCTTGAAGGTGTTAAACCTGAGCGAAAGAAGCCAGTCTCAAAAGTTCTACGTACTCTGTGATTCTATTTATATAGGAAAAATAAAACTACAGCAACAGAGACAAATCAGTGATTTCTAGGGGTGAGAGGGTAGTGAAGACAATGTTGTAATTTTTTTCCCCACCCAAGTCATGAACCACTTTGGGAGAAGATCTGTTGGCCCCAGGTTAAAAACCTACCTATGCTCTGCTATATATTGTATAGAAATTGTGTCTTTTTTGTTTAGTTTTCTATGCCTTGAGCCTAGTGGAGTGGACTGGCATATAGTAGGCACTCAATTATTTGGCGAATAAAAGAATAAATAAATGAACACACCATGAAATGATTTGAGCCTATGACAATGCTTTAGAGACTCTAAAGACCTTAAGACAAAGGGACACATGTTGTTTAACCTAACATATGACCCTGATGATAATTATGAACTGGACTCTTTCTAATGACTTTCCTGACTGTACTTCTGTAGTTTGGCTACTGACCAAGTTTTGTCGTGCGTTGTGGCACCTGCACTGTTTTTGCGCATCTCCTGCTTCCATCCTGTAGAGGAGACACAATTAAATACACAAATCCTTTCTCCAGATTATGCAGCTATTGTTACTGAATATGATTCCATAACAGTAGAGCACACATTGGAATTAGTGTTTGAGATGTCTCAGACCTCGTAGGACAGGACTCGTTAGGTCCAGTGCTGAGAAATAGTGAGATTTTTCAGAAGGGCATCATTTAGGCTTATTAGCAAGCAGTCTGGGTGAGGGGCAGGCATGATAAGATACTTTGCATGAGGAAACACCAATGGGAAATTTACAGGGACTGGAAAGCTCATTGGTATTAGAAACAAAGAGCTGGCCAGTTAGTAGGGGCTGGTAGAGAACTCAATCGGCAGAGGGTTCTGGAAAGGCTTTATAGACTGAACGAGTTACTACACTTTACTGACCCTGTCATGTATCAGCAGTCTCCTTGGTGATCACTGGGAGGCTGTTCCACTCACCTGAATAAAAGACTGGAAAAGGCTAATTAATACCTTATTTCATTAATTCAAGTCTAAGTTGTCCGTGATTATAAGATTCACCATTATTTTATACGCCAATAAGAAAAGAAAAACACTGCCAGTAGACTGTGACAGGGGCCTTTAACGACAGTCCTGAGTGGCAATGAGTCAGTCACATCAGATTCCTTAGAAATTAATCTTCAACTCTTCCGAGGGATGTGTCCATGAAACATCTATCTCGGTAATAGAAAGTCACACAGCTTTCCTGACTTTGCAGGTATCGTCTTTCTGAGGTTTCTAAGGTAATTAATTGGTTGTTCTTTTGCAAGAAAACAGGGACTAAGGATTATTCCTCCACGACAAATATCCTTTATTAATATCACATTTACGTCCTACTGCTTGGCTTCTGTACTGGAGTATGAACTAACTTGCCATTTCAATGCTGTTTTTAAGATTCTCTCTTTGTCTTTAACCTTTCGCATTTTAATTATGGTGTGTCTTGGTGTGGGCCTCTTTGGATTCATCTTGTTTGGGACTCTCTGCACTTCCTGGGCTTGTAGCTCTATTTCCTTTTCCAGGTTAGGGAAGTTTTCCGTCATTATTTCTTCGAATCGGCTTTAAATTACCTGCTCTTTCTCTTCTCCTTCTGGTGACCCTATGATGCAAATGTTGGTATGCTTGATGTTGTCCCAGTGCCCCTTAAACTAGTCTCATTTTTTTGGATTCTTTTTTCTTGTTGCTATTCTGAATGGGTGTTTTCTGCTATTTTATCTTCTAAATTGCTGATTCGATCCTCTGCTTCATCTAATCTACTGTTGATTCCCTCTAATGTATTCTCTATTGATTATATTCTTCATTTCTGACTGGTTCTTTTTTATGTTTTCTACCTCCATTTTTATGTTTTGTAGCTCTTTGTTAAAGTTCACAGCGAGTTCATCTCTTCTCCTAAGTTCATTCAGCATCCTTATAACCAATGTTTTGAACTCTGTATCTGGTACATTACTTGTCTCTTTTTTGTTTTTAGTCCTTTTTCTGGAGCTTTGTTCTGTTCTTTTATTTGGGACATGTTTCTTTTTCTCCCCATTTTAGCAGCCTACCTGTTTTTGCAATGGTGTATTTGGTAAGGGTGCTATGTCACCTGGCCTTCGTAGAGTGGCCTTATGTAGTAGGTGTCCTATGGAGCCCATTGGCACACTCTCCCTGGTCACCTGAGCTGGGTGATCCAGGTGTGTCCCTTGTATGGGTTGTGTTGGGCCTGGTTGCTGTTTGCATGTCAGTGGGAGGGATTGACCCTCAGGCTGATTGGTTGTGAGGACTGGCCGTGACCTGTGGAGAAGGCACTGTGCACGACCTGACCCTACAGAGCAGGATTCACTTTAGCAGGGCTTCTGAGCCTGCCCCGTCTTCCCTCTGGGTGTGTTGTCCTTGGGTACAGCCCTGGAGGTGCTTTGGCTTGGTCTGAAGCTGACTACTGGCTGTGCAAGCCCCGGGGCCCCTCCCCACCAAAGGCCAAATTCAGCCTCAGCCTGTGCCCTTTGTGGGGCTAAGTGGCATGAGCCACCAAGCAATCCCATAGATGGCCACCATGAGCACTGGGCTTGTTGTTGTCTTGAGAGGCCAAGTTATGAAATGAGGATGCCTGCTGCTTGTGCTGGGCTTGGGGCTGCCCAGCACGCGGTACAGGGCACACTGAGGCCAGATGCTGCTTGTTTGGGTTTTGTGAACTTTTGAGAGATTTTAGAAATGTCTGCAGCATAAGTTACATGTGGCCATTTGTATGGAAAAGCCACTGGAGGTGGCTTGGGCTCAGAAGTTGTGAAGGGTGGGGTCCCAGGGAATCATATGAGCAGGGCAAACGGTGTTAGTCACGTTAATGGAGACTCAGATATGGTGGCCGCCTGTGTCTGTACACCCCTGGAGTAGGGAGGGCTCAACAAAGGAACAATGGATTCTGCCCGCATTTCTGTCTGGGAGAAAGCCACCCTTCCAGCCCTCACCCGAAAGCCAGACAACTCAGTTCTTCCCCATGTGCCCCTGGCACCTATCAAACTGATGCCTCAGTGCTGGAGCTCAGAGCGAGTGAGTCTGTCACTGAGTAAGTCCATGCGCGGGCCCTTTATGAGGAAAGTCTGGGACTCCTGCACTCCTCTGTCTCACTCAGTTGTTTTTCACAGCCAGAAGTTGTGGGGACTTCTCTTCCCGGTACTGGAACCCTGGGCTGGGGAGCCTGGTGTGGACTGGGACCCTTTGCTCCTCCATGGGGCCCACGGAGGATATCCCTCCTGGTTTTTAACCACCACACACAGGTATGGAACAAGCCCGTTCAGTGTCTCCACTCCTCTTACCTGTCTCGAGGTGGCTTCTTCTGTTTGTCCTTGGTCGTAGGACTTCTGTTCAGCTAGACTCTGGGCTATTTCAATAATGGTTGTTCTGTATTTTAGTTTTAATTTTGATGTGGTCATGAGGAGAGGCAAGCGCAGCACTTTCCTACTCCAGCATCTTGACCAGAAATTCTAAGAGCAATTTTCTTTATTTTTGAAATGAGTTAAGGACAAGAACAATTCCCTTCTTTCATGTGATTCTTTGGGAATCATTTTAATAAAATAGTGTGGCTTTGTTTTTTTAACTAAAAGACAAGGTGAACTCTGGATTGCAAATGCTCTCATG
The DNA here is from genome assembly GCA_003508835.1 of Eonycteris spelaea. Taxonomy (NCBI): domain Eukaryota; kingdom Metazoa; phylum Chordata; class Mammalia; order Chiroptera; family Pteropodidae; genus Eonycteris; species Eonycteris spelaea. The sequence goes on from PUFA01000025.1 coordinate 14,693,568, forward strand.
ACTATTAGAAATATATATATATTTATGAAAATGGAATGCATAATCTTGGCTTTCTCTTTAAGTAAGAGGCCCCTACATGAAGTCCTTTTTGTGTCTGTATGTAAATGTGGTGATTAAGTTGTCAGTGACATTACAATCTTTATTAGTTTTCACAGGCCTGCAGTGAACTTCACGTTTGATTCTGCCTTCAGTTCAGGGTTTATGTATAATGCCTCACATACCCACTGTAATGCTTTAAAACTACTGTGTGATTCCTTTTTTTTCACTTTACCCCTTTGCACTTCATTTTACCCTCATATCTCATAAGCACACAGTTTCTTCTTTAATGGCTAATTGTATTGAATATCATGGCCAGTCTTAGAAGCATTGTAATCTGAATGAAGCAATCATTCTCCACTTGATCACTCCTGCTTATAATTTTTTTAAAAAATAATGGAAGTTGTCATGCGGAAATGAGGGTATTAATTTCTTAACCTATTCTAAAACTTTAGTTCATATGTGCCAAGGAAATAGACTGTAAGTGCAAGTGTGTGTATACGCTTGGAGCAGTAGAATAGGAGGAGACCCAAAAAGCCTTAAAGTTAAGTAAAATTTGGAATCAGTATTTAAATTAGGTATTCTTTATGGGCTGAAGTTATTTGAAAGCTGAATAGCTGATGTCAAAAATAGACTTCCCTTTCTTTCCAAAGTGTGGCAAAAATAACCACATGCCTTTCTTGGACTCCTGACTCTCATCCCAAAGGGTTTTCTTGTATGAGAACCAACAATTCCTTGGATGGAAACACTGGATGGGCTACTCATTATTTTGAGATTTAGGAGATTGCTGATTCTTGGCAGACCTTGGTTGTTTTTCTAGAGTAGTAGGCAAGTAGTTGGACAAAAAGCAAGAAAGCTGATCCATGTAGCTGGCTTTGGTTCTCCGTTCACAAAGGAGACAAGGTGAGTGTTTGCCCTGCTCATTCCCCTCTTTGTTTCATGAGAAAAGGTTACGGAGGCTACGATTCTGGTGTGGGATCTTGGTCTCCTGAAAAACAACAGGTCCTCTTCTCGTCGCCTTTGGTATTGCCAGCCACTTGAGGAAGACTTAAGCAATGTCTGCCTGTTGCCAGCATGGCCAGTTGAAGGGTTAGAAATAGGAGGATTGCTTGTCGAGGAAGAACCACTTCATTGTCAGATTTTTTTTTTTTTTTTTTTTTTTTTTTTGGCTATTCATCCAAATGCTGGGTGGCTTTGTAGCACAGTTGGAGATACTGTGCTGAGGAGCTTTTGCTCATGGCAACGTTTCCTCTGTTTGCTGTCTGCTGCTTCTTGCGCTGGAAAATTCCATCCTTTAACACTGGGATTATATGTCACCATTGCTGAAATCATAGACAGAGTCCACTTAATTTGTGGCAAGCATGGAAGATAGCCAGAGAGAATAGGAGAAGCATAGCATTCCTTTGTATAAAGAGAGGATTGAACAAGGCCAGTGAACCAAAGAACCAGCAGGTCACAAACCCTCAGGGGGGGTCACAAAAATCTTCCCGAGTTTCCTGTCTTTAGGGGCAAAAGTGATGCCTGCTTAAATTGAAAAAAAAAAAATTAAAAAACGATAACATGTTTGAGATTGACCATGATAATTGAGCTGGGTGAGGTCTTTGAGGGCTCATTATTCTATTTTCTGTACTTTTGTGTATTTTTGGAGATTTCAATGATAGAAAGTTTTTAGAGAAAAGATTTAAAGACTTCCATCTTTCATCTCAGAACAATTTGAGGGCCCTTGAGCGGGTATCATGTTCGCATGCGCGGCAGGGCGGCTGCTCAGCTGAGCATGCTCGTGGGGTGGCCTCAGTCAGTTTAACTGTAAACTGAACCCCCAACGCTTGTAACCCCTTGTACAGTTTCAAATGGCCTTTATTCTCAGCTGCATGTTCTTTGGTCCATATCCTGAATGGATCATTTGTTGAAAACTAAAAGCATTAGCAACACAGATGCTGAAATTCATGTTAATTCAGTAAATTGCCTGATGGTAATCTTCACTTTATCTTATGAAAGATAAAAAATGCAAATATCAGACATAAAAGAAGATGGTCTTTTTGTCATTAAAATCTATCCCTCCTAAGATGCCCTTGGGCCTCAGAAATTTAGTGTCAGAGAAAGAAAAGACAGTGACAATTATGTCTAATTTGGGTTTTCATTTATAAAGAACAAACAGTTGTCCAGAGTTGATTATAAACAGCAGCTAGTTGATTTTTGAAGCACAAAATATAAGAATTTCAGACATGAGGTCATGAGAGCAATGTTCGGGGCCCCAACTCCTAATTAATTGCAACCTGTATTTGAATGTGAACGCCAAACAGCTAACACAAAATAACACTTTTATGGACTTCCCCTGTATCTGAAGGCCTCGAAAGGGTTATCATGAAATTCATTGTTTAGTCACTGTTTCCAACTGGCTTTAGGGCACAGACATGGTAGAAGTTTCTAGAAATAAGACACATTATCAGGCTTAAGGTTTTAGACCTACACTCTTGAAATTCATTTTAAAGTATATTGAATATTAAAGATTAACTAATGTGAGATTTATAGTACATGTGGATAAAATATAACATATTTTCGTACTCCCAGTTTCTTCTTGTCCATAATTTGCCCCATTGGAATCGTCTGTGCCTGTCCCTCACTTTCTGGCCCACTTTGCTGCTTGCCATGACTGGGGCAGCCAGCTTTGCACAGGTGTAACTAGACAGTGCCTCGTTTCAGCTGCAACATATGTCCCCCGCCCTGGGCTCCTCTGAGAGGGAGTCCTGGTATACCTGCCCGTGCAACCTGGAAGTTGTGAGGGAGTCAAAACCCCTTGAGACAACCCTCCAAAAGGGAATGGGAGTCTGTGGGTTGGTGCTTCCCTTTTTCTGCCCTCGGGCTGAGAATTCTGTTGTGCATTCTATACAGCTTAGAGGGCCCTCCCAGGAGATGAGATGGATCTGATGGCTACCTTCTTACCTTCTCTCCTTCCTTCCCTGCTTCACTGCCTCTTGCCCTTGACTCCTGTCTGCTGGGATAACCTTCCAAAATAACCTCCCTTTCCAAAAGCCCTTGTCACGGGCTCTGCTTTCTATTGAGGAAAACCCCAGGCTAAGACACAACACAATATAATAAATTGAAGACATGTATACGAATCACTGAGAGATTGGTTGGATTATACATCTCTGTGAAAGGTTCAAAGGGAAGTTTGGGAAACACTGGGCCAGATGAGCATTGGAATCACAGTATGGAGAGTTAGAATTGTCAGGGCCCCATCCAGCTCTAGGGGGTTTATGAGCTTCTGTCTTCCATGAAGAATGATGGGAGAAGATCCCCAAGCCTGTTGAAGATCTGAGAGTATGTGTGACATCTGAGAGCAGGAAGGAGCACGAGTAACAGAACATTTTCACGAACATTCGAAATCCCACGGTCTCGGGAGTCATCTGCGCTATTTCTGGATGTTATTATAAAACTGCAGGTGATGCTGGCCTGGCCCCAGGGAATTGTCCGTGTCACTCTAGGGTGTGGTCTCTGCCTGTAGGTAAAGGTGGAGGCCCAGCAGGGCTACTTTGCTGCTTCTGTCATGATCCATCGCATGGAAGAGTGGCCTCTGTCTACATCAGCTCGGTGATTGGCTGGGCTCTAAGATTCTGCTATCTAGTTACCCCCTGTACCTCTCTGTACCTGCGCAGTCGAGGCCAGAGCTTCTCAAAGTGGATCCCGACACGAGGCCATCTTCTTCTGAAGGCAGGTTTCCCACCAGAAGGGAGGTTAGAGATGCCAGTTCTCGCGTCCCATCTCAGATCTTCAGCTGTCTGTTCAGACAAGCCTTCCAGGTGATTCAGGCTTGAAAACCACTGCCCTGCCCTGGGCCCTTTCCTTCTCGCCCTGGCTTTGGGCTTAGGCGGCCTTCAATGTTGTTTTCACATTCCTGCCCAGAGAATGGGCTCAGGAAACAAAGGATTGCTTGAAGCCGAGAGGTGAGCATGGGGGCTAGGACAGTGTTGGACGCCAGCTTACAGACGGATCATGTTCTGGGTTTTGGAAGTCAGCTATTTGGAATGTGAGCTGTTTCCCCAGGGTGGTAGACAGGTTCCCACGCCAGCACACAATGGCGTATTTAATCCTGAATCCAGCTGAAATATTGCTGTGTCACAGTGAACAGAGCGGATCACAAAGCTCTTGTAGTATTAGTAACCAATCAATATTGGTGGTGGAAGGAGAGGCTGACTTGGAGGTGGAGGAAGAGAGAAATGAGGATTTGTCAACATTATGAAAGAGTGGTTGGCCTTTCTCCTTAGAATGTCATGATCCTAGTTCCTTTAGTTAGGTTTTTCTTAAATGTGGTTCTGGACTGTTAACTTCTCTTTTTCTGAAGGCAAATTTCTCACTAGGAGGGAGGTAATGAACTCTGAGACAGGTTGGCAAGAGTTGAAAAGGAGAGCGGAAAGATAAAGAGAACTCAAGAGAATGTGGATTTGTCTTTTATTAAATGAGCGTCCGTGGAGACAGAATTAACTTGAGCTCTGAAGAGTGAGAGGTGGGTGGGCAGAGAGATGGTCAGGATTCCCCTCTGACAACAGAGAGAAAAGAAAGCAGACAGAAACTGACCATACGGTTTGGTGGCTGCTGTTCTAGACGACTTCCCCGCCCCCATTCTATTTCCTTTAGAACTGGCCTTTGGACAGTGACATTTCATGTCACATCGGCCCTTCTCTACTCCAGAAGGGCAGCTGACCAGAGGCCTTGACAGCGACCACTAACTAATACAATGTAAGAAGGTGAGCCGGACCAATCCAATATCCCCCCTTTCCCTCCTAAGCATTTGAATTAAGGGATACTCAAAGCATTTGTTCAGTCCATGATGGGAAGAAGTTACGTGTGATTACATGTTCTCGAATCAAATGCTTCTAGCTAAGTTTCCTGTGGTGGCTAAAATACTTTCTTTTTGGGTTCACTATGTATTGATTAGCTATTCTGTTTTTGCACCATACAAATTATTGCTGCTGGTGGTCAAATGGCTTTATTTGGAGAAATGTGGTAGACCTGATAGATGAGTTAATTGAATAATATCGCTGACAAATGGCTCCATATACCAAAGAAGGCTTGAGACTTAATTACCAATGTCATTTATCTCTCTATTTGCACCCCAACAATAAGTGACTCGTTTCTCATTAACGTTGGGTCATCTTCCAAAAGAGAAGAAAAGAGGCCAAAATATCAGGAAGGGAAAAAAAATTGATATCTTTGTTCCCCACCTCATTATCCCGATAAATCATAACAGACTCTGTTAATTAGATGGGCAGTCTTCACTGGCTGACTCCTGTCCAACAATTACCTCAGGCAGAAGCACCCCTGGGCACATTTCCTCCCCTTGGGAGGAGATGAAAGGAAGCCTGTAACAAAAAGAGGAATCATTCCCCCAGCCATGCTGGGGGAGAATCACAGTTGTCAAGGCAAATATCTAGACTGAGGGCTGGAGCTGTTTTAGGGACATCACTCGTGCATTATGGTGACGACGGGGTGTCTGACGCTGCCCTCTTAATCTAAGGCTTAGGTAATGGTCCGGGTGCCTCCAGCTCCCCGGGAAGATTAGAGCCTAATTAAACAGGGGAACAGGTGTAAGAGGGCCTGATTCGATCTGGCCAAATTAATTCCCGAGCTCGGGCTTTTGCGTTTGGTAACTGGAAACAGTGAATTAAGTACAGCCGGAATACAGCTAATCCCTTGGTTTCGCTGCGACTGTGTATAAAACAGTCTGGACGGGCTGGGAACACAAACAAAGGGGAGCTGAAGTGACGGTACAATGCCTCCTTGCATGGCGAAGGCTGGGCAGTGAGCCTAGCCACAGAGGGTGGCCATGCGCACGTCCCAGATGGCTTGCCTGGGACCGTCCTGGTTGATGCCTATTTCCCTGCAAAAGTATCACAGTGCCCTCTTTCACTCAAAAAAAAAAGCCCCAGTTTGGACTATAAATTAAATGGTTACTGTATTTCAATGTCCGTTTTAAGGTGCCTTTTTACTTTTTTTAACCGAAAGAGTGAGAGCTGTCGTGGGTTGAATGGTGTCCCCCAAAAGATGCTGAAGTCCTCACCCCGCCCGGTACCTGTGGCCGGGACCTTATTTGGGAATAGAGTTGTTGCAGATGATCAAGTTACAATGAGGTTCAGGGTGGCCTCCAATCCAGTGTGACTGGCATCCCTATAAATGTGAGAAACTCGGACCCAGAGACAGGTGTGTGCCCAGGGAGCCGTCTGTGATGTTGGAGGCGGAGATCGGGGTGATGCTTCCACAAGCCAAGGACCCCCAAGACAGCCAACAACACAGAAGGAGGGAGAGGTCTGGAACAGATCCGTCCCCACAGCCTCAGAAGGAACCGACCCCCCCCCACCGTGACCTCTGACCTCCAGCCTACAGAACCGTGTGACAATGCAATTCTATTGTTGTTAAGCCATTCGTCAGTGGTGTGGCTTAAACTAATTCAAGTGGGTCCTGGTGACAGAGTGTCTGAAAACACTCTCCCTGCACTTAGGTCGTGCAGTGCCCAGAGAGGAGCCGTGTGGGTGGCAAAGGCTGGCTAGTGCCGATGCCAGGGTCTCCGTGCCTGGCGCGGGGGGCCGCGGAAGGGGGCGGCTGTGGTTCTGGGCCCCAGGAGCCAGCAGTCTGGCGGGCAGGGAGGCGATGCTGCTGACTCGCGCTTCCTTAGTTAGATGTGGCTATGCATTGCGGGCGTAGAGCCGGGAAGGAAGCGCATCCTTGGGGGAGGCCGCCCAAACTGGGCTGGACAGCAAAGGACGCCCCAAGAAAGGGACATCTACGCTGATCCGATGAGCAAGGGTTACCCGGATTTAAAAAACGGAGAGCGCAGGGAGCATGGCGAAGGCTCTAGGGCAAGAGGGAGCAAGGAGCGGAGCCCCGAACCGCGAGAAAGAGAAACCCGGCAGCGGGGGCCGGAGGCCCGAGTCCTTTGAGGCTCTTGGTCTCAGCCGCATCGCCTCGTCCGTCAAAGGTTTAAGGGACACTTACCGGGTATGAGACCCGGCTGGCTCCAGCGGCCGGGGACGCCAGCGACGGAGGCCACCCTGCAAACTGCCAACCAGGCGGTCAGTGGCGCGCAGGGCTGGGAAAGGCGGTGCCCTGCGCCCGAGAGGACAAAGCTCCTGCTCTGTCTGGAGAGCCCGGAGCAGTGGCCCAGGCCGCCTCCAAGGCGAGTCTGAGGAAAACACACTCAGTGGCTAGAGGGGGAGGTGGGAGGAACCAGACGCTTCCATCCCTCCTTCAGGGGTCGCTGACCTCTCTGGCCACTAGTTTCCATGTGACTGGACTTGGAGAGGTCACACGTCCCTCCCAGAAGCACTGCTGCTTTCTGAGGGTTTGACGTGATGCTATTTCCGTGGAGCAGCATTGTGGCTGCAAATCGGCCAGGTTTCATTCGGGGACGTGGCAGGACATTTCAGAGCGATCTTCAGAACACCTTTGTGATGGCCCCTTGCCCTGGAGGTCTCACACCCCACATCCTTGAACTGCGGTTCCCGTGACCCACCGTGGCCCAGCTAGAATTTAGGCCTCAGTCCCCTTGGCCAGATCCGAGGAAATAATGAAACCGGTGGACTCTGTACTGTGCGTAAGTTTTTGAACTCTGGCCTTGGCGGTCCTTAGGTGCGGCCCAACCCAAAGGGGCCACGACCAGTGCCCTTTTCAAGACCGATTTTAAAGTCGTCATCTTCTCTAGCAGACGTCGATCCTCTGTCTCTGGTGGGCCTTGGACAAAAAAGTTTGGGTAAGGCTAAACGGGGCTCTGATTTTGTAGGCGTGGCGTTTCTTATGCAAGCGTACAGGTCTGCCTTTCAAAATGAAAAATAACAATAATAGTTAAAGTTTCTCTAGGCTTCTCGGGTCCAGACCACTCTTGCAAAACCACCTCTGGGTGAGCTTTAAGTGTCAGCAAATCAGAAACATGTGGATTTCATTTCCTTTGAAATACACCAGGGGGAACTAGGAGGCAGCAGGGCTTGGCAGCCAGCTTCTCAGGGTTTGCCAAACCCCAAATATCTCACACTCCGTGAGGGCCATCATGCTGCCCCCCTACCCCCGCCCCCCGCAGCCTCATCTGGCCAGTTCAGCCACTGAATTTCTTGCTGTGCCATCTAGGTTGTCTCTGACCATTAGGCTGGTCTCTCGGTCCGTTCTAGCTGCCAGACGGACACTGTTAACACCACCCACACGCTTAACAGGACTTTGGAAGAGGGACCGATACTGCAGTGAGGTGTCAGGTTGGCCCCAGGCTTATCTGGATGGACAGGCCATCTTTGCAGCCATTATTCTGCTCTTTAAAACCCAAACCAACTGCGAGAGAGGTTTTCCAACTCCATTTCTAGACGGGAAAGTATTTTGCTTTTATGGTGGATGATGGTATCAGGTCCCAGGGTATTAGGGTTCATGATCATCTGACACTCACGCGTATAATGTGAAACATGTCCATAGCCTGCAAAGACCACAGCCACCCCCACCGTTAGGTTCCAAAGTAAACACGGACCCACAAACCTCCTGGGAAAATAAAGGAGCAATTTCGTTAAAGGAGAGAAGCCACAGTCCGTAGCTCTGATATGTCCCCGAAACCCCTGATCCTGATCTGCTAATTTCAGAGTAAGTTTGTGCCAACAACAACGGACCCTGTCATTCTTTTTTTTTTCCTTGATGGTAAAGGCTTCTCTTTTTCTTCCTATATTTTTAATGTCCAACAGCCTCTTTTGTCTAAAGTAGTAATGCACATTAAATGCAAAGGGCAAATTGAACCTAAAAAAGTAGTTTTTGCGTCCAAAAGAGCCACCGCTTTCGCGCGTGCTGTGTGCACGTACGTACACATGCGGACTCTTCTTGTTATCCTCCTAACAAAGAGCAATGGACACAGCCCCAGAGAGACAGAGTAACCTACAAATCACACAACTACCAAGTAGCAGCTGGACTTGACCTTGGACTTCCAGGCTCCAGAAATGGTGTTCTTTTCAGTACTTTTACTCCCTGGCTATGATTCACTTTATGTGTCAACTTGACGGGCCAAAGGGGTGCCCAGATATTTGGTTAAACAGTATTCTGGGTGTTTCTGTGAGGGTGTTTTTGGATGAGATTAACATTTAAATCGGTAGCCCGAGTACAGCGGACTGCCCTCCTTAGTGAGGGTGGGCCTTGTCTAATCAGTGGAAGGATAAGAGTACAAAAAGGCTGACTCTCCCCTGAGTAGGAGATCATTCCTTCTGTCTGTCTGGTGATTGTGCTGGGACATTGGCTTTGTCGTGCTTTTGGACTCGAACTGAAATATCAGTTCTTTTTGGTCTCGAGCCTTCGGGCTGGATCCTCACCACTGGCCTTCTTGGTTCTCAGGCCTCCAGACCAGGACTGACGTGGCTCTCAGCTGGCCAGCGCACTCGGCAGCCCTTCGGACCGTTGGCTTCCATAATCGCCTGAGCCAGTTCCTTACAATAAGTCTCTTAACTCTCTCTCTTTCTCTCTCTCTGTCTCTATCTCTCCACCTCTGTCTCTGTCTCTATCCTATTGGTTCTATTTCTCTGCAGAACCTTAAAACACCCTTTTCTAATTTGATCTACCAGGCAGTTCTGGGAGTTAGCCGGGTTGGGTACTATCATTGCTATTTGCTAGATGAGAGAAGACAAGACCTGGAAGATGAACACGAGTGTGCACACGTGCGTGCACGCACACACACACACATCTGCATGTGTACATGCACAGACATGTACACACCACACTTCAGGACTAAGATCAGACCCAGGTCGCCTGTTCCTCATTCAGGGTTTCTTCCCCGCGGCGTCCACAGAGCAGCCGTGATGGCGATGCTAGGTAACTCTGAAGAGTCATTTATCCCCAGACCTGGAATAGTGAGTCCTCCTTTCTGGAGGAAAATCTGCCTCTGAGCATCGGCCTTATAGAGGAGCCACTGCTATTCGTTTGTTCTTCAAATTTCACGTTGTAAGTTCTCGCTGCAGAAAACAATGCTGCCAGGAAGGAATGAAACTTCACAACTTCCCATGTGGAGACAGTGAACACAGGGAAGGATCTTTGAGAGTAAAATTACCCTTCGAACAACTATGCGCTAAGCAGGACGAGGATCTCTGGCTAGTAGAATTTCTGAGTAAGTGAGGGCAAAAACCTCACCATCTTTGTTAGCTGCTGTAAACGCCAAGACCATCCAATGTGTCGAGAGTGTTGGCCCTTAACCAGTACTCAGACCGTTTCTTTGTCTTCCAAAGCCATCCCAGCCTCAGTATCACGAAGAAATCGCATCTCCCTCGCCCGCTCTTATCTTGACAACGTCCACTCTGGCGGTCCCGGGCAGCAGCTGGGATGTCAGACATTGAGGATGTGTCGCGACAGTTCGTTGACAGCCAAGGGAAGATGGATGAAGCAACGCGTATGCACCTTCCACGGCGCTTATCAGCGGTCAGGATTCCAGGCGGAGGCGGCGGTGGCTCCCTTCTGCTGTTTGTAAGTAGCAGGTGGGAACCGTATTCTGGGCTTCAGCAGCCACGAGATCCCTGCATAGGAGAAGGGTGTCTAAGAAGGCAGCACTGGGACTGACATAGTAGAGTAGGGGCGGCAGGGGACCTGGTTCTTGCAGGCAGAGGGCTTTGGTTTTAATTAATGACATCTCGCAGGTTGACAGCAAATATAGGACACTCCCCTTATCTGTGGTTTTGGTTTCTGCTGTGTCACTTACCCGCTGTCAATCTCAGCCCGAAAATATTAAATGGAAAATTCCAGAAATGAACAATTCATAAAGTTGAAATTGCACGCCGTTCTGAGTGGCATGATGAGGACTCGCACATCCGGCTTCGACCTGCTGGGAGCACGAATAGTCTGCTTGTCTCCGCACTGGAGACGCTCCCCGCCCGTGGGCCACTTATTAACCGTCTCGGTTAGCAGATCGACTGTCTGTCGTGGCATCTCAACGCTCGTGTTCAGTGACCCTGTTGTACTTACTGGCCGGAAAGAGCAAGATCAGTGATGCTAGCGATTCATATGCCAAAGAGACGCTGTCTAGTGCTTCCTTGAAATGAAAAGATCTGTTTGTACATATAGGAAAAGAACGTATATACAGAGTTAGGTGCTCTCTGCGTTTGTTTCAGGCATCCACTGGGGGTCTTGGAACGTACCCCGTGTGGATAAGGGGAGGCTGCTCTGCAGGGATGGGATCCTTGCACTGGGTAAGTGGATGGCATTCGCTCTGGGCCAAGGGGACAGAAAAAAAGTTCTCATCCCTCCACCAAAACCCTTCTCTGTCTCTCCTGAATCCCTAATCCTAGAACAATATCATTTTCAAAAGGTCCAGTTTGGGCTTCACACTGTGAGCTAGTTGCTGTGAGGAGCAGAGAAGAAAGACATTTTCCATTTTATAAATGAGCCTCAACTCACTGTTTTGCCTGAAGTCAAAAGCTCCTGACTTCTGGGGCTTCTCTGTGACGGATAATGGGCCATTTTTCCCTCTTCCATTCGAGTAAGTTCTTGCAAGCGGAGTTGAACAAGAAATGCTATTTCTCATGGAAATGGTTTAATTGCAATTATATCTGCATGCAGGCTGGTTTTCAGAGTGGCTCAAACGTGCTGGTCAGCTACTCTGAATTGAGGAGGAAAATGGAAGTGGTCGAAGCATTTGCTTGAGGGAGGAAGCTGAAGAGATCTATTCTTTCCCATTGACCTTGGAGATAGATATCAAGTGATGCTGCTGTTCAGGCCTGATTATTTTGCCCAGGAGCAGGCAGGGCTCTTGCCCCGTGTTCTGTAGCTGGGACCCTCTCCCACAGGGGGCCTCAGTGTCAGACGCCATTTCTCAAGGTCCCAAGGCCAGGTGCGTTTGGTGGGTCCTGGCACTGCCTGGTCACATTCCATCTTGGTGTGATTGTCCTTGCAAGCCAGCCAGCCCCGGTGGTGTTGGGAATGACACCAAATACCATGTATCTGACTGGATGAAACTGGTGGCTTTCTACCTGCTTCCCTTCTGGGATATTTTCAGTTGGTAAAGGGGTCCGATTGCACATTAGATTGACCTAAGTAGCCTTTAAAAATATTGATTCAAATTGCGATCTAAGAAAAAAAAAAATCTGCAGATGTCTTGCCCTACCCCAGATCAATGAAATAGAATCACCTGGGTATTGGGCCTCGCATTGGCATTTAAAACATCATCTTAGGTGGATGCTTCTAAGGCGTGGCCATGGCTAAGCACTCCTGAATGAGAGAAATGAAAGCTATCTCTTAGCCGTGTTTACTGGGATTGCTGGGGCTCCTTTCTCTCTCTCTCCTCTCTCTCTCTCTCTCTCTTCTCTCTCTCTCTCTCTCTCTCTCCCCCCCACCCTCCCTTCCCTCCCCTTTCACACCTCTCCAGGTGATGCTGTGACATTGTGTTCATGCCCCAGGGGAGGAGGTTTCCATGTTTAGGGCCTTGTTGTTTAGGGAAACAGGGAATGCTGGCGAAGCCCACCTGGCAGGTGGACCACACACACACACACACACACACACACCACCACGCGACACACAACACACACTCTATCTCTCTCTCTCAACTCTTGCCCCAGGCTGACATGTGCTCACACTGGTCACCTGACTGGGCACGCAGTGTACCCAGTAACCTCGGGGCTGCAGTCTCCTGAGCTCAACGTGTAGTCTGTGGGATTTCTTCACCCATATTGTGGTTCCCCATTGATGAAAAAAGGTACTAAGTTTTACATCAGTGGTGTTAAAAACTCTTTCATCTCTCATGACCCTTTCTAAGGGACTTTCTAAGTCCTATAAATGCCATACCTGCTCATTGTAAGCCATGCACAGTCCAATTATGACAAAAAGGTTTATAAGAGACACACTCTAATTTATTTATTTGTTTGTTTATTTATTTGAGGCGAGGCAACCTTTGGTTGGCCTCACAGATTGCAAGGACTGTGTCAGCTTACAATCCCTTGTTTTTTTTATTTTTTGCACCTACAGCACCTGGTCTTCCTAGGTGGTCTCCCATCCAAGTACTAGCCAGGCCCAACCCTGCTTAGCTTCCGAGATCAGACAGGATCAGGCTTGTTCAGGACTTGGGCTTATTCAGGACGGCTGTAGACAAGAGATACGCCTTAAATGTAAGGACACAGATAAGCTACAAGCAAAAGGGTGAGAGAAGTTGTACTGTGCAAACTCAGCCTAGAACACGGGTGTGGCTATCTTAAGGTCAGAAAAAGCAGGCTGCAAGGCAAGGAATATAAGCGGAGGTCATGCCCCCAAACGCTCAGTCCCATCCCCCCTCTCCCGACCCCGACTGTCTTGGCACTGGGTCTTGCAGACTCTGTGATTCAGCTGCATTCCCAGGAAAAGGAATCTGGGTAGGGGTGCGTTGGGGTCCACCCCCCTGGGAACTCTTCAGACCTCAACCAAACTCAAATTAGTGTCTTTTAACAACTGATCCTATCACACCTCCCTGCCGCTCCCCGCAGGCACCCACAAGCGGCTCTCGGTTCTGCCCTGGGCTGTCCCAGGCTCTGGGTCTCCATTTGGACAATAGCTGCCGAGGCTCCGGACTTTCTTCTCTCTCCTCCACCCGACTTTAACTTGTTTAAGGCAGTCCTCGTGTTTTGCAGGAGCAAATCCTGTGTTGAATTGTGCAGAAATTGTTCCTCCCTCTGCAGCAGCGTGTCGGTAGTGACTGGGCTTCGGGACCAAACCCACACTTGGGATTTGGTCCCCCACTTGGGGATGTTTGCTCGCCTGACCCTCCTCTGCGTTGTGGCTGGTCCTCTTCAGGCCCGACTGCACATTCGACCTGAAGTTCTCACTCTGCTCCAGACATAGTCTGTCGTATAACGGAATTGCACAGGGGGGGACGCCTTGCTGCTCACTGTGAGGTCTGTGGACCAGCAGCACCCCGTCATCCTGGAGCTTCTCAGAAATGCAGATTTGCAGCTGACCCCAGACTCGTGACATCAGAACCTGCATTTAATAAGGTCCCAGGTTATTTATGCACACACTAAAATTTAAAAAGCACTGCTCTAGAGCATTCTGTCACACTGGTGTGAATTGAAATAAGACTAGTCCATATTTTAAGGAAAAAAAGTCATAAAAAATGTTCTTATTAAAGTAGTGAAAGTTAAACATAAAAAGAGATGATAGCCACATTTTGGTTAAAGAGGCACTTTTTTTATTAGGCACTGCTGGTGGGAGTGTAAATTAGTACCATGTCGCTAAAGGGTAACTTGTTTGAGAAGTCTTAGAACCGTCTATGTTTCTTTAAAGGAACAATTTTTGCTATGGCTGAATCTTAAGGAAAAAATTTAGGTCAGGATGTAGTTTCAATGATAAAAAGGATTTTCAGATAATGGTTTAGTCATTTTTCTCATCTTCTTCCTTACTAACAGAACCTCAGTTTCAAGGGTTGGGGTGGGGAATAACGTGCTTAATAAACGTTTTCTGGACTCTCTGCCAGGAGGGGTGGACAGTGACGTGTAAGCAGAAGTCATGGGGAGGCATGACTTTGTGAGAGGAATCAACTCAGTTACCAGCACCCTTCTGACCTATGACCTCTGCCTCCTCTCCTCCTTTATCCTGCTTGGAACTCTGATGGGACATTGGAGACCACTGCCCACTAACCCAACGTCAGCACTGCCTCCTTCCAGACCTTGCATTTTCTGAAAAATAAAATAAAATCCCAATTTAAGTCACGGTGTCTCAGGAGTGCGATATTTACATCCGAGCATGACTCCTAACTTATATGCAAACTAAATGTCCCGAAGCAGAGGGTCAACTAATAAATGATCATTTAGCCACGTAACAAAATGCCATATGGCATAAAATCATGTAGGCCTGTGGTTTCAATCGTTTCTAGAAACGGACACCTCCCCTTATTAATAGTTTTGTGTGGACTCCTCATGTCGCAGGACAGGACAGATTTCCCCAAGCTGGGGTCGGGCTGGGGAAGTGGGTGGTTAGCGGGATGGGGAAGAGCTCCAGCCTGTCCTGAGTGAGACAGTTCTCAGCTGAGCACAAGGAAGAATTCCAACGCACTCGAGTGAGAGTCGAGTGAGAGTCGAAAGGAAAGTTTATTAGAGAAGCGGTAATGCTGAGCAGACAGAGTGGTCTCTCAGGCAAAGAGTGAGGAGAGACTCAGAGAGACTGAGGCAGTGACAGTGAGGAGGACAGAAAAAAGGCACCGAGAGGGATCCCTCGCGTTTGGGGAATTCAGTTTATGCATCATGCTTTAGTTCCTGTGAATTACGGTTTAAAGACTTTGTTTACCCATTTGCCTTTGAGGGCCAGGGCATACGGTGTTGAAAGGATAGGAGCCTGTAGAGAGAAGGGTAGGAAAATGTAGCGTGAAAGGCCTGCTGGCAGCTCCCAGCCTTTGATCCACAGGTTCCCCATGGCGTGAGCCACAGGGAGTGAACGATTCTATTTTGTGTAGCGCGCCACTTGAAGACTCTGTTTTCCTGTTTTGCCTTCACGGCGTGGGGAAATGGGTCGTTAGCATCCCCGCAGACATCTCCCTTTGTTCTACAGGTTTCCTTCCTGGCCTGGCTGCAGGGCTGATCAGCACATCGCAGTCTCTGAGTGTGGCTTGACTTACCTTTTTAGTTCTCCTCCTTCTCCCTACATTCCTAGTACATAGGACGGTTAAAAGTAAATTGGGCAAACTCAAGGTGGGAACTCAACCTTCTACCTGCAAAATCCGCTCTCCCCTCCGTGGGGGTCCTGAAACACCTCTAGTATTTGGTAAAACAATAGAACACAGTTTGAAAGCCATCATTGTTATCTCTGTATCTACGTGAAAAAAAATCATTAGGAGATCTTGTGAAGTAAAAAAACAGTTAACCAATTATGGTACGATCCACTTGTATATTGAAAAAATATAGAAACACTAATTTTCCCAGGCTTCACCAGTTTTGCAAAAAATGAAGTCACTGTTCATGGGAAATGCTCAAATCCCCCAGGCTGGTGGCCCTCATTCGTGAAGCTGTAGCACCTTCCTCCTCAGCCTCCCCCAGTTATCTCCGAGGGAACTCAGGAGTGTTTCCCACCTGTCAGGACCACCACGCCTCAGATGCTCTCTCTGGCCTTTGGTTTCTGTCACCTGCAGAGGTGCTGAGGACAGTCCCAGACCCTGTTCCTGCTGCTGGTCCCTTGGAGAAATGGGTCGGCCCCAGATGCCCCACCTCGTGTCCCCTGGTTGCCAAACCTGCCATCGTCCTTTGCTGGACGGGGTCATGCTGCCGTCTGCAGAGGAGGAGGA
Organism: Eonycteris spelaea; assembly: GCA_003508835.1. Lineage (NCBI taxonomy): Eukaryota > Metazoa > Chordata > Mammalia > Chiroptera > Pteropodidae > Eonycteris > Eonycteris spelaea. Next base: position 14,709,835 of record PUFA01000025.1, read on the forward strand.
AGAGGAACCAGGGCCATTGCAGGGGGCTGAACTGCGGCCCAGCGGCAGGCTGGGGACCAGAGGTCATGCCAGCAGTCACACTGCCCTGGTTTCTACAGTCCGGCCTGACTCCATGCCTCTCCCAGGTATCCAACGCCAAGGCTGTCTTCACCCCAAAATGAGCTCATGGGGATCCTCCGTGTCATCGCTCTCAGCCACGCCCCCACGTGTGTGTGTGCGCACGCACGCACATGTGCACGTGCATGTGAGTATTCTTAAAGCAAACTGGAATTAAAAAATTAAATAGTAGTCGTAATTCCTGAATTGCAAATTGGGGTGCTTAAAAGGTTTTTTTCCCTCACTTCATTGTGTTTTTTAAACTTTCTACAATATGCGTGAAGTGCTTGTATTAAAAAAATTAAGACGCACCTGAAATCAGAATTCTAAGCCCTGAATACACGGCACTTAATTGCTTAGAACAGTGACAACTGTGAGTTTCCTGCCATCCGAGGCAAAGTATTTCACCTGTGGCATTTGTGGGAGGGGAGCAGGGAGTGGACAGTGTATGGGGGACATAGTCCACAGGCATCAAATAATTGTGTGGAACTGTGGTTTCGAATTATTGCTAGGAGGAGACACTGCCCCTTATATAATATTCGGTCTTTCGCAGAGCCCCAGTATCTGTATTACAGCAGTGTGCGTGTCTCTATCTATCTTTGTTCCGCCATCTTTATTGAGATATAATTGACATGAAATGTGTAAATCTGAGGTGCACAACGGTGTGAATTAGACACGCTTGTTACCTCCACCTCTACCGGTGTCTCTGAAAGACAGAAGACAGTCTGCAGACAATGCATGCCAACAAGGTCCTGTCCTCTGCGGCTTGCTGACCTCTTGTCTCTGAAGTCACGTCGCTGGGCTCCCTGCCCTGCGACTGGTGGGAACTGAGTCTTGGGGACCCAGGCTGGCTATATAGGGAGCTGTATCTTAGGCCAGCGATTCATTTGGTGCCCCTCTGGGCTTTGCACTGGCTGTCGCTGGTGAGTGGCCGGGGTCTCCAGTTGCAGTGAGGGGTAGGAGGGTGAGGATGATGGTTGATATTACAGAAGCCGAGTCAGGGTCACCGCAGAAAATTGGAAACTGTCCTAATTCCCATTCTGCACCATGCAGCCCTCCCTTTTGCTGCAAAGGGCTGTTGGCTTCAGGGTGATTTGCAGAAAGATGGATTGTCGTGACGGGACTTTCAGCCCAGGTGGGAACAAGAAGAGGGGTCCAGGGACGCCTGCGTGATGAGTCTCCACTGAGTTTAGTTCAGTACTGGTTTTCCTCTGAGGGAGCCCGCATGGCAGGGCGGATTCTGCTTCGAGAGCTGGGTTTTTTGAGTGCCCTGTGGTAGGGGACAAAATTTCAGTCCCTCTTCCACTGTTACAATAAAGGAACGCTCCTCTGTGCCCTGTAGAGACTCCTGAATCTCTGTGTCATTCCCCACTCCTAGTATCTGACAGCTCCTCCTTGCTTTCATTTCAGAATATCCCCTTTTGCCAGGTTGACTTCTCTCTCCTTCTTGTCATAGTCCTCTGTCCCCAGTTTCCCCTCCCCCTCTCCCCTGCAGTGCCGTACATTGTTTAAAGCATCTTGAAAAGCTGGCCCCCAAGAGCCGCCTTTTGTCTTAAACACTGTCTTCCTCACCCCACCGGCCCCCAACAGAGCACGCTGTTTCTTATTCATCGTCTGTCTTTTCCTTAATCATGCCAGCTAACATCTGTGGAGAATACACTCTATTTCCAGCATATGCATTTAATGAGTTTCATTCTGACGGCAGCCCTATGCTGTAGGTGCTTCAATAAACCCATTGTGTAGATGAGAAAACTGACTCTCAGCAGGAGCCTCAGCCTGAGGCCCCACGTGTGGAAGGTGCTGGAGCTGGTGACACAGGCTGCCTGGCTCCCAGTCTGAGCCGTGAATCACTGGTTCTGTGGTTGTTTCCTCTGAGAAGCCTGCAGCAAAATTTTAAAATATTCCAATTCTACCATTCAGTGTTTTTGGTGGTTTTCATGGTCCCTCCAGGCAGTGGCTCTGGGGCTTAGATCAATGCCTGGAACGACCCCCCCCCCACCCCACCCTACCCCCCCTCCACACACACTTCTCATGGAGCCACACGGCCCAGGGAATAAGGTAGAAGGAATCAAAGACTAGAGTGTTGCTCAAACATGTCTACAGAGATGTCACATTTAATTCTTAGTTAGGTATTTTTATTATTAGCTCCATTAAATTTTTTTATTGAGGTGAAATTCATATAATATGAAATTAAGTATTTGAGAGCAAACATTTCACTGGCATTTAGTACGGTGTTGTGCAACCACCACCACTAGCTAGTTCCAAGTTATTTTCATCGCTCCCCGAAGAAAACCCGTACTCATTAAGTAGTTATTCCCCATCCCTCCGTTGCCCGGCCCCTGGCAACCATCAACTGCTTTCTGTCTCTGTGGATTGACTGCTCTGGATCTGGCATATAAATGGGATCATTACCATTTGTGTCCTTGTGGACCTGGCCACTTTCACTTAGCGTAATGGTTTCAAGCCTCATCCAAGTTGTAGCACATGTCAGTACTTCATTCCTTTTTACGGCAGAGTAATATTCCACTGTATGGCTATGCCACGGTTTATTGAGCTGTTCATCCGTTGATGGACAGTCGGGTTGCTTCTACCTTTTAGCTATTGTGCATAATGCTGCTATAAAGTTCTTTGCACAAGTACTGTATTGAATACCTGTTTTCAACTCTTTCTGGCGTATACCTGGGAGTGAGATATCTGGGTCATATGATAATTTTCTGTTTAACTATTTGTGGACCCGAGTAGCATCATTTTAAAAGCAAGGAATCTGAGCCCCCAAGAAAGTGTGAGTTGTCCAAGGTCACATGACTAGTGAAAGACAGAGCCAGCACTAGGACCCAGGAGCCGATCTGTGGTCATTCGATGGACCCTGACCTCCTGGAACAGCCTTCATTCACTCACCAAAGACCCAATGAGGCCAGATTTTACCCGACTCAGAAAGGAGCGTCCCAAGGCCAGGCACTCTGGGGGAGAACACAAGGGAAGTATTTAAATCATAAAATGAGGAGCTGCCACATAAATTCCATTAGGCGGGGGATGCATTCGAGCAGCGATGTCCTCTCCAGCCTGGTGCGGTTCACTCGCCGTCAGTGTGGGGAGTTCATGACCATCCTCTACTAGACATAGAAGGTCCACTCTCCTTATTTCTAATTGTCCTGCACTGCCGCATTTCTTGACTGACGCGGGGGCGGGGGCAAAACTCGATTTGGTTCTGACATTCCGATTGGATTGGGGAGCCTGCGAAAAGCAATCTGTCGATGGCATTGCATGCTCAAAGGGTTAAATGCTAGGGCCAGGAAGAGCGGTGGCCCCCTCCATCTCCCAGGGAAAGGGAGGGCGAGGGGGCGAGAGATGGGAGGGACCAGGGCTTCAGCATTGGGACAATTATTTTCCAGTGGTTTTTTTTGGAAATTCTTACTCTTTACAGGCAAATTCGAATGTCTACCCTCGACTTTTCCCGGCTCACTGGCGCATTTTCTGTATAGAAAGGTGACAGATAGACAAAGGCGACATTGCCAGCTGCGTTCCACCGGCCCCCACCCTCCCGGACTCCCTTCCCTGGCCCCGCCGACCTGATTAATCAGAACCCTGCCAAGCCCACTGAGGAGGGCTCCCTGGCTAAGCTAATCGCCGTCCCCGCACTCAGGGACAAACACCCCCGCTCGGCCAATGAGGCGCAGCGGCGCGAGCCCGGCTGGCCTGGCCGGTGGAAAATTCCACGCGCCCGCGGCCTCTGGCGGCGCCGCGCGCTCCGCATTCCGCAGCCGCCGGCGGCCGAGCGGGGTCGCTAGCGGAGCCCACCGCGCCGGGCCTCTGGGGGCTCCTCCACCAGTCGCCCTGCGAGAAGCTGTTTGTCCTCGGGTTCTCCCCACCTCTCAGCGAGGAGAGCTTTCAGCAAATCCAAGAAAAGCGGTCGATGCCTGCATTATTGGCGGGGGGTGTCGGGTGGGGTGGGGTGGGGGGCTCCTATGGTGGCATCTCCGTCCCTTGTGACTTTATTGTCTGTGTTATAAAGCACCCCAGACTCGCCCCGCCCACCCACGCTACCAGTGCTGTCTGGGATTGTCCCCCGGGTTCCTCGGCCCGGCTTTGTAACCCAGTTCGTGTCGGAGAGAACGAATGAACGGGGCACCTTCCCAAGACCCATCCACCTCGGAGCTACGGTGCCCTTTCGGAGTGGCCGGTGGGTCCCACAGAGCGAAGGGTTGGCAGTTAGCAGAGGCGTCCGCATCGCGGAGGTGCAGAGGGAGACCCAGACCAGCCACCAAACCTAACGCAGTAGGATCAGCGCCTGGGTCCAGAGGTGCACAGAAAATGCCAGGGCCACAGAGCAGGGGCCGCGTGCTCCGCGCGCCGCGCCGGGGAGGCGGGGAAGCAGCTCCGAGATGGAAGCCGAGGAGCTGGCCAGACCTGGGGGTGGGGGTCGGGGTGGAAGCGGGAACCTGCGTTCCAGCCGCCAGCGAGGCTGCGGGGCAGGCACTGCGTTTCCACGAAGCCGGGCGGTTACCAGATCCCTATCTTCCTGGAGGCCACGTGGATTATTGCAACAAACCCCATGATTTCAGGGGATCCAGGCCTGTGTCTGCGCCTCGGAATGTGAAAGAAGCTAGTGAACAGCCCCCAAATGAGAGTACAACCCTGCCCAGAGTGCTTCTGCCAAAAGACAATCACAAGGGCTTCTCCTGGGATTGGGAGCGGGAGCGGGGGACAGCGGGCCCTGAGCTGCCTGGAGGGGGAGGGGAAAGAGAAGGGAAGGGAAAAATACAGACTTTTCTTTTCAAAGGAGGTAGGAGGCTTCAGGAAGAACCCAGGGGACTGAAAAGGGAGGAAGGGGCCACCCTGGTCCAAAAGCCTGAGCTAAGCAAACCAAACTGGCTTTAGGGAGCCAGGAAACCCCGGGGGCCTCAATTCTGCTGGTGACCAGCCGAAGGTCCTGGAAAATCTCCTAAATTCTGAGTCTTAGGAAAATCTCCTAACTTTTCTTGGTCTTAGTTTTTCACTTCTGTAAAATCACGATAACAGCACTTCCTGAGACTAACATGGTATGAAATTGTCTGTGAAACTGTGAAGAAATACATGGACGTATTTTTACCCACATGCACAAACCATACATCATCTACGCCTTTTTCGTTGACAAAAGAGCCTTCGACAGAGAGCCACGGCAGATTCATCGATCAATACATATATTAATGCGGTTGATAAATATCACTGCGTACCTACTATGCGCCAGGCGTGTTTGATGCCTGGGGATACAGCCCTGAACCAAACACAGCCCCTGCCCTGGGGGAGCTTCCATTGTTGAGGTACAGGCGAGAAACAAAATAAATCAGAAAACGATCTGAGTATTTTAGGTGGTGATGAGTGGTAGAGAAAAGGCAGAGAAAACTAAAGCCAGAAAGGCGGGAGGAGTGCAGAGGGGAGGGGAGGCCTCCGGGAGAAGGGGGACTTTGAGCAGAAACCGGACATGGGGGTGGGCCCCACGGATTTCTAGGTATGGAGGGCACCACCAGAGCACGATGGGCCTGAGGTGGGACTGTGGCCCTCCCCATTGGGGGAACAGACAGCATCCCTGGCAGGGAGAGAATGATGGGGGCTGGGAGGGTGGAGATGGGGCAGGGGGCAGGCCGGGCTGGCAGGGCCTCGAAGGTGGCGGTGACGGCCATCATGGCACAGCACTGCTGAGGATCCACTGTGGGTCTTAACTCCATTTCTAGCTGGGACACAGGCCAGCGATCAGCAAGCATTTGCTGAAAGCCTTGCTGTGCGTTCGAGCGTGTGGGGGGAGCTCTGGACAACACCGGACACGGAACACAGAGTGCTTCCGGGGGCCACGGTGTTGTCTGGAATCAAATTTACTGCAATTAGTGACCAGTACGAGACAGTCTCTGACGCTTGCTCAAGTGGGCCTAGCGGTCCTGCGGCAGGAGGAGACTGGGAGTTTGGGGAACTCGAGGGCCACCTCGGGTCTGTGCTTGATCTTAGCAGGTGCCCAGTGAGCTTTCGTGACTGAGGGAGTGCCTGAAGTGGGCAAGCAGAGTGTTGTGGCTAATTAGGTCTCCTCCTCTGGGCCGAGGGGGCCTGCAGCCCCTGGCAACCACTGACAGGGGACCGGTGTTGCCAGCCCATAGTCGGGGCTGCTGTGGGCATCCTCCGGCTGCATGGTGATAAAAGGTCTCGTGTAGAAGTCACTGACCATGCTGCTCACTAGATGAAAGGTTTCCCCGGGGGAAATTACAAAATGGAATCAGGTGTCCAGGCCTCTGCCTCGTGTCTTTACTAGGTCAGTCCAGTGTCCTGGAGCCTGGACCGGGGGTCAGCGACATTCTGCTGACAGGCCATTTTCTTTTCAGGTCTCTGACCTTCCTTTCTTTTATATTCCTTTCTGAGTCTTCTTGCCAGGCAAAGAGGGTGCTCAGGGATAGAGAAATTTGATGAAGTCAGTTCAGAAAACCCCACAATGCCTTGCTACTTGGAGCCTTGTGCAGAACTGGCTAGCTGGCCCCAAGAAGTGATGGCCCCTCAGAGGCTTTCCAGGAGCCTGCCTCCTCGCCTGGGGGCCAGGGGCTCCCTTCTGAAATCACAGGACTCACCACTGCAGACCCTCCCCTACTCTGGGCTTCCCCCTCTAGAATCACCCTTGACCTCCCCGGACAGGCCCAAACAATCCTATAACCTTCAGGGACTCAGCTATGCCCACCCCGGGCTCTGAAACCAAGGCAACAACATGTGTTCATTCCTCAGCTCAGAGGAAGCCAGGCTACCCTGGGGGCAAGCGAGGGAGAGCGAGTAGGGGCATTATCCTATACCTCCTGCTCATAGCTAAACTTTTTATTTATTTAATGTTTTAAATAAGTTAGTATATCCTATGGTCGAGGAAACCCACAATTATAAAACATTACACTGGAGAGCATCCTTCCTCATCTGCTCAGTTTTTATCCCTCACCCCTGAAAGGTAGCCACTGTTACTAATTTGTTGCTTATCTTTCTAGCGATTTTTTCCTTTTCTTTTTTTTTTTTGGCAGATTCAAGCAAATCGAATATATCTATTTGCCACACTCCCAACTCCTTTTCTCCTTGCTTGTTCGTACACGACACACCAGTCTGTCCCTTCGGGTTTTCAGTTAATGGTGTGTTTAAGAGACCTTTCCATCATGGTACATAAAGCATGTCATCGTTCTTCTTTACTGACGCTCACTATGCAAAATGTGCCCTAACAATCCCCTCTGTAGGTGGACATTTACGTTGTTTGCAATCTTTTGCTTTCAAACAATGTTGCCATGGATAACTCTGCAGTTCTTCATGCGGCACATGATTATGTTTATGCAGAAGGTAAATTCCTAGAAGTGAGATCGCCCAGTCGAAGGGGAAATGCATCTCTAATGTGGCCAGATGTTGCTAAAGTCCCCTCTGCAGGGGGTAGGCCAGCTCCTGCGCCCAGGTGGCAAAGTCGGAGAGAGGGCCTGTGTTTCCAAGGCTCACCCAACAGAGTTTGTTTTCAAATTCTTGCCTTTCCTGATACATTTTGAAAAAAAATATCGTGGTTTTAATTCGTGGACTTCTTATTAGGATTGACACTGAGCATATCTTCATATGTTTAAGAACCAAGTGTATTTCCTATAAACTGTCCACATCCATATCCATTCTATTATTGATCTTTCAGTCCTTTGTCTCATCAACTTTCAAGAGTTCTTTATATCTTGGGGAAATGAACCCTTTATTTGTGATATGAGTTACACATATTTCTTATTTTGTCATTTACTTATTGACTTTACTTTTGGGTGTTTAGAAACTTTGGTTTCTGCCATGAAGAAGTGTTTGATTTTCATGTAGTTGAAATGGTCAACCATTTGTTTTGTGGCTTCTTGATTTTGAATCATAGTTACCAACACCTTCCTCCTCTTCTATTTTTGTTTAAGTACTTTTATGCTTTTTCTTCTTATATTTAAATCTTTGATACAGTTGGAATTCTACCAGAGATGGGAAGTCTAATATACATAATGTTATAAACACCATTTATTGAATAGTTCATCTTTTCTCCATGTATTTGAGATGTTACCTTTATCTTAAACAAAATTTTGAGTGTATGTAGATATTTTCAGGATTTTCAATTCTGTGCTGTGTCAGTCTGATAAATTATATTCCATTATTACAATGTTTTAATTATTCAAGATTTTAAGTATATTTATATAATATAGCTATTCCTTCTCTTTTATTTTATCAGAATTGCTTGTTTCTTTTTCCATGAGGAAGTTAGAATCACCTCTTACAGGTAAAATTTTATTTTTGTATTCTTATTGGGATAATATTTATAAATTAACATTTATAAGTTAAGGGAAACTAACATAGGCTAAGTCTTCCTACTCAGGAATACGGTATGTCTTTTAATATATTCAAATCTTTTCCCTTTTTTTGTTCTCTTAGTGTTTAAAAGGTTATGTAGGTCTTGTACATATCATGTTACACTTATTTTTAATTGATTTATCTTTTTATTGTTAGCGAGATATTTTCTTCTATTATAATGCCTGATTTGTTTGTATAAACAAAAGCTATTGATTTCTGAATATTAATTTTATACATCCTACTATTCTATGTTCTCTTGCTGTTTGTAGTAGTTGTCACTCACTTCTCTTGAGATTTTGAAGTATAGAACAAATCACCTGCAAATAGTGATAGTTTTACCTCTCTTTACTGATTTTCTTTTTTTTTTTTTTTACCTCCTACAACACCTGGTCTTTGTAGGTGGTCTCCCATCCAAGTACTAGCCGGGCCCGACTCTGCTTAGCTTCCGAGATCAGGCGAGATCGGGCATGTTCAGGGTGGTATGGCAGGAGACCCTCAATTTTTATACCCTCAATTTTGTTTTTTTAAATTATGTTGGCTAGTACCTCTAGTACAAAATTTAAATAATAGTGTGATTGTGGGCAAACATTTGTCTCATCCTGACTGAAGGGCAGAAGCTTCTAGTATTTCTTGATTAAGTGTGCTTTTGTTTTTGAACTTAAGATATGCATTTTAAAGGTATCTATCTTTTCTAATGTTATTTATTGGCTTTGAAAAACTAAGAATGAATTGTCAAATTCTGTTTGAACCTGATTTTCTCCTTAGAATTAAGTGGATCTCCTATTACCAAATCATTCTTGCATTCCAGGAATAAGCCCCATCTAGTTACGATAAACATTATTATTTTCACCTACTAATGAATTCTGTTGGCTAATATATTTGTTAACATTTGTGTTGATAGTAAAAGTGCACAAAACTTAATTGTACACAAAGTACACAAATCTAAAGTGTAAAGTGGATACATTTATACATGTATATGCATGTATATATGTATTTATATACATATATGTATACACTATTTACATAAGAATCCTCATACAGAAAAGAATAATCAAAAATCTAGTAGATAAGAAGAGTATGTTAGAAAAATACATGATTAATCTCAGAAAGTGGGAAATGAGGAACAAAGGAATAGAAGAAATAGAAAATAAGAGCAACATGGTGATTTCATGTGGCTATTTCAGTAATTACGTGAATGTAAATACAGAACACTCCAATTAAAAGAATAAAGTAGTCAGACTAAACAAAAAGAATTGAGACTCAAGCATACACTGTTTACAGTGAGCACACAGTAAATAGAAGGACACAGTTAGATGAAGGAGAAAGGATTAAAAGAGTTAAACCATGCAATAGTAGCAAAAATAAATTTGGTTAGCTGTGTTAATATCAGAGAAACGACACTTTAAAGCAAGTAATATTACTAGAGAGAAAAGGAGATGTTTTATTATGACAACAGGGTCAATTCAACAAGGAAACCCAAGAACCTGAAATTCGTATACATCTAATAACATCATTTTGAAAAAGAAATTAACAGAATTAAAGGTAGGAATCAATCAATAGTCATATTTGAGAATTAATCAAATATTCCATTTTCCTACTCTATTTTCTCATCTGTTACCCTTTAATTAAACTTTTTTATGTGATTGCCCTAAAGATTTCATTGTGCATTCCTGACTTACCACCTTCAGCCTTAGATGGGTACTTCTGCTTCTTGAATAATATCATCATAACCTTACAACGCTTTAAGTCCATTTACTTCATCCCACACTTTGGGATATTGTATAATTTTACTTCTATGTATGTTATAAAGCTCAGAAGACATTATTATTGTTTGGGCTTCAAACAGAAAACATTGTTTTCCTTTTTCCCACACATTAATCATCCCAGTGCAATTTGTTCCTTCCTGAAATTCTGTGCTTCCATCTGGGAACATTTTCCTTGACTTGAAAAAATGTCCTTTCGTGTTTTGTGTAGTGCTTCTCTTTAAGGGATAAATGAGCTCAGGTTTTTTCTCTTTTCTTTTTTTCCTGAAAAATTTTATTTTGCCTTCACATATGAAGGACATTTTGATGGATATAAAATTCTTATTTGGTAGTTTTTTTTCCCTTGCTTTTGGCATTTTAAATATATCATTCCATTGTCTTGGGGCTTTCACCATTTCTGTTGAAAAAGTCACTGACCAGTTGTACTATTGCTCCATTCAAGGTTGTACACGTTTTCCAGATGCCTTTAAGATTTTCTCTTTGTTTTTGATCTTTAACTGTTTAATTCAGATATGACTTGATACTTTTTTTTTTTAATTTATCTTCCTTGAAGTTCACTGAGTCTCCGGATCACTGAGTTGATGTCTTCTAGCAGTCTTAGACAATTCTTGGCCATTATCTCTTCATATATTGCTTCTGCCATTATTTCTTTTCTTTCTTGACTCCAGTTAAACATCTGTTTAATCTTTGACTGTGTCCCGTATATTACTTATGCTTTATGCTGCTCTTTCCATTCATTTCTCTCTCTGTGCTTTATATTGAATATTTCTATTGATCTATTTTTTGAGTTTAAAAGCCCTGTCTTCGGCTGTATATAGCCTTCTTTCAAAAACAACAAGTTCTTAATTTCAGCAGTTGTATTTGCTGTTGTAGAGTGCCCACTTGATTATCTTCATGGATAATCGTTGATTATCTAATTATTTTCTTTAACACATTTATTATATTTCTTTAGACTCAGAGAGGCTCCAGATGATATTGTCCACCAGTGAGGGCTGCCTTTTACTTCCGTCAGGCAGATGCAGTGAAGAGCTGGGTGCTTCAGTCTATTCAAGGGGCTGAGTTGGTTTGGGCTGAATTCTAGTGCAATAAAACTTGCTCCACCTCTGCTTTGCCCTGAAGTCCTGCCTTTTGGAGGTTTTGAACTGAACAACCATCCGAGCAAGATAAAATTTGGCCAATGTCTTGAAGGCAAGGCTGGTATGTGTTTTGCAGGCCTCACTGTCTGGTGGAACTTTGTTTTCTAGATACCTACAAGACTGCGGGATATTTCACTCTGCCTTTCTAGCCTGGACCACCCCAGAACTTAGCAAAAGTCTTGCAGGGAAAAAGTAGCCCAGTGTTTTGGGCTCTTTTAATTTCCAGACCATGGCACTAACCAGAAGATCTGCTGGTTTCTCTTCCCATGGAGAGTTCCTCTCTTTGAGTCAAGCTGACATTAGCTCACATCCAGCTTATCTAGGATGAACTCTTTCTCTTGAGGAATTTTTTTTATCAACTCTTTGTTTCCTTGGTTCTCCCCTGTCTTAAAACACAATTCTTTCAAATTTATCCAGTTGTTATTGTTGTTACAGAGATGGCATTGATCTTTCTGACCTATTATATTCTTCTACCTGGAAGCCCAAGTATCTTGCTTGCCGACGTTTTATTTAGTTTTTGTTATTGTTTGTTTGTTGCTTCAATATCTACAGATGAAATTAATTTATGAATTTTTTTGTGTGCAGTCCTTGTCAGGTTTTTATTTTATGCTAATTTTATAAAGAACATTTGAAATTTTTTCTCTTAAAAATTCTGTGGCACGTTTAAATACCATTGGAATTACTGCTCTTTAATGGAAAAACACGTTGGTCTGGAGCTTGGTCTGGAGAGGGAGCAGGTGGAAATGTTTCAACAAATTTCTTTGCTCTTCTGTAGGTATCAGTTTACTAGATTTTCTCTCTCTTCTGGAGTCAGTTTTAACAAACTATATTTTCTATTACAGCACTGTTAAATATAAGCCACATATGTAATCAAAAATTATGTAGTGGCCATATTTTAAAATTTAAAAAGAAGCAGGTAAAATTATTTGAAATAATTTATTTAACCAAATATCTAAAATTTTCCCATTATCATTTGTATCAACATGTGCGCAATTAAAAATTATTAATGATGAAATATTCTCTTTTTGTTTTATAAGTCTTCAAAACCCAGTGCACAATTTATACTTACAGCACACCTCAATTTAGATTGGCCACATTTTAAGGCTCAGTTTCTATATGTGGCTGGTAGCTACTATATTGGAGAGCATGGTCCTTTCAAAGCTTTTTGAAAATTTATTTTTATAACATTGGACAAAGTACTTTTATATGATTTGTGTGATTTCCGTGCTTCTTTGGTTGTTTGGATTTATTTAATTTCAAGTTATATATTTGCTCTCTCTTCCTCCTGATTTTCTTAGCCATAAGTTTATATATTCCATTGTTATTTTGTTTTTCAAAGAAACAGCTTTTAAATTTATTCATTAGTTATCCAGTCTTGTTTTATCATCATTATATCTAACTTTATTAATGTATTCCCTCAGCTATCCTTTCCTTCAGTTTACTTGATTTTTTCCAACTTATTTATTATGTGGTTTCCTTCATTGATTTTGATCTTTTCTACTTATTAATAAAAGTCTATCAGGCTGTGCATTTTCACCCAGCATTGCTTTAGCTGTGTTGCTTGGAGTACCACTGGTAGCATCTTCCTTATTACCACTTTCTGTTATTCTGGGATCGTCATTTCTATTTTTTCTTTGACGCAACAGTTGTTTGAAAGAGTGTTTAAAATTTTCCAGCTCGTAAAGGCTTTTTGAGGTTGATTTTTCCATTGTCATTGAAGAATGCTTTCTGTTCTTTTTGTTTTGTAGAAATTTTGAGGTTTGTTCTATGGTCACTTGAAAAGAGGATGTTCTCTTATTTTTCTTATTTATCCTGTAGTTTAATGCTCCTTTAGTCTTGTGAGTTTTTTTTTCTCCCCACTTGCTCTGCAAAGCTTTGAAGATTTATTTTCTCTTTGTCTTGGTATTCTGTAGTTTTGCTGTGATGTATCCAACTATGCATTTATTATAACTGTCCTACTCAGATGCTGGCATACTTCTTTAATTGAGGGTTCTTCTCATCTTACTTCAATGTTGAAGAATTCTTAGTCATCACCTCTTTGAATATTGCTCAGATATTCAAATATTGAATATTTGACTATTCTCTCTTTTCTGTATTGATGTATGTTGGTTTTCCCCATTCAAATATTTGTATTAAACTTCTCGCTCATATTTTCCATCTCTTTATTTTTTGAGGCATGTTGGGTAATTTCCTCTAATCCTCCAGTTCACAAATAATCTCCTCACCTGTGACAACTATCATTTTTTTGGTTCTTTGGCAATATCCGTGTTCTGTTTTCATTCTGTTCTTACAGTTTGTTTCTTCCTTTATTTTTTTAAAACATGTTAAGTATCTCCTATTATTTTTGGTTCTTGATATGCCATTTCCCGCATTTATTGCATCTGTGATGGTCCCTCATGGCCGTTTCCTCATGCTGTTTATTATTTCTCTTTATCTTCAGAGTAGCTCATGTTTTTATGGTAAGCTCCGGTTCCCTTGAGTTCTGGAACTACCTCTACAGAACAGTTTTTTCCCCTTCTACCAACGTCTTTATATTTTTCTTAGTGTTGAACTACTTTTCACATTGATAGTGTGGCCGGAGGCCACTGTACCAGGCAGGTAGTGTGAATTTGTTCTCAATAGCAGTGCTGGCCTGGGTTTCTGATTTCTAGTATTTTTCTTTTTCTCCCCCGAAGACCACTTGATGGCAAGCTTCCTTGTCATTTCTCAGACTAGTGGGTAGAATGTTTCTAATCCTTGTTTCTTATTTCAAGTCTGGAGCAACATTGTGTAAGTCCCTGCCTGATGTTTAGATCAACTCTTATTCTTATTCTACATGCACTGGAGTCTGGTCCAGACTCTTTTTTCCATGGATTATTAAATCTGCAGCTCCCAGCCTATATCTGTTCCCCCCTCCCAAGCCGAACGCCCTGCCCACCCCCGCCTATATCAAGGCTAGCGTTCTCCAAGTTTTTCAGCTTGAGTTTCCATCATCACTTTAATTTTTCTTGCTTTAGAGACTAGGAATACAGTTTTTTCTTATATTTTATCAAGAAATTTTAAGTAGGAATGAGGGATTTACCAATGCAGTGACCAGAACTTTACATATAAGATTTGAGTAGAAAATGATTTTTTAAAAAAAAATAATAAGTAAAAGAAGAGCCCATTTGTGTAGTAAACCTCAAAATTTGCCTGAATTTTTAAAATAGTCTGGACACTGAAGAAACTTTGCTTGAAAGAGGTTTGGCCAATTTCCTTCATCCCCTGAGGTTACATGTTTGTTCTGTTTTGTCATTGGGGTACTTCTGTGGAAAAGTTCGAGAAGCTCTGCCTGAGATGACTTGACTGCTAACGTGGAAGTCACTCTGTGGGCAAGTCCCTGACGTGTGAGCTGATGTCCCAGGCTTGAGAAACTTGCCTGGCTCAGTGGTCCGCATCTATTGTTTTTCCTAGGCCTCAAGAGGTCAGGAGGAGCAGATCCAAAAGCTATTATTACTCATGACAGAAAAGTAAAGTGGAAAGAGAACCCAACCAGACACTCTGTCCCTCCTCTGTTCCGTTAAGTCCACTGGCTGATAGCTTCTCCTGGACTTTTCAGACATGTTATCTGTTCAATGAAGATTTTTTTTTTTCTTTTAACCCAAATGGGGTCATAGCAGACTTGTTCTGCAGATTTTATATTTTTTATTTATCACCACATTTTGGCTCTGTTTTCCTATGAGCACCTGTAGTTTTCCCTCATGTTTTCAGCAGCTCTAGTGGGTTCTGCATATATTAACGACCCCCTTTAATAGACCCCGGGTTTATTATTCCTATATTTTTGCTATTTCCAGCGACACTTTAAGGAGAGTACCGTGCAGACATCTTTTTGTAAGTGTGTGAGCAGATCGATAGGGGAGATGCTGGGCCAAAGCTGTGTGCATTTAAACCTATGGTGGCCAGGGTCGGACTGCCCTCCCACAGCTTACCCGCAGGATAAACTGCCGCCAACAGTGGGAGAGCCATCTAGTGAACGGGACCTTAAGGAACCTCAAATTTGTCTCCTCTGGTTGGCATCCTGAGGGCGTACGGGGATGTTATCATCTGACACCTGTCAAGGACAAAAATCTGGTTATGGCAATCAGGATCGGACTCGATGGCTTTTGAAGAATGTGGTGGCTTACATGGCTTCTAAGATTCCAAATGGAGACCAGGCATGGGTGGGAGGCTGGGAGCAGTGGATGAAAAATACCTATCCACTGAACTCTTCATTAGTTGTATTTATTTTTTTGATAAGTAATATATAGTTTCACTGTAAAAAGAAAAAGTGGAAAATATGAAAACACGCAAAGGAGCGAAAGCCACTCATGTGTGGGTAATTAAATAATGGCAATTATTTAAATAGTTAAATTATTTAATGATAATTTAGTAGCGCTAATTATTTCAACAATTATTTAATATATTGAGTTATTAAATAAAACTGCTTTGTGCAGAGGTAGTTGACACACGAAGCAGTTAATAAAAAGAATTTCCATGCGGAGACAGACTGTGTTTGTGGATAGGGCCCTTTATTTTTGAAAACTAGTTGTTAAATACGTTGACCACCTCTCCTGTTGTATCCTGTGGGTGCAGAAAGTTTGAGAAGAAGGAGACTTTGCCAAGTTAGACCGCGTGACTTGTTGAACAAAGTTTGCGATGACCTTAATGATTCGTAAACTCTGTGGTATCTTAACGTTACCTCCCTGGTGCCTTGTTCCTTTGCATTATTTTTTAGTGGCTGCATATCATGGGATGGATGTGCCACCATCCGTTTGGTAACCCCGACGTCGTTAGGCATTTTGATAATTTTCAACATTTTAGTGTCGAAGGCATGCCGAATATTTTTGAGTGTACGATGCTCTACCTTCTGCCCTTCTTAAATCCTTTCCTCCGGATATGTTTTTTGGTTGTGGGATCACTAGTTCAAAGGTTATGTGCGTTCTTAAGTCTTTGTCTTCTGTTCTGCCGAAGTGACCTCTAGCAAGGTTGCACGACTACACGGTCATTGGTCGTGTGTAATATAGTACTGATGCCACTTCCCCTGCTACCAGGCGGTGCCTCTTCGTCGTTTTATAGGGAAATAAACAACCAAACGAAACCAAAGAAACAACGCATCTCGTTTTAAAACTGTGCTTGTTTATTACCGGTATCCTTTTTACATTTCATATGCTGTAAGTTTTGTATGATTTACGTAGGTGTTCATTTAAAAAAAATTGATCTAGAAGTGTTCATGATAAAAAAAAAAAGGATAGTAAACCTTGGTCATATTTGTTGCAGATAATCTTTCCTGTGTTTCTGGGAATTACTTAATAATTTTTGTTTGACAAAGAGATTTGACATAGAGTCGAGACTATCTTTTCCTTCCCCATTCTGTGAACTGGCTGCAGACTAGCTTGATCTTTCAACACAGGGTCCTGAAGCTCAGAGGCTAAGAAGTACAGGTGGAGAATAGAGAACAGGGGGGTGTGTCCTTGCCAAAGGCCCGTCATCAGAGTCTGGTCATGGACAGCTGTCATTCCATGGAATCTGGAGGAGGTGGGAGCTCAGGGCGAGGTTTGCTTACTGCTGCCTGGATTGCCTCTAAAGCTTCTTGCTAAAAGATCCTCCTCAAACCTGGCCACTTCTCTAGTGAGTTGGGGCACAGGCTGCAGTGAGCACCTCGTGACATGGAGCACATTGTTTCAAAATTCCAAGCAGACCCTGTGATATTGAGCCTCCTTCTTTATCCTCAGCGGCTGCTGGGCTAGCAGGCTGTCCTTCCCTCCCTGTAAAATGCCTCCCCGGACCTAAATGTCACTTCGGGCATTGGAACCTTGGATCTTGTCCTCATTCAAAGCCCATCCATCTTTCGTCAGCAGTACTTGAATGGCATGGAATGCAAAGCCAGCTGTTTTCTTGGTGGGGGTCATTATTAAAATGCCTCGAATTCCTGCAGCCTGTCTTGATACCACACAGAGAACGAAGCCCACACCGAAAGCAGAGAGGGAAAGAACCCGGCCCGTCCACATCCTTGGACTACTTATTCCGCTGGCCCCAGAGCTCCTGCAGGGAGTTTTTATTACATGAGATGTCACATTCCTCTATTGATTATGCTGGGTCCAGTTGGGATTTCTGTTATTTGTGGCCAGAGCCTCCGGTGGATGGGTTGTTACAATGCCCAAACCACAGAAAGCCCGGCCTCTTGGCATGTCCCAGGAGCGGTATCTGCCAGCATAAGGCAGCGTGGTTCTTTTGCAAATCTTCTCTGAGGTGAAAATTCCTTTTCACTCTCCTCTAGTGAGCCGAGGTTTTCATGTTCATTCCTCCCACTCTCCGGGGCAAGGCTAAGAAACCTCCCGCCTGCTGCAAGTCTCCCCGTCGGGCTCCTGTTAATGAGGGAGGATGGGTAACTAACTGCTCGTCAGTCAGTCGGGGCACAGCTCAGGAGGGAGGGGACGCTCACTAGTGGGGAGGCAGAGAAGAGTTTCAGTCAGAGGAGAAGGGGAGACCAGTCGTGTTGGCTGTGTGGGGTTTGCAGCTTCTCCCCAATCCGGGAACTTTGAGCAGCCTGGATATGGCTCCCGAGGGTACTGAGGAACAGAGCAGTGGGCTTTGGGGTGGTTAGATGGCTGGCCTGATGCTACTGTCCCTTAGGACTCAGCCTCCTTCCTCCTCGGTGCCTTGCCCTCCTTGAAACTGGCCTCATCCTCCAGCTGGTTTCAAGATGGTGGCATCAACCTGAGAACTACCAATCTGATGAATGAGGGAGACAGTCTACCTGTGGCTTTCTCTCAGGAGAGGGGACGTTCCCACTCCTGCCTCCCTGGACCCCCACCTGCAAGTTATCATGTTGCAGGCTCGTCCTCAGGAAATCGCTGGCCGCCAAGACTGGGGGACCCCCGCCCACGCCCTGCCTTGGACAAACAGCGCCATGGGAGTAGGGTGGGTGTCTGAACAAAATGGGGCTTCTTTTAGGAAGGGGGATGAGGA
The DNA here is from genome assembly GCA_003508835.1 of Eonycteris spelaea. Lineage (NCBI taxonomy): Eukaryota > Metazoa > Chordata > Mammalia > Chiroptera > Pteropodidae > Eonycteris > Eonycteris spelaea. The sequence continues at coordinate 14,728,133 of PUFA01000025.1, forward strand.
TACTAGATCCTGTGACAACCCAGGGAGCCGTCTGTCCCTGTGACTTTTAGAGTTTCACCGCATTCTGGGACTCGGTCTCTAATATTTCTAACACCCCCTTTGACCCCACGAGGCTGTATCCTCACAGAGGCATCGACTGTGCTTAGAGGGTAAGAATTTTTTGTAATTATTAAACAACCCTTTTTCCAAAATCGTGTGGTCATAGAGTTTGCCAGTGGGCCGCTCAGGGATGTCATTTCCTGGGTGGTGGGTTGGAGGATGGCCAAGGGCACTGTGCTGCCCTCCCACCTCTCTGTGAGGCCCAGGGCTCCCCAGATGCAGGTCGCGGCCTGGATGTGCTTTGCCTCGAACTGTAGAAAACCACCGTCGGCAAAAACAGGCCCGTTCATAATCACGGGTGGGGTTTCCAGGTACCAGAGGGCCTTACACTGGAGAGCAAGGCCAGTCACAGGCCTTTCCGTGGTGATGTGTCTTACCACCCCCACTCTGGCCCACTTGGGCCACCCAACAAATGACGCCCTGGGGCCCTGGCATGCAATTAAAAGTGAAGACATGCTCACTCAAATCATGCCACTTGAAGTGAGTTGGGCTGGAATGAAAAAGCCGAGCAGCGCAGCCCACAGTGGAAATTTACCAGGTCCCGGCAGACGCTGAACACTCCTGGCTGTTTCTAAATGGTTCCCGCTGTGTCCTGTGAAGTCCTGAGATCTGTTTGCAGATGTTTAAAAACCTTTCCACTAATGAGGATTGCTTCAGGGCATCTCACGCACACACACATGCAGCTCCCCCTGTCCCTAACCCCCAAAGCGTGCATGGGAGAAGCGGAAACCCACAGGAGGCACCCCAAATATCTCTTCAAACTGGCCGGAACTCACGAATCCCCTCTATCATCCGTTGAGACAGCTCTCATTTAAAAAAAAAAAAAAAAGTTTATTTATATGTTTTCCCCTCAAAAATGTCATGACTAACTTTCCATTCATTATCAAAATATTCTTTTGCCACTAATTTCCCTTCTTGGTTAAAATAAACAAAGACGCAAACCCTGTTGGCATTGCATGTAGGATGCTCTCTGCTATAAACAAGAGAAAGCTTTTCTTCACGGATCTTGAAGGGCGTCCCGTGAGAATTTCCTGGGCATGCCTCTCTGTGTTTCAGCTCCCCTCGGCCTGGAGGGCGAGCAGACACTACCTTGAACATGCGAAGACTGGTGGTCAAATCCTTCAAGGCCAGGCTCCCTGCGCCCAACCCCCGGGTCCGCAGCCCAGGGTGTGGAGTTGCATGACCTTGACCCTGGGACTGGTTACCGTAGGACCTTGAGCAGTTATGCACCTCTCCAGGCCTCAGTTTCCTCAGCCATAACATAAAGCTGAAAGATCTTAGGATCGCTAAGCTCCCCTCTGCGCCGAAACTCTAGGATTTGAATCTACGATGTCTAAATGAAAAAAAAAAAAAAAAAGGGCGTGCTCTTTCTGAAAAATTAAATCGATTGGGCTGACATTGGTCTGTCACATTACATAACTTTCCAGTGGACCATTCAGGGGACGTGCGTCCTGTGCTCACCCCCCAAGCTTCGTCTCCTCCCGTCACTGTGCGTTGGACCCCTTTACCCGCTTCGCCCTCCCGCCCCGTTCCCCTCTTGTAACCGTCACGCGGTTGTCTGTGGCTGTGAGTTCGTTCGTTTGGTTTGTTCATGTGTGGCTTTCTGTTTTACATCGAGAAGGGGTATTCTTGAGCAAAAGCAAAAAAAAAAAACCTAAAGTTTTGGGATTCAGGAATATGTAGTGAAGGACTAGGTATGAGTGAACTGACGGGAGGCACGCTTGAAGCCTCGGATCACCAGGCAGTCTGCGGGGCGCGGCCGAGATTTTCTGAGCAATGCCCTGCTGGCGAGCGGCAGACAGCAAGATGGGTGTTGACATTGTCCCCGGGTTGGAATTTTGCTAGATGGTTGGGATGTAAGGACAGAAGGAACAAGAATGTACAGTATTTGGAACAAAGTCATTCATAACTAGACCAGTGAGTTTAAGCAGGATAAAATGGAAGGTGAAGAGAGTCAAACTCATAGATGAGAGACTATCTGGATGTCATTGGACAGAAGGTCTCAATGGGGTTGGGTAACAGACGTAGTGGGATTATGGAAGTGAGAGAAAAGTTAGGACAGGAGGCTGCACTTGGATTTAGAGATTTAGAGGCTAAGGGGCCTTGCATGTCAGCCAGGTCCGGGGGGAGCCTGAGTGTGGGGTGCTGAGGAGGAAGAAGGCAAACAGGAGGACAAGGAACAGCAGGAGCAGGATCTTAGCTGCGTCACCCACAAGGATTCTGAAGTAGCAACATGAGTGTGGGTGGAGGAGATCATGAATCGTCTGCTAAATGTTGGTTAGATGAGGAAAGGGTCCAAGGAAACGCCACAGATGACCCAGACTAGGGCAAGGAGAATGACCTTAGCTTCAGCCGAGCGGTTATTTGTAAAACTGTGAAAGAGAAACATTCTGGAAGTGCCAACATGGAGCAAAGAAGATATGAGCCCAACTCTTAGCCCCAAGGTCAAGAGCGCAAGATTAAACAGCTCCTCTTTGAGGCCAGCAGCAGTCAGCTCCGTTGCCTTAGCATCTCCTGGGAGATTCCAGGATCCCCCTCGGGCTGATTAAATCTGAATGTCTAGGGAAAGTGCCTGGGCACAGGGCCGGCTTGTGGGTGCAAGACCCACACCGTTGCTTGGGGCCTTGTGCTCAGAAGGTTTAGTGCTGTCCTGTCACCATCTGGTAATTCTTAATCATTTCGAACAAGGGGCCCTGCACATTCATTTTGCACTTGGCCTCACACATTAAGGTAATCGGGCCTGTCTGGGCAGTGATGTCTTTTTTAAAATCTCTCCAGAGGATTCCAACGTGTGGCCAGGTTTGAAAATCCCTCTGTTAAGCCAAGTGTTGGAGGGGACACGTGACGACCTGGCTGAGGGCGTAGAGTGTTTGCCGTCACGGAGCAGGAGTTTGGAGAGTGGGAGAGAGGAGGAGGGGTAGGCTGAGTCAGAGGACGATGGCAGAGGGTGCGAGGGGGAGGGCGGATGGGCACCGAGACGTTCACTCCGGGCTTACGCCTGGTTCCCTGGAGAAGAATGAATGCTTGAGCCTAACAGAATCCTGCCACGCCTGGTAGGCAGGTGCCACGGTGGGGTGTGGAGCCGAGAGCTGGCTGTCTTCTGGAAATGCATGGGCAGCAGGGATACATGATCAGGGCTTAAGTAAGGGGTGGGACAAGTGTGAACAAGCTGAAGCCGTTGCTCCGGGCTGCAGCGCTGGGCGACCTTGCTTGGGTGTTGGGCTGGAGCTGGTGGGAGAGTCTCCAGGGCTCCTTCGAACTGCGAGGCGCACGATGTTTTGGCTGGAGGTCTCGAATTGGGAGCCGCCATCAAAGAAAGGGGATGTGGAAAAATGCCAGTCTTGAGTTTTAGCCCTCGGAATGCTCGGGGATCCTTACCAGGGACGTGGCATGTCCATGAGAATCTTGTTTTGCCCTGGGAGTCCAAGAGGAAGCAAGCAGGGCAATGTAAACCGAGACACGGCTCTGGGAAGAAAGGGGTCCCAGGGAAACGAGCCACAAACACAGGCGCCACAGGGTCACTTGTCAATGAAATGTTGGTTGTTTTTCTAAACTAAGAAAGATAAGACGTGGTGAAATCTTCCCTCAGCTTCAGCCCTTTAGCATAAATATTTTTTCAGTGTCAACCCAGACAAGGCTGGGCCTGGAGGAAGAGCCAGGTGCACAAGCCCCGTTGTTCCCTATCTGGGAGCTGCTGTGTCTGAGGCCTGCATGGAGGCACCAGGTACACCCGAGGCCCCCGAGGCCGCTCCAGGAAGGAGGCCTCCCTAAGGGCAAAGGAGAAGCTTCCAGAGGAAAGCCTCATCTCGAGCTTTTAGCAACAGTCGGGGGAACAGCAGATTCCATTGTTACTCCCCAAACTCAAACAAGGCTGGGCAGCAGGAATGGCTGGCAAAGGTCCTCTGACTCGGGCCACGCTCAGGTGTGCCAGAGCACTCTAAACTCTTGCTGCTCTAGAAACAGCTGGGGCATGAGGACAGCCTCTCACTTGGACATTTTCACCCACCTTGGCCTTGCAGGAGCCTAGCCCTGCCTGCCTCTTGTGGTCCAGGTGGGTCTGTTCCGAGAACACCTGTGGTTCCCTTCCAGTGGTAAAGTGAGTTGGCCCTGGGTGCGCCCAGGCTGATGGGCCTCTGTCCGTGTGGTGGAAGGTCCTCATTCAACAGCAGGATCAGGCAGTTGCACAGAGCATGCCAGGGCAGTAGAAGTAATTTCCAGGGACAGAGGCCACGGTGGATATTCCACTCTGCACAGGAAGGACCTAAAATTATGAGTTCTCTTGGACCATCAAGAACTGTTCTGAAGAAATCTGACGCTGTGTTTTAATTTGGCCAGGGATAAAATGATCAGGACAGTCTGTTTTACTGACTGGTTGTCTGGGTGATTGGCAGGTGGGATACCCTTTGGCTGTGCCATCCTTGTTACTGACGTTGCTGTAAACGCACCACTGGAGAGAGTTCTCCCTCCCTCTGCCAAACAAACCTTTCAGAGGGCCATGAGTCAGGTCCCATCCACTCTTGACGTCAGGCTCACACTGTCACATACTTAAATATTCGGTGTTCAGAAAGTAGGTGTGGCTCAAATCCTTCATGCGGAGGATTACGTCAGGGCACCATGAGAACCCTCACATTAAATATTAGACTATTAGCTTGCTAGGGCTGCCATGACAAAGTCCCCCAGACCGGGTGGCTCGAACAATAGAAACTTATTGTCTCGCAGTTCTGGAGGCTGAAAGTTTGAGATCAAGGTTTCAAACATGGTCGGTTCTTCCCAGAGCCGTGAAGGAGAATCTGTCCCAGGCCCGTCTCCCAGCCCGTGGTGGTCAGATGGCAGTCTTCGGCATTGCTTGGCTTGTAGGCTCACAACCTGATTCCGCCTTCAACTTCACGTGGTGCTTTCCTTGTGTGTGTGTCCATGCTTCCCCCATTTTACAAGGACACCGGCCATATTGGATCAGGGTCCACGCTAATGACCGTCCCAATTAATTACCTCTGTAAAGACTGTTACCAAATGAAGTCACATTATGACCTGCTGAGGTTAGGACTCTGACATGCCTTTTTAAGGGGGACCCCATTCAACCCATAACAATGAGCAAAGCTCAACCCATAACAACTAGCAAAGCTCTTTTTTTTTTTTTTTTTACTTTTTTGGGTAAAAATAAATAGAAATAGAGGATCTAACGGCTTCATTGCAGTGAGTAAATGGGCTGTGTGCCGTTTCCTTTGGAGACCACTGCCTCATTAGTTCTGTCCCTCTCCTCTTTCCCCCCGTGACCAATCACCCCCGTTCTCATCACGGCAGGAAGGGTGGGGTGCGGAGGAGACCAGGCTTCGGATCTCGCCTGGAACTCAGCAGACGGACGGTTTAACCGGATGGACTTCTGGTATCAAGATGGCCGCATGAGCCACCAGCAAGCCTTTTTCCCTTGTTTCAAACCTCAGAAATCACAGGACGGATATAGTTTTCAGCGAAGGCATAACTGCACTAAAAAAGGAGAAAGAGGAAACCATTTAGCAGTTGTTCAAAAAGTTAAACAGAGAATTACCATATAACTCTGCTGTTCTGCTCACAAATTATGGCAGCCGGCCTGTCTGGGTGTACACCTAAAAGAACTAAAAAAATGTATTCGAACAAAAACGTGCACATAAATGTCCATTGCAGCACTATTCACCAGAGCCGAAAGTCCATCAATTGATGACCGGTTAAACAAAATGTAGTCTAGCCATACATGGAATATTACTCTGCCGTCACAAGGAGTGAAAGACTGATACAGCCTACATTGTGGACGAACCTTGATATTAGGATGCCAGGTGAAAGAAGCCAGGCACAGAAGGTCACATATTGCATGATTGTGTTTATGTAAAAGGTATGGAATAGGTCAATCCATAGAGACGGAGAGCAGGTCCATGGTTTCGGGGGGCTGGGGAGAGGGGAGGGGAGGGGTGTCTGCTTAACGGGACGGGGTTTTCTTTCGTGGTGACGAACATGTTTTGGAATTAGAGGCGATACGGCACAATGTTGTCATTGTAGTAGACGCCACTGAACTGTATACTTTAAAGTGGTTAATTGGATGTTATATGAATTTACCTCAATTACAAAAATTAAAGAGTCAGAAGGGGTCATCTTGGGAGATCAGAGACCCATGAGGTCTCTGGAACCGTGAACGGCCCCCTGAGTCACCGAGGGCACCCACCAGCTCTGAGTGAGCAGCCCCTGCAGAGAGTGCTGACCTGATGCCTTTCCCTGTGACAACAGCCCTACCACAGGCCTGGACAACCTCCCCAAGCTGGCCGTGCGAAAATTCTAGCGACAGCGTGGGTTTTTTTGTTTTTGTTTTTGTTTTTTTAATCAAATGGTGTGGTGCTATCTATCTGCTGTTCAGAGCTCTAGGACAGTGTCCATGTATCAGTGACCACCATTCACATGACCCCTACATGTCGTCTCTATTCACACCCAAACCTTAACATCTTGCGTTCTGGTTCCTCCTGTTTCCTGTGGAATGCACTTAATTGCCTTGGAATCACCAGGCTCTCTGGTGGAGAATAACATGCTTACTGGGTAAATAGCTCCTTCTCAAAAGAGCTGCAAAAAAGCAGATTACGTGAAAATTCGGAGAATGCCTTTTGGTGCCAAGCGCTGGTTGTATTTGAAAGGGCCTGTTGAGTTTCAGATCCACAGCTTGACATGTATGTGGTTATTTGTGTCGCTTATTAACTGTACTGTGTTAGTGGCAATCAAATTATTGACTGCCCTCCTGGTTTGTCTTGCGAACAGCAAGAGGAGGTTGCTTTGCGACAAGAGTTCACCCTGAGATGTTCTTTTTGAACACATCTTGGAGGTTTGGCGGTCGGGAGAGAGTCAGAAGGGCTGATGTCTTTGGCAGGTGTTTTTTTTTTTTTTTTTTTTTTTTTGGTCTGTGATGTTCTTGAAGCGTTTGCCCCAAGAGCACCGGTTGCCAGGCATTTCTGCTGCTCTGGGTCCAGCCAGAGGCAGAAAGACCTCTTGGAACCTGAGAAGCTGTTCCAAGCACAGTCCTGAATAGCCTTTGTTTCTAGGAGATTCTGAGGCAGGCAGATGGAAGCTCTGCGTTTCATTAAGGGGGTTCAGACAACCAGCCCGAGTGGGGAATTGAAAGAGCCAGTATCCTGCTTTTTGAAAAATTTATTCTGCTTTTTGACATTCTGACATTTAAAAGAGATTTTTTTAAAAACGATATGAATAAGTGTATTTTCATTTTCTCTGACATCTGCTGAACCGTGGAGCCAGGCTCCGTTGGTGGGGCTGTGCGGTCCGTGTATCTGTCTGTTTCCTCCAGTTCTGTTTGCCATCTCCAGGAGGCTTAGCTTCTCAAGAAGCTCAAGGGATGCTGAGAAAGGTATGTCCGCAGGATGAGTGAGAGAGATTTGGGGCCCAGGCTGATGACATCAAATACACTGAATTCATCTTTCGGTCCATCCTATTCTGCCTTCAGAGAAATAAGACAGCTGCTAGTGAAACTGGTGCCATTTTGGGGTCGTTTCTATACCTTGAACTCTCTCGTCTCAGAGACCTTGTTCCTGACCGAGTTTCTCTTCTAAGGGCTCATCGAGCTCTCTCTGTCTCTCTCTCCCAACATGGCATCTGGATCTTCGGTTTTGAAACCAAACTTGGACTCTCGACTCTGCAACCCTGACTTCCTTAGCAAGTGGCTCCCTGAAATCCCTCCCAGGACGAGGGCTGTTCGTAAATGCCGTGATGAGGGCGCGAGGCCGGGAGGAAGTGTAGCTGACACCACACCATTTGTCTTCTCTGCTGCGAACCGTCTCTTCAGGGTGACCTTGGTCTTGACTTGCTGCTAAGTCTGATTTTTCTAAACTCGGGGCCTAGCTCTTCGATTCGGAAACCGAATCTGGCTTCTAGAGTCTTCGCTGTTGGTTTGTTCGGTAGCATAACCTGGGTCAGATTTTTAGGTTGAACGTTTTGATGAGGATGTTGAACTGATCTTCTTGAGTGTGGTGTGGCCTCTGCCCACGGTTCATTGCCATGGTCTTGTTCGGACCACTGTCATGGGCCATGTTGGAAAAGAGTAATGAAAGTCTCAGACCTTCGACCAGGAGATTTTTTTTTTTTTTTAAAGGGCCTCGAGCTGTGATTCTTAGCTTCATGCCTGCTGTGCAAAGGCGGTGTGGTGCTCTGCTCCGGGGGCCTGGCCTCTCCCGCTCAGACCTGGGGTGAGAATGAAGCTGAGGCTTCTGAGTATAATGCTCACCCTCCCCTCACTGCCCACTGTGGGGCTGTAGGGTAAAATGGGTCCGAAGGGCTGGCTCAGTAGAGCGAGGAAGAGCCCAGGGCAGCAGGAGAAAAGTGAAGACCCGTGGGTTCTCAGAAACGAACTCCACCTGGGTCCTTTAGCTCCCGGTGAGTTTCTGAGAGGAGACTGAATCCTGACGCTTCCCAGGAGGACCAGAAAGAGCGAGGAAAACTGGTCTGAAAGTAAGGACCTCTCGCTGGGCTTCCAGACAGCAAAAGACACACCCCTGTCAATAATGGTGGCTTTGTCCCAGCCCCGTGTGGTTACACCACGGCAACACACTCCCCATCATGGCCATCGGCAACCTTCAGAGCAGCTCTGTGCTTTCGGGGCGGGAGAACTGGAATGCACTCACATTTTGCCACCTTCTTGGAAAGAGAGTATCTTCCTGGTTTCCGTTTTTAGAAAATCTAATTAAGTGCCAATTGACACTTTCTCTCCCCCAAACCATCTTCTCTCCTTGCTGTCCTTAAGTTGGGATGTCATTCGCAGCACCCCTGATGCTTTGCAACTGGTGAGCGTTTGAGTCCAGGCTGCTTAAAGCAATGATGACCTAGCTATGCAGCGTCTCTGAAACTTCCGGTATACACAGTCGATTGCATTCTGCCAGGCAGGGAGTTTCTAAAAAGAAGAGAAAAAAAGTAAGACAAAAATCAATCAAATGCCCAGACAAATATGTCGAACTAATTTTTGACCAGGGGGCTAAAGGAATTCAATGGAAGAAAGGTGGCCTTTTCATCAAATGGTGCTGGACTAATTGATGTTCACAGGCAAAAAAAAAAAAAAAAAAAGAAGAAGAAGAAGAAAGAAGAAAGAAGAAAGAAGAAGAGGAAGAGGAAGAGAAAGAAAAAAAAAAAGAAAGAAAAGAAAAGAAGAAACCTCATACCTTATTACATAAAAATTAACTCTAAATGAATCATGACTTAACTTTAAACGTGAAAATTAAAATAACACGTTTAGGAAAAAATAGGAGAAAATGACGGAGACCTAGAGCTAAATGAAGAGCTTCTAGGCTTGATACCAAAAGCATGGTCCATAAATGGGAAAATTGGTCAATGTTACCGCCTCAGATCAGAACTTCTGCTCTGAGGAACACCTGCCGAAGAGAATAGAAAGGCAAGTTACAGCCTGGGAGAAAATATTTTCAAACCACACATTCAACAAAGAATGTATTTTTAAAAACTCTCAAAACTCAGTAGTAAAAAACAAACAAGAAACCCCCTCCAAAACCCTCCAAAATCCAATTCGAAAATGGGCAAAGACATGAACAGGCGTTTCACTGAGGAAGATAGGCAGCAGGCAAAGAAGCACATGAAAAAAGATTTTCAGCATCATTAGCCACGAGAGAAAGGCAAATTAAAACCACAATGCGATACCACTATACACTTGTCAGAATGACTGAAACAAAAACCATTGATAGCACCCACTGCTGGTGTGGATGGGGAGAGACCGGATGAGTCACACAGTGCTGATGGGAATGTAAATGGCGCAACCACTCTGGAGAAGAGTCTGGCAGTTTCCTACAAAGCTAAACATGCATTTACCACATGACCCAGCAATCACACTCTTGAATATTACCTCAGAGAAATGAAAACTTATGTACACACACACACACACACACACACACACACACACCAACTCTCTACAAAAATGAGCAAAGCAGCTCTATTTGTAATAACTCCAAACTGGAAACAACCCAAATGTCCTTCAGTGGGTGAATGGTTAAAAATCTGGTACATCGATACCTCTGTCCATTTCCTGGGGTTGATATTATACTCTAGTTATGCAAGATGATATTATCATTGGGAGAAACTGGGCGAAGGGTTCTTCCTGAATTACTTCTTCAACTTCATATAAATCTATAATTATCTCAAAATAAAAGTTTTTAAAAAGCTACGCACAAAAACGTCAAGTGAATCAGATGCTAATAACTAGCGGGCGGTGGTGCAAGGACTGGGGTTTTTAAAGCCCTCACGAGGCAGCCCCTGACCATCTGGGGGCTGAGGAGGAGGAGCCTCTTGTTGGAAGGTGCAATTAATATTAGCACTGCCTCTTCTCATTCCATCCAGCGGTTGCGCTCTTTCGTATTTAGGCAAATAGTTGAAAACTTCTGTCCACACAAAACCTGTGCAGAGGTGTTTATATCAGCTTGATTCATAATTGCCAAAACTTGGCAGCAACCAAGATGTCCCTTAGTAGATGAATGGGTAAGTTAACTACGGTACATCCAGACGAGGGACTAGTATTCAATGCTAAAAAGAAATGAGCTCTCAAGCCATAAAAAGATGGAGAAATCTTAAATGCGTATTAAGTGAAAGAAGCCGATCTGAAAATTCTTCAGACTGTGTGATTCCAAGCACATGACCTTCTGAAAAAGGCAGAACTATGGAGACAGTGAAAAGGTCAGTGGTTGCAGGGTTTATAAGGGGAGGGAAGGATGAATAGGCAGAGTGCAGACAATGTTTAGGGCCATGAAACTACTAACGGTGGACACATGTCATTATACGTTTGTCAAAACCCATTGACTGTACAACACCAAGGGTGAGCTCTGATGTGAACTGTGGACCCTGGGTGATGACGACGTGTCAGCGTAAGTTCACTGAGTGTAACAAGTGTACCACTCTGGTGACTGTCGATGATGGGGGGGGCATGTTGGGGGACAGGAATACGTGGGAACTCTCTGTAACTTCTGCTCAAGTTCGTTGTGAACCTAAAAATGCTCTAAAAAATAAAGTCGACTTCAAGAATAATAGTGCCGCCTTTATTAGCATCTTCACACAATGCATGGTGCTTTTAAGACCATATCCTTCTTTAAGCCTCAAGACCATTCTCTGGGGGAGGTGGAAGTTGGAGGGTGTAAAATGATAGGACGTGCTGTGTACAGAGCACGCTAGGGGCTGGTGTGGGTAAGAAGTGTGTCCTGCATCATCTCGCTTACTCCCCACAGGGGGACGGGAGGTGCTCATGCGATCAGGGACACACCTTCCCTCCTAGGGTGGGGACGTGGTGAGGAGAAGGTGCTCTGGGGCTCACCGGTAGGGTGGGTGGCCAGCGGGTGTTGAGGCGCCAGCCTAGGCAAGCCGGATGGAGACAGGGAAGAGAGGTGGTGGTCTCAAGGATGGGGACCAGGGCAGAGAAGTGACAGGGGTCTTTAGGATTCTCTTCCCATCATTAGGTGCCATGGCGTATCATATCAAGTGGGACTCCACTGCAGACACTGGACAGAGAAGGGAGAGGGGAAAACAGGAACAGAGACTGGACAGAGAAGGGAGAGGGGAAAACAGGAACAGAGACTGGACAGAGAGGGAGAGGGAAAACAGGAAGGGGAGGCAGGGCGGGGTCCAAACTCGAGATAAAGAGGAGTCTGAAACCTGGGGTGGCTCCAATCGCTTACTCAAGGGCTGATTTACTCCGGAGACTTAATATACAGTCAGGGAACGGGAAAGAATACGGTGGGAGGGACTTTGCTGGGTGTCGTGACTTCTCGGGAGGGATGCCTGCTGACATCCTTCGTCTATGCCTTCTTACATTATTTATCTCTTTCCGAGCACTTGTTTGGGGCACACGCCTGGGTACCCAGACTCTCCCGATGCCCACCCTGGCAGAGAGAGCTGTCTCCCTCCTGTGGTCTCTTCGGGGACCCCTCGGGACGCCTGGCGTCTTTGTCGCTAGGCGGGAGGGCCCCCTTGGTGCTTCCGGGTGTGAGGCTGCCTGCCTCCTGGCAAGCAGGGGACTGGACGCGGAGCTCCGCCGTGGCCCTTTCTTTGCTATTTTAGACCGAAAAGGACTCAAAGGACAGCTCAAAGTCGGGGACGTGAAGAAGAAGAAACTGAAAAAAGCTGCAGAAGGGGTGGCAGATTCCTGAGCTGCACGTGCCGCTGTCAGAGGAGGAGCAGAAGGTCTGGGAAGAGCCAGGCGGGCCGCGGTTTGGTCCTCCAAGCCCTCCATGTGCGGGCCGCCCCCCAGCCCCTCCCCCTCCGGGATGACCAGGGCGCAATGTGCTGGCAGATGCCCACTCTTTTGTGACCGTCATGATGTGTCTCTACCGGCGCAATCACAGCGATTTGAGAGACAGGCAACGACATTCAAACGGCCTGTGGTTGTCTAATCCCTTTTAACAGGTCTCGGGTCCGTGACGTCTGTTGAGAGGTGGTGTTGACGCATGGCCGTGTGGCACAGGGGGCTGAGGGCCCAGCTCTCCTGGCTCCTGGGGACAGCTCAGTCCAGTGCTGATCTCACCCTGATCAAAACCTGAAATGCGAAGTAGAGGTTTAGGAAGGAGACAAAGCACTGATGCTTGTCGGGGGCAGAGGAAGGCGGCTGGCCTGAGTAGCGCTCTGTTTGCAACTAGGAAGTCAGGTCGGATGCCCCCGGGAAGAAGCCCCCCAACCTCCAGGGGTGAGGGGCTGCCCCTCGTGGCGGCCCACTACGTTTGGGTGGCCCTCAGTCATGGCGGCCTGCCTTCCTCCCCAACCTATGGTCTCCCTCCCTGGGGTCACTCCGGCGAAACACAGCTGTGCCAGGCCAGCTCAGCTTCGTGGCCCTTATCATGATGTGCTGAAACCAGGGGGTCGGCTGACTTAATTACCAGAAAAGCTATGAGGACACGGCAGTGGACAGCTGTCCGGCCCGGCCCTGTGGTCAGCACTGCCGCGTGCGCTTTTAGCTCTCTCCATACGTAGACTAATTGTTTTCATGGTTTACTGAAGCATTAGAGAATCAGTTGTAGACGCCATGACCCTTCGTCCTCTGAATGCTAAGAATATGGACAGTCGTTTTCAGAATCCCGGGGTAATTAGTAAGTTCAGAAAAGCAAACACTTATACGATGCTAATATGTACTGAACAGCCCAGATTCGAGTTTCACCAGCATCTCCCAAAATGTCCTGTATTGTGATTTGCTTTTCTGATGCCAACAAAAACCTTTTATCCAAGCGTCAACTGTTGTTGAAAAGGTAGATCTGGCAACAGACATCCCCCAAATACCCCCCCCACACCCTACACACACACACACACACACACACACACCACACACACCCTACACACATACACACACACACACACACACACACACACACTCTCTCTCTCTCTCTCTCTGTCTCTCTCTCTCTCTCTCTCTCTGTCTCTGTCTCCTCTCTCTCTCTCTCTGCAGATTTAGGCTTCAGGTTTCCTGTAAGAGAATCTTAATTTATTTACTCACTTTTTTATTTTTTGACAAACAGCCTCCCCCGCAGGCTGGGGGCTTCAAACCAGGCTCATTCGCCCAGCCGCTGGGGGAGGGACTCAAGGGGCCTGTCCTGTCCCACTCACATGCTGGGCTCGTGGGGTGGGAAGAGGGAGGATAGGTAAGCAGCCTGAGGGGCACAGGGATGTCCTACGCTCTGATGAGCGGTGGGCAGCAGTGAGCTTGTGACCTACCACCACCCTTAGAGAATCAAAAACAGGGCCAAACGGTGCCGCAGGACCCTCCGCTGCTCACCCCTTCTCTTCTTGACAGAGCAGAAAACTGGAGTTCGGGAGGCGAGGGGACTTGGCCGAGCTCGCTCAGCCAGCAACGGGATGGGGATCAAACTGGTTGTTTTTTTTTTTTTTTCCAGGCCATCCAGCTGTTTTGCAGACACCCAAGTCTGAGGAGCAGGGGACACAGGGACAAAGGAGAAAACGTGTTTCTCGGGAGGAATGGGAAGCAGGGGCAGTGAGCATGCTTCTGGGAAGGTGAGGAGGCGGAGCTTCGGCCTGATGCAGCCCCTTGTGACAGGGAGCAGCAGGAGAGCCGGGGGCCGGGTCCGTCACCCGGAGGGGCTGAGCCCACGCTGGGGTGGTCACAGCGCTTGGTGCTGCAGCGGGCACCGTGTCCCCTTGTCTGTCCCAGCTCCCGTCTGCCCTGGTTTGGGCGTTGTCTGCTTGGCTTTCTCTCCGGGACCGGCGTCCTCTGAGGGATGTGCCGGCATCTGCTCCTCCCGCTTTCAACTTCACCAAGGGACGCGGACGGGAGACCTACGCTCGGCTCGCGCGAGAAATCGCAGCTCAAACCATCACTTCTCTAGTTGCAACCAGTCGAGTTACAGGACTAAATAATTAGACAAAAAGCCATGAGCTACCAAGAGAAAAGAGTGCTGCCAAGAACCCCTCCCCTGCAGGTTTGGGGGTGGAATCGGTGGCCTGATTTATGGGGATCGCGTCCCCTGGGAAGACAGAGTTGTGGGGCGTCATGCCTCCTGAAGACGGCCTGGAGCGGGGAGCGTCCAGGCCACGTCTGTTCTGTGGACGAGCAGAGACAGAAGACAAACCATCGCATCCCTGCCGTGTTCGTGGCTCATGGTGGCCCAAGCAAAGCCCGATGGCCAAGCGTCTACGTGCAGTGCCCGGAGCTTGGCCTTCCGCGGAAATTTTTTCTTCTGTTTGAAAACTGCTTGAACACCATATTCAGGAGTCCACGGCTGCTGAGAGGGAAGTTCGGGCAAAACATCAGCCCCAACCCTGTTGTCAACATAGACGATCTTTGTTGAAATCGCCAACGACCAACAGGATGAATCGACTATTAGCATTTATCAAGTTTGCTGGGTGCCAACGCTGTTCCAGGTGTTTTACTTACGCTTCCTCGAATCCTCAGTACGGCCCTATGAGGTAGGTACCATTGTATAGATGAGGAGAGGGACTGAGAGAGGGCGAGAACCTTGGCTGAGGTCACACAATCAGTAAGGGGTAGAATCGAGACTGTAGCCCAGACAGCCTGGGTCCAGAGCGTACCCCCTTAACCACTGTTCTTTACGGGTCCGTAACAGCTTCATCATGTTGTTTTAAGTTGGTGTGCGTTTGCTATGTGTCTGCGTCTCCTCAAAATTCCTATGCTGAAACCTAATGGCCACTGTGGTGGTATTTAGAGGTGGATTAGGCGGGAGGGGTGAGGTTATAGAGGTGGAGACTCACGAGGGGGGACAAGAGACCCCGAGAACCTCTCGCCCCTTTGCCGCATGAGGGCACAGTGAGAAGATGGTCATCTAGGGGCCAGGAAGTGGGCTCTCACCAGGTACCAAAGCTGCTGGCACCTTGATCTTGGACTTCTAGTCTCTAGAACTGTGAGAAGTAAATTGTTTATAAGCCACCCAATCTATGGTATTGCTGTTACATCAGCCTGAATGGACTGAGACAGTCTTAGAGGTGCGGTGAATCTAGGCTGCGGGTTTCCAGGGGGTTCTTCTTGTCTGTTGACCTGGTGAGATCTTTCCAGTTTCCTAAACCATTGTGGAGCATTCTGGGCACAGGCCTGGATCTGCAGTGTGTTGAGCGTGGTAGGCGGCATAGCTTCTGGCTGAGGCGTAAACACCACCAGTTATGGCGTGAATGTGTGGCAGAAGGAGGGTAGTAGGCAGCCTCCAGGATGCACCCCATGATCCCTGCCTCCCGGTATGTATGCCCTTGTGTAATCTCTCTTCTTCGGTGTGTGCTGGACTTATCGATTCTCCTTTAACAAATAGAATAAGGCAGAAGTGATGAGATGTCACTTTTGAGATTAAGTTATTAAAAAAAAAAAAAGATTGCCTCTTCCATCTTGGGTGCTTCCTCTCTCTTGGATCACTCATCCTTGGAGAATCCAGCTCCCATGTTGTAAGGCAGCTCCATGGAGAGGTCCATGTGTCAAGAATGACATTTTTAAGCAACATGAGTGAGCTTGAAAATGGATCCCCTCTACTCCAACCGAGCCTTTGGATAAAACTGCAGCTCTGGCTGACCGTTTGACTAAAATCCCCTGAGAGAGCCTGAGCCAGAGGCAACTGAGCTAAGCCACATCTGGGATTCTGACTGACAGAAATTATAAAGTGATAAATGTGTGTTGTTTCCAGCCACTAAGTCTTGGGAGGATTTGTTACACGGCGCTAGGTAACTAATACGGCGAGCATCTGGGACTCGTCTCCTCCCGTGGCTGTTGCCCGAGCTGCCCTGGTGGATGGAGCCTTGGCTGATCTTCCAGTTTCCAGTGGCCCTCACTGGCATCTCCCGGGCGTGTGCCGGCTGTGCAGGGGCAGGGGCGGCGGGAAGGAGACCCGTGTTTGGACCAGCCAGTTGGCCGTGCACATCTGAGCAGCTGTCTCCCTCCTCCATGCTGAGCTTTAGGGAGGAAACGATGATCCAGGCTCACAGCAGCCACAGCCTCCCCGATACGTTTTCCACATGCTCTCTCCACCCCCACCCCGATTCCCTCCCAACACGGGCCATGTCAAAGGGCTTTGTAGTATACGCAGCCCTAGCATGTACCTTCTCTTCGGCTTCTTATAATCACCCTAGGAAGCAGGTAGAGGAGGAAGCCAAACCCCAACGTTTGTCTAACTCTTCATATAGTTTACACGTTTTCTTACATTCGTGCTCTCACCCAAGATATCATCCTTCTGTCTGGGCCCTGAGGGGTTACTGGAGCCAGGACCGGAACTCAGACTCGAGAAACGGAACCTGATATGGCTTCCTCCTGCCTCCGCCTGGTTTCTAAGCCTCTGTGTACCTCTCGCCTTCCCCTCACTGTGAAGATTACAGAAGAAACACTTCACAGGAGGGGCTGTGTGGAGAAGGAGAACTGAGGAGTTAGGCATCCTTTCAGAGAGAGTCCTTAAAAATGCTGAAACGATCTAGAAAATGTGCCCCCCCCCAAAAAAACAACCCTCCCCAAACCAACCAAATGAAAACCTCTCGGAAACTCATTTTTTCCCTCTAGTTATCAATCGGGACATTCACATTATACTTGGCTTTGGAGGTTTTTATAAAGATGAATTAATTAGTTAATTACCTCACCGGCACAGATGACAGACTATCTTCCCCGAGCAGGCATTGTTCCGGGCCCCCGGGACGTGGTGGGGAACAGGATGAGAAAGATCCTGCCCACGTGGGGCATATATTCTAGTGGAAAGAGCTGTTTATTCCATGGGAGCTCAAGTCTGTGTGGTTACAGTTAGCATGCAGAGGGGGCTACTTTTTCACTGAACTTTCTGTCATAGTCACTATTCCACTGGTTTTAGTAATTTACATATTAAATACTTGATTTGCTATAGTTTATTAACCTTACCTAATTGTCAGGCATTTTGATTTTTCCTGTTTTGGACCATTATGAACAGAGCTGTGTAAACAACTCTCTCTAGTTAATTTTCAACAGCTCTTTGGGATTATTTCCATAAAAATAAATTCCCAGAAAGGAATGATTGGGCTAAAGGGTGTGAATATTTTTGGATTCTTGTTAGATAGCACTAGATAATGCTCCCAAGATCTGGTATCAAGTTATATAGTTGTCAGTAATGTTTTTTACCCCAAGTATTCCTAGCATCAGATTTTTATCATTTAATTTCTTTCTTTCTTTCTTTCTTTTTTTTTTCGCTGATTTGATAGGTATACAAATACTATTTCTAGTTGACTTGAATTTTATAAAGCTGAACGTTTTTCTCTTCATGTCACACATTCAGGCCAGATTAGGCTGGGTGAGGATATGGTAACAGAACCCCCAAATCGTAGTGCCATCTAACAGATGTTCATTTCTCACGCGTGAGGCATTTCCACTGTGGGTTGACCAGTGATATTGTTTCTCATGGCCTCGTTCTGGGAGCCGGGCTGGTGGGGCCACCACTCTCTGGGGTGCTGCTGGTCACTGAGGAAGTGGGAGAGAGCAGCAAGTCACACACAGGTCCTTAAACACCATGGCCCAGAAGTTACACATGTCACTCCTCCCACCATTTCATTGGCCAAAGCGAGTGAGGTGGTCATACCCTACTTCGGGGCATGGGCCCAAGAGACGATCCAGGAAAATTTGGAAGGCATAAGTAAGGACCACCACATCATGACTTCCTATTTGTGTTATGTTCTTATGTAAAGAGACTATTTATTCTTTTATTACCTTACAGAAGGTGGTGATTCTGAGAGAAAAGCAGCAGCAGCATGTTCTTTAGCTAATGCCTTCTCTGTGAGCGGTTGAGTCCGGAGTCACCATCCCACAGAACCCTGTTCTGGTCCCCTCTCTCCTTCCCCCAACCCAAAATCGACATGAAAGAGTGAGTTTTTGTTTTTTTTTTTTTTACTTTGTCTTCACTTTTCTCTTGCGCTAAGTCAGAATGACCTCGAGAAGTAACTAATCATCTTTTCCTTATTCTGAACAATGGAACATTGTCCTCTCGGGCTTTGCCTGTAGTTTTGAGACTGATCTGTGAAGCCCAAGGAGTCACTTGGAGGGACCGTTTCAATGGATCCAAGAAGAGATTACAGCACAGTGAGTTACTTGTTCTCTTTCAAAGGCAGGTCAGTCCGGCTCCATTTCTGTTTAAGTGGGGCTTTTTTTTGATATCCCCCATGTAAAAAAGCATCATTGAAAACAAATGAGGCGCATTAGTACTTCATTTTAGATGCCGTTTGATGCATTGTTCTATTAGATGACTGAGAGTATGTTTGTTTTAGGGAGATGCAGACCTAATCTTCCTTGCAATGCAAATCTAGTAACTCTGATGAGTCAACTCTTCTTTCTCATCTGATCTAGCTCTTTGTGCATAAACTAATTAGAAAAGAACGGGGTTGATTACATACAGATGTGATTTTCTTCTGGGCGAGCACCTTCAGGAAAACACTGTCTTTCGCTGGATCACTGCGAGCTGGGTGGGATACACTTGTTTGGGGGAGGAGGATCTCGTCCAGAAAGGGGTGTGATTCACTTGTGGTCACGGACGTACACGTGGGGTGAATGCACGTGTATCTGGGAGATGGCTCAGACACTGGCGGCGAGAAGCCAAGGAAATCTACTCCATTATGTCCCCGAGTGTCCCTGCTCCGGAGGGGCGGGTCCTAGGGCACATCTCTTGCCCTCAAATGCTGAGCAATGCCTGATGACTGGGCATGGTGGCATTTCTGCTTGGGTCAGTGGGCTCGAAGGGGGACAAGCCACTCTTCTGCTTGCTCTCAGAGTGGCTGGGAGACGCATAAAAAAATTCTGTGCCCACGGCCTTTACCATCTCTCCCAGTTTCATCACCCTGTCTACACATTAGAATCGCCAGCAGAGCTTGGAAAAAATGGACACCCGAGCCCCATCCCCTGCAGATGCTCGTTCCGTCTGGGGTGGAGTGTGGGCTTCTGTGTTTTTTAAACTGCAGGAGCTGACATCGAATAAGGCACAAATACATCGCACCCCTGTTGTGCCCAAGGTGGGAAAATAATCTGTTTATCAGCGACTATCAAACATCCACACTTGAGATGTTTGTTTTTTAATGCTTAAGAGAGACAGTGACTTCCGTCCTTTCTCTTAAGTTCTACGTAGGAGCTTGAATGGTGGCCCCCGCCACCCCCCTCCCCAAAATAGGTTTGTGTCCCAGATCCTTTGAATGTGGCCTTTTTGGAAAAAGGGGGTTTTGTGAATATAATTCAATAAAAGCAGGCAGTTTGAGATGAGATTATCCTAGATTACCCAGGGGGGCTTGAAATCCAATTAGGAGTGTCCTCGTTAAGAGACAGAGGGAAGACACGGAGGACACAGAGAGGATGGCCATGTGCAGAGGGGGCAGAGATTGGGTCGACGTGGTCACAAGCCAAGGATCTCTTAGAGTCCCTCAAGGGAGCACAGCCTTGCCGACCCGTTGATTTCAGACCTTTACCCATCGGAACTGTGAAAAGAACAAACTTCTGTGGTTTTACGTCCCTGAGTTTGTGGTCATTTGCCACAGCAGCCACGAAACACACCCCATTTCCTTTCGTCTGTATTCAGCCTTCCTTGGGCTCTTCTTCAGGTGTCTCTTGACTTTTTCCAGATAAAGTGCATGCTTTTTTTTTTTTTTTTTTTTTTTTTGGTTTCTCCACACTCTGTCTCGACTGGCATGTCATGGCCCTGAGGCATGTGCCACACTCAGCGGCAACCCCTGCCAACTCACGGCCGTGGCCTTGTTTAAGACCCCGGCTGTTTCGTTGTGACCGTTCTTTTTGGGTGGTGCACGATTTTCCCACTCACATGTTTACCCCTGTGCCCTGGTCTCCTTTATCTGTCTTCCCTGGTGTCTTTGTAGTACTAAGCTGATGCTTTGGGGTACAGAGAGGTGAAGGCAGTGGAGATAAGGAATAGGGAGAGGGAGCACTCTAGGACGCGAGTCTAGGGCCAGGACAAGTATTATGGGCCACGTGCATGATTTTCAGCTATTTAAAAGCTATTTGCAACCAAGAATCTTGCGCATTACCTTAGAGGAAGAGCAGGGATCACTCGGAACCTCAGAGCCTGAGAATGTTCTAGGTCTTTAGACTCTGGGAATACATTTGATCTTCTTTCCTGATAAAGCCTCTGACTAGAGGGGTCAGAAGCAGCAGGGAGCCGGTGCTATGGTACCTGGTAGTCTCTTTCAGCACTCACTGCCCTTGAGTGAGAACTCGTGCTCACCCAGTGTTTTGCCCGGATGTCTGACCTGGACCTAGACACCATGATGTGGAGGACAAGGGACCCTCGGCTGAGTCTTATGAAGTGCTAAGGGTGGAGGAAGAAGGGGAACACAAATGGATTTGACAAACAGAGCGTGGGGTCCCAGGGCAGAAAGCAGGAAGTCTGTAGCAACTATGGCAGCCAATGGGAACCGAGGGGGCTCAGACGGTCCCAAACCGGGGGTCGCTGCTGGCGCAAAGAGAGGCCTGCCTCTGCGGCGTGGTTCGGTTCTTAGGTAACTTTTCATTTTATTTTAGTAAACTTTTTATTTTAGACCAAATCTTATTTTGAGATTTGTAGAGTTATTATAAAGATGGCACAGAACTTCCTGTACGCCCCACACCCGGTGTCCCCGTGGACATCTTACAGTAGAATGGTAATTTACCACAACTGATGAACGAATCCCGACGCATTATTTAAACTGAAGTCCACACTTTTCTCGGATTTTCCCCAATGTCCCTTTTCTGCTCCAGAAGCCCATCGGGATCGCACATGACATTTAGGTCCGATGTCGTTTTCGACTCCCCTTACTTGCGAGTTTCTTGGACTGTCCTTGTTTTTGATGACCTTGTGCAGTTTTAAGGCGTACCGATCAGCATTTTGTAAAACGTCCCTTGATCGGAATTCGTCTGAGGTCTTCTGCATGGTGACGCCGGGGTCATGCGTTTTGGGGACGAAGACCAGAGGTGCAATGCCATGCCATCACATGAACTTCAAAGGTTCATACTAGCGGCATAAGCCACCACTGCTGAGATGGGCTTCGATGAGCCGGGTGAGGTGGTTTTTGTCACATTTCCACGCAGTGCTCCTTGTCTCCCTCTTCATGCTCAGCCCACACGTGGCGGTCAGGAGCGAAGCCCTGCCTCTTGAGGGTGTGTGCTACCCTGCACACTCGGAATTCTCCATAGGAGGTCGGTCGAGTCTCCTTCATTTACTTTTTGATCATTTATATCACTATGGACTATTTGGTATTGGCTTTATGCATTGAGTTATAATTCAGTTTTACTTAAAATAATTTTTTGCTCAGATGGTTTCAGATTTGGCCATCGAGAGCTGTTTCAGTTAGCTCCTGGGTTCCTTTGACATACCCCATTATGTGGGTTTCTCTCATTTTTCCCCTTTCTTTCTTCCTCTTCCTCTTCCTCTTCCTCTTCCTCCTCCTCCTCCTCCTCCTCCTCCTCCTCCTCCCCTTCCCCTTCCCCTTCCCCTTCCCCTCCCCTTCCCCTTCCCCTTCCCCTTCCCCTTCTTCTTCTTCTTCTTCTTCTTCTTCTTCTTCTTCTTCTTCTTTCTTCTTCTTCTTCTTCTTCTTCTTCTTCTTCTTCTTCTTCTTCTTCTTCTTCTTCTCTTCTTCTTCTTCTTCTTCTTCTCCTCCTCCTTCTTCTTCTTCTTCTTCTTCTTCTTTTTCTCCTTCTTCTTTTTCTCTTCTTCTTTTCTTCTTTTCTCCTTCTCCTCCTCCTTCTTCTTTCTTTCTTCCTTCTTCCACTTCCTTACTTTTGGGCACTACAAGCTGCTCCAGGCTCATCTTGTATATTTCCTGCCCTAGCCCTAGAACCAGCTACTGCTCTAAGGAGCCCTGGTTTCTTTTATTGGAGAATGCTATTATAAACTAAGATCTAGATGTCTGCTTCTAGGTCTTCTTAGCTGACAGAGTAAGGAGATAGTGTGTTTACCAACTGGTGTGTGTACACATATCCATAAATGTTTCTACATGTAACCATCTGTGTCGATATGAAGCTCTGTATAAGTTCATACTGATGTCTCTAACTCTAATTCATAATTACATAGGTTACTCTAGCTTCCTTGCGTTTCTCATCTGTGACCTCCCACTCCAACAATGAGAAACCTGGCTCTCACCACCTGCCATCCATTTACTTCACCGTCCAATTCCAGTGTACGTATTGGGTGGTTGCAGAGTTTAACCGCACCAGCAAGAGCACAGCAGTGTGCCTGCGTGCGGTATCTCCGGCCTGTGGTCTTACAGACGCCTCTCACTCCCAAAGTGACTGGAGTCAGCACCGTATTCCCCTGCACTCTGCATTTCATCCTGGAGCCTCCTGACCTCCTAAATGATTTTCATTCCAGCTTAAACAGAAAACATAGCAGGGAGGGACCTTCTCTTGGACCAGCACTGAGGGTCCAAGAGTAGAATCTGAGTAAGGGTCTGTGTCATTATTAGGGTCTGAGTCAGTTGCTCAGTCCTGTGCTGAGAGATGGTATTGGGGTGCTGGGGTCATCCATCTTCCTATGAGTACATGGTTGGTGTGGAAGGGGAGCATTAACCCACAGGAAATGGGGGTGTTGGATAGACAAAAATCAAGAGATGCCCTCAACAGCCCATTCCTTCATCCAACATCACACACACCAATCCTTCTCATATTTATAGTTAAAAATACGCCTCCTCCTAACAAAATTTATACACCTTCTCTTCCCAAAGAGAGCCAGCTCAAGCCCACACGGTTCCAGTACCCAGCTGCAAGTCCAGGCCCCTGAGTGAGATGTTCTGCATTTTTTCAGCTTTGAGTGTGACTCCTCACCCTCAGACAAATCCATACCTAGAAGTATTTGGGTTTTAAAAAAGAAGGAAAAACAGGGCAATACTAAAGCAAAGATATTAGTCTTTCAGGGAAGAAGAGTGAGGGAGATTTTCTTAGGAAACGTTTGTACATTTGTCTGTCTCTTCACAAAATGCCACCGAGGTACTCAGCTCAGTTCCTGCTTTGGTCTGGTCCTGTAGAGAAGGCAGACAATGGCAGAAGGGTGTGGATTCGTGTGCTCGGGGACATTGGTTCTTGTTCTCGGCATTGCTTAATGTGTGCTCTTATATTGTCTGCTTACAGGGTTCATTTCTCAGTGCTAACTGAAATTCAAATAAGTATCTTTCACTTTTGGTGACAGTTTAATTTAGTAATCACTGTGTGTCTGTCAAGAATTTATGTGTGTTCTTCTTTACTCCATTAATCTTAGCTGAATTTCGAAGCATTGTAATTAAGTTGTATCAAATGGTTTACTTTTAAAACCTTTTAAAAATGTCAATGGACTGGAAATCAATTCTATTAATTGGTGCAGAGTGCCTGCAAAGTCAGAATAAGGTACAATATATGATCATCGCTAATATGATAAGGACAGAGTTGACATTAATGAAATAACTGTAATAATTCACCATCTGTTTGATCATCTGACGCCTCTTAGAATCTCGTAACATACTACAGAAGGAAGGAGGCTATTATCAGTTCGTGAGAGATAATGACGCTGTGTTTCCAAGCAGAGCCTCTCAAGGGTTGAGTCTTTATCACTTCTTTTATCACACGTGCACAGACAGACACACACTCACATATCCAGGTTCCACAAATGGTAGAATATTTTAAATATTTCCATTTAACAAATTAATGTTTTTAATATGAACATCCAAAGTTAATGCACTTGTCTAATGTGCAAGGTAATTACAAGATTTATAAAAGGTATAGTTTATAGGCATTACAGGTTGTATGGATCAATATTAGGACAAAATTGTAAAATCAGGTGGATAAACATTGTCTCTCTATTCTGTCAATGTATGGATTACTATGACTACACATGCAAGCTCCTTTGGAGATAATATCATCAAAATTTTCAATTTAAGACCTTTTATAGGTGTGACATCCTGTCCTCTCTGCCTTCTGGCTTCTTGGCCTCCCCGTGAGAGACAAACTCTGATGGGCAGCCTGTTTCAAAGCTCATTGTTTTCATGTCTTTGCTAGAAAACCTTCAGTAACTCCTCATTTTCCGGGCTCTTACCCACGATCTTCCATAATTTGGCTGGCATCTACCCATTTTCCCTTATTTCTCCCCAATTATCCTCCCCTGGTTCCCATGCATTCTTTTGCCTGGAAAATCCTTTCCCGGTTTTGACCAGCAATTCTGGAGGACAGTGGTCCTGTCTTGTTTATGGCACAGATCATGAGTGGTTATGATTTCTTCACAGATATTCATCAATGAATAAATATCCACTTATACAAATTCTACCGCTTGAGCGGTACCGCTTCTGGGAAGACTTCTCTCTTCTTCTTCATCCGGAACCACTTCCACCTCCAAGCTCTGTGACCTCCAGCTCCTTTTGTTACAGCACTTTCTATGCACACACATTCTCTACTGCCCAGCTAGGCTCATTCACCTTGGAGAACATGGAGACTAGAGAGAGGAGCTTGGAAGACCAAAAAGGTCAGCAGCTAATCCGATGTCTACACCACATATCCACCACTTCTTTTACAAATGACAATTGACCTTTCCCTACCAAAGCTTGCTCTCTCTACGTGTACTCTACAACCCACCCACTCTCTTTTTCTTTGCTTCCACTCACTCCTCTAAAATAAATCTATCGATCGCTTTCTCTGTACGAGATCATTTTCCTCAGCATTCAAACACGTTTTATTCCTCTTCTTGGAAAATGATCCCCGTCGATGGCGCATCCTTTACTAATCGCCACCACGCTTTCTCTCCGCTCCCTTTTACAGCGAAGCTTCTTTAGTTGTCCATGGTAACTGTAACTACTTCTTCACTTTTTATTCTTTATGCATCTATTTAGATTGTGTTTACAACCTAACACCTCACCATGGTTGTTCCCATCAAGGACATCGATGATCTCCACTGTGCCAAATCCTAATGGCCCTTTTTCTCTACATATTTATTCAAGCTCTCAGAGACATTTAACGTACCTGATTACTCTTATTACTAGATATTTCTCATATTAGCTTCCATGATATCATACTTACCATATTTTATTGCTATCTCGTCATCTGCTTACCAGTAACAGAGATAAAATGAATCACCAGATAGTCTCAAATAATCCAAAAGAAGGACGTTAAAGAGAGAAAAAGAATGAAGAACAGAGAGGTCAAATAGAAACAAAACAGGAAGATGGCAAAAGGAAATCATACCTGCTGGACCATTAAATATAAACGGTCTCAGCATCCCAGTTAAAAGGCAGAGATTGCCATGCTGGATGAACATGCAAGGTCATACCATGCGCTACCGACACGAAACTCTCTTTTTAGACAAAGACACAGGCAGGTTAAAAGTTAAAAAAAAGGATGGAAGAAGCCATACCGTGCTAACACTAATCCAGCGAAAGCTGAATCAGCTATGTTGACATCAGACAAAATAGACTTTGGAACAAGGAATATTACCAGGGATAAAGAGAGAGCGTTCATAATGATCGAACGATCAATTTATCAAGAACACCTAATGGTTCTAAAGGTATGTTCATCAATCAGGCTTCAAAAGATATAAAGCAGAAACTGGACAAAGCTGAAAGCACAAACATTCACAATTATGGTTTAAGACATCAACACTCTTTTCTCTATAATTGATAGGAGAAGGAAATCAATTAGCATACAGAACTCGAACAATACATCAATAATGCGATAGAACTGACATTTATTTTAAAACACCCCATGACAACAAGAGAATACTCATTTTTTAAATTTGCATATGGAACACTCATTAAGATAGATCATATGCTGGGTCTAAAATAAGTCTCAATAATTTAAAAGAAATGAAATCACAGAATGTGTTCTTAGATGATAAGGGAATTAAATTAAAAGCCTATGCTGGAGATCCTCCACGCGGAGCACGCAGAGGGAGAGGAGACACAGTCAAGGCTGAACTTCAGGGAAGAGCAGTATGGTGGCACCGTGGGAGGGCTTTTGAAGAAAGCCAGTGCGAAAAGATCAGAAAATAACGAGAACCAAGAAGGAGGAGTCACAGAGGCCAAGGGGTCAGGCCAGGGAACAATGCTGTTAAATGGAGAAGTGTTCGATAAAATAAGGATTGAAACTACTCCTTTGGGTTTGAAGACCTGGTGATTAGCGGTGACCTTAGAAAGAGGCGGTTGATGAGAAATGAGGAAGTAAAGGCTGTATCTATTCCTCTTCCAGGCAAACCGTTTCTTTCCCCCTTGGGAGAGCCGAGAACAAAAAACAAGGCTGAAGCTGGAGGGAGTCAGGGTCAGGGGAGGGGATTTTTTGTTTTTTAGTTTGTTAATTTGTTGTTGTTTTAAAAATAAGGAAATGTGAACATGTCTGCAGACTGGAGTTAAGAGCTGGTAGTAAAGGAGATGGAGGGCGGATTTGTGACGATATGTGGGAGCTTCATCTTGCTACAGAGATGAGGGGTAACGATGTAAGGATGAGTGGAAAGAGAGGTACATTTGTAAGCGGGGCCGAAATTGTGACACAGAGCGCCATCATGGACTCACGTCTACCTTCATGCTGACGACGCTCAAACTTTAGTTCTCGTCCTAACTCTCGCGCTCCAGACCCACGTTCCAAGTGCCTTCTGGTCATGTCCACTTAGATGCACCATTGCTTTGCGCTTGCACGTATGAAAACAAGCTTGTGTTCTCCCTGGGATGTTCCCATCCTGTCTCTCCTTTCTTCCCTTTGTCCCCTCTTGGCCCAGGCAACTGGAACCTCGAGTCATCGAGTCATATGATGTTTTGCATATCCTGACCTTAGGTCAGGTGAAAAGTTGGGCTTCGCTTGTCAAAAGCTGCAGGGCATGGGGGTGGGGGAGGGGGCTGGCAGTGCGTATGAGGTGGGGGTGGGAGGGGGGATCATAGGAAATGAGTTTCGAGATGATGGCAAATCAAAGCCAGCCAAAAGCTACCCCAAATGTTACCCATTCACAGAGGCGAGACAGGAGGGAGAATCTAGGTGGAAAGACGGTGAGATGAAGTTTTGCGAGGTTAGGGGAGATTAGAGGGGTGGGAGGGTGGGAAGCGGATCTCGGAGCGAGCTCTGAGCTGGTGAAATCCTGGCTACAACCCCTTTCCATGGTCTTCCTTAGAACTTGACCATGAACACGGGGGAAGCCATGAAAAGCACCAGCATGGCACAGCTGCCCCCGCCCGCCCCCGCTGACAGCCCCAGCGTTCTTCCAGACCCCGTCTGGCACATCCACCTGCCATCATCGTCCCTTCCTTTTCCTTCATCTCCATCGCACCCGAGTCCTGGGCTTTCTTCCTCAGCAACGTCTCTCTCCTCTGGCTCCCGAGCCATGCATCTCCCTTTGTCTTTTCCTCTTGCCAACCACCGTCTAGATTCCTTCCACCTTCTGTTTCTAGTCAGTTTCGAAATGTTTAAAAAAAAAAAGCGCCTTTCTCATAGTTTTCCTGTTCTTGGCAGAGTATACCTGCCTGGAGGCCAGTCGTAGTAATATGCATGAAAATGAAAAAATATATATATGTAATAATGAAGGAAAAAACCTGATCCAACCTTGGAAAAGAACTCCCCTGAACGTTTAGGTTTGTATTGTGGGCCAAGATGTCGATTGATGTTTATTTGCTTTGAGCCAGACATGGTGGCTGCAAGTGCTGGCTTCCCAAAGCTCTCACAGACATCACAGCCCCGAACGGGCCCCCTGCAGAGTGGATTTGATTAGGGTAAACGAGACTAACTAACGTTTCGGCTTGGAGACCGCCATGGTCCCTGTGCTCATTGGTGAGGCTGAGAGTCCCCCATGCTGGGCAGTGACCCCACTCTTGTGTCCCCATCAGTTCACTTTAAATCTCGCAAATGCTGGGACGCGTAAACCCTCAAAAAAGTGTCCTTTTCCTTCATTCGTCTTGACCACCTGGGATCACCTGTGGTTTGGGGACCAGTGTATTAATAGCACTATAAATATAGCTCACGGGCTGGTGGTCATCGTTGTCTGACATCACCTTGTTTTCAAGGACAAAACCTCTATTTTGTAGCAGACATTGCTGCTTTTGACATAAAGAGTCTGGAAACAGAATCCCGTCCCAATTCAGTTCAGATGTGTGGCCACATTTACTCCCGCCTTGGCCCGGTGGCAACACAGAGTCTGTTACAAATAGTTTAGCTATCGGTCATGTCAGCCAGCCGTCATTTCAGCTTCCCGGCACACAGCATTCAATTGTTCATGTACCCTCATATCCTCACGTTCAAGAAACATAAAAACCCACTGGAGCATTTACTGAAAATGGTTCTTCCTGGGGCCTAATGTAGAGGAACAGTATCCCCAACCATTGCAATGTGGAGATTGGGTGGCTAGTGCTGTCACTGAGGCCCATGAGGGGTAGGGGAAGGTGACAACATGGCCCGCCACTCAGCCTGCCTGAACCCTGGCCAAGCCCAGAGCTGGCTAAGGAGCATGGCGTAGAAGGCAGCTTAGAGGCCTACCAGGAAAAACCCTGGGTTTCACCAAAAGATCCAGGTGACTCTGGGGGACACGCATCCTGGATTAATTGAGGGGGAAGAGACGCTCTGAACAGCTTCCTGTTGACTGTCCGAGACCTGGCTCTGACTCAGGTAGATCGAAGACAGAGTTCTAGGTCCCTAACTCCTTCTGTCCTGGAGTTTCTCCGACACCGGTTCACACCAGAGGTGCGGCACCATCTCCCTGAGGGCGGCACTTGGAAATAAGATGGGGGCATTTTAGTCAGTCACCATGCTGCAGGAGTTGGCATTGAGAATCTGAGCAAGGAGGCAAAAACTTGGCAAGGCCTGAGACAATGGCACCCAACAAAGAATATTCCTGCTGGGTCTATGGCCATGCCACCCTGAACAAGCCCGGTCCCATCTGATCTTGGAAGCTGAGCAGGGTTGGGCCTGGTTAGTACTTGGATGGGAGACCACCTAGGAAGACCAGGTGCTGTAGGTGTAACAAATAAAAAAAATATAAGAGATTGTAAGCTGACAAGGTCCTTGCAATCTGTGAGGTCAACCAAGGGTTGTTGCGTCCTAAAAAAATAAAAATAATAAAGAATACTCAAGGCTGGACTATCTCCCTGTGAGAAACGTGCAGAACTCACAGCCTTCCCGCCATGTCTGGGCTGGCTCTGAATTTTGGAGTGCGAATGTGGCACCCCGTTCCTGCCTTTGCTTGACCAAAGGGCCTGGCTGTCAGAGCACAGGGCTCTGAGCACCTGAAGCGAAGACTCGGCAGCTCGGCCTTGGCAGGGCAGGAGCCGTCCAGCATGAGCTGGGAACACGCGGGGCCTGCGGAGGCTGGAAAAAGGCTGTGGGCACAGATCAGGCAAGCCCCCCCCCCCCCCCCGGGCCACAGCGAGGCTCTGCCTTCGCTGTCACCACAGCACAGGGTATTCGTAGTCAGGAGTGATTTCTCTGAGAGGCACCGAGTTCTCTGGAAGGATTCAGGCTGAGGAGGGTTTCAGAAGGGTGGGTAGGAGATCATTTTTAATTACTCCACCACCTGTAGCCCTCAGAGAACCAAGGTCTCCCCAGAGCTATGAGTTCCCTTGGCTTTTAGAAGGTTCTAGAAGTTTGCACAACTAGGTTCTTTTTTTTCCCAGGCACTAAACATTGCCCAGTTGTTGGTTGGTCAGTGTCTACCCTTGAACAGAGAAGTGATATTTTGACAATGCCTAGAGCCAAGGTTAGAAATAGAGGCAGACAGAACTCTGGCTTCCCTGTCTGAGTTTTCTTCCCTTTCTCTCTCTAAAGGTGAGGGTAGAGCCTGCCAACAGTTTGCTAATGGTCTCCAAGTGGATTGTTGAATTCAGAAGAGATTTCAGACTCCCTGGGGCATGACGCTTGCTGTTTCACAATGGAGAATTATTTTGTGGTATTTATTTTATGATTTTCTGACCCTTGTTCTAAATCTTGCTGGTGTGTTTTGTCATTTAAAATGTATTAAGTGAAACTTGGCATCGTGAGTTGGCTCCATTAAGCTCTACAACAGCTTAATCCAGATTTTATTATACTGGGACTTGAGTATATGAACTGTAATATGGGAGGAAGCTTGAGGATAAATAAAGTAAGTTTGGTACTTACTATGAATTTAACTATTTTGGTGCCCTCTTGGCAATTAACTGGAGTGTGAGTGGTTAGATTTTAATGTCTTCAAAATGTTGCAACAATGGCCGTTAAGCCCCCCTGAGTCAGGGGCGTACGGGGCCTCTGGATAAACGGCAGACTCAGCAGAGCGTTCTGGGCCCTGGGGTTGCCATTGGTTAGGCCTGTCCGGTGGATGCGGAGCCTTACGAGGCGGCGTGCAGAAAGCAGCCTTCACCTCCCCTCTGAGCTCCGGGATGCTCACATCTAACCACCCTCCTTACCAGCTGGACTTGGAGTTCTCATGGGTGCCTCAGCCTCCAGGCTTCAAAGCAGACCCCTTGGCTTCCCCTTGAACCTGCTCCTTTACTATATTCCTTTCAAGAAACCAGAGCCACCATCCACTAAGTCAGTCGCCCCTGCAACTTGCTCTCCTCTAACACAGCCAGGGTCTGTCGGTTCGACCTTCTCAAATTATGTCTGCAATCTGTCCACTTCTGTCTGTCTCCACCGCCCCATCCCAGGTCCTGCAGCGATAGTTCTCACCTGGAGACCCCAGTGGCCTCCCACCTGTCTCCCCAGCTTGGTCTTTGCCTTTATACCCTCAAGCGTCAGAGAGCTGAGCACAGCCCCCAGTGCAGAGGAAAGCCACAAAACAGGCGTGCGGTGGCCACCCAGCGAGGCTCTCTCACTGGGTCCTATTATAGGTCCTCCCATTAATCCAGCAATGTCTACACGTTCGTGGCCCTTGGCCTTCTCCCGGGGTACCCCAACCACACTCTCCAGGGAGGTACAGGCTGTTCTTGTCCCCTATTCTTTCTGGACTTCTGGGGACCCCGGGGTGTGTGTGACAGTGGGCTGCCTCCAAGGACCCTCAGCAACTGTGCGCACGAGGTCTTTCGTCCCAAGCTGGCTGTTAGAATTATGATACTTGAGTCATGTCAGCGCCGAGCTGATCAAGGAGGGAAGGTGGCAGCCACCCACTTCACTGCGGGGAGCATGCACTGCTGCGCCAGGGGACCGCGTGGGCTTTGTGTGCGTCCGGGAACGATCGTGGCATTCCGCCACACATGCGCATAAACAGCAAGCCGCACCATACTTACTCTGTCAGGTGCAGGCGCCTGACGACGTTAATGTGACGTTCCAAATCCGGAGGCCTGTCTCTCTCTAGCCGCGAGCCCGGGTCACGGCCGGGTCTGGGACCCACAAGGCTCCTTTCCCAGGAGAGAAAATAAAATGTGCTTAATTGTGTCTACCTGTAATGTGTTAATTCATTTGTTTTTTAAGTTTTCAGGTGGGTCTAGAGAGTCCGTAAATGAAGGAAACCTTTATTAATAAGTTCGGAAAAAGTAATTTATAGAAAATTAGGGGAGGAAAAAAGCCACGATTGGTGAGGGCTCTTTGCCCCCAGGCTGCTGGCACATACCAAAGGGAGTCAAAAAGGCCACGAGGAAGGCCATATTCCTCTGCGCTTCATAAGAATAAGCAAGGCGCCTTGAAATTAGGATGGGGGGTTTGTAAACCACTGAGGAGAGAAAAAGAAATGTTCCCCAAAGATGTACCAGTCTTTTGTCACTAACTTTTCCAGCAATGGGCTATTTAGAGCAAAGTCTTGACAAGCTCATGAAGAACCTAGGTAGGCCCCTGGAGGCCAAGGCCCGGCTTAAGCCACCCAGGACGCACTTAAGGTAATGAAAGTGAACGTGGCCCAGGCCTGCCCCGGGCAGGCGGTCCCTCTCCGCCAGCGTCTTGGGCCCCTCTTCATTCCCCTGTGCTTTTGAAAACCAAAAGGGCACTTTCCCAGGAAGTCTTCTCGTTTGGCTCCCTGACGTCCAAAAGGGAGCTAAGAATAATAAAGGCCTTGCACTCTTGGATCCGAAGAGACTAAGTGACCTTGCCCAGGGTCACACAGCTAGCAAACGGCGGTGCAGGTGCTAGGACCCAGGCCAGGGTGGGCCAGACCCACGCCTGTAACTCCCACCACTTCCTGCCCGCTTCCCGGCCCACACCTGCACCTGCCCCGGTGCTCAGCACCTCAGTGTTGTGGTTTCTCCTGTTGTTCTCTTCCTTCCCACTGACTGCCCAGCTCCTACACCTTCCTACCTTTCCACAAGCCCAAACGAAAGAAAAATGGAGTAACCTTCTTTCAGAGAATGTTCTAACCTCTTGGTCCTCTTCCTGCCTCCTCCACCTATCACGACAATACCCAGCCATGGGTCGAGAGCTCTTGACACCAAGGCTGAGAAACGGAAGCATTTAGGACTTCGCCACTGCTCACCCCACGGAAAACGATTCCCGTGGGGTGAGCAGTGCCGAAGTCCTAAATGCTTTCGGAAAACGATTCCCCGTCATTTACCGTGCAAAGCTACTCCCGAAACGTGGAACACTATCTTTCCCATTCTCAGAGCTATTGCTCTGGGCTTCTGTTAGCACCGTTATTTTCTTTGGAGCCCTGAGCACCTATACAGAAGGATTTAATTATGTTTTAGCATGTCTCAGTGAGAAAGATCTATGTTGATCTCGTTTCAAGCAAAGATCATGTCGGACAATTTTATCCCATTTTTAAGCTACATGATCTTATATTTTAAGTGATTTTATAAATTGTTTAAAATTCTTTCAGCGACATGGTAGGCTGTACAAATAATAAATTATACATGCACACGCGTATGCAAATCTGAGCTCATGGAAAGCAGGCAACAAGACATAAGGTACTAGGGTTGAAGCCACAGACTAGGACCTGAAATAATATTTCCCCTTGTATTTCTTCTACTAGTGATAAGATAGGATGTGCTGTTTTCCCACCCAAACAAAAAGCAAGGTTAATTAGGGAGCCCCAAGCAATGCGACATGCGATCGCACCTGTGACCTGCCAAAGTCATTCCTCTGCTTTCAAGGTAGAAGGGTGAGAATTCTCAGGGCTTCTCCCCGCCATCTACCTGCTACCTGTGACCTGTGAGCGTGTGAAGAACACATCTGACGTCTCACGGGCCTCTCCTTTTGGTTTTGCTCTGTGCATTTCCCTAAAAGGGCGCCACCGCGTCGTCTCCCACAGCCGTGGCACTCTTCCAGCTGCCTCCCTTTCCCGTGAGGTCAAATGGGTAGATGCACAAAGGGTACAGATGGAGAAATAGATTCGCCTTAGAATGGATGCCGGCGTCGATATTCCGGGGACTGACCTGCTTCCAAGACAGAAATAACCCTTAGAGCTTTCAAAATTGGGAAGTCCGACGCGATTTTAATCCCTCCGTCAGACGGCTGCTGGAGGTGGCACCAGGGTCCTGGGCGGGAAATGGGAAACGCATGAGCCGCTCAGGTGGCGTGATAGGAAAGCCTGAAAATGAGCACGTGATCGTGTTGTCGGGATGTTCTATCAGTAAGATTTTTTGGAATTTCAAACATTGGATAATTGGGTTCTGTGCCCCCCAAAAATCATCTATGTAAGCCATTCATTCATTCATTCATTCATTCCATAAATGCTTTACTGCACATATGCTAGGTGATATGGGGCAAAGAGAAATAAGATGGGACCTCTCCCCACATCAACTGATGAAGGAGACGAATGGGGACCCAGATGCCAACTCTAACCCTTGATGGTATATGCTGTGACTGTCCTCCCTGGGGAGGACAGGGGAGGGAGGGTTCCTGACCAAACTTGAAACCCTTTTCCCTCAACTCATTACCTGCTGTTTTGTCTTATAGCAGGCATTGCTATTTGAAAATATCTGTATATTTATATTCCATTTTTTTTCCCACTAGAATACCAACCCTACGAGGGAGGGGACTTCGATTTATTCATCCCTCTATCCCCAGCATCTGGAATAGTGCCTAGTAC
Organism: Eonycteris spelaea; assembly: GCA_003508835.1. Taxonomy (NCBI): domain Eukaryota; kingdom Metazoa; phylum Chordata; class Mammalia; order Chiroptera; family Pteropodidae; genus Eonycteris; species Eonycteris spelaea. The sequence continues at coordinate 14,762,566 of PUFA01000025.1, forward strand.
ACAGCAGGTGCTCCCCGAAAATATGTTATGAGCAAACGGATGGGGAAGGGCCGCGAAGGGAGCGATTTCCTGGGTCAAAGGGCAGGGGTGAGAGTCAAAGGGTGGGGGCGAAGGTTGAAGAAAGAGAGCTTCATCTACGAAGGCATCTGAACCATAGTGTGGAACCATCTAAACTGGGCAGAGAACATAGAGCAAAATATGTCCCTGAAAGAGGCGACATAGTGAGAAGGCTGGAAGTGAGACAATAACTTCAAAAGGCAAAGTAGGGATGAGGCTGGGTTTGGGGGTGGTGAGGGAGGGGCAGGAGAGACACTTCCATGAGAAAGGTTGGGCCAGACTGTGACAGGGTCTAGTACAACGCAGAAAATAGTGCAAGTTCACCGAGTCATCGGAAGGATCATGAAATCCTTTCTGTAACTATTTGGGATCTAGAAATAAATAAAATGTGCCTGTGTGTGCACGCACGTGGTGTGCATGTTCACCGAACATTTTATGCACGGTAGATAACCAACAAAATTAGTTCCCTTGTACAGCATGCCAAGGAATTTATCCTACCGTGATTAAAGTACCCGGGAGATGCTTAACGAGGGCAGGGTACAATAGAAGGGTGTTGGGAAACTCCAGATCAGGCGCGGAGGCTGGATTAGGCATGCACCTGTAACAGGGAGGTCGGCCAGGGACAGGGGAGTCACGAGTGAAGGCCATGTCAGTCGGAGAGACGGCGAGTTTCCATTCGAGGGTTATCTAGGGGAGAAGGGGTAGCTCCTCTTATTCAAGTCAAGGTCAGGAGTAAAGGACAAAAGAACCGAGGGTGACTGTAAACTGCCTTGTTCTTCCTTGTGTTTATTACTATCTGACATTGTAAAACGTGTCTGTGTTGCCTGGCATGTGTTGGTTACTCAGTCGATATTTGCAAATGAATTAGTGCATGAGTGGGAACACCCTTGCGCGGCTGAGAAGGAAGGCCTGAAAACGATCCCGTTTGGATGGAGAGGTAGGAAGGAAGGCACAAAGGTAAGGACCCAGGTGGAGGTGCCCGGGGCCGCTCTTGAACCTAGGAGAAAAGTTGGGCTTCGGGGTGCGAATGCTGGAATTGTCTTGGGGTCATTAACATGTTGGTGACGAATTAGATCACTTGGGGGAAGATGAGAAGAGACGCAGGTCAAGAAGGAAAATCTGGGGACACAGCTGTGCCGAGGGGCGGGAGGAATCGTGGGACCGAGAGAGCAGATGGAGAAGTGTGCCACGAGCGTCAAGGAGAACCACCACGCTGGGCCGTCCCAGAACCAGGGGAAGAGAGGGCTTCGAGAAGGGCACCGTCAACCAACAAAGAAATCCTGGGACACGGTAAGGAGTTCCCTGGTCCAAATGTCAGTGGCGAGATGGGCTGGCAGGCTGGAGCCGTGGGCCGCAGCGGGCTCGCAAGAACTGACGGTTAACTTTGCAGAAGTTTCCCAGGCTATTTATTCAAATTTAAAAACTAAATTTTGTAAGGGTATGATGAAATACACTTGATTAAAAACCGAGGTAATATTCAAAACCTCTTCGAGGTAATATTCAAAACCTCTTCGCTTCCTAATGATTTTGTTACATTTTACCGTTACCTATGCTCTTGAGGTTTTGTGTTTATTGTATCTATACGGGTTCAGTGCTGCATGGTGGGGGGCTAGTGTGCTTCTCTTCTCGATCCTGTGTTCAGCGATGGCATGTGGGTAGCCTGAAAGTGGCTGCAGTAGGAGTATTTACACCATGGCAATTGACAGAGGCTATTAAATCTCTTTCTAGGGAGCTGATCGTTAAACATTTAGATATACCACTACGAAGGGAAGAGAAAGGGTCCAGGGCGAGTTTCATGTAGATTGAGAAACGGAAGTAAGAAGCCACCGGAGCGAGCAGTGGTGGTGCTGGAGACAGATAAAATTTGAACGAAGCATGACTCTGAGGTGGTGAACATCGAGAGGGTCTGTTGTTCACGGGCATGGTAGACGTTTCATTCAAACGCATATCAAAATAGCATGACTTTTTCAGTCATACACTTTAAGAGACTATTTGGTCCTCCATTTCGTCTACTTCCCTTTATAGAATTTACCTGGAGCATTTAAAAGTTTTCTTTAAGTGTACTGCCCTACCGCCATCTCAGTGAGATAGGCCGTCAGTATGTTTATCTTGTATAAACTTTCTTCCTTGGCAAACTTCTAGAAGGCACTTATTTTGTGTGATACCTAGACTGCTTCAATGTGGAAGCTTTCAACGGAATATCTGGATATCAAGTTCAAAGGTAGGTTAAGTAGGTTAAGTAAATACCTAGAACAAATTGCTAGAGGGAACTTAGTATTTCTTGACCTTTTTAAGTCCTGCTTGTGATTTTGGATAAACATGCAAAGTTCATCTTTAAAAATATTATTCAAGGTTCAAATTACATTATGCATAATTCTCTCTCTCTTCTCTCTCTTTCTCTCTCTCTCTCATATATATATATATATGTATGTATGTATGTATAAACAATGAAACAGAAAGCTGCATTGTTTTAAAACTATGTACGCCTCCTCCTTCCTTCCATTCACTGATGATCTCCAACCATGGGGAGTATGCCACCTCCCATGGAGAGCTGTAGGATTCAGTAAATTGAACAAGTTCAAAAGGCCCACATAAAAGGCAAGGAGAAATGAGAGCTCAGGCACCCCAATAACTGAATCCCTACATCATGAGCTATTTACACCATACACCCTCCTATAAAAGCTGCAACTTTACTGTTTACTCTGTGTACTGGTCTATTTTCTACTCTTTCTGCTTAGAATGCTTTCGCATGATACTCCCCAGATCTCATAATCATCCCTATAATGGTCCTTCCTAGCGACCATTTAATATTCCATTATATTAATAGAGCACAGCCTGCCTAAAACCACTTCCTCACAGTTGGGTTCTTGAGCTGTTTCCAATTATTCATTTTAATATACAGCAGGACTTGGAACATCTTTTTACAAATATGTTTGTTTCCTTGGAATTATTCCTTGGGACATTTTCCCCCAAGAGGCTCTAGCAGGTCAAAGAGTAGAATAATTTTTATGACTTGTCACATATTGCAAAATTGCTGTTTAAGAAGATTTTTTTTTTTTTCGGTTTATGGTGCCACCAACAAAGTTTAGTGTGCCTGCTTCCCCAAAGCCCTGCCAACAAGCTTTGTCATTTCTATCCATTTCTCCTGTTGTTCTTCTGAAGCCAGCACAACTCCATATAGCTGCGATGGAATCAGAAAATCATCAGAAAAAATCAGAAAATCAAACCCAGTGCCGTGATATGTGGGAGGTTTTAATTATATCATAAAGAGTTCAGAAAGAAAATCATCAGAATTTTATCATTCAAGTATAAAAGTGAAAAAAAAATGTGGGGACATGGGTGGCCTTTGTAAAGGGTCAGGGACAAAGGGAGAGCAAATAAATAAGACAAGGCCGAAGGGAAAATGAAATGCATTATAAAATAAAATGAAAATGTCACTATTCTGGCTATTGTTTTTCAGCGCTCTGTGAAGCAAAAGAATTGCAGGCATTACTGAATTCTGGAAATAAATCTGTAGCGTAAGCTTTGTTTCTGTGACTGCCATTAAATACATTGAACACAACGTGTGGTATATTATCTTTCTCTCTAGTAGGCTTGAGATCGGCTTTCTCTCTCAATAACTATGATCCAAAATGAGAGCCATGGAAAGGCCATCAATAGGGCTTTTGCATTTTCAAGACGGCTTGTTATTGGCGTTCTTAACAAACAATGGACATGCACAACATATTCCCGTAAGAAGACCGATGCATTTATACTTTGGTGTTTTTGGACATTGAAAAGATCTCCACTGAAGGAATGAGACTTGTGTTTTTTGGTTTCATGGAGAATCTTCTCAGAGGAAGCAACTGGAATCAATGTAGCCACCAGATTATCGCACACATTGCAATTCCATATCCCGAGGAGAGACACATGTGTATAATCTCAGCTCTTTCATCATTGTCGAGAAGTTATCCATTATTTTTAGAACTTGTTTGCCGCGGTGAGGTTTCCGAATACACATTTGTGCTGATGGACTGGGAGCATCCATCTCAGAAACAAAGCGCCTGTGTCCGTAAAGTCACAGCGAGGTGCAATATTGAGGCACATTCCAGACGACCCAGGCCAAAAGAACAGCTTCTGCCTGAAATAGAGGAATTTATTTTTCTTTATGGGATGGAATTAAATTCCATTCCAGTTTCTCCCTCTTCTGAGAACTCTTCCCCCTGTTTTAGCTTACTCAACATCCCCGATGCATTTGATACCCTCTTCCCTCCTGGAAACTGCACATCTTGATAACTCTGACCTTTTTCTCTGCTTCTCCAGCTCTCTAGTGGCTTCTTATCTGGAATCTTCTCTAGCTCTTCTTCCTCCTCCCACCTTCTAAAGAACAGCGGGACAACACTCAGGCCTTCTTTCCTGCGTGTAGTCCATCCATCTCAAGGCTTCTTCTGCTACCTCTGGACCGAGACTGCCCAGCGGACATCTTATAGGACATTCCTCTCCCCCAAGCTCCAGTCCCATGCCGTCTTATAGTCATCCACAAGACATTTCCACTGCTGTGTCTCCCTGACTCTTGCTTCCATTCTGCAGGCTCAAGAAATTATCTTCCTCCCCAGATTACTCGGTCAGCTGGTGCTGCGTCTTTGACTGGCCCTTCTTATCCCCAGATTCAAGTACCAAGTTGTGCTTGGAGTTCCTTCCAACCGTCTCTCACAGTAGTTTCCGCATCTATGTTCAAATTGTCACCCTGACTCCCATCTCCCCTCGCCTCACACCATTTGAGCTGGACACCCCCACATTCTGTCCATCCTTCTCGGACCACCTGGAACATTATGGCAGTAGTTCCCCTTACCTGAGCGTCCTCAGTGCCTCTTTACGGCCTACTATCTTCAGTCCAGACCAGGTGCCTTGTCTTTCCCCGTCTTTACAATCCGGCTCCCAGGAGTGAATCTTGTTCCCCTTTAACCTCTCACATGAACCATTCCCGTGGGACCGAGTCTTCATTTATGTTCCTGCAGCAACACTGTGCGGGAGCTGACTCGTACGGGCTCGCAAGAGCCGAAGCTGAATTTTCAGGGAGGTTGGGAGCCAGCTATTGAACACAGCCATTATTGAAAAAGTAAGTTATGGGAACCGAAGTTAAATAAATTATGTTGAAACAGTTGCTAAGTACTTAGAACATAACTTCCTAACTACTTTATTATTATCTGCGCTCTTGAGATTGTTTACGACCTGTCGTATCTGTGCGGTGCAAGTACCAGATGATGGCGAGTTAACGCTCCTCTTTCCCAACTCCAATTCATTGATGTCCACATTTCGTGCTGGTAGCTTGAAATTGGTTATGTCGGGAGTATTTACACCATGGACATTGGCAAATACTACAATTTTTTTTTTTGCCCAAGAGAGAGATATTGAACATTTACCAGCTGATCTCGGTGTACTTCCCTTGTACATCCCTCTGTCTGCAACTTTGTTCTTTTTCCCTCTTATCCAGCGTGTCTTCATTTTCCCTCATGATACAAAATCTTTCCTGATTTATGAACGTTCAGTTAAATCTCTCCTTCCCCACGACACGTTCCCTCACCACGCTCACTTTCATTGATCTGTTGTCTGTCCAAACCTGCATCCTTCATGTCTAAACCATTCGACCTAGCACTGAATAGTCTGCTTTCCATTACTCAGTTTTAACTAATGGAGTCGATCATTTGTCACTTCATCACATTCCAGAGCCTAGTGTGTGCCACGCCCCATGCTAGTTTTAGTTCTGGCCAAAGTCATTCCTTGCTATTTCATTTATTTGCCTTGTCTCCACCAATAGATTCACTCATCTTGGAAGTAATCGACCGTTTTAATTCAACATCCTTATTGGGTCCTAGCACAAGACTGAGAGCCCCAACAGGATCTCAGCACAGATCTGTAAATTGACACAACACCCCACAGGTATTAGACGCTCAAGCAATATGGATGGAGACTTGCTGCATTTGAGGGGGGTGGAATGCCTTTGTTTAACGTTGCTCACATCTTTTGTGTCAAGTGCTGAACGTCCAGCCCCAGATCTAGCAGCAAGGGGAGGAGGAGAGACCACAGGATACTTGGGAGACTTGAGTTCAGTACCACGTGGCCATGGTCACACTGCTTGGCAGCTCCTTTCTCCCTCCCCCTTCCCCCCCCCACCCAGCTTCCATAGCCAGGTGATGCTATTCGTCCTGCTTGCCTACTTCCTTGGTCATTGTAAGGCCCAAAGAGAAAAGGGTGTAGAAGTGCATTGTAAAGTATTCTCCTAAGGTGCAGACCCATAACCCAAGAGCCACCCCCCACCCGTGTTCACGCTCTGCTCTTCCATGCGCTTGTCTGTAAACAGAGACAAACGACTCATTTTTTATCTTCCGGATTTCACACCCATTGCCCCTTTGTCTTCCTAAGATAAGGAGGCTGAGATGCCAGGACTGATATCCAAAATGAGGTCAGGAAAAGCAGGAGCAGGGCATGTTGTAACGTTCAATACTGAGTAGCCATGGCTCCATCTTTGAAGGCTGGTTGTATCATAAAACCCTCCACAAATGCAATACCCACAGACACAAATGCATCGATACAGCTTATTTTCTATGCCTTCAACCATCCTGTGGGGTGAATAGAGCAGATATTACCATCATCATCATCATCATCATCATCATCATCATCATCATCATCATTATTACTATCCCTATTTTATGGATGTGGAAACTGAGGCTGAGAGAGGTTCAGCGACTTCCCCAAAGTCACACGGCTACTCAGTGGATGAGCCACGAGAACCAGGTTTTCTGTGTCTAAGTCCAGCAAGAATTTATAAGCACACACCGACTCTCTAAACTGCTCGACGGTGCCTCTTAACCTTTACCTTTGCATGAGGATTTACACGCAACTCCCAGAACCTGCCCTGGGTGTCATGGGGTTTATTTGAAGCAAGTCACCTGGAGCATCTCCAGCAACTTCTCTGTGTCCCAGAGGAGGCAGCATCTGCCAAAGGGGAAGCCTGTGCGCAGTGCAGACCCTTCACGGGGCTGTGAGAGGATGAAAGGCGACCGTAGATGTGAGGGTGCTTTGAAAATGCAGTTGTTACATGAATGCAGGACATCATCAAAAATGACAATGGTTCTGTCTCTTTAAAGTGCCCCCTGGAGAAGTTGGTGAATGACAACGAGCTACGTGCATGTATACTGTTTCTCTTTGGTTTTCCTCGACTTTTCCTGACTGCATTCTCCACACAGAGGGCTGTGAGGAACCACACAGTGTTTTCTCTCCTTTACAGAGTTGTGGCAAGTCATCTTTCCATCCCTTGGCAAAAGAGATCAGCCATAAGTTAGTAACTTGGTGAAGTGATTAAGTCCAGCCCCATCTGTCCTCCTCTTGCTGACATGGAAAAGGCATCAGCTTGTCCCTCAAGCTTCTGTCAGAGGCAGAGGGAGCTGGTTCGCTTGCTGTGGGGGCGTAGGACTATTGTAATCCCTCACTGGACAGTGTAGGTGGGGAGGGCAAAGAGGAATGACTGTCCACACCAGACATGAGGTGTAACAGGCTTTGGGCCTCTGGTGGGCCCATTCTGACTCACTGAAGTATTTAGGTCACTTTTCTGAGAATAGAAGCAAATAAGAGTGAGGCCAAACATTTGACTGAGTCTTGGCACTAGGTTTATGAAATGTGGATAGGGTTTTATTTTTGGTTTTGTTCGTGTTTTGTTTTTTGCAAACTGATGTTCTTTTACCTTTTGCATTTCTGTGGGCAGAACCTCCTCCCAGTTCTCCTCCTGCAGTTTGACCATTCATTCCCCCTCAGGGAGAGGTTGAGAAAGAGAATTATTATGTCAAGAGGCAAAGAGAGAAGTTTCTGACATCCAAAATAGAATTTTGCAGCAAGACAATGGTCTAAAAACCAAACTTTGTAGAGAGGGGAAAGACTTTTAACATTCTTTAACGTACGAAGAACCAAGGCTGGAGGACTCAAATCCTCAAAGTTTTCCATAATCGTGGAAGAGATAGACTTCAGCCAGTGACAACGAGGACTTGGGGCCAGCTATTCCAGGGCAGAGGAAAGATACAATATATAAGAAGGAAGAGCTTGAGCCCACCTACACCTGAAATTGTAGGTGCAAAAAAGAAATAAGAAGGACAAAAACTGGGTCAAGTGTCAGGGATCTAGCACACACATCTCTGCCGGAAACATCCAGATAGGCACGGGTAGCCCCAAACCACAAGCCTAGGGCCATGTCTTCCTGGGTGCATTGAAAGGAAGCTCCAGACCTCTGGGAGAAACCCTGCTCTTGGCTACTCCCCAAAGGGCATGCAAGTGGCCGAGGGCTGATAGGAATTGAGGAAGCAAGAGACCAAACCCCAATCCCAGTATCCCCTCTCACAATCACGGATGGTGGTGGGGAGACTGTCGAGGAAACGGAGAGAAACACAATTTAACAGTCTGGGAGGAGACTGTTTCACAGATTGCCCTGTACCAGCCTAAGGAAGACATCCACTTAGCGGGCCAAAGGGAGAACCGGGGACAGACTCTTCCCAGCCGTCTTCATGCCCTGTGTGGAATGGACCAGCAGACATGCCTCGATGCCCTTGAAGGGACAAGCAGAAGCTAGAGAACAAATCTGGCTAGGGGAGCTTTCCAGTAGGGAGGCTCTGAGATGCCTTTCCCTGTCTCTTCATAGTCTCAAAAACCCCTCTTTCCTCCAAGTGGTTAGCTGCCATATTGGGAAGTAGCATAGCGACAGGGGAGGAAATCTGAGCTGTTCCATAGAGACGGTCAAGACTGGCCTTCTAGGGGGTTGAACTTCGAATAAACTGACTGAATGTTTACATTGAAAGGAGACCGTTTAAATTGGAAACGTCTGAACTATTGTTAGTGGGCCAGTCTCAGTTGCTCCCACTGCCCAGCAGGGTGGAGACTCATGAGAACTATCAGATGAAGTTATAGAGAAAACAAAGAATCGTTTCTTCGAGTCTCTGAGTTGTAACGTGAGTAAACTCATGGCCTCAGTATATTTGCATTCTGGGTCTCCGCTCCTCCAGCAAATATTTCCAACACATCTCATCGTCCTGTAGGCTTCTGTGAAAGCCAGTGGCTGCCTGGCTGGTGCTCCTAATCACTATTAGTGCTGTCCCAGGCTAAGGTGAAGAAATTGACTGATTGCTGTGTTCTAGTGTGTTTTCCATGTCCCACTAGCTGGCAAAGGTTAGCCAGGGTGCTTGAAATCCTTGCTAGTAGAATCACATATTCCGTCCAGGGGTGAGGTTTGGATACCCCTTCACCCTGGTTCCCCTGAGCTCAAGGATGAGGACACCCCCCATGAGTACGCCCTTCTGCTCACTGCTTTTACCAGCACCTCCCTGATGTGTTTGGTTACAATTCAGGAGATCTGAGATGCAATCTTTTGCTAGATGAAGATATTCTTTTGCCTAACGGATCCACGGGACCTGTATTTCCTTTCCTTTCTGTTTCTTGCACTTCCTGTTTCCCCTCAGCACTTCCTCTGGGCACATCTGACCTTCTCTTCTGTCCCATTCCCCACAGCTGGGTGGGTAGTTGACCAGAGGCCCCTCCTGTGCACAAACATCTCTTGTCAGGGGTTGGAAGCAAGAGTAACCAAGGCCAATGCTCCAGCTGTTAGGAGCGTACCAGGAGTTTGATGACCTCTGGGGTTTGGGGCATAAACAAGCATGGCCTTGCTGTTAAATGGGGAAGTCAGGAATTCTTCCTCCCAGCATCCTGTTTAGTTCCCTCATTGCATTATCATGAGATATAATTTTATTATTTGTTTATTGGTTTACTTATTTCCCATGAAAACTCTATAAGGGAGAGTCCTCATGTGTCCCGTTCATTTCATTATATGCTTTGTACCTGGAACAGTGCCAGGAAGACAGTTGGTACTCAATAAGTCTTGTTGAATCAATGTGTTGAGAGACAGACAAAGGTGTTAGGAAGTGGGTGGGGGAGGTGGTGGTGGTAAAGTCATAAGACAGGTTAAGGGGAAAAGGCTGAGATGGCACCCTGCTTCATATCCTGACTTTGCCACTTACCTGCTACGTTATCTGATCTGGGGTGAGCTCCCTGTCCAAGCCCCAGCAAAAAGAGAGGAACACTTCTATTATACTGTGTCTTTGATAACACATCATGGATATATAAGAATCGACATAAAGTACATATCTGGTATTTGGAATTGGTGACACATTTGTTACAACTGATGAACTTACGTGGACAAGAGGTGGGATTTTTACGGTATTATTTGTGTCAACCATTTGGGGCAGGCGCTTGCCAAGGAACTGCTGGCAAGAGGGGCCAATCGGGGAGTGTCAGGAAGCCCATGGAGGGTCACGTGTGCTCCCAGATGCTGTGACTCTCAAATGTAGGCACACGAGCTTCACGTCCAGCTGCCTGGTGCCAGTATGATACTTTCCTCTCAAAGAGCCGATATGGCTTTTTTCCTCAACGTAAATACCATGTCAGAAGCTGTGTGACTCCCCTCTACTCCCAGTGCTTGAGTGACAGCTGGGAGGCCAGCACAGGGAGGCAGGGCCCAGCTGGTGCTGCTATGCCAAGAGGTGTCTGGGGGTGGGGAAGACGGGCGGGAGGGCCTCCTGATTGCCCGATTGACTGGGTTTCCATGTAAGGTTCTGAAATTATTTTTCATCTTCGACATAGTATAGCTTTACAATCTTACGTGTCTCCACCACGCCAGCAGTTGGGCACAGAGTCGCCTGAAAAGCAATCTAATGCTAGTTAGGGTTTGTGGCAGTCATTTCACCCTCTAAACTCCCAAAGAGTTTTCATGTGGAATCACTTTTGCATTTTCCCCCACGCTGCATGCTTGGTGCTGGGGAGGCCACGACCCTAGGGCTGGCTAAACTAGGAAGTACAACAGTGTGTGTACCCTCTCACCCTGCTTAGGCCCCGGCTGGGCTTCCAGAAAGGTCCAGGCTCATTTTTCAGGGGAACTGCTCACCAAGGGCTCCGCCAGCAACTGGGAAGCTCGTAAAGCCTCCTAGAAATGCTGGGCTGGAACGATTTGTGTTCAGTCCTGAGGCCTGGGATTAAAGGTACAGTTTGCTATCAGTCCAGTATTCAGTAGTACTGTGGGGTGTCACCATGGGCACTAAGCCTAAGAGTCAAAGGTGCTTTTAATGTTAGAATTTTGAATTTTTTTCCCCTGGTGAAATGAAAGTCTCGTTTGGGTTATGTACACACACAAAACTTTCAGAACAGTGCCTGCCTCACAGCTTGATCAATGTTAATAACATATCCTCCAGGCTTGCGGTGTTTTGCCTAGGTTGATGAAGTAGAATAGTGGGCTGGTAAACTCAGTGCTTATTTGCAAGGCTGGGTTGAAACCAGGGACAGGCACTGACAAGCCTGAAGCACTATCTCCATAGGCAAACTCATGTTCCCCTGGGCCTAATGCATGGGGATCTGCACAAATAGTTGATTCTATTGATTAATTGATGTGGTGTAGGCGTCACCAAGCGATGGAATGAGTTTAAAACCCAGTCCTCAAGCAAGTATTTTAGAAAGGGCCCCTTGCCCTCAATTTATGTCAAAATCAAGTCAGAAACAATCCGATCCTGTCTCTTGCCAAACTCAGGGGCTGCCTCGAATATATCTGTGCCCCTGGGGAGTATCTGCCGGCACGCCGCTGTCTTTTCCGGGCGGTGGGGATACTGCAGCCCCTCCGTGTCGCCACTCTGGTTGAGACAGTCAGGTCTGTCTTCTGCCTCCGGGGCTCCTGGGTCTCAGCCAGGTCCTGGGGTGAGTTGGGGAGGGAGGGCAGGGTGGGGCGAGGCCGTGTGGGGCTGGGAGATGAATGGTTTCATCAGTTCGATGGAGGCGGAGGGAGATGGGCTGCGGGGCTTGCAAAACATCACATTTTGGCAAAAATACTTTGAAAAACAGGAGATTCCTGGAAAGCAATAATGCTGACAGCGGAGAGGGAGTTCGGGGCCTGCCAAAAAGCAGAGGAGAGCTTTGGTTAAGATGCCGAAGAGGTGCCGCGTCAGAACAGGCCGGCTTCCCCTGCGGTCTGCAGGCCCGTTTCGGCTGTAGGCCCTGCCGTCAGCTCCCTGCTCCTTCTGGAAATTACACGGTTCACGCAGCAACCCCACACCTGCGTGCGGAACACGTGCCTCTGCGTGCGACAGAACAGGGCCCATCCTCTCAGCCCTGGGGACCGCGGGCTCCTACCCGAACCTGGTCCTTGTTCTGGCTGTGGCCGGGCTGCTGGAGCCTCCCTCCTGCCCGCTGTCTGCCTGACCAGCTTCTCCCTTCTAGGCGCGGCTCTGGCCACGCCTCCTCCCCAAGCCTTTCTCACCCAGGCCTCCGGCCTTACCCTCCTCGACACTGTACCACATCGTGCCGTACCTGGCCCAAACTGCAGGGCTTCTTTTTCGAGGTGATGTCTGTTTCTTTTTTTCCCTTTTAGAGTAGATCTCCTGAAATGTTTCAGCTCTTCCATTGTGAGGATCAAAACAGCTCTCTTCGGCGGCCGCATGAAGCACCAGCAGGCCCCGGCTGGCGCCCCAGCCAGCACCCTGGCCCTTCACCACGTGGGTCCCTCCGCTGGGCCCCAGCCATGAGAGCACGGACTCTCGGGACCGGCCGGGACTGGCGCTTGGGTTCCCAGCTACCTAGAGCACCACGGGGGCCAGGGCAGTGTCTGCTGCCAGGGTGTGTGTGACTCCTCCAGGGAAGAATCTGCTCTGAGGGGTCCACGGCCATAAGTCAGAGCGGCGATCGGCCAGGTGATCCCCCATGACCAAGGGAGGTGGGCGTCTAAACAAGTGAGGACAGAGACGCACCTGTCGTTCATTTCCACAAGCGGCAGCTGGCTTTTGTCGGGCTCTTCCCTCCTCCAACGCACTGCAGCCATCAGGAAACGCAAGGACCCGGCGACCGTCTGGCCAAGGACGGGCGGGCTCAGACGTTTTGGGGGCACGTGCTGTGCTGTGGGACGGCTGTAGACGGAGTCGTGTTCCCTCCCCAAGTCCGACGTTGACCCATCCGCGCTGCAGAATGTGACTGGGTTGGAGACAGGGCCTTCAAGGTGGTAATTAAGGTAACGAGGTCATTAGGTGAGTCCTAATCCAATCTGACCGGTGTCCTCATAGGAAAAGATTAGGACACAGGTCCACAGAGGGAGGACCAGGTGAAGACATCAGAAAAAGATGGCCGTGCACAAACCAAGGACCCAGGTCTCGGAAGAGATCAACCCCGTCGGCACCTCGATCTGGGACTTCCAGTCTCCAGGACTGTGAGACCATACATTTCTGTTACTGAAGCCCCCTCCTCCCCACTCTGCAGCACTTGGTTAGGGCAGCCCTGGCAGACTTAAGTCAGTGACATATGTGTGTGTCAACACGAATAGTGAATGTCTTAGATAATCACATCCTGAAAGGTGTGTAAGCAGCCCCAATGCGTTTATCAAAACTCTGCACTCTGCCTGGCCTCTAGGGGGCGTGGTGCTCGGAGGGGAACCCCAGCTTATGATCCAGCGTGGGAAGCCAGGTACGTGCAACCTTGTTCTTCTCTGTGCCCATGAGACCTGCTTGGAGACAAGGATCAGAGAGCAGGGGAGCCTTGGGCCTGGGAGGCTGAGACACTCACTGTCCGTGAGATGAGTTGGATTTGGCCAGTGGTAGAACAAGGGTGTCTGAGAGGCCACTGGGCCCTGTTAGGCTTCAGGCGCCCCTGATAGAACAGGAGAACGTTGGGCGGTGAGAGGGTAAAGCAGGCGTAGGGACGGATCGCCAGGACGGATTCCCCAGAGCATCCGCTGAGAGCTTCCTGGAGCTCAGAGCTGGCCTTGTGGCCCCACTCACGAGGTCAGGGCAGGCCGTGACCCTTGCTGGTGCTTCTTTCCTCATCCGTGACCTCCCCAGTTCAGCCGGAGCTCGTCTGAGAGTGAGCAGTTTGTGGCCCTGGTGTGACACCAGCAGTTTCTTGTATAATTTGCAAAGATCGAGGCAATTTATTTTAATTGAAAACCTCTAGATGCATTTCCGACAGTGATATTCCCCAGATGCCTCTCGGCCGACTGGAAGCTAAACAGGAAAATGTGTGTTTTCGAAAACCTGATGATTTGAGTTTCAGACACGACCCCTCCCTGAGTCCTGCATGTGTTACCATGCAGATGAAAGGCCCCGCGTGACTTGGATCTTCAGAAACTGTCAATTCTAAAAGGCCTCCTTTTGGTCTTAAAAGGTGTCCTTGAAATTATTCCCAGGTTTTGGCCCCGACTAACTTTCCAGTCAACTATAATTGGCTGGGTTTAGAACACGGCTGTGGGGGTTTTGCAGCGGCCTGTGAGCGTCCGCTGCTGGTGTGTGATCTCCGTGGTGACGTGCACGTCAACACCGACCGAGCACCAGCGTGACCATAACGGGGTTCGTGCCCTGTGGGAGGTGCCATCACGAGGTGGCCTTGGCAGGACGGGATTCTGGGGCTGGTGTTCACGGAGCACGGCCCGATCTGCAGGTAGTGCTACGTGTCCTCGTTCCCCCCAGTTCTCCCCACCTTTGTGTGCCTGACGGCCAGGATGGCTGTTCGGTGAGGGGCATCGTCTATGGCCACGAGCAGAGAGCGCTAATGGACTCGCAGAAGTCCTGTCCCCTGGCCTAAGCCTCGTTAACGTCTCACGCTTTCCAAACATGCAAACTGGCCGGAGATTTTCGAGGCCACGTAGAGACCCGCTCATGGGATAGACTGCTGCCCGGGCCACGTCCTGTCAGCACCTCAGTTTGGAAGTGACCAAACACCGGTATTTATTGTCTCCCCGCAAAATTGCTTTTTCTTCCGCTCCCCTGGTTTCCGTCAGTGACCCCACCACCTCCCCAGCCACCTTGACCCCGGCGGCCCGGCCACGGCTCGCTTTTCCTTCTCATCGAGTCGCTCGGCCCATCCCAGAGCCTACCTCTCCCTTCGCTCCCGGCCCCGCCTTTCCTCCCACTCCACACTGCCTCTCTTCTCGGAAACTCGGCAGCTACCTGACTGGTTCCCGTACCTCTGATTTCTCCTCCTAACTCGCTGGCTCTCAAATTCAGTGTATGTTAAAATCCGGGAGGTTATTAAAATGTAGACTCCAGGGGTTCTGATGGTGGACGGGTGATGTGGCCTGGGAATCTGTATTGTAACATGCTCCTGGGGGACCCTGATCCGGTTAGTAGGTGCCACGTTTTGAGAAATTCTGCTTTTATCTTTTCGGACTCTGGGGCCAGAGACATCTTCCTAACTATGCAGTGGGCTTCTCAGCCTGAAGCCACCATCGCTCAGAGCACAACAGCCGGGCAAAGGTTTTCAGAGCCGTCTGTACACACATCCAACTCAAACGGGATTTCCAGCCTCACATCCCACCCTCCCCACCAGCTGGGTGGTCTAGCTCAGCGATTTCAGTGTTATTTAAGAGACAGTCTATTGCCATAACTATGTAATTAGTGCAGAGTCGGTCAGTGTTCTATACGAAATTCTATTTTACACAAATGGTAGCCAAAGATTTTTTTATTTTTAATCACGCATATGTAAAATTAAGAAGATTTGATCACTGACTGTAGTTTGGGAAAAGAATAGTATTGGCATTTTTCAATTTTATGTGAGCAATCCTGGGCTCGGTTCTTGGGCTACTGCAATTTGCAGTGTGTAGTTTGGGGACTATGGTCTCACGGACCAGGCTACTTGGTTCAGAGTTAACGTGCCTGGACGGAAAGCATATGGACTTGGAGTCAGGCAGTCCTGGATTCAAAACCAGATTCTACACTTCACTACACTTCACTGTGTGACCTGACCTCTCAGAGGCTATACAATGAGGACAGTCATGTTCACCTGGGGCTGGAGTGATGATTAAAGATAATGTACGTAAAGAGCTGAGTAGACAGTTGTGTTAGTGAGTAAGGAGAGAGGAGGAGGATGGCTCGACCCCATAGACAGTGAGAAGCTTTCTGTGCTGGGGGCACGTGATTGACTGCAAGTCCTAGGGAGCATAACCAGCTGTCAGCGTGGAGGAGGGATCACAGGGGCTGGCTACAGGGGTAAAAGGCTATGGTCACACAGGTGAGATGACTAGAGCCAACCAAGATGGCGGCAATGAGCCAGGCAGGAAGGGAGGACTTGGCAACGCCCGTGGGACTGGTCCTTCTCCCATGGCTGTGTCTTGCAACCAGAATAGTTTTAATCAAGAAAGAAATTTAGTGTGTGTCTGACCTTGGGCAAATCACTCTACCAGATTTCTCATTTGTAAAATGAGGATAAGTTTTGTCTTCCTTCCCTATGTCGCAGGACCGTTAAATGGTATAAAACACACAACGTCCTCTTAAAACTGTGAAAGGCCATGCAGGTATAAGTGGTGCTATTCATTATATCGAGAAAGTTTGCAGCTCTCTCCACGCACAAAATAGAATTTGATTTCTTTGTGGTTGATTCCTCTCGGCTGCGGTAAATCTTTATAGTTGGGGGTTTACTTTTCCTTTTTTTTTTTTGCCAGTGTTTAATACGTAGATTCTTTATGGCACTAAAATATCTATTTTGGTGTTGCCTTTGCCAAACTAAGCCCGATTTTTGTGTTATTTCCACTGTTTGGGGCCATATTCGGCAGCTCTGTTTAAGAGTTTGAATTGAGTGGTGATTCTCAACCCCATCACACTCAGTGCCATCTTTTCATGACGGACCTCACGCCCCCTGTACTTTTCTGGAATGAAATCGTATTCGTTTTGCCGGGGCTGCCGTAACAAAGCGCCATGGGTCGGGTGCTTGAAAACCGGAAGTTAGTTTTCTCACAGTTCAGGAGGCTGGAAACCAAAGATCAAGGTGTCAGCAGGGTTGGCTCCTGCTGGAAGGAGGAAGGAGATTGGTTCTGTGCCTCACTCCTTGGCTGGTAGGTGACCATCTTCTCCTTTCTGTCTTTGTATTGTCCTCTCTCTCTGCATGGCTCTCTGTCCAAATTTCCCCCTTCGATAGCGACCCCAGTCCTATTGGATGAGGGCCCACCCGAAAGATCTGACTTTAACTTGGTTATGTCTGTGAAGACCCTTTTGCCAAATAAAGTCACATCCTGGGGGACTGGAGGTCAGGGCTTCAACATTTGAATTTGGATTGGGGTGAGGGGACACGGTTCCACCCACAGCAGCAATGTATCACATGGTCTCCCTACATGCAGCATAGTTTAAAAGGTCAACACAACACTCCGACTTAAAAACAAATGGAAAGTAATTTATAACCAAACGGTATGTACTTCCATAGGTGAATGCTCAGGTAGGAGTAAGGTAGAACTGCAGAGGCTGAGGCAGATACCTGGGGCTCTCTGTGCAGCTCTGTGAAAGCCGGAGATACAAAGGCAGCCTGCCATGGGCGAGCAGCGGTGGCCACTCAGGTACCCTGGAGGCACTGCCATCGGCGACATGGTGTCCCCCAGGGTGCTCCACCAACTCTTGGTAAACAAAATATAGTCGTCCCTCGATTTATAGGGGAGCCTTCATTCTTGGAAAATTCCGCATATTTTAAGACTTCCAATACATATTTCGTGTTGGTACGTGAAACAGAAGAAATGGACTCTTCAGCTCCATGAAGCTCCGGTGGAACATCTGAACTTCAGGCAGGATGTGGGATGACTCTGTCCTGTGCGGGACTGTCCCAGGCACTGCAAGGTGCTGAGCATTTTGACTTCTACATGCAGCCCCGGTCATAAGGACAAAATTGCTGTACACGTTTTTACCGTGGTTCTGACCCATCGAGGACCAAGGGAGGAGAGAGGGCTTCAAACAGCCCAAGAGGAGCAACTGCAAAGATGAGACCAGGCTGGGAAGCAACGGGGTGCGCCACGCTGGAGGGATGGTGTCCACCTTCCGGGCAGATGCCCCGCCTCCCTGCATCAAGAAGGGCGAGACAAGATACAGCATCTCCTGGCTGTCATCTCAGAGGCCTGTGTGTGACCTGCAAGTCCCAACCCTTCTTCCCCAGGCATTTCCAGGGCTCGGCACAGCGCTGGGCACAGCGCTCAGCGTTCAATCCACGTTCGCTGGTATTGCCGAATGGCAGTCTCCGGCTGGGACGAGGCGAGTGGGAATGAGGAAGTTTATGAGTGTGTTTGTTTACATGTTCGCTTGAACAGTTCTTGCTCTATGAGTCCCCATGTGCCAATTCCTGGAAAAGCCCGCCGGCAAGAGACAGTCTCTGACTTCAAAGAGTGCACGGTCTAACGAGGGAGAGAGACACACGAGCGGGTACATTCCGACACAGCGGGAGTCAAGTTTGGGGTGCTGTGGGGACATGAAAAGAGGAACACGCCACCCAGGCTGGGATTTGGGATGCAATAAGGAAGTTCCGGTCACATACCAGGGATGACAAAGGGGGAGCCCCAGGGAGTGGTGTACTGTCTTTCTCACTGGGGACAGAGGATGATGGGAAAATGGAAAGGGAACCCCATTTTTGCAGGTAGAAGACAGGTTCAAGGACAGGTTCAAGGACAGTGTCCACTTCTACTTCGTTATGGATCCTGGTCCCACCCAAACTTCTCCCCACGTCTGGGGCTTTCAAAGTCCCCTAACCTAATGATGTCCCGTTTGCTCTTCTTTTGTCGTGCCCTCCGAACTCTGCCTCCTGGGTGTCAGCTCTACTCTGAGCAATGAGAACAAATGCTCGAGGTTTGCAGATCCTGGGAGCACAGTCTGACCTCAGCTTTGCAGAAACAGCCTCTTGGGAGTACGAGTAGCAACAGGCTCCTGACCTCTCTAGGCCCCGCTCCCCTTCGTCCCTTCCTCTAAAGAAGCCGGTGTGGTGTACTGTACCCTTTGATGTCTCCTCTGTGGAGTAGACGAAGAGCTGGCCCTTTGTTTGGCCTGCCCCTGCCTGCCATCTGTCCTCTCCTATCCTCATGGCTCCCCAGCTGTGTTCACCATCATGGATGATTTTATCCAAGTCCAACCTTTCTAATGAGGAGCTCTGGATTCCGGCTAGAATGTGAGGATGGAGACATACTTAAATGCACTCCTAATGTCAACAAGAAGAAGAGAATTTAACCAAAAACTTCTGCGTGGGGTCCAGAGTCTCAATAAAACATCTTTGTGCTGGAGTGTGGAAGACGACTTTGATGATGGGAACAAATGGGGAAAATCTGGTCCCTGCTCCCCCTCTGCAAATGTGAAGGCAGTGTAAACACGTCCAGCCATTATTTCTAGCCAGAGAAAGAGGCCTAGCAGTGGTCTGGAGCCAAAGACTGCCAGGAGTAATAAGAAAACCCTTTAAGTGAGTTTTCTCTGTCTGTTTAGTTTCTTGTGCTGAAAAAAGGAGAAAAAATATAAATAAATGATTCAGAGAAATGTCACATGCAATTACCTCCACCAGGGAAAAATAAACAAGGCTTCACTTCATTGGGAAAGTTCTCATGTGACCAGTACCTTCTGGTGGGTCCCTCTCCTGGCCGGAGGTCTTCCACCTTCTGAGCTTCAAGCTCCGTCGCTCCAACTCAACTGTGGCTGAAACTTGGCTCCAGCATCCAGGCAGGGTCGTCTCTAGGGACCACTATCCCATCGGGCATCTCCTCTCTTCTCATTCACATTGTCCAAAGGTAAAATCAGGTTAAAGGGGGCATCTGGGCAGCCTGCGAGATGAGGAGTCACCCAAGGCTCTGGCCTGAGGAGTGTGTTCGTGTCGGAAGGTGGGAGCTCACTCTGTGGGTGCCCACTTCCATCTTTTTTAAGCATCAGCTGCCCTAACCAGCTTCCAGTTCTCCAATGGGATCACTGAGAGCAAATCACAGTGTGGTCCCAACTGGCAAACACCTTCATGTGCCATCCCCTTGGGGCTGATTCTGTCCAACAGACATCAGAACAAAGAAAGGTGAATCGGACCTTTAACTTTAATATTCAGTTCTTCTAGGATGGTGAGAGTGTTTAATCTGTTTGCCTCTAGTGAACCTTCTAAGCCTCCAGCAGAGCCAGGACAGTTGATCATTCATCAAAACCTATAAAAACAATGTCCTTTAAAAATTCGTTCTGCAGGGCACTGAGCCTAGGTAGGGTGTTGTGTGCTTGGGCCTTCAAGGTGGGGAATGTTAAGTGGCGATTGCTCCCTGTGCTGACAACCCTTTCCCCAAACAGATGAACGTGCTTTTCAGAAAAAGCCGAGGCTGTGTGCCATCAGCAACCTCAACTCTGCTGTTCCATATATCAGTTTTCTTAGAGCTTTCCTTCCCTTGTTTTCTCATTCTCTTTTATCTGTCTATCTTCATCTCTCTACAGATAAAACCCTAACCTATGTCTCAGTCACCTCTGCTGCATCCTCTTTCTCCAATGACTGATTTCACTTTTAAAATTTTTCCTTCTCTGCTGTCTTCTTCATTTTGATCTACAGATGTCTCTGGCTTTCCCTTCACGCCTCAAACTTGGCTTGTTTAAAACTGCGTTGTGTTTTTTTCCCCTACAAAACGATCTATTCCTTCAAGCAACCGAGGCCAAACTGGAATCCTTTCGATTCATCTGCCTCCTTCTTTTGCATATCTCTTGCATTCGGCTCCTCTTTTCCCATCCTTACCTGACAAAGCCAATAAAGGTCCTTACTAGCTCGCATTGGAAACACGAATAATAATGACTGTTCATTAAGTGTGTACTATCTGCCAGGCACTACGCCGCATGCTTTAGATACATCATCTCACTCTTCACATCAATCTCATGAGCACCTTCTACTCTGACCCACCTTTTTTGAATGAGGAAGCTGAGGCTAAGATAATTAGGGAACCTACCCAAGGTCAGTACGGTTGGCAAATGGAAGCATCAGGATCTCCACGCAGGTCTGCCCACCCCACAGACTGTGTTTCAACTGTGGCATTAGGCTCATTATTATGGTTGCTTCGTCGTCTGTCTTATAAGACACAGCTCTCTTCCTGTGCCTCCTCGAGTCCGCCTTATTCACTGGTACCAGAGTGATCTCCCTAACGTCACCGGTGGGACTGAATCTTCCCCCACTCAGAATTGCTCACTCCGCCTTCGTGGTCTGCAGTGTCAAGTCCAGACACCTTCTCTTGGCTTTCAAAGTTCAGCTCCCACCAGGAGGAGCCCGCCTGTCTTCTCCGTCTGCTGAAATCCGATCTCTCCTCCGGAATCCAGTGCACATGTCATCTTCTCCACGGAACCTTTTCTGATCATGATAACCAAATGGTGGTTCCTGTTGCTTAGACTCTCATTGTGGTTGATTCGGGCCACTCTCATGGTGCTTGTGCTCTGGACTGATTCGTCATGTGAATATCTGCATATATGGTTTCGTTATATCCTTGAGGTTTGGGATACGTCAATTTACTTTTTTAGCCCTTAAAGCATCCGTCAAATGTCTTATGCAAAGGAAGTGTATTAATTAAGGGAACGCTGATTGCTGTAACACATAGACTCCTCAAACAGTAGTGGCTAGACACTCGAATGTTTATTTCTCACTCATGTCAAGTTTAATTGATGATGGAGGGGTGAGAGTGGTGCTCTGCTCCACATAGTCATTCAGGGGCCCAAACAGATGGAGACTCCACCATCTTCAACATATGGCTTCCGATTTTGCTTTGGACATTGACATCCAGACAGCAGATGTAGTAATAGAGAGGGAGAAGGGGGAAATTGCATAAGAGCTTTCACGGCCTGGGTTTGAAAGTGACACATTTCATTTACTAGAACTCAGTCTCGTGGCCTTATAAGCCATAAGGAACACACACACAAAAACATAGTCACTACATGTTAAGAAGGAGAAGAAATGGGTTTGCTGAACACCTAACCGGTCTATATTTGTGGATGAATAACTAATGTGGTGCTCTTTATCAGGGAAGTGGGTTGAGTGTAGAATGGCAGTCTCCGAAGCAGGGTACGCACACCCCACAATGTGCAAAATGATCCAGCATGAGGAAAGGCCTACTTTAACAGCTTTTCCAAAATCTAAAATAAGAAGAACTTCAGCGTTGCTGACATTCTGTATATGAAATGACATTCGGTCCTTACGTCAGAGTCTCGTGCCTCATCTAAGACACGAGTCATCTTGAGGGAACAGTGGGTAGCCTCAGAATGGAGGGGCTGACAGTGGCCCCTGCATTCATTCCTTTGAGTTCAAGGCAACACAGCAGATTGCAAACTATGTGAGCTTGGTTAAGTGAATTTATGGTTGCTATTACCTTGTTTTAACAAAACCAACCCCTGCAAAGAGGATGAGTGGCTTTAAATGAACCGATAGAGAAATGGACAGTGCCATAGAAAACTAATAATAAAAGCAGTGGTGACCCATTAGGAACATGCCCCGGCCAACCCTTTGATGCAAGCTGTTTGTTGGCCACATTGAGGCAACACAATGATAATCTCATATGTTCTGGCAGGAGGTCGCCAAAAAAAATATTGAAATGACCACAAAAACTGCTTGAAATATGATTTACGTCGTAGACCATTAATAATGAAACTCAAGCTAAATGTGTTTTGTAACTTGGGGTATCAGCTAAAGCTGATATGAAGCCAACGTTGTTTGCAAAACCTTAAAAAAGCTTTTTATCCAGAATATGAAGGTAAAACCCTCATTTTTTTTTTTTATTTTTGAATATTTAGAGCTATTCACTGCTCAATCCAGTGCTTCACAAAAATCACAATACATTTGACGATAAATGTTCGGAAGCCTCCAAGGGCTTATTTGAGTTTCTTATTTAATTATAAGTTTCTTAATTAATAGTAAACAAGGAAAAGTTCCATACTGTGGAGGAAACACTTGTTATTCCTGTTGTGGTGATAACAGCCAGGGGAAAAAAGTGCATGGAACACAAATTGGTGCCCAAACTAAAACGCATTCCTTCGTCAGCAAATACTGTTGGAAGATGCCTTGAAAACATCACTGAAGATTTGAAGAAGTAAGCGCCAGAAGAAATTAGACAGTGTGGGAGGTTCACTATACAGCTGTTTCTAACCTATGGAATTTGCTGATTCTACTCAGTACCGAAATACAGCCAGGAATTTCTCTGTGAACCTTTCGAAGAAAGATGGACTAGAAAAGATATTTTTAATGCTAAGTGACTTCTGCAACCAGAACAATCATTTATGAGAAAATGATATGAGTGTAACTCTTGATGTGGCGGCCAGTTTAACCAAAATGTGAAAGGACTCCTCAGGTGACCCCACAGAGGTAGATCCAAAGGTGATTTTCATTGGCTATTCCCTTCACAGACCAGCTGCCATTAGGAAGGGGTTGTTGCTGGCTTTGAACCCTACTGGAAGGTTCAAAGTTTTAGGGAATGACACTGATGAGGCTCACTTGCAAAACCAAATATTTTACTAAAACAAACACAAAAAAAAACTTCTTTAAAATCTATAAGACTTTTTAGGGTATTCTGTAACGGAAGGGAAGTAATTGTGAACATATTTTTGTATCACACAGAGTTTTTCTGGTTATCTTTTGGAAAATACTTAAAAGATGTCCAGCTCAGAGATGAGGCCCCCAGTTGCTTTTACTATAACACGAGTGTTGCACATTCACAGACAGTTTCCGTGGCATGTGGCTGTCACTGGCTTCTAGAGCTGGCAGATATTTTTGAAGTAATAAATAAACATAAACCGTAAAGGCAAAGATGATATTTTAACTCCGAGTACGAACGTTACTCATTCTCAAGAGTACATCAAGCTACGGAGAAAGCATTTTGAAAACAGATGTTTGGAAATATGCCTCTACTATGTAGTGTTGTTGAAAATGATGTGTTACCTATAAAAACTCCTATCTGCGCATTAAAAAATAACTGGAAACTTTTTTTAAACCTGTTCCGACATCCTCCAGAGGAAGTATTTCCATGAGTTTTTAACCTCTTGTTAAAAATATTAAAAAGGCAACATCTTCTAGATTACAAAAAAAAATTCTATTACATTAGGAAGAAAGGAACCTACTAGTGCAAGTTCAGGGAAAACTTTGTCATGGTTGGTATAACAGATTGAACGTCACATTCTGACCTAATAAGTGCAAACAGATACTCACATCTGCTACTTGGTTCTCTCATATTTGAGAAGTTATTTTTTTTAGCCACGACAGCCAGTAAAACCACATCTCCAAAATCAGATTTTGGTTGTTCTACAAAGCATAAAGCTCAAGTTTGCAAAATAATGAAGTATTTTAATCCCCCGTCGCTCATTAAAGATACATTCTTAAGCACCTTTTCATTATCGGTTCGTTTTCTGTGGCAGACACGCGATGATGCTTAATTCCATTTATAAAACTTTGGCGCCTGTGACCACGCGCCTTCCTGGCGTCACTCGCCAGGTGACTGTAGGGTCATGGGCGAAAACGAAGTTTTTTGAGCGATTTGAGGAATTTGAATGCTAGATGGGCTTCAAACAGGAGTCAAGAAGTTTTCATTTCGAAAGGCCATCCACGGGCTTATCTGTGCTGAGGTAACAATGGAATAGTGCCTGAATTGGTAGATAAGCCGGTCGAGAAGTAATACTAGGAATGTGTCCTTCACCCGTTCAACATGGATTGGTTCTTCACCGTGTGGCAGACACTCTGTAAGTACAAAGAGACCTGAGACCACGTCCCGCCCCTCAAAGAACTTAGAGCCCAGAATCCACTGATGACCAGACGTGACGGGGGTGACAAAATGCTGACTGAAAATCTTTCCTCCTCTTTTTTTTTTTTTTTACTTTCTTCAGTTAAGTTTCTTTTAAAAATGACTTAACCTCAACTCTCCTCTAAATTTCTACCCTCACGTTCTTGGTTCCCCCGACAGGAACCAGAGAAAAGTCTGTCACAGAATCCTGAGACTTTGCCCTGATTAATTAAGATCCTCTAACAGTTCGGTTAATCCCATCTGCTTTCAACATGAATCTTCTTATAATCTTGAGATTTGCGTTTCCTGGCTCTTTTTTTTTTTTTTTTTTTGTCATTTTCCTCACAGCTTCTTATTAAAACCCCATCTTGAAGCTGTTGACAGCTTCCTCTTATCCTCTGGTAGGAACATAGAGTGGCACATTAAGCCGACGTGAAGGGCCATGATAATAAACCACTGTGATTTATGAGCATTGACTGCGTTCTAGGTAGTGAGCTGAGCACTTCATATGCATGTTATGTGATTTCATCCTCGCTTCAACTTTTGACCCTGACTGGGGGAAATCCAGGCTCCAAGGGTTATTTAACTGGCCCCAAGTTATGCAGCCACAAAGTCATTACCCCACATTTGTGCAACACCAAAGCCCGCCATCTGACCACTGTGCTACCCCATCTTTCCTTTTTAACTGTGCACTAATCCTAAAACAACCCCACATATAATACTTAAATTAGTTAAATCACCACCCTCCCCCCCAAAATCCACAGTGTTGATATGCTCCTAGATTCCTCCACCATCCAGCCAGTGGGTCATGGTTTTGCAGCTCGAATGTGCAGGAAAATAGGCTTCGGTTTACAAACTGCCCTTGTTATTTCTGTTAGACCCCAAGGGGCTGTCTTGCCCTCTCTACCTCCTCTTTTCCAATTCCGTTTATGCTGTTTGCTGTGGCCACACCAAGCTACTGGCCTTGCTGTGCCGGGCCAGCCCATCCTTGGTGTCCAGCCTCTGTAGCTGCACTCTTACACTCTGCCTGCTTGTTAACCCTGCTGATCCTCAAGACTGAGCTCAAAGTCCCGTCCTCTCTGAGGCGTCCTGGGACCAGCCCTCAGCGGAGTGGATCGCCCTCCTCTGTGAACCCACAATTTATTTAAACCACAATTTTACCATCCATCACACTGCCACATGAGAGGCCGAGGCTGTGTCTGTCCAGTGTTTTATACCAGGGCCTAGTACAGCAACTGGCCCTGAAGGCGGTTAATTAGTGCCAGTTGGAATGAATGAATGAATGAAAAGAAAGTATGGAACGGGGGCAGAGATAGGAAAATCTGGGGCATCTGACCACCTCTGTGGCTGGACCTGTCAGACATTCCAGAACTTTGTACAAACAGTCAAATACGACTCAGCCAGCCAGTGTGAGCAGTGTGTCTTAGAGCAGGGGAAGAAGGGGAGTGAGCTCTCCCGTAAGCATCCACCAGTGTTGAGACCCCTCCCCCACAACTTGGCCTGATCCAAGTTCAACCCAAAGCTAGGAATTCCAGAAAACAACCTAGTCACCTCTACATGGCTCAACCCAAAACAACAAGACTGTTGTTTTGGGGGTCTAGGACACTGTGAAAAAATAAAAGGGGAAAAGTGAGCCGATTACACAGCTGAAAGTAACATTTTTCTGGGGTGAAATGAGGGAGCTGGCTAGCTCATAGAACAAAATATCATAGTGTGCAAGACCTAGAGATGGGAGGGCATTAGTTTCCAATTGCTGCTAAAACGAATTATCTCAAATTTTGTGGCTTAAAACAGCACAGCTGTATTGCCTTCCGGTTCTGGAGATGGGAGGTCCAAAACCGGTTTCACTGGGCTAAAATCACGGTGTTGGTGAGGCTGCGTTACTTTTAAAGGCTGCCTCCGTGTCCTTTCCGGCTTCTAGAAACGAGTTCTATTCCTTGACTCAGGGCGCCTTCCTCCGGTCTTCAGTGTGTCACGCCTACCCTGCTTCCATCCTTCCATCGTCTCTCTTTCTGATCCTTCTGCGCCCCTCTCGTCAGGGCTCCTGTGGTTATGTCGGGCCCACCTGCATCATCCTGGAGGTCCCCCCGCACCTCAAGGTCCTTAACGCAATGGCACCTGCGAAGTCCCTTTCACCATGTAGCTCGCATTTCTATAGGTTCCCAGGATTAGAACACGGGGCATCTTTGGGGGACCAGGATGCTGCCAACCACAGGGATAAAGAGGTAGGTTCAGGAGCCTGTGTCCCAATCCCTAAAAGATTTATTTTTTATTTTTGTGAAGGAAAAAAGAACAGTTAAACGAACAAAAACAGATACAGCCCTCAATACAAAAGAAAACAAATCAATTAAATATTTATTTTGGCTTCCTTCTGAACAAAGCAGAGAAAAATTCACTTAACATACAAATAATCAAATTAACTTTGGTTGAATGCACCTCTGTCACCAACTAGCTCTGTAACCTTGGGAGACTAATCTAATTTCCCTGATCCTAGATTTTTAAAATCACAACAGAAATACCAGTGCTTATTTTCCCCAACTGTTGGAAATGAGATATTTTAAATAAAACATACAAAGCATAAGAAATTAATTCCATTTCTTCAACCCTAATCTACCTTAATTCTACTAATTAAAAAATATAAAAATGCACATCCAGTTGAGTCAAAAGTCAGATGATGCACACAAAAATGCAAAGGACCTCGCCAGCTGCATGTCGGGCACAGAGTAATTGCAGATCTACTCGGTGAGTTTTAACATACGATAGGAAGAATCTCAAAAATGTTTCCTGATATTTTAAATATGCACTTTTTAAAATTAAAAACATATTTCCAGCAGCATGAGGTATAACTGACATATACCTGTTGTGAAAATTTAAGGTGTACAACAGGTTGATTTGATACACTTATGTATTCAAATGATCACCACCATTGTGTGAACACCTCCACCATGCTTTTTCTGTGTGTGCAGGGAGAACATTTAAGATCTTCTCTCTTAGCAACTTTCAAGTATATCATACGGTATTATTACCTGTAATCACCATGCTGTACGTTAGATCTGCAGAACCCATTTATTTTACAACCGGAAGTTTGTACCCTTCACCTACATCTCCTCATTTCCTCCAACCCCCGGCCCTCGGTCACCATGGTTACCCTCCCTGTTTGTGAGAGTTCCACCCTTTCAGATCCCACATACGCTGCATAAGTGATGGCATGCAGTGTTTGTCTTTCTCTGTCTAATTATTTGACCCAGCGTGACTTAGGAGTCAACTTGGGGGATCCCTGAGCAATAGAGAAAACGCAGATGACCTGAAGGGCCCCAGACCGGCGGGCACAGGTTTGGTGGCTGAAGTGTTGTGGAGGATGTCCAGTCACATTGTGGCCCAGGCTCTGAAGCGCTGGTAGAGGAGGGAACTCGCGAATATTTTCATCTGGGCTTGATGGTCACATATATCAAGGGAGAGTTGTCCCCTGGGCGAGCCTGGAGGTCTCCAAAGTGCTGTCTTGGTCAGGAGCTCAAGCCTGGGACACCGGTGAGCACTCCAGTTCTGCTCTGGCCTTATAACTTTACAGATGGTGCCCATTTCCTGTAGCTTGTTACCAAACAGCTCAGTCCCCAGGAAGACGGCCACCTTCAACAGAATGCATGACATCGTGGACCAGTGCACCTCATTCTCCACAGCCGTGGGCAGGTGAGAACACAGGCAACCCTGAGCGGGCTCTGAACATTCCTTCTCCCCGCTCCTGTCATCTCCTGTTGCTCTGTGTCTCTCCTTTGGAGAATAGCTTTGTATACCGCGATCAGGCATTGTGAAATAAGTAAAAGGCTTCTTTAAAACTTAGCGTTTTAAAGTCATTTAGTAGAAAAGTAATAAATAAACCTAATGAGAGTGGGGATGAGTGTAGAAATGGTCATCTACCTAGTTCCCCTCCCCTCTTTCTCTACCCCAGCCTTGACTGTGCCTTAGAATCATCCAGAGAATGTTTTAAAAATGCTGGTGCCAGGGCCCCTCTTGCGACCAAGTAAGTCAGAATCTCTGGGCGTGGGGCCAGGGCACTGTGCTTTTTAAGCAGCTCTGAATCATTTCGATCTCCAGCCAAGGTGAGATGCTGATCCTTGTCACTTTGTGTCTGAGCCTCCCAGGGAACGAAGTTCCAGAACTGAATTCCCCGTCCCCAGTGGCCACATCTCCATGATGTTCATTTTTTGGTCTAACCCACCCCAAGTCGGCACCTGTTTTCGTCACCCTCAGGTCTTCACTGAATGCCTCAAGGATGTACAAGTGCTGGAGAAACAGGTCTAAGGGAACGCCAGGTCCATGACCATGATTGCCTGGATTTCTTTGAGCCCCAGAGAGAACTAACTCCTGGTAGAGATGACCAGGGGAGTATCTCGTTTCCCAGGGACAGGTCACATGGCAGCTGGCCCTCCCCTGGCATTAACGATCCTTGGGAACCAGTCCCAGCTTCTGCCTGACCAGGCCGTGTGCAAGGAGGCTTTTTACCCACCTGTAAGCTCCCTCTCTGCACCCTGTTCCCCACACCGGGCATTTCCCAACCCTGCCCCAGCGTGACCTCTACACCTCCTGCACTTTGCCTTGTACGAAAAGACTCAATTCAAGTTCAAATCAGGGTTCTGGACCTAAGTTTGTCTGCTGACATGGAGTCCCCAAGTGAGGACCCACAGCTCCCCCGATCCCGGAGTCTGCCTATTTTCTGGTCTGGTTTTCTTCAGCCCTGTCGCTGCACTAGCCGCCCAAGCCTTGCTCATGACAATTATTTTTCTCAATTGCCTCATGCAAGGTTTCCATGGGAACCAAATCTGGTCCCCATAAATGTGTGGTGAGCTTTAAGTAAAATCACAGTGGCATTACAATAATGTCCACCAGACATAACTCCAAGGGAATGGGTGGAAACTCAGGATAGATGAGAATGTGGTTTTCAGCATTAGTCTTTTAAGTGCATAAGTATCTTGGTGAGTGGTAAAAGAACCCTGTCTGTTTATTTTACTTCTCCCTCAACCCAAGTTGAAGACTTTTTGCCTATAAACCATGAAGATGCAAATTACTATGGCCACTTTGTGGGCTTTCCTATTATAAAAACCACTGCTTTCCGTGGTGGCTCAACATTATTCTATTTTGAAATTTTAGGTGACATTTTGGTGCATTCTCAGCATTCCTTTGTATACAAGTGGAACTTTGTCAAGCGTGGGAGTGTCAATCCTTTCTCCTTTCTCTGAATTTACTATCCTCTGTCAAAGACACTCGTCCAAATATCCCCTTTCACCTAAGAACTTAGAAGATGACAGTGATTTGATATCACCTAGTTCTTAGATTGTGGCCTTACCTGCCAGGAGGGCCCCCCCTTGTTACGACACTGTAAACAGGGCAAACCTTCAGGAGACATTATGCCTAAAAGGTGTGTCCTTCCACAGAGGTCAATGTTGTCGAGGGTGAGTAGGGAGGAAGTGTCAGCCTTCCTCCTCTAGCCCCCACACCTGTCAGAACTTTAGCATGAATGCTCTGTCTCCCACTTGCCCCATCCCAAGTACCACGCTACAGAAGACTCTTTGGGCTAAGATTTCTTCACTCATGAGTCTCATTTCCTTCTTCCCTTGTTGATGTAGTTGGCATTACAAAAGCCCTTCATTATTTTAGAATTGTTTACAACAAAATCGTTCACAACGTTTGCTTCTCCATCCATTCAACTGGCTCGATATTTGGTTGTTTCATTTATTGATGGTTCTTCTTCCAAGAGAGAGATGAGGGGGATGAAAGGAAAGGAAGGTAAGACTTAACTTTGGCTTATCCGGGTGGTTCAAATAAGTCAGCAAAGCAGTGTTCTGATTTAGTGTCCCTTGTTCTTATTTAGTCTGCATAATCAGGAATATCATACATGACATGGACAGAGCTTTGGGAGTTCGTGAGGTTTTCTCCACGCCTGCTTCACCAGCAATAAAACAAGGAACGCAGCAACCTGTAAGACAGTGGCTCTCACCTGAATGAAGATTAGATTCACCTGGGGAGCTTTACAACATGCCAATGCCCAGACCCTATTCCAGATCTTTGGCAGTGAGGCCAGGCGGTGGTACTTTTCACAGGCGCCCAGGTGATTCTAAAGGACAGCCAGGGTCAAAACTTCTGGTTTCGTAAGTCAGTCAAGATCAGTAGTTCTCAAACTTTAGCATGCATCGAATCTTTTGGACAACTTGTGGGGCTCAAGAAGTTGCATTTTTTTACAAGTTCTCAGGTGGTGCTGGTGTCACTGGCCCTTATTTTGGGACTCACTTTGGGAATTATTGGCCAAGAGATCTGAAATGAAATCTTAGCTGTGCTACGAATACCCCATAAATTTGAATAATTACTTATTACCTTCTCTTTGTTTTGATGCCAACAGGATAGGCAAACTTTTTCAGGCAAGGGCCACATAATAAACATTTCTAGCTTTGTGGGCCATATGCTCTCTGTTGATCATATGACCTACTTAACTCTGGCGTTGTAGCATGAAAGCAGCCATCAACGATGTATAGATAAATGGGGTGGCATGTTCCAATAAACTCTTTTTAAGGTGGCTGATGGGATTTGGCCCAGGGGCCATAATTTGCTAACCTCTATTGCATGGTTTCGCTACTGATATATTTAAGTGAGGATTTCTTTTCACTTATCTAACTTGGTGTTCTTCATGCTTTCTGAATCTGAGGATGGATGTCTTTCATCCATTCTGTAAAATTACGGTTATTTATCTTTTTTAGTATTGCCTTGTTTACATTGTTTCTTTGATCGATTCAGGAAACTCTGATCTGGTACTATGTTAGATTTTCTCCCTTTACACTCCATGCCACTTAACCACTTTTCTGTTTTCTACCTCTGTTTTGCTGTGCTGCATTCACATCTATTTTTTTCCTTTGTAATAGTACTTTTTGGCTCCTTATGAAATTGGCCCGATGTATTTGATAGTCTCTTCTATCTTCGTCATAAAACCAATCCCCTTATTTATGTAAGTATTTTTGCACAAACTGATTTCATACTCCGTGTTGATATTTTCAATGTCTGTGATCTTTGCAGGTCTGTGCTTCATGATTTCCATGCTCACGGTTTTCATTCATGTGGTGACTGATTTCTTCATGAGTTTGGTGAATGTTGATGCTGAGCTCTTGTGCCTTAGAACTTTCTTTGTGATAATTCTTCGAGGCCTAGGTTCAAACGAGGTCGTGCATTTGCTTCTGTCATGCCTGGGAGGACTCCCAACCTGGTAGCTCTTTAAACTTCTGGCTTTAGAACTACCCAACTAGTATTTGGCTTCTTGTTAGAAATGTTAAGGGGACACTTCTTTCCAGATCCACTTAGAGCCGAGCTAGAGACAGAAATGTCCCCCCCCCCCACTTCCTGGGCCTCTGAGGGCCAGGCTCTTTTTCTCTGGTTCAGTTTTCAGGGTATTGCCCTTCAGTGGTCTTTGCTTTCTGTGAGGAGTCTCCCAATCACCAAGCCACCTTGCCTGTCTCTGGTGACTGCACAACCCATTAAAACCTGAGCTAGACCACCGAGAAATGACCCTTGTCTTCACGGGCAACTGCTGCCTCCAGCATTAACTCTCTTTTCTGGATGTATGCTTCCTCAAGGTTCCTGACCTCCTAGGAATTCCTTGTTCTGATGCCAGTTCAGCTGCGCTTTACGAAACTTGTTTTAATCAATGTCATCTCTAGCATTTTAAGTGGCCTACTTAGGAGTTGTGTCACTGTATTGCCAGGGACACCAGTAGAGAATCACTTCCTGCTTCTAATTCCTCACCTCTAAATGGAGAAGCCAACAAAACCAGGACTTAACATAGTTTTTGTTTGTTTGTTTTAAATAAGTGGATCAGTGATTTTTATATGGTTCTCAGCATTCTTAGTACTGTATTGTCGTTATACTACTGTGCAATCTGAGGACAGACTAATGAATTATTTCTTATATTAAATCAGGTTGGTAATAGGAAATTATTTCATAGGCCCATCTTTAAAAAGGTGCCATATAGAATGGGTGGACCTGTCATTTAAAGCTTTGAGCTTCGCTGTAGGATTCAGAAGGTCCACATCAAGTTGCAATTTGTCAGTTCGCTGAAGTACCAACATGAACCAACTACGCCTGGAGGCTTGTGGCAGAAACAAATCACTTGGCATCATGACTGTGCCTAACGCACACCCTTAGGTAGTGTGTTCACTTACACTACAAAGTAAGTCTTTTGAAATTATAAAACAACAACAACGAGTACTTTTGTCACATGTGTTAAAAATCAAGTAGAAGCAAAGGCTAGAAGTCTTGTTAAAGTTGAAGTGACAGTTGGATCGTGGTGTGCATAGATGTGCAGGAAACACAACTCCCAATGGAAATGTGATTCGGGAACATGCCAGGAGGCTGAACAAATTTTCCACATTCTTGAGTTGGGGAATTCTGGAAGACTCAAGAGTACCATCTCATGAGGATTTCAAGCGCCTACTGCATATTAATAAATAGCTTTGTGAAAAATAGAGTTAGGCAAAAATGTTCAATTTAAAAAGAGTCTGTACACTTTGGCAGTTTCTTACAAAATGAAACATACCCTTAGCATATGATCCAGCAGTCGAACTCCTTGGTATTTACCCAGAAGAGATGAAAACATATGTCCACACAAACCCAGCACATGGATGTTTATAGCAACCTGATTCATGGCCAAAACTTGGAAGCAACCAAGATGTCCTTCAAAGGGGTTAATGGATAAATGAACTATGGTATGTCCAAACAATGGAATATTATTTAGAAATAAAGAGAAATGAGCTATCCAGCCACGAAAAGACACAGAGGAAGTTTGAATGGATATTATTAAGTGAAAGAAGCCAATATGAAAAAGCTACATACTGTACAGTTCCAACTCTATGATGTGCTGGAAAAGGAAAAACCATAGGGTCAGGAAAAAGGTCAGTGGTCGCCAAGGGTTACCAGGGAGAAGAGATGAAGAGGTGAGCCCGGAGGAATTTTAGGGCAGTGAAACTATTCTATATGATACTGCAATGCTGGGCACATCGTTTCACATTTGTCCAAACCTGTAGAAAGCACAGCACCAAGAGTGAACCCAACTGTGGACCCCGAATGATGATGATGATGATGTGTCAACGTAGGTTCATTGACTGTAACAAGTATACCGCTCCAGTGGGGGATGTTGATAGTGGGGGTGGCTGTGCATGTGTGGGGGCAGGGCGTACATGGGAATTCTCTCAACTTTCTGCACCATTTTAATGTGAACCTAAAACTGCTCTAAAATAAACAAAAATTATTAATTGAAAAAAAAAGCCTATAGAATGTAATGAGTTCGTACCTCAGCTGCCTCTTCAGAGTAGCTGTTACCCCATGAGACACCAACACACACACACACACACACACACACACACCTGAAATAACACACAGGACCTAGGCCAAAGTGCCTGCTCCTCCGAGTGTTTCTGCCTGGCTGGGGAAGTGACCTTGGGCCCTGGGAGGGAGGCATGAGCATTATGTTTCAGGGCTGGGGACTACAGAATGAATGGAGGACCTTCTCGCACCAGCCTGGGACATCCCCTCTGCAGAGAGGTGAGGGGGCGGCCAGAAAGCCATTCCGACCTCTGCCGTTTCCTGCCTTCCCAAGGATTACAGGAGTGGCTTTCTGGGAAGGCCGGAGTGTGGGGCAGAAACCTGCACCTCTGAGAGTGTTAGAGTGAGCTGGGGGGCAGCTGGAAGAGCCCACCTCTAGCTTCTCTTGATTCTTAGTAAAAAGCAGGACGTACACATAGACACGCACCAGCGTACACAGATGGAGACAGGTGGAGAGGAACACATTGATGCACACGTGCTCAGCAGGCACTTGCACACATATGTGTGTGCACATTCAGAGCTCGTATCTGTTACAGACACACACAGACGGATGATCAAGGCAGCTTGCCATTCTGGAATATAAGCAGTAGCCACAGATAAACACGCTGTCTCGATAGCCCGAGGAGTTAATTGTTCTAACACATGTTTCCTGGGAATGCAACAGCCTTCCAGAACAATCAGCACTCCCTCCTCCATCACTCAGCAGCATGTGGTGGAGCTCTGTCTGCATCTGAAACTCCTAGGACAGTTTCTGGCAAAGGCACACGTGTGTTCGGCTCGGTCTGCCTGCGGGCGGCTTTCCCACCCACGAGTCAGCAATGCCGAAGGCAGGTTGTATTTCAGTGCTGTCAGTGGATGACACTTCGTTCCCCAAATGGCGCTGGAGGTCTTGGGGCAAGACAGTGCTGCCCGTGGCTGCCTGAGAGGCTCAGTGACTGACAGGAGTTGGGGAGGAACCTAATCGGCTGGACTGGCCTTGGTGCCCCTCGCGCCCTACAGCTCTGGCCCTCCGACTGGGAGCCTGACTCTCAGGGTTGCATAAGTGGCCTGGAGCAATCAGCGGTAGGATGGCCTTTCCAGTAGTGTGGGACACTTCTGCCTCCAGGCTACTCATGGGAGAGGATCTTCTAAGTAGAAACAGACCCGTTTGCACGTTGGCAGATGGAATTTGACTGAATGTGGAAAAATGCTCAACAGAGAGCTCAAACCAAACATGAAATTAACCCAAACAACACCTTTTAAATTTAATGAGGACTTAAAAACTATTTCGAAAAACTTCTGGTACTAACAGACAGTTTTTTAAACATTACTTTAAAAACTCCTGCTGATTTAAAAAGCAGAGAGCCTTTGATACTTTCATCCTTATAAAAATCTCTGCTTTTGAACATAATAGAGTTATTTTCCTTTAAGTTTAATTTACTGAACTGTTTCGCCACTGCAGTAGACAGAACAGTGGCCACCCAAAATGTTCCCATCCCGATCACTGGCACCTGTGACTGAGTCACCTTACATGGCAAAGAGGACTGTACAGATGTGCTTTAGGTAAGGACTGTGAGATGGGGAGATTGTCCCGGATTATCCAGGTGGCCCATCGTAATTGCAAGGGTCTTTGTAAGAAGGAAGCAGGAGGGTCAGAGTCTGTTCTGAGCACAGAAGCAAAGATTGGCGGGCCGAGCTTCGCCAGCGGAAGGAGAGGCTGCAAACCAAGGTGGCCTTTAGAAGGCGAAAAGGCAAGGAAACAAGTTCTCTTCTGTAGCTCCGAGAAAAAACGTGGCCTCGCCAGCGCTTCGATTTTGGAATCTCTAACCCGTCGCACTGGAAGATGATACATTTGTTTTAAGCCCCAAAGTTTGTGTCCATTTGTTTCACCAGCCACAAGAAACTAATACAACTCACTGTGACTGGTCAGATCCAGCTTGCTAGCTTGAAAAAGGACTGACTTACGGACAAATAAATTAACCGCCCCGTGTGGACCTCCATACATTTTCCTTGGCTGCCTTCCTTTGTTTCGGTGAGCTTAGAGTATGGATTGTTTACATATTTTTCACTACACTAAGTGAAAAATCCATGCCGAAAGGTTTAAATCTAACCGTATCTAATTATAGGCACCGTTGTCCATTTTGTTGGGGATTATCCCCCTGTGTTAGTTTCCAGGACTGCCAAGACAAAGTGCCACAGATATGGAAGCTCAAACAACAGAGAGTTACTGTCTCTTAGTTCTGGAGGCTGGAAGTCCAAGGTCAAGGTGCTGGCAGGGCTAGTTTCTCCTGAGGCCTCTCTCCTTGGCTTGCACGTGGCCACTTTCCTTCTGTGTCCTCACCTGGTCTTTTTATTGTGCACACACACCCCTGGTGTGTCTTTGTGTCTAGATTTCTTCTTTCAATAAGGACACCAGCCATATTGAATTAGGGCCCACCCTACAGGTACTGAAAAGATAATTTTAACTGAATTACCTTCTTAAAGGCCCAATCTCCAG
This sequence comes from Eonycteris spelaea, assembly GCA_003508835.1. Lineage (NCBI taxonomy): Eukaryota > Metazoa > Chordata > Mammalia > Chiroptera > Pteropodidae > Eonycteris > Eonycteris spelaea. The sequence continues at coordinate 14,798,985 of PUFA01000025.1, forward strand.
TTATAGTCTGAGGTACTGGGGGTTAGGGCTTCAACATATAAATTTCAGGGGACACATTTCAGCCTATAATATCTGCACTAAGTACATGTGAGAGAAGGTGTCAGCCAAGCAGACAGAACTGTGCTTACTGCTTAAGTGACATGTTGGAACTATTCTCTGTCATTCCATGTTTACACTCAAGTGTACCACAGCATGGATTAATTGGAACTATATAACTGTCATCTTCTGGCCCACAAGGAAATGTGTCTCAGAGATCATTAAACTAAGATGAGCACAGGCCAGCTCTGGAGCGGCAAAAACAATCCCAGAAAAATCTTATGGGGTTAGGGATGAGGTAAGAAAGGACTGTAGAAATGCAATTAGATCCCTATCTCACACCATACATTTTACAAGTACTCCAGAAGGATTATAGACATAAATGTGAAAAAATACACTTCAAAAACTATTAAAAAATAAAGGAGTAGAAAAAATATCTAAAATAAATAAACAAATAAAGCCCAAACCATAAAGAAAAAGGCATATCTATATATATTCAACTGCCTTAAATTTTAAAATTCTACAGAAATGCTTCTTTTACTTCTGTACAGTAAAAACTTCTGTTGGTGAAAGATTGAAAAACACGGGAAACACATGTAATAGACCAGGAATTAGCATGCAAAATACATAATAAGAAAAATAAATGTAGAAAAAACATGAATTAATTGTCTGAAGAGGAAATGTGAATAGCCAACAAACAAGCAAACAAACAAAAAAGATCCTCGAGCTCAGAGAGGGCAAATAAAAAGAAGAAGAAAGACGACTTCCCACCCATTATATTCATAAAACTCAGTCGTCGGGCTATACTGAACTATTGGCAAGGTTGTAGGGGAAACGGTACTTTCACAAAAAAGTTGCTGCACACGTGAACTGGTAAAAGTATCTTAGAGAGAAATTCGGTGGCGTTCAGGAAAACACGCCTACCCTGTGTCCTAGAAATCATGCCAGACGACCTCCTGTATAGTTGGATGAGGGTCCTGTACACAACCATGTCTGTCAAAATGCTATTTGTAATAACAAAAGAAAGGGACATGACGGCAACATCCTTCCCAACAGAAATAAATAAACAAGATGTGATTTTCTCCTAGAATGAAATGCCATATAACAATTTAAAAGTATAAGTAACACTGATATGTTTCAGCGATCGTAGATCTTCAAAACGTAAGGCAGAATGTAAAAAGCAGATGCGGATTGATGGGATCGAGACGGGTGATGCACTTGTATATTTTGAAAACAAACTCATTCTCTGCATGTGTTTTAATCGATGCCATATGTATCTAGGAAAAAAAATGTAAGAAATGGAATGATACACGATCATTTTCATCCCTAGAGAGATGCGGAGAGGAATGGGCAAGGGGTTAGTGGTTTCGAGGTCATTCCTTAGCGAACGTCTCTCCATGACTCCCCCTGCCTCTTTTCATTTCCTTCATGAAATGCTGTGTTAGGGATGGCTTCTCCCAGAGCCAGCCACTGGCCCCCACTGTCCTGAAGCAAGTGCTTCCACCATCAGCAGCTCGTTTGAGAAGAACCATGTGCTCATAGACGCCACCTCTTGGTTCTGTTTCTTCTTTCTGGAGCCACAGAGATTAAATCTAGGGTTCCTTGAGCAGGACCCTCCTTCGGAATGCCAAGATGGCTATCCTCCATTTATAAGCTTTTATATCAGAATAATGTAGATGACTTTTGTGGCAATGCAAAAGCATGGGAACATCACACAGGGATGGCACCGTGAAATATCAAGAAGGATGAGAAATGACTTTTAACATGCTCTTTGATAACGTAGAAGAAACTAACCACAGAGCGTTAGGCCCATCTCAGGTACTGAAGTTTTCTCTGGGCCTGGAGGCAAAGGAGCCCTCCATTGGGAAGGAGAAGTACATAATTGATGAACAATCCTTATCAGACTTGAAAAGCCAAAGACACGAAGGGGAACCGGATGCCTGGTTAAGAACTGATACCTCGGCAGACACAGGAGGAAGCTACATTATCTCCTTATTAATGACACTATATATTTTATAAGGGAGTAGCAATGCCTTGCCAATTCAATGACAATGCGGGCTAACAAAGGCACCAAAGGCTGTTAGGGGTAAGTTTATCCGAAAGGTAAAGACCGCTCGTGACTGCCTCCACGGACATCGACGTTTGTGGGTTGGTTTCTTTTTCACCTGCTTGAAAAGTGACCCATAGACAGGAAAGGCTGTTGACATTCAGTTGGAGAGGATCGATGTAGTTGGGGTTACCTGAGATGTTAGGTGTCATTGTGGGTCAGAGGAACGGGGAAGGGAGCAAACCCAAGCTCAAGTTCTCACTGTTAGCCGTGGAATACGGATTCGAACTCGACTTCCTAGAACCCAAATGTTTTTCATTGTTTGTTTTCAACTTCCCTGCCCTCGAAAAGATGTGAAGGCATCAATAACAGTACTAAAAAAATAGTTCATGGCTGGTATCGATTGATCGAAATGGACAGGGTTGCAAAGCCTCATGGGTGTGTCCTGGAGGATACCTGCCCCGCCCCATGGCTCTAACCAGTCAGGCTCCGAGAAACATTTTGGAAGGGGACTTGACAAAACTCGCTCCCTTCTGAAAGGTCTTTGGGTGTCCAGAGTTAACAGCGGGGCTGTAATCATCCTCGAGCCCTCCCTTTACAACGTCCCATCTGGGGTCCCATCTTTGGTGAACGTTCTCTTCTCAGAACCCCGTTTCCGCATCTCCACCTGCGGCCGTCTTACCTCAAAGCCGTGTCTCCTATGGCTTTCCTCTTCCTCGCACCAGCTTCCTTACCATCGCCCCTCACTTCAGCCACGAGTCCGTTTTCGAATCCCGACATCGCCCCAGTGGGTAAATAAATCCTCGCGTGGTGGTTCCCAGAGAACATCCTCAAATTTGGGGGTGTTGACCACCTACGGCGGAAAACAAATGATTTCACAACCTTTCCCTCATCACCCCCCCCCGCCCCAATTGCTGGATGTTTGTTTGTTTTCAACTAGAGTGAATTAAAATCCGTTTTGTTTAGAGGATTTCACAACACTCCTTGACATTTGTTGGAGATAGGATAGAAAAAGGCGGAAAACCCGAGGAAACCCGAAGGGCTAGGCAGCGTCTCTCGAGTTCCTGGGGCCTTTCCGCTGCGTTGTGCAAACGCGGTCCAGTGGGATAGAGACAGGGGCGCAGCAGGGTGGCGCTTTCTGTTTGTTGAACGGCTTGAGAAACCACAGAGTTATATTTCTCTGCTCAGGGATGGAAAAAAAAATTGTAAAGGGAAAATGTACTTCCAACTCATCGCTGGGTACCCTATAGCCAGAAGAAAAGAGGTTCCAGCCGAGTCGCTGATCACAAGCAGCGCGAGTGTTTTTCTGGGTCTTCGTGCAGTCTTGGGATTCCACCACGTTCTTGCCTAAATCTCCTGTGGAGATTGCTTGGCTCCTCAGCTCTGGGCTGTTCCCCTTGAACTTGCATCTTGCAGATTAAAGAGAGACGAAGGTGAGCAGGAAGGTTCTGGATTGGAATCACGGTGGATACAACCTTTAGTGTCAGCCCTAGCTCTGGCCCCAGCATTTCAGGTACATGAGGACTGGCTGGTTTCTCAAGAAGTTCCACGGTCTAGGCCCACTTGAGAAGGTTGCTTTCCAAAACCCATACCTCAGTAATTAGAAAAACTTATTGGAAATGGTCTCAGTATTCCCAAGCTGCAGATATGCCCGTATATTTTAAACAACCCCACAGGGATCCAGAACGGGGAAATGGCAGGGCTGGGGAAGAGGTGGCCTCGTGCCGAAGGCCCAGGTGGGAGTGTGCCAATGTCAAATTATTGGACGAGATTCCTGAGCCAGAATCAAATATTTTTATCCTCCAACATTTGTGGAAATTATTTTAGCAGGGAGCACTGGTGGCACGAAGACAATAATTTGTTTTCTCAAAGTCCAAATTAAGAAATCGTATTGCTCCATCTATGTTTACTGTCTAATTAAGAACTGAACCTTAGCTTTCAAATATCCTACCCCAAATATGAGCGCCCAAGAGATGGAGCTCTGTATTTTTAATGGCAGGGGCTTGAATACCCAAAGAATTGCTTCGTAATAATAGATCAGTGATCGCCAGCCTCAAATGCCTTCCACATCTATAAACTGCAAGACACTAAGGAGAAGAACAGAAGGGTTTGTTTGGAGAGTTCCACAAATAATTAGAAGTTATGGGAACAGAGAAGAAAATAAGACATGTTGATGAGAAACATCGGGATGAATTGGCATTGATTGTGCTGTATAACAGAAAATGTGTTTCAAAGTTTCTTCCAACAGATGCATAGCAGGGTGAGTGAGGAATTAAATTTTATTCCAGGTTCAAATTTAAGTTTGGAAACGAAATCAGGAAGGTATGCCTCATTTCACAGAAACGAAGCAACTCTCTGAATACTCTTACATAAGGCATCCAGGAGGGCTGATTGAATTATCTAGTATCTGTAGGCTCAGACAAATTGTTCTCTTGGTTTTCAGTGTTAGTGTATGTTCAGCCTTTTTTGTTCGCCGGCTGATGCATTCTAATATTCTTCTCGGTGAATCTTTGCGTGTTCTGTTACAGTCTGGTTCTAACTGCTCAGCTCTTGGAAAAAAAAAAAAAAAACAGGAGTTTCAACAAAGCCCTTGCTTGTTCTACAGCTACAGAATATTAAAGCACACATTCTGCTCATTTAAGTTGCAACTGCTAATCTTCCTTCAGGTCCTTAATAATTGGAATAAACACAGAAGTGACATGAAGGTTTTATGTCTCCTTTTAAATGAAGAATCAGTTCGCATCATCAATTCTGTACCGTTTTCTTAAAGCATGGTTTGGCTGCTTCGAGCTAACATTTTTCTCAGAGGTTCAGGCCCATGTTACCTTGCGATGAGGTGCACCATCAGTCAGTGAGCCGAGGGGCGCAGGGGCAGTGCTGGGCTGTGGCCGAGCTGACGGATGGGCAAGGCTCTGAGAGAGAGAGAGAGAGAGTCAGTCAGAGCGGTTTCCCCAGGCCTCCCATGAGGGACCCGGGTCACAGAGCATCTGTCCCACTCTGGGCTCCACCCGCCTTCTCCTGCAGCCATATCATCCAAAGGCCGCTCGTACCTCATGCCATTGGCCTTCCTCTGCCCGAAAGTCCAACCCAGGATCATGTTAATGTGTCCTGGTGTCCCTGCTCCAAGCCTCAGAGGGCCTGCTCAGGGGTGCCTGCTTGCAAAGTCATGCTCAGGAATCTCTGAAGGACTGAAGATCAACTCCAGAGAGCACCCGACCCACTGCTCCCGGGGTTACTCCTGTCCCGGAGCTCCCCTGGCCCTCAGTGCCCTCACGACCTCCCATCTCGTTCTCAGCACCTATCTGGGCTCCATCCAAAGACAGACAACCCCCTGGAAGATAAGCACCAGAAAGATGGTGATTGGGCATGCCGATGGCCCCCGTCCCAGAAGAGAGCCCGAACGATGCCCGGCTCATCGTCTGTGCTCAGCGAAGTGTCGTTTCGCATTGGATGAAGCCTCTTGCATTCTGTTTTCCTCCTCCCTTCCCTGCCATCGGGAAAGAAAGATGTCCTCTCTCCTAGTCAAGAGTGACCTCAGCCAGCCTAGTCATTCTTCTCTCCCTAAAACCTTGGTTTCCTTCCCGGAACCATCATCTTCTTCCTCTTGCCCTCAGCATAGTCCCTCTCTAAATGACATGCTAGTTCTCACCTCTCCCGCCCATTCCATACCAAAGTTTGAACACTTGTTTTTAATCAGGGTAAATAAAAGTGTTAGCAATGAAACAGGTGCTCTCATCAAAGAATAAGGGAAAACTTTATGGAAGAAATGACAATGGACAACGGCTTTAAAATGTTCTTAAAATGTTTGGAATTACTTGCCAACATTTAAAAAAAAATAGATTTCAGGGGGGAAAAATCAAGATTTTTGCAGGCTACTTATTAAAAATTAGAAGGTCTGGTGTATCCACATCTCAACAGGTATCTGCTATTCCTTTTACGAAGGCTTTATACCGAAGACAGATGCAACGCAGGTCACATCCTGCACCCTCTTCTGTACCATGGCCTTGCCACTCTGCTGGCAAGAGACGGGTTCTAAATCCTCTCCTCTTGAATCAAGTGGCTTTTGTGCTTGTCCGTAAGCAACCGAATGGAGTGGAAGAGACGTTGCACGACTCCGGAGCTAGGAAAGGCAAGGTTGTAGGTGTCCACTCGTTCTCTTGGAACCCTCATTTTCTGGACACTCCTCTCAGGTACTTTCTCTTGGATCCCAACCGCCATGCTGTGAGGAAGCCCGGGCTGCACAGAGAAGCCACGTGTAGGTGCTCTGGTCGCCAGTTCCAGCTAAGCCCAGGGCCTGAGTTAACCCAGTCCAGGTGTGAGAATACCTCGAGGTGATTCCGGCCTCCTGCTGAAGCTCAGGACATCACAGATCAAAGACAGACTACCATTGCTGTGCCCTGTCCTAGTTTTTGACCCACAGGAATCCAGAGGATAATAAAATCGTTGTTGTAGATCACTGAGTTTTTAGGTAGATAGATAGGTAACTGGAACATTATGTCCTTACATACTCACCAGCAGAATAGTTACTCATTATTTTTAATTAATTGGATCTTAGAGGTAGAAGGCACTAAAAGGGTTCACCGATTTTATTTCTCCTTCTTCTAAAACATCTTTTCTAGAAGGATATCCTGGGATGCAAAAAGGTGATGATCGACTAGAGAAGGGAGCTATTTCCATGGCTGGCATGCAGAAGTAATGCTTTTAAATTTGCTTGACAAAGATACTACCGGCTACGGAATCCTTATGGACAGACACACTCTGGTCCCTGTTTGTACAGCTGGAAGTTTGTATTTATGCTGAACGTGGTTGTGGGTTGTTCACATTACCAATGGAGAGAAGAAGACAATGAGCCTGTACTGAACTCTTACTCCATCCTTCCATCAAATGCAACTGTCTCAGCTACTCTCACCCTCCCCACAAAAACATCCCCACCATCTGAACAAATCCCACCCGAATTTTTCCAACATCCATTAACACCATACTCCAGAACATTCAGAACCAGTCAGTGACGAAAGACCCTTTGTTGATGATGTGTTTACTGACATATTTCTGAGAGATTAATTGACGTTGGAATCTGAAGAGGGGTCGGTGCAAAATACCCTCTATCAAAATATATTTGAAAACATGATTACAAACATTGTGCACATGCATTGCAGAAAACACAGAGAAGCACAAAGAAAAAAATTGAAATGACCTCTAATCTTGACACCTGAGATACCATCGTAAATATTTAGGCCACATTCTTCTACTTTATTTTTTATTCATATAAATGGAACAAATAATTTTCTAAAGATCAGACTTATTCTAATCCCCATTCTGCATCATCATATTGTCCACATTTTCCACATTGCTAAATAATCATCTGTAGTTGTTTTATACATAATATTCTGTTGTGTAGATGTATCATGATGTATGTAATCATCTCCTATTGTTTGATATTTAGCTTGTTTCCAATTTTCTCCTATTATCCATTAACAGCAATGAGTATCCACCCTTGCCTACATATCTTTTCCCTTGCCCATGGTTATTTCCCAGATAAATGCTTAGATATGGGTTTACTGAGTCAAAGGTATATGTTTTCAAGGTTATGAATACTTACTGTCCAATTGTCTTCTAGAATCACATTCTTGCCTATGTGGATATGAACATTCATTTCACCAACCCACACCAACTGCAAAACATTTTCTATGGTTTGATAAATCAACAGTTTGTGGTTCTTCGAATCCAACAATCATATGCCACTAGAAAACCAAAGCGCTGAAAATGGTCACAAGAGCTAAAGAAATCTCAGAAAGCAGAACGGCTCCTTAACAGAGGAGCGAAGTGAGACCCAGAAAAGTGAGCGATTTGCCCAAAGTTATGGAGATAATCCATGGGTGTCTGCCTCATTGACACTGGACTTGAGTGTAGGAGGCACTGGCGTGCACCACAGTGACCAGTACCGGTTGCAGCGTTGGGTCAGTGGGACAACGATGGTCCCAGGCTTGCCTGACCGCCCCTCGCTCCTTTCCTTGGAGAGCATTGCCTCAGGCATCTGCCCTTGCCATGCTCGATGAACCACGACCGCGAGAAGTTCTCTGGGGCCAATTCTACTTCCTGTTTGCTTTTCAATATCTATTCCGAGTCTGGTCCGCCTTGCTGACAACGAGCCTTGGTTCGGGCTCATAGAAAGGCTAAATCATCCGTGAGCCAGAGCAACAGCCTTCCTGAAGGAGAGTGTGTCTCCTCAGGTGCACGCTGCATGACACGCTGCAGACGGAGGCAGCCAGGGAAGGCGCGAGAAGCGCCGTGGGTGTGGCCTCTGTCCCTTGCCCGCCCACACCGCCTCATTTCTCATGGCAAACGCCGGGGAATCAGCCCCGGCTCTTCGGGCATTGGCGCTTCACGCCACCACCCAGAGTCTGTGGATTGGTTTTCTCCCCCGATTTCTGTGACACCCACCTTTCCCTCTCTTGGGGGTTTCTGTCTTACCCTCTTGCGTCTCTTTCGGTGTCTCTACTTTTCCTTTTGGCCTTAAATCTGTGGCACCAATTTCAGATCACGAACTCAGAAACGTTCGTTCTTTGAGTTTTTAAACGCACGGGTTGTAGGTTCTGTTTCAAGCTCTCGCTTTGCCAGGTGCTGGGAACAGGACATTCGTGAACGCGGGTTCATCTGCGCCTTCCCCACGGCCTTGCTCTTTCCCTCCCCCCCGCGGGCTTGGGGCTGCCATCTGGTCACCACTCATCATTTTCCATGCACGCTGGTACACCTAGAGGCTTCGTCATCCCTGTCAGATTCCTGTCCTCAGCAATGCATGTCACCCCAGTGTCCTCCTGGGTCCCTCTGAGCTCCTGTCACAGCTGGCTCTCTCTGTGACTTCCGAGCTACTCCGAGGCACGTGAGAAACATCTAGCCGCTCTCAGAACTGATGTGGGTGAAGGGAAACCGTGGCATATCACTGCACCATCTGCCTGGTGACATGCCACCCAGCTTCTCATCTTCAGTACGCATCCCTGGCGTGGAGACACCCTCTAGGCTCATCCCTTTCAGGAATCCTCATGAGAAGAGATTTTTCCCGAAAAAAGAGCAGCACCTCGCTCATGGATTCCCCGTGCCCCTTCCTGTTTCTACTCCACACCCCGCCCCCATCGCATATCTTCATTCCCCGCCCCCCGCTGCACCGCACCCCCGCCCCTGCCGCCAACCTTGGGTGGATCAGATAAAACATTCTAACTGCGGAATGCCCCAGTTTATAGAATGTAAGCAGTAGCTGGCGAGCAGAAAAGGGATGTCTGGCACTAAACACACCTTAGCTACATTACACTATGATTGAGCCATCGGAGGATTGATTTTCCGAGCTCTTGACACTGAAATTCTTTCTGAGAGTGCCCTCACCCAGCTCTGGTCTGAATTCCCTCTGAGCGTTCTGTTCTCAGCAGACCCCTGGACGCCTCACGCGTAACATGGGCAAACAAATTAATTTCTACCTCTCTCGTTATTTTGTGCACCCTGACAGAATAAGAATACGTCCCCCACCTTCACCCCCTTGCATCTAAGGTCTACTCTGCCGCCTGTTGCTTCTTTCATGGAACTTTCTCTGACATTCTCTCTCAGCGACGGCTTCCTTCTCAAGCGTCAAGCACTTATTGTCCCTAATGCACATCTCACTGAGAATGAGCTGCGAGATATTGAGTAGATCATGACCTTCTAAGGGGTGGAGACTCTGCCTCTTTCACTGCTGTAGCCCAAGGACCTCGCACCATGCTGGGCACGTAGTAGGAACCCATCAGATATTTCCTTAATAGATGGATTCTGTTCACAAGGCTCGAGCCGTCTCCAGGAAAGAGGGTGTGCCTTACACTTGAAAATACCTTGGCTCTGAGTGGGTCTTCCTGCATCATGGTGACAGTGAAGTGGGACAAGGTACAGTGTAACATCGAGAAAGTGTTTATAACTTGTGGGAGTCCTGGCGCAGCAGCCCCATTACCAAAATATCGCTGATCCAGGGCTACTATATTAACACCTTCCTTGACAAAAACTATGATTGCATTTATTGGGGAATCTATAGGGCAACAGATTCATTCTACACGTCTCAATCCACCAACCAAATAATGAGCATGGACGGAGTACCTAAGATGTGTCGAGTGTTGCCTTGGAGAAAGGGAGGATGGAAAAGAAACGAAGCTTATTTCCGGTGAGGTGCTTGTCTCTCAAAGAGTTGACAGTCTAATTGGGGAACCCAGGCATACATCCTCCAGATAATGGGAGGACAAGAACTAGGTCATGCAGTAGAGATCCCAAAAGAGGGTCTAGCAGCTAAACGATTAGGAGATGAGAGAACCCCAGAGGAGTCCATGAAAGCCTCACAGACGTGAGGAAGCTTGGGGTGACCCCTATGTTACTGGGTCCATATTACCACGAGAAAGCCCTTGCGAATGTCCAAGGGCTCCGAGTCTTCATAAGACAGCACTTAGCACTAGGTGTGCTTAGTCTAATGCACAACTTATCCACCTCATAAGCCTATCAAATATCATTCTTCTTCAAACACCACTTACTGATGACATGACACTTAGGAATTCGCAAATTTAAAAACATTGATTACAAACTTCTTTAATCAAATTTTTCTAATCGTTCAATTAAAATTGCAAGTCTACTATATTGGATTCTTTCACGTGCTTCAAAATTTTGGATATTATCACATTGATAATGAAACTTTGTTACTATTACACTTAAAACAACGGCCAAATTACTGGTATCATGGACCTAATTTTTTTCTTTATTATCTTCCCACTTATTTTTAGTTTCATCCATTCCTGAGATTATAATCACTATACAAGGTAGTAATTTCTATGCCTTTGTAGGGTTATGATAATTTCTCAGACCCAAAATCAAAGTGTCACCTCAGCCTGGTCAAGGAAGCAGATTCTAGGTTCTATAGTAGTTGACTCTTTTTGGGATGTTGGGTGTGGTTACAACACCCAGGGAAATTCAATTCTGAACCTGGGTTCTTTTTAGAATTGAATTTTGATAGCTACGGTTTCAGAATATCTTCTCTTTACCCCAGGACATCCACTCTTCACCACCTCCCACCCTGCTCTCCGCCCTGGGGCCCTGATCAGTATGGGTTCATGGGTGGGATCCTGGGAGTTCTGCCCTCTGGTTGGGTTCGGCTAGTGAGGCACCCAACCTGAGATCAGAGGCAGGCAGTAGGGTGGCACCATGGTCTGATTCTCCTGGACCAGTCCTGTTGAGTGGTCTTGGCCAGTTTTGTCACAGCTCCTCTCAAGATATCCTGCTCCGTATGACCCTCACATTCCATGTTCTGGGGACCTGTCCTTCCCTGATGTAGTCAGGTCAATGGAAGGGCTGTGACAGTGCCAACCCTACTGGCCCTGAATTCCCGCACCGCCCCCGGGGTTCCGCTCAGCTGCCCACACCTTTGTAATTATTCTCTGCTTTGAATGAGCCCATTTTTCGTGCCACCTGTTTCCTGTTGGGGTCCTGACTGCGGCTTTGGTAGAGAGTGAGATGCGTGTGGATTCCCGAGGGGTTATCTTTGCTGGAGAGCCAAAAGCAGGGAGGGACAGGAAGGCTGTCTCAGAGAAAGTGTGCTGGCTGATTCAGGACAGTGTTCAGTTTGGGCAACACGGCCAGATGGCTGACCCCATGAACCAGCCTGTGTGGACAGCCGCAGCAGTGAGAGCCAGGGGATCGAGGACAAGCTTAGTCCAGGGACCCAGATCATCCTCAAGGAGGGAATTACACCTTCCAGAATTATTGGGGACAATTAGTAATAAAAATCTTTAGTGAACCCACTGCCAAAGGAAGTCCTTAAACGCCAGGCTGCCGCGGTAGCTGTTGCTCGGTGGAGCCTAGTTCTTACGAAGTCGGCATCGTTAGCCTCATTGTCTGACTTCCGAGGTGCTCCCTTAAGTGAGCTGGTGATCTGCAAGGTCATGTCCGCGTGGGCAAACTGGAGAACCAAGGCAATTGTGCAGATAATTCAAGCAAGAGCCTGGCTTAGCTGAAGTTCTCTGCAATCACCTGCAGAGCCTGTTTTTTCAGAGTGTCTCCAACGGCCCATTCTGACAAAAACAATTCTGTTTTCTGGATGATTGCCTCACTCTTTTGGCCGTGTGACTTTAGCCCCAGTGGAAAAGGATATTTATCATGCTCTGGTCCTGGAGCCTGTGGAATCAATAAACAAGACATTGCAGTTGGGACTGGTAACAGCTCCAGCTGTGCCCGGCCAATAGATAGATAGATAGATAGATAGATAGATAGATAGATAGATAGATAGATAGATAAAAGGTGTGTGTGTGTGAGGGGGGACCCCGAGTGTTCATGCTCCCTCTGCACGGCTCCCCTGTCACCTGCTCCCCTCCTTGTGGCCAGAATTCATGCAAGGCCTAGCAAGCCAGCCTGGGCTGGGCCCAGCCCCTCCCTCGTGGCTTTTCTGGGGTGATGGTCACCACTGCAGAGGTAATCTTTCTGAGTTCATTTAAGCAGCACGGGAACCTCCCCTGCACACATCTGCTTAAGGAAGACCTTGAGCAATCAATGATGAGGAGAGGCGATTAGCCTACTCCGTGCCAGCCTGCTTGGTGGCTATTCCTTGGGCCATTAGCAGGGTCAGGACACACGGGCAGCTGCTTTGGAGAGTATTTGAAAGGTGCAAGGAGAGACCCTTGGCCTTGCAGGTCGCCTGGAATTCTACTGGTAGAGATGTATGTCTTTAGCTCGTCCAATGGTTCCCACCTCTAAGAGCCTCGTATTCAAATATTACCTCTAAGAGAAGGGATATTTGCTTAGGACCACGTGAGCGCAACTAATGAGGTCACATCCTCCTCCAACCTCCATGAGAAGGAGGTGCCGGAAGCCTCTCCATTTTACAGATGTGGCGGTTGTGGCACAGAGAGGTTCAGTAACTCGCCCCAAGCCACACAGCGAGCGAATCAGCAGGAGCCAGGATCAAACCTGGGCAGTCCACTTGGGAGTCTGTGGCATAACTGGTCCTCTCTTTTGCCTCTTGGGGACAGAGTCCAGGCCCCTTCCAGCGGCGACAATGCAGGAGAAGTGGGCACAGCATAGCTGGCTTGGGACAGGGGAGAAAGGAGGATGGAGCACGAGCCAGGAGGGAGAGCGAGGGGCCAGGGGCCCCGGGCGCAAATGTCAAGGTCGGCTCCGGACTGCTCGAGGAGACCTGGACAAACCCAGTTCCTCCTCTCTGCGCCTCAGGTTCCTCGGCGTGACGTGGAAATGAGGACGGCAGCAGGGCCCGCAGTGCGTATTCGGCGGTGCTCGGCGGTGCCGTGGGGCGGCGCAGAGCCGGCTGCCGGGGTCTCCGATGCATGTGGAAAGGTGCTGTGTGTGGGGGGGGGGAGGCGTTGCTTAGACTGGGAGAAGGGTGGTCTCTGAGGAGATGGGAGATGGGCAGGGTGGACTGGCACATTCGGGGCGGGGCGACATGGGGTGGCAGAAGCCATTGGTCGTGGATGGGGAAAGGAGGTGACGCCTTCGAGCAAGCAGGCGGCTGGCCCCCCGGCGCCATCTGAAGTGCCTGGAGTTCGCTGTGTGTGATTGTCATTTTTGCACGAGAAAGAGTGTCTCAGCCAGGCCTGGCCACGCATCGTCCTGCTGGTGGCATCAAGCTTGTTACCGTAATCCGAGCGGCACACATAATATGATTTCTTGCGTATGTAATGTAAGAATTTAAAAGTTGTCTTTCTCCCTGTTGCTACCGTTGCAGTGGTCTGTGTGTGTGTGTAACCCAGATAATGCAACCCCCCCCAAATCTCTTAGCTACCCGAAGTGCGTTAGATAAACAGACACCCGTGCAGCTGGCTGATAAGACACCGAAGACGTCTTCATAGAGTATAAAGCAAAAGGGACTCTAATGCAGACTTAGAGAGCGTGCTCCCCGTCCCCCGGGACTACGCTCCTCCGTCTCTTGGTTCCCGACTGCTCTGCTTTGAAGAAGAGGCCTCCGCTGATCGACCATCGCAGATCAACAGCATCCGAGCCAGCAGTGACCGGTCACCGCTTAATACGGGTCTTGTCTCCGCCAGCACCGCCGGGTGGTCTGCTAGGACTGAAATCCGTCAGGATCTGGGTTGATTAAACTTGTGTGATGCTCTGGCAACTATTTGTGTGTGTGTTGTCCTCGCTTCGTTGGTTTCTCGCGGGGCTCGTTATATACACGCATCTCAGACAAAGTGCTCTTTGACACTTGCTCTGGCTGGGCCTCAGGGAGCGAGCTGAGCCACCTGTGCACGTGTCCACGGAGAAGCTGGACAGAGCTGCTTCCACTTCCGTCCCAGAGAGGAAGTTTCCCCAGGGGCTCAGTCCTCGGCCCTGGGGCTGGGAGTTTTGTCTGGTCAGTGGTGGAATGGTAGTCCGACGCAGACAATGCACGGTGAGCAAGTCGCTGTGGGATGCAGTGGATGAGAGCTTGGTGATGAAGATGCTTGGTGTGAAGAAAACGTAACGCGCGTGCACACACACACACACACACACACACACACACACAATGGAATGTTATTCGGCCACGAGAAAGAAGGACATCCTGCCGTTTGTGACAACATGGATGGACCTCAAGAGTATTATGCTAAATGAAATAAGTCAGACCTAAAGATACCAAGGCCACATGGTCTCACTAATCGATAGAATCTAGAAAAGCCAAACTCTTAAAAACAAAGGGGAGAATGGTGGTTACCAGGAGCCAGGGCTGGGGGGACCTGGGAAGACATTGTTTAAGGGTACAGATTTACAACTAGCAGACAAATAAGTCGTGGAGCTCTGATGCACGGGGAGAGATTTAGACAACAGTACTGCATCGTAAAGTTCAAAGTTGCTAAGAGACTTCATCTTAATTGTTCTCCCACACAAAAAAAGATAATTATACACCATGATTGAGGTGTTAGCTACACTATGATGGTAACCGTTTTACATTACAAAAACGTGTTAAATCGACATGTCGTAAACCTTAAACTTACACAATGTTATCTGTCAATTATATCTCGATAAAAACGAAAATTTTTTTAAAAAGAAATGGTTAGCTGGAGTCAAGGGAAGATGATTTTGTTATGTCATCAGGGGGCCTCTGTGGGAAGAAAGAGGCCTAGAAAGGTGACAGAGGCTGTTCCTTTGAAGTGAGGGTGTCAGATACTGCACGAGAAGAGTTCAGGCTGCTTTCCTGAGGCCGGTGGAAGGAAGAGATGTCAGACATAGGCACGGTTATCAAGGACGGCTACTGACGGTCGGGGTGGACGATGACAACTCACTTCCCATGCCCGCAGCCTTCTCTGAAGTCCCAGGGATGAAGTGATCAGCCAGGAATGAGCGAATATATCTAACGTCGAAAAACAGCAATGAAACCTAAGCCCGCACATTTATGTCTGGCGTTGCAGTTTACCGAGTCTTTGTCATACCCTATCTCATTTAAATAGAGAGGAAAAATAGCTTCGATGGGAGCCAACGTTGCAAGGCCCGGGTGTTTACAGAAAGGTCTGTCTGCAAGGAGAAGCCCAGGCGGAGAGTCTGCGGCCGCCAGACACCGGGGCCCTTTCATTCAGAGACGTTAGTAGAGAAATGGTATGTAGCCGGGCTCCAGGCCAAGGTTGGCTGGGACAGCCCTGAGTGAGGCCGATTTATCGGATCGGAGGTTTAAGTTCAGACGTGGTCAAGGTCCAGTATTTTCAAGGACAAGCAAACTAAACGTGGCCCAATGGCCGGGGCCACTGAGGTAGGATGTAACCCAGCATTACGTGTGGTCACCATGTCCCCAGAAACCCTACTGCATAAAGGGAGGCTCAGTGTGTGAGCCTCACGTATGTAGCTTGGCACGTGGGACACGTACGAGGGAAGACAGAACCACCAACATTTCAAGGGAAATTCTTTCTTTCTGGAGAAAGAAAAGATTATATCAGGGCAAAATCGTGCCTGACCAGTTTACTAGATTCTGACGTGATGATGCGTGGCCTTGTGGATGTAATTTATATAGACTTTCAACAGAACTTTGTCTCGTCAGGGGCTGCTATGAAATGCTACCTTTCGGGAAATTGGTAGGGATGTAAAGTCATGAAGAGAGAAGTTAATGGATTTCGGGACGACAAGCACGGTGAGGACGCTCCCTGGAGTTGTGTGACACAGACGGCCCAGAGGCAGCTGCTACAACAGGAAGTCCCTTGTCACTACGTCATCAGATCAACAGAGAGAGGGTCAAGGAAGACGCTGGGCAAGGGCCCACAGTGACCTGCACACACCGACCGGCGTCTAACGGCTCACAGCAACTTCACCGTTGACGGCCGCTCAGCGAGGGCCCGTGGCCCGTCAGACCCTGCTCCAGGTGCCTTGCCGCCAGCGACCTTGGCCCCCTCGAGATGCCTGATTTACACAGGAGGAACGGAAGCTTGGAGGGGGCTCCAGAGCCTCTGTTCTTTGCACCGTGTATGAAATCGCTAGGGTTCCATGCAAAACACCCCAGACTGGGGGCGCTTAAGCATCAGAAATTTACTTCCTTGCAGTTCGAGAGGCCGGAAGTCCAAGATCGAGGTGCCGGCAGGTGTGTTCTTGTCTAGGGTCCCCGCCTTGGCTGGTAGATGGCCACCTCCCTGCTGTGTCCCCCATGTGGTCTGCGCTCTGTGCTCTTCACCCCTGATGAGCCTCTGTGCGTCCAAATGTCCTTCTTCGTCTAAGGACACCGGTGAGATAGGATTGGGGCCCACCCTACCGGCCTCGTGTTAACGTGCTCAGCGTTTTAAAGGCCCCGTCTCCGAATACAGTCACATTTTGAGGCCCTCGAGGTTAGGGCTTCGACATACAAATTTGGTGGGGGGCAGGGGGCACGATCTGGCCCAAAGCGGACAGCAAGTGGGGTGAGCGAAGGGGAGAATGAGATGAGAACGGTCCTGGAGTCTAGTGAGACCCTGTCCCGGAAGCAGGAAAGGTGTATTTTCCCTGGAGGGTGGGGGTCGGGTGGTGGGGACTCCCACAGTAAGCAACGGGGAGGGGAGCGAGAGGGGGCGCTCCTTCCTACGCCCCTCCCTTTCCTTCAAGTGAAATCCTGGGTCTTTCCTACAGGTCGAAAGTGCCCAGTGGCTCTCTTCAGGTCCCTCACCCTAGGGTCTAAAATACAGAGATAAGGACAGCACCCCTCCCCCTTCACTCCCACCCCCACCCCCTCGGCCAGAGCAAAGCCCAGGAGAGCTCCAAACACATCGTTCCACAGCGCATAGTTGAGGCGGGGCATGTGGCATGGGCTGAGGTTACTCGAATTCTTCTGCAGGCTGACATCTATGCTACCAGAGGCGCAGAAAGCCTCTCTCTGAATTCGGTTTGCAGCAAAGTAAACAATTCCTCGCAAGGAAACAAGGTGCCCATTGTGCGCATGGCTTGTAAGCTGGGCTTCAAAGAGGCCTTTTGTTCTGAAGGATATTTTTAACGTCTTCATTAGCTATAAACAGTTACGTTAAAAACTCCTCCCCAAACACCCAAATACCTCTCATAAAAAATTTTTTAAAAACCAACAGAATTTATGAATAACAAGACATGTTCCTCTGTGGCCCTGGCTTGTCACCTGTCCAGTGGGTGGAGCTTAGGGAACATTTTGGGGTGTCCAGTCCTGTGTGAGGTTTGGATGTCCAGAGGGAGGGGAGCTTCTCGCGGTGAGGGGAAGAGGAATGACCACGATGAAGACAGAATTGTCTGCAGGGCTGTGGAACTCTCCCAGGCGCACGATCCTGCTTGAGGAAGCTTCGAAGAAGTCAGGGCCACGGCCTCGCACAGATCCAGGGGTCACCCTTCCCCCTGGCAAAGGCGGGCCCTTAGTCTACAGTGCAGTGTGGCTGGGACGCCTGCAGGGGAGTGAAAGTGAGGCACACTCTGTCGCCGGGCGCCCCGCTCCCAGGGACAGAGGAGAAGGCCCGGCTTGTGCATTATCAAACCGGCGACAGGACCCCCACAAACGCTCTAATGGGCACCATGAAAACAGCAGCTCGCGCCTTGTCCCCGGGGCCCCGGCAGACCCCACGGTCGACCTTTCTGGAAGTTGCAGCAGGCGGGCCCGGCAAGGTGGTGTGACGTTGCTTGGGGTGGGAGAAGCAGACGCTAGCGAGGGGCTTGCCACATACATCTCCATAAACCTCACTGACTACTTCTCTGGGGCTTAGGAGAAGCTCCCGCTGCCCAGCTGCCCGTGGGCTGGTCAGGATGAAAGGAACAGAAGTCATCCCCCTCCTCACACAGAAGGGGAAGCTGAGGTCAAGAGAAGGAGGCCAACGCCCCGGGCCCTACAAGAAGGGACAGGCAGAGCTGGGTGAGTGTCCCTCCTCCCTCCTGTCCTTGCGACTCTTGCCTCCTGCTGCTCTGGGCCAAGTTCTCCTTTTCTACAGTGAGAATTTTAACTCTTCATCTGAAAGCATTTACTCCAATTATAGTGTAAACACATTAATACTGGACCTGGGATCCGGATTGTATTAGATCCCTTCCTAGGGGTAGATTTTGGCAGGGAGGAAGGGAAGACCCTGAGCTGTTCTCGGTGATGGGGGAGAGGGAGGGGCTGGGGACCCGCGAAAGGTGGGCAGGAAGCAGCCCGAGGGCAGAGAGGCGCCCAACACAAGTTTGCACACGTCACAATATTGCCTCCATCTGGCCTGGCTTGGATGGTCCGAATGACTCTGATATTATCCAGAAAGCTCAGGATGCTGACCAAAGACTTCTCCAGATGCTCAGAAGTTGTACTTCCAAGCATAATTCTTGGCTCTCCGAGAACCACAAGTAATTGATGACACCCCCTGCCTTTTGCACATCTTATTCTTTCCAGCTCCTGGACAGATAGATTTTCCTGTCTGCAGACTTGTTCATTCCAGGCTTTGTCATAATCCCAGATTCGAGGAGCGCCAACGCCGTGTGGTCGCATTCAGACGCGGTCACCTGGCCCTCGTTAGGGCCGTGGGAAGACGCCAGCGCCTGGTTTGGCAGGGGGCGGGATTCGCCAGCGCCTGGTTTGGCAGGGGGCGGGATTCGCCAGCGCCTGGTTTGGCAGGGGGCGGGATTCGCCAGCGCCTGGTTTGGCAGGGGGCGGGATTCGCGGCTCCGCACGGGAGCTCGAGCTCTCCGCAGCCTTCCGTTGTTTGCGTGAAGGCCTCGGAGGACTCTTCCCGGGGCTCAGCCTCAATGTCTTCCACGTGACCGCGATGCCGCTCAAAGCTCCGAGGTCCCAACAGGCAAATTTCATGACCGGCTTTGTTTCTTGTTGGTTCAGGTGAAATAATAAGGCGTTTGGTTTGTTTGTTTGTTTGTTTGTTTGTTTTCTGCCAGGAATGTCATTGTGTGTTTGGGATGTTGCATTTTTTTTTTTTTTTTTTACAAGGAGGCAGGGAAGCTGATTGGTAAGTGTCTGGGTGCCTGGGTGCCTGGAACCAGCAGTCAGAAAGGGTGCTTCAGTATTTCTCGTTCCGAGTGAGACAGGGATGGGGTGCCATAGGGTGGGGCGGGCCAACAGCAGGAGTCTTCCTGGGGGCTCCGCAAATGCCTCAAGCTACCAGCCAGACTGGCCGGAAGCCCTGCTTGGTGACACCACGTGGGGCCTGGGCTTGGGGTGGGGTGGAGGGTGCTCTGGAATCCACCTTGCATTTCTGCAGCTGTGAGAACGGCTTGGCCTCTGCCAAAGCCTCTTGTCCCATTTTTCTCTTGCTTCATTGGGACATTTCCGGAACCAAATATAATTAACTAGTCCTCAGCCTCGGGAGGTAATTGAATATCCAAATGTTGGTTCTTCCGTTGACCGATGACCAGGACCAGCTGAAACACCCAATTTTGCAAAATGCTATGCTCCAGCCATTTCTCTCATTATCTCTCCCTTTTATAATGTCTCCTTACTGAGATGTTCGAGGCAACGTGGATTCTGAGAATTTTTAGGATGCATTCCATTTTTTATTCGTCAGCGTCATTAGGTTAAAATGGCTTTCTCTTAGGGCGTTTCATTCTACTGTACTTTGACGTGGATTCTAAAGTCTGCATCTCACTGAAGATGGCTGTCGTAATTGTTATTTTGAAATGGACACATTGCTGAGCTCCTGGATCTGAGCCTGAAGATAAACATGGGTACCCAGGGGCCTTGAAATCCACACCCGCAGCCTGCGGAGCCTTGCAGGCCCGTCAGAGCAGTGCCAGACTAAACAGAGAGCTGGCACTCCCTCCCTGGGCCAGCGTTTTGGGGGTTTTGTCCACTGGGCAGGAGTGCAAATCCTTGATACTCTCTGTTTCTTTATGTCCTTTGGCTGGGACCTCGGCTGTTGTTGGCAGCATGGCGTCGAGCTGCCCTGGGGTGCCGTGACATTTCTCCATTTGGGCCTCAAGGGTCTTGTTCGGACTCAGCTGCATACTTCAGGGAGCAAGAAGGAAGGGTGACCCATGCTCTTGTTTCTTGGCCTCTGGAGTTGAGAAGAAGTGTCCTGGTCAGGAAGAGTCCCAAGCCCCAGGCCTTGGTCAGTGTTTGACCAGGCCAGTGGAGGGGGAATCAGAGCGGTAGGCTTTGGAATGGTAAGGAATGGAGGGGCAATGGCATGACAAGCAGACAGTGTGTGTCTGTTACTCTGTGCTAAAGGGTGTCTGTGTCACTCAGAGTCATTGAGCATCTGAGAAGTTATGCCTCTTACCCTGGCTGGGTGTCCCAGACGTGCAAACGCGTTAGCTCTGCAGCCACACATGACGATTGGAAACCTGACTTCATCCAACACGGTGATGTTCCAGCCTCGCTGAGTATGGTGTGCAGACCTCCTGCTCTGTCCCCTGGCAGATCCTGGTGCTGCAGGTCAGTCTTCTGGCCACTGGCCGTCCACGATGCCTCCTGCAGAGGCCACCTCTTCACTCTTCCCTGCTCCTGCTGACTTTCCTGAGAGCTTTTCATGTCCTCATCTCTCTCTCCTTGCCAGAAAGACATCAGAGAGAGAGAGAGAGAGGGGAACCATCTTATTCAGGGAGCTTCCTCTTTGAATTCTTTCTTTGGTTCTTAACCTCAAGCAGTTCCTTGTCCCACCCAGGTGACACTGCTTCAGGGTGGCCTGCCTTTGGGGACTGTTTTTCCACTGCCTTGGGAAAGCAAGCCCAAGAGGTGAGTCCATGTTCAAATGTAGAACGCACTCCTGAAAACAAGGGGAACTCCACACACGTGACCGGGATGATACGGGGGACATGTGTGAAGGGTGGGTGCAAAGACAGAAGGAAGGAGCTGGGATGGATGGGGTGCGGGGAGCCAAGTCATCATCTTGTCTTCGGAGAACCTCAGCTGGGTCACAGGAAATGCCCGCTTGGGGTTGTCATGGAAACCATAGGGTTATCATGTCAAGCCATCTTTCTTGGAGGGGAGCCCAAGGCAGGCTGATGGAATGTGCATGATCTTTTATGATATTATCACTTCTCCAAGAATCAGCAAAGAACCTTGACCCAATGACGCAAATTTAGTTAGTTCACTCCCATCTTTTGCTCCTGGAGGGTTGGAACCATGCCTATTCATCTTTGCATTTCAATGTCAAGCACAGTTCCCGGCCCCAAGTAAAGGCATGAGAAGTGGTTGCTGGTCTGAAGAAGCTCAGGCTTGCCAGGGCCCAGGTGGGAGAGGCAGGGCCAAAAACCAGGACAATCAGGCGTTGGGTCCAGGTCCATACACGTCTTTAGATGCTGGGCTAAGAGGGTCCACAGACAAATAGGAGTCATTAGATGGTATTAAAATATTTTTCTTTGTCAACTTTAAATGAGAACTCATTTTTACTGATGGAACAATGCAAAGATATAGTAAGAAAAAGTTGTATCTCCCTTTATACCTCTTCTTTCTTTCTCATCTTGGTAAGCAATTTCCTTTTTCCTTAGAATTTCAAGATTTTACCAAGTTATATCTAGGTATGTGTCTTTAAAAAATAATTTTGTCTAGGATTTGGGGCTTTCAATCTCTAATCTTAAATCTTGTGTCAGGCCCCAGAAATTTTCTTCTGTTATTTGTTTCAATATTACTTCTCTATCATCTATTCTCTCTGTCTCTCTCTCTCTCTCTCTCTCTCTCTCTCTCTCTCTCCCCACCCCCTCTCTTTATCTATCTCCTCTTCTGGAACTTCTATTATTTGAATGTCACATCTCCTGTTTTGTTCTCTAAGACTCTTACCGTTCCCTCTTGTTTTCCATTTGTTTGTATTTTCATATTATGAGCTGTTTCACTTGATCTAGACCTGTAAATCACTGCTAAGCAATGATCACCCTATTTTCAGCTTATTTCCCACATTTTTAAAATAAAAAAATAGTTTTCCTTTAGTTTCAGGAAGTCCTTTTCTCACTTACATTCTCTTGAGCATGCTCAGTGCTTGTTCGCTCAAGCACTTTTCATCGGTCCTGCTCCAATTGGAGCCTCTTGGCTTAGAGGCTTGGTCTCTCCCTCCTCATCACAGTGACCCTTAAATGCTCCTGATTTTGTGGCCTGCTGGAAGGCATATCAAGAGGGGAACATTTATCAAGCAAGGGCAAAAATCAGCAGGCAACAGAAGGTTCAGCATTTTCTGCTCGTAGAAGCCAGCAATAAACCGACTGGTCAACCATTTCTTTGTAGATCTGAGCAGGGCACCCTCTCTTTGAGCTTTTGGGATCAAGTTCTATATCTTAAAGAAGAGGGAGGGATGAGAATTATGAGCACAGGTGAGAGAATTAATTTCAAAGGGGAAGGGATTCTATCGACTTCTGACCCACAAGACTGGTAGGGAGGAGTTATAAATATAGACCCTATACATCTGTTAGTTTGTGGGCAGTCAGTTAGAGGAGTTTATGCCAATGATAAAGATGGGCTTGGGGTGGCCATTTGAATGTCTCCTCTAATTCAAAAAAAAAATTGCCCCTGAGCTGTTGTCTTCAACCTCCCAAGGCTTTCAATCTCATGGTCAACTTGAGCAATTAATAGTTAAGCATCTCCTCGTTGTCAAACACTGTCAGGTGCTGTGAGGAGCAAACGAGACTCAGAAGGCAGAGTTCCCACTGCTAGATGCTTCCCCTCTCCTTCAAGGACCAGTTTAGTCGCCACCTCCTCTGGGCCACGAGGATGCTGTTGCTCCCCCTGCCCCCTCTTTGGGTCTCTGGAAAGATGCTGCAGCTGCCCCGGGGTCACCTCATCCCTGCAAACATTGTGGTGCAGGGTGGTTTGGCAGGAAAGGCCCATGGCTTTAGCTTTCCGGAGCTGTCCTTGTTTTACCTGTGGTGCAAGTGAGACTCAGGAGAAACCAAAGTCTCACTGGGGTAGGGAGAGATCTCTGTGAGGAAGGCCCAGGGAAAGTCACGGCCAGGCCTCACAGGGGAGGCTGAGTCGCCAGGAGTCACCACCATTGGCCTCTGACAGGACGAAGAGGAGAAGACTGACCGCATGTTCACAGCCTTTGACCACCACTTCCAGCCTGGTGAGGCTCAACCAGCAGACAAGGGACGTGGCCGAGGAGCCCAGAGGAGACAGAAGTCACTACGCCGAGGATGCTGAGATGCGTCCTCCACCTTGAGGTTCCAAAACCAGCACTACCCTGGACTCTCAGAGGCCATGACCACCTTGGGGCCAGGAAAGAGAAAGCTCAGAGACTATGAATTTTGGTTTGGTTTGGTTTGGTTTGTCTCCTAGAAAGACAGCATAATTGCGAGGGCTGTTTAAAATTTTACGATCTAAATTATAAAGCAGAGCAGATTAAGAAATAATATTTTTTTTCCTACTAATCAGCAGTGAAGACCCAGAAGGAAGACAAATAAGTTGTAGATAAAATGAAGAAATAGTTTTATTCCCTGCACATCCAGTTATACACACACACATACACGCACTTTTATCTTTTTTCCTGACCCCATTGGTTAGAAAATGACCTAAAATTCATAGGCGAAACCACAAAAAGACAAACAATCCAATTTAAAAAATGACTAAAGGACTTGAAAAGACATTCATTTCTCCAAGAAGATATACAAATGGCCCAACAAGCACATGAAAATACGCTCAATGTCATTAGTCATCAGGGAAGTGCAAATCAAAACTACGAGACACCACTTCAAACCCACGAGGATGGCAAGAATAAGAGAAAGGAGTTGGGGGAATGGGACGTATTGGCGAGAATGTGGAAAAATTAGAGACTTCGTGCATTGGGAGTTGACGTGGAAAACACTTCGCTGATTTCTCAGTAAGTTAAGCGTAGAATTACCACACGACCCAACAATTTCACACCTAGGTATATACCTCCCCCTATCCCCCAAATTGCAAACGAATGTTCAAATGAAAACATGGTCACCAATGTTCACAGCACCTAATTCACAGCAGCCAAAAGCTTGAAAGAACCGAAATGTCCCTCGACAGATGAACAGACCAACCAGACGTGGTCTATTCACACAATGGAATATTATTCCGCCGTAAAAAGCATTGGCGTACTGATATATATTACGACGTGGACGACCCTTGAAAACATCATGCTGAGTGAGCGAAACCAGGCGCCAAGGACCAGACAGTGTATGATTCCGTTGTTTTTGAAATATCCGGAATGGGAAGAATAAGGATACGGGTCTCCGAATGCTGTGCATTGTGAAGATATTAACGCTGCTGAATCGTACACTCCAAAAGAATAATTCCATGTCGTGCGTATTGTATCACTTTTAGAACTCCATAGCTGAAGACCTACCCTGTATCAATAGTAGCCTGCCTCCATGGGGTGTCACTGCGTACGAGGCATGTCGTGCAGCAGTCCTAGGAGGCGGCATCATTCTCCCCGTTTTGCTGGTGAGGAAGCAGACTTAGAGAACTAAAGGGACAGCCCCAATCCCAGGGAGTGTGACTCGGGAACCCAAACAACGAGATGAGAGGGAGGGAGGGGCTGCCAAGGTGACCCCGCTTCTCAGGGCAGCAGATAAGAGCTCAGGACACAGCACCCAACTTGTGATGGCAGAGGAAGCGGCTTCCTGGTGTCGCTGTTGGGCTGAGCGGGAGGAGGCGCTATTATGTTTGCTTCCAGCTTGGACTCTAATGTATGGGGAAACAGAGATGGGAAAGGGAACCTAGCAGGAGAATCCCCCCCCCCCACCCCAAGCCGGTTGGAAGAAGCCCAAGGTCACAAGGACAAGCCTCTAGGAAGGAATAGTTGCCATCACTCAGAGCATTCACAAAAAGCCTTCTCCTCCACGGAGAATGTGGGCCTGGCCCCCAAAGAAGCCACTTCTCCGACGTTTCCCAGCCCTGGAGGCTGGAGTCCTCCCACACTGGCACTATTTATTAGTTTCCTATGAAAAAGGGCCCAAGCAGGCCTGCCAGAAAGAGCGGTGGGAGACAGGGATGGCAGGGATCCACTGTGGGTGGATGGGACAACGGTCTTCCAGAAAAGACCTCGTGATGGCAGCCAGCTCCGTCCCTGCTAAAGCAGACTGGTGGCAAACTCCAGTTGAAGGACAAGCTTCGAGTGCAGGTGTGATGCGCAGGGAGGACGTGCCCTGGGCACTGGCGTGCCGGCCGTGGGCCACCGTGCCTGGGTCTCCACTGAAACCCCGTTCAGGACGCCCCTCCCGGGCCTCATCGTCAGAGCCTGCTCTTTGGAGAGCAGTGGAAGGGAGTCTCTGTTTGGCAGTACATGGTATCCGAGCCACAGTTCCGTCGTAGGACATCGCTTGACTCCTCTCTTGGCAGACACTTTCTGATGAGGTTGTGACTTCGACCCCTTCTGGGTCACTGAAACAGAAGCGGCGAGTGCTTGCCCGCTCTCGTGCCAACCCCTGCTGATGCGTCCTGCCTTCCTGGGTGCCGCGTTGAGAAGGGTTCTGTGTGCATGTGTCAGGCTCAGTGGAAAGATCAGCACGGTGGACTCGTGATGCCCGCAACGGGCCAATCACAGAAGCACAGGCGTGGAGGCGGCTGATTCCCGTGCCGTCAGGCAGCAGCCACTGTCAGACGGTGGCTGAGCTGTGAGCTGAGGACGTCCCATTCTCACGGGTGTCCGTGTGAAGGAGGACAG
The DNA here is from genome assembly GCA_003508835.1 of Eonycteris spelaea. Lineage (NCBI taxonomy): Eukaryota > Metazoa > Chordata > Mammalia > Chiroptera > Pteropodidae > Eonycteris > Eonycteris spelaea. The sequence goes on from PUFA01000025.1 coordinate 14,825,046, forward strand.
GGCGCTCGCGCCCCGGAAAAATCCCTGGAGGTGATGGTCACTCCCTTCCGTCACAGAAGGAAAAGAAAAAAATAAATAAAAATAAAATAAAACCTCACGATCCCATTTCTTCTCCATTATCTGGTGCTCCCGGGAAGGGCAGCGGTCAAGGGAGTTTCCTCCCCTCTCACAAGGAGCAAACCGATTGTTGGCCGGAGCCCGGGGCAGCCGCCTCCACACCGTTTGTTTCTCGTCATGGAAAGCTGAAGCGTCTCCGAGCCCAAGCTAAATACTGGCTGCGGCAGAACGTCCCGTGTTTTCCCTTCATGAGCCCCTGGTGAATTCAAGCCAGCGGCCCACCTGCCAATTATTACAGTTCATTCTGTGCAGGCGGGACTCAGGAACGAGACAGAGAGTTCTGTCTGCTGCTGGGGGCGCTCGGGGCGGGTGCGTGGGGCTGTGGCCGCCAGGCTGTGAATGCCCCCTGTGTGCGCCCGAGCTGGTCCTGGCGGCCACGGTGCCCTCCCTTGCACCGTGAGTCTGGCATCCAAGTGTGACTTCAGCGGGGCCTCTTGCTCCTTGTGTCTGCATCTGAGATCAGAGAGGTTGAGGGTCGAGAAGTTTCCTTCCTCCTGCTACACCCACAGCCAGCCGCGTCCCCCTGAAAAACTCAGTGAGGAACCCCTGTGTTGATTTTTTTTTTTCCAGAGAAAAAGAGAAAACAGCATTCCGCTTGTAACTGTGGGGTTTTTTTCTCTGTGGCCTGCTCTCCTACTGATTTGGGCAGAGAACAGTCACCCTTTGTTCCCTAGAAGCATCTTCTGCAGTGGCCACCGTCGGTTCCAGCATGGTCCTGCCTCCAGGTGACCTTGAGTCTGGTCGCTCCAGGCCCTCGCTTCTAAGTTCCTCCAGGCCTCCCTCGGTTGATTGATTCGTTCATCCATTCATTAGTTCATTCGTTGTAACTGGGCTGGTCATCGGGAAAACAGTGGAGAGGGAGATGGATTTGCCTGCCCTCAAAGGGGAGTCGACATTGAGCAAGTAATTCCATGATAACCAGGCCCCCTCACGGTGAGTGCTAGCAGCGAATGTCCAGGAAGCCACCGCCAGACGCCGGCTGTAAAACCCCGCTCTGCGCCTCCCCGGGGCTGTGAGTGCACGGAAGACCCCGGAGGGGCCCCTAGCAAATGGTGCCCACGTGCAGCGAGCCAGGGGACTAGATCTGGACTGGGGGAGGTGCTCTCCAGGAAGTGGTCCCTCCCTTCCTTGGCATTTACCCAAGGGCGACCGTCCTCCCTGCTCCCGCTCTTGCCCTCTGGCCCCTGAACGTCGTCCTCGTCCTCCCGTGACAGAGAAGGACAAGCCACGTACTACTGTGCCTGCCCACGCTGGACACTCCGCGAGGGCCAAGGGTGGTATAAATACAAAGGTGGTGAGACGCAGACCCGGCCTCCGAGGCGCTCCCCTGTGAGCAGGGTGGATGGGCCGAGGGACCAGTGAGCGCAGGAGGAGGAGGGGCCGCGACCTCGTCCAGGTGGAGAGGAGGGGAGAGGAAATGAGGCCCCTGCGTCTGCAAGACCGAGTTTTGTGAAGGAAGTGTATGTCAGTCACCAGGCCAGGCGTCCGGAGGTACAAAGGGCACAAGCGGGTTTGGAGGGGATGTTTTGTCAGGTTGTAGTCTCCTAACTCTAGAACATTCGAACCTTCTTGTTGACCCAAGCAGTGCGGGGTGGCTGATTGGAACCATATGTGGGAACGAGCCTTCTGATGGGGTGAAAATGGCTGAGAGGAGCTGGCTGGGAGGAGACGAGACGGTGCTGGGCCGGCCCCCCTTAGACGAAAAGCTCTGTCCCCTGTGACTGACAGAAACAAAGGAGGTGGCCAGGTTGTGACTCCTGTGGCTCTCCCGTGCGCCTGAGACGTGCCTACCCTGCGATGTTTCTGGACCGGAAAACGAGTCTAAAACTTCATACCTGCCCAAGGTCCCAGGGGATCCTGTGCCCTGGCAACCCTCCGGCCTCAGCTGCAGCAAATGCCTCCCCACGGTGGTCCAGCTCCCAGTAGCCACCTTAATCACACGGTATAAATGTCTGTTTAGTTACATAAAGAATTGTCTGCATTTGGATTCCGGGGCTGGCTGCAAGAATTTGTAAACAGCGTGGTGTATGCGTTTCACAAAAAGTTGCCAGGACGTGCTCCTTTCCCACCGCCCGTTGTCCAGTTTTCCCTTTTATAGAGCGTCTGGCTGGGAAGGAGAGACAGAGCTTATTTGGGAATAGAAGACAATCTCTCGGGCAAATTCCTCTCCCTCATTCCTGCAACCACTACCTCTGCTTCTGAAATGTTGAGGTCTGGTGCAAAATTAAGACTGCTCCTGAGTTATGAGTCTCTCCTAAATGCTAGCTTCTCATAAATAGAAACCTCACGAAACACAAATTTGGGGAGATTTTATTCCCAGAAGGGTAACAGGGAATTTTGAAATTTGAGGCAGGTTCTAAAAACTGTCGCTGTCAGAGCCAAGGTCCCATGTTGACATCACGACCTCCCCCTTTGCTACTCCCTCCTAAGAGCTGCTTTTCTTTTAATTTTTTTCTTTCTTTTTCTTTCTTTTTTCTTTTTTTTTTTTTTGTTTTAGCTTCAAGCAGGGGCTTCTATGGTTCTAGACTGAAGACTTGGAATCACGGAGAGTGGTAGATTCAAGGGGAAGCGAGGTATCCATTCTTTTCTTTCATTTAAGAACCGTTAATGAAGCATCTATTTGAACTGGATGCTGTGTTTGGCACTGTGGGCCTTGGGAGATGTGTAATGGAAGCTGTCAGCATCAAAAACTGCAGTGAAAGGTGCAAACATTAAGAGTCACTTAGATGGATTTGGGATGGCAGAGAGCACTGAGTTTACTTAATATATGCTTGCTGAATGAATGAATAAATAATAGGTCTGTGGTTGAGAATGAAGCCTGCTACAGTGGTTGAAGTTGGATATTATTCTTACCTTTATTGCAAATTCACTTTTACTCAACTTAAAGCTAAGAAGTCACAAACTGTCCTGCTTTGCCTGAGACTTAAGGGGGAGCTGAGCGAGCAGGATGGGAAAAATATTCCTAGGAAAAGTAGCACAAGATGGTTGCCCTACTTGGAGAGTCAAAGAAAAGAACTTCAAAAGAGCTAGGAAGAATAAAAGTTTTTATACAGGAAATATCGGAATTAGGAAAATGAGAAGTCATTGGAACATGAAGCATATGTGAAACGGTTGTCTTTCTCCTTTCATGTTTTATATGGGAGAACAAAGAAGCAGAAAATAGTTTATCCTCATAGAAAGAAATAGGGGAGTCAGGTTATGAGGCATTGGGCATGAACGAGCAAAACAAGAGAACTTCAGCTCTTAAACTGTCCTCAGACAAACTCAATAGTAGACAAAGCTACGGGTATGTTTTAACTTCATTTCCACAGAGGACTGCAAAGAAATTCATGGGTTTTCATCACTCAAAATGCTGGAAGGGTCTGGAACAGTTATCAGTGTTTCAGGAGCAACTACACATGGAAAAGTCGAAGTCAGAATGAGCAGCAACATAAAACAATTGATGTTTAGTGGAAAGGTTCTATGTTCTACCTAGATGCTATATTTCTCTGCTCTTTACTGTTAAGTATAGCCTTTTAGAAAAATGTGCAGATGTTAATATTTAGTGATGTGACTTTTAAGAAAGCAGGAATGTCTGCTATTCTAATAAAGAGCGTCGTGTGCTGGAAATGCTGTACGTGAGTTGGAAGCGTGCGCCCGTGGTGTGAGATTCAGCCTGCGGGCTTCTGCGAAAAGTCTGGCTGGTCCACGGTTTGGAACAAGTTCAGCTTTGGTGCCACCTGGTGCCAGCTATCCAAGCGTCAGGTATAAAACCCTGTAGAGAGGGACACAGCGCCCGTGTAAGCTCAGAAAATGACAGGAAAGTCCACAGTAGTCACCCAAACCAAGATTTTAGGCATTTTGTACCGTGATCAGTTGTGCAAAAGAAGGACATAGATCCGAATCTTCTGTTCTCAATCTTTGGAGTCTGAGATTTTGTCTTTTTGTAGCCGTGGTTTCTCGTCTGTCAGATGGGACTGGCTCACCGTGCCAGCCTTGCAGGTTGGCGTAAGTACGAGAAGCGTGGTACATAAAGTGCCTGGCACACAGTAGGTGCTCATAAATGGGAGTGGCTGAGCTAGTAGCAATGGCTGTTGGCATTATTGACAGGCAGGGGGCAGGGTGAACCTGGGAAAACCGGCGGTAGGCTGTAACTTCAGACTGTACTTGAACTTTGGTGCTATTAGTAATTTCCTGAGAGAAGACATTGCAGTGGTGCATTAAGAGCCATGGGAGACTCCCAAAGAGCAACTGGAGCCTTATTTCTTCAGGCAGTGAAGCTCAAGGTCAAATTTCCCAGGAAAGGCTTTCCCCTGGGGCTTGAACCAGGCTCTCGGGTTCTGCCCAACCTTTGAAAAGTTTCCAGAAACGTCACAGGGAAGAGACAGCTCTGCCTGAGAGTGGGCAGGAGGAAAGGTAGTAATAATAGTTGGGGAATTGGATAAAGGGAGAAACGACAGTCAGATCCCTTCTGAGCATCTTGGTTCTCCCTGTGTAGAATCCACAGGCTGGACTAGGTAATCTATAAGTCCCACATAGTTCGAATGTTCTAGGGTCCTCGGGCTTCATAACTGTGACACAGAGCTCTGCTGGGGATGATACAAAGCAACCAGAATTTTCGCTCATTGCTAGTCGGGACATAAACTGGTACAGCAGCTCTGGAAACTAATTCCACAGTTTCTTATCAAACCAAACGTCCATCTGCACAGGGCCCAGCAATTGCAGCCTTGAGCGTTTATCCCAGGAAAAAATGAAAACGTATGTTCACGCCAAACCTGTATATAGATGTTCACAGCCGCTCTATTCGCAATAGCAAAAAATTGAGAACCCAAATGTCCTTCAGCCGATAAAAGGTCAAACATGGTAGAGCAGAGAGGTGCTCGGCATAAAAAGAAACTAGCTGTTGACTGGAAAACCTGGATGGTCTGAGCGGAAAAGAGCCAGTCTCGCGTGATTATAGACTGTAGAGTCCCATCTACAGAACATTTGCAAAATGACAGGGACCCTTTGCACCCTGAATGGCGGTGGTTCCTCAGCTCTACATATGAGATGAAACTGCATCGCACACACACACACACACACACACACACACGGAGACACACACACACACAGACACACACACAGACACACACACAGACACACACACGCACACGCAGGTCAAAACGCTGAAATCTGAATAAGATTGTCTCTGGTGTAGTTACCAGCAGGGCATGGAAGTCAGTTTCCCAGTCTTGATATGATTCTGTGGTGCCATAGATGTCGGGCAGTGGGGGGAGCTGGGGGAAGGGTACAGGGGAGTCAACATTTTTGTAACTCCCTGAATCTAAAAGGATTTCAAAATAAAAATAGTAATAGTAAAAAGAAAAGCATGGAACACTTGTATCCATTGCACTCCGAAATAAAAATGAAAAAAGGCAATCAGCCGGAACCCTCGCTGGGGGCTGCTGGCAGTGAGACCCGGCAGCGGCGGAGGGGGTTCACCCCGCTGCCCTGGAGCCCCCTCCCCCGACCCCCCGGGACCCTGGACTGCAGACGCAGAGCTGGGCACCTCGCGCTTCCCGGCTTTGTGAGCCGAGCGCGCTTGGCAGCGCTGTGGGGACACCGCGTGGTCGTTGTGAACAGCGCAGCCTCTGGGTTAGATTTTTTTTTTTTTCCCCTGTGACCCCGGGCCGGTGGGAAGCTGATTATCAACACCCTGCCGGGTCAGGCTGGGAAACCACAGATACAAAAGTGGTGGCCGGGAGCGCTCCAGGAGTGGAGGGCAGGGCCCCCGGGACGCTCAGGAGAGCTGTGCGCGCTGCTGGAGGTCGCTCATCTGAACCGAACTTCTTAGTTTTTAATTTTATTTCACGTGGTAAGAGCACCTCACAGGAGGCCTGTGTCCCGCGCGGTGTCCTGGACCGTGCCTGTAGCGCTGTAGGACAGATCCCTACAGCGTTTTCACCTTGCCGGACTGGAAGTTTATGCGTGTTGATCAGAAGCGCCCCATGTCCACCCCCACCCCCGCCCCAGCTCCGCAACCACCACCATGCTCCGAGTCTCTGCGTCTGACGGTTTGAGATCTCGCCTATCAGTGAGATCATGCAATATTTGTCTTTCTGCGACTGGCCTATTTCAGTCAGCATCAGGGCCTCCAGGTTCATCCGTGTTGTCACATATCACCGAATTTCCTTCTTTTTTAAAGGCTGAATAATATTCCACTCTGTATATGCCCTGTTTTCTTCATCCGTTCGGCCGCTGCCGGACACTTAGGTGGTTTCCACGGCTTGGTGTTTGTGAATGGCGCTGTAATTAATGAACACTGGAGCGCAGAGATCTGTCTCTTCGCGCTTCGGATTTCAGTTCTTTTGCATAAGTACCGAGGGCTGGGATTGTCGGATCCTCTGGTAGTTCTAGTTTTAATTTTTTGAGAAACCTCCATACTTTTTTGCCATAGCGACTCATCATTTTGCATTTCTACCAACACAGCAGTGAGCAAGGGTTCCAGCTTCTCCACATCTTTATCACCGGTGGGTGTTTTTTCTTTTCCTTTCTTTTCTTCTCCTTCTCTCCCCTCCCCCTTCCTTCCTGCCTGCCTGCCTTCCCTCCCTTCCCTTCCCTTCCCTCTTCCTCCTCTTCCTCCTCCCCCCTCCTCCTCCTCCTCCTCCTCCTCCCTCTTTCCTCTCCTCCTCCTTCTTCAGTAGCCATCCTGACAGGTGTGAAGTGAAGCAAATTCTTAACGCTACCACACTTTGGAACCCAGGAGAGGCCCAGAGAGATTTTTCTCCAAGACAAGGAAAGGAACCATGGGTTTGTTCTAAATTTTCAAGGAGAGGGAAATCTTAGAAAAGACTTCTTGAGGGAGCAGATGCTCAGGTTTGGTGGGTGTCTCCCACTGAGGCCAGGCCTGAGCGTATCAGGTGTCAGGAGGGCCAGGAGTCCGCGGCGATGGGGTGATGGGTGATGGGTGATGGGTGATGGATGATGGGCTAGGGGCGGGTGTGGTTCCCAGGGAGTACATTGCGGGGGGCGGGGGGCTCTTCCTGCCCTGGATACTCTCTATCCTGGCTTCTGTCTCTGAATCAGACACAAAGTTCCACAGGAGCCACTCCACCATCTACCTAAATGCAGGGCCTGGGGATGGCGATAGATTTTGCCAAGCTCACATCTGCAGTTTCGCTGGATGCACTCACTGGAGCCTGGTTCTCAGCAAAGACCAAACGACAGGCCTGGTTCTTGCTAAAACTGGAAAGCAGACAAAGTTTTCTCGTGAGACCCCCCTCTCCTGCTCCCCTGTCTGGGTTGATCTGCTTTTCCCTATGGGAGCCCATGGGCCTCCCACAGCTCCCGGGGGGAATGAAGCCCCCATGGCTGTCCCTCGAGCTCCAGGCCTCCCTACTCGCCTGTCTGTCCACTTAGAACCCCCTCCCCGCTGCCCCCGTGGTCTGCAAACTGAGGATTCTTTTTTTTTAGATTCTGAAGGCGATGAGGGGCCAGGGGAGAGTTTTAAGCAGGGAATAGCGTGTTCCGATTTATGTCGCTAGAAGATCATGCTGGGTGCTCTTAGAAGTGGATGAATGGGGACAAAGAGGGAAAAGCTGGAGGGCTGGAGAGCCGTGAGCAAGTCACGACACCGTTAGCCGCGAGCCAGGGGGGTCTGAAGAGCACGGACTGAGTGGGGGTGTGTTCTGAAGTGTCGAAACAAACACGAAGCCCCCAGAGCAGTCAGAGACAAAGCTGAGCTTACTGCTTGCCAAGCGAAGCAGACACGCTCCAGGGCATGGGAAGAGCGAGGGTTGGGGCAAGTACCACAGGGGAAATACCACAAAGAGAGGAAAGATTCCAAGAACAGGTGTCTGCTTGGCTCACGAGATGGGCCGTAGCCCTTCTCTGCAATTGGCCGTGATGCTAGTGTATGACCCAAAAACCCAGACACAGTTTTCAAAGAGGTTGGGATGGGTTTCTGTGGTCCTGGTGGGCTCCGTACCAGCGGGCAAACTCTGACACCCGTCCTCAAGACTTGGAGAGAATTTTCTTTGATGAGAGGCAGTCAGTGGTATTTGCTAACGGATTGGATGTGAAAGGTGAGGAAAAGAAAAGAATCAAAGCAAAGTCCTGGGTTTCTGGCCTAAGAAACTGGGAGGGTGGTGGGGTCTGTGATTGGCTATTGGGGAGGAGCAGATTTGGTGACAGAATTGAGAGGGCTTTTGGACCTTTGAAGGTGAGATGTCCGTTAGACGTCCAAACAGAAATGTCACGTAAGCGTTTGGACGTTTGAGTCTGAAACTTAGAGGAGAGGGGTGGGCTGGAGAATAAAATTTATACGTCACCTACCTAAACATGAAGTTATAAGAAGTCAAGTTTATTGGGGTGTAGTTTACATTGAATTACATGTACCCATTTTTAAGTGTACATTTCAAAGAGTTTTGACAAATATACACACCCAGGTAACCACCACCACAATCAAGATATTAAAAGATTCAATTACTCTAAAAGTTCTCTCTCTACACTGCCCTCGCCCCCAGGAAATAGCTGATTTGCTTTCCGTCACTACAGGTTTTGATTACTTTGGCACTTTTTTGGAATTTCTAGAAGTGGAATCATGTAGTACAACCTCTTTTGTGTCTGACTTCTTTTGCTCAGATAGTGTTTTCGAGATTCATCCGTGTTGCTGCATGCATCATTAGTTTGTTCCTTTTTATTGTCGAGGAATAGTCCGTTGAATAGATATACCCCAATTTGTTTACCGATTTATTCCTCGAGGGATATTTGGGTTACTCTCAGTTTTTAGCTATTATGAATAAAGCTGCTACAAACATTTATGTATAAGTCTTCGTGTGAAGATATTTTTTCATTTATCTTGGGTAAATACCTAGAAGTGGGATTGTTGGGGCCTTATGAGAACTTTCTAAGACACTGCCCAACTGTTTCCAATTGGCCATCCCATTTTCCATTCCCACCAGGAGTGTCCGAGAGTTCCAGTTACTCCACATCCTCATCGGCACCTGGTATTGTCAGTCTTTTTGAAATGTAGCCATTCCAGCAGGTGTGTAGTGGTATCTCATTGTGGTTGTAAGTTACGTTTCCCTGATGACTAATGGTATTGAGCCATCAAGGGTTATTGGAAGGGGTTCAAAGATAGCTAAGAAAAGATGGGGGAAAAGAAATAATTATTAACTCCAAGAAAAAAGAAAAGCTTTTTATGTAGAAGAGATGTACTTATAGCTCACTACTTGGGTCAGCTTGGGTCATCGCAGGACAAAATTTCTATCAACGTAACATCGCAAGCTCTGAAGTTGGATTTAACTCTCAACGGTGATGTAATTATGCCGGGGGGTGGGGTGGGGGTGGAGGTGGAAGGGGGGATGCAGAGGTGGTTACCTAGGCAACAGGAGGTCCACAGATAAAGCCTGTGCAGGATGTCTCCTAGCAGGATTGGCTTGAGGCAGAGGGACACTGACTGACCGGAAGATCTCCGAAGAAACGGCCCCACTTTCTGCACGCTAGCAGCTGTGTTCTACGTACGGAGTCTTGTTAGCCCGTCGGTTTGTATCTGTACTGGTGTTTTAAGGACAGTAGCACCGGTAGCTCAAAGGGCAGATTCAATTCTAAACTGTCTTTCACGGCTCTTCTCTTTTGAAGAAAGGGGGGGGTTTTGCTCGTGCTGGATATCCAGTTTGAAATCCAAAAGCAGACTCATCTTCCCTGGGCTTTGAAAACATCTCCCGATGGAGGCAGAGGCGCTCTGGAAGGGTGTGGGCTGCCATGTGGTTTTCTAAGAGAACATTTGCTTTGGTGTACCTTGCGTCCTGGGTGGATACCATTCCACCCTCTTGTTGGGGACCAGGCAGAGTGAACCTATTGAGAGCCCTCTGCCGAGGTCAAGGGCACGGACGGCTGTCGGGGGGAAACACGAAACAGCACTGTCCCCTTTCCATTTTCTTCTCCTGCCCGTAACTGAGGCTTGGTTCTTACGTACACTCGGCTCCTGCATGACCACCTCGTTCCAGTCATGTGACTTCCGTATCAGGGCATGGAGAAGAGCTATCTGAAAACAAGCCAGGAAGGAGCTACCTTATCCAGGTGCTAGAATGTTCTTTTCCTTGGCGAGGTCGGGTCACGCTCTTTTTCTCACTGCCGTAGCCTCTCTCTTATTTCTCTTAAAAATAATGGCAAAAGAGAATACGTATCAGGCGCTCATTCTCTTAGCATAAAGCAGAGTCTCAGTGCTTTCCGCCTCCAAAACCAAGCTCTCAGCCTCCAGGACACGTCGCCTTCCTGTTCTGCCCCTAATTAGCAAAGCATAGACTTGCCTGCTGTTTTGATGCCCCCAGTCTTTGCAGGAGGAGAATGCAAGCGAGAGGGGACTCTCAGCAGCCCGGGGCTGCTGGGGAAGGGAGGCTGGCCTCCGTTCCCTGTTTCCACCAGCAGGTGGCACAGTCGCCCCAGGTTCCCTGGGAGCCGACGGAATGACTGGCTACAGTTTCTTTGGAGGCACTTTGGGCCCAGCAGGACCACCAAACCGTTCCTTTCTGGCGGGTTTGCCTAATCTTGTTCAGTGACGGCCATCAACCAGGACAAACGGGGCCGTGAGAAGCTGGAGCCGAGATCTAGGGACCCTCGTATTTCCTTAGATCACACCTACTGCGTTAACTATTCCACTTTGTAGACCGTTTTAAATCCTAACCAAGAGGAAATCTGATCGTAAAACATCATCTACTTTACACAGCGACACGCCGGGTCGGTGGCCAGCCCTGTGACCCGGCAAGTGATATTGGTGGAGGTACCTCCCGTGGCTGCCATCCAGATTCGAACCCTGGCTCTGCCTCTGTGTCATCCTCTTGATCCCCCTTCGCCTGGATTTCTCGGCTGTAAGGGCCATAGTACCTTCCACATTGGGTCGTGGCAACGATTACGTGACGCTGAGCAAAGCATTTGAGAAGACGCTGGAGCGCAGTAAGTAGTCCATAAGTGTCAGCTCGTATCAAGCTCCACTGTGGCCAGTCGCAAGCCGCCCCCCGCCCCCACTATGATAGAAAGGACCTTTCAGTAGAGTTTATTGATCTCTTTGGAGGTCTTTGCATGCGTTGCCTGATTCGCTTCTATCCCTTCCATATAGCACTTTTCTTGTGACTAGTTTCTATTTTACGAGATGACGATGTTGTTCTACACTCATTTGGAAATTGTCGCAGAGAGGGGTTGTTCAATAAACTGTGAGGAGGTGGTCAGAATAGGGTCGCCTGCCTTGAATCACGCTGGCCTTCTCCTCAACCCACAGCACCCCCCCCCGTGCCCGCCCCCGGGATGGCCATGTTCACCTCAGCTCTCTGTGACACTTTCCCTCCACACAGGTTCCCTAGGGGATGGGGCGGTCCATGAGCCTCTTCCCGGAGAGGGTGGCTCGCTGTGCCCAGGCAGGGTCCTGGCTGGAGCTGGCATGGTGAGCTGGCCTGAAGAGAGAACTTGTGCCACTTCTGCCCGATGCCAGACTCCAAACAGGCACACCCCACTGGGCACCGAGGTCAGTTCCCAACTGCCGGTCAGTATTTGACTTTCCGCGTGAGAGTAGATTAAACATTAGGGTTCATAAAGCCCAGGATTGCAGATTGCGGTTGGCAGGGGCATAGCTGGCTGCAAGCTGGAGGTGCTCTGGCCGAGGTGAATGCACAGCTCGGAAGAGAAGGTCTGAAGCCTGGCTTTATAGCAGGGACCTTCACACTGCCCCCGCTCTGCATCGGTAAGTTTCTGTTGCAAATGCTTACTTTTTTGAGGAATTAAGTAACGAAGCTATCTAATTCCTTTTCCAGATAATTATAAAAGGAACGATTTTCCTGGTATAAGACCTGGCCCTCCCTCCTTCCCTCCTTCCCTCCTTCTCTCCTTTCCTCCCTTTCTCTCTCTCTCTCTCTCTCTCTCTCTCTCTCTCTGTCTCTCTCCCTCCCTCCCTCCTGCCTCCTCCTCCTTTCTTTTTTTGGTAGCATTTTCCTTACTCGTGTTTCTTTAGCAATTGACTTTGGGTGAAGATTTTGAAAGTTTTGTATGGGAGTTTAATAGCAAATATAGATAATCATTTTTTCTCTCCCCTTTATGGATGAATGAAAGACTCTGCTGCCTTTTGTAAGACGGGGTGATGCTGGCGATTCACCATCTTTCAAATAAAGAGATCTTGGATTTGGGGATCAAGTGGGTGCTGTTCTTGTAATCACAGCTAAAACTAAAATTATGTGTCCTGTAGATGGGGACCGACTCGTTGACATATGTGAGCTCAGACATGGTCTTGGTCTCATTTCTTTTGCCCAGTAGAGCCAACCAGCCACTGGCGACAGACACGGAGAGTTATAGGAATGTGTGCCTCTGCTAGGACAGAGTGGATTATGGGCACTAGGCTGGTGGCTTGAGTTTCTGGGTCCAGCGCTGTGACGGGCGTGTAAGCCCTGTGGCCTTGGACAGGTGATTTAAGCCTTGTGGGCTATAGTTACTTCACTGCCGTATGAGCAGGCCAACCTCACGTTTCTTTGAGCAAGGACTAGTTATTGAAAATGCCTGAAATATTTAGAGCCCGTGTATTACACCGAACCCTATGAAATTGGCAACATTCCACCATCTTTAACCAATATAAATGACAATTTCAAAGGGTTCAACAGAATGTAAATGATGGTAGCCTTCACATTGCTAAAGTAAACAGCTGTTCTACTTAGAGGAGGGATAAGTGTGTATTCCGAATATGCTCAGTGTCCCTCAGTTGAATCGTTATTCGGGGTGTCAGAGATGTCAACCCATCTGAACGTGTTTCAGCATCCCCATCAACGGGATTGCTTTCACGCACTGTGATTTGGTTATGTCCTTTGGTTTTGGAACAGGTAACAGACTGCTCAGCTATGGCTCAGGTGACAGTGTTAGAAAGGGAATTCACCCTGGACTGGACGTTTCCAGCCTGGCTGGGGGCAGCACTCAGGCACTTAATCCCTACAGGCCGTGGTCACTCCAGGGTTAAGTCTTATCAAAAAAAGCGTCTCCCGATCTGCTCAGGCGTCAGCCTTTGTCCCTGTTAGAAGAGCTGAACAAACAAGCGGAGGCATTAGCTCTGGCAGTCTGTGCACACTGCTGTGCCCACACCTTCCAGCAAACCCAGCGACTCCTGTGGAATTCACCGCTGAGGTCCTTCAGCTCTCAGATACTCTGTTGCAGAGATGTTGGGGTGGGCAGAGGTCCTAGGAGTTCCCTAAAGTGAATGAGAGCTTTGCACGTGCCTAGGTACACTTTTCGGGGGGGAAATCAAAATCGTTTTATTTTATCTTTCAAGGGATCTGTGAGCCTGGCCCTTCCCCACCCTGCTCTACAAATAAGTTAAGAGTCACTGTTCTAGTAGTTTCTAGTGGAATGCCACGGTTCACAGGAGAGGAACGTTTATTCATTCACCACTTAAGAGGTCTGCTAAGATCAAAGATGAGGAAAGCAACCCCTGCGGCAGCGCACGCCCACCTGTGACAGAGATTCAGATGGCTTCCGAGCTCGGCATCAGCTCCCTGACCACAACAGAAGCAGCGTCAGAGCGGCACGTGCAGGAGCAGGCGGGACACGGGGAATTGATAACAGGCAAGCAAACAAACCAGGCCGTTTGCAGAAGAAATGCAGAAAAGGGCTCTCCCACCCAGACGGGGAGGTCGAGGACAAGCCGGTGGATGAGGTGCCCCCTGACCTGGGGTTCTAAGGTGACAGGGATGTGCCACCATTTCTATGTGGTGAGTCAGGAGATACTCAGCTGCTTGGTCCTGTAGAAGCTGCGTTTCTTCCTCCTTTTGCAGGACCACACAGGGAAAGTCATGTAGAGGGCGGAGGTGACTTCGGCGCTCTGTCCCCTCTCCTTCAGGGCCCATCCCCCTCCCAGCTGTGGAACGTCGAGGCTTCCCTCGAGGTGCCCCGTCCTGGATGACCTTGCTGAGTGCCAAAACAGGCCTCTCCTGTGTCCTTGTTCTTACAGAGTCCCGAAGGGACAGGGGACTAGTGACTGAGTACCCCTCACGAGTCAGGCACTGGCCTGGCCCTTTCACAGGTGGTGAGAAGGGAGCCAGTTGCTTTGATAATGACATTCACAGAACGATGCTGACAGTGAGCGTGGCTCGTCCTACGCTCATTCCAGATAACACTGGGACCTTCGCTTCCTCCTCTCAGAGGAGGCACTGGTGGGATCGTGAGCATAGGGGCCCAGCCGGCGAAGGAGCTATCCATCCGGCGGGCAGGGTGCACAGAGGAACTCCAAGCACTTGGCCATCCGCCTCTGTGAGGGAGCCCAGATCCAAGGCAGGGCCCCATGCATACCACAATTGCTTCAACAAAGTGCTGTCAGAGAGGCAAAAATAGGTAGAATAATTCCAATCCTGACAGCATGTCAGAAAGAACACCACGGTGATCTACTTCTCCGCCTGGAAGAGGTTCACCACTTCCTCCTCTTAGTTCCTCCGGCTCGACAGTGGGGCCCCTGCCCCGTGCCAGCTCTCCTCAGCACCCATGCCTGTGACCCTTCTCCACCTCACCACCAGCCCTTTATTTTAAACTTAGCTATCTGGTTCTTTTTCTTTTTTTTTTTTTTTTTTTTTAGCCATTTCTATGTTCTATCCATTTTTTGATTTGGCTTCAGAAAAGGAAACTGAATTCTCTCTAGAGGGTACAGCAGGGAAAATATATAAGCTGGCAAAATGACAGTTTTCTTTACGGGATGAAGATGTGGGAAAGAAACAGAGAGAGTGAGAACCCTCGCAGGTGACATAATCCTGCCCCACCACATCTTAAGACTAGCCCTGACGGTGCAAAGGCTGGGGACTGGTTGTCTTTTGAAAAATGAAACAAATATAAACTCCCCCAAGAGTAGATCTTGTCTCTTCAAGGCTTAAGGAGCCAGTGGTAAAGTCTTGAGTCAAACTGAAACCGGCCCAGCTACACTCTTTCACTGTGGACTGTATCGTTTTAAGGGGGACAAGCACGTCTCTGTTACATTGCTTAGAAAATGTCCTTGGCGCGTCCTTTGGGACAATCTTATCTAGTTTTTAAGTTTCTTTTCAACCGCTAGGCTTTGTGTGGAGGGGAGAGGGAGAGGAAGATCTGCGAATAATAGAACTTAAAACATCAGACTGAGAAACGTATATTATCCTAGTTACGGTAATGCTCAATGAGGCGATGTGGGGAAGGCGTGTTCTGTGGGAGGAAGACCTGGAAGTTGATTCGTGCCCCTTTCCCAGGTGGGAAGATCTGACACATCTCTTTCCACAGGCGGGAAGGAAAGACACACGCTCACGAGAGGGGACGCTGCTTTCGGAAGGGTGCGAAGCAAACCCACTCTGGTCGTTTGCGCTTTTAGTGACTGGGTGGACCTGCAGGTCGCCGCTAAGCACGGGCTTGCTTCCTGCCTATATTCCTCCCAGTTCCGCTCACACCTCCCTGCCATCTATGGACCACGCTCGGCTCCATGCACCACGCTCCCTTAACACCCTGCTCCTACCTGGAACGACTCCTTGCACCTTGCGCTTGTTTGCAGCTCTGCCGCTGCACTGGGCTTCCACACGCGGAAGTCTCGGGTCCATCATCTCTGCATTTCCAATGCCCAGCCTATGCCTGGCACATTAATTTATTCAGTGGACTCCGATTGCGTGCCTACTGCGTCTCGGGCTCTGTGCCAGACATTCACTATATCGAGGCAGACAAAGGTGATGTGAGCCTTGCCCATACAGACATGACAGTTGTGGAAGAGATGAGACCATCTACCAATAATCACACACATGCACACACACAACTGGCGATGTAAACGCATAATTATTACGTATTTGTCTCAGAGCGGGAGGACATGACCGACCTGGAGGAGGGACAGTGTGACCATGGTCCTGGAGGGGGAATAATAGGGGAAGTGGTCAGAGGCCAGGCCAGGTAAACCTGCTAAGGAATTAAAATTTTATTCTGAGAACGACAGGAATGTATTACCTCATTTTTTAAAAGGGGGGGGGTGGGGAATGATATGATCCCAGTGTTCCCTCTTTAAAAAAGCACACTGACTGCTGTGCAGGGCAGAGTGGGACAGATGTGATCGCAAGGGGCTGGGTTTGGGGAGGGCTGTATCGCATTGCATGGTCTCTCTCACCCAGGTGAGGGATGCTGGCGGGCCGTGATAGCGAGGACGGAGGGGAGAGCTGGAGTTGAGAAACACGGGTCATGTCTCCCGCGGTTTCTTTGTGTCACTCGGCTGAAACACTGCTTGCCGATGTGGGCGTACCTACTCATCTCCTTGAGGTGCAGAGCACTGCCTAGGCGTGGGAGAGGACGCATCCTGCAAAGGCCGTCAGTACCCTCAGGCCATCTTCTACCCGGAACTCTCTAAAGACAAGGCACATGCACTAGTCATGCTTCACTCAACTGCCGTGTGCTGAATGCCTGCTATAGACAGGCGTTATACTAGCTGTTGTGAGGTTACTGCTGCATCTAAAAGCAAAGCAATGCAAGATTCGTGATGAAACTTTAGAGCATGAGGAAGGTTTAAAAGAGAAAACCATTCTCCATTAAGTTACCACCCACTATTAGCATTTTGAACTATTCATTCTATTTCCAGTCTCGTTTCCATTTTCATACACATGTATACATTATACACTTACATATATATAAATTGGGATCATACCATATGTAGTTGTATACCCTCCATTAAACTTTATTGTCAGATATCATGCATATAAAAATGCACACGCGAAGTTTAAAGGGTCACAAAACGTGCACTCGATCAATCACGAGCCAGGTTAAGAAGAAATAATACTATTTTCTCCCCCTCCACATGCTCCTCCCTCTATCCCTTAAAGATCACTTTTAAAAGAAATTCTTGTTCATCTGTTTTACTATTTAATTTGCAGCAGGAGAGAAACATGCTTGCTTTATCCAACCTGACGCAGACACTGGAAGATGCCTTCCAGAGGATTTTTATCACTTACATGGACAATTGGCGCAGGAATACGACAGCTGAGCAAGAGGCCCTGCAGGCCAAAGTCGACGCCGAGAACTTCTACTACGTCATCTTGTACCTTATGGTGATGATCGGGATGTTCTCGTTCATCGTCGTCGCCATCCTGGTGAGCACGGTGAAATCCAAGAGACAAGAGCACTCCAATGACCCCTACCATCAGTACATTGTGGATGACTGGCAAGAGAAATACAAGAGTCAAATTCTGAATCTGGAAGAGCCCAAGGCCACCATCCACGAGAACATGGGCGCGGCAGGGTTCAAAATCTCTCCTTGAGAAGTGAGAAAGGCCTAAAGCCAACCTCTGCTGACATCCCGGTACGAAGAGATGCCAGTCGTGAGCAGATCCATATTGTCACTGCTTAGAAGACACTAAGTGCCTCGCTCTCTGCCGAGAATTTTCGTGGCGATCACGGGGTTGGTTGGTCAACTAAGCCAGGCAACATTTCAATCTGAGTGATTTATGCTTGCTCATCGGAGCAATATTTTATGCTGAAGCCTTCTTTAATTTTCTGTGCAATGTAGATGTCATTTTATTCAATATCAATAGTGAAAATACAGCCAAATTTGAAGTGATGGTGGCAGTCAGGGTAGAGAGGGATTTAAGAAACACTAAATCTTCTTTCTCATGAAACATTATTTTGTATGTGACTAAATTTATAAATCACCCAGATGTATAACTCAGAAGCTGAGGTTCAAAATCCATCCTTTTTTCACTAGACTGATATAGGGGCATTTATTGATTGATTCATGAATAGAGTCTAAAGTGACAATGTACAGAACAACAGGGTTACCTTATGTATATTGTTTTCCTGGCATTTAATTTATTTGGAAGTCTGAAGACAGAACAAACATTTCACAGGGGCAACCAGTCTACACAAGAGAAGTAGAATCTACCCAGTGCAAACATTTTTAGACGAGATGGGGCACGTTCAGGGTAGTATGGCCGTAGAGAGTGCAAATATTTTTAAATGAGCATTTAAAGTTTTACAGAAAACTAACTTTTAAAATTTCTTGTTGCTATAGAAAAAAGAATAAAAAGTTATAACATTTCTTTATAAACGACTTACTCTTTTCAATTTTATTTTCTCTTTACAATTACTTAAGTTTGAAGAGACTAAAGGTACAAAAAGTGTCTGAATTGCTGATGTCAGTTGAAAATCTAGACAGTAATTGCTTAATAATTTGCACCACGGGGTTCACAATATCACAGAATGTCAGGTCTGGAAGGCACCTTGGAGATCATGACCATTTATGACCTCGTCAGACCATTTCATTTATAGATAACGAATCTGCAGTCCACAGATTAGGTGACTTCATTCATTAATTTAATAAGCAACATTTAATATCTATGCCTTGAGTCCCTGGCTTAGACCTGAGTTGTACAGGGATGGATGAGACTCCCTGAGCTGGAGAAACCCACTTGGCAGAGAGGAAGTCAGATATGTAAACATCATGATGCTGTGCTGTGACAAGGTTATAACAGAGATCAACTCAAAATGGGCAGAGCTAGAGCAGGGACAGGAGGGCAGGCCAAAGTCAGGTCACAGTCTACTCTCTCCGAGGAGGTGAGAGTAAGAAGTCAATGGCAAGCAAGATGTACGAGGATGTAGCTTCATGCCTCCTAGTTTATCCTTTTCTCCTCCCCCATCTCCCCATCTATTCAGCCCAAGCCGAGCAATTGTGAGCAGAGCCTCAAGTCTCAGGGCATTAAGACAAAATCGAAAATCATTGTCCATTTTGCTTCTTCACGGCATGCTTGTAGGATGTCTTACTTCTACTACAAGGTTCACCTCTTTAGCGTGAGATATATACAACTTATCTATTTCCTAATAACAAGCATGAACTTATGCTAAGAGCATTGAATACAATGTTAGGGAAAGCCATTCATATTCCAAGAACAGATGTAGCAAGAGTGGCTTCCTTCTTCAGATCAGACACCCGGAAATGCTGCTGCACGCAGAACATTCATCTCAATGTGCCCAGAGCAGCGACCCAGGCTACAAAATCTGTGCCTTGGATCTGCATCCAGACAGGGACCCAAGGTTTCCACCAGGTGACAAAGAATATCTCCTTAACTAACATCTGATCAGGCTCCTCTGAGGCCTCAGAGAACCTTCTCAACTAGGACTCAACCTTGGCCTTATAAACACTGCAGGCTCTTGGCACAAAGTATTTCACCCTCCACCCCACGCTAAGAGACTTAAACAAATACCAACACCGTTTCTAACAACTCAAAGCTGCATCCCTAAGAGGTTTCCAGCCCCCTTTAAAGTGTTTGCTCAACCTGCCAGGGGAATTTACTATTTGTTCCAGCCAAAACCTGGCGATAGGCAACTCAGCTCCCTGAATCCCCTCTTAGAGCAGTTACTTTAGAAAGCTTGCGATTATACATCCTTTCTCTCCACTTTTGAGATGTAAAACCTCTTACTACTCAGAAATGTCTTCTCTTTGAAACACCAACATTCAAGGAAGTAAACTCATTCTAGCCTGTGCGTGCCTTGGGGCAGGGCCTGAGTGTTGTCAAACCCTGCACGCGTGTGCTAAGCGTTTGCTAAATGAAGGAATCTGAGAGCCCCGCACCGGGGCACCCTGCCGCCATCTCAAAGGAAACGGCATGCATTCTGTCAGAGATGGGTGCTAAATTTGGAAACTTCTTCGGGGACCCACGAATCCTCAGTCGCAGACTGCACGAGGAACACCGAGAAAGGTGGAACAGCCGAGGGGAAGGGGGAAGGGCCCCGCGACAGCCCGCCCAGATCAGACATATTCCGAAGAGACCACGTCCTGAGCTTGTACCACGGCGACCGGCGGGCGCATTGCGCCGGCGCGCGGAGCGGTGCATTTCGGGACATGTAGTTCCCCCGCTGCATTGTGGGAGTCGTGGTTTGCGTTCCCGCTGGCGCCGGAGCCTCCGCGGCTTGGAGTTGTACGTGGGTGACGTCTGGGTCAAGGGGATCTTTGGACTCGAACTTGACGGTTTAGGGGGCGCTGGGGTGACCGGCGGCCGGGCCCGCGTTTGCGCTTTCTCCAGGATGCCGCGGCACCGCGAAATCCGCGGACCCAATGCCGGGGGCGGTGTGTTTAGGCTGCACGCAGTTGGGGTAGGGCCCAGAGTTGGTTCCGGGCTGGTGGTCTCCGCGGGGTTTGGGGGCACGAACGAATGTTCTGGACGCCGCGTTCTGTAGAAGGGTGGGGGAAGCAGTGGCCGCCATTGGCCCTCATCCTCGGGTCTGAGCGTGCCAGGTGGTGCTCTCCAAGCGTCCGGGCCAGAGGGGACCTGGCCTGGCCCTCCGCGTTACCGAGGACCCGAGGCCTAGCCCCTCTGCCTCAGGGACTTGGTTCAGGAAACTCCCGCTGACCGGACTAGGGCTCAGAGGTTGACCAAGTGATGCTCAAGGTTCAAGTGGAGTCCCCTCTCCTCGCACCTACCCCTACTTCAGACGATTGAGTGAAGGGTTTAGGTGGAAGGGGTAGAGACTGGGAATGAGAACAGCTTCGGAAAGCACGTACTAAGGACACAGCCTGATGAGTGGCTGGAATAAGCTTAGACACCAAGAGAGAGAATCCACCCTTGAGTTTGTGCCAAGAAGAAAAAGTAGATTGTGGACAGTACATTATCCATTTTGCTTTAATTGGCCTGACCCAAATAAGCTAATAGTGTTTCTGTTTTTGAGGAGAAATCTGGCAAAGGAAAAATCACGATATTTTTGCAGTAAAGGAAATAGAAGTATTTCTATCTAAGCCATTATTATTTTTGAGTTCTAAGCTAAGATGGTGGGTAGTTCCAGAAGTTTAAAATGTCCTGCACATCATAGATTCTATGCGTCTCAAAACTATCCTCATCTTGTTGGCTTTTGCTTCAGCCTTCAGATACCCGTTGCGTCCTGGTTCAAATATTGCATCGGGTGTACGTATGGCAGCAGAGCAGACAGCCTGCTGATAGCCTTAGCTTTCACAGTGGTACTCATTTGCTGAAGGCCTGCAGGGTGCTATAAAAAAATGGCAGAGTTGGAGCATGTAATTAAGGGAGATGGGGAAAAATGATAATTTGGAGGCAGTGGTTGGGGATGAGCTAGATTGATAGGCGCTCTCATCTCCCACCCTCACTCTACCCTTCCCACTACTTTGCAGGTTGTCTCGAAATGTTTCCTTCCTAAAGAGCTTGAAATTTATCACTCTAGGTGTGAAGGCGAGAAAGCTGCCAGTATATTTTTACAGTCAGGTTCTGTGACATCAGAACGGTAACTTACAAATTCCAGGGCCGCAGTTCTTCGGATTCTGATTTGAAAAATGAGAACACATCGGTTCGAAGAGGTTAACGACTTGCGCCAGGTCACATGGCCTGCCATAGGTGCCACCAAGAATAGAGTCCAGATCTCCATTCGTCCCGGTCCTCTGGTTGTTGCTCTTCATACCATGCCCTGCTGTCCTGCAGTGACTGCATTTTGCCCTGGGTGCCACTTGTTTAGGTTCTTTGCCTTGGCATGGCCATTGGGGGAAGGAGAGGTATTTATCATAACGGTCATGGGTACCATTTATTTAATGCTTTCCATGTGCTGAGCATCATGCATTACCATCCAGTCTCTGAAGGAGACTTTACAGATGAAGCTGAGGCTTAGAGAGGCCGAGTGACTTGTCCAAGGTCATACCACTAGTAAACGTCATACAGCGGGTCCTCCAATAACGGGGTTTCATTCAAAGTCTTTTCATTATGATGTTGAGATGTTGTAGTAACTTAACTCCTGTTTATGTCAATTAGCCTGTGGTAAATTGATTTTATGATACATTGCAGAACCTATTGACCACGTTAAGTGGAGGCTTAATATACGTGTTTGCCAGAGGGCAAGGCCATTGCATGTTCTTTTTTAATTTGTTTCCTCCTGTAAGCTTTTTGGACCTATTTGTTATCCTTGACTTGGGAATCAGTATATCAGTTCATTAGGAATGTAATGTTAATGTGGCTTCAGAAAATTAGTGGGGAACAGCCAAACTGACCTACTATATTTGTACACAACAGATAAAGGAGTTGTAAAAATTAAACTTAAAACTTTAAAAGTTTTATTTTAAAACATGGCTAATTCCTGAGATGATTAGAGATTACTCAAAGTGAAAATTCTAGCAACAGGTTCTAACGTGTTAGGAAAGTATTTCTTCAGTGCAGGTCAGAAGCTGCTCTTAGACGAACAGGCCATTTACGCACGGGTAATGAGCACCTTCAACCGCTGTCATCACATTTAAACAATTTACAGTGTAAATTCCTATCTTTACCTTATCTGACTTTGAAAAAGTCCTGGAAAAAGCCTGGCTACCTTGTGCCAACGGCCAGCTTGTTTTAAGAAAGATACTGTGACCTTGAATAGAAGAGGTATGAACTTTTTATATTTAGCTACTATTATAAATGAAAAAGTGTTTATAAAACATTTTCCCCGAAGTTCATTTTATTATCTTCATTCAAATGGCCTGTGAAATTTTCTGCTGCTTTTCTTAATTCTAATTGTAAGCACATTTAAAGAAAAACATCCCCATGATTTTTGAGTGTGAAGCTCTGCCTGCGTCAGGATAAGACTCTAGAGCCAGATCGGAGGGGTCGAATCCCAGTTCCCCACTGTGTGCCCCTGGACACCTCATGGAAGCTATTTTCTTGTCTTTGAAGTGGAGACAGTGAACTATACCCCGCAGGACTGGTGTGAAGACTTAATGAGTTAAATTATCAAGTGCGCTTCAGCCTAGCTGGGTACAATAAAGTGAAGTTCTGATTAGTATGCTGTAGGTCTCCAAGTTTCAGAAAAACGAGGGGTCCTGAGACCGTCTAGTGGCCGCCGCCTTTCTTCATTTACAGAGGGGACCCAGGTCCCAAGAAGGAAGTCACTAGAGAGTGTAGGTTCTTCATGCAGAGCTCAAGTCTTCTGTTTCTTGGGGTATGTGTGTCGTAGTCTAAACATAGTGACATAGGACGCCGCAGAGCAAATCCCCTGCTCCTGCCGTGTCCCCGCTGTGTCCCTTCCTGCCTCACCTTCCCCTCAGTCTCCCTCACATTTTGGAGGAAATTCTAGATACGAATTGCTTTCTTAGGAGAAATTTTTCCCTTCCTTCCAGATAGTTTTTAAAAACCAAGATTTGCTTAACACTCAGAGGCCCTGAGGAATAGTCAGTCACCCCCACACCAGCTCCTGTCCAGGGCAGGAGCTGGTAGAGGAACCGATTTTGGAACCAGGCTCTCACATCCCCAGATGAGCGGAGTGGAGCACGTGTCTGCCCCCTGAGCAGCAGCACTGCCACCTCTGCTTGGGGCTGTGCTCCTGACCTAGGCAAAGATCGGTTGAGGGGATCATTTTGCTCAACAAGAGCCACGCCTGTCTCGACCTTCACTCAGGCCCTCTGCTTCCCACCAGGCTCTGGGTCACCTTGTGGCAAACACTTAACCCTCCACTCTGCAAAGCTTGCTCTCTTTGCCCATGTGCCCTCCCTCTCCATCAAAGAGAAATCTTCCTAAGGAGGTCTGCTCTAGAAACCCAAGCTGACCTGTTTCTCCTCTTCCCCACCAGGCCCATGAGACCTGACTTTCTGGCTTCTTCCCTCGCATGTTTGATTGGGCCTGTGTCAACCGGGAGTGAATTCACAGTTGATTCAACATGAACTGGAAGGTAAGAACAATTTTAACTATTTATGGCTTGGGTTTTTTCTTTCCTGATTGTAAAAATTCAGAAATAAAGTAGATTAAACCAGGAGTCATAATAATATTAATATTTTATTTTACGTTAAAACATGTAAGTGCACGTTTACTCACGAGACTTCTGGAGGAAGGCTAGGCCTTTCAGTGGGCGTCAGCTGACCCCAGATCTGCCTCACTTTTCTTGCAAAAACCATTCCTTTGAAGTTTTACCTACAGTTTCACATTTTGGTAACTTTAAAGTGGGTTAAGATCTTATGAAGCAATCTACATAATCTAAATTTTCATGCTCTTCTTCCCTAATATTTTACATTTGTGTTGCCAACAAGCATTTTTTTTTTTTCCTCAGCTCAAATTAGAAAATGCATTGAAAGCATTCAACTTAGTTTTCAGGGAAAAATCTTCTTTCCATAGTCATACTTCCTAAGTGTTGTGTTTAAATAAATAATCTACTGTAACACCGAGTACAGCTTAGCTTGGCTGGGGAATACACACAACTGACCCTGATAAGCGTTAGCTTCTGCTGCTGGGAGCAAACGTTCAAGGGCAGCTGAAGAGTAGCCTGCTAGCCGTGTGCCTTCAGTGGGCTGTCGGCACCTGCCAGCTGGCCTCACGGAGCGAGAGCGATCACGGCAAGTCCCTGAAGTAGGTGGGGTGAGGTGGAGGTGACTGAGAGAGCAGCGTCGAACGTCTGCTTTATTGTCAGTACTTTGAAAAGTATAAAACCAAATACAAATTATGCATCATCATTAATCCAGAGAGAGCAACTATGAACAATTTTGGTGTATTTTTTGTGTATATATAAGTGTGGTGGTGATTATTTTCAGATTTAGGATCATGTTTTTCAATTGTAAGGATTTCCTTGTTCAGAACATCTCCTGGGTTTCTGTCGCAAGGAGAACTAGACCGGTCTGGAAGCAGGATCAGCGAACTAGGAGAGCACAGACCCCCCCTTCCCCAGCTCTCTGGGCCACAGGGCTTGGGGGGCCCTGCAGGCAGGCCGTGAGGATCGTTCTCCAGGAAGAGGCTGGTAAAGGAGGCAGAGTGAGGGTTCTGTGAAGAGGCTGAACGTGTAGGAGTGTTTCTCAGCCTGTCTTCGGGTTCTGGGCTCACGGTGGAAAGGCTGTGGAGGAAAGAAAGGGCAGTGGTGGGGGTGGGGTGTGGGGCAGGAGCAGAGAGCGGTGTGGGGGAGGGCTAGGCAGGGACTTTTACCCTCTGCAGTGCTAAGGTCAGCAGGCCCTGGCAGCAGGGGTCCGAGCCCATGCCTTGCACCCTGAGGCCGTGGTTCCCACACTTAAGAGTGTAAAGCCACCGTGAGGACTGGGTAGGGCCCAGATGGGCCCTACCCCAGAGTATGATGGGCCAGGTCTGGGGTTCACGAGTGCCCGGGCAGTGCACAGAGGGCGTTTCCTCTTCTGTCGTGGAGGACCCACTTGACCATGCAGGTAAGCCCTGCTTATGACAGAAGGAGTCCTTCCTGGGTCAGGAACAAAATCTGCGTGGACCTCCCCAGCTTTGAGTAGACACACACACTCACCCCACTCCCCCACCCCTGGCTGTCAGCCCGCAACCTCATGTTTGAAAAGGGGAACCCTTCCCTGTAGCATCAGAAAGGAACAGTCTCTCCTTACGCCCCAACCGCGTGGAGCCCTGGGAGGCTGAAGGCTCGTGCGGCCCCGTGCGGCCTGTGGCCCTTCCTGTGGTCGTTGGTCAGCAGCAGTCAAGAATACCTGTGCATCGGCACCAGCGCGCCTCGTCAGTTAAGGCAGCCGTCCTCAAGACACAGCAGTTGGGTTGTGTTTGAAAGCTCGTGTAGATGTATCTGTAGATGTAACAGTATCTCGGTGTAGATGTAACAGTATCTGTTCGTTCACCTCTTTGAAGTTGAGAGTCAGTATGAAGCGTTTGTTAGAGATCAAAGGAACAGATGTAACACAGCTGCAGCTTAGCACCTGAGAGGGGCCTTTTGCTTTAGCCCTTGTGGCGGCTTTGATCCTGGCTGCCACCACTCTGCCCCCACTCAGTCCCGAAACTTCTGCCTCTTGCCGCCTCTTCCCCAGTACCTTTAAAAAGAAAGTAAACACAGAACCACATACCTGAGTCTGTTTGTTGACATGTGTCCATTTCGGTGAGTTTCTGCATCTGGTTGCCCTCTACATGCCTGTGACTGTAACGCAAAGCTTTGTGTTTGGCTCATGGGGAACCACGAACCGTGACATGCGCCGGGTCATAGTGGGGCCGCAGAGGCTCGTCTGCACACAGTGAGGGCCCTGGGAGAGAGTGACTTTTTCCCAGTGGGAGTCAGTGCTCAGCCAGCCTAGAAAATCCTAGGGAACGTTAATAGAGGTTTGTATCAACAGACTGGTGATTTTTGCCTCCAAGGAGGTAAAATAAGATAACATTTAATATTTTTTTTATAGCTGGTTTTTATAAACGTGGAGTCAAACTTCATCTCTGTAAAGTGAGAACCTTCGAGAAAGGAGATGAATCAGAGAGGATTTAGGGTAGATGAGAGGATTTGCAGTGCGTCTGTGGGAGAAAGGACCAGGAAACCAAATCAATATTCTAGGCTGCTTATATTTGTCAGGATAAAAGGTTTCAATTTTGTAGCTTTTAGTCTTTTATACTATTGCCAGATCTTTCTGACGTGGATTTGTTGTGTTTATTCTTCACTGTTAAAATGATTTTGTGGTTGAAAGCTCTTGTCTAGTTAGTGTTCTTGCATTTTTACTGTTTCAGTTAAATTAAAACTATGTATGTATGTATGTATGTATGTATTTAGGCAAGGCAACCCTCAGTTAACCTCACAGGTTGCAAGGACCTTGTCAGCTTACAATCCCTTATTTTTTACGCCTACAGCACCTGGTCTTCCTAGGTAGATGGTCTTCCATCCGAGTGCTAACCAGGCCCGACCCTGCTTAGCTTCCGAGACCAGATGGGAGCGGGCGTGTTCAGGGCGCCATGGCCGTAGACAGAATTAAAGCGATTTATATATCTGGATTCCTCCTTTCGATAGCTGTTGTGTCCCTGTTGCTTCACGTCACAGCGTTCCTCGGAGGTCCTTAAGTAATCAGTTAAATAACTTCGGAGGGAGCGATTCCAGTTGTCTCTGATAAATTCGGCGACCAAGCATTTGTTTGTTTGCATAATTTGACTGTAAATGGCGTGGGCCGGGGAGAGCAGCATGTATGTTATGGTGTCGTGTAATGTTGACAAGTTCAGGCTTCGGAGCAGTCGGAACTCGGTCAGACACGCCTTTCCAGACTTTACATTTCTCAGCCATGAATCCGGGTAATCTGCCTGCTTCGTGGGGATATTGAGAGGGTTAAAGGGGAAAAGCTGAGTGAGGCAGCGCACAGGGAGCCTTCAGTGAAGGTAACTGATGCCACCGTCCCCTGAACGTGAAACGTACATCTAGGTCCGAGGCATAGAAAGTGTGAAGACAATTATAGGAACAGACATGTATGTAATATGTGATTTTATTCTATTTCATCCATTGAAAATGAACCAGTAGAAAGGAGACTGGCATGGGGGTTAGACTATTCCATTCCATTGGCTTTGTGACATAGATGGGCCACAGGCTTTACTTTCCTTGTTTATAAAAGAAAGTGGCGGACTAAGTCATCTTCAAAACCCTTTTAGCCCTTCAGGTGTGTGAGCGTGCCGTTCTCAGCCACGGTGCGTACTGACGTGTTTCAGATCCACGTTCAACTCTTAGAGGGACAAATGTACTCCCTGTGGTAGAATTATATTGGAATTACATATAATAAGTGATGTTTGGCGATTTAATCTAATGATTTCATTGGAATAAGTGGTGTCTGGGCCTTTAGAATAATGATTATTCAGTAAAGGCTATCATTTCACTTTATTTGGGAATTAATGTTTAATCACACAAAAAGCTCATAACTATTCAGATCATACTTACCGTTATTGTGAAACTAGTATATTGTATATATGCCTTGAGATACTGTTCTATATAGATTTTCATAATAAAACCTACTGATTCAAAGAGTCATTCAAATATATAATTATTTCCCAGACTTCATTTTAGCCAATGTATTAAAACTTTCTCTGACAGGAAATTATAGGAACAGTGAATGGGTAGCTAATAAAATTTCGAGTTGCACTGTGCTTTATTTTTGGATGTATTTTACCTTCGAGTGCCAATGCTAATGAGTAGTGGGAACCGAAAGGGAATCAGCGTAGTACAGCGGGAGATCCAGAGGGGAGGTCTGGCCCAGCCTCCCTTTGGAGGTGAAAAGGCAGACGCTCAGAAGAGTCAGGGGGCTGGCCCAGGTCGTACAGTTGGTCAGTGGCAGAGTGGACCTATAACCCAGGCCCCTGGCTCTGGCTCCTCTTCCGTGCTCACGCTGCCTCAAGCAGAGGGCCTGGGCATTCGGTGAGGTGCACGGTCAGGCAGTGAGAGACCAGGCTCAGTATGTGTGCAGTCCGCTGTGAAGCCTGCAGCCAGGGAGATGGGAAGGACAGAGCTGAATAGACTGTCATCGATATGGGGGCAGGGACCTTGTTCTAGCCTACTGCCTTTTACATAATAGTTGCACAGTAAATGTTGAAGGAAGAAACAAACATTTCCTATCAATCACAGAATGTACAGAATCATTTCTTCTTTCAGGTTCTTGAACACGTGCCTCTGCTGCTGTATGTATTGGCAGCGAAAACGTTAATTCTCTGCCTGACATTCGCTGGAGTCAAAATGTATCAAAGGAAAAGACTGGAAGCAAAACAGCAAAAACTAGAAGTAGAGAAGAAGAAGCAATCAGAGAAGAAAATAACTAAATGGAAGTCAAAGGTAATGGGACTTTGCAAGTGTGAAGTTACATGTGGGTTAGGACGGGCCGTCACGGAACGTGACAGTTCAGAGTTCCACATCCCTGAGGCCTGAAGGTTGTGTGAGGGCACATGGCCCGCCTGTCAGCGAACAGGTCTGGGCAGATTCTGACCCCTGAACCCTGTCTGCTGGCGAGTCAGGGAACACGTGGGTTAGTCCACACCTCTGCCCAAAGCCTGCGTGGTCCTTTTTGGGAGCAATGGTGCTTCGTAGGTATGAGGTCACAGGACTCTTGAGAACTTAATAAAAGCTGCAAGTCTTCTTGGAGAAACACACATACTAGAAACACCTACAGTCATGTTTAAATCTGAGATGGGGGCGGGGAGGAGGTTTGAAACTCTCACCTGTACCCAAGACTTAAGAAATCCTTTGGTCTGCCTTCAGGATAAAGTCCGACTCCTTGGCACAGCGTAAATCCCTTCCCAGTATGTCCTTACCCTGGTCACATTCGCCCCTCTGCTGCCACTGCCCCACTCCTACAGGCCCTTTCTTGACCACGATAGACGTTCATGTTTTTTTTGACCTTTGCTCGTCAGTCCCCTGGCTCAGGGGGCCATTCCCAGAGACTTTCTGCCAGGCCAGAAGTCTTATTCCTCGTCGCAGCCCAGTGCCTGTGGCAGCGCACACGAGAGGGGTCCCCAGAAGTGTGTGCTGGGTTGAGGCACCAGAAAGTTGTTTTCAGCCCCCATCACAGGTTGAACGCAGTGAGCAGTTAGTTTCCTTAGCTATGGCGTGCTGCTCCAGCTTCATTTATCAAGGTGAGTTCTGTGCTCACCTGAAAATCAGAGCATCCAGCTGTGGTGGCAGGGGCTTCTGGATCGGTGGTCCCCCACCTTGGCTGCTGATGAGAATTGCCTGATCAGGTGCTTGTTAAAATGCAGACGCCCAGGCTCCAGCCTCCGAGAGGTTCCATTATGTCTGTGAGTGCGTCTGGGCGCTGGTTCTTTGAAAACCCGTCCTCTGAACAGCTAAACGGAACCACTGGGCTGGCACCCTCCAAACCCCCATCCATCCTGAGGGGTGTGGATCCCTGTCGCAGTACCTTCACTGAGGTTACAGGCACTTGTTAGTGACGTAGCAACACTCACTCACTGACTGTCACGTGCTGGCATTTTGCGAAGCATTTCGTATGCAGCGGTGTTAGTCCCCTGACGGCTCCGTGAGGTCCATTCAGGTGGGAAGAGTGGCCCCCACTTCGCGTGGTACGGAGCCAGCTGACACCTCTCAAAACGTGCAGCCCACGGGCCCATCCGCTGCAGCCTGGGTGCGGGGGCGGGGGGGGCGCGCCAGGGCGCTGTCAGCCCGCTGAGGCGTTTGTCCAGCAAGAGGACTGACTGTCGTGCACCTTGCCTTTAAGAACACAAAAAGATGTGTTATCGCCTGAAACTCAGCCTAGGCACTTGGGTGGGGGAAGGGTGAGGGGAGACAGTTTTCCCTGGAATGCCGGTTTCCTTTCCGTTCCAGACATCGTCGTGTGTGGCATCGTTTTGTGTGTGAAGCCGCGGCGAGGAGGAAAAGACGAGGTGTGAGATCGGAAACACTCCTTCCCCCACGGACGTCAGGGGGCCATCAGGGAAGTGGGGTGCGTGGCTTAGCGCTGAGCTCAGAACTGGTGGGGAGTTCATTCCCCTCTTAGGCCAGCAGCTCACCAAAGCCTGCAGCCTTGTTTTGAACCGAAGGGATTTTCAATGGAAGGGAGATTGTGATGCTAAAAATACATCGATGGGTAGATACGCTTTGAGGTTTCTGTTTGTTGAGTGAGTGTGTGAACGTACGTGTTTGTGCTGCGCTCGTCGACTGCCGTTAGCTTAGCAGACATTTCCTGCTCGTCCCTGAGGCTCTTCTTTTCTGGATTTTGCACTTTGTCAGCTCGAGAGGACTCCCGCCAAGAAGAAAGAGAAGAAACACAATCACTGATGTGTCGGAGGCTAAATTCCCAACCTATAGCTTTAACGTAAAATGATGTGAATTTTAATATGCTTCTAAAAGAACTAGTATTTTCTTTAGTAAAACAAAATACCTTTGAAAAAGAGTGTCTCTGGTCTTTGGAATAGGCCACGTGGAGTGTGTGTGTGTGTGTGTGTGCGCGCGCGCGTGCTCACGCACATGCGTGTGTATGAGACACACTGTTGTGAGGGGAGGGAGTTCCGCAAAC
Organism: Eonycteris spelaea; assembly: GCA_003508835.1. NCBI lineage: Eukaryota > Metazoa > Chordata > Mammalia > Chiroptera > Pteropodidae > Eonycteris > Eonycteris spelaea. The sequence continues at coordinate 14,855,791 of PUFA01000025.1, forward strand.
CCCCGCCCCTTCCTGCTCTTGCTAGCGACAGGCCCCAGATCGTGGGTGCAGCCCACAGAGGACAGGGCCGCGGAAGTGGCATCTGCTGGGGGCGGAAGCCTCGGCCGGCCGGCCTCACACCCCCGCGTCCTGTTCTGCCGCCCTCCCGTACACGCCTTTCCTCCCCCCCCACCCCCGCAAGCACTGCCACCGCTTGTGTGTGTTCACGGAGGCGCAGGAGGCTGCACACTCGTCCAGGGGCAGCGTGCAGCCGCTCCTGAAGCAGCCAGTTCAGACTGGGAAGTGACTGAGGATGGAACCGACGGAGGGGAGGAAGAAGAGAGGTCCCGGGGTTTTGATGATCAGGATCCATCATATCAGCCCTAAACTGCCACCTCAGTCCTTGTTTTTGGTGGCGGGGGTGGGGTGCCTTCTGTGTCGTGTAACTCCGTGGTCAGGCCTCTACTGCTCGAAGCCTGACATCTCACCATCAGCCTTGTCCTTCATTCATAAAACGAGCTTAGTGATCACGGCCCCACCTCACACAGGTGCTTGTCTGAACTGAATGAGGGCAGGTACGTGGAAACGGTTTGTACAAGGAAAATATTGGGAAATGGAGGGAGTGCGTGCTGTCTGAGGGGCGGGGGGAGCAGCAGAGCCCCCCGTTTGGTCGGGCCCACGTGGCTCCATGAACCCAGCTGAGCCCGGACTTTCCAGGTGAGCAAGGTGAAGGCCAGCAGGCCTCAGCTCCACATGTCCGTTTTCCTCTGGGCCCATTCCAGGGCAGTGGCACCTCGAGAGTCACATGGGAGCGGAGTGGGGTTGTGGGGTTGGTGCGGGCAGGGCCAACGGTGGGGTCTTCCATCGGCCAGCCTCTTAGAACAGCGCCGCCGTATCATGAGGTCCATTCCAGAGGACCTGTCCCCGCGTGCAGGGTGGCTGTCACCCACCTGCATCGTCACCCTCCATTTCACACGCTGCACAACACGTGGCTGCTCCCCAAGAGATGCCGGGCGGGGCTCACCGTCTTCCCAGTCCACCCAGCAGAGCAAGGCTCTCCCCATTAATCCCTGACCCATCGCAGGCGGGTCTTAAAGGCCCAGAGCAAAGGCTTCTTTCGATCAAAGTTTCTTAAGATGTGTCTCCTCTTAACTGTGCCTGGCGACAAATAGCAAGAATGTCCCTTAAGGAGGGAAAGGAAATGAGGTCTGCAACATGTGTCAGACGCGGACCCCGGAACCTGGGCCCGGACCGCGATGGCAGGAGCTCCCGTTGGGGGAGGCGCTGAGCGCTGTGGGGCCCGCGAGCCCGCTTTGCTAACACCTAATCGAGCCCCGTGGAAGTGAAGTCACTGGTCCAAAGTCTCACAGTTAATAAGCTGGAAACGGGATCCCAGCTAGGTCTGCCCCATTCCCAAAGCCCAGGGCATACTTTCCAGTACTTTCCTCAAGTCTCCACGCGTAGGATAAAGCAGTGTTTCCTAATTGTGAATACGACATTGTGAAACTACAGCGTGCGGCAAAAGTGGTCCTTTTCAGCTTTCCTTCCTGCTGTCGTCTTTCCCCTGCTTGATTTTCTGATTAAACGAGGCCGCAACGAAGTAGAACCCTAAACTTGTATTTGATTGTTTCGGCTTAAAAAAAAAAAAAAAGAAAAGAAAAAAAGCCGCTCTTGTTGGTTCATCTTGTTCATCTGATAACCTAAAACCTTTTTTTTCCCTCACTGCAAAGCAATGCCTCTTGCTCAGTTTGGTGTTGAAACACATTCCTGTGGCGTCCAGTTGGAGGTGGCTGTGACGCCGGCCAGTGTTAACGCCCCGCGAATTATGAGGGCGAAGGAGAAGAGGCCGGGCTTTGGGAACTAAGCCAAGCATGGCGGTCAGGCACGCGGCTGGCCCGAGTGACTCCTCTACGCCTCAGTTTTCTCCTCTGTAAAATGGGAAAATGACAGACCCCACCCGATGGGGCGGTCGTGAGGACTGAATGCGCTACTTGTTGGTCGAGTGGCAGCGTGACTACTGGCTCTAAGTGTGCATCTGGATCTGAACAGCCCCTTCACATGAGCAAGTGACACAATCTGTGCCTCGGTTTACCCCATCTGGGAATGGAGCTAATGGTAGTTCCTACAGCACAGGCTGCGGTGAGGATTGGAAGTTAAGCACGTATAGCTGTTAGCGCTTTTTACTACAGAACTCTGGGTAGGTTTGCAACAGACACGGTATCGAAGCAAAACCCTCATGCCCCAAACCCAGGCCGCTCCCCCTCGGGCCTGCCTGTGCCAGCATGTCGCAGTCACCAAGGACATTGGAGTCTTACTGCTTGCTCTCAAGGTACTCGAATTCTAATACATACGCGAAACAGGCCGTGAGAAGGCCACACGCACTTACCACACGGAGGGCGTTGTCTGACCAGGTCACTGCCGATGGGGAAGGCCGTTTTCCAGACACGACGTTTGTTAGCACCTGTGGCCAGCTGAACCGTGGTCCCCCAGGGCAGCCAGGTCCTGATCCCTGGATCCTAGGAGTGTGACCTTATACGGAACTGAATCTTTGCAGATGATTAAGATGCGAGGATTCTAAATTATCCGGGTGGGACCTAAATGCAACCACAGGCGTCCTCACGGGAGGAGGCAGTGATGTGGCCGGGGAAGCAGAGTTTGGAGGGATGCGGCCACGAGCCAAGGAATTCCAGCCCCCAGGTGGGTGGTGCTCTGTTACAGCCCACCCAGGGGGCCAGCGGCAGGGCTGGCTGTAAAGTGGGACGTGCTGTAAACTGGTTCCGAGGGGTTGGCGGTTGGAGGTGCGGTTCATCCCAGATAAAATGCATAATAAAGTGCTGCGGGAGCCCTCCGCTTGGGGGCTGAACAGCACTGAACGTCTTTACCTGACACAGTATTCCTAAATAATCCTGGGAGGATTCAGGAGGGAAGCAGGGCAGGAAGACAGCCAAGGACCAGATGTGTTCTGTGTATAGCCATCAGGAACCTGGCCTCACAGACTTATATATAAGTCTGTTAGGGGTTGGGCAGAAATCTTCATAAGTTATATTTGATACGCCCGGTATAATTATGTGTATTGTAAAATTACTGCCTGGATATGTATAAATAACAATGAACTTTATGATATATCTAATAGCAGGCAGGCTTTTTTCTATGAAAGTGAAAATGACCAACTCATATTCTTACAACCCTTCATGAGCAGTAGCCCCAAACTTGAACAGGGAGCCGTTGTGCCAACCACAGGTGGCTCCGCTATCAGGACCCGGGATGAGACCCCATGGAAGAATCTAATGACTTCCTGTTGGGATTCTTGGAGTTGGGAGGGGAGATGGGTAACCGGGTTCCACAGACCCCTGTTCATGCCTCCCGTTCACCCACCAAGTCCCACTTGAACCAGCCACTGCACTGCTTTCCAGGTTCCTTACTGGGACCACCAGCTTGCCAGGGAGCGTCTGATGGGCTCTTGCCTCCTTGGATGCTTCTCTCTCGCCCTCCGCCACCTTGCTCTCGAGCGATGGGAAGGAAAGAGCCCGTCCGGCCACTGTCGGGACCTCGTCTCCGGCTGATGGCAGGCTGGCTCCTGCAGATTACTTTGGTGGGCACACACTTCATTTCAACTTTTCGTTCGGTGACCGCACACTTGGTTCTCTTCTTAATCTCGGACCTGAACTTTGACCCCACCACCCTTAGCTTTGCTCACCCCTGCTCACCACCACGCTCCTTGGAGCTGGACTAGCCCCCCGGTCCGCCGACGTGGCCCTCCGGCCACCTTAACAGGATGGAGTCAGGATCCCGAATTTACCAAGAAGTTTTAATGAAACCTGTAGTAAACCCGAAGCACTTCACCTACGCCCTCAGGAGCTGACGTCCTCACAGCATCCTCGTGAGGCCGCTGCTGGAGCAGCTTTGGCTGCCGTGGTCCAGAGTCAAGCCCAGGGCAGGCGGTAAAGACCAGGCTTGTCGCACGGCCTTACTACTTGTTGGAGACATCACCCTTAAGAAAATTTACCAAGATAGTAGTTCTCCCACCTTCGCACTTTGTTAATTAGTGTTCTCCATTTGCTTGGGTTGATCCTTTCAATCCCTTTGCTAATTAGACAGCTGAAAAGTATGTACTGGTAAGAATAGATACTGTCAATGGACTGCAAACAAAACTCCTTTCTGTTATTGATGATAAACCACTTCAGGGAAGACCAGGCTGAGTCTAAAGGGTTCAGGTAACTGTAAGGGGAAGGCAGAGAGAGTAGCTCGTGGCCATAGGACTTGGCCACCTCAGGGCAACACACGATGCTCGTTAGGTTCACGGCCGATGGGACGTGGGCCCAGGCCTCCGACCCTTTGTCCTCCCGGGGCTGCATCTCCTCCTTCCGCCGTCTGTCTTTCACCACGATGGCGCACTTCCCGTAGGCCTTCTTCGCCACGTCGCAGAACTCGAAGAAGAGGCTGTCTTCTCGCCTGACGCTGAGCTCATCTCTCAGGAATATCCGGTATTTCCAGGGCACCCACCCTTGACTGCCACCGGCATGCACAATACACCACGTTGGAGTCTGAATGAAATACTCATCGCTAAAGTCTTCCCCGATTACGAGACTTTCGTGGATATTGGTTTCCCCCAAGAACACAGTGTTAAATCCGTCATACTGCAGAGTCCTCAGGGTTTTCAAGTACTGGAGGCATTGCTTCCTCTTGATGGTGTCAAATGGACGTTTGATAATGATGTTTCTCAAGAGAGGGTTTGCGAAGTGAGGCATGGTGGCTCCTCACGGGGTTTCAGAGCTGGCATGTCTCCATCTGTGGGACGATGATGTCATAAAGGGCTTTCTTACAGCTGGGCCAGTCCCACAGATGCACTTGGGACCCATGCTCAGAGCAGTGCCCGCCTAGCTGATGTGATAGGAGAAAGGAATGCTAGCCAAACACGGTTCTTCTTGGATGTCACCTCTTCTGCCTTGGGATAGTGATGGGCAGTTGTGTTAGTTTGCTAAGGTCGGTTGACTCAAACAACAGAAATTAACGTTTCCACAGTCCTGGAGGCTGGAAGCTCAAGCTCAAGTTGTTGGTGGGTCAGGTGTCTCCTGGGGCCTGTCTCCTTGGCTCACAGGTGGCCGGCTGCCTTCTCACCACTTCCTCGCTTGGTCTTTCCTGGTGTGAGCACACTGTTCTGTCTCTCTTTGTCAGGATACCTGCCACGACAGCCAGAGGACCTCAGAGTGCCTCGCCCCTTCCCGCCACCCGATGAGCCTTGTCGGCTCCCCCCTCCTCGGCTATGGGTTCTGTTGGGGGCTAATGAGGGCCTGGAGGAGAACGAGGCTTCACCAGAGTCCTCTCCCTCTGGAGATTTTAGAGAGTGGAGTGGTGGAGGAACTTAGGGGCAGTATGGATGTCTCGTGGTGACCGGAGGGCCACTCCTACCTCCCAGGGACAGCCCCAGAAGCAGCCCCAGCCCCACACCCCTTCTCAGTGATAGCCTTCTCTCTCAGCCCTCGGAGGGACCACTCTGCTTTTCTAGAAAACACTTCTGTACTCCTTTCTTCTCCACTGCCCTGGTAACTGATATTCTGAGGTGGAACAGCAATGTGTTTAATGCATTCAAATTAATTTTGCATACTTGGGAGATCAAGTTTGTTCCATTCAAAGACAGAAAGTGACAGAAATCTTAACTCGGTGTGTAAGGGTGGCTGCTGTCTCCTACCCGCACAAATCATGCTCATCAGGATAGGGCAGGGACATTTGGAGACTCGTTGCATCAACACTGACCCCACCCACCAAAATGAATAAATAAATAAAGCCCCCAAACTGAAACAGTTGCCACACATATGAAAAGGTGTGTGTGTGGACATGTGCTGGTTTGGGTCTTATTCCACGGGGAACGTCACAGTCCTTTAATCGCTCACAGTGGACTCGGGCGCTGTCGGGCTCCTTACCCGACTCTCCAGGCCTGGGCATTGGCCACCCTTCCCCGCCGCCCATTGCAGGTGCCCCAGCAGGTCTCCTCACTGACTCTGGAGCCTGCTGGGGCTAAGAACCTTGAGGCCAAGGTCCAGCTCACCTAGGTGTGCCCCAAAGCCACTGTCTCAGGAGGCTCCGTCACCTTGTGGGGGACCTAGAGTGAGTGAGCCAAGGGCTCCTCAGATCTCCAACCTGAGAGCCTCTGTGTGGCCCTCGACTTGTCCCTCTGCAGGACAAATAGCACAATCTCGCCACACATGGGGAGAGGGTCTGCCCTCAGGCATCCTGCCTGGTATCTTGAACCTCCTCCAAGTCAAGGTCGCAGAGCCTGGCACCCCCTACAGAAGGCAGGGCAGGAGGGCAAAACCATCCCGAACCAGCCCAGACGCACGGCTCAGCCAGCGGTGCTGCCGCTGGACGAGTGTGAGCACGGGCAAGCTGGACGTCTGCGCCCTCCCCGGCCTCGCTGGCGGCTCAGCACTCCCAGTGAAACGCGTCTGTCACGTGAGGTCACAGAGCCCCTGCTCTGCCGGCGTTTGGGGGTGATGCTCACGTTTCTGAGCACTTCGCGAGGGACGGCCCTAGACCCGCTCCGCAAAGCCTCTTAGCTCATCCTCACTGCGGTGCCCGGAGCTGGAATGATCGTCGCCCCGCTGGGGAGACAGGAAGGGAGGACAGGTGTGCCCCTTCTCCTCTCCTTGCCAATCATGAGAAGGATCTCGTCACCTCTTTTTTCTACAAAAGAGATTCTTGTTAAAAAATTCTTCTCCTGTGCTTTCTGGAGCTCAGAGAGAGCGGACTGGGACCGAGGGGGCTCCGTCCCCTTCCCCGCCCCGCCCCAGAGAGGCTCTCCTCAGACGCAAGGTGAGAGCGCAGGGCCAGGCGCGGGCGAGGTTCCTTCACCTCAAGTTTGGTCTTGGTCTTTCTTATTAAACAAGAAATACGTGTGTGAATGGATATGAGAGTGGGAGAGAGTGGGAGAGGGTGTGTACATGGGTGTGGAAGTACGTATGTGTGCGAGTGTATTATGGGAGTGTATTTACACAGGTGTGCAGATTCATGAATGTGTGTATATAAGGGATATGGGCATAAGGGTGTGCAAAGGTGTGTGTGCACATGTGTGAGCGCATGTGTGTCTGAGTGTGCGTGTATGAGTGTTTCTATGAGTGTGCATGTTCATGTGTGTCTGAGTGTGTGTGCATTTGTGTCTGAGTGTGAGTGTATGCCTGTGTGTGCATGTGTGTCTGTGCATGTGTTCCATGTGCATGTGTGTGTGCATTCTGTGTGCATGCTGTGCATGCACACGTCTATGAGTGTGTGTGAGTATATGCATGCATGTGTGTCTAAGCGTGAGTGCGTGCCTTGAGTGTGTGTGCCATGTGTGTGTGAGTGTGTGACTGCGTGAGTGCGTTTGGGGGAGTGTGTGTGAATTTTACACCCGGGCTCGTCGGAGGACGCGCAGCTCAGATGCGCTTCCTGTTTCCTGGGCAGCTGAGCCTTCCCCAGGGCCCCCGTGGGCGCTCCCACGGCCACTGCCCGCGTGGTTCCCGGCTGCGCAGGCTGGGAAGCGGCCGGGACCCGTAGTCAGGGTAATGACCGGGCCCCAGCCTCCCTCAGCTCTCTCCGTGCCTCGTTTGGCTGAGGCAAAGCTCCCCGTTCTGGCTCCCGCTTCGGCCCTCACCTGGGAGACAAGAACCGCGCACGAGCGCAAGGCTTTCTCCGGGGTCTGCCTGGACGAGCGGTGGGTCCCAGGGGGGCACGGAGGGACCGTCTGGGGAGCCCTAGCGAGCCGCCCCCGTCCGGGCCCCACACTCGGTTCTGACCGGGCAGTTTGGACTGATCCAGGGTGAGGCCTGGGCCTCGCTGAGCTTTTCACGAGCTTCTTCGTGGTTCTAAGGTGAAGCCACGGTGAGAGCCGCGTCTTAGAACCGGGCCCAGGCGGCCGGGGGAGCCCGGACTGTTAGGGCGGGCAGGGGCCCCTGGGTTCGCTGTGGCAGGAACCGCACACCGTTTCCCGTCATGTCGACGCACACGCATGCGTACGTTTTCGTACAAAAAACACTTGGGTTTTACATACACGAGGGAGAAAGCAGGGGATGATGGGACTGGGCTCCGCGTTGCTCAGGGGCCTCCGTGCAACGTGGTTTCTTAGTCCATCCGGCTGCGGTGACCGGTTCCCGCAGACTTGGGTGGGGAGAGGCGGGGAGGTGCTTTATCAGCAGGCCCTTACCTCTCACGGGACGCTGGGAAGCCCAAGATCAAGTCGCCGGTGGACCCGGGTCCCGCGAGGGCCGCTCCCGGCTTGCAGACGGCTGCCTCCAGCTGCGCCCTCACACGGGGGAGCAGAGACAGGAGGCACGGTGTGTGTCTCGTCTCATGAGGATGCTACCCCTACTCTCGAGGGCACCACCTCGTGACCTAATGGCCCCCGAGCGCCCTAGCTCCTAAAACCATCGCAGCAGAGGTTAGGATTTTCACATGCTGGGGGGGGGGGGGACACAAACATGTGATCCAGAGCACATCGGTTGAGAACCTCGGATCTGGCTCAACTCTGTGGTAGCCATTGGTGCGTCCCCCAGATTTGCTGACCCTCCACCTTCCAGACACACAGTAGGTGGGATGGCTTTTCTCTACCCCCTTGTGGTGGTTGGCGGTGGTCGGCCTGGACTAATTGTAGCCAATGAGTGGCAGGCGGAAGCGATGCTTCCAGGTGGAGCGTTTACTTAATCGTCCACGTGAGAACCTTCCCGAGCTCTCCCCGGCAGCCCTGAGCCCAGCCATGGTTCAGAGAGCAGCTGCCCCAGAAACCTGGGTCTCAGAGCGAGGCCAGTGATGACGCAGAGCCCAGCCCCGGCTAAGCTTCTGTGCGCATGTGGCATGGCAGAGAGAGAGACCTGGCCCTGACTAGTAGCCTTCCCGATGCTCACCTCGAATGCAAAGTAAAGTACGCTTTGGACAAAGACTTAACGGGAACATCACGTGGACTTTGGAACCTGAGGGACCTGGCTTTGAACTTCTTGCCCCTGCGTGACAGATTTCTTAGCTCCTCTGAGCCTCAATTCCCTAAGGGCACCCACCTCATGAAGTGTCCGAGCTGGTATAAGTCCAAACGCCCAGCCTTTCATTAAGCGTCAGTTTCTCTTCCTGTGGCACCTTTAATGGACGCGTCCTGGTTGCCGACCCTGCTTCCACTTCCCCTGCCCCCGTTCCTGACGGCACCTGGCGTGTGGTGTGGTTCAGGTGTTCGCCCATCTCCCAGGAAGCTCGGGTCCTTTCGGCGGAAGCCACACCCCCTCCTGCCCAGATTTCGCACATTTCACGCCCCCCTCCCCACCACCGCATGGTTATGGGCTGTGTTGTGACTGAAGCAGCCCCTGGGTAATCTCAGGATTCTTGCTTTGACTTCTTGGCACTCAGACTCCAAGAGGGGGAGCCAGGCTTGTTTCCCTGTATCTCTCTTTTCCCAGGAGCGGATCTGTCCTCTGTCCTTTGTGCAGAAAGCCTCGCCAACGCTTGTTCAGACACATCTGACCCCAGTGGGGGACACAGCTGGGGCACCAGCTGGAACCCCCACTGATCTGGTTTCTACTAATTAAATTTCCTAACGTAACTTTGTGCCCAGTGGGTTTACAAGCAGGGGGTATGGGATAAAGGGCCCTGCCGAGCATAGAGAGATGGCAGTTCCCCGCTGCATTCCATACTAATAAAGACACGAGTGTGCGTAAGTTCTTGTCTGGGCCTTGGTGGCAGGTTAGAGCAGAAGACACGAGATAATCAGGGTTTCAGACAATCCAGGAAGAACATGACGGGGTGCAGACAGCTCAGCATCTCCCCGGCAAATGACAGTACTACTCTCGAAGAACTTCGGGGTTTCTGTGCACGTGAGAGCAACACAGAAATCCATGTCATCGAGGTGCTGTGGCTTAATTTGACATTTACGGCTTTTACTGAGACTCATCAGCATAATCCCGCTGGTCGGTTTCACTTCCCTTAAAATTTCCAGCGTGTCAAGCTGTGTTAGGTGCTGAGGGTGGATGGCATAAATCTCTTTTCTGCCCTGACCTGACATTTATGGATCAATTTTTCAGTTCTGCCATCACATGTTGTCCCAAATTACCAAGACTTTGGGCACACTTTTCTCACAAAGAGTTCATATACAGCCTGTGGAAGAGCCTCCTCCTGTCACACACCGATGTGGACACCCTGCCAGGTTTGGGGGGAGGAGTCTAATTGGGGGAATGCCCATGGCTATGCAGAACCTAAAAGGGGCCATGACTTCTTATGAAAGTGACCCGCCCTGAATCTCTCCCTCTGTAGGAGGCTTTATTACATACAAGTTCCCTGATGGGCCATTCTCCCCCCCCCCACCCCACCCCCTATCCCCCTACACTTTATTTTTGACCAGGGTTACCTGCCAGCCGCCCTGTTCCCACGAAACCCCAGCTTGCCCCAGCTTTGCTCATACTGCCCTGCCCTATAAGTGGTCCCCTGACCCTGTCTTCTCTGGGAAACTGTGTTTCTCTGTATTTCTGGTCTAGTACAGTGCCCGAGCCTTTTCATGTCTGTGATATAAGAAACTATATTTAGTCTTTGTCTCCAGTTCCTAGCTTGAGCTTCTAAAGCCCTTGGAATTTCCTGAGTGATAGAAGTATCCTTTATTATTCATAACAAGGTGCTTTCCACCATACCTGAGTTTATGCTAATTAAGAGACTCTTGGTGGGCCCCTACATGGCTGCAGGGTGGAGGCTGGTTGCCAGAGGAACCAACCTGTAATTAAAGGGTTGGAACTTTCAGCCCCATCCCCCAACCTCTGGGGAGGGGAGAGAGGCTGGTGATTGAATTAATCACCAATGGCTAATGATTTAATCCACCATGCCCACCTAATGAAGCTTGCATTAAAACCCCTAAAAAGCAGGATTCGGAAAGCTTCTGACTGGTGAACGTACATAGAGAGGTGGTGGGAGGGTGGCCCACCCAGAGAGGGCGTGGAGGCTTCAAATGCCTTCCCACATACCCTGCCCCACCTGGCTGTTCCTGAGCTGTGTCCTTTGCAATAAGCTGGTGATTACTCTGTAGGCAAAGTGTTTTCCATGAGTTCTGTGAGCTGTTCAAGCAAATTAAGGAAACTGAGGAGGGGTCGTGGGAACCCCTGATTTATAGTCGGTCAGAAGTACAGGCGACAGCCTATGACTTGAGACTGGCATCTGGAGTGGGGATAGTCTTGTGGGACTGAGCGCTTAGCCTGTGGGGTCTGGAGAGCTGGGGAACTGGTGGTTGGTGTGGAAAACACACACGTGGTGTCACAGATATTGTGAGTCAAAACAGCTTAGACTGTCCCTTAACAGTGTCTGAGGAATCACGTGACCTCAGATTACATGCACTGCGCCAGTGTAAAATGTCACTTCCATAGGGCTGCTACTGAAAGATGTCCTGACTACACAAACCGACACTTTTGTTGGAGAACCTGTGAGATGATGATGTGGAAAATAGGAAAGAAAGAAAAAGAAAAATACTTGCAAGTTTATCTTGCCCTGCAAAAACAAAAGCCTGGGGTGTAATTCTGTCCCTTATATAATCGTGGGGCTGAGTGTACATCACTGTCTGCAGATGGGAAAAAAACATTCCTTGGTAGACCAGGGGGCATCTCCAAAAGCAAGAGTGGACGGAATTCACGGAAGTCGGTACAAGCTGTGATTTTTCTCTTTGCTCGCTGAAAGCCCCTGGTAGAACTTCAGCCTTTCACAATCTCTCTAAATTAATCAGTCATCTGGACAAGATCTTATTTCTTTTGTAGGCAGAGACAAGTGTCTACGTACCAGATCTTTGTAAAATATTGGGATGAACCATACAATGTCTGAGGTCGCAAAACCTACAAGTGACCACGTGTCAAACTTGAATCTCATGGACCTGATTCAGAGCACAAGGCATCAACGGTTAGGCCGATGGGTCCTTCTGTAGAACAAGGTCAGTAGCTGTCACTTACAGACTGCCAGTGGCCCTGCTTTTCTCATCTCAAAGCATCAGAGAGCCGAGAAGGAAACAGGATGCTGGCTTGGGTCACACCAGAAGTGCCCATGGCCAGTGATGCTCTTCCAGCCCCACTCAAGGGCTTGGCTCCTGTCTCAAGGTTCCAGGTAAATGCAAAGCTGCTCCCCTCACTCCCACAAGAAAGTTAGGCCTCTTCTGTGGAGGCCTCCTCCCTTGACTTTCAAGGGACCCCTGGGGTTTCGGTTTGGCGTCCACTGTTTCCACACTTGGGCCCCAGGCTGTCCTGGTTGGGCTGCAAGACAGCTCTGTTGCTAATGGTCAATGCAGAACATTTGGCTACCTTGCTCTGGAGCCCTTTCTTTTTCAGCTCAGAGGTGAAGTTTGAGTAATAAATATCTTCCGAGGACTTATCGTTCTTCCAAGGATGTTGCTGGCCAGCCGGAAGAGGAACACCACTCCGAAGATGCCAATGATGGTGAGGATGTACCAGGCGGCGCTGGTCCCGTCTGCCAGCCTCAGGGCCCTGGTGCCGTTCCTGCCCTCCACGTCGTCCCTCAGCAGGAGCCCCGGGACAGTGCCGGCCTGGGTCTGGTTGGGGCCTCCCGAGGAGTCCACTTGGTCACTGAGAAACAGAAAGATCGTGATGAGCCCTAGCATCCCACGCTGAGCTGCTTGGCCGAGCCCGCCAACGGCGGTGTGGGCCTCACGTCGGCGGGAACACGGGCTGCGACAGGGGCTTTCTTTGTTGAATGAGCATGAGCTTAGTAACACACACACATATGTTTTTAAAAATCAAAAGAGTTCAAAACACCAAGTTCTTGAATGGGAGACGTGACGTCCTAAAGATGTCAAGTATCCCTAAAATAATCTATACAACTGACATACTTGCAATAAAAATATCAGTAGAATTTCTTTGTGAAATAGAGAAACTATGCATAATGAAAAATCACGTGTCAAGACTATTAGGAAAATGTGGGGAAAAGAGTGATGAATGGAAATTAGCCGAGCCAGAAATTTAGCCAGCCACAGAAAAATTATTTACACTTTTTGGAATGAATGAATCTTTTACTTGCCCACAGCCTGGCTGTGGCTTACTGGACTTTGCAAAAGGTGTGGCGACTCTTCAGAACCAGGTGCAACTCTGCCTGAAAAGTTCCCCTGTAAAACTACAGCAACTAAAACAGTGTGATTCCTAACAGGTGACCAAAGGAACAGAGCAAAACACCATCAGAAGGTTAGGAATTAGAATTTGGTAGACAATAAAGGAACATTCCTGCTCAGTAAGGAAAAAATGGATTGTTCAATAAGTAGCATTGGCCTAGCATAGCACTGGGTCCATACCTCACACCTTATGTCCAAAAAAAAAAGTGCAGAGAAGTCAAAGATTTTAACATTAAAAAAAAGAAACAATTTAAACTACTATAAAACAGCATAGTAGATTTTTTCCTTTAGCATCTCAGAGTGGGATATCTCTTTCTAAGCATAACACAAAAACTCGGGGTGGAGGAAACAAGAAAGAAAGTATTAAGTTGAACTACATAGAAAATGTTAAAGTTATTGCATCCCATGAAACCAAAAGACAAATGAGAATAATTACAATTTATATCACTAAATTTCTTAATAGCTTTCAGTTCTATAAGAAAAAGTCCAAAACTCTAATAGAAAAATATGCTAAGGATATGGACAATTAGGTTAAACAAAAAGAAATGGACCTTAAACAAGAAGAAACCTTCTCAATAAGTACTCAAAATAAGAAAACACAAATGGAAACTATAAGAAGGAAACATTTTGTTATCTATCATTTCCACAAATTCACGATGTTTCAGAGTACACTGTGGACATATTCACAGCACTATCAGGCTTTTGCTAAATTGTTGGTGAGTGAGAGGGCACATTGGTATTACAAATGGACTTACTTTGATCCAACAATTCTGCCTGTAGGAATTTATCTTGTAGATATACTGGAATATGCTTGAAACAATGCATGCTTAAGGCTAGTGATTACAGCATGATGATTAATGCTTCAGACTTGGCTGAATAACATCAACTTAAGGAATGTTTATGCATGCAGCGAAATACTATGCAGCCATAAAAATCAATAGTTTTTGAAAAAGAGCCCAATCGTGGTCCGGTGTGCAATCACATATGTGAAGAACAGAGGGATACATTATCTGCTTGAAGCAAATATATGATATCTCTGGGAGAATACAGAAGAAGAACTGGTATCCATGGTTGCTCGCTGGGAAGAGACTTGCGGGAAGGAGATGTGCTTTTCACTGATGCCCTTTTGTACATTTTGTGCCATGTGTATTTATTTTCAAAAAGAAATGAATTTTAAACTAGAAGAGTAGGCACTTTTCTGGTCTCCTTGGTGAATTGCCCTTGGGTAAAGACTCTGTGTGCCCTTCCAAGACCAGACGATTAAGATCTTAATTGCTGTTTAATTCAAAACTGTTTAGGGGAGAGTGAGAATGAAAGCGACGAGAGCCAAGAAGTCGCACATAAAACTGGGAGACGTTTTCCCGTGGAGCTTTACTGGTTCCAATCCCCATTTCTTGCTCTATGTGAACGCAGATGTGTTCAGGCATATGCCATAGGATAAATCACACATCCTGCTCCATAGATGCTTTCTATTTGATGTTGGTTCGTTGCTAATTCATTTTGCTAATGCAAGATTCAGAGATCCTGGCAATTTTTTTTTATGACAGTTAATTGTCAGAATGAGTCAATAATCTCATTACTTTTAGAAGAAGGGAGAACCCATTTAAAAATAGGTCTATGAAGCACAGGTGATGAAGCCCAAATTAACAGATTTAATCATCTAAACTTGGTCACTCATAAGAAACAATACGACAATCAGGAATTTTACACCACAGCTGGAGGAATGTTTGAGAACTTTAAGTAAATAAGGGGGGAAATTCCCTCAATTATTAGAAAACAAATCAACCCAACGAGAACGTCATAAACATAATTAGGGCAAGAGAACTTGTTTAAACTCAGAACACATGTGTCAACTCATAGACCTTTCCATGAAGTATTCTAGAATGATGTTATATGTTCGAACACATATAAAACATACCCAACTAAAAACTACAGAACATTAAATTATTTTAAAACCAGTCCATTTTCCACACAGAAGAAACTCACTACATTAATCATTGAAATACTCTGTCCTTTATTTTTCTTTTCTTAAAAAACGAGGGTGGGTTAGGATTATCTTAATGGATAAAGCACGTCCTGTAGAAGAGACAAACCTTTTTGTCTGTGCCATTTTGCACTTGTAGTGATGCAAAATGTGTAAGTAATTCTAGAATTGCCCATCCTTACATCATAGCAGAATACTCACATTCCATGAGGAGGTCTTTTCTCTAACTCTTGAGGGGGCAAGTTTAAGCGGCTGCCATGGAAACAGAAGATGATCGAATGGAACTGCTCCTGGCAAATGGTCACAGCCGCAGTGCAGTCGGGCTGCACTGACGTTCCTGAGCAGGAAGTAACATG
The DNA here is from genome assembly GCA_003508835.1 of Eonycteris spelaea. Classification (NCBI taxonomy): domain Eukaryota; kingdom Metazoa; phylum Chordata; class Mammalia; order Chiroptera; family Pteropodidae; genus Eonycteris; species Eonycteris spelaea. The sequence continues at coordinate 14,871,206 of PUFA01000025.1, forward strand.
ATACCCCAAGAATTTTAGGGCAGTACCAGATAGAAGAGAGGAATTGGTGAATTGCCTCTCAGTCCATTAATCAGAAGATCTAAGTTGGTCCATCTCCTGTTGGCTCGGAATAAAAACGTAATTCCTGGCTTTGGCTTGTTGAGGTCTAAAGCAAAAGAATTGTGTAAAAGCCTGCTGGTGTACAGGATTCTCTGGTCCTGCCAGGTCCCAGCCAGTCCTACAGAGGCGGGAAGCTCTCCCCGAGGCTGGCTTAGCAGCTTATATCCTGACGGTTCCTGAATGCCCGTTTTGCACCTGGTGGGTCAGGTGTGGCAGAGGCTCATTGTCATAGGGCCAGGAAACTCTATGGGCGAGAGTCACCGACTTCCTCTTGGGTTATCTCTTGGATGGAGAAACCCAGACAGGAAGGAGCAGGTGCAGAGGGCGCAGCCGAAGGCCTGGGGTGTTCCCTCGGGGTCAGTGAGCCACGGGCTTTGGGCCAGGCGGTGAGGAGGGGCGCTTCTCCTTCCCACACTCCCGAGTCACAGACCACGTCAGAATTGGAGCAGATTCCTTCTAGCACCGGAAAGCGCCAGAATAAGAGTCTTAGAGAGAAGGAAACGAAAGCAGGAAAGATCGGAAGATTTTGGTAGCTTCTGTGATGCAGCCATTGTTCCCAGCCTCATATTTTTTTTCTGAATCCTCACTAAGATGACCATGACCTGCCAAAGTTTGAGGGTTGTGGGTTTTTCAGATGAAATTTGATCAATTTTTTTTTAATAGGGAACTAGATCAGGAAATTATAAAATAGGCCAAATATGATCCAGCCATTCTACTCCAAGATATATACCCAGGAAAAATAAAAACCTACACCCAGCCAAAACTGGTACACCGATGTTCGTAACAGCATTATTCATAATAACTAAAAAATGGAAACAGCCTAAATGTCCATCGGCAGATGGATGAATAAATAAAATGTGGCTTTTCCGCACAATGGAGCGTTCTCTGGCAGTAAGAAGAAATGCTGTGCCGATACATGCTACAACATCGATGAACCTTGAAAACACTGTGCTCAGTGAAAAAAGCCGGTTACAAAAGACAACACATTGCCTGCTTCCATTTACAGGACACATCTACAAGGATGGAAGTAGATTAGTTGCTGCCGAGGGCTGAGGTGGGGGAATGGAGGTGATAACTAAGCGTCCCGAGTTTCTTTGGGGGATCACGGAAGTGTTCTACAATCGATTCTGGTGCTGGTTGACAGCTTGTGAATGTACTAAAAGGCACTGAATTGTACACTGTAAGTGAGTGAATTTTATGGTGTGTGAATTACTATTTAATAATATAATACAAGTATGCAACGGAATACTATGCAGCCGTGAAAAAGAATGAGGAAGTTATTTGCAGACTGACGTGTAAAGATTCCCGAGACGTACTGTCGAATGAAAACAACGAAGAGGTATGTTATCACCTAGGGAGAAAAGTAGAGAAAAAGCACGGGGGTCCGGTTTCGCTTGTGTAGGCATTGAAAAGCCACTTTAAGGATGGCCGAGGAAGTACGAACAGGAGTGGCATGGGGGAGGAGAGAACTGGGGACATGGAGGGCCAGAGTGGGAGGGGGAATTCTCACCACGTATTTGTTGTGCTTTAAAGAATTCTGACCGTGTGTAGTGTTACACCCATCGATGACATGTCTTCGTTAAAGTTCTGTTGAGGCTCTTGCTGTCTCCTGCTGTGGGGTGGCTGGGCCACGGCACTTCCAGCTCTGCCACACAGACAGGAAGTCCAACCCTGGCTGCATGAGGGGCACAGGGGCCGAATGGAGGCCCTGGACGATAAAGGGCCAAGGCAACGACGAGGCTCGGGGTCAGGGCTCCTCTGGTCCCAGCCGTGCCCTTGCCGTGTGGCCCTGGGCAAGCAAGTCCCCTGTCCGCTGAACTGCAGCTTCCTCATCCGTAAGGTGGAGGAGCCACAGATCCAGATCGGAGAGTCATGGGCCCAGAAAGGCAGGAAGGGAGCCTGGGGCCTGGGGAGGGGCCGCTCCTTGTGGAGGTGTTGAGCTGGCGAGCTGCCCGCACAGGTGCCTCTGGAGAGGAAGGACCGTTGCCCGGCAGCTGGTGCCCGAGAGGCGGAGGCTCGAGATGGGTCGTCTGTGACGTGTTAGAGTTTTGGCATTCAGCTCAGCAGGACGTGGGGAGTGATCAGCTCAAGAACAACACTAGGGGAGACGAGGAGAGCCGGCCTTTCATCTCATCCCCACTGTGGGGGCAGCTGACGTTAGGGACAGGCTCTGCGTCAGGCGCTCGCCCGTGGCGTCTGCCTCTAGAATCCCTGCAAGGCAGGAACATTGTCCCAATGAAAGGCAGGTTCAGCCAGGCTCAGAGAGTGACAGGCCCCATGTCACACAGCTTCGCCTGATGCCAAAGGCATTCTCCCTCCACACCCTGAATGTCACCTTTAGCTGGACTCAGGGGCCCGTGAATGCTCCTGATCGCTTGCCCTACAGGTTGAATTATAGACTGTCACCGCCGCGGCCTATCTATGACCTTGAAACACTCCTTGTTGGTCAAAATTATGCTATGATGTTAAAAGTCAGGGTATCTTCAGCTGAGAGCATGTGACTAGAGAGGCACGAAGGAGCCGGTGGGGAGCCGGTCACGGTCTGTTTGGGGTTCGCTCAGTGTGGGGCACCTCACAGAGCTGTACACCGCCCGGGTCACATTTCTGTGTGCATGTCAGACTTCGATGCAAACCTCGTCCTTTCTTTAACACAGAGACCCTGAGAGGCAGTGGGAAAATCAAGTTTAAGGGTTTATATAGAAAAATACAAATGCTGGTTCTAAAAAGGATTTTCTATTCTGTCACGGCTGTGGCCACATGACACCTTTCATGACAAATGCCCGGCCCCGGGAGTGTGTGTGTGTGTGGTGGGGGGGTCAAGACCAGAGTCGCGGGACGTGGGTGGCGGCCTGCCTCCGTAGGCAGTGCACGGGGTAAACTAGTTGCCATTCCTGAACGCTTACATCACAGTGACAGGGAACAGCTTGTACCACCACGAGGGCCAAGAAGTGCCTTCCTCCTTGTGTATGTCTCCCTCGGCCTTCTGGTTCGGTCTAGACAAATATTGACCTAAACGCAAGCACGCAGAGCCACTCACGCAGTAAACATTTGTCTGAGCTACAGTTCTGGTAGAACCGACCCCAGTCCCCATCATGACAAACTCCTGTGACATGAGAGACTGAATCCGCACCGCCACCCCCCCCGCCCCCTCCAGAGGGCCACAGCTTTTTTATTTTTGGTTCATTCTAGAGCTAGTCAGTTTTGAAGACGTCTAAATTTGGAGCAAGAGGGAACTTTTGGGGCTGATGGAAACTTTCAAAAATGGGACTGTGGTCGTGGTTCACGATTGTACACATTGATGAAAAACCATCAAACTTGTACCCTTACAATGGGTAGTATTATGATGTATAAATTCTATCTCAATAAAATGCTTTAAATTTAAATTAAGCCAACTCATTCCACGTTTGGAAAAGAATAACAAAAAACCTAAGGAAAGCAGTGGGGAAATGATTAAAAAGGATAAGAACAGAATTTAGAACCCAGGAAAACAATAATGCGAATGATAGTTAAGAGCTGATTCCTTAAAAAAAAAAAAAAGAAAAGAAAAAAGGAAATGGATAAACCATTAATTACCCTAATAAAGAAGTAAGAAAAAAGTATACAAAATAAGAATTGTGAATGAAATAACAATAGATACACAGAGAATCAAAGAAATGATTCCTTAATTCTTCTGCTGAATTCTGTGCAAATAAATTTGAAAATCTTGACCAAATGAATGGTTTTTTAGGAAAATATAAATGACCAAAAATGACCCTAAAAGAGTTAAAATACATATATATAAATAAACAATCAGTTACCAACGAAGATGCCGAAAAACTTGCTAAAGGGTCATTCACCTAGGAAGCATCTGGCTCAGACGGTTTCGCAGGTGAGTCCTACCAAACCGTTACTGACGAGAGAACGCTGTTTTCACACTGATCTAAAGCATGAAGAAAGAAGAAAACTTTCCCAGTTTTCTGTTGAAGCTAATAGATCAATGGTAACCTCACCTGATAAAACCATCACAAGAAAAAGGAAACCCAGACACCAGCTTCACTATGGATAAAGATTTAAATAGTCTAAATACAACACTAGCCAATAAATCCAACAAAGCATTAAAAGACTAACATGCCACAAACAAAAATAGTAATCAAATATGGAAGAATAGTTCAATAGTGGGAAATCCATTAACATGATTTACCACATGAGTAAGTCTAAATAAAATGTGTTCATCTTCACAGATGCGAGACAGGTATTTGTTCGATTACAATTCTATCCTGATTTTTAAAGTCTTGATAAATAAGATTACTTCTTTAATATTCTAAATTAAATCTATCTAAAGTCAGAAACTAGACTTATGCTTAATGGTAAAACACAAGAAGCACTTCAACATAGTCAGAAATAAGACACAAACACCTATTATCACTACTGTCATTTAAGTTGTTAATAAGGAGTTATCCAATTCAATTAGATAAGAGGTACAGAAACTGGAAAAAAGAGGCAAAAATTATCAGTGGCTGTATGATTGGAAAAATGGAGAGATTAAAAAACTATTAGCAACGGTTGGATAATTTAGTAAGCTGAGTGGGTGCAAAATAATACAAAAAAATTGGTTTCCAAGAATCTAGACTAACAACTATAACTTTGTAAATATCATTGAGGAAAAGATCCCACTTACAATAAGAACCAAAAAGATAAAACACCCAAGAGTTCAATAAGATTCATACGAAGAAAATCTAAAAAAGAGGAATAAAAAGGAAGATTCGACTAATGCAAACGTTCCCTATCTTACACTTGTGTAAAGATGACAATTCTTTCCACATTAATCTATAGATTTAGTATAATCTCAACGAAAAGAGCAACAGAGGTTTTTTTATTGATGTTCGGTCTCGTTTTGAGAACTACGCCGACTGCCAAGTATTCTGAGCCTATTCTCCATTTGTGAATGATCTTATTCTTCTCTTTTCCTTTCCAAATAAAGGTTTTGAGAGCCTTGCCCCATTCCAATTGATGTGGACAAGTTGAGTCTAAAATATATATGGAAAACGGAACACACAAGAATAGCCAAGACAATTCCAAGGGAAAAAGTAATGAAATTTTCCTGTAAGATGCTAGAATGTATTATAAAGCTACAGAAATTGAAAGCACTTGATCCTATCATATAAACAGCAGATAGATCAGTGGAACAGAATAAAGTCCAAAAACAGACTTAAAAACTTTCAGGAAAGTAGTATAAAGTAAAGGGGGCATTTCAAATCAGGGGAGAAAAGATGGGTTATCTCATAAATGCATAGGACGACTGGGTAGACATTTGGGAAGGAGTAAATTGGATCTCTACTTTGACATTCCCACAAAATAAATTCAAGATGGAGCTAAGTTATAATTTTTTAAAAGCATGAAAGAGCTTGGAGAAACATGATAGATTTATTTTTATAATCCTAGGTCCTAGCAGTCTTTCTGAGCATGACGTGAAAGTCAGAAATCACGAAAGATAAGACCGATCAATCCAACCACATAAAAATTAAAAATGTCTTTGTGGCTAAAACAAAAGACTATCAAGGAACTCAATAAATAAATAAATGATAAACTAGAGAAATCATGGGTAACACACATGATAAAGTGTCAAATTTCTTCATATTCCAAAGGCTTTAAACATTAAGAAACAGGTCAGCAACCCAATAGAAAGATGACCAAAAGACTTGAACAACGAGTCACAGAAAAGGGAGCACAAATGTTTTTTAAACAGATTTTTAAAATGCTCATTCTATGTATAAGTGCAAATTGAAATAATACAGAAATCTCACTTACTTTGGGGACTTGCTTGTGAGTAAAGATTATCTGTAAAATGGGTCTACCCACAGTGCCTTCACACAATTCACAAAGCAGTCAGAACAGTGCCTGACACATAGTGCCTCACAGCCAGTTACTATTAATTGGTATTATTAAAATTTTATAGCATACATATCTCTGATTGCTCAGTTATCCTTTAGGAATTTTGGGGATTTAGGCATGAGCTATTTCAGGATATATTTCCAGGTCTTGTCACTGCCCCATTGTAACAGTAAAAGATTGGAAACCATCTAAATGGTTAAAGGCAGCCTGGAAATCTATGCCATGGGGTCTTGTTGAAGCATTGAAAGGAGATGTGTACCATGAGGAACAACCTTCAGAAAAACAAGCCGGATGCAGGTTGGTGTGTGTTGTACACCATTTGTATATAAAAGCTGGATATTCTTACATACGCATAAAAATGTCTGAAAGGAGACCTAAGAATCCTGCTCTTACCTCCTTTCAATGATTTTTTAAAAAAACCATGTGTCTATCACCTATTGAAAGACAAATCTATGTTTGAGTAAAGAGTTTGCAGGGAACATATTAACTCTTTGCAGGCAATCAGCCATTTCTATGCTTAGAAGTTCTTGCTTTCAGACATTTTAAATCTGATCCCCGGACTTTCCTCTCTGCCCCGGATTTGCATCTTCTTGTACGAGCATGAATGTTCGAATGTTCGTTTGTGGAAGAGAAACAACCTGCCTCGCAACACAGAGAATCAATCACATGAGGTGTGAAAACCGGACGTGCAGGTTGCCCAGACTCTAGCCAAAAAAGCCCTTTGAAATTCAGTAATTCATTCTCCCTTTGATTCAGGGCCGCCGGAGATTACCAATTCGTAATTCAGTGTAGACTGCCCTGATGCTAATGCCAGCAGACTGGGCTCTCTGAGCGCTCTGCCGGGCCCCCAGAAGGCAGACTCGGGGACTCGGGGGCGGTGGGTGGGGGGGGGGGATCATAGAGCGCGGGCTCCACGGCACGGTGAGCGCTCTGCCCCCCTGTGGCCAGAGGCTGCTATAACAACCAGGCCAGCGCCTCAGGGCTGACGGGGGCGGGTTCCCGGGGTGTCCAGCTCAAGGGCTTTCCTTAGAGGGCGCCGAGGAGACAGCCATGTTCATGTGCGGAGCAGTACGCTTTTTCCTAGCACAACAATGGTCGCTATGTGGATTTTACACATACACAGCGCGGACCTAATGATAGTTATTGATTTTTTTTTTAATCAAATTCTGGTTTTCTGTATTTAATCTACAACATTCTTGCCAAGAACTAGGGGTATGATCATCAGGTACCTGCCTCAGTCTGACCTCAGAGTGCCCACCTGCCTCTCACCTGTGGTTCCTGTAGTTAATGCTCCAGAATGTGCATCCACGGGGCCAGACTTACCAAGCTTGGCCACATAACCAAACATTCAGGATGGTTCTAGAACAGAGGTCAGCATACTCTTTTTTTTTTTTTTCTGGAAAGGGCCAGATGATCAATATTTTTGAATTCGTGATCCCTATGACCTCTGTCACTAGGACTCGAGTCTGCCTTTGTAACATGAATGCAGCCTTAGGCAGGTTGTAAATTAATGTGACTGTGGTCCAAGAAAACTTTATTTATAAAAACAGATGGTGGGCCAGATTTGGCCCCTGGGCCATCGCTGGCCAAACCTGGTCTAGAATGCTCGTCTCTGTCTCTAAAATCCAGTAAAATACTGGACCTTGTTGGCAGTGTGATGTTTGGCGGTTTGCTGTCCCACATAGTTTGGTGCAGTTCAGCAGTGGGACGTGGGCAAGCCCAACGGCTGCCGTTTGCGCAGCTAGCACGTCCCCTGCGAGTCTGTTCCAAGTTCAGTATGTCCAGACGTGTTGCGCCCTAAGCAAACGTATAAACTTGGTCAATAAGGCCCCGAAGTCTTTGATCTAAGAAACCAGCTCAAAAAATGTCGCCATCGAATGTTTTCAGCCTCACCTGGCTGCATCAAAATACGAAATTTCCATACCTGCTTCAGCCTCTCCCAAAGATCCTGTGAACCCGGAGCCCGAAGGGAATATGTCTTCTGCCTCGTTTTCCCCGGCCCACGTGCGCCTCGCTCCTTGCCCTTGACCTGACTGCATGATGATGCTTTTCTTTCTCTCCCTTGTCTTTGCTCTTGTAATGTAGGGTCTGCCCTTGAGTGTGCGCCCTCTGCTTCTTCCTGAATCCCTGACTGGAAGGGGTTCTGTCCTTTCAGTTTTGGGGGACTTGCTTATAGTTGCCACTTTGGGTTTTTCTTTTTGTTTCTTTTGCCACAAGTATCAGAAAGTCCATCCTTTAAAGTAAAACAGGCAGGAAGCTTCTATCTACTGTGTCCAGCATATAGCCTTAGCGGGCGGTCTCTGACCCCTTCAGCCCTAAAGGAAGAATCTTGCGTCTAATTCCCTGCTTCAGGCAGCCCATGTGAGGATCCGTTATCATTTCATTTTATTTTTTATTTACGTATAGTTGGTATGCAATATTATATTAGTTTTATTAGTTTCAGGTATACAACATAGGGATTCAACATTTATGTACCTTACTATGCGACCACCCCACTAAGTCTAGTCATCATTTGTCACTGTACAAACTCATCGCAATGTTATCGACTATTACTACTCCCTTCCCTTCACCTTTATCATCCATCCTCCCACCCCCTTTCCCTCTGACGACTGCCCTTTGGTCTCTGTTTCTATGTCTTTGTTTTGTTTTGTTTGTTCGTTTACACACACACACACACACACATATGTAAACACACCCTCTGTCCCTTCTCCTGCGGGGCCCCGGTGGGGACTGTGCTCGTAGAGCCGTCCTGTTCGTGGGCTGGGTTGCCGAGCATCACCTGCACTCAATGGCAGGTGTGGGAGTCTCACAGGAAACGAAGGTCAGGGCGGCCACAGAGCCCCGCAATCCATGCAGTGACCTTTGAGCACGTCGGAGAAAGAAGCCCCTTCTGCCGGCAGCCACAGTCCCACTCATCAGAGACGACTGAACTGACGTCGATCTCGCTGAGCAGGGTGGGCGCCGTGTTGGGCCATCGTCGTGCCCCTGGAGTGGGCTTCTGTCCCTCGGCGGGCGGCGGGGCGAGGAGGAAGTGCCCCGAACATCAGCACCCCCGTTTCCGGGCGTGGCGCCTTCCCGCATGCACAGCAGGGGTGGTTGCCGGGCTAGAACTGAAAAAGGGGCTTGGGTCTGGGTGAGAGATTACTTTCCCAGAGCTGAAAGGGATGACGACGAGTTACTCCGGGAAACGGAGGGGGACGAGCAGGTTCCAGCACGCAGGAAAGGCGAGGGGGTCCCAGCTACCGCCCGAGAGCTCGGAGCTCCCCGCTCGGTAAGGTGCTTCCAGGAGGCCGTTTCTCTCGTGTCCAGGCTTCCACCCGCCCTGCGTCGCTGCACTTGACCCGTCAGTAGAAGTTCAGTCTCCGGAGAGCGTCTCAAGTTCACTCGGAGAAGCTCATACAGCCCCGAGAGAACACGCGCCCGGCTCCAGGGGCTCAGCCACCTCCCTGCGCAACGAGCCTCGACGTGACCAGCAGGGGGCGGCCGCACCCCGAGTTCCTTCCTCCGCGCGAGGGGGACTGGCGGGCGGAACCCAGCCGTTTCCGAATTACCTGCCACGCCAAGCTCAGCAAGGCACCCGAGAGGCCAACTGCTCTCAGCCTCGGCCCCTTTGTGTACTTCGGTTGGTTTTGCGTTGTCCACGAGCCTGCTCACTCGAAGACTTAACCACGCCCTGCCAATCCGTCCACAGCTCTCCTACCTTTGTTTGGTCCCCAGGCGCTCAGAGCCTTTGGTTATCTCCTGGAGTCTGGCTTGGTCCTTAGGTCTCACTCGGACCGGAGGAGACGTCATCTACTGATGCGCAGGAGTCTGCACTCAGCCCGGCCTTGCCTGGAGATTCAAGGATTTTGAAATCCCTGTTTCCTCTGTCTGTCGGCTTATTTCTAACTCTCGTGGCTACTGTCGAATTACAACAGCATCCTGGTGAGGGAATGAGGGCCAGGGCCAGTCCAGAGGCAACATTTCAAACCAGATTCTCAAGGTCTGCAGCTTGGCATTGTTTTTTGCTCCGTCTGCCCCCCGCCCAGCCTCCCCTTGCTCTCTTCTCTTTTCCTTTTTCAGCGGGCTGGCTCATGAACTGGACGGCCTTATGTCCCCTTAAGCAGACCTCTGGGTGTACAGTGCAGACGGCATTAGCACCCTTTTCGAGAAGAAACTGTCTGATAGTACTGTTACCCTGTTTAAAAATGATCGAGTTAGCGTACACCAAAGAATAAAGTCAGCAACCTCGCGGTATCCCCGCCCCTTGCCCGCAATGTCCACAAAGCTGGTCATCGGCAGTCACTTCCCACCTCTGAGCAGGCCGGTCACCCCTTCCCCACCTCGCGGGCGTCCAGCAGCCCGTGGCCTGTCAAAGCAGCGGGAGGAGGGTGAGAGCCAGCAGTTCGGAAGGAGAGCGCTTGCCGGCTTCCTCCTTTAAGCAACCGATGGCCTTGGGTCTGTCCACGCTGAGTCTGCCTCCTCGGCGGTTCAGTGACAGTCAACGGCACAGTTAATGGTGTAGTGAACCTCGTGGCTCTTCAAGGCCAACTGTCCAATGAATTGCATACCTATTCTGGAGACGTTTTAGAGCTATCCCGAGCCAGGCAAGCGAACTCCAGGACAGGTGAGGTGTGAATGTTGGCTAATTCCCCCAGTCCACGGTCAGCCCTCAGTCTCGTCGGCGGCTCAGAAGCCTAATTTGTCTGCACATAGTGGGTCTCTCTCACCAGGGCGGACTCTCACAACTAGCTCCAAGGGTCTGGGGGGAAACATTGGAATTGTAATGCACTCTTCTATAGTGACAGAGTGAGAGGCCTGACATCCCAAAGGGGGTGTCAGATGAATGGCATGTCCTCACGGTGCCAGGTGACGGCGGCCTGATGCGGCGTTTCATCGTAGGGCGGGGGACCTGTGGAGCCGCTGGCCGGGACTGCATTTGGAAGTGTGGTGCCAGCGATTCTGCCCGCTTCTGTCACCAAGGGTGGCAGCCCTTTGGATGCAGGGTCCTCGCCCTGACTGCCTTCTGTCAGCATGGCTCGCGGCCAGCTGGGAGCTATTCTTTCTCTTTAAAGCAGAGGTTATACATCGGAGGTCTTTGGGCAGAATTCAGCTCAAGGTCATATTGTTTGGCCCACATAATTACAAAAAAAAAAAAATTGAATGTGTTGCCAATATTTAAAAATCAGGAGATTTGAAATAAATATCCAGATTTCCAGCTTATTTTAAAAACCCAGAGGTTCGACAAGACCGTGCCACATTTCCGGCTGGCTGAAAACGCATTAAGGTGAGCAGGAAGTGCCCTGCCCTGGGCTTTGCTCTGCTGCCTCCCATCTCTGGGCCTCAGAGGGTCCACGCAGAATGCGACCATCCACCAGCGATCTGACATCCTTGTTCCCGAGCCCCTCTGGCATTCTCATCAGAGCTCGCGAGAACCTACATCCGCTTTCTAAAAGTATCATACTCCGAGGTCACACACCATGGATCGTCGTGATAAAAGACTTTAATTTTTAAAGATCGTATTAATACTCCGAGAGGCATGTTGCCTTATCTGATGAACACATAGAATAGTGCACATAAAACATTAATCGAGATTCTTTTAAAGAGCTCAGAACAGTACCCGCACACGGCAAGCCCTCTATGTATGTTAAACCAATTTTTGAAACACGGTGAAAGCGTTTGAAAGTTGGCGGCTTGGAAGAGGTTTGAGGGGTGCAGGGAAGTGAGCCGAATGGCTGGTCCCTCGAGGGCAGGGAGGACTAAGTCTTCCCCTGCAGGAAAAGCCACAGGGACTTCAGTGGGGCCAAGTGGGTAAGGAGCCTGGTCCCATGCCAGGAATATCACAGTTAGTGTGACACTGAGCCATGTGATGAGTCACATGTGCTTTGGGTCCGTCTCCGCATGCTGAGCTCCCAGCCTGCCTTTTCTTCAACATAGGAGACATGTGTCCGTCAGAAGAAACTCACACGGGGCCATGAGAGCCGGCCATCAGGTGGGCTTTATGAACACCTGAGAAGGAGGCAAAATGGTGTGCATATGTATATTTGGGGGGCGTGTATGGGGGCGGGGTCATTAGCTTCCATTAGATTTTCAAAGGACTCTATGACCCAAAGAACCACCCATCTGGAGGATTATAATAATCCGTGCCAGGTTCCGCCCCAGAAGTGTCCCAGCCGAAGCCTGTGACCCGGAAGGGCTGGAGTCGCCCTGGGCCCGACGGGTCCCCTTGCAGATGGCCAACAATGCCACGTGTGGCTTTTCATTGACATCACGCGCAGGTTTGGAGTGGCTACGCTTTCTTTAGACATTCCCCCCTCTGCTGGAAAGCCCAAGCAGCGCGTGAGTTCGGGGTGTCGCCGAGGGCTAATGCTGCCCACGACAGCCGGAGACGGACATGCGCTGTGGTGCCCTCGGGCAGGTCACGCTGACGAGGCCCCGCCCCCAGTCCTTACCAGGGAACCTTGTCTGGGGAAGAGAAGGAGGCTGAGAGGAAAGGAGCTGACTCTGGGGTAGAGTGAGAGGCACCGTGGGAGTTTCCTATGGCTGCCATCACAGAAAGTCCCAACCTAGGGGCCTAAAGCCGTAGAAACTCGTCGTCTCTCAGTCTGAGGTCGAGGTGTCATGGGGCCGTGCTTCCTTGGGAACGTGGAGGGGAGAACCCCTCCTTGCCTCTTCTGGCTTCTGGGGGTGGCCATCAACCCTTGTGTCCCATGGCTGTGGCTGCATCACTCCAGCCTCTGCCACTGTCATCGCATGGGGTTCTCTCCTGTGTCTTCTGCTAAGGACGCCAGTCATGTTGGATTACGGCCCATCCTGATGACCCCACCCCAGCTAGAGGACCCCTGCCAAGACCCTATTTCCAAATAAGATCTCCTTCGCGGGTACCAGATTCAGCACTTGAATGAATCTTTGGTGGGGAGGGGACACAGTTCAATCACAAAGGACCATCACCTTAGTTCCATGTGCTTTCATTGGTCTACACCCACTTCTCCCCTGGCTTTTGGGGTGGTGCCACGATCCTGAGCACGTTCCGTTCTGAAGTGGGGATCTTTCCTCTGCGTGTCAGCTCAGCAGGAAGTGGGTTCCTTTTGAGAGTGGGAAACGTGAGTTGGAAGCGTGCATGTGTGTGCCTGCGGGTGTGTGTGTGTCTGTGCACCCATGCATCTGTGGGTACGAATGTGTGTCTGTGTATGTTTCTCTGTGTGGTGCGTGTGCCCACATGTGTGTTTGGGGGCGAGGCCTCCTGACAGGTGGGCCTGACGGAGAAGTGGGAGGCAGGAAGGAAGAGGAGGACAGAGCCCCGTAGTGAGGGTAGAATTGACCTGGGTGCTGTCCTTTAACAAGAGCCAGAGATTACGCCTTCGGTCTCGGCCCATAAGGTAAGTAAATTATTCAGGATACTGGTCCTGGTGTGTCACCAGAAACCAACGTAGCAGTAGCTTAAGGAAGAGCGGAGTTCGTGTCTCTTTCTTGTAAAGTCTGAGCTGGTGGGTGTGCAGCACGGTCAGGGGGCCCTGCTCACAGCCCTGCCCAGGGACCCAGACTCTTGCTGCTCTGCCATCTGTGAATACAGTCTGTTTCCAGAATCAAAGCCGACTCACCATCTCGGCCACACCCCAGCTGCTGGGAAAGGGGAAAGGAAAGTGAATGATATGCCCTTTTGTTTTCGAGGGTCTCTCAGAAATTACCTGTATCGCTCCCACTTCTACTGGCCAGAACTTCATCATATGACCTTGCTAGCTGCAAGAGAGCCTGGGAAATACAGCTCATCCTCAGAGGTCATGATCTCCTGGCTTCTGCTAAAATTAACAGGGCAGGGACAGATCCTGGGGAACAGCTGATAGTCTGTTATCGAAGGAATGTGATTTTAGAGAAATAATGTTATCAGCCCACCCTTCACCCCTTATGATAAAAAAAACAAAAACAAAAACAACAACAACAAAAAAAAACCATCAAATGTATCCATATAATGAAGAGTACAAGAGGCCTAGGATTAGAAATATCAGACTGTCAAGTAGGCTTCGTCCAGGTTTAACCGGTTGTGGGATTATGATGAAGGCTTCATCTCGGGAAGGAACGTGTGGGGTCGTTCTACGGCCAGCTGGTTTGCAGCGACGTAACATGCCTTGTAGCTCTCCAGGACCCGGGCCTGGAAGTACGCCTTATCCTTCTCCTGCCAGGCGTCCGACTGGATGTACACGCTGTAGGGGTCGTGTGAGTGCTCCAGCTTCTTGGAGCGGATGTAACTCAGCATGATGCCTAGGGTGAAGAAACCAAAGAAGCCCAGCACCATGAGGATGTAGACAACCTCCATCTGGCCGTCGCTGGCCCCGGGGACCTGTGACTGGGCCAGATGCGTTGACACCGTGCTGCACCAGCTCCTGCCTCAGCTTGGTCAGAAAGGGTGTCACGGCCGTGGTGTTTGGCAGGATCATCCTGGACTTCAAGGTCCCACTGCTGGACAGCGACCTTCCTGGGCAAACCTTCTGCAAGAAAAGTTCAACCTGGAATCAAAAAGAACGTCTTGGCCAAAACCCGCACATGCACACACACATGCACGCACAAACACATGCATGCACACCCACACACGCATGCACAACACACATACACGCACACATGCGTTTCTTTAAAGCTCGGGTGAGTGGTGTGTGCCATCTTGGCTGTGCACAACACCCTCTCTTGATGGATCAAGTGACAAATTGATTCCCCTTTATCTCCATCACCACTCCTGCCCCTCATCCCCGTAAGTGACCAGCAGAATGAGCGCCTTTAATATACACATTGCATTGTATGGGTGCATTTTAGTTTAGGTGTTAAGGACCAAATGCGTCCCACCCCCCAATTCATATGAAGCCCTTACCCCCAATAGTGACCGTTTCTATGAAGGTAATTAACGTTAACATCCCTATCGGATGGGACACTAACCCAATAGGATTGCAGCCTTATAAGAAGAGGAAGCGAGACCTTTCTCTCCTTGCCATGTTAGGACACCTTGAGGAGGTGGCTGTCTGCAAGCCAGGACGAGAGCCCTCACCGGAAACCACACCCTGCTGGAACCTTGATCACGACTTCCCAGCCTCCAACACTTTGAGAAGATACATTTCCGTCGTCTAAGCCCCCAGTCCATGGCGCTTTGTTACGGCAGCCGGGAGGCTGACACACGTGTGATGGTCTCGGGTTATACAACCCCGTCCTTTCCTTGTCTCTCAGCACTGGGGCTTTATGGCTCACTCGTGAGGCTACGGGCGGGCACCCGCATGCCTTAACTCCCACTGGCGTGGTACCCACGGCGCGCACCCGTTTATTCTCTCTGCCCATCCCCCAGAGCTGGACACTGCTGCGCCACTAACTCCATAAGAAAGGGGTGACAAACAGCCTCATCGTTGTCTTCCAATGGACCTGGGGAAAAAAATCTCTCATTTCATCCAACTGGTCCTGGTGGTTTATACCTCTAGTCAGACTGCGGTGCCGTCAGGCGCCTTAGCCGGTCGCGGGTGATGGGTGGTCTAGGGCACCACGCACATCGGAGGAGCAGAAAGCTGACCCTACCATGTGCCAGCCTTTGGCAACGACTCGGGGACTTCATGTCGAGGGCCCCTCGAAAGGGCCAGCATTCCAGCTTGTACTGTGTTCCCCTCCTCTCTGCCTATGGCAGATGTAGAAGGTGACAGTTCTGCCATCACTTCATCTGGATGTCACTGTCCCTGAATAGCCACAGACTAGGTCTGGGGAACTGTAACAGTAAGCTCTGGCCCTCTGTCAGGGGGTCGTGTGTTCCGAAAGCCTCACTTCAGTGGCCTTGTGATCACTGATAAGTTGAAATAGGTTTTATTCATTTCCTTCTTGTTGTCTGAGAAAATGCCGGCCTCTACCCACCGTTCCTGCCGGAAAACAAATCCCCAGGGCCAAGTGATGAGGCCACACTCCAAACTCAACCCAGACGGGGCCACTGGTCAGACAAGGGGTCTTACTTATTTCTCGAGACCTTCGAAGCGGCTGAGTGTAACACCCTCAGGGTGGCTGCTGGGACTAACGGCGAAGGGTGTTGGGGCAGTATAATTTCTCACAGAAACACTATGGAAAGAAAACTTCCAATACACGTTGTTGGGGAGGGGCAGTGCTCAGGCTTTCCCAGCTACGATGGAGGCTGTGACCTCACTCATTGTCTGCCTGAGACAAGTGTCAGCCTCAGACACCTCCAGACGAGACCTAGAGCTGCTGCTTTGTAGAACTGGCCTAATTTTCAAACGTGCACAGAACCCAGCGACAGGCAGACGGGAGGCCCCTCCCCTGCGCCCTCTTCCCCTGCGCACCCCTGAAACGTTGCTGCACCCAGAATTCTGTCATCAGCGTTCCTTCCTCTCCCTCTGCCCTCCCCTTGGGTGACTGCACCTGCTCCTTCAGGTTCTCCCACCTGGCCATGATCCTGGGCACCCTTCTGAGCACCACAGCAGTGTGGCCGGCGGCCGGCCAAGGACACCCCACCTTCGGCCATCCCCAGGCTCCTCGAACTCAGCACCCGACCCTCTTACTAGAACCTGCCCTACGTCACCTCCGTGAGCTGAGTGGCAGTGTCATGCTCTCAAAATCGAGTCACCCTCACTGCAAATCCTGTCATGCCAGTCCCCCGCTCAAAGGCCATCCTTGGCTCCCTCCGCCCCCACCCCCAGGGTGATACCTTCGGTGGGAGAGGCCCCGCCTCCCTGGGCTGCTCCACGTGGCCGCTGTGCCCAGACCCCGTGCCACAGCCCCCTGGCCGCGTGTGGAACCCTGTCCTCGCGGTCGTGTCTTTGCCTGTCTCCAGCCCCGGCTGCCCTTCTTGGCCCATGAAACTCCTAAACAGTGTGTGGTCATGCTTTAAAATTCAGCTCAGCTCTCGCCTCCTTCCTGAAGCCTTCCCTGGCGCCCAGGCTGGGTCAGCACCACCCACATCGCACCGGGAAAGGCCGCTGTGCTGACTTCAGCGCCGTCATCGTCTCTGTCCTGCCCCCCACAGCTTCCCTCGGCCAGTGCCTGGCACACAGCACGCGGGAGATGCCCTTGAGCTTCTTAATACCTCTTCACGAGTGGGGCCTGGTTCTTCGTGGCTCACTTATCCAATCAACAGATGCCATGAGCTGCCTCCAGAGCTGTAATGACTTGTTAGAAGCAAGTCCCTTTTGAGAAGGGACAACTGCCTCCCTCCCTGAACCACGGGCTGGGATGCTGTGAGGAGAGGAGCAGACAGCGCTCAGATGCTGGGCTTGGATTCCGGCCCTGCGGCATCACGGCCACGTGACCCCGGGTCGGGGTCCTTAGGCCCGCTCAGTCCTGACTTTTTCCCTTCGGAAAATGGAAAGAAACAATCACCAGCCTCTGCGGCTTTCAGATCCCTAACCGAACGCTTAGAGTAACCAGCACAGAGTGTGGCACACAGCGGTGCCTACTTAGCATCCTGCGTGTGAGTGGGTTGGTTTCTCTACCTCATTAAGAAACAGCAGCCCAGGGAGCTGGGGTTTGGGGGTTGCCTCCTCTATAGCTGACCACTGTGGCTCCCTTCTTTACCCAGCAGAGAAACGGTCAGGAGTGAGGAGCACACGTGTTTGTGCCTTTCATGGTAAGAGAGGAGAGGAGGCATCTGAGAAATGCGAAGGAAAGGGCCTGCAGAAACGACCGGCCGGTTAAAACTGCTCTCGCTCCCCGCTTCTGCCCAGTGCGCTCCAGCGAATACGCTTTCCCACAGCTCCCTCCCCCACCGCGAGGACTCTGCAGCTCACATCTGTTGATAACGTAGCTTGCTATCCAACTAATGTCCTTCCTTATCTCTGTGGCTGTGTAGGAATAACAAGACTGTGTAAAGCTGCCTGTTAGGGTACAATCGGGGCTCAGCCTTTGGATAGGAATCCGCTGAGCCGGTGCCGGCATCAGTAAGTGCTGCTTTCTGATTGATTATAGCCTCGGTGTCCCATCTCTCTGTTTGAGAATCCTGAAGCAGTGCTGATAACACCAAGGTTGGGGGTCTACGAGGCAAAATGGCCTGTAAATAGATAAGTCCAGTGGTTTGGAAATTCCTCCTCCCTGGCAGGTCCCCACCTGAAGCTCCCTCTCCTCATCCTGAGTCACGAAGTGCAACGAGAACCTTAAAGGAATCACACCCCCACCCCTTTCACGCACACTGCAGAGGCGTATAAGCTGTAAGAAATCTAACCTAGGGGAGCTCGTGCATGGTGTTGTTAACCCCACGTGCTCTGCCGGCCAATCAATTCTCCCTCCTCTAAGAAAGTTGTCTGAGCATCCAGTTTCCTTCCATTTCCTCCCTGGGGTGTCGCTTCCTGCAACAACGATACCTCCAGGGCTTCTGAGTCCGTGCCCGGAGAGCTGCCAGGGACTCTTACAGAACCAGCACTGTGCCCCGTTCTCGCCATGGGGTGCAGGAATCCTTTGGCAAAGCATTTTTTTTCTCTTCAAGGCATATATTCAGAGCTGCTGGAAATCACTGCAGATCCCGGGCTCTGGGCAGCTGGGCTTCCGAAGGTGATGGGCAGCATTTTCTTTTTTTAAATGCTTGGAAACCACTTACGAATGCAGAGAACCTGGCCCCAGAGAGCAGGCCTCGAGCTGGTTAAAATCCTCCCCACACCCCATTCCCAGAGTGACCACAACTGGCAAGTAATCCCGCCACCGGTGACGGTTAGAGCACTCATCGCTTCTGCATCACGTGAGAGACTAGAATTACGGCAGGCGGTCGTCAACGGCGAAGGGATTTAGAACCCACAGCGAGGTCAGAGGAGCTTCTGCAATTAATGCACATTGCTGGGAGCGCCAGGGACGACCCGTTGCTTAAATCCAGATGGACTTTCCAGTGGCCGGAGGAAGCAACCAGAAACACCTGCTTTGAAAACCCGCCAGGCCGGCCGTCCTCGGCCTCGCTCTCAGGCCGTGTGTTCTCCACTGTTCACACGCTTCAGAATCACCTTGTGGAAAGGCGGGTCGCTGGCTCCACCACCAGGGTTTCTGGGGTGGAGCCTGAGAATCTGCATTTCTAACAAGTTCCCAAGCGGATACTGTCGGTCAGGGCTCCCCATTTAATGACCTATTAGAATCACCAGGGGACCTTTAAAAAAACCAGTGCTTAGACCCCACTGCCAAAGTTTCTGATCTCTCTCCCTGGTCAGGGCTCCTGTCTGACTCTGGGACTTTTAAAAGCTTCTCAGGTGATCCCAAATTGTAGCCAGGACCGAGAACCACCTGGCTTTGATGTGGGATGGCGGGAAATCGACCAATCAGCCTTTTGCGCTGCAGGGGACTGGGAAGAATTTTATAAGAAGAGAAACATAATTTCACAGGATAATTTTCCAATCTCACTTATTTTTTCAGGTTTTCTTCTTTGGATTTTCATGTCCCTGATGTAACCTGAAGAGAAGCTGCAGAGAGGAATTCTGGAGACTTCACTGCGTCCTCGGCTGCTCCCATCCCTAATTCACGCTGGCATCTTAAACGAGGATGAGCCTGTCAGAGCTTTATGCTGGACCCAAAAAGTCAAGTTAATTAACTGAATCTTTAAAGATAATTCTGTTTCTTACCTTGCACTTAATTTATTGTGTTGCTTTTGCTAAATGCCCTCTGTGCCCCTCAGGTCTACGTGATGGGTCACGTGGTGTTTTTATGTAATGTCTCAAAATGAGTTTGGCAATGTCCTCTAATAGCATGGCGGAAACGGCACAGATCCCAATCTGCATGCCAGCTGGGGGTTTATGCCTCATTCCCCAAGTTCACTTCCATTTTAATGACAAAACGCTGCCTAGTGGCCACCGTTTTTAGACTGCTGGACTCAAATGGGCTTGAAGAGGAACCGAGCCAACAATCTCAACTTACGGAAAACTGGGCTCCATAGAAATGAGCTGACTTGCCCAAGGTCATGTCTCATATCAAAAAAAAAAAAATACATCCAAAATTTAATCATTTAGCCATGGACTCACACTTCATTGGTCTAGAAAAGGGGGTTCTCAGGTCTTTGCAGAGAGGAATGGATTCTTTATTTAGGCTCAAAAAAACTGAGGTACCAGCCACTTGTATCAGGTAAAACTGGCTCTACCCAAATGGAGCCTGGCTTCTCACTTACTGTGCCATCAGATTCCCCACTGGGGAAAACCGCGGCTTTCGTGCCTTGCCCAGCGAATAGGGGCCGGGGGAGCAGAAGCAGCACGAGCCAGGCAGGTCCAACTCCAAACACAACCAGTTTGATGCTCAGACTGTGCCCACATTCTCTAACTGGCCTCATTGGGCCAGAAAGGTGGCCAGGGAGTCTAGAAGTTTCCATTTCCGCCTGAGTTCGAGGGCCCCGGTCAAGGCTAGCGCGTTTTCCTCTTTCGTCAAAGCTCAGACCCCGAGCTGCTGGAAGTCACTCAGGACCCAGGGCTCTGGGCCACCGAGCTGAGCTGACAGCTGCGAGTGGACTCCCCTGGGCCTCCACCACGCTGGGCTCCGGCGGGCTCCCGGAGGGGGAGGCGGCCGTGGGTGACGTGCCCGTCCTGGCACACGCCA
The DNA here is from genome assembly GCA_003508835.1 of Eonycteris spelaea. Classification (NCBI taxonomy): domain Eukaryota; kingdom Metazoa; phylum Chordata; class Mammalia; order Chiroptera; family Pteropodidae; genus Eonycteris; species Eonycteris spelaea. The sequence continues at coordinate 14,891,678 of PUFA01000025.1, forward strand.
GCCTTCTGCATTTCTCCCTCACGTTCCCGCGTGTCACCTGTCAGTGCTGACAACCGTCTGGAAGCTTTTCGAACAGACTTCTCAGCATTGCCGCCTTTCATCCTTTCTAAGCATTTCCTGGATGGGCCCGGCTTTTGTGGCGGACCCCAAGCCCTCACCTGAGGCCGACAGCTTCCAGGAGCGAGGAGCGGGGGAGGATGTCAGACTCAGAGCTCATAGACCTGAGATCCAGCCTCGTTCAGTCCTAGATACACCTCACAGCCCCTGGGCCATAGCTCACTTCTCTAGGTGGGACGGGGATGCATTCCCATCATTCCTAACAGCATTCCCCAAGCATATCCTCGGAAGAGCACCAGGTCTTGAAATCATCATTCGGCCTTATTTGTTTCAGGACGTAGAAGTAGGGTAAAAACAATGATGAATAAGTCTAATTTGGGTGAATATGATCTTATTGAGTCAAGAATTCTGTGAGCCAGTTTTCCTTGGAAGCAGTTGTCAACGGTTTGCATCAGCATCGCAACATGAGGTCCACATTCTGGAGACATGTTTACTTCCTTTCAGAAAAGGAGCCAACGGGGGCCCCCAAATCCTTCCAGCCTTGGTCTTGGTCTTGGTCTCGGTCTTCCCATCTGACCTCTCCTAGGAGGCAGTGAGTCACTAAGGTGGACAAGGTCTCAAGGAATCAGGATGAAATCTGCGCAGAGACACAGCACCCGATGGTCCTCGCAGCTCTGAAAAGCGCTGGCTGTCACCTGCCTGTCGGACCTGGGGTGTGGCGCTTGACCTCTCCGTGGGTGATAGGGAGGGGGCTTCGGGACGTGAAGGATGGATACGCAAACCAGGTGAGAAGGACCCAGTCAAACTCATGCGAAAAAGCGTGAGCATTTTGGCATGGAGAATGGATAACAGTAGGATTCCTTCAAATTAATTCAAGGAGCCTCAGCTTCTCACCTGAAAACTGGGACTAATGGAATCTACCTTGACTACTCGGAGTTTTGTGAGACATGGCACACCCCCACGCCTTTCCTGTCTCTTGCTTTTGCTGCTCTCTCTGTAAGACAGCTGTGACCACCATATCTGCTTGTCAGAGTTCTTCTTGTCCTCCAAAGGCCAGCTTCTCTGCCAACCTGTGTGTGCACCCTGCATCCGGACGTCCCCAGCCCTCTTCGACCCCTCATCACGCCTTGTCTATACCACTCATATTCTAACTTGCAATGGTCCGTGGACTTGTCCGGGCAATTCCTTCCAGTGACGTTTGCTCACCTCTTCCCACCCTGGCACCCAGCATGTTTCATACAGCTTTGCTGAATTAAATGAAAAGTAGTAGATTCAAGACAACGGCTATGTGGACATGAGAGCAAATAATAGAAAAAGTATAATACACTCTGCAGAGAAACTGAGGGTAACCAAACGAAAACCTCTTTCAACACAGCATGTTTCTATGTAATACAATATAAACTATTTTTACATTACATATTTATTTTATTAGAATTATTTATTTCATTTATTGAAATGTATATGATTAATATCATTATATATGTATCTGCAACCCAGCTCATTCCTCAAAATGTTTAAGGCAGTCAGGAACTGTTAATAATACAGCATAATTTTCATTGTTCTCCCCCACTCCTGGTAACCCAATGCCCTGCTTTTTTTTTTCCCCATACTACTTATCACCTGCTAATATAACTTTTTTTTATTTCTCATGTTCATTGTTTATTATTTGTCTCCCCCTGCCCCCTGCCATCAAATGTAAGGTTTCAGGTCAGGGATCTTTGTGCGTATTGGCCCCCATTATACCCCAAGGACTAGAACAGTGTCTGGCTTACGGTAGGAGCATGATAAATATTCATAGGACACAGGCATGCATGCATGAATGAATAAATGTTCTGTTCAACTACCAGAAAGCCCAAACCACACAGAAACTGTCTCACCATCGCTACCTGCAGCGGCCCGAGATGACGGGAGAGAGTCCCTCCGATGGCTTCGAAGTGTACTTTATTTTCAAAACAGTTCATACTCTAATAACCTGCCGAAAGCGAGCCATACCTGAATATTCTGTAAACTCGGATGTCTTCCTCAGACCCATCCTCAGCTCACCTCTGATGAGCAGCAGGAAATAGAAACAGCAGGAACTTTCTGCCCCATCCTTAGAAATCCAGGGACCAGAGTCAAGGTGCCTTCGGTCACTCACGCATCACGCCTGAATCAAAGCAACTGTGTGATCACAGCCGAGTTCCCCCACCTGACGGTTAAGTGGCAGCCGTGGTTACTGAGAATGTCCTGCGTCAATGGAGCTGGAAGCCCCTTCCTAACCCAAATGTGGACTCAAAATAAATGGTCAGTTCACCTATAGCAATCTGAAAACCTCAGTGGGATTTTCAGGGCAACATGTGATAGATTCTGAAACGCCCCTGGCTGGGGCTCCTTCAACTTTCTTCTGAAAATCGCGCATCCTCCCCACTGATGACGAACGAGATCAGATACCAGAGATGCTCTCTGGGCCCCGCCTTTTGCCCGGGGAGATGCCACGGGGGTCTCAGAACCTTCTTGTTCAAAAAAGCAGAGTTCCCTCTGAGGCTAGTGTGTATTGCCTGAGCTGGGGGAGGTCCTTGAAACCAGTCGGGGTCTGGGATTGTGGGTGAATTCAGTTTTCTTTGGATGCTTTCAGGTTCCACATTTTCTACAAGGATGCCTGCGATTTAATAATACTGGGGAAATGCTGTCGTTATTTGGCGGCGAGAAGTTTCTGTGTTTGCATTCAGAGGACGGCGGGAGAGGAGGCGCGAGCCGGAGCCACCTATCCAAGTCTCCCACGGCAGGGGTCGCCGCGCCTCTTGCCTGGATCCGCCCGGTGCGCGCCCGGGGCTGAGACCGGGTCCCTGGAGTCCCCTTAGGGTCTCCCGACTGGGTCATCGCGCGCCAAGAAAGGAACCGGGAGGCAGGAGGCCTCTACTTACCGGGTCTGGGGCGCCGAGAGAGCCGGGTGTGCAGCGGGATCCGCGCGGGGGAAGCGCTGGGGGTACCCGCCGCCAAGCCCCAGGCGGCGCGCTCCGGGACCAAATACGCAGCGCGGGGCGGCTCGGCCTCCCCAGCCAGCCGCCGCCCCGCCCCGCCCCGCCCCGCGCGTCCTAGGCGACCGCAGGCCAGTGTGGCCCCGCAGGCCCCATCTCCTGCGACCCTGGCAAGACCTTTGGATTACGCCGGGGAGGCTCAGGGCCGGCCCCAAGGCGTGTTAGACCTGCCGGCCAGCCAGGCACAGAGAGCTCTACCTTCCTGCGCAAGAAGCTGCAGCGGCTAAGAGAAAGGCCACCCCAGAGACCCCCTCGGCCGGGCTCCCAGACAACAAACACCCTAACAGGTCCAAACAATAGCTTCAAATATATTCTGAACCTGAGCAGATTCCTGTTAGCTTGTTAGCTGCACCCCGCACCCCAGTTGTGGTCACGCATCTATTGGGCATTGATTGAACACCTACTGAGCGTCTATGGGCCCTGAGCCGGGCTGGCGCGGAAGACCGGGCTGGCGGGGCCCCGCCCGCAGGAGCAGTCGCTGCAGCCATCCACGCCTTGGCACCCACACTCCAAAGTCCTTGGGAGCCAAGAGAACAGTCTTTCCGGCATGAGGGGTAAACTGAAACAATGTCCCAGTGACCTCTGGCAAAATTCCACAGCAGCTGCCCACCAGCCTCGGAGGCAAGAGTGAGATGGGGTCCAGGCTGCGTGGCAGGCGAGCCAGGGAGATTTCTGACGAGAGCAAGAAGACATTTTCTGATACAGGAAAACAAACAATCCAGTTAAAAAATGGGCAGAAGACCTGAACAGATACTTTCTCCAAAGAGGAAATAACAGGCTAATAGACATATGAAAGATGCTCAAGGTCGCTAACCATCAGAGAAATTGCAAATTAAAGCCAATAATGAAATATCACCTCACACCTGTCAGAGTGACTATCATCAATATAAGCAAAAACAGCAAGTTGTTGCGAGGACGAGAGAAGAGGGAACCCTCAGACATTGTTGGTGGGACTGCAAATTGGTACAGCCACGATGGAAAACAGTCTGAGGTTTCTCAAAAAATTAAAGTAGATCTACCTTTTGACCCAGCAATGGCACTTCTGGTATTTATCCAAAGAAAACCAAACAAAATTCATAAAGATCTATGTCCCCAAATTCTTGGCACAATTTACAATAACCAAGATATGGGGAACCTAAACACACCAACAGATGATTGGATAAAGAAATTAATGTTCATATATAATGGGATACTACTCAGCCATTAAAAAACCGAAATCCTACAAGTTGCAATGACATGGATGGACCTAGGTGATAATGCTGAGTAACCTAAGTCCGACAGAAAGGATAGATGCCACCTGGTTTTACTTACATGGATCTAGGAACAAAAAGAACAAAATAAGCAAAACCAGACTAAATATAGTGGACCATTTGGTACCCAGACAGGGGGGAGGAAGTTGGGGGGCTGGGAGAATGGTGTGAAGGGTTAAAGAAGTAGCTGATGAACGGGACAAGGATGGGGAGCACGGCACAGGGAAAGCAGTTAGTAGTGATATGCGGGCAAGGTGAGGAGCCAGGGGAGGCGGGAGCAACTGGGGGGGTGGTTTTATTAACTTAAGATAGCTAATAATACTGTATGCTTGAAACTTAGTAAAAGAAAAGGAGAGAAAAAAGCAAAGAAAAAAGAAAAAAGAAAGGAAAGAGAGAAAGAAAAAAAGAAAGAAAGAAAAGAAAAGAAGGAAAGAAAAAAAAGAAGAGAAAAAGAAAGAAAGAAAAAGAAAGAGAAGGAAAGAAAGAAAAAAGAAAGAAAGAAAGAAGAAAGAAAGAAAGAAAAAGAAAGAGAAAGGAAAGAAAGAAAGAAAAGAAAGAAAAAAGAGAGGAAAGAAGAAAAAAAAAGAAAAAAAAGAAAAAAGAAAGAAAGAAGAGAAAGAAAAGAAAAAAGAAAAAAAAAAAAAAAGAAAAAAAGAAAGAAAAGAAAGAAAAAAGAAAGAAGAGAAGAGAGAGAGAGAGAAAGAAAAGAAAGAAAGAAAGAAAGAAAGAAAGAAAGAAAGAAAGAAAGAAAGAAAGAAAGAAAGAGAGAAAAAGAGAGAAAGAGAGAAAGAAAGATTTTCTGGGGGTCCCACGGCCTTCCCTGGTCCATCGCTCCTCTTCGGGATGTGGCGTTCTAGGACTCAGCCCCGCTGGCAAAGGCGAAGCTGGCACGTTAAAAAGCCCTGAACTGTCCATGGCCTTGTATTTGTGCTGTGTGAAATCTCTTCTATGGGGAGGATCTGAACTGCAGAAAAGTTTTTCGCATAGAAAAGTCCTTGGTAGTTTTACTCACTGTCACTAGAGTCTAACTAGGAAAATGGTTAAATTATGGTATGTAAGAATGTTCTATGCAGTTGTTAAGATAATGTGTACAAATAATTTGTAACAACATGACGATTCCCTATATTATAAAGTTAAATGAAAAAAATGCAAGGCAGTAAATTATACCTGCGGGATGCTATGCGTTATTTCAAAAGACTTAGAAAACATATCACAATGTTGATACTGTCTGTTAGTGGTGGGTTTACGAAAGATTTCTTTTCTTATTTATACCATTCTGTTTTCTTTTCCTTTGTTGGCAATAAGTCCATATGTTTTAATAGTGAGGGAAAAATACATAAAGTTTATCTGAAAGTCCCCCGGATTCCCCCTTCCCAAGGTCACGCTGTATGTTTACAGTACCTTTCCACAAAGGACTCCACCGGCAGGGAAGACGGACAGCAGAGTGAAGCAAAGCGTTTGTCCTAGCAAAGGTGCGTGCAGCTTTAGTAACAACTCAAGCCAGGAGGACATGCAGGGAGCACCCCCAAAATGGCTGCGGAGGTCACTGTCTCCCCGCCAGCGGGTGGAACAATGCCCGCCCACCTGTCATCAAGGTGTTGTGAAGATGGTGTGTATGGAAGTGTTTTCAGAAAGGTAGAGCGCGGTGTGAACGTGGTGTTCTATTTCTCTTCCTGGTTCCCTCCACCCCGCATGTGATGAGTGATTCTGTTCCGATAATGCTGCTGTTGTCATTTTCCATTTGTAATGAATGATAAGACACGATGACAGACGAGAGTGTGTTTCGTTGCCCTCTTTGAACTTGAAATGATTTCTTCTCTCCCTCGTCCTTCCCCTTCCCCTCCTCCAGTCTTGCCCCGTCCCATTCTGTGGGTCCGATTGATCTTAAATAATTGTAACAAGAGCCGCAGAGCACAAGCTGGTGGGTCAGCTCTCTCTCTCTCTCTCTCTCTCTCTCTCTCTTTTCTCTCTCTGACTCCTCCATCTTCTCCATTCTTCTTGGTCTCTTCACTAGGAACCGTCCCTTGAGAGAGGGGTGACAAACACGGCCCCCTGTTCCTCCCAGTGGGTTTATCTTCATCTTCCACGAGCAGGTGAATCCAAAGCCAGAGCTCTAGCCAGTTCTCACTTTGCGTAGGCAAATCTCAAATCTCAACTCATAACTGCTTAGGCTCCTAACTCTGCTCACATGCCACCAGGGCAAGAACGGCTCTGTCACCAGGAAGGACCGATCCTCAGCGTAACCCGCTCAGGACGCACCTGCAGAGTTCAGGATCATGTGGACGTTTCTTCGCTGTTCCCTCTGGCTGCCATGCGATTGGTGTCAGCTGCCCCTGTACTAGTCTAGGGACATCCCCTGCCCACTGGTCCCCTGCCTTCCTGCTGTTTGATACCTTACTCCATGGCTTCTACTGTCCCCTGCGCAACTCTTTTCTTAGGGAGAAATGCCAGTTAGGCAAACGACCTTTCTGTCGCAGCAGCAGCAGAGCATAGCCTGGGTACAGTAGTGTGCTAAAATCACAACACTTCCTTCCCACGAGAAAAACAAAGAGGAGGAGGGGCATGAGAGTCCCCATCCAGCCCCCCTGGTGGTGGGTGATGAGATGCAGAGGATGGAAGAGAGCCCCACCCTGCCACCTGGGGCATCATTCCTCCACCTGGAGCATCATTCCACAGCTCCGCCATCATCTCACGCAGTTGGCTCGGCATGTCCCTGTCCTCTCTGACGGCCATTTGGTGCGCTCTCATCAATTCTGTCCCCCTTCCTCAGCTGACATCTCCCCGTCTGATTCATTTGGTCACAGAGGTCTGCCCCAGTTTCCTCCCAGGACTCCTGCATGTAAGAGGCATCCTTCTCTAACGCGGAGACTCCTAGCCCTCTCCTAACCCCGCCAGAGGGTGGTTCACGGCCCTGTGGGTCATCCCAGCTCCAAGTCCCCATTCCCCAGCGCTCAGACTAATCTAGATTTCTGGCTTCTCTTATAAAACTCGATGGATCTAGCAACTTTATCCCACCTTTGGCACAGCAACACATGGCAGGAGCTGATGACATCAGTCCCTTTCCACAAAAATGCAAGCTGGAGTTTCCCACAGGCTTCGCCACTCCATCCCCACCCACCCCCCGCCACTGCTTCCCCATCAAGGACACGCAGCAGACCTCACTCACTGAATGTCCTGCCCCGTTCCGTAGGGACTGAGTTGGTCACTTCTGTTCTCGGCCCTTCTTTTCCAGGACCCGCGTTCTGCAAAGCCCTCACCGGCTGTTCCCTCCCTCTGCACACTATAATTCCTCTCCTCACCGAATTGTTTCGTCCTTGATTCTCTGTTGTGTCACAAGTGCTTTGGGGCTGTGTCAGATGCGTCTGTTCTATTTCTCATTTAGAGTGATAGTTCTTAATTTTTCAGGGTTCTCCTTTCTGAGAGAAGCTATGGCATCAATCCCCCCTCCTGCCCCACCGACCAAATGCACCTGGGCACAACATCTTATCTGCAGTTCAGGAGACATATGGCCCCCTGATGTGCTAAGCAATTTGTAGCTGCCGCGTTAGAACTGTTGATTTAAGGCAAGGACTATCTTTTCTATGAAACAACTTCTACTCTATACCATCAATTCTATGGGCTTCTCCTAGGGACTGTGCTCATCAAATACCACTGAGTGTTGCCCAACTAGTGGACAGCAAGAATGTCCATTAAAATAGTCATTTAAGCTGCCTCTGGCCAGGTCTTGGGATGTTTGCACTAATTCTTGGCACCCTCAGGTCACCTAAAAAACACAACACAGCTGGCTACGGACTCACAGATTCAGGCATCACAGCTGCCCTTGCATCTGACAAATAATCACAACCTTCACCTTGTCATGAAAAGAACACAAATCCAATTAAGAACACCTCACCCCCCATTTCTCCACCCCTTTTTGTTCTGGAATAAGGCTGTGCTGATAGGAACATGGATAAATTAATTACAGCCTGGAATGTTATTCATGGCTAGGAAAGAAAACTAAATCTACACATATAATATTTGACATCTGAATACAAACATTGTCCTTATGTTTTCTTTAAAAAAAAACAAAAACAAGACCCGATCAGTCCAGTTTACACAGACAAATGTATAATCCTTTTAAATGCTGTGGATTTAAAATCACAAAGGTAACAGTGTTGTAGTTAGCCAAAGATCCAGGAGGCGCAGGAATGAGATTAGCATCTACTCAGTTCCTTGCATGTGCGATACTATTTTGGTGTACCTCCAATTCCCGATAACACAGGAGCACTGTTGCGGCCAGAGTCCCTGAAATGGAAGGACACTGGCAAGTCTGAACTTAAAAACAGTGCAGGCAGCCTTTTGGGGAAAGTGCGTGAAGGTCACTTTTTAGACACAAGACTGTCCACAGCCATTGTCATGGTTTCTATATTATTTCAACCAGGACCTTTGGTCTGGGAGTCTGGATTAATGTGGGTTGCCGTTGGTCCTCCAAGGGAATCGAATGAATAAGTAAAGAAGTCAGAGGCGATGTCCAGCATGACTCAAAAGAGGATGAGAGGAAATCTATTCGGAGGAAATCTTCAGAAAAGCAAATCCCAAAATTCGTAGACAGTGAAAAGCTTTTGATGACAACCTTGATCTTCAGACTGAACCCTTATTCTAACTAACGCCTTAACCTGAGCTTAAGAACTTCTTCCTTTGAAATTTTCTCAGTAAGTAAATTTCTTCTTTGATGACCAGTCAGTTCAATTCGGTGTTTAGCGAGTTCCTGTATGGGCACCCAGTCAGATGCATGACAAATTCGCCTACCTTGCAGGTGGAGCTAAAATGCTCGCTCCCTTCTCTCGCCAACCTCTCTGCTTCCAAATCACACGAAGACTTTGGCAGAGAGTGACCTCTCCCCGTTGAGGACTGCTGTGCAGGGTCCAGCTGCTCCAGGCCTTTGGCCATGGCTCTTTGGCCCCTAGTGATTTCAGACCGTTCCTCTCTTTTCCTTTCTGAAGCCCCCGCCAAAGGCCAGACATAGCAGTGTTCGCCAGGAATCTAACAAGAGTTTGCAGGCTGATCTCTTGGCCTAATCTAACCCTCTTCATCTGTCCTCACGTAGTCCGTTTGATGATGCGCATTCTCCACCTCGCGTGTCAGTAATTGGCGGCCACGTCTGTTCTCCTCGTGAGCAGGATGGGCTCTGAGAACTTTCTGTCCTCTCCTGCCACCAGCGAGGAGCCTGGCCCATATGAAAGAACTCATAGATTATTTCTTGATTGAATAGCTGGTTACTCATCTATCCATGATTTGGGGGACAGCCCTTTCTGGACCAGCTGTAGACCAGACTTAGTGATGTAGAGCATGACAGAGCAGACTCAGTGATGTAGAGCATGATGTAGAGCATGACAGAGCCTCAGTGAACTCTGCTGAGTCGAGCTGAATTTAATGGAAAGTCGGAGCATGGACATTTGGATAGAAAGGTAAGTAGCAGGACTAAGTGTGAATGACAGCTCTTACATTAAAATCCATGTTGTGACAGCACATGAGACTTTTTATCCTCTGATACTGTTTTTTGTTTTTTGTTTGTTTGTTTTTTTTGTTTTTGTTTTTTTTGGAAATGGCAAAATTACCAAGGAATCATAAGCATTGACTATTTGGGCAAGTGGGTTGTCTTTAATAAATGCCATGATTATTTCTATATTTCTTGGCAGCTAGCGAGACCTGAAAAGTAAAATGGGACAGAGCCGGAGCCCTGCGTGGAAGATGCAGGCCCTGCAGGTGGCCATCCATTTCCCACACCTGAGCAAGGACCCTCGAACTCTTTGTTTTTTGTTCTGCTCGTTTGTCACTCGGGGTTGTAAGAATCTCTGCTCCCTTTGACTCATGTGCCAGTGTGATGAAATAAAATAACTTCTTTAATCCCTTTGCAACAAGGCAGTGAACCGAAAACGAGAAAGATAAGGGATAGTGTTCTGGACGAGACAGCTCAATGGATTCATGCTCTGATCCACCCTTCAGCTCCGAGCACAAGGCTGTGACAGATAAGGTATAAATACAGAAAGCCAAAAAGTGATGTCTGGCTCAACAGAAGCAGAATAAGTATGTCCAGAAGCATCCAACCTGCTGGGTTCTGTCTAAAATAGGCAGGGAGTTTGGCTCCCACTGGGCAAATCCCAAACGCAAATACATAAGGTGGCAGACAGGAACCAGGAAATGGAGTAGAAGCCCTGAAGAAAAAACAAAACAAAACAAAACAAAACAAACAAAACAAAACAAAACAAAACACGACTTTCCTTGGCCTGGAGACCAAGATTTTAGAAGCATGAGGGTCTCAAATGTGGCACTGGAGACCTGACTCCCAGGCAGAAACTGGGCCTGGGCTCATTCAGGCCTCGTGCTGTTGTGGCTGTCCTCAGGATTTCTGTGGGTCAAAACTCCAAAAATACCATTACAGTCTGGCCCAGGATGGAATCCCAAAGTTCAGGTGGAGCTGTCACAACGTGCTGGCCAGGGAGGGCTGGCTGGGTTGGGTGGAGGCAGGTGGGCAGAAAAGTAAAAAGAAAAAAAAAAAAAACCCCACTCGAAATGAGCCTAGCAATCAAAATTCTAAAACCTGTAAAAAAAAAAAATCTAATATTAAGAACAGTCAAAAATCCCTGACTCATTTTATAAAGCTATAATGCTCTAATACCAAACCATAGGAAGATAAGACAGAAAAAGAAATTACTCGTCAACATTAATTTTGAAAATAGATGCAAAGATGTTAGATAAACTATTAGCAAACTAGATTTAGTAATTCTAAAATAAACACTGTATCATAACAAAGGTAGGTTTACTCTAGGAATGCCAGGGTATAATATATATATTTAAAAATGGATGTAATTAATATACTAGTAGCATTAACATTAATATTATGATGTTTGGTTAATTTTACGTGTCAACTTGACTGGGTCACATCGATGCCCAGATATTTGTTCAAACATTACCCTGGGTGTTTCTATGAGGAAGTTTTTGGATGAGGTTAGCATTTAAATCTGTAGACAGAATAACACAGGTTGCCCACCCCACCACTGTGGGTGGGGCCTACCGATCAGTTGAACACCTGAATAGAACCAAAGGCTGACTTTCCCCTAAGTCAGAGAGAATTCTCCTGCCTGATAGTCTTCTAACTGGGACATAGGCTTGTCCTGGTTACAGCAGCTTGTTGGCCTTCAGACTCAAACTGCGACATTGACTCTGTAGATGTTGGACATGCTAGCCTCCGTAATCATGTGAGCCAATTCCTTAAAATAAATTTCTTCATATATATATTATATATTATATATATTATATATTATATATATATATATATATATATATATATATATATATATAATCCTGTTAGTTCTGCTTCTCTGGAGAACTCTGACTAATGTATATGGTATTATTATCAAATGTATTTAAGTGACATATTAAAGGATAAAAAACCATATGAGCATTCATATAGTATGGTAAAAATGTAGAAGTGCTATGAAAAAAAAATAATAAAGCGGAGAAGGAGGGGAGAATGTTGGCCAGGGATTGCAGGGAGGTTGCAGTTTTAAATAGGATGGCAAGGGAAAACTTCATTGAAAAAGGGACATTAAGGAACCGAGGGAGCAAATTATTCAGGCACCTGGGGAGAGGTAGAGGGAGCAGCAAATGCAAAGACCCTAAGATGGGAAAGATCCGGTGCTAGGAAAAATAAGTCAGTTAGTGTGGCTGGAAAGAGGGAACTAGGCAGTGGAGGGGACAGTCCCGAGAGAGATGGGGGAAAGATCTTGGAAGGACTTTTATAAAGATCTTGTAAGATGGGGAAAGTAGATGGTTTTAAAACAGAGAATGATACGCTTTGACTTACATTTTAATGTGCTCACTCTGGCTACTATGCTGAGAATTGTCTGAAGATGCTGAAGGAGGGGGACTAGCCAGGAGGCTAAACAGAGATGCTCACGGTTTGGACCAAGAGAAGCAAAGGAAACGGCAGGAGGTGGTCATAGTCTGGATTACATTCATATTTATTTGAAGTCGTGTTTATTAAGGTATAATTTACATTGAATAAAATTCATCTTTTTGAGGCATAAAATTTGAGGAATTTTGACAAATGTATAGTTATAGAATCACCATCATAATAGAGGCCTGGAATATTTTCTTCATTCCAAAATGTTCCAGTGTGCCCCTTTAGAGCAACTCAATCTCCTAACCCTAGCCTCTGGCAACCACTGATCTAATTTCTGTTTCTACATCCTCATCATTTCCACAAGGCCCTTGAAATGGAATCACACAGTATGCAGCCTTTAATGTCCAGCTTCCTTAACTTAGCATAATGATTTGGATATGTTGTTTCAGGTATCAGTAGTCCGTTCCTTTATACTGTTGATTAGTGTTTCTTATGGATGTACCACAGTTTAGCTATCATTAGTTGATAGGTTGTTTCCATTTGGGGTTCTTATAAATGAAATTGCTAAAAACATCCACTTGCAGGTCTTTGGGTGGACCAATGTTTTCCTTTTTCTCGGGTAAATGTTTAGGAGAAATAGTTGTCCATTTGTGAAAAATTTCCAAACATTTTCTCAAACTAGCTGCACCATTTTACATTCCTACCATCAGTATATGAGAGTTCCAGTTGCTTCCCATTCTTGCCAACATTTGGTGTGGCCAATTAAAAAATTATAGTCATATGGTAGTTGTGGGGTGGTATCCAATTGTGATTTTAATTTGAATTTTCCAAAAGGCTAATGATGTTGTGTATCTTTTCATATATTTGTTGGCCATCTGGTTTCTCTGGTAGAAGTCTATCATATAGATATTTTGCAAATATTTTCTCCCAATGTGAGACTTGTCTTTCATTTCATTGCTGATCTCATTCAAAGAGTAGATTATGAAATCTTCTTAAATTTAACTCTTGATAATGGTTTTTAAGTCCTAGCTAGGAGTTTGTCTAATCCAAGATCACAAAGATTTTCTTCTATGTTTTCCTTAAGAAGTCTCATAGTTTTAGGTTGTGTATTTCATTTATGGTCCAATTTGAGTTGAATTTTTTATAAAGAGTGAAGAGAAAGTGGAGAATTATGTTTATGCATGCTAATATCCAACCGTTTCAGTATCAATTGTTGAAAAGACCGAACTTTCTCCATTTAATTACTTAGGCTTAGACTATTATAACTAGTTAAATTACTATTCTGGAATCAGGCAAAAATAAAAAATTTTCAGCATTTCATAAATGAATTCTTAAATAAATGAATATTTATTTAGCAAATAAATATTTGCTAAAAGAACTATTAATGGCTGTCCTTCAGCCAGAAGAAAAGAAGATTGGAGAAAATGTGTGAAATTCAAGATAAAATGGAAATGAAAGTTATAAAGCATTTAAATAAATTTAATTATCTATTAAATCAATAAAATAATAATGATTAATTTAGGGGTCTTAAAAGGGGTAAGATCAATTAAATGGGTGAAAGCTCAATGGATAATTGAGGTTTTCTGGGGTCCTTGTGATCAGGAAGAAGATAGAAATACTGAATAACTAGAAACTTTGTAGGTAATTATTAAATTCATGGTTCACTAAAGATGCTAAAGAAGTATAGGTAATTATGAGAAGAATATAAAAAATCTGTAAGTTGCAAACCAATAAAATAAATTCCCTTTTAAGAATAAAAGTGAATAAGGAGGCTTCTCAAACCACTAGAAAACAGGAGGGAAAAATACTGTAAGAAAAAAAGCTGTTTAATAGAAGTAAAAATATATATATATGGTAGAAATATATCCAACTATGTCAATAACCATAACATCCTTAAACAATGTGCACACACTACAAAGGTGGATCACCACATCGATTGACAAAGGAAAAGCTGACGACACGCTGCTGACAAGACAGGCATCTACAATAAAACCAAATCAAAAAGCTGGAAATTTAGTAACAAAAAAACATCCTGAGCACAGGCCAAACCCCAGCAATCTAAGGGAGCAATATTAGCATAAGAAAAAGTAAAAATTCAGATGGTTAATAGAATACAAAGGTCACAACAATTTAATAAAAGGAAATAGTTACCCAGGAAGATATTGCAATTATTGGGTTTGTGCATACCTATATGCAGAGACTCAAAAAACATAAAACAATACTTCAGATTGACAAGAAATTGAAGTATCTACACGAACAAGAATTGGGTGTGGGGAGAGGATTAACGTGCTTCTCTCAGGAATGTATTGATTTCCCTCCTCAAAAAATAGCAAGCATCAAGAATATTTGAGTACAAGAATTAGTAAGTGTTATTGAGTAGACATATACACAGAACCCAGCACCCAACTAATAGGAAATATTCAGTCTTTACAAGTGCCCATGGAACATTTTCAAAAACTGACCATGTATTAGATCACAAAAGAAGTCCCAAGAATTTTTTAAATATCAATTTATGTAGAATGGGTTCTATGAACAAAATGCAATTAAATTATAACTCAGCGTGTGCATCTCTGAGAACCAAAGGGACAAGGCATGATACAAGTGGCGCATCACAGCTCTGGGGTCCCAACATTCTACCTCTGTCTGTCCCCCTTTCCTGCAAAGGGAAGAAGCGAGATGACAGGGAGGATTTGTAGGCTAAACAGGAGTAGAAATCATGGGTCAGTTCTCATATGTGGAGTTCACCAGGTGAGACAGCCTTACAGTCTCATGTGTCAAGGGACAGGCTACATTTCAACAGAGCAAGTAGATGAGGAGGTGGGTTTAATACTACACAGTGATCAGAGACTGCGCCCTCAGAGAACAAAGCAGTATGTTCTCCTGTCCATTCTGCTCCATCTCCTGGCATCTGGTTTGGTGGTTTTCTTCTTGTTTCCTCATTCAGTCCTTGAGGACGATGACAGCAGCGATCAGCAAAAGCGATCAGTGAAAGTGATCTTAATAAGCATA
Organism: Eonycteris spelaea; assembly: GCA_003508835.1. Lineage (NCBI taxonomy): Eukaryota > Metazoa > Chordata > Mammalia > Chiroptera > Pteropodidae > Eonycteris > Eonycteris spelaea. Next base: position 14,906,896 of record PUFA01000025.1, read on the forward strand.
ACTCCTTTGTAATGCTTGCCATCACCACTACCATGAAAATCAGGACCTCCAGCATCTACTCTGGGAGTGACCGGCCTGTCCAGCCAGGTTTAGCACACGAACACAGCAGATGGCACATATGTGACAGCTAATGCTTCCTTCCTTCCACCTTGGAGTGAGCACCTGGTGAATCTTACTGGGAAGGCTGAGGTGGAAGGACCATTTTCCATCAGGTATCATGAACTTCTGCGTGATACCCTTGGAGCAGAACAGGGTGATCATGTGAACTTTAGTAGGGCTGCATACATTGGCCACGTGCCCCAGACTGCTGTACATAAAATCCGCTGTGTATGTTATACAAGAGACGTCTTTTAATTACAAAGATACAGAAATGTTGAAAATAAAAGAACAGAAAACAATATGCCATGCAAACACAAAACAAAAGAAAATTGGTATGAGTATACTAACACCCGACAAAATAGACAAAGAAGCATGTTAGAGATAAAAGGGAGCATTTCATAATGATAAAAAGGTCAATTCTTCAGAGATATATAAAAATTCTAGGTATGTATTTACTTTTATATCCTCATTATATAAAGCAAGAACTTTAGAACAAAAAGGAGAAAAAGATAAATCTATAAACAGAATGGAATTTCAATGAACTTCTTTTGCGAACTAATTCAACAAACAAAACTACCCAACACGCCCCATCAAAAAGGTAAATTTGAGCAGCATGGTTAATAGACCTGATCTAATTTGAAATATGTATAACACAACACTACAAAACTGGAGAATACATGTTATTTCAAGTTCTACCATGTTCCTACAGTGAAGACCAGAGGAAAAAATCCCTTCCTCTAGCAAAGGAAGGGGAAAAGGAACCATTTTGAAATACCCTAGAGCATTCTGTTCTTTTAAACAAAACCTGTCCTCTAGAGAAACTATTTTACTAGAGTCTAAGCTACTAGGGTTTTGTCAAAGCCCAACCTCCCTGGGGGATGGTAAACACCCAATTCCAGTCTGATCTCACCATCCTGTCCCACAGACAGGGAGCGAAGGGAAGACTGAGAAGCACTGTGGGGCTTACAGTCCACAGGCATAAACTCGCTAAAAGCCTGGGACCTGACCCTAGGACTGTCGATGCCTCCCTCCCCTCACACCTCACCACCAAATCACTAAAGGCCAGCTTACCAGAGTTCCTTTTAACCAGGACATTATGTCTGGCTTTCAACAAAAAATTACAAGGCCTACTAAAAAGCAAAACAACATAGTTGAAGAGACAGAGCAAGCATCAGAACCAGATTCAGATATGGTATGGATGTTGGAATGATCGGACGAGGAATTTAAAACAATTATGATTAACATGCAAAAGGCTTTAATGAGAAAAGTAGACAACATGAAAAAAAGATGGGTAATGTCTGTAGAGACGTGAAAAGTCTAAGAAATATTTTTTTTAAATGCTAAAGGTCAAGAACACTGTAACAGAAATAAAGAATGTCATTGATGGGCTTGTGAGTAGACTGGACAAGGCTGAATAAAGAATCTGTGAGTTTGAGGATATATCAATAGAAACTTCCAAAACTTAAAGGCAAAGGGGCAGGGGGTGGGGGGAGACAGGAAGCCATATAAAGCCAGAACAGAATATCTAAGAACTGTGGGATGACTACAAAAGACATAACAGATGCACAATGGAGAATACCAGAAGGAGAGAAAGAGAGAAAGGAGCAGAGGAAATATTTGAATCAGGAATGACTGAGAGTTCCCCATAGCAATGTCAGACACCTAACCACAGATCCAGGAAGCTTAGAGAACCCCAAACAGGGAAATACCAACAGTACACCTAAGTATATCATGCTCAAAATGCGGAAAGTTAAAGATAAAAAAAAAATCTTCCAAGAAGCCAGGGGCAAGAAAGAACCTTACTGACAGAAGAGCAAAAATAACAATTAAATCTTACTCCTAGAAACCACACAAGCAAGAAGAGAGTGGAGTGAAAGATTTAAAGTACTGAGAGAAAAAAGTCACCAACCTAGAATTCTGTTTCCTGTGGAATTACCCTTCAAAAATAAAGGAACAAGAAAACCTCAGAGACACAAAAATTGAAGGAATTTGCCTTCAGTAGGGCTGGCTTGAGAGAAATGTTCAAGAAATTCTTTAGAGAGAGAGGGAAATGATATTGGTCAGAAACTCAGACTTTCGTTAAGAAAGGCAGAGAACTGGAGAATGAATGAGTAAGGGTAAAATAAAAACTTTACTTTTATTATTCTTAATAGCAACCTTGTATTAGATGATTATAGCTTATGTATAGGTGAAATGAATGGCAGTTATGACAGAAGGGATGAGAGGCAGAATTAGGGGTATTTCGTTATTACATGGTGCTTGTACTACTCATGAAGTGATATAGTGTTTTTTGAAAGTGGACTTGGATTAGTTGTAAATGTATATTGCAGACCACTGAAAAAAAGTATAACTGATGTACTAAGAAAAGAGAAAAATGGAATCACATGAAACGCTCAGTTAAAACCATGAATGCAGAAAAAGAGTGGAGGACAAAAATAGGGACAAAAAACAAAGGCGATAAATAGCAAACAGTAAAAAATATGATAGACATTAATCCAACTCTCTCAATAATCACTTTAAATGTCAATGATCTAAACATACCAATTAAAAGATAAAGATTGTCAGAGTGGATCATCAAAAAATAAGACACAACTATATGTTGTCTATAAGAAACCCACTTTAAATATAAAGATAAGTACAGATTAAAAGTAAAAGAAAGGAGAAAATATAGAATGCTAACATTAACCAAAAGAAAGCAGAGCAGCTTATTAATTTCAGATAGAGCAGACTTCAGAGCAAGGAAAGTTACCAGAGGTAAAAGGTGTCATTACATAATGATGAAGAGGTTAATTTTCCAAGAAGGCACAACAACCCATAATATGTATGCACCTAACAACAGAGCATCAGAATACACAAGGCAAAACTAATAGAACTGCAAGGAGAAATAGATAAATCTACTATTTTAGCTGGAGACTTCCAACACTCTCCTATCAAAAAATGGGCTGATTCTGCAGGCAGAAAATGATTAAGACCATAGCTAAACTCAACAGCACCATTCATCAACTGGATGTAATTGAAGTCTAAAGAATACTTTGTCCAACAAACACACACATTATTCTCAAGCTCACATGGAACATTCACCAATATAGACCATGTTCTATAGGCCATAACAAACTTTAAAATAGAAATCCTATGATGTTCCCAGACCATATTGAAATTAAACTAGAAATCAATCACAAGGATAGCTGAAAAACCCCAAACTACTTGGAGACTGAACAACATACTTCTAAATAACAGATGGATCAAAGAATAAATATCAAGAGAAATTTTAAAATATCTTGAACTAAATGAAAATAAAAATATAACTTGTCAAAATTTGTGAGATGGAGTAAAAGCAGTGTTCAGAGGAAAATTTACAGCATTGTATGCATATATTAGGAAAAAAAGCAAAATCTAAAATCTAAGCTTCCGCCTTAGGAGACTACAGGAAAAAAAAAAAATGTAAGCCCCAATCAAGTAGTTGAAAGAAATAAGTAAAATTAGAGTACAGATAAATAAATTAAAAACAGGAAATAAAGAAAATCAATAAACCCCAAACCTCATTCTTTGAAAAGATCAATAAATTTACAAATCTCTAGCAGGCTAACCAAGAAAAAAAGAGAGAAGATACAAATTACCAATATTAGGTATAAAAGAGGATGATCTCCACTGATTCCACAGGCATCAAAAAGATCACAAGGGGTTATTGTGAACAACTTTATGCCCACAAATTTGATAACTTAGACGAAATGGACCAATTCTTTGAAAGATACAAACTACCAAAACTCACCTAAAGAGAAATAAATAATCTGAATAGGCCTATATTTATTAAAGAAATTGAATCAATAATTAAAAACCTTCCAAAAAGATAGCACCAGAATGAGATGATTTCCCCAGTGAATTCTATCAAACATTTAAGAAAGAAACAATATGAATTCTCTACAGTCTTTTGCAGAAAATAGAAACAGAGGGGTCACTTCATATCTTATTCTATGAGGTTGACATTACTCTCATAAATAAAGACATTACAAGAAGGGAAAATGACAGACCAATTTCTCTCATAACATAGATGTAAAAATCTCAACAATATGTTAGCAAATCAAATCCAACAACATATAAATAATTATATGCCACGAATCAGTGGGATTTATTCCAAGCAAGCAAGGCTGGTTTAAGATTTGAAAAATTAATTGATGGAGCCCACCAAATCAACAAGCTAAAGGGAAAAAAATCATAAGATCATATTAACTGGTGAGGAAAAAGAATATGACGAAATCCAACACTTACTCATGATAAAAACTCTCAGCCAACTAGGAAGAGAGAAACTTCTACCTCACAAAGAGCACTTATGAAAAAAAAAAAGTGCTCTATAGCAAAAATCATTCTTAATGGTGAGAAACGGGATGTTTTTCTCCCTATTTACCTTTGTACTGAAGTTCTAGCTTATGTGAAAAGACAAGGAAAGAATAAAGATATATCGCTCAGAAAGAAAACGTCTTTGTTCACAAATGACATGATCATCTGCACAGAAAATCTCCAAAAATTGACACAAATGTCTTAGAATTAATAACTGATTGTATTAGTTTGCTAGGGGTGCCATAACAAAGCAGCACACGAAAAAACACAGAGAGATCTTAAATGCACATGCTTACGTGAGAGTAGCCAGTTTGAAAAGGGCAAACAGTGTGATCCCCATTATAAAACATTCTAGACGCTAAAACTAAGGAGACAGGAAAACGATCGGTGGTTGCCAGGGTTCAGGGGGAGCAGGAAGCGTGAATAAGTGGAGCGCAGGGGATTTGTAAGGTAGGAACATTATTGCATCGTGAATACAAGATATACGCGTGTCAAGACCTCCAGAACAGAGAGTGAACTTTACTGAATGCAAATAATAACAAATACTTCAGAGGTTTGGGGATTCTGGGGAAAAATGTGGACGATGACGAGAGAATTTAACTCTATTACAAATATATGAAATGACCTCCCTCACTCAAGGGGTCGGGTAGATACGGGGGTGGGGGGCGGGGGTCATGTCTGGAAATGAGGGCAGCGTCTAAGACTAAAGGCGAAGAAAGGAGCTGCTTATGAGCTCTGTACTCTCGCTGAGGAAACTGCTTCCCGCACGGGTCCTGGTGAACGGTTCTGATCCTGCCCGCTCCCTCTGAGCTCTCCCTCCCTCTCTCTCTGTCTCTCTCCTCTGTTCTCTCTCTCTCTCTCCTTCCTTCTCTCTCCCCCTCTGACGTGTGTGTGTGTGTGTGTGTGTGTGTGTGTGTGTACACGCGCACGTGCTAGAATGAAATAATTACACAAATGCATGACAGATGGCGGGACCAGGTTTCTCACCACCGAAGAGGGAGTTTGTAAATAAACAAGGGGAGGAAGCCAGAATGATCCATGTAGGAATGAGTTTGAGTTTGAGATACCAGTGTGAACTCGTGTTTAGCTTAATATCGGTAAAGATGGTTACATATACAAATATTTATGGATAAGGGTGTATATAGATAAACGTGTATATTTGTGCTCTGTCATCAAAATGACTCCCAGTAACGACAAGCAGGCATTACCACCCAGATACTGGTTTCTTACAACATTCTCCAATAAAAGGAACCAGGGCTCTGGAGAGATGGCTGGTTCTAGGCCTGGGGCAGGAAATAGATGAGATGAGCCGGGAGAATCTGGTAGTCCCAGAAGTAAGGGACTTAAAACAAAAACAGAACTTCGCTGGTGGAGCAATGATGGAAAGCCCTCCCAATGACTAAGGATGGAATCTCTAAGCCACAAAATAAAGTAGTATGGGATTGTAACTAGAAGTATAAATGTCCACAAGTCCATACTGATAGGCATAAATGATTGAATAAATTAATAAGTGAGAAAGAAGAGACAAGTCTTCCATGCGGAAGAGTTCCAAGGAGAGAGAGTCAGACTCTCTGACAAGCAGTACCTCGGGTAAGTGGCCAAGGCCACCATCAACAGCCATAACCCATGCTGATAGTATGTGCATTTGTGACAATGTAATGAAAAAAGCACTTTGCCTTTGTGGTCTCCCCCCTAACAACCTCGAATCCCAGTCTTAGCCTGAGAAAAACATCAGACGGTAGTGGGGTGCCCTACGAAATCCCTGAGCAGAGCTGGAGCTCTCAAGGGTGTCAAAAAAGGGACCGTTTGAGAAGCCGCCACAGGCATGAGGAGCCTGAAGAGACGTGACAACTAAATGCCACGTGGAATCTGGAATGGGACAATAGGATGTTAGGTAAAAACTAAGAAAATCTAAGTAGATTATGAATCTTTTGTTAATAAAGTATCAATCCTGGTTCATTAATTGTAACGAATGTACCACACTGATGTCAGAGTTTAGCAGTAGGGACACCGGACGTGAGGTATATGGGAACTCCATTCTATCATCTCGATGTTCCCGAAAATCTAAAACCTTTCTAAATAATAAAGCCCATTAAAATAAAAAGATTTTAAATGAACAAACTACTGCTAAACAACAACAACAACAACAACAAAACCCGAGTAATCTCTCTAATATAACATCGAGCAAAAGAAACCAGACACGAGTCTACAAACTCTGTGATTCCTTCCATATAGAGTTTTTAAACTGGCAACTAGGGTGAGAAGTTGAGAAGTTCCTTTTGGGGAAGTGGAGCAGATGGTTGCAGGATGATGTCATACCAGGGGCGTTTAGGTTGTAACTAATGTTCTATTTCTTGATCCATTTGAGGTTACATGGGTATATTCACCTTAAAGTTAGTTAAGCGGATGCTCATTATTCAGTACTTTTCTGTACAATTCAGTAAACCTCAGTAATGGAAGAAAGATAAGAATGCATGAAGAACGAATCGGAATGTGTACCCACATGGATAAAGATAAACAACAATGTTGAATTTTAAAAAGTAATTTGCCAAATAATACCTAAAATATACCAATTTTTAAAGTTCACCATCACTAAAACAAACCATATCTTGCTTACAGACCTATAAAATTTAGTCTAAGGATAAAGAGACTCATGAGATTGTAAATAATGAATTCATAGAAAACAGTTACCTCTGTAGAAGGAGGAAGAGAAATAGAATAGAATCATGGAGTGGGGTAGATAGAGGTTCTCACTTCTACCTATAATGTCTTAGCGCGCGCGCTCTCTCTCTCTCTCTCTCTCTCTCTCTCTCTTTTCTCTCTCTCTCATATTATACATACACACACACAAACACACATATAATTTGTGTGTACACATACACACACAGACTCCTTTAAGAACATGTAACAGCTTAGGAGATCGACGAGTATTTTGTGATCAGTACTTGGCCTCCGTGCTGCTCGGGGGGAGTGGACCCCTTGAGCCTTTGCAATGTGGAAACCACTGGCTTTTCTTTAATCGGGAGGAGCTCTAACCAAGCTCGTGACCTTTGCATTTCACCAGCTCCTTGTTAACCTCATACTGTCATGAAATGCAATCTCGAAATTTCCTGGAAGATAAATTACATCTGTTGGCAATGCTCTCGGAACCAATGGGAACAGTCAGATATTGGAGGTCAGCGAGAAACCAAGCCGCTGCTCACTCGTTCTCTCCAGAGCGTGAAGCGAGGACTCCCTCAGTCCTCGTGTGATGCGGTGAGGCTTGTACTAAGCTGGTTGCGGAGGGGAGAGAGAGAAACAAGCAGTCATCATGTGGCAGAGCCCAAGAGGTGCCAAGAGAACTCAAGTAGGTCAGCGGGGGGTTGACCTGAGCAGCTGAGGGGAGGCAGGTGCCATTAACGGTGATGAGGAGGCTGGGGATGGGGATCAAGAACTTTGTCCTCTTGAATTTAAAGAGGATTTTATGAACTTGAACTCAAAAGCAAGGGAAGTAAAAGCTAAAATAAATGAATGGGACTACATCAAACTAAAAAGCTTCTGCTCAGCAAAAGAAACCATCAACAAGGTAAAAAGACAGCCATCTGAATAGGAAACTATATTTGTAAGCAATGCCTCCGATAAGGGCCTAATATCTTAAATATACAAATAATGCGTACAACTCAGTAACAACAGAAAAACAAACGATCCAATCAAAAAATGGGCAGAGAACCTGAATAGACACTTCTCCCTAGAGGACATACAAATGGTCAACAAATATATGAAAAGGCTCAACATCGCTAGCCATTAACTGCAAGTCAAAACCACAATCGATACCATCTCACACCTGTTAAATAGCTATAATCAGCAAGACAAGTAATAACAAATGCTGGAGAGGATGCGGAGAAATAGGAATCCTCATTTGATGCTGGTGGGACTGCCAATTGATACAGCCACTATGGAAAACAGTATGGAGGTTCCTCAAAAAACTAAATATTGATCTATCATATGACCAGCAATCCCTCTATTGAGTATTTACCCCAAAGACTTGAAAACTCATATCCAAAAAGATATTTGCACACCGAGTTCATAGCAGCACTATTCACAGTGGCCAGGACATGGGCCGAAATGTCCTACGACAGATGATTGGCTAAAGAAGCTGTGGTACATATATACGTGGAATATTACTCAGCCATAAGAAGAGATGAAAACTGCCATTTGCGACAACATGGATGGACCTTGAGATAATCATGCTAAGCAAAATAAGCCAGACAGAAAAAGTCAAAATCACATGATATCATTTATATGTGGGATATAAACCTAAAAGCAACAAATGAACAGGACAAACAAACAGAGACTCATGGACAGGGACTATAGACTAGTGGTTATCAGAGGGGAGGGGGGGGGAGGGGGAGGTAGTTGGGGGGAAAATTGAAATCATTTCTTCAATTAAAAAAGAATAAAATAATAAGATGGAGATGAAGCAAACATGGCAAAGTGATGAAGAACTTAAATCAGGATCGTGAGCGTGTGAGCGACCTTCATATTATGTTTTATCTCTTTAGTATTCTTGAAACATTTCAAAATTAAAATAGTTTAAAACAAACAGACAAAAAGTTTGTCCTGAACATGAGAAGATTGGGGTGCCTTTCAAAGTCCAAGTCCAGAAGGGGGCCGTTGTTGTCTGTTGAACCTGGATGTTTCTGCCCCTTCACGAGGGGACGTTCCTCACTTCCTGCTGTAAATGCCAACCTCTTCTTTGGACACGGAGTTAAAGATGGCAGAAACCCAAGAGTAGAGAGAAGTAAACAGGATGACCTTGAGCGAAGGTGACAGATCGGAGCCCCTCTCTCATCCTTCTCCGACTCTCCCTTCCTCCTAGCCCTGTTACCCCACCACACCCAGGCCCAGACGGCTGTCACCTGGGTTCCCAACAATCTCTTACCTGGTCTCCTGGCCTTGCTCCTCTCCTGTCTCCTCCACAGGGCCACCGGAAGATCTTCCAAAGTCCCAAATCTTCCTATCTCTCACCCTATAAAGTTTCAAAGGCCCCCCTTTGCTCAAAGGCTCCAGTTGGGACACCCCAGTAATATCCCGAAGACCCCCCATGTTCCGCCTCCTACCAGTGGTTGTCAGCCTTGGCCACAGCCCGAGGGAGCTTTAACAATGCCCACCGCTTCCGATTTATCAGGGTCCCAGTATCCGCATTTTTAGTTCAGTTCCCAAGACCTGGTGACATCTTCTTAAACTATTTGCAGATCCTGGTGGCTCAACAATAAAAAATAAAAAATAAAAAAGCCTTTTGTGTTTCTGAGGTCACTCCACTACAGCATAGAGTGGGTTTCAGAGAGAGAGAGAGAAAGAGATAGAGGTGGAGATAAGGAAAGGAAAATGTGGGAGGCTGGATTTGGGAGGGAGCTCGCCAGAGCTCCAGAGACGGCGGCCCCAGGACTGGCCAGTAGCCCAAGAAGTGGAGCCGCCAGCCACCAGGCAAAGAAGGGCCAGTTTGCCTGGACAGCAGGGGCTCTTGTCGCACTGGGCTTAGGGGCCCTCCTCCCAAGGAGCTCTGCCTCTCAGTGGACCCTTGACCTCATTAATTTCCTGCAGAGTAAGGAAAAATACACATAAAGAGAAAGAGGATTTTCCATGTGAAAAGGAACGAGAACTCCCTTCCCTCCCTCTTCCTAGATTCTTTTATTTAGACTCCTTCCTCTGTTTCTTTGAGATGTGTGTAAATCTTTCCAAAAACTAAGTAAGCCCCTTGCCGGTTTTGCATGCCAGGACTATCATTTGTTTGTTTGTTTGTTTGTTTGTTTTTGGGGGGGGGCCTTGGAGCCACCTCTTTGAAAGGTAAACCCCGAGGTGAGTGCTCCATCTCTCCGGGAGCTTAGCCTAGGTGCCCGGCTCCTGCTTACTGAAAAGCTACGAGAATTTTAGTTTTCCTTAAAAACAGGTGCTTCAACCGCCTGCCAGCTTCTGCTGTGAGGCGGGTGGGGAGGTGACCCTCAGGGGGCTGTGGCTCCAGAGCCAGCCACCCTTGGCTCAGAGCTGCAGGCCTGTTCTGGCGTCTCCTGCTTTCGCAAAGGTGGGTCTAAGCGCGTGTAAATGCCAGGTCAGACGCCGCATTGCTCTGGAAGTCGGACCTCCCAAGAAGCACAGAAGAGCTGACCAGTGGAAGGCGTCCCAAACCTCCTGGAAGGGGCATCGAGGTCTTTATTTTATGTGCATATCACAGCAGAGAGTAGGACCCGCGAGCCGCGGTCATTCAGTATGTAAGTACGGCCCAGAGGACAATGGTAGAAAAGGGGCCCCCGATTCAAAGCAGCCTGCTCAGGGAGAAGACAGGAGGCACGCCCCAGGGAGAACTCGAGGACACCTGCCCCATGCTCCACTGGGAACACAGAGGGTTTCCGGCAGGAACTGAGGACAAGGCCTGTTGGTTCAGGAGGATGCTCTCATCCCTAAGTCTTGTTATTGTCCTAGAAGTAGATACTCGATTGTCGCAGAAAGGGGTTGAGAGCATCCTATCGGTTTCAGGGCCTACACAGGATTGCAGGCCCCTGAGCGCAGGACGGGGGTGGCTGGGGAGGTTTACAGTCTCTGAGCCCCAGAGGCACAGTTGGCGAGCATGTGCGGGTGTGAGGGTTGGCAGACAGAGTAAAGCTTTAGGTATGTGGGCCCCCTGCCGGTGCCCAGGAGCAAGCCCAGACACAAGCGCCCAGCCCTGGACTATGACCTCATCTCCGTCAGGCCTCGCTTTGCAGCTGGAGGGTCCATGACATCTGCAGGCTAAAGGTGCATCTGTTAACCTCAGGCCGACACACACCTCAGCTACACTGTGGACTCCAGAACAGTGAGCTCCAAAATAACCCGGCATCTCTGTAAGCCTTAGGGGGTGAACTCTCCCCTCACCCCCCAACCCCGCCCACTGACCCATCACAACGTGGACACAGCCGGGGCACAGAGATGAGAACCGGCCTCTCCTGCAGCACCTGTGCAAAGCCAGGCCTCGGCTTCCACGCTGGACCACCGTCTCCATGGAGACAGCGGTCTCTGGGAGACGTCGATGTGCGCCCCCCTTTGTGTTGGATTCCGCCACCCACACGCCCGTCCTGTCTGGGGCGATCCGCCTGCACGCAGAGTGAAAGAAAAAGGATCCGAGTTGGGTGGTAGTAAATTCATCCAACAAACATTGTTGAGTTACTATGTCATGCCACGCCCTCCGCCAGGTACGGAAAATCAGAGACAAATAAATGAAAGAACTGTCACCGGGTTGGGGGTTGGAAGGGAGGCCAACCACTGCCGCCTCCTTCAGGGTGGGAAGCGTCGTGCTGGGGACACACGTGGCTATGCGGAACCCAGAGCAGGGACACGTAGTCCTGTGTGGTGGGACTGGCAGGTGTCGGGTAAAGTTTCTCCAAGGACACGATGCATGAGAAGGGTCCTGGAGCATGACTGGAAGCTGGAGAGCCAGAGAAAGGCTTTGCAGGCGAAGCCCTGGCAGGGGGGTGGGGGGAGCAAGGCACAGCCAGAGAAGAGCAGGTGCCAAGGTGCCTGCAGTCCCCGTGGGAGGTGAGAGGGAGCTCCAGGGTGGCCGGGTGCGTGGTGCGACACGGAGCCTGGATTTTGTCATGAAGAGAAGGGACGTCCAGGATCAGACAGCGGCGTGGAGAATGGAACGGGGAGCTTTGTAATAAAGTGAGAAGATGAGGGCCCCGGGGTTGGGGGACAGGGCCATGTCCTAGAGATAGAGGAGAGAAGGACCAGACCTTGGGAGTGAGGGACGTGGGGACGAGGAGGCGGAGGACACCTTCCACGGCCCTGGCCGGAGTCATCGGGCAGACGGGGCTCTCAGACAGCTCCGGAGCGCCTGACAGAGGCTGTGGGAGAGCGTGATGAGCACAAGGCCTGGGGCCCAGGTGCGCGCGTCCAGACGTCTGTCCTGAATCAGAAAGTCACATCTCTAATGGTGGCAGAAGCAAATCCCTATCTGCGCGTCAGCCTCCGACAGCTTTCTTGGGGAGTCAAAAGATGATGTAGGGGAGGGTCACCCCCAGCACACCCCTTGCCCAGGAGAAGACCCAAGTGGGTCATGACGCGGAGACGCGAGAGGCTGGATCCAGCCCAGAGCAGCCCTTCGCCAGACCTGCACCCCGCCCACGTGACAGCTGTGGGGCCAGGTGCGAGGGCACCTGTGACTTCGCGGCCTCAGCACGCACCTGAAAAAATGTGAGGACACCTACTTTGGCTTTTAGAATGTTTTCATAAGAACAGGGACTGTACATAATTACACCGCCACCTGGAATTACATACCACCTTTTTTGGGTTTTTTTTGAGTCATACAAAGAGCCAACACATGACCTCAGGTTTGGGTGAGCTAATCCGTTTAACTCATGCTTCTGGTGTTTCTGAAAGAACGTCTATGAGGGAACTGTCTCTTGAAAGTCTTCGGAATAACCGAGTGTTATGACAGAACATGTTTTTTAAAAAACATGAAAAATATGCAAAACGTGAGGAAGCGGTCCTTGAACAGCTTTCTAGAAATATCCGTAGAGGTAAACATGAATGACAAAAGCTGTGACGGGTCTTCATTTTAAGTTTTAAATTGATGTACAAGTGTATTCGCCCAAATGCTCTTCTCACACATAGAATTAAGTAACCTTCTGGACTACAGAACTGGTCTACAGTGTTTACGCTTTCCTAGTGGTGCGAAATTAGCTGGGAGAAGATTTAAATTGAACTTGTAATTCTCCATGGAAGGAGCGTCACCCCGGAACTCGGCGGCTTGAAACCACCAGCATCGTCTTCCTTACGCAACGCTGCGCGTTGACCGGCCGCAGCTGGCCGGGGCTACGGTCTCTGGCAGTTCTATTTTGCTAAAACGTTCCAAGACGGCTTCTGTGCTCACATGCCTGGTATTCGAGCCTCATCCTCTAGGGCCCCTCTCTCCACGGGAAGGAGCTGGACTGTCTCAGAGGACAGCAGCAGAAGCGGCCAGACCTTCTGAGGCCCAGAACAGGCACAGCGTCCTTGCCATCACGTTCCACGGGTTAAAGTAAGTCTTGGGGGCCAACCCGGACTCAGCGTGGGAGCAGACTTTCCCAGGGCACGAATGCTGGCAGGTGCGGCTCCTTGGGGCGCCTTCGCACCCCTGGCTGCCTGCCACGCCCCGTGGTGCTAGGGAGGCTGTGCGGAAGGTGGTTAGGGCAACGGCTGCAGTCGGACAAATAAGGGTTGAAGTTTTGCCTCCACTCCGGTAGTAGAAGTGACAATGTGGTGGAAGACATGAAATAAGGCTCAGTGTTATGTGCTACCTGTCGGCCTCTGGTGGAATCGGGAGGGCCCTGAACAGCCTGACCGAGCTCCGCACACTGCTCTGTGGCTTGGGTCCCCTAAAAGCCAGCGTCTCCTAAGGGTGCTGGGCTCGCTTCCTGTGGATCCCTGAGCATGGGCTTCCCTTCTCTCCCAGCACGGGGAGTTATTCACACAAGTCTGTCACAACCTCCCACGGGAACCAAGGGGCGCCCCACCCTCCCACCTCCCACCGCCCTGCTCGCACCCCGCGGATGCTGCGCGGCCCTCCGCAGCGCACAGTGTCCCCTTTGGCATGCTGCACCTGTGGGTGAGAGACTGCTATTCTTCTCCCGTGTCCCTTGGTCGGGTCTTGTGTGTCAGCCATCCCCACAACCGTGAACGAGGACCCCTCCCTCACCACGAGGAGGCGACCGAAGCAGGTGACGGAGGCAAGGAGTTGGTGACAGAGCACAGGGCACGATCGGCATCTGCAAGGAAGGCAGGTGGCCTCTGGAGACTGAAACGGATTCTCTTCACAGCCCCCAGGAGGAGCCAGCCCCGCCAACACCCTGGTTCTAGACCTCTGCCCCCCAGAACCATGAGAGGATGCACCTGCGTCGTTTCTCGGGCACTGCGTCTGTGGCGATTCGTTACCAGCTGCCCTAGGAAATGAATACATCTTGTTTTCATGGCATCGCTCATCTGAAATCATTTAATCAATTTATTGATAAGTTTTCCGTCTAGTTCCTCCTACTAAGCTCTGTGAGAGTAGGCACGCCGTTGGCTTGTTGCCCACCTCATCCCCAGCTCTCCCAACAGTGCCTGGGACATCCGGATGCTCAACAGACACCGTTCGAATGAGCGTTGAGTGAAATATTGCAATTTTGCAGTGGCTGGCTGGTGTGTGCATGATCTTCCACCAGCCCAAATCATCACGGAAAGTCTGCTTGTTAAAATCGTGGTAATTTTCTTTTGCATACTTTATAGCAATGCAACAATCGTACCCTTCAAAAAACAAACAAACTCAAACCCACCCAAATTTATATCCATTTTTTTTTTTTGTAAAATTGCTTAGGAAGGAGCTTACTAAAATGTATTCATAAATGTAGTCACTAAAAAGGAGACGAGAAGTCAATGTTTAAGTCAGCCTGAAGCACGCAGTCCAGGGATGGCTTGAGGGACGCCTGGGGGGAGTTTGGGGCTGACAGCTCACTCAGGGCACCACCACCCACCAGGAGGTGCTGGCTTTGGGCTGGCTTTGTGGCTCTGATGAAGCAGTCATACCTCCCCTTTGAGGTCACACCTTACTCCTCTGTATTAACTTTCTATTGCTGTACAAATAATTGCCACCAACATAGGTGTTTGTCACCCCACAGTTTCCCTGAGTTTCAGGAGCCCCGGTGTAGGTTGGCGGGGTCCTCCGCTCAGCTGAGACCACCTTGAATCAAGGTGTGAACCAGCACCGCGGTCTCACCTGAGGCTCAGGGTCCTCTCCCCAGCTCACTCAGTTGCTGGCAGAATTCACTTCTCTGCAGTTGTGGGACTGAGGTCCCCTTTTCCCGGCTGTTGGGGGGCGGAGTGCTCTAGGCTTCTAGACGCTGTGCCCACATCCCTGCCACGTGGTCCTCCTCTTATAACCTGGCAGCTCTGCCTCTTCCCCTCCCGCAGGAGCCCAGCTACCCGCCCTTGTCCGCTTCAAGGGCTCGCCTGATTAGGCCAGGCCCACCTGGAATCGTCTTCCGTTTGATTTACTCAAAGTCAGCTGAGCTGGGCACTGAGTCCTACCTGAAAAGCCCCTTTTGCTGTGTAAATAATGATGGGAGTGACGTCTCATCTCATCGTAGTCCCAGGTCCTGCCCACAGACAGGGGAGGGCGTCTAGGTCCGGTTTGATCACCTGGGTGATCAACTTCACATTCCTCTCAATCCCACCCTCTCCAACCCTGGCCGGGTCTTCTACTAAGCCCCGGGGACGCTCTGGTGACTGGGGACAAAGGAACTGCCTCTTCAAACCAGGGACGCCACCTGCTGAGCCCCCTTACTATCTCCCGCCGACCCTGCATGAGGTGCCCGGTCACCTGTCTGCCTCCCCCTCCATCTTCCAGGTGACTTCGACCCCCTGTCCCATCTACGGCTGTGTTTTGCTCTCCTCCGTACCCCTGGGGTGTGCACAGCTCGATGCGGGCAGCAGGGGGCGCTGCTGGCCTTAGCTGGCGGGCGGCCGCATCCCAGGCCGGCGCTCACCTTCCTCTCCAGGTAGTCAGGCCCCGCGCTAGGAGGAGCTAGGTCCGCCGTGCTGACGCCTGAGGTCTCCTCTCTCCCAGCGTCTCTGCTGACGCCTGAGGTCTCCTCTCTCCCAGCGTCTCTGCCTGGGACTCAGGCCCTGCCCCAGGTGGGGGCAGGGTTCACCGACAGGGGACCTCACATGGCCAGGCCCCTCTGTCAACGGATGAGTGAGCCTCCACCTCCTTCCGTTGGTTCTGAATATATAAAAATTAGTCCTATATTAAACTTTAAGGAGATAAATGTGACCCAAGTTGAATTTTAAAATTAAACAAGTTGTCATGGACATAGCAAGTTCTTCTCGGAAAGCGTAGTTAGCATGCTCACACGCATTTGGGATGCGGCTTTGCCTGGCTGTATGATGCTGTTTTAAGAATGCTATTAACACATTATATACTTGAAAAATATTTTACTAGAATATGATGAGAATTAAGACCTTCTCCCAACTTTTGTCCATTGTCCAATTTTTTTCCTTTTCCTGATTTTTAAAAACTTAAGTTGACTTTATTGAGACGTATTACAAAATGCTCCCATTTTAAGTATGCGGTCTGATGAGTTTGGGGCAAAGGTTTAACTATGACTGTGCTGTTACCGACATCACTACTCTGTTGTTCCACCAAGATGGAGAGCATTCCCGGCCCCCCGAAAAGTTATCCCCGGCTCTTTCCAGCCACTCACCCTCTAGCCAATCACTCTGTTTTGAGAAGAACATTTTAAAACGAAGTTTCTATTTCTCTTTTCTCATCTATCACCATACCCCAACACGATTGTCTCTTTTTCTTTCATTCTTGTTGCTCCAGCAACAAGAATTTTGGAAATTTGTTGGATTAAAGCACTGAGGTGTTTATGGCTCTATTCACTAGGGCGAGAGGGACATGCTTCATTATCTTTGTGTTCTTTCAGTGACCTTTCACCTCTCTGCCTCTGAAACCCCAGTGTATCCATCCACCAACCCATCCATCCATTCATCCATTCATCCATCCATCCATGCACCCAACTATCCATCCAACTTTCGTTCAATGTCTACTATTTAGCCGCAGACTACCAGAATCCTGCCTCCATTTGACTTATGTTCTAAGACAAACAATTTCACAATTGTGCTAAAAAGGCAACACATATTACAATGGGAAAATATGGGACACATGGGAGACTCAGCAGCAGTACCTGGGAATGCTTCTCAAGGAGAAGAGACATGGATGGAGCTTGTAGGACAAATATCAATAAGTTGGTTAATTATTTCAGTGACATTTATTGAGTGCCGCAGCCTGGGCGTGGTGGTAGCTGCCAGGGATTCAGACATGGGCCTGCCCTTGTGGGGTGCGTATTGCTGTGGAGTTGGTCTGGGCTGGGGCAGTGGGACAATATTCCAGGCAGAGGGAGCATGGATAATGGTGCATTGATAAGAAAGAACATCGAGGGTTAGAAACACTGAAAATCCCAGGCGACCGTAGTCTGAATGTCAGTTGGGAGGGGGGCCTGATTGGAAGAGTGAGCCACGAGCAGTGGCTAGAACTACGACTTCACTCTCCTTCGCTGTGTAGGGTAGTTATCGAGTCTCCAATCAGACTTTCAAGAGGAAAAGAAATGCTGAAGGTAGACCCACACGTCATTCACTTGCAAATCATTTCCTTCTTTCATGAACGTAGCCATGATTAAAACGACCTCTCCCGAAGAGCAGGGAGTACGGAAGAAAATGAGGCATGTGAGAATAAAATCCATGTAACCTTTCGTGAGGCACAGAGTGAGAATCGCAGATGTGAATTAAAGGCATGGTGATTGCCGGGAATGGTGGCATACTTGAAAAAAATTCCCTGTATGTTCTACTTTAGGATAGGAAGACCAGAAAATCGGGGAAGAAAGAATGTATTTCTTACTTATATTTTAACTTCTTCCCAAGTAATTCTCTCATTGTTCACCACACTTCGCATGGATGTGGCGTATATTTTGAGGGGCCGATCTTTTTTTTCTTGGGTGGCTCTATGCTACTTACCATCAGGTCAGAGATAGTCTATCAAAACCTATACATTTGCTCGGTGGCAAAGGAGGTGTTCTGGATGATTCCACCTGCTTCGTGCCTGCCATTTTGCATTTTAATGAGCCCTCTCATGAGCAGGGGCAAAGAAACACCTGAACCATCAGCACACTCATGATTTGAGGCCTCTGTGTCCATGGGCCTGGCAACCAGCGACCGTGTGCACTGGCTACCACATGCACCTGCCACAGAACATCTTACGAGACATCATCTCCCGTGAGTGAAGAGGTTCATTGACTTGTGATGTCTACTCTAGGGTCTGCTGGCCTCACCAGCGGGAGGACCACCCACCTATACCACCACAGCTGTGCATGGTGACCTTCTGGGAGTCGGATTTAACTGACAACACATTTCAGCCTGCGTCTAGGGCTCTTTATGAAACAGGGTCCTGGGCCCACACACTTCGCAATCCACCTCTGTTATTCGCCGGGCTCCTCGCTCTCCAGAGGGACACTAAATGACAGTCCCCCTCCCCTCAAGGTGTTCAGTTAGTGAATGTGCTCAATGATCAGGTTCAAGCAGCCGGACTGAGATGTGGATTTTCCAACATGTTTAAACCTCAGACATACATGGCTTGAAAATGTGCACACGCTCCTGATAAATGGTTACCC
The DNA here is from genome assembly GCA_003508835.1 of Eonycteris spelaea. Classification (NCBI taxonomy): domain Eukaryota; kingdom Metazoa; phylum Chordata; class Mammalia; order Chiroptera; family Pteropodidae; genus Eonycteris; species Eonycteris spelaea. Next base: position 14,925,525 of record PUFA01000025.1, read on the forward strand.
GTCAGAGACAAAAGGAGCGTGTGATTGCCCACATTCTTGATCCAGGTGAATGTCATTTGCTAAAGTTCAGCCAATGGATGCTGAGTTAAGTAGGCCTGGTGGGCTGGCAGAGGAAGCTCCCTGCCACTTGTAATGAGTCCCTAGGAAAAGGTGGCCTGAGATGCAAACAGAAGGCTCACGGACAGAGTTTCCGAACGTAACTGGCCTTGGTAGCTTAGTATCTTACGTGGATGTCTTTTCCAGCAGGAAAGAGAACTCCTCAAATTAACAATCAAAACGCTGTTGTTCGGTGGAGGGTTTTTTTTTATCCATCGTGTCATCTCCCTAAGCCAAGGCAGCACTCACGCTTGACTTTCAGTTCCATCCGCACGCATCTCCCCTGCTCTCAGGGGCGTACCGTTCACGTGGTTGGCCCTCCATGAGGCACAGCAAAGAACTGGGAGTTTCTACGCCCAAACTGAGGAAGAAATGTGTCCTTCTGAGACTGAAGGATCTAAAGGGTTCATAGGCTGATCATGAGAAATAAAAAGACAAACGGATAACTTTTCCGTAAAGAGCATATTGTGTCGATTTATTATAGAACGCGGTTAAAAAAAATATCTTGAGGTTAGCCTCTCCAGTTTAAAAGCACTTAACTAGAAATACTTGAGTAGCTATGTGATGGTGTTTCTCCTGCACCTGCTCCACCCCCACCGAGTTCTGTAAACAGGGTTTCGAGAACATTCAGTCAAGACAACATTTCTTGACGCGAACAACCAAACCTATTTGCTTCTTAAAGAAAACCGTCTTCCAAATGTCCAAAGCATGCATTGTTACTTGGCATCAGGTATTTCAAAATGACAAACTTTGTTATGGTGTTTTTAAGGCCAAAATATAATACCTATTTACCAGACATACACATTACAACAACTAGAAAAAAATTACAAATGTTAACCTAGTGTAACAGGTCCACCAGGAATTAATGGGGAAAGGCACTGCACCCCTCTCAGATCACACGTCCCCTATCCACGTCACATGCTTTGAATGCAAATGCATGTCAAACGTCTGCACAGCGTTTGCTACAACATACAATGCACAGGTAGGTTACTACGTCTTACACTATTCTTCCACGGCCATATTTGTCACCCAAGTACACGACAGGTATGAATATATGCTATCAGCTTTATTTACAGGTTTATCTTGATGTTTTAGTGGGAGCAAAAAAAAAAAAAAAAAAAATCAACTATTTTAACCAGCAAGTCCCAGGAAAGGTTTTTGGCTGTGACTCATGATAAGCCACCGTGTGAAAGAAAGAAATGAAACCGATGTCCCACCCCAAACACCTGAACTAAAATTTCTCACCCACTCGAAGTTGGCAGTGAAACTGCTCTTCTCTGCATTTTATAAGCGACACCCCACGTCGGAATTTCCTATCGACTGCCTTAGCAAAAGCACAAGGTGCACGTCGCACCGCGGAGGATGCTGAGTGGATGGACGTAGTCCAGGTAGAATTCCGCGCGCGGGCTGCTGTGAAGCCGTTAAGTCTGGAAAGGTGATACAGTACCCAGTGCTCTCCCATCTTCCCATAGCACGTACAACAACAAGGGGGTAACTCTGTGTACAAACCAACCGTTAGTTTTTTGAAAATCAGTAATACACATGCACAAACGTTAGAACAGGAGGGGGAAGAAGGTAACACTACCATTTCCACATCGCATTGCTGTTGTGCTCACAACCTGTCTGCACCTGGCCCTTTGTGGCTTCCCGTGGTGCCTCGTCCCACTGGCGGAGAGTCCACCCGGGAGGGCTGGTTAGAAACGGTAGGCTCTCCCCAGACCTGCCCTTGGCAAAAACAGAACCTACCAGAAAAGAACAAGTACAAAACACTATTGTTATCGGTTTTTCTCGAGACGTTCCCGAATGTCCTTGGTGTGATCACCCCAAACTCGGCGATCGGCCCAGGACATTGAACATGGACTGATGTGCAGTGTAAGAACCAGGGGACAAGGCCTGGATTCTCTTCTGAGCAACATGGACTGGGGTTTCCCCCACCGCGATCACGGCTGCCACCTCCAAAGTCGTGACGGGCCACCGTCACAGTACAAGGTCCCTCCCCGTGAGTGTGGTTTGGAATTCTTCTTCCCCCAGGGCCCAGCTCAGCTTAAGGGGATGGGTGTGTACTCCGGCCTTCTGGTCTGGGTAATTTTGGGCTTGGGCCTCTTCATCCTTTCCATCTCATCTTCCTCCTCGTCCTCCTGATCGCTCTCACACACGTGGACCACCACGCTGGGAGTGGTGTCGGTTGCTGCGTGCAGTTCATACTTTTCCCCTGCGGGAGGAAAGAGAAGGATGGCAGGGTAACTCAGGCCAGAGCGAAAGAGAGGCCAGCACTTGGTGAGAACGAGAAGGGGTCGGCGCGGCCACACTTCCGGGCACTGAGGGACACAGCCAGACGCAGTCCAGGTTGGTGTTTCTTTGGTGACTCATTTGGGAACACACACACACACACACACACACACACACACACACACACACAGAGTCACTATCGTATTATTATTCTGCTTTCAAACGCTCTGAGTCTAGGCATCTGGAAGGTATGGAAGGAATGTATTTTAATGAAACTACCCAGGAGATGCTCCCAGCACTGTCGGAGGAAAATCTGTTCGGGAAAGGGTGTTGCATGAGTAAAGGCGTTAGGCAAGGACAGCATGAGCCCGCCCCGCAGAGCACACTGTGCGGGGCGGGGAGGTCAGGCACGGAGACACAGGCGTGACCAGCTGAACCGGACGCTCTGCAAACATGTGTGACCCAGCACCCTTTCTCAGGTAACAGCTGTCAACCCCCTGGGACCAGCAGTATCCTGCGACCCTATGTCAGCCTGAGCTTTACAGGTTCGGCCAAGTTCAAGCCGCTCTGGTCCAGCAAGGATGGGGTGGCTGCGGCGCGCCGTGGTGCCGGTCTGGCTCCTGGAGGGGTCTGCACCATTCGGCTGAGGGTGGCTGTGTGGCCAGTGGCCAGCGCTTGGGCTGTCAGCCCCGCCTTTTGGCACCTGGTGCTCACCTTTGCCTCCCTGTGCGCCTCGGTCTCCAGCTCTGTGAAATGGGGATGACGAAGGCCTCGACCTCACGGAGCCGACTCTGACTGCATGAGCGAATGCGTGCAGAGCACCGAGAACCTGGCTCACAGTGCACCTGCCCTGCGGGTGCCCCCACTCTTCTTACCTTTCAACATAGAGCCTCGGTGGCTACTAGCGGAATGCTGGGAGAGTAGATGCTAAGGATTTTAAATGGGGGCAGGAGGGGTTGCTTCCATTGGCTCCACCCTGCGGGGCCTGGGGTGAGTCTCCCTCTTCCCAAACCCCATTCCCAGGGGAATGCACAGAGAGCAGGGCCTCTGCCTCCCGCTGCTTTGGTTACCCCTCTGAGCAGGAAGAAGCTTTTACTCACACACCAAAAGGTGGTTTTTCTCTAGCATGCGGGTGAGACTGGGATGTGATTGTAATTGCGTTCGAAAAGGTGAAAGAGCCTCAGTTTGGGAATGGGGGTGGGGAGGGGAATGGGAATGTTGGTGAAGGGTCGGATCACTCAAAACGTTGGTGGGGTGCTCTGCAAATCCTATCTACCTACCGATCATCACAATCCCAGAAGCGTGGGTGTAGGACTATATTTGCAAAACTCTGCAATCTTATTGGCTGCAAAGCACAGCTGAAATATGAAATATTTCCTATTCGAGCTCATTGTTAGGTAAATGAAGGGAAACCTGATTTTACGAGGTCTATTTTCAAAAGGGTCTTCTCAAATAAGCCTTCTGTAAAGGAGTGGTAGGTTCTGGGGCGTGAAGAATTTTCTATAGTAGCAGCTCTTGCCTATGGAGCAGTTCGACACTTGTCCCCGGTGGAGACCCTGTTTCCTCCCTTCTCCAACATCCCAGGGGCCTCCAGCCGCCCCGCTTTGCTGATGCACCTTGGCCAGGGCCTGCCAGGAGGAACATGCCCTTCCTCGGACTGGCCAGTCCCACCTTGACCTTCACACCATGGTTAGCAGTAAGTAATGTGATTCTTGCTTTCGACCACAGAGGAAGTTTCTGCTGGCAATGTTTTCAGAAACATGATCTTTTCAATATGAAAACTGCTGATGGTCCAAGAAAATAAAACCCTCAACCCAAAGGAACATCAGATTGAGGGTCAAGGAGAAATGAGGAGCTGATGGTCTCAGCATTTATTTTATTTGCTGCACTGATGAGGCAGGAGGAGTCTTCAAACCTCTTCACCCCAAGACCCCCTCTACCTGATGGCTTGCCCAAACCCTCTATCAGACAGGACAGGAACCACCAATATTTTTTGTTCCCAAAAGCCACAGACTGAGCACTGCCTATGGGCCAGGCACTGCTCACAGCTCCACGGGGCAGTTAATACTTATTTTATGGGGGCAGGAGCCCGAGGCCAGAGTCCCTGTCTCCCCAGATGCTCTCGGCTTCCTCCCTTCAGAGAACCGGAACCTCTCTTTCCTCTGGCAATCTCTGCAGGTGACCCCTGGACCCTGTGGGGCCAAAAGGGCTCTTCCCTCCTTATGCTCTATGGTGGAAATCAGATCGACGGACGGAATTACTAAATTCCTAAAAGTTCTAAAACAGAGGGAATGTCTGTTTTTCCTTTCCAAAGTCCAATAGCTCATCCCCAATTGGAGCAACAGAGCCTGGGGTCCTGAGTCACCCTTGCAGACGGTGCTCAGTGGGTGAGGGGATGGCGTCATGTGATGCCAGCTGGGAGTCAGGGGTCACGGTGCTTGGCCCCCATGGCCAACTACCATCCCTCTTATGCACCTCCCTAAAGACTGAGGCCAAAGGCAGGCACGCATGCTCCTGGCATGAGTTACACTGATACAGAAGATGCAAATGGAGATAATTCACAGCACACTCTCGCGTCCACCATGGGGGAGCTGACGAGGGCCGCGGGGGCACCACAGTCCCCTGACGCAGGCGGACACCTGCGCCTTCGACCTCTAGCACCATCTCTCCACACCTCCTTGCCCTCCCCGCCCGAGAGACACTCCTTACCTGGCCCCAGCTTGGAGATAGCGTATAAAAGATCATAATTTATGACGGGCGTGGCGTCTTCCACTTGTTTCCAGCCAACGGGCGGAGAGGCAGGAGGAGAGATCAGAAACTGCTTGTCTGGATTGGGGGGAGCCAGGTGTGAGCTCCCTATGTGCAAAGTCTGAGGACAGAAATGAACACAGGTGGATGTTTTGCAAGGGAAGAAGGGAAGCAATGCAACAGCACTCAGTGAAGAGCTCACGGAAGACGGGGGTGACAGGGCACACACGTCCGGGCAACGGAATGGGTGCGATTCAAGGATTAATGGTGAAATGGTTCTAAGGGGAGGACGAAGCGATGTCTGAACTCTGGTTCTGGTGCAAGCATGATTAGAGGCCCCTCCCAGGCCTGGGAGGGACTCACAGGCACGGAGACCACATGTGATTATGTTTGAACTAGGATGACGGAAAATTAAGAGATGATTTTTGTATAAATGGAAAAACTGCATTCAGGTCAGAAGGAATCTAGAAATCCCTTTCTCATCGTATCAGAGGCAAACTGAAGCTCCAAAAGGCTTAATAATGGCTCTAAGGTGATTGTTTTAGCGGGGGGGGGGGCAATGAAAAGATGGAGGGAACCCAGGACCCCCGCCCACCACACTCTCTGGCTTCCCCCCCCCACACCCAGTGGCAGCCCTGAAATTCCTTCCTTCTCAGGCTCTGAATCAGATGCCAAATGTGAGGAAGGAAAAAACATCCACCTTCCAGGAGATAAAAAATAATTATGAGGAAAAATAACCTATGATCCTAGTTCGGGCTTAAAAGTTATACCAATGATTACTTCAAAATCTTACTAGTTCGGGTTTTCTTTGTACTGTAAGATCCACCCCCCCAAAAAAAAATTTTCACAATGAAACTCTTTAATAATCAGAAAAGGTCGTGGAGGGACTAAATTATTTATATGGAACCCACCAAATGCGGGGGCGTACTCACCACCGAGGAGCCAGGTCAAAGCCTGCGCCTCGCACCACCACTAGGGGCAGGGCAGGGCCGCCCAGCTCTAAGTACAGGTTTGCTTTTCCTCACCGTCAGGCCGCCTCCGCAGAGGGGTCTGCTCCCACGCTGGCGGGGCGACTCGGAGCCCCGATGGAGCAGCTCCTTCCCTCCCCCCGCCAACCTGTTAGACCCCTGCTATATCGTCAAATGGAACGTTGTGGGCTAACTTGAAGGTGAACCACCTGTCATGGAAGGTGGAGGGGTGTGTGTGTGTTGGGTGGTGGGGGGGGGGGTGGTCCTGGAAGGCCGGTGGGTGGGAGAGAAAGCGACCCCACTCACAGTCCCCGGCCCCTACTCCGGTGAATGCCCTGAGGCCCGGATCCCTGCTTCCAGGAGGGTTTCTGACTGTTTGCTACCTGACTGGTTAACTCATGTTTTTTCCTTTCGAGCCGGGGCCCGGCTGCCCTGTGCCGATGTGTGTGCATGGTCGGTCCCCTTGCAGATGACCAGCTGTGCACCGACTGAGGAGGCTGCTGAGAACCTGCACAGCACAGGGGACCACTCTGATCTGCCCTCTACAGGGAGAGAGTCACTGGCCCAGGCCCTGGACCAAAGGCATGGAAACCTCCAATCTCGGAGGCCCCAGGTGGCCGCGCCCACCCACCGCACTCCGCGACCTTCCAGGATGGACCGCAAAGCCATTCTTTCTCCTGTCATTACTCAACCCGGGAATGCCAGGGGCCGCTTCTGAGGCACTTTCAAATGCCCGCGTGTTTCCTTAAAACGGCCAACACACTGAAAATTCAGAGTACGACTTTTGCCTTTCTCAGGATAAATTCTTTAAATCAACATATAACGTTATCATCGTAGAAATTATTCTTTAAAAAGGATGGGAGGGAGAGGGAGAGAAGCATGCATATGGACGAACTCGACTCACCTGAGCAAAATATAATTTCATCTCCTTTCCGAGAAATTCAGTCTTATGCAGCTGGAGCCTGGCGTCTGCTGCAGACAAGGGGTTGCTGAAGTTTATTCTGACACGTTTGAAGCTCTTAAAATACTGAAAGGTGATGTCTTTGTCATATGTCCTAAAGAGGGATTCAAATTTGGCCTGAAAAAACAACAACACAGAAATAAAAGGAATTAAAATTTACCTGCATATGACCCTTGACAAGATGATGTCACTCCATTTCTTATTTTGGAAGGGAATTATTAATTCTTTTGGAAAAGCCTAACTTCTTAAGGAAGGCAGAAGATAAAGTCTTCCCCTCTGTGGAAATTCTGCTTTCTGCCATTTTCATTTTAATACAGGTGATTTCATAAGGAAGAATATATGATTGACTAAATTCACTTAATCAGCAGACCAGTGACCAATACTTAAACACTTCGCACAGAAACATTCTTTTTAAAGTAGGACGAGCCTTTCCAAGGAGGTACACTTTAGTCACTTGTCACCCCTCTGGCCGGCCAGTTCCTGTATCCAGTGAGTGACCTTCCAGTCTAGCAAACTCCATTCCCGCCACCCAGCCTAAGACGGTGCCATATCCAGTACAGGTTTCTTTAGGGCTTAAAATCACTGCAGCTAATGCGAGGAAATCATTTCTATTGACTCGGAAAACAATGAAATAAAAAAAGCCTTGCATTTCTTAATGCCAAAGAATTCCTGCTATTCTTTTCCCAATCTGCTGGTTTTTACTCTCTAAAATACCACTGATTAAAAAAAAAACAAAAAACGAATGGACTGCAAATGGACCCGCTTCTGCACGCTGTCTTTAACCTATGTTGTAGCTCGCTCTAGTGTTAATAAGGGCGAGTGAAAATTATGAAATGTCATGGGCGCTTCACATCGGAATGCTGGAGCCCAGTGATGACACGCTTGGCTTCAAGGAAAGAGGCACCGGCCCCCTGGGAGAGGCCCCCTGGGCTGGGTCCCGGGCTGGGGTGTCAGCGGCAGGGGGCGCTGGGAGGACTGGGCAGCCCCCCACCCCCACCCCAGAGCCCAGCCAGAGAGGGAGGTGACAGCTGGATCGCGGAGGAAGAGTGTGTGGACTTTTTGTGGCCGAGTTTTCCGGTAGGGGAGGGTGGACGGGGCAGCGCACCCTCCACACAGGCGAGCGACTGGGAAGGCGGTGGCCCCACAGTCCCCTGGAGAACTATGCCAGCTCAGTGTTTCTGCAGAGGGGAGAGGATCCTGAATAAGAGAGGACATCCTCAGACACCCTCGGTGCGCGGACGCGCGGAGGGAACCGCACGTGCCTGCTCCACGCGGCAGGGCTGCAGCGGGTCTCGCATTCCAGCCTCTCAGGTGTCTCCACCAGGGAGGTGGTGAGGGGGCGTGGGGACAACTCACAAACTTTCCCTCTTCGAATTCCCTAGCTTTCCGTTTGTTTATGGACGCCTCTGCCTCTTGTGACTTTCCCACGGGGGCTGCGGCCCAGGCGAAGACTGAGAAAGAACGCGGAGCAGGGGCTTGAGGCTCATCTTCCTCCGGCTGCCTGCGGCTTGTCTCTCCACGTCTCTCGAGCGTGGGCAAGTTCCTGGCTAAGGGTGTCTGCATAAATTTGGACTTTCACATGACTTCATCGACAGGCGTTGAGACCAACTGTGTAGTTTCGAAGTTATGATTCATAATTTAGGAAAGATGACTTTGATGAATATTTTTAGACTACAAGTCAGCGCTCAGGACCCGAACACAAGAGAAGGTATTTTATCTGTTAAATCTGCCTTACTACTAGAACATTCTTTGATAAAATACTTATTGTTCTAAGAAGTGCATCTAGTTATTATAGTTGTTGAATGGCATCACTACTTAAATAAATAAATTAGTGATTTTATTCACACGAGGCTCACGTTAAAGATATGTTGTACTTTTAAGCCCAGAATGTGCTCTAATATCTAGTTCAAAAATTACAGCCCCTGGCTGGCAAGCATAGTACCCAATTATGAAGTTAAATTTGATTACAAGAAAGAAAGAAAGAAAGAGAGAGAGCGAGAGAAGAAGAGAGAGAGAAAGAGAGAGGAGAGAGAGAGAGAGAGAGAGAGAGAGAGAGAGAAAAACCTTTACATATCCCAATATGACTTTTGGTATAAAGCATGTAACACAAATACCAACCCCCAAACAGAATATACAGTTCATTTATATACAATATCGTTGAAGATTGATTAGAGAGCTGGGTAGATACTGATGAAAATCTTACATCTTAAATGAAGAAGAAAAGCATAGTAACGAAAATTAGTAATTGTATTAATTACCAGCAAAGAGAGCTGCTTCCCAGAAGGTATACTTACCCCACTCACACTTAAATTATTTATCCCGTTTTATTATTTGCTATGGCTGCTTTTTCTGTAGCTACAGAAATCTGGAAACCTGAGGATAGACCCTTGTAATTACTGCAAATGTACAAAACCTTTACAACATTTATTTCCTAAGATAAAATCAAATTATTCTGAACTCTGGATGTCAAAGTGAAACATTCTATTCACTGTCAGAAAAGATCTCTTTCTTAAAAAGTTTACCCAGAATGAAAAACGCACAATGCCCAAAGTTTGCCTTGCTAGTCGATCAGGGGACCTGGATGTTTGCAAACACTGAGAGCTCAAAGTATTTCGGATTTACTTCGAAACCCCAAAACCCACAAGAGAGAGCCACTTACCACCCCTCTCAAACATCTCAGTTAACAATCCCGATTAACATAAGGCTTTGAAAATTCTCAAAAAAAAAAAAAATCACAGTGATAGTAGAAGCCTTACCCTGGTTTCACTTTCGCTGAAGATATCACTGTTTGCCACACAGGCAATCAAGGAGCTAAAACTGCAATTAAAATTTCTAAAGTGCATCTCGCCTTCTTACAGTGAAAGCGCTAGGCTCACGCAGTCACGCGGTCAAGCCCCGGAGTGAGGCTCCTTTATGAGAGGCTGGAGGTTCCTTCTCGAGCCAACGGTTATAAAGCACCGAGGTCCAGCCCCCTGGGAGGGGAGTAGGTGGGGGGGGGGCGGAGGACACACAGCTTCCAGCGTGTCCTGTTTGGACAGCAAATTCCTGAGTCGAGTCCTGCCTGCTTACAGACAGACAGGGACACAGCGTAAGTTTCTACTGGGAAGAGGTGACGTCAACACCTTAGTCATTTTCCCTGCGCTAATTGGCTCTGCGGGCTGCCGAGGTTGGCCGTGCCGCTGCCTTATCTCCCGCGGCATAGTTCCCGCTGGTAGTAATGCCACTGGCCACTCAGACGCCCTGCTCCGGGGCCGAGCGGGTCGGGCCCTTTTTTAAGATGGAAAATATTACAAAACAGAAAGGAGGAAGGTCTGCACAGTAAACAGTAATTAGCCTCTGGGGACTTTCAAGGGTTTGGAAAATCTGGAAACGCAGGTTTGGGCAAAGTTGTTGGATCCCTGTTATTTCCTGGAAAACAGTCGAAGGTTCATATTGGGGTATTAGAGAAAAATCTGCACTCTGTCTTGGTTGATGAACTCTTGTTTTTCAAGAAAAAGGTGGAATTTTCATTTTGAAATATGGCTCCCCTCCCCCTGCCCCCAACTAAACTTTATTGGATGGAAGTACAAATTCCCACTCGTCTTCCACAGTGGGAACATGCGAGGATTGAGGATTTTCAGTGAAAAAAACTTTATTATTGTCATTTGAGAGAAGAAGAAATATGCCGCACTTTGATCGTGTTCTAACAGCTACTGAATTCAGAGAAAGCTACAGAAACATTTTAGAGAATCTAGTGCCTGAAGTGGAGAAGAGAAGCATTAAGAGGTCTTCCTGCTTGGAGACTCAGACTCCAAGTTTTTTTTTTTTCTTTAAATAGGATAAGAAGAAGTGGAAAGAATGTACACTACAGTTGAAAAGTTAGTTCAGCTGGCCTTTTTTTTTTTTTTTCCAGGTAAGATGTCTGGTCTGGAGAAGCATCCTGTGATGGCAGGGTGCCAGTTTTTTTCAAAAGGCTGCAACTCTTTGAACTTCTAAGCACTTTACCAGTTTAGATCCCTCTGGCAGTCTGGGTCCCAGGTCCTTCCCACTCTCCCCAATTTCATTATCACCTAAAAGCACTCAATGCTATTTATAAAAGCATTCTCTCTTCTGGAGACATCCAGGGATCCCTCTTAAGTTTCTAAGAGTTCAATGGAACCCTGCCATTCACATTTAAAGATTAACTTCAAAGAATCATTAAAGTCAGCCGATAATAAAGAATATATGCAACAGGAAAAAAAAACAAAAACAAGCCAGAACATTAATCCCTCCAAAAAAGGAAAATGAAGTCTTCTTGGGTGAGCGGGCGTTGCTTATTCTCAGTGCCTTATTGCCAACCACTGAGTTATGTAATAAACCAGCTACGGTGTTTGCTTTGCCAAATTACCCATAATTCCCAACCCCAAAAGACCTAAATACATACATTCTAAGAAAGCTTGGAAAGCGATGAACAGTGCGGTTTGCATCAGCCACCAAGGGAAGGGGTCATGAGGGATGGCGCCTGGTGATGGCAGTGTGTGTGTGCTTGTGCAGCGTCCCCAGTGCGACCTGGAGGCACCTGCGGACTTTGCTGGTGCTCCAGGCGGTGGTACGGCAGGTGTCGGGGAGGCTCAGGGGACAGGGAGGAGGAGGTAGGAGACACAGCTGCACCCTGCTCCAGAGGGGCTGCGACCTCCGAGGGGTCCTCCCTGCCTCGGCTCTAATCGCTCCCCCCCACTCCCCATTTTTCATTCTCCTGGAGTCCATTTTGGCAAATAGAATTGATCCGAGGAAGAAAAAGAGGTTTATTCCTTTCGTAAAAAAAAAAAAAATCATGACATGAAGCTCCAGTTCCGGTCGTGGGGCAAATCTAGAGCCTTTCTGCTTCATCTGAGATAACAGTGCTGAGCTCACCCACATCTGCAATGCTGGCTTCAATGTCCGGGTAAAAAACAGGTAAAAAGAAAAGCGAGGTATCTGAAGATTGTTTAACTGTCTTTGCTCACAGAAGTAAATGATAAATGATCTGTCTTTGGCTAGGCTGTCCAAAAACATCTAACAAGATGTGTAATTCTGTACCTGATTTTAAACTCCATCTGAATCAAATTTAGGGAACTCGAGGGCTTCCATTTTTACATCGGAGAAAGGGGCTCCAAATGGTGGCTCACTGCAGGAAGGCTGGATCGGATGCTGTTTGGCAAAACATCACCAGGCCCGATGAGTACCAGAGCCCGGGAGAGAGGGCACCTCGGGTCTGCCAGCACAGGCTTCCTCAGCGGCCCTGTGAGAGATGCGTAGCTGATTCCAGTTTTTGAAGTGTGTCAGGCTGAGTGGCGTGGCTCCACCGTGCTCCAGGACGCTAACTGGCCAAGGACACAGACCCCTGTCCCTGTCCCCAGAGGTAACACTGCTTTCAACTCATCCCGATTTCCCTTCATCTTCTAATCTGAAAGACCTGTTAAGAATGCCTGCCCTTCAACTGCAGGTCCATTACATATGAACTTGGATTTCTAAACATCCTATGCAAAAGAATTTACTTTGTAAACAGTGATTTTCCTCGAGAATAAAAATTGACCTAAAAGCAAGGATTAAAAAAATGACTTTCAAACTAAGCAAATGGGATGACATCAAACTAAAAAGTATTTCTGCACAGCAAAGGAAATTACCATCATAATGAAACACAGCCTACTGGGTAGGAGAAGATAGTTGCAAATGACATGTCTGAGTAAGGGTCATTACCCAACATATATATAAGAACTCATGCAACTCAACGACGACCACAAAAACAACCTGATTAATACAGAGGCAGAGGATCGGAATAGACATTTTTCCAAAGAAGTCATATAGAGGGCCAACAGGCACATGAACAGATGTCCAAAATCACATTATTACGGAAATGCAAATCAAAACCACAATGAGAGAGCACCTTACACTTGTTAGAATGGCTACTATCAAAAAGACAAGAAAGAACAGGTGTTGGAGAGGATGCGGAGGAAAGGGAACATTCGTACGCTGTTGGTGGGAACGTAAATTGGTGCAGCCCCTATGGAAAACAGTATGGAAGCTTCTTTAAAAGATTAAGAACAGAGCTGCCCTATGATCTAGCAATTCTTCTGAATATTTATCTGGAGAACACAAAAACACTAATACGAAATAATATATACACACCTCTTTTCACTGCAGCATTATTTACAACAGCCAAGATATGAAAACAACCCGAGTGTCCATTGCTGGGTGGATAAAGAAGAGGGTCCCTGTGCACAATTAAATGCCACCACGTCATAAAAAAGAATGAAATCTTGCCATTTGTGATAAAGGGATGGACCTTGAGTGTACACCGCTAAGGGAAATAAGTGGGAAGGAGAAAGGAAAATCTCACACAATTTCACTCATGTGTGGAATCTAAAACAAATGAACAAAATCAAACCCGATACATAGCCCTAGAGAACAGATTGCTGGTGACTAGGTGGGTAAAGGGGTGAAGGGGGCCAGTTGAACGGCAATGGTAACTTTGGGGTGATCACTATGTAGTGAACACAGATATTGCATTAGAATGTTGTACACCAGAAACTTATATAGTAATAATAACAAAATAACGAAAAAAATTTTGTCTCGACTGTAGCGGACATATCACAAGAGTATACAGCTGTCAAAACTAGATTGTACACTTTAAATTTATGAAACTTATTTTATATAAATTATTCCCCAATACAGTTGATAAGAAAAAAACTTAAAAAGTTGACTTTTTTCATTCGTACATCCCTGTGGTTTGGGGGATAAGTACATTCTTGCTTCTCCTTTGCTGGATGGATGTTTAGTAATTTGAAGGAAGTGCCAACAGCAGTGCCTCATTAGGACTCTTGAAAAGCACACTAAAAATTGCACCCAGAATAGTAAAACTGAAACCAGAAATTAAAGCAGAAATGAAATACTTTAGTTAACTGAAGGCTTTACATGTTTTGCATTTCTTCCATCCACACCATAAAAGTCTTAAATGAATCTCTTTAACCTGCATTTGCCTCCTCTGGCTCTAAGCAGTTAGAACATATTTTCATTAAGAAGTTTCTATTTTCAGGGAGGAAAAATTGAGGTTTATGCTGAATTCCATCATTCCCATTACAGCATTGCTAAAGTATGGTTAGGATGACCTCAGCATGCCCATTAGAAACCCCAAGGTTACGATCTTGCCAAGAATGTGCCGCCAGTGAAACTTTCTACCGAATAACCAGAGAGGGAAACTGAGTTTTGCCTTTGTCCTGCAAACCAAAGCAGAGTGGAGAATGAGGACATTTGCGAAAGACCATGAGGAAAATGACACACTCACTGGAGATAAAAGGTGCATTTCTCTTGCCTGCTGAGGAAACCTGCATTTTTGTGGAGCTTTTAACATCTGAGATAATGGAACGGTTTCATTATTATAGAATATTTGTAGCCCCTCCCTGTATAACATGGAGCGTTGTTCCATCCTAAGCTGCTATTCAAAAGAAAAACACAGGGCCTCTGTCACTTACTCACCTTCGTCATGTCCCTGTCTAAAAGCTGTTATTAACTGAGGAGACTGTTCTCATCCCCGACTTGTCAACTGATTAACATCGAATTCAGAGTTCTGGCGAGGACCGATCGGCACGACAGGCAAGGTGCCTAGCACAGCGCCTGAAACGACACAGGTGGTTGACGCGCCTTAGCTGCGAGCGTTTCCCATTCCGCTGATAAAGGCACTCGGGTTCCGAGGGGCGCACGGAGCTGGGGAGAGCCGGGACTCACCTGGCCTCGGGACTGCGGATGCCACGCGGATGCTACCCGAGCGCGCCCCGTGCAGCTCCGCCCGCCCCGAGGCGGTGCCCCTCGGCATCGCCCCTCGGCATCGCCCTCGGCATCGCCCTCGGCATCGCCTCTCGGCATCGCAGCTCGCGTCCGCGTCTCCACTCTCCATCCCTCTAGCGGACGTCCTGTGTCCCACCGGCCAGCGCAGAGTTCTGTGGGCGCTCTGTACCAACCCCCCCAGCCCCCACTTCGCATTCCCAGCATGCCACTTCAGGAAGCCCTCCCTCTGCAACGGCCTTTCTAACTGGCTCAAGGTGGCCAATTTCTTGCCGCTCCAATGTGGTGTGTAAGTCCCACATCGAACTTCCTGAAGCCAAGCCTCCCTAACCACGTTCCTCTCCTACTATAAAAAACCTCAGTGACTTCCCATAAGTCCTTAAGTTGAAGACAAAGACTTTCACCTAGTATTCATCTGTTCATCCACCCATACACTCGTCCATGAACGCATGCATGCATTCATGTCTGTCCATCTGTCCATCTGTCCGTTCCTCTGTCCGCCCATCCATGCATGCATCCATCCATCCATCCGTTCGTCCATTCATTTATTCTTTGGCCTGAAGCCCTGTTCTAGGTGTTAGGGGTTCAAAATGAACAAAACAGACAAAACGCCTGCCCTCATGGAGCTTACGTTCTCGATGGGCTGGGAAAAGAAACGGAGACAGGAAAGTGGGTAAAATCTACAGTATGTTTGGATAATGCTACGTGCTGAGAATAAGGCAACAGGACGGGAGGAAGAGGAGATGCTGAAAGACCAGCCAGGTCCCAGGCCTCCTTGAGAAGGTGACATATGGATGCGTCGGACCCGAAGGAAGTGGGCGTGAACCAGGGACTCGGGGAACAGCACCCCAGGCCCGGGGAACAGAAGGGACACAGGCGGGAGGACCCCGGCAGGCTGCCGGCCCGGCGAGAGGCTTAGGGTGGCTGCAGCAGAGGGAAGGAGGCCATGGGAAGGTCTCCACCACACGTGGGCTGACTGACGGAGGTGGGAGCCACCAGGGGGTTTTGAGCAGAGGTGGCACGCCCCACCCCTCTGTGTCGCAGATGCTGTGGGGTGGGTACCAGCCACACCCTGGGCGTGCTATCTCTGTCTTTGCTGGGGGGCTCGCAGGACTCCCGGGCGCGGAAGGGCGCCATCGAGTGTGGCCTCTGAGGCCCCACCCTGTGGGACATGACGGGAGGCCTGGGACTCTTCTCCCGGGTCTATGGCAGTGACCTTGACGATTCTTTGATGCGTGGGCAGAACACAGTCAACTTAACACGTGTTCATCTTGTCTTTCATTAAACACGTATTTTTAGAGTGTGTTTTTTAAGGTGCCCAGTGTCGAGCAGAAATTGCATACAATTAACAAATAAAATGCTTTGACTGGCACGTGGACTTGCAAAGTCTTTTACCAGTGAGGGCCACGATCAAAAATGTTTGGAGACCATTTGTCTAAGCAGTGGTGTGAGTCAATGGCCGACCTTCTTAAGCTTCTTTATAATGATCAAACGTAAGAAAGAGAACAGGTAAACTTTTTTTTTTTTCTTCTCTAAAGGAATTTTCATTTTTGGTTACTTTTAGGAGAAATCAAGGAAAGGGCTCAGGAAGGTCAGGAATTTACAACTCTTAGCACTGCTTCATTACTGATAAAATCCACCTGGCCACAGGGAAGGGCCTCCATTTCAAAAAAAAAAAAAAGGTGAAACAAAGCAGATAACCTTTACTGATGGGCTTCGCAGGCTCTAAGCAGAACCCCCTAGAGAAAACAGGCAGGTGCCGGTTCTCTACTACAGAGCATGGCGCCTAAGGGTCCTAAACCTGAAGCGAAAAAACCATCTGAAATGAAAAATCACCTTTACGTTTAATAAGCATTAATCTTCTGAATCTGTAAGACAACACAGAAGAAATGATATTAATACTAAACGTCAGCCTGGCACGGTTCTCATACTTTGAGAAAAATGGAAAAGCCTGCAATATTTGATATTTTGCACGGATTAGTACATGACAGTGTACAAATAATATGTGTTTCTGGGATAACACACAGAACTTTCAAGTACTTCCGTAAAAAATGTGGATGGTGTATGTATTTTAGCAGTATGGTAGTCATGCTCTGTTCACGCTTATAGTGGAAATAAAGAAAAAATGTAAACTTTACAGAAAAAAAAGAAGGGAAGAAACAAAGAAAAAGAAAAAACGAAATGAAATGAAATGAAATGAAATAAAATAACCAACAGATTGGGGGAAAATGGGGGGGAAGGACTTATACCTTAGGAGAGGTCACAGTTCCTATCAGATTTCATCTTGTTTGTCAAATTCCACGTGCGCTTGAAATCCCATTAACTCTCATTTCCTTGTGACCTCACTCTTTCCTTCGGACACACAGATTAACCACCCCTCTGCAACGTGGAAACACACTGACTGCGGTGTTTACGATGGGGAAACAGCCATCGGCGGATCGAAACTCCGCTTAATGACTTGGAGACCAGCTGCTGCGGATTAAGGGAGCAACATTTTTTTAGAGATGACGGAAGCTGAAAGCACCTTAATTAATAGTTCCTGACTTGCTCTCTTGAGTCTGGTCCTCCCCAGGCCCCCCTTGCTTTAATTAGTGATTTTAGCTTCTGCTTCGCTGCCATTCCCAGGAGGAGGCACAGTCCTGCGGTGATAAGGCCTGGGCCAGAACAGCTGTCTGCTCTGCGCGCGACGGTCACCGGCAGCAGGCCACCTTTCCTTCCCGCACTAAACAGCTTTCCCAAACCCCTAGACTGATTCCCTTCCATCAAGTCAATCTCTTCACGTTCGAAGGATGAGTTCTGCTGGCTGGTTGGTGTTCGCGCGGCTGGGAACGCCTTGACCTTCCTCGTCACACGCCACGCTCACCTCGGAAGACGTGACACAACTCCACCCTGGCCAGGACGTGTGCCGCTCCGAGGCGGAGGCCGGATCTCATTCTGCAGGTTCCCCAGGGGACCTGGGGGCCCATGCGAAGGGCCCATGGATACCGGCGAGTGACTGGCTGACCTTCAGTAAAAGGTCAAAAGATACAAAGGTCATGGAGGGAAGGAAAAGAAACGAAGCCACGGAGAAACCTGGACACCTTTAACACCAGATCTAAACGCAGTTTTCGGTCACTTTGCTCTGCGGACTTGGTATCCACACCCAATTTCAAAACTCAGGCGTCAGCTCAGAACTCGCTTTTTTTTTTTGCCGAGGGCAGGAGGGGAAAGAAAGCGCGCCCCGCGGTCTTGCCGGCTCTTTCCATTCCCACCCACGGGCCTGTCTGTCTCCTTGGCGGCGGCCGACATGTCGCCGGTGGGGCCACAGCAGACCCCGTTTCGACACTCCCGCTGCCTTCGCCGCCGGTTATTTAAAAGTCTGAGGAGTCCCATGAGGAAGTACAGCCCGTCATCTTCATGAGGCTGACACGGCAATTCAAAACGTACTCAGAAAAACAACGAACTGTCACCAGGAAGCAAACGAGACCTTGCTGCAGCTTGGATGTTGACGCCGGCCACCGAGAGAGTGAGGACGCTGGCGAATGTGTGAGAAAGTGTAGGTGACACACCCCAGCTCCCATCGCTAGGAGGCCCTGGGCCTTCGTGTCCCGTGACCGCCACTTGGGCACACATCTTTGCAGCAGGGTGGCTGAGGTGTACGAGCTGACCTCCTTCCAGCAGGTCTGGAATGGCCAGATGTGAACTGGCAATGCCCCCAACGTCAAAAAACATTAGCTGTCAATACTTCGAAACTGGGAGGTTTCGCATAAAAATAGGATTTCTGGCTTCTCTGGGGGAAAAAAAAAAAGCAAGATGTGGCCGCTTGGGGCTCAGAGGCCCACATGGCTATGGCCGAACCTGTGGTAAAGCCCTGTTCTCCAAACCCCTGTGGCCCCCATTGCTTCTGGCCCAAACGGTGTTTGGAGGTTGTGGCCTCTGCCTTGATTTAGTCAGTCACCAAAAATAAGTGAGTCACCGGCTGTGAGCCAGGCACTGTGAGAGCAACGGCGACCACACCATCCGGCCCGGGCCCCAGGTGTGCTACGTCGAGTAACGTACTTCGGATACCATCACAGGGGACGCGTCCCTCGCTCCCCACGCAGCAATCCTTTATATTCCGCTCCCTCACCGGTCCCAGTTTCCGCCGGTGCCTGCTGGGCACCTGCAGGCTGTTCCCTCCTACTCCTGGAAGGATACACCGTCGCGCAAGCGAACCACGGAGACCACCGTTCTCGGGACGACCGAGGTTCTGCTCAAACATTTACAGACCACAGTGCGGCTCTTCAGGAAGAAGTGCCTGGGCCGCACCGGGGAGGTGGACAGCGCGGCCCGAGGTCCGAACCTTAACGCGGGGCTGTCCGCGGGGCCGGCTCACGCTGGATGCAGGCAGGAAGGTTTTCACACGACCGGCTAGAAGACACGGTGGGGAAGGTGATCGGCAAGCGGACGGAGACCCAGGTATTCTCAGGCGGGGTTGGAGAGACCTTTCTGAGCAGACGGCGTTTTACACCGCTCTTGTGAAGATCCAGGATACGGAGTGAGCGATCTTCGTACGTGGACGGAACTGTCAGGGAGATTGTGCTCGGTGTCACCTTTTCGAGAAACCCTCCCTGTGAGGCTGAGCTGCCCTGGTCTCTTCCATCCTCTGGGAGTTCGAGGCGGCGTGGCTGCCCTCCGTAGAGGTGAGATTTGTGGTATGTACAGTGACTGACCGCTGGGGTCTGCTGAGCTCCCCTCCTCCCCGGCCACCCTCCAACCGACCAACCGACTGACCAATCCAAGAGGTACTGGCTGCTTCCAGCCCCTGGGTCTGAGTTTCTTGTGCAGAATCTGGGTTACTGAGGAGTGGTTCTGGGGTAATACCTGAGGAAGAAGCGGGGGAGGGGCGATGGGAGGAAATGGGACAGACCAGGAGAGTGGGACTACAGTGTGGTCGCCGTGGAAGCCTCCCTGATCTTGCTGGGGACTCTGAAGATGGGACAAGCCTAACTGGAGCACTGCCCTGGGCATCGACCGCCCACATTGGTCAGCTCTGGGGGGAGCAGCTACCTGGAGAAGGGGGTGGGGCTTAGGAAGGCGGCTCTCCTCAGCTGAAGTAATCCCCAAAGGGACAACTGCCTAGGGCAGCGGGGAGACAAATCTTTTATTCCTGAAGGGACCTAGGGTGTGTCACCTAAAATTTCTCACAAATTCGGCAGACGTCAAAGTGGACACCGTGAAAATACTGTCGATTCCACTCCAAATCATGAGTTCTTCCATCCATGTTGGGAACTCGAAAGGGATTATGGTCAAATAATGAGAAAACGCAACAGTTTAAAGTTTCAGTATAAACTAGGTCAACTAAAACCCTGAATACTGACCCAATAGTTTCACTCCTAGGAATTTATTCTAGGAAATCCTTGTGGCTGCCGGTAAGGAGTTAGCTGCAAATACATTCTCTGCAATGCTCTTTTTGCAAAGGACACAGTAGAAACAGCGCCACACTTGCTGTGACTCCATTTGGGTGAAAAGGAAAAAAAAAAAAAGAATGACTATTAAAGATCGCCTTGTTTTCCCTTTTTGCTTATTTGGGTTTACTAGAATTCCCACGATGAACATTTGTCACCTTCATCAGGACAAACCCCTTTTCTCTGCCCCCTCCCCCACTACATGTCTTACGTCAGTGGCCACGTGGCTAACTGCTAACTGCTACGTAGGTTAAAGGTTAGTCGGCGGGGAAGTTGCCCCGCCTTTTGCATGTGGGTCTGGGACCATGGCCTTTAATCTGAGCACCGTGTTTGTTCTGCACAATTTTCGCATCTTCTGTTTTTCACCCATTAAGATTTTGGAATGCCAACTGTCGAGAGAATTCCATTTCTTACCTAAATGCCTATAAAAAGAGGGATTTCACCAGAAAACACGGACTTTGCTTTTCTGGGATCATCTCTCCTGCCAACGGTCCTTATCTGTGCAACGTCCAGCTACTCAGGTGTGTGGACTGAGCCCTTCTCGCTAGAGCGGGGCCGTGCGCCTGCCAGGAAACGGTCCTGTGATTCTGTCCTGCTTGGTTGGTGGGTCGGCTGGGCCAGGTTCTGCTGATCCCACACAGCACATTCTGGAGGCTCCGAGTGCGGCCAGGAGGGCAGATCTGATCTGATGTCCTTTGGAAAACCTCCCGTCCAGGCCTCACAGGTGACCCCAACCCCCGCCCCCCCCCGCCTCGCTGGGCAAGGCCTCTTCTGAGCAGAGCTGTGGCTCTTTTCCCGGTCACGGCGACACCCATCGGCCTTGTTCTCTCCCTTCTTACTCTCCCAGGGTACAGTGGGTGTTTTCCTTTTCCGCTGGGATGGTCCCGCCTTCTGCATCTCCCTTCTAAGGAGACAGGAATGTCACCTGATGCGCTTCTTTCTCATTGCAGCTGTTGAACGTAGGAGACTTCCCAGCAAACTCCTGTCTCATCAGCAAGCCCCAGAGATCGAAATCTCAGTGCCGAAGGAATGTATCACTAAGGGGGAAATTCCAGGCCGTGGTCAGGGGAACATTCCCTGGACCGGTGGGCGCCCGTGGGGCCAGGTGCCACCTACCTGGAGATGAGATACATTTTCCGAGCACCTAAGCGAGCAGATTCTTATGTGGCTGTTTGGGGTTAAGAACAGACTCCCAAGCCTAAAAGAAAACCATGCATTTGTTCATTCATTCATCCACCACGCATTAGAAATCTATGTGTCCTCTCGAACTCCACGACTGGGTCAATTTACACCTATTACCTGGTCTCAGAACACTGGGAACCTCCAGTTCTTTTAGCCTGGACCACGTTTTAATTGGTTTCCTCCGCTAAACGAAGGGCAGGCCAAGCCAGAGACCCTGGAACACATAAGCCCTCCACAAAGACCTGTTGCATGAACACAGCTCAGTACCTGGCTCTTCACTGGAGATCCGAAGAGCAGAAGGTCCGGCCGTTCCTTCGAAAAAGCTCACTGTCTAATGAATCAAGAAATACTTAGCAAGCCCTTAGCAGGTGCTCAGTACTCCACGGGAAGCGTCAACGCCTAAGACACAGGTCCTGCCCCTACATGAGCTTAACACTGACGCCAGGGACACAAGACACTCGGCTGCGGAGCCAGCGACAAGGCCACACGTGGCCTCCATCAGGCACTGCAGACCAGGAGAGATCCGTTCACCGGAGGTGGAGGGTGGTGACCAGTGAGGGCCAGTCCCGTATGCGATGACCCCGTCTCCACAAGCGATCAGCCCAGGTACAGAGAGTCCTGTGAGGAAGGCCTCGAAAGTAAGCTTCTCTCCCTGTGTTTTTCTCATTCTTGCTCGAAAAGTAAAGGTATTGGGAAAGTTAGCGTTGCCTTTCAGCCAAGTCGGGTGAATGGCAGCTGCGGGCGCGGTCATTATGTGCCCTGAGGATTTCCCGGCTCCTTTATTGCATTTGAAGAAGGTTTAACAAGCACAAAAGAAAACAACCTTCCAGATGTGCCTTTTCAGGTGTAAGATTGATCAGACTGACATTCTGCCAACACCAGACACGGTGGGGGCCGTGAAAATTCCCTTTTTCCTCTTCAACCTGAGGGTCAAGGGCAGCTGGAGCAGCTACAGAGGAGAAGCTAATGGCAGCGGGCAGGGAGGATGGGACCGCGTCCCATCCCACACGCGGAGGGGCTGTGAGCAGAGTCTCTGACACTATGAAAACAGGCCCTTCCTCACAGGGTGGCTGTGAGGACTCACGCCCCGAGGCCCTTAGCAGACCTGCCCTCAGGGCGAACTGCTGTTCACTCCCCTCTTCCCACTCCCTCTGTTTCATCCTTTGGACACGTCTCATGTCTTCCGGCTTCTTCATTCTCTTTTTTGGCTGGTATTAGTTAGCACGGGTTACCTTTCTCCAGAAAAAGAAACTTCTCTTTAATCCCTACGTGTCTGTTCCTTTCAAGCGGGTTCTTGTGGACAGCGTCTGGTTGGGTCTTGTTTTTGGACCAGCTGATAATTTGTCTCTCACTGGTGCATTTCGATGGCTGATGTCCAATGTGATTGACTGATACAGTTAGAGTAATACCTACCCTACGTTATGGTTTCTGACTGTTTTAAATCCCTGCCTGTTTCCTCCCCACCCAAAGTTCCTTCATTCTCTCTGGATCGTTCCCGAGCCAACCTCCAACCCTCCTCCTCTGAGGGAGGACTCCTTCACCCGAGGCTGACCCGAGGGCCCAGTGGATGCCCACAAGTGCTTTTACGAAAGCCTCGGGCAGCCTGTTTATTGGGATGAAAGTCTGGAAGACCCGCCCGGTTCTCTGCCTGCGACTGGACAGCAACGGGACCCCGTGCACAAGGACGGACACGTGTCTTGGGATGCATCCTGGGACGCGAATCCTCGTCTGTGAGACGTTCTGAGCGCGGGCGTTATGAAATGGGTGTCGCTCTCGTCCGGCCGGCCCTTCCATGGCCTCCGTCTGCTCTCGGGAGAAAACCCAGCGTGGCGACCTCTCGATGCTGGTCCCGTGCTTGCCCTCGCCACGGTCCGGCCTGGCCACGCTGGCCTGGTGGGTCGGTGCTCCCCAGGCTCGTCTTGGGGGTCACTGGGCCTTCGTCCCTGCCACCCCCTGCCTGCAGCAGCTCGGCCGATTCCCACCTGAGCGACGAGAGAAATATCACTCCTCGGAGAGGTGGCCCTGGCCCCCCGCTGGGGTTAAGTCCTCTTCCTGGCGCATGTGACAACAGTCACTGGTCCCGGTTTGTGGCCTGCCATATCTCCACATCTGCCACCCAGAGTATGGCTCCGTGACTATCTGTTAACTGAAGACTAAATGAATTCATGAGCATGCTCTCTGTAAACCTCAAAACACTGACCTAAAAAGAGGAATTCAGGAAAAAAAGAAAAGGAGTCGGCACCTTTTACACCTTGTAAATGAGGGGGAGAAAAGCTGATTTCTGGATTTCGGTAGGTGGCCTAGCTCTCCCTTCCCCATTCATTCAACAAGCATTTTCTGCGTCTCCGCCCTGTGTGAGGAGCCAGGCTGGTTCCCGAGAGAGAGGGATCAGGTGAATGAGCCCCGGCCCTGCTCACCGGGAGCAGCCGCCTCAGGTCGGAGTAAAGGCCTGTTCGCAGAACTGAGTCTCGGCGAACAGCAGTATGGGAGGCGAGCCCCACCGACGGCAGGCGGGGAAGCCTCTCAAAGGCTGTGGACGTGAGCTCCCAGGTCTGTCCTTGGAGGCCAGGAGGCAGTCACAGAGATGGAGGCGTCTAGAGGTGACTTCATGTGACAAAGCGTAACCGAGTTCTCCGGCTCGCTCGCAGTGGGAGCCCTCTCTGTGGCCCCAGGCCTGCAACCTTGGGAAGTCTGGACCGGCCTTCTACTGTCCTGCAGTCCCATGTGCTTCTCGGGGGGACGCGACCCCTCGGAGGAACCAAATCCGAAGGCAAAAGCAAAGAAAAGTGACCAAAGCAGTCCCCCTTCCCCGTGCCTTTCAGGGTCACCTCAAGTTTGCTTCTGGCCCTCCTGGGGGAGATTACAGCATTGCACAAGGGGAAGTTCGGGCCGTTCAGCCTATGTCACCCACACTAGTGAAACCCAGCCAAAGGACAGTCTGCACCCCGGCTTGACATTTTCTAAGCCAAGACGGTGTGAGCGGAGTACACGAGCCCTGGGCCCCCCGAAAGCTGACCGGAGCCATGACTAAGAAAGGCACCTTAGAAACGAGGAAGTGTGTCTTGGGTGCCTGTGGTTTCCGACGAAACTGCTGCATTGTGGGGCATGGGTGAAAAGAAAATTCTGAAAAAAACAAACAAACAAAAAAAACAAAAAAAAAACCCCCACAAAAAACGGCGTGTACGTTCAGTTTGCTCTTCTGCAGGACGAGGGAGCTGGACTAGATGGGAAGACCCTTTATGTCCTAATACCCATGAGCCCATGATTTCTCTCAGCGTCTCAACAGTTCGCGGATCCCATTTAGGATGAAACTATTTTTCCTTGGGTGGCCCCGTCCTTTGCATCCTAGACGGTTTAGTAGCCTGCAGGTCCCTTCCCCCCAAATGCCGGCACCCTCCGCCTCAGTCACCGCTGCAATCCCAGTCTCCTACCGATTTTCAAACGTCCCTGTGAGGATAATCGCTCCGGGATCTTAAATTAAGCAGGTTTGTTCGAACCTCCTAAGAACGGCCCCAGCACACCAAACACATTCATCTCATTTCTTATTCAACAGGAAAGAATTTCCTCTGATACAGAGCTCCTTTGAAATGTGTCATTTCGAGCCGGTCCAAAGGAGATACTCTCTGAATTTCAATGCTTGGTTGAAAAATACATGTAGCAATATCGAAAGATTTTGGTCAATCTTAAATAAAATGAAATCCCTCACAGATGCCACATGCTCTTTGATCATCTGAAGGGTAGTAAAAGAAAGTGATTTACGGCTATAAAATGGATAACAACAAACATTTCAGTGACTCAGACAATGGCTAGAAATCACATCAGGCAAAAGTTTACTTTTTTCCATAAAAAACCTCAAAACCTTGCCTATTAACAACCTTCTGCTCCTAACATTTGCCAGCAGGCTGAGAACTTGGTAAATCCTGGCTCCAAGAAAAATAACATAAAAATACTATATATTTATTCAGTATTTCTTCCTTATCATTAGTTTTTTTGGTTTTGTTTTTGTTTGTTTTAACTTAGATAACATTTACTTTGTTTCAAAGTAAAAGCAAACTGTAACTTAAAATCATTTACTGGTAAAATTGAGCAT
Organism: Eonycteris spelaea; assembly: GCA_003508835.1. Taxonomy (NCBI): domain Eukaryota; kingdom Metazoa; phylum Chordata; class Mammalia; order Chiroptera; family Pteropodidae; genus Eonycteris; species Eonycteris spelaea. The sequence continues at coordinate 14,951,004 of PUFA01000025.1, forward strand.
TAAATGATGTGAAAAAAATCCCAGTAATGCTGCTAATATATTGTCGTCAGGTGTATAATGACTGTTTATAGTAGAAGCTGATGCAAAGGAGAGACCGCAAACCTGAGCCCCAAAGAAAAATCCTCGTAGTTTAAAACTGTCCTTGTAATTTGAAGATATACACAGCGTTCTCAAATACGAATAAATAAGTTACTATAATTTCTCCGAGTCAGAAAGCAGCTGTCAGAGGGCACAGGCGTCAACCACCATACCGGTAACTGAAGAATAGGAGGAAGCAAGTTCAGAATAGCAGCGGGTTTTTCCCTGAGATGCAGATTTTACAAGAAATGTTCAGCTCCGCTTTAGATATGGAAAGATCGTGTCTTTTTCCCCATCGAAAGGGGAAACGGGAAAGGTGTAAATAGCTTGCCCCATTACTATGTCCTATCTGGAAAATCAAAAAAGTGGAGAAAATGATTAGTCATCAGTGCCTGACTTACTAAAAATGACTTTCTGGATTAAAAAAAAAAAAGAGAGAGACATACCTGCATGAATGAACACTTCCCCAAACCACTATGTCTGGGGTCCGTGCTATTGAAAGGTCTACGCAGTGAGCAAGGCAGGGGATTTGGGGGTGATGTTCTCTTTGGAACCCAAAGGGTCACATAAAGACTCAAGCTGACTGCGCACATCCACGCACCCCCCCCTCTCAGGACCAAGGAGCAGTGCCACCAGGGAACGGCTCGGGCCCCAGTGCTGGGCTATCTCAGGGGACTGAGCCCCAGCCTGGGACTCTCCTAGCACGTCCAAGAGAAGACCCTTCACGGGCAGCCAGATTGTCACGTAGACCTACTTGCCTTCTGTGTATCGTGTATCCCTCTCACTAGCCTTCCTCACCTGCTCCCTGCCACACAGCAGGCAAACATCTCCTAGGAGACAGAGAATTGGGGAGGGGGGAAGTCCCAGCAGGAAAAGTAAAAGCCTATCATGGAGAAGCCAGGAGAACGAGATAAATCAAGTCCTTGCCCACTGCTGTGGATTGAATTGCACCCCTCACCCAAATTCTTATGTTGAAGCCCCAACTCCCGACGTGAAGGTGTTAGGAAGTGGGGACTCTGGGAATTAATCAGGTTTAGATGAGGCCGTCAAGGTAGGACCCTCACGATGGGATTAGCGTCTTTACAAGAAGGGGGAGCGACACCAGAGCTCGCTCGCTCTCCGCCTGGAAGGGTACGGCAAGATGATGACCGTCCTCAACCAGGAAGACGGCTCCCACCAGGCGCTGTGTCGTGCTGGGCACGGGACCTCAGACTTCCCAGGTTCAGAGGGATAAACGTCCGTGCCCAGCTCCGCTCTTTTGTTACAGCAGCCTGAGCTGACTGAGACCCACGATCACCCAGCTCTGCGAGCAGAACTTGGAACCGACGTCCATGATGCTGAGCCCACGTTCCTAACACCGCACTTCACCACTGTTTGGGAAGCTCTGAACTCAGACATTCAAGGTGCTCCAATTCCAGCGCACTTTTTGTTTTCAAAGCGACACGTGAAATTTGCCTTTTGTGGTTATATATGTGCTGGACGATTAAGAAATTGGACAGAACAGATCAATACTCAAACCAGTTCTCTTAATAAAATGACATTGCTCTGATGTTTACAAAAGCTCCTTAATGACCTCTGAAGCTGGGAAGGCTGGGTTTTCAGATTCAAACTGAGAAAGGATAAACATGATCAATAGCTTGATTGAGCTATCATTTAAATACCATCACGGTACTTTAAAAATCTTTAACAATACTGCAGATAAAATGGAAATTTTGCTTCACAGCCTGAGAAATACTGTTTTAACTAAAAAATATTATTCGTGATAATTTTCAAAGCTGTTATGAAATTCTACATCTACCAGGAAATCGATTAATGTTCAGTGGTGACAGAAGAATATTGAATTATATCTTAGTGCCAGCTAGATAAAACTTTTGTTCTTCTACGTTTCTATTATAAATTCAAGGAAAGGACGTTAACAGAGTGTAAGGCAATTACAAAGAAATGCATGCTTTCTTGCCTCCTCTGTGCCTGTTCTGTGGAGGTTTGATGATCTTGCTAGATCCCCAACAAACTGCTGGAGGCCAGACGCCCAGGGCAGGGCCTGGGAGACCTCACTTGCCGGCTGCTGGGATACGCGCAGATGGTCCTTCATCCTGAAGTTCTCCCGCATCTACCTTCTGCTACGCGGGCTCTTTACTCTCTCCATCCTGGATGATGAGCGAGAGAGAGCGCTGTGTGTCTTCGGCCCCTGACGAAGACGTCGTGCCCGGTAACACACTCTGTTTGTGTCCTGGCGCGTTCGGACTCATGCTGTCAGCGGACCTCAAAGGTCCTGGGAAATAAAGGAGGCTCGGACACGGTTGGGGCCGTGCGCCGTGGGGGCACCTTCCGGGACAGGCCGTGACTCATGCAATTATTGTTGTTATCTCTTCATAGCAATGTTCACTTTCTCACCTGGCGGTGGTGTCGGTGAGGTTCTAATCTGCGTTTGAGTCTGGACGTGCTTCTGCCGGATGACTCGCGTGGTTGCTCAAAACCAGTAGCTGTGGCGGGTGCACAAGACGCCAAAGGAAGGGATGATGGAGGCAAACTTGAAAAACGCCCGCCCGCCGGGGGGGTGCTGGTGCCCCTCCAGTCCAGGTGAAAACAGGGCTGTGCACCGCCTGCCATGCTTCCAACATACACAAAGCAAAATGGGGTCTAAGGCCGCCGGTGCATCCGCGGCAGAGTCCCTGGAAGGCTGGGGGTGGGTGGACGAAATGGTGGGAGGGCCAGGAGGAGGTCAGAGCCTCGGCGGCTGACAACCTTCCGAAATACTTCTGAGTGGAAGTGGGTGTGAAGCGGTGTGCCATTGTTGTCAATTTCATTCATTCATCATCCATCCATCTATCCGTTCATCGACTGTCTCCCGTGAGCCACATGCTGGGGCTTAGAATCATTTTTTCAGTTCCTCGAGGAGTCGATAGTCCCCTGGGGAGACCTGGCCAAAATGACCTCGGGAACTACCGAACACAGAATCCAGGGGTGATTCTGGGGCCCCGTCCCCCAGGGGCTCCTGCTGCATGTCGACAAATGGTGAAGAGGAACGAGGGACATGCAGCCAAGGCTCCTCGGTGGCAAGGGTCCATTCCGTTCTCTGCAAAGCACCCGCATCGATTTCTAAAGAAGTCTTCTCACAGCGTTAAAACCTCTCCCACAGCCGAAAATAGAGAATATCATGTTGCTGCAATTCTTAACTTCCACAGTAAAAATGCCAGATGTGTCATCTCCCCGCTAAGAGGAAGAAAGAACCATTCTTGGAAAGAAATGAAAAAATTGCAAAACAACCTGAGTCAAAGAAATAGTTTTGCAATTTCAAAGTGGTTTCTGTGACCTTTGTTATGTGCTGCATTGTGTTCCCATCCCCCCCCCCAATTCACATGTTGAAGCCCTAAACCCCCAAACCCTAAAATGTGACTGTATTTGGAAACAGGGCCTTTAGGAAATTAAAGTTAAATGAGCTTGTTAGGGTGGGCCCTAACCCTATAGAACCATGTCCATAAGAAGAGGAATAATGGACACATGAAGGGACCCCAGGGGTGCACTCACACAGAGGTAAGACCACCCCAAATCATGGCAAAAAAAATTTAAAAAAAAAGAAATAAAGAAAGAAAGAAAATGGCCATCGAAAAGCCAACGAGAGAGGCCTTAGAAGAAATCAACCCTGCTGACACTTCGATGTCGGACATTGGGCATCCTGAACCGTGACAAAATTAATTCTTGCTGTTTAAGCCACCCGGTCTGTGGTACTTTGTCACAGCAGCCCCAGGAAACTAAACACGACCCCCAGCTTGAGAGCATGTAACAATACAAAGCGTGCCCATCCTGAACGGCCACTCTTACCAAACCTCCCTGTACGAGGTCTCTGCAGGAGCTCCCGTCCCTTATCCACGGCCCGCCTTAACGTTTCCCAGAAGTCTCCGGAAGCAAAGAGACAGGAGTGCAACGAGAGGTCCAGCTCCATCCTGCACACACCCACTGCTGTCGGACACGTCCAGTGGCCTCTGCAGCACGTCCCCTTCTATCTGATGGAACCCGTGTCCTGCCATCACCCACAGCAAGCTGGAAGGCAGTCAATCATACATGCGAAACCGCATGGCCTTCCGACGTTGATGAAGAAAGACAGGCAAACTCCGTGACGATGATTAAACTTGCTTTTCCAAATGCCACATTCTTGGCGATCATTTGGAATGGAGTACTTCCCCCCCCCCCACAAGACCTAAGAAAAACAGGGGAAAGAAAGGCCTTCAAAGGCACCCATGACACTAAGGAAAACCATCGAGGAGGCATGCAGGCCCATCGAAACTGTGTTTACCCCTACATCCCCAGCACTGTTTCTTTTCAAACCCCGTGTGCGAAAGGTCTGCCGGCTGGCTTCTAACTGGACAAGTCACAGAAATTCGCCCTTGCAGAAACTATCTATAATGGTTTCTTCCTTGGGGAAAAAGAAAATAATAACGACGAGCCCTGAATCATATTTCCTAGGATCTTAAAAGAATGATGTTGATCTGCTGGTTTATTTAAAAGTTCCACAGTAATAAAACAAAAACAAAACCAAAAACCAAAACCAACAAGATTGAACCTATTTCCATGGGGACAACCGAAGGCAAAGAAGGCAGCAGAAAGCGCTCTGCTGCTTAACAATCCGAGAGCGAGTCCAAACCCATGTCCTCATCACTGGTGGTTCTGAGATATGCAACTGCTGAGGTTTCTCGGCTGGGGAGGTCCCCAGGTGGGCATTCTTTCTTGATTTCTTCCCTTTAAATCAGACTTAAGGAATTTGTAAACCTCTAAAACCCTCGTTCACAGAACTGCCAGCACTGATGGAACTCGTTCCCTTGGACACTTAAATCTGCACTTTCGGAGGCCTTCGCCTACACGTTGGAAGGTGAAGTCACGTGGGCTGTGTTAAAAAAACAAAAAAACTTAGAATGAAGACCTAAGAGTAGGGCTTGTGGGTCTCACGAGAAGACTGAGATGACAAGTTCTAGAACTCGTCTTTATACTAAGAGAAGGAATTGCCAGACCTTTCTGAGGCTTTGGCAGAGTTTGGGGCGCACGCCATGTGCTCAGGCGTGTGTCTCGGGGCGCCAGGGGGAAGGCCAGAGAGGACTCACAGCACGTGCCTGTCGGGGTTCCTCCACCCTGGGCAGTGTCTCAGCCCCGGAGGGGGCCTTAACGTGATGTAAGAAGACTTTAGGTCGTGGACACAGACGGTCTTGCAAGTACTGGTATTGGGCCGAGACACCCCTTAGCGCCTGGCTTCTTGCTAACTCTGTGGACGTAGTTCATTATATGGCACTGGCCTTGCTACTCACAGGGCGGCCCTGAGCCAGCATCGCTGGCATCACCTACGAGCTTGTGAGGAACGCAGGATGCTGGGCCCCACCTGAGATCTGCCGGAGTAGAGTCTGCATTTTAGCACGATTCCCAGGTGACGCCTATGCACACGTCGTCCAGGCAGGCTGCTGGGACAGAACAGCATACTGGGCGGCGTACACACCACAGACATTTATTTCTCATAGCTCTGGAGGCTGCGAAGCCCAAGGCCAAGGTGCTGGGGGGTTCAGTGTCTGGTGAGAGCCTGTTTTCCTGGTTCACAGACGGCTGGCTGCCTTCTAGCTGTGCCCTTACACGGCGGAAGAAATAAGTGAGCTCTCTGGAGTGTGTTTGATAAGGGCACCTCCCAAAGGCCCCTCCTAATACCACCACCTTGGGGGTTGGATTGCAACATCGGCATGATCCAGGGCGGAGGAGGAGGAAGAAAAGACAATTGTTCCCAGGTGATGATGAGAACGTTCAACTGTCCTGGGTTAACGGACAAATAATTCCCCACAGAAACCTTGCCACATTGCCACAAATGGCAAACAAGGCAAACCTGGTTTACGGGATTCTTCCAGAGAAAATATTTACCAGGTTGCCAAGGGCATCAGAGTCAACTGGAATTTCATTTATGTTCGATGGGAGTGCAGGCACCCCCGCAGGCTGCGTTCTAAATTTTATTATTACCTTAGATACGCTTATTAAAAACACATCTACACGCAGACATATATATGTACGTTCAGATTTATATATGTATCACCCAAGCTGTCATCAGCAGATGCTCTAGGTACCTATTAGGCATAACAGACACAAATAGGGAAGTAACTTGATTACTCAATGGTGTTTTAACTGACTTGCATTATCAAGAAGACAAGTGTATTTCCCTCCGCATGCAATTTTAGTGCGTGACTATATTTTTTTCAGCATTTTCCTCTAGAGATGCAGTTTTACAGACGTCACGCGACTTAAACTTCGACTCCACTTCACTTCCACAGGTTTTTCTTTTTTAACAGGACGGCAGAAGACCGGAACACGCTGCCTTATTCTGAATTTCTGAGTACCTTTCTAAAACACAACGTAATGCAGCAGGGAGAAGCGACTCTCCTGCAGACCATAAATGGCATGGGTTTATAAGGAGCGAGACCTGCAGTATGAGGAAATGTATGACAAGCAAAAAAGAGAGAGAGAGGGAGAGACAGACAGACAGACAGACAGATGCTGCCTTTTGTAGCAGCAGCTCTGTCCAGGCTTTTTAGAAGTGACCTCGCAGAGACCCCGTGGCCTTTCAGGTGAGTGTTCCGAGCTCAGATGGGGTGGGAGCAGCGTGAACACCCATTCAAGCCCATGACCGTGATGGCTGGCTACTGAAAGGGCTGTGGCACTTTCTGCTCCATGGTACTTTTTAGTGTTGCCTCAAAACTTATGATTGAAGAAAAGAAAAGGAAAAAAAAGACTCCAGGTGTCTGGAGCATTATGCCCCATGATTTATATAGTACATAAAATCATGGAAAGTCAACCACTTTCTGTGGCACCATCAGCTCATGTTGGCCACTGAAACCTTCTGACTAATTCATTCCATGCTGCAGTTTTCCATGGCTGACTCACCACCATATCCTTCTTTTCTCATTTCCTGAAATGATTTCTGATGAACGTTATTCCACATAAAAAGTGGAATGAAATATAAAACCCAGAAACCTAGGCACAATGTTCAAGTCTTAACTCTAGGTCCCAAATAACTTTTTGACTCTGAATGCCTAAGATGGACCGATATTTCTGGGTTTGAATGGACCTCGTGTGCTCTAGTAGATGAGCCTGTTAGCACAGGGCCAGGCCTGTGACCACAGCTCACTGAATCCAATTCCACAATCAACTGCTTGTGATGAAACAAATAAGCTATAGAGCAAAAACCTTTTCAGACCAAAGAGAGGTCCGAAATGGAGGTGTGATTAGAATACAAAGGGCATTAGAAACAGTATATATGTTCCTGTTCTGTGAGATGGTGGCCCATTATGCTTTACCAGAAGGGGTATTTCAATATTGAATCACTGATTATTTTTTTTTTTTTACATTATTAGCAAAAGGAACGTGGAGTACTTTGAATTGCTTTAATTTGCTTGTGTTTTAAGAAGATAAATGCTTTAAAATTACTGTGTTCTCTTTAAAAAAATCTCTTGGAAACAAGGCACATTTCAGATCTTTTTTTGGAGCTTATAGAAAGACGGTAAATGAGCCAACCCTTTAATTATTTTTCACATTCATCTTCCTTCTTTGAGACTTAGAAGTCTTTACTTTTCTAGTTAGCATCCTGAAAAGTATGTTTCTATATAAAAACGTGATACCGTTATGAATTGCACGATCACTTTCACCTAAAAAATCATTATTTTATTAGAACCACTCAGCATTTCTAATACCCACTAAGAAATCTTTTTGGAAAATCTTTCAAACTGAGTTATGCATTGGGTGCTGAAAGTGAAGTTTCAGGTGCTGAAACCCTAATGAAATGATGCCTTGAGAGGCCAGGGTCAGAAATGGCTGCTAAAACCAGCAGAGGCCACGCTGATGGGGAATTTTAGAAGCAGATCGGGCTGACCACACCAGAAACCAGGGATGGGCCGACGTGACACATAGAAGGAGACAAACCGTCATTATGTGCTGCTCAGCGATCAGCAGTAGTCAGTAACAGGACATCTCACGCAAACAAAGTCGAAACAAACAAAACAGTCCGCTTCTCACCCATCTGCCAGACCCACAGGTTTACAGGAAATGGAGCGATAAAGGAATGGGCTGCAGAACGCTGATGGGATGCAACTGCTACTTCCGAATGGAGGGACATTCGAGCAGAGGAATGACCCAGTGGCTTCAAACACAAAGGACCCTGGGTAGGGAACCCAGACCTTACGACACAGAAGAGCTACATCGACCAAATGCAATGGGTGGATCTTATTTGGATTCCGATTCAAATGTGCTAATTACAAACAAACAAACAAACAAACAAAAAACAGACTCATGAAGCCGCTGGGGAGACGTAAGCACAGAAAGGCTACTTAATATTAAGAAAGTACTTTAATCTATTTTTTCCTTTAGCGCTTAGAGAGGTATACAGTTGCAATGATATGATGCCTGCAGGGGGTATGTTTAGAATCACCCCATGGTGTGAGGACTGGGAAGCCGCCTTCGACGTGCTGATAACCCGTAAAGCTCCACGGCGAGTTGAGAATATATGCGGCTCTCGGTTTTTGTTCGTCTTTGCGAAGTTCCAGAGAACATAGACGGAGTGTTGATGCAGCTTTTGTCTCTTACTGGGTCACAGACCTGTGTCAAGTCAATCACGTGACCTGAGAGGTCAAAGGGCGCTGGGCAGGGTGCCCTTCCCGCGCTGTTGCTGACGGGTTTGGATACCTGATGGTATTTTCAAGCTGGAGCCACAGGTAGAGGGGACAGCCACCCAACTCGACAGACACGCCGCTCAGGCACCTCGCGCCCGCACTGCAGCCACCCGTTCCGGGAACACCGAGCCCCATGTCCCACGACTGCCGGGCGAGGTGTGAGGTGGCCACCTGTGTGTTTTTATGGCGTCTATGAAAAGCCTGATACAGATCACGTGATTGCTCAAGTCGGGGAGTCACTTGAGGAAGGGCAGGAATAAAAGCCAGCCCAACACTTCGAAATCACCATCACAATGCACTTTTTTTTTCCAGGCCCAGAAGGGAAGAGGCTAAACCGAATGACATAGCGAGAGGCATGTCAGCAGGTATCAGGTGATGGGGTTTTAAATTTCCAGATCATTTTTAAAAATAAGAAACACGAAAACCGCTTTCACGTTTAATGTGCTTAAAAGATGAGAAATGGGGTGTCTATTTTTTCACAGAAGACGCTGTTAACAGACTTAGCAGCAGAGCGTGACAACGATGATGATGATGAAGAGACGGGAAACAGCCGCTCGCATAAATCACAACTTACTAGCTGCCAGCAACCGAGGCCAGCACCCTGTACCCGCTCTCTTTCTTCCTCCTCAGCCCGCTCCCTGAAATAAGCACGATTTCTTCTTTTGTAGAAGAGGAACTAAGGCGGCGTGGCATGCCTAATTCCCTTGGACGTTTGACTCAGAATCGGATTCTGAAACAAAGCGACAATGAAATTGGACCCAGCCTGACAAAGTCTTAAAAGGGTGAAGAATGATCCATCATCCCCGGTGACAGACTGTGTGGACAAGGTCGACCTGTCAGGGAGGCGCCTGTGGCCCCACGTACTGTTGATGGAAAAAAGCGTAAATCTCTTAAAGCTGCAGGCAGTCCACGAGACGCTGGTTATTCTGTGGCAGGGGTCGCCCAGTGCAGGTGTCCCGCACTGACACGCTGGCGAAGAAACGGGCTTGGGAACGGCGAAGAGCAACAGGTTTGCAAGGCCAGCGCCTTTTTCCTCAGAGCCTCTGTCTGTAACCTGATGTACCCACCCCCACCTATACAGCAAGGCACGGTGACTGAGGTTCGGGATGACTGATGAGCTGGAACGATCTAGAAAAGGCATTGACGAGAATGACCAAGAAAGGAAATGATCAAGAAAAAGCCCCGCGTCCCTCTTTGAGAAGGCAGGGTTGGGCTGTCTATTTTAGGCACTGATCCCCAAACAGCTAAACATTAAGCTTCTAATAATCGAAAGGTTGTATATCCTTCAGCTCTACGGAAGACCTGCCGATCTAAGGCTTCTGAGTGGCAGAGGTTGGATTCTGGTTCCCGAGGAGCCACGGCCTCGTACCGGAGGCTGGTCCAGGGGCCAGAGTCCTGGTTTCCAGCCCCACAGCTTAGGCAAAACCAAGTTGCGCTGAGCTGGGCGCCACATTTCACTTCCCCGGACCTCGGTCTCGGCTGTTGCAAAATCAATGGTAAAAGCTCCTTCAGTTCCAACACTCCGAATCCAGAGAACCCTAAAGGGATGACAGCAGGGACCTACAAGACAATCCAGCTTATAGAACAGAGCACGCAGCACAGGAAAGTGGGCAGAGCTAGTAATACTCAAGTGTATTAATACTATGCTAATGGAACTGTATAAACTATAGAAATGTTTTGCTGGAATACTAAGCTTCCAGTAACATCATAATTAAAAGAAAGGTCATAAATGGCTGTCATCCTAGCTGCTCGAAATCCCCATTCGAGTCGCTGGAAACTGTGAGACTTCAAAGATGGATAAATGTAGCCTACTTATTCCAGGAATCATTGGAAAATTCGGAACGAGGCCAGGATTAGGGAAAAAAAAAAGAAAAAAAAGTCGACTTGTCTGACAAATGAAGTCGTGTCAGGAAGTTTAATACAATCCGTTTTTGGATCCACAGCACAGGGTTCTTTCTGTGAGAACTCTGTTTGTTCTGGAAAATGGCTTGATACGCTCATGAATGAGCCCAGACAAGTGCAGCTTAATGCAGGACTCCGTGATGAATCCTGTTATAGGCGTTTCTGTAACTTTCACAGGCAAGGGAGAAGATAAAGAACTCGTTGTGAGCTGCACAAATGTCCTGCTGGGGATAGTCTGATCAGCCTAATGCCTGAAATGCCACGCTCTGAAATAGCCCCTTGTTCCGGAGGATTAAATCAGTCAAAACATCCGGAACTGGGTCCCACAGAAAGTCCCGACCGTCTGAGAACGGAACTCACATTTTCCAGTGTATTATGCAGGCTCTGCCTGATCATCCTTCCAAGCTACATCCAACCTACACTTTGCGGTTGGTCAGGTCTTTTCACATGCATTAATTCATTTGAGGTTCCTGACACCCTCGAGAGCGGACACAGGGAAGGCATTCTTCTCCTTCCTTACCTTTGCAGACATGAGGCCTGGTGAGCTCAGATTACTTGCCCGAGGTCACGTACCTCCTAACTGACAACATCGACATGCACGTTCATGCCCTGACTGCTCCCCACGACGGCTGTACCCAAACACGCCTTCCTGTAAATCCTTGGCATAGCACCGAAGAAGGCATGGCTCGGGTACGTGGGCATGCCCTCAGATTTCTGTGGCGAGCCAGTAAACAGTACTTATAAAGAGAATATTGGTGAGCTCACAGAAAGCTCAGGCTCAGAGCTGAAAAAGGATGAAGATCCTTAAAACAAAAATTTCCCCGAATTTATCTTGGATTCCAAGAAATCAGGTTCTAGGCATTTCCAAGCACTCTAATACGAACCCCAAATCTGTCTAAATTAGTAACAGAGACTGCACGATTTATGACGCTAGCAAGACCGTTCAGTCTGCACGTGTGGCTGGCCACAGGTACGTATGGCACAAGGCAGGCACCTGAAGGGTCCGGTCAGGAAGCACCCACAGTGTTAGTCGCTGGCAGATTCTGCGAGAAGGCTAATTTTGAAACTCCTTCTGTGAAACTTCCACATAAGGGTGCCAAGCCTCGATGTCTGTGAAAATTTAAAAGCCTGATCTTTCTTTATCATTCCTCCATCTGGAGAACTTAGAACAAACAGGTCGTAAAGACTAAGCAAGCATACAAAACTGAGGAAAAAGAACAGAAGCAAACAATGAATATCCACCTTGGTATTCAGCTCAAGGATGTTGATTTTTTGTGGGACCTCCTTTTACTGGAAAAGGTCTATACACAAAAGGAGGATTGTTGTACAGTTTTGAATGATGAAAACAGGGTTTTATAATGGAAATTATTTTGCAATTCTTGAATAATTTTAATACTTAATATAATAACTTGAAATGTACCAGGAGGAAATGTGGTCGAAGTGACAACAAAAAGAAAATAATGTGTTAAAAACTGGAAATATCAACATGATTTCACAAAGACGTCAGAAGAATGACACATCTGTTTAGAAGCACAATGAGAGCCTGGGGGGAGCTAAATCTCCCTCGCAGAATTTAAGAAATAAAGAAAACAACAAAAAAAAGAGTAACATCCAGTAAACCTGTTCTGACCATACTCAAAAAACGAATGCTCTGTTGAAATGATTCTCAATATAAATACAAGATAGAAGTTCCCAATCTATACCATTTTCTCTACCACCAGGAAACCCTTCACGGTAAGTGGTTACTTTAAATCTTTCATTCTGGGGTACAAGAAAAATCATTCCCAAGGTATACTCGTAATCCACGGTTGGACTATTTCTGATGCCAGAAATAGTAAACTGCCTGCCTATCCTACCTATTTTAAATACTACTCTAATGCTCTCTATGTGAACAAAAATACATTGGGATAGTTTCAGCTTCCTCCAAGAGTTAAAAATATTGTTGCTAGTTTCACTTGGCTGGCTCGAATGCTTGCAAGCAGAACGGAGTGAATAGCACTTTCTGGAGAATGTTTACTTCTTCCTGGGCGACTTTACATAAAAGTTGGTTACCTGGGTAATCTGCAGATGAAAAGAAGAGACGCAGATATTTAGTATCGATGCCAATCAACTCTGACTTTTAACTCAGAAACATTCTGCCCTTATTGGCCCCATGTGGGGTCCGTGACAGCCCCACCGTTCGGAAGAGCCGAAGCACACTGGGTGGGTCCGTGTCCGCCTGACTGCGTTTTCCATAAGCCCAAGGATTCCCCTGAAAACCCTCTTTTCCAATTCTGGGATCCGCCTGGGAAATTCCAGGTTGTCGATCACACCGGGGCACTAGCCCGGCGCCTAACGGTGTTTTCTTAAACGCAACGGCGTTAACCGAAGGGGGCACCCTGAGACTGGCCTCGTGTTTCCTGTGAGGTCACACAGAAGCAGCACTTCAAGGAAATCTGACCGAATGCTCCGCGTGTCCCATTAGTAAGACATAAAATAACCAGCCTGCTCTGCGTCCCTCGGGCCTCATCTCTTCAGGTCACTTTTTGGCTAAAAATCAATACAGACGTCACGGGGCACTGAGTTACTCTACGGTGACATCAGTGTTGGTACATTCTGATGCTCCTGGAAGTCAAATTACTCTATATTTCCTAATTTCCCTCAAATATTCTGCTTCACTCAGTCATCACTGATTGAATACCCACTATGTGCCAGGCACTCCCCCAAAAGTGTATTTTCTGGGGGAGCACATGGGCAGCACACGAAGACAGTTATGTGACAAGCGCCCGGGAAGGACCCACAAAGTTTGGAGCAGTTACACCGGTGGGAAAACAGGAGGGAGGGATGGAGGTACCAGGTGAGCCGGCATCCTCCCCAGGTGTCATTACCTGAGATGTCTAAGCCGCTTACCAAAGGACACTTTTGCACCACAACACGAAAGTACTTAACACTAACTGCAATGCACATTTAAAAATGGCGAAGACGGTAAATCTTCTGTGTATTTCGCCGCGGTTAAACGCACGACCCGAATTTAATCACGAGGAGACAGATGTCAGACAAACCCCACATGAGGGCCGTTCTACAAAATGATGGGCCCGGTCCTCTCTACAAAGTGCCCAGGTCATGCACGTCCAGGAGACTGTTCCAGATTGCAGGGGAAAAGGAGACGCGAGGCACGAGGCAACCGTGTGCGACACGCAGGCCTCGGCCGGGTCCCCTGGCCGTGAAGGGCATCGCTGGGGCAAACGGGGCCTTCGAACGGAACCTCAGGATCGCGCGGCAGGTACGTATCAGCGTCCACGTTCTGCTCCTGACCGTTGGCCTGTCACTGCCTACGAGCGCGTCCTTGTTTGAAGATGTCCTCCTGCGTGTCAGGCTGGTGGGGCATCAGGTAGGTTGGCAACTACGTGCAAACAGCTCAGAAGGAAACCTCACCTGGATTGAACTTGCAGCTTTACTAAATACGACAACAGTAATTAATCGTAACTGCCAATAAAAGCGTTCGTACCTCAAGTCTGGCAGATGGATAAGTGCAACACAGCACCGTCACGGGGCGGCGTTGGCCCCTGGGTTACCCGGGGTCGAACACCGGCTTCACCCTGCGCGCCCGGTACCCGCCTCCTTGGGCAAGTCATTTAACCTCCCTGTGCTTTCCCGTCTCATCCATAAAGAGGGGTAAGAGCACCCCGCTCCTAGCGCGTGCATCGTGAAGATCCCGCAGGGCAGTAAGTGTAACTGCTCACAGCACTGCGTGCTGGGCACACGCTGGCTGCCTGTCCCTCCGTCTCCACCAAGGCTGAACACGTAGGTGAGAACGTCTTCCGTCAACAAGCCTTGTATCTTCTACTCACCCCAGCATTGGGCCACGTCAACACACGTCATTGCCATGCTGTACTGACTGTGTGCACGTTGCTTTCGGGGTACAAGACAGTTGGAAGGCAGAGGCCCACGCCTTTGCAGAGCTAACGCCCAGAGTGGAACACTAATGAGTTTGGCGTTAGCGATTGCAAACGGTAAGAGCAGACTGTATACTCTAGTGTTTAACGCAACTTGGGGCCAATGCGAGCCCGATGTTTCTAAGTTAAAATTCAGGATTTATTGACATCAATGCTGAAAAGTGGCTCAAGTTTTCTGGAAAACAAATTGGCAACATGCAGCCATCTTTATAAAGGGTCCGTAAACTTGGGCTCTATAATCTCATTGGGGGAAGTAATTCCTCTATGTAAAAAGACAGATCGTATAAATATGTTTAAAGTCGGTGATGTTTATGATAGAAAAATATGTAGGGGAACGCGGCAAATGGGGAGCTTGTTCGCTGAGTGCTGGGTGCGATGCTGGTTCATCGGTCCCGTAAGTGGGGAGACATGAAAAAGCAGGATCCTTCCAGAGCTGCCTGGGGCTCGCGGGGCTGGAGCACGGTCAGTAGGGTGGGAGGGATTGTAGAGTAGGAAATAAACAAGAAATGAAGCTGGAGAGGCCGGGGGGGGCAGAACAGGCGGTGGAGAGACTTAGACAGGGTCCTGTGAGAGCTGAGGGACCACAGACCACGTCTGTGACTCGGGGAGAGAACGCCCTGGGCTCTGAGGGCCGGAGGCGGACAGAGATCAGAGCTGAAGGGGGGAACAGTGGCGGAGCTGGGACCGCGACCAGGTGGCAGGTGAGGGGGGCCAGGGGCTGGGCGGTGGCTCCGGCCAGTGAGCAAAGGCAGCATAGATACACAGTTAAGGATCGCGGTCATGCAAACTGTGTGCTTGTTCACTGGAAAAGACTTAAAAATAAGTGACAAGTAATGCAAATTAAATAGATGGCACTGGTTTCCTTCTTTTCTGAAAAAATTTACGAAATTTCATAATTATGAATATACGTACTTATAATTTTAAATCCAGGGTTTGACGTCTACTGGTGAGTTAAGAGAGCGCTACCCAAGTGCAGGCCGCGGACAGGGGCCAGCCAGTCTGCGGTGAGGTGAGGACAGAAACGGGAGAAGTGTTTAGAAACTTAAAAGTGTTTCAAACAATGTATCAGGGAAAAAAAACGCACGTCAGTTGCATCTGATAATGAAAAGTTAAGGCTTATGTCTTGCATGTCCCTTTGTTTCACTTCATTGTTCTGGTCATTTATTTTTATTATGTTATATTTATTAGTTGGCAAGAGGTCAGAACTTGAAACGAGGCAGGTCTTCCTCACAGATATTTTGAAAGGCGTTGATTAAAAACACTGCCCAGTTTCCGGGCTCTCAGATCCTGGCGTGGCCCACACAGAAATGCCTGCTCCAGCTGCCGGCTTCTCGGGGCCTCGGCCCAACCCCCTGCCCCAGATCCAGGCCGCAGCTCCGTTTACAGGGGATCAGGGTATGGGAGGGGTGCGGGAGCTGGGCAGCAATCACACGACCCGGTTACGCAGCCATACCTGGGGGAAGACACTCCGTCCGTGATCATTTATCTGTGTGTGTCGCACGTGACCACAGACTAGGAAAACTGCCTAAACGAGGGTACGGTTAACATCGCACAGAGCCTCTCCCCGACGGACACCGCTATTTTTTGTCATTTTTCCAAGGCGCTGCTCCGCGGAGCCCACGGCCTTCTGTGTGCTCTCTGAAAACTGTGCGACTCACGTCTGATGACTGCTTCCCCTCAGAGCGATGGGGGGGGGGGGTCTCTCTGATCCGCAGGGCTTCGTGGGGCTTTTTGACAAGGTCGCTGCCGACGTGTTTGCCGGCTGCTGCGCAGGGTGGGCTCAGCCAGGTTTCGCGCACATCAGGCGCTGTGGACACGCGTGTGCACAGACCTGACTGCGTCCACAAGCACATTGCATGTCCACGTGTGTGCACACACACAGGTACAGGCCAGTTCGCTTCTCCCAGCACGGAGCAGGAGAGGCCAGAGGGCATCTGACCCCAGGAGACACAAGGGGCCAGTGAGGCTCAAATCTTCACCTGGAAAGGGGGCCGAGGAGAGGTCATGATCACGCTTAGCACCCCCACTTTGGCATCCTCTGACCTGATGGCTTTCAACTAAAAATCTGATCAACGGTATTGCTTCGCCTTCCACCCCGCCTCATGCCGCAAACCCCTCTCTGGTTCTACCCGATTCTGCAAGTAGAGGCTCTGTGTGAGCACAAGCCAAATGCTGCAAAGGAAGAACAGTACAGATCGTTTCCACACAAAAAAGAAGCTTGAATACTTAAGAGATTGAAAGCGAAGCTCTGCGGGGCATCATCCCTCCACCATAAAAAGGTAACCGACGATTCAGAACACTCCCAGGTCAACTCCGAACCTAAAACTCCAGCCTCGGTACTGACAGGGCAGCTGCTCACAGAAATCTTTGTAAGAGTTTACCGACAACCTGAGAAGTCTCTAGCAAGTATGGGCCTTGGTGAATTTCCTACTTGTAGTTGCTGTTGCTGGGGTTGGGAAATAGCTACAAAGGAGGAGCCACGTGCCTCTCTTCCGCCATTTATATTCCCGTTCTGTCTACTACGTGGACAGAAATAATCGGAGTGAAATGCTCTTGTCCTGTGTCTCCCATGCATTCGGTTGGCCATTCTCACAGTCAGAACCAAACCTGGTTTGGTGGATATGTGCACAGAAGGGGCTTAGCTTTGAGGACAGGGGAGGTGCTGGCACACCTGTGTGACCACGCACGTAAGACAGCCGTCACCGGCACGTGTGCGAGCCTTCTACTCAGGACCTGAGCCGGCCGAGAAAGCTCACCACGGCCCCGCCGAGAGGAAGTTGGATGTGCACGCTGACGGCTGACCTCCTTGCTCACGGCCTCATCGGCCCTCTGACGGTCAGCGGCGTCCTGAAATCTGGACTCCGTTTGTGCCCGCATCGGGCAGGAGGCAGGCGCTCGGAGTCTGATGTGGTTCCCCGCCACCAGGCCCGTCGGAGGACCTTGCTCCATGATTGGACCGGCTGTTACGAGCTTGACCTCGAGCGTGTTTTAACCTTCCCGTTAGTGTTGTTAACGTAGTTCCCTGACGTTGACGGGGAGCGGCCTCCTTAGACGGGCACAGAACACGCTTCTGTTCTGTTCACACAGGTGTACATGACTGCACATGATCATACTTAAAAAATCATTTCCCCAACGACCTGCAAACTTTAACAAAGACCCACAAAAAAGCTGATCATGAGTATGAAGCCGATCAGAGGGAAGCTGTTTTACGAATGGATGGAACATGTTTAAATATAGCAAAACACATGTCCGTTTTCTGATAAAATTATCCCGAAAAATATAAAAATAAATCACCACCTAAAAACTGAGTTAAAAATTGATTAAATGTAGTCTGTGAAAATTAAACTTACATCTACCTCTTGAAAATAAGTATCATGTCAAAACATAAATGTACTTTTAATTAAAGAAATCAAATTTCCCCAATAATACCAATCGATTCATTTTAAATTAAAACTACACAGGGAATACAGACACAAATTTTAAATGACTTTACAATGAATCATTGGACGATTCATTTAGTAAATTACAACAAACTGCTTTTACGTGCATGCCTATCAAAGACCCAATCTAATTATCACTGACATAACTAGTGACCAAGAAAAGGCAGAGGACGACCATCCTACTGCAAGAAGAGTCCTCCTCGTCGCCAGGGGAACACGCACCCAGTGGTTCTGAGGACGGTGGGCTGGAAGACCTGCAGACCTAACCTGCCCTTTCTCTGAAGGGCATGTTCAGCACAAGCAGGTGACTCCCTTACGACCATGGGGTTTCATAAGAGCCTCAGGTCAAGAAGCCTGGTTAGAACTCTCTTGATGTGGCCCCTTTCATCCCCTTGAGGAGCTAGAAGACCAGAGGTCTGAACTCATACACGTGACTTGCAGGTGGGGGACCCACTGCTTCTCAAATGGCGGGGAGAACAGAACGTGGGGTGGGGGAGGGGTTCAGTTCTGACCCCGCCTGCCCTCTTCGGGGCTCAGCGTCATCAGCTGTAAAGTGAGGAGCCATCCCCGAGTCCGTGGCGGGAGCACCCCACGGGGCCGCAGGGCAGACCGCGCTGCACGTGGGGCGGCTTTGCTCGGTCCTGTTCACTGCTAGGCGCAGTGGAAGGGTTCACTGTAAAAAGATGTTCCGCTGGTGAGGCCATTTCGAACCACTGAGCTTGTTCTCTCAGGGTTCCTCCGGCGTCAACAGTCTGAAGTCCACGACCAGGTGAGCTTGGCCACCTGGACTCTGCCCCAGAGCCGAGCCAGCGTCAGCTAGAAGTCCTGCGTGCGAGACGGAATTACGCTCTTGGGTGAGGCTTTGGTTCTGCAACAGGGATCCAAGGGTGCTGTTTGAAAACGGACTTGATGTAAACGGAAAGATTGTAGCGGAGACCCCCGAGAGCTCAAGAAGGCAGCCTGCCTTAGAGCATCCCTGGGCAGCACCCGGTCATAAAGTGCCACGGTTCCAGAGCTCCACAGGTAGCCTCCCCATTCTTCCTCTGTTTCCCAGCACCAGGACAGGGCTTTGCACCGTCTCTGTCGATCGGCGCGATCACCCAGTCTGGGGACTCGGAGGCATCGTACCGGCACCGCCCCGTCCTGGGGGCCATGCCCTCTACCTGAACTGTTCTTTCCAGCAATGAGAACTGGGACCTCTCCAAGGACAGGGCTCTGGCCAGCTTCCAAAGGTGCCTGTGACAGGGAGCGAGGAGCCCCTGGGACACAAAACTGACTATGGGGTGGGTGGCTGTTCAGGGTTCCAGGCTGGAGGGAGACTTCCTTTTACTTCAAATTCGTCTAGAATTGTCTCATGTGCTCTTAAACGCAGCCTCTCTTTTAAGGAAGAATAGCATTAAAAACAAATACCCAAAACAGCCAGCAAATACAGTCCTTAGAAGAAACACATTATAGCGGCTTGAGAATAAGACACCAGCACTTGGAGAGGTCTGCGCATTTCGGGAAACACACGTTTGTATTTTAAAGTTCGAACTGGGCAGACTTCCAGCGAGTCTGCTCAGCAGGAATCTACCGAGGCCAGATGAATCTATAATACAAATGAGCAGGCAGGAGAAGACCCAAAGGTACTTTACGAATTATGCTTTCCCTTGGGTAATGCTGCGGCATGGTTTTTAGATGGCTTGCTAACTCGTTCATTCATCAAACAATTATTAATAAAGAATACAGCAGGCGACTGTGCTCGGGGCTGGCACTAACCAAGACGATTTCTTCACTGGAGAGACGAGAGAGGTGAGGTCTGAGACAAGGCTCTGTGGGGTGGGTGGGTGGGTGGGGCACGGAGGACGTTTTGGGCAGTGAAAATACTCCTTATACTACAACGGTGGATGTCGTTACCATTTGTCCAACCCTCAGAGAGAACACCACCAAGAGGGAGGCCTAATGTGGACTGTGGACTGTGCGTGCTGAGGCGTCAGTGTGGGTTCATCGGTTGTGACAAACGGTCTCCCTGGTGGGGATGCGGGTGACGGGGGGGGGGGTGGCGGGGGAGACAGGGGACATGTGGAAATCGTCCTACCTTCCACTCAATTTCACTGTGAGCACAGAACTGCTCTGAAATATAAGGTCTGTTCTAAATATGTTTAGAGGCTATCAGAAGACCCGGCAAGGGTCAGCTCGCCGTGCAGGGGGATGAGGTGTCCCCAGTGGAGCCAGCAACAGGTTCCACCACCCAGCACGCCACGTCCTGGGGCCCCACGTGGTGCTGCGCCCCCATCTTGGTGAGCTGTGCTAGGGAATGGGAGAGACGGGACAAAGAGACAAGCAAGAGCCAAACAGAAGACCTGATTTGCAAAGGACTTTGAACTTCATCCGAGAGACGTGGGGAAGTGTGGAGGGCTGGAGGCAGACGGGCAGGGAGGGGACTGTCACCGTAATCCAGGCAGGAGGCACTCTAAGCCACCAAACTAAGGCAGTTATGTGAGGACAGGAAAGTGGAAACAGATGGGAGCATGGGAAGATGTGAGATCTACAAAACTTTTGGCTGAAAAAACGAGGATGAGAGAGAAAGTGTCAACATCCTCCATTTCCGGCATTAAAAAAAATAAGAAATGAAAAGACGACCCTGAGTGGATGGGAGAGAAGGAACGAAGCGGACGGTCCGTTCGGGAGAGAAGACAGGGGCCGGGTCTGGCCACACGCCGCTTGACGTGCCTGCGGGGGGTCTGCTGCTAGGAAGGTGGCCGTCCAGGCCCGGCGTCCTGCAGAGGGGCCTGGGCGGGTCAGCCGGCAGGCGACCGGAGGCGTCTAAACGAGAGCAGGAAGCTGACCCGCCAAGGTCAGAATCCCGAGGACGAGCGCGTGGCACCGACACACCCAAAACGTGGAAGGTCAAGATGTCGGCTGCAGAAACGTGGGTTCATGTTGTCCTTGACCCTCGTATCCCTCGCCTCACCTTATGACTTCCGCGCCATGTCCTCCCCCACCCCCGCCAAGATCATCTCTAATTTGCCTGAGCAAATGAGGACATCACCCCGGACTCCACGGTAAATGAGTTCTAAGGATAGGCACCATCTAGCAAACAATCTTCTACCTAGTCTCTCTGGAAATAAGTCAGCATATTAGATTGAGAAACTCCAGGAAGAGGAAGGAGGGAAGAAAGACGTCACGATGATCTTCCAGGGGGAAATGAAGAAACGTGTTACGTCACAGGTTACTGTGGCCCCTGCTGTGAGGGCGATTAGCCAGAACCCTCAAAATCCGAGACAGACCAAACCACAGTCCTTATCATTTCTCTACTGAGCCAGATAAGTAATTAGGCAGCTGATGCCCCCTCTGAAGCCTTTTGGACAATCATTTTTAAATGAGCCCTTTAACTAACTGAAGCCACTGAAAACGGAAGTTCACTGTCTCGGACCATGGAGCCAGCTGTCGGTGAGCAGGGTGCCCAGGGAGGGGGCCCACAAAGACTGCCATCACAGGGCAGCAGGGAGGTCGGCCAGACCAGCTCGATCCCACGGCCAAGCCCCGGCATCTGCTCTGGCCCTGGTGGGCCCCATCTGGCCTGAGAGAGGAGGTTTAACGATGGCCCCACGAGTGACCCTTCCTAAGGGCTAGCTAGAGAGAAAAAATAATCTCCTGAACCCAGTGGGGCTCTGAAAGGCCCGTCTGGCCACGGCGACTTTGCAGGAGCTCAGGCACAGTCCCGAATGTTGGTGACCAGAGCATTGTCCACATGGCTGTGCGGACCGCGCCTTGGCCGTCAGCTTCCTCTGGCCACTCCGTCGGGCTACACTCACGTGCCTGGGCAGGGACAGGGCTGGTGTCCAGTCCCCCCTCTCAACCCAACTAGCTGTGTGACCCCAGGCAAGGTCAACCAGCATTTGGGCCTGAGCTCTTCACCTGAAGGACCAAATACAAGCAGAAAAACATAAAAAAACAAGCAAATTGGGGGGCGGGGGAGAAATCCCTTTGCGATTCTCAACTGTGCGCCCTTTAAGGCTGTTTTGGAGCTTGTTTGGGTAACTCGTTAAAAATGCAATGCTGCAGACAAGATCGGCGACCCTGGGGTTGTCGGGCAGGGTCTGGGGTAGGACCAGGGCAGCTGCGTTCTTAATAAGTTCTCGAGGCGATCCTGATCAATGGCCAGGTTTGGGAGCCGCTTAAATCATTACTACGGTCTCTCCCAGCTCCAACCAGATGTGACTCAATGCATGGACTTAATAAACGCTCATGACCCAGTCAAAAAACCATTGACCCGAACCTAACCGTGCAGCGGCACTTCTCAGATATCACTTAGCCTTGCTGATGAATAACTCTCTGCTTTACAGAGAACAGAGTAAAATGAGTCAAGAGTCCTAAAACAGACCTGCATCTCATTGCCCTGGAATACATTTTCTAGAACTGAAATAGTGTTGGCAAGGTCCCTGGGCTTGCGGGGGGGGCGCTGAGTCGGCAGGCCCAGGGCTGGGTGCTCTAGTCCCGTCTGGGGCCACTGACCCGCAATGATGACCGAGCAGAAGAATGTTTTGGTTGTTTTTTTCCTTTTAAATTGCCTTTCTACGCTGTAAAACCACATCCACCCGTCTGTCTCCCAGGGCTGGCGGGAAGAATTCATGGGGAACGTGCTCTCGATCTGAGCCTTTACAGCGAACGCCAGGCATCAGGAACAGAGGGACGGCGGTCACCCTCTGCACGACTTTCAGACCCGAAGTGTCTGCGCTGCCGTGACGTCACCAGCTCGAAATAAGAGAACCGGGTCAAGGACTGTCAAGCGGAAAGGAGGCCCTGTTGGTCTTGCCGTCCCGGGGGAGGCGCGTCCGGCCCTGGAACACCGAGAGCCGCCCTACCGACCCTCGAATGCACGGGAAACGGGGCCCGGGCCGCACGGCGTGGCCAGCGCGTGCGGCTTCCCGCGGCTGAGCGCGCTGGCGCCCCGGGTCGGCGCGAGTGGAAGGACCGCGTGTCCTTCCGCCTTCCCGAGGAGGCGCCGGCTGATCGGACACCGGCCGGCCCGGGCGGCGGCGGTGCAAAGTCTGAGTCCATCCTTGCCCGGGGTTGAATGGCTGCCCAACAATCAGATGGGGGCTCCTGCTCACATATCGCTGCGGCTCGCTTGACGAGGCGGTTCTCCAGCCGCGCCCTTCGGCTGCAGGGTTATGGGCGGCGACCCGAAGCAGCTGGAGAGGCCGTGCTGGCAAAAGCTCCTGGGAACTGAGTGAGGTCGGGAGGCGAGACGGTGTCGTGACTGCCGCAATCAATCACCCGCCAGCGCCCGGCAGGGGCCTGGGTGCCTTGCCTGGGGCCCCTCATCTCGGCAAAACCTCGTCATGACCCTGAGAGCCGTATCCGCCCCCACTCCACGGACGACGGACCCAGAGAGAAGGAACAGCATGCCCGCCACCGCCCAGAGCAGGGTCCCCCACACCCCGGGCCCGGGAGACCGAAACCTGAGACCTGCGGGCTTTCCTCCCCTCTGCCCGTGTGCCACTCACGGACCTACAGAGAGCACGCTGCGGGCCAGGAGAAAGCACAGGGAGGCAAGGGACAGGGCGTCTGCCAACGGATCCAGGGAGGAGGGGAGGGGGAGGAGGAGGAGGAGGGGGAGGAGGAGGAGGAGGGGGAGGAGGGGAGGGGAAGGAGGGGAGGAGGGGAGGGAGAAGAGGAGTAGGGGAGGAGGGGAGGAGGAGGGGAGGGAGGAGGAGGAGGGGGAGGAGGAGGAGGGGAGGGAGAAGAGGAGTAGGGGGAGGAGGGAGGAGGGAGAGAGGGGAGGAGGGGAGGAGGAGGAGGGGAGGGAGGAGGAGGAGGGGGAGGAGGGGAGGAGGAGGAGGGGAGGAGAGAGAGGGGGGAGGAGGAGGAGGAGGGGAGGAGGAGGAGGAGGAGGAGGAGGAGGAGTATATTCGCAGCCCTCTGGCCCCCATCTCTGCTCTCGCCATTTGCTAGACTCTGACCATGGACATCGAGGAGCCCCAAAGAAAAACAGAAGTCGTTCCCAGACCTTAATGCCATTACTAAAAAATAAAATAAAATAATAATCACTGAAGGGGAAAAGCTCCTATGGCTTACAGGCCTAAAGAACATCAGATTGTGTCTGTTTGTACAGTACCTCAAATGTCAGTTTCCACAGAATATTAATGAAAAAAAGATCTTAAAAAAAGAGGAAGATCAGGAAGTAGCTTGCATGTCTGCTGAGAGGGAAGGGTGGGAAGGGTCCCCCCAGGGGCTGTGTCACTATCCTGCAAAGCAGTGCCTTCCATGTAGGTCACAGAATCAGGGACGAGCCTCATCCGTGACCTCCCGGCTCCGAGTTTCTCGAAATGCCAACAGGCCTGCTCCCTCTCGAGCCGGCCGGCCGTCCACTCTGGCACCCATGCAGTATGCCAGGCACGGAGGACCGGGCCGGGCTGGTGCCAGAGCGGGCTGGTGCCATTTGAAGGAGCACCTGTGATGTCATGATTTATCATAATACACATTTAGGCACAGAGCTCCTCAAACCCCCTGGAATGCCCTGTGACTGACGGAAGCCTCAGGTGCCCCTTGTTTTGTCAATGAGGTGACATCTGGGAGGGGTCGGTTGCCGGGGGCGTCGACCAAGTGCTCAGAGAGTTGGAACTTTCAGTCCCACCCCCCAGACCTCCAGGGCGAGGAGAAGGGCTGGGCGTGAACCAATCGCCTGTGGCCAGTGCTTTACTCGGCCACAGCTACGTGACCCACTGGACGGGGGTTCGGAGAGCTTCCGGGCTGGTGCCGTGTGGGGCAGCAGCTCCCTGCCTTTCCCCCACACAGGGCCCTAAGCATCTCCTCCACCCGCCGGCTGTGTTTTTATCATAAACCAGTGGGTGACCTAGTAAGTAAAACGTTGTTCCGAGTTCTGTGGGCTGCTCTCGCAAACTCATCGGACCCAAAGATGGGGCCGCTGGGTTTTTAGCTGGTCTTTCAGAAGCACAAGTGACAACTTGGACTTGCAAATGGCATCTGAAGTGTGTCTGTGTGTGTGTGTGTGTGTGTGTGTGTGTGTGTGTGCGCGCGCGCATGCACGGGTGGTGGTGAGGGGGGTGGGGGGTGCAGTCTTGGGGGACTGAGCCCTTCTCCTGTGGGATCTGACACTAACTCCAGGTAGGACAGTGTCAGGATGAGCTGATCTTTAGGGCACCTGGCTGGTGTCCGAGAAATGACGGTGTGGGGAACCCCCCTCCCACACACACAGACTAGCATTGCGCCCAGAGTTGTCAGCGTCAAAGAGAGAACGACCTGATACTTGTTTTAGGAACAGCGGTACTAATGAATTCCTACACACACACTTTTTTCACCCAGCTTTACTGAGGTATGACTAACAAAAAAATATATTTAAGGTGTACAACATGATGAACTGCTATGCACAGACCTTGTGAAATGATTACTGCAATCAAGCTAATGAATATACCTATCACCTCACACAGTTACCCCTGTGTGTGTGTATGTGTGTGGTGAGAACACTTAAGATCTACTCTCTTAGCAAATTTCAAGTATACAACACAGCATTATTAACTACCATCGCCGTGCTAGGTACTGACCAGGTGTCCACATACTCATTGCGGAAAGTGTGTACCCCTTGAGCGACAGTTCCCCATTGTGCCCAGCCCGGAGCCTCTGGTGACCACCATTCTACTCTCTGTTTTCACTAGAGCTAACATTATAGTGTTACGGGCTGAACCCCATGATATGCTGAGGTCCTGACCCCAGGCCCCCAGACGACTCCATATCTGGAGATGGGGACTTTAAAGAGGTAACTAAGTTAAACAGAGGCCCTTACGGAGGGCCCTCATCGATCTGACCAGTGTCCTCACGAGAAGCGATCAGGACACACAAAGGGACGTCAGACACGTGGGCAGAGAAGAAAGACCACATGAAGGCAAGGGAGGCTTCGGGAGACTCTAAACCTGCCGGCACCTTGATCTTGGACGTCCAGCCTTCTCAGCGGTGAGAACATAAACGTTACGTTGTTTAAGCTGCCCAGCCCGTGAGACGTTGGTACCGCAGCCCTAGCTGACTGGTACACAGAGCCCCGATTTAGCTCCGAATCTCTATAGGTTAATAAACTTAATCATAGTGTACAGGGATCCCATGGTTAGATCAGCCGCTGCAGAGGCCTGAAGGCTGACCATTAACAAAACCACACACACACTCACAGTTCATACAGGTTAGGAAGTCTAACTACGAGTTATTTCTTTACTCCCGATGACCTACGCACAACGTTTCTTCACACCTCCCTGCTCCTGCTCCTGTCCAAAGTCTGGAGGGCCGGGCTGGCCACGGACAGCCTGCAGGTGCCATCTGGGGCTCCCAGCCTGCTGCCTGTCCTCCCACAGCGATCCGTGGACTTTAACCTTTTGCCCGCGTTCTAGAGGCAGAAAAATCTCACACCTATTTCAACTATTCTCTATTAATATCCCTCCCTAGACCTCAGAAGAGATTAAGAATCCAAAGTGAAATCAGAAACTCGGCTAGAAATATCCCAAATGTCTCATTCAGAATGAATTCATCAAAGCAAAACAGTGAGGAAAAAATAAGCCTTCCAACAGCAGAGTATTTCTGAATGTTTCCACCAAGTCTAAGAAAACAGACATTACCATGGTGGAAAAAAAAAATTGTACTTTGTAAAAATAAAACTTCATAATTATAGTTTGTCCTTGTGAATAATTCCACAAATACAGCCTTCGTGCAAAAGAGTTCCTCATACCGACCTCCTCTTCCTTCACTGCTGACAGCAGTGGAAAATCACACGCCCCTGCGGAACATAATCCTGTGATAGTAACACCTAGTACGGGTTTCATCAAATTGCTAGGTGAGAAGGTGTAATTAGGGACAGCCAGGGGGAAAATTACAAGGATGCAGAGGACAGCAGTCCAAAGGCGGTAAATACTAAAAGTCCTAAGTTGCTTTTAACTCTGGATCATGTGCTTATCAATTCAAAAGAGCTCTCACAGGCTGGGCTCTTTTGAATCGTTGCAGAAACATGTACCTGCTTGTCTGGTGACAGAGTCTTTCTGAAAATAAACCCGGACATTTTCTAAATCTGACTTTCATCAGAAGATTCCTGAGATCATCATGAATCCAATGACAAAATTGAATGCACACTAACCACTAGTTCCTACAGCTTCATGTAATGTGTGGCCTTAGGAATAAAAGCAAGCATTATCTGTTGTTCAATGCTTCGATATGCATTTAATAAATACTATTTCTGCATGTTGACAGGGCAATGTTTTAAATTTGACATAAACTGTGTACTTTATGATAAAAATGATATATATATATGCATGTGCGTATGCACATACATATACATACATAAAAGATGACAGATCAGAAAGGAGAACTAAATCAAAATCATAGTTGGAGATTTCAACACTACTTTCAGCAAGAGACAGACTAGACAAAATCTGTAAGATGATAGAAACAATGCAAATAACGGATTGAACCCAATCGACTCTAAGTTGCTAAGTGACTACATCTAACAACTGCAGATACGTGTTGTTTTCAAGTTACACGTGAAACTCTTTATTGAGCCATAAAGCAAGTCTGAAAAAAAATGTAAAGGGACCAAGATAGAGTGTTGTTGTTGTTTTTTTAATCACATGGTGGAATTATGCTGGGAATCAATAACATAAAAGATAACTAGAAAATCCCAAATGTTTGCAAGTAAAGCCATGCATTTATAAATAATCCATAAGTAAAAAAAAAAATTATAATAGAAACCAGAAAATACCTTGAAGTGAATGATAATGAAGATATTACACATCTAAACTGTAAGATGCAGCAAAAGCCAATTTAGAGAGAAATTTATAGCATTATATACTGGAAAAGAAGACTGAAAACAAATGACTTACAAATTAATCTCAAAAAGCAAAAAAACCGAATCGCAAATATAAACCAGAGAAAGTAGAAGGAAAAAAAAAAAAGCAGAAGACGTTGAAACAGAAAACAAATATATAATAGAAAAAAATTAACAGTCAAATGTTAGTACTTTGAAAAAAGTAAATTCAATAAACCTCTGATAGGACTAATGAAAAAAGGAAAAAAGCACAAGTTGCCATAATCAAATTTTAAAAAGGTCACAGATAGTAAAAAGCTTATAAAATATAGCAAACATTTTATGACAATATATTTGAAATTTTAAACAAAATCGACAGATTCCTAGAAAAATACCACTTAAAAAACTGACAGAAGAGAAAGTCAATTAGGTTTATACCATATTAAAGGAACTGAATCCCTAGTAAAAAGCTTCTCCAGGCCCTCACAAATCAGTGCAATCTTCTAAACACTGAAGTAAGAAAAACATTGATCTTATATAAACTCTTTAATAGAAAAGACAAAAAAGGAAACCCTTCCCACTTGTTTTATGACTTTAGCATAACGTTGATCCTAAAACCTGACAAGGTGTTATAAAAAAGGCAGTTATTGACCAATAAACATAGACAGATATAAAATTCCAAAACGAAAATAATAGTAAAGCAAAGCCGGAGTAATAAAAAAAAAAAAAGAGCACTGCACCAGGACTAATGAAATCTGTAGTTATAATAAAACATGTAGAAAAATGTCACAGCAGCATTCTTCTGCTCCTCCCAGACCGGAAAACATCCTGACGGCCATCAATGACTGAATGATGGATGAATGTGATATGTTGATACCATAACATAGAAACAATAATGAAAACAACTATAACTAGATGTGGGACAGTTAATTTTATGCCAACTCGGGTGGGCCACAGTGCACAGATAAACGTTATTCTGGATGTTTCTGTGAGGGTGTCTCTGATAGAGACTGACGTTTAAACTGGTGAATTTCGGTCATGCAGATGGCCCTCCCGAAAGCGAGTGGGTCTCATCCAGTCGGTTGGAAGTCTGAGCAGAATGAAAAGACTTGGTCTCCTTGAGAGAGAAGAGATTCTATGACAGAGGGCCTTTGGACTTGAAGCGCAGCATCAGGGCTCTCATGAGTCGGCCAGCCCTTCCTGCAGATTTTGTACCTGCCTGCCTCCATAACCGTGTGAACCAGTTCCTTAAAATACTCTCTCCATAGATACGCACATCCTATTGGTTCTATTTCTCTGGAGAACTTTGACTAATACCGCCTGCAACATGGATGAATGTCATAAACATACTATTGAACAAAAGAAACCAGATACCGATCATTAGAAACACGTTTCCATTTATATAAAGTTCCAAACAAGCAAAACTGTTCTCTATTTATCTATCTATCTATCTATCATCTATCTACCCCTGCTATATCTATCTATCTATCTATCTATCTATCTATCTATCTATCTATCTATCATCTATCTACCCCTGCTATTAGTTCCGTTTCTCTGGAGAACCCTGACAAACACGGATGTCTAGCAAACATTTTCAATACTTACCCATTTTCTCTTTGTTCACTACTTTGTTCACGCCGGCTTCCTGTGTGAACGCAGCACACTCTTACTATCAGAGGCCTCTGCACCAGCCAGTCCCTCTGCCTGGGCCCGACCCGGCCCTTCGCACCCCTCAGACCTCAGTTTAAATGCCACCTCCTCAGAAAGACTTTCCAGGCCCCCCTTAGAGGCCTCCTGCTATTTTATCACAGCTTTCATGGCTTTACTCGTGGCAGTAATCATAACCTATAACTGATATACTTAAACACGTTATCTGTCTCTGCCATGAAAATGTACATTTCCTGAGGGTGAAGACGAGCAAGTGGATGAATCAATGAATGTGTAATGAGCACACGCGCAGGATAGTAACTGCTAAAAGGAAAAAGGAACCAGAAACGTACAGAGAAGAACATTCTGAATTCTGGTCCCGACTGCATCTCTTCGGCTGAGTATTTTCTCCACGTTAGCCTGACACTTACCTCTTCACATGAACAAACCCCCTTCCCTCCCAGCGGCCGACGGGTTGGGGTCGGACAGCCCAGGCACTGTGACGTTAGCCAGCACGGCCTTCCCCTGTGGCACCAGGGCTAAGGGCTGGTCTGTCACATCCATGACGACCTTGTCAGCAAGGCCCCCGGAAGGACTAGAAGACACGTTTCCTAGTGTCAGAAAACTAGGAATCTCATGGATATGAGTGAAGTAAAATTACATCTTTGTGGAAATGCAAAGTCTATCTAGACGATTACGGCTGTGTAAGGAAGTGACCAGAAAGACTGGATTTAGATGGTCTAGAAATTTTTGGAAACTATGATATTCACCCTCTTAATCTGCGGTGATGCTAAAGATCTATTTATTCGGTAAAAACCCATCAAGCTGTATTCTTATAATCTGTGAACAGGTGACGCCCGTGAAGGGTTCGGAACACGAAACCGGCCAGGACACACGGGAGTTATTTTCCTACGAGGAGCATGGGATGGAGAGACCCAGACCCCGTCCTCCGCCCCCGGAGGCCCAGACGCCGCCGGCGGGAAGCCTCGTACCAGGCACTGCTGTAGGCATGGGATACACAGCCGTGAACAAATGACAGAACCCTGCCGGCATGCAGTTCAGTCCGGAAAGAAGAGATGGACACCAGAAAACAGGGCACCGTGTGGTGAGAAGCGGCCCATGTGGTGAGAAGCGGCCCGGAGGAAAACAAAGTGGGGTGTGGCTCAGAAAGTGCAGGGGACCGGGGTACGACTGGAACAGGATGGCCAGGGACAATCTCCCCGAGACGGTGACATGCGAGCCGAGGCCTGAAGGCGGTGAGAGCAAGTGCAAAGGCCGGGGGTGGACACTCAGAGCGCGTGGGGTCAGCGGAGAAGGGCAGCCGACTCCTGCGGGGACGCCCCCGGACTCCAGGGACACGGAAACCCCCCACGGTGTGCCCAAAGGACACGGAAATGAAAGCTGAGCTTCAAGCACAGCTACCTGAAGACTAGAGCTGAGCTGTTTAAATGTCCCCGAGTTCCAATTTGATTAACTGATCTATTTAAAGTGTTTGAGATCTTCACAGCTGGATCTTGAGACTGTCAGGCTAATATCAAAACTGCCGTTATTTTGAGTCCACAGAACAAGCCATCATCTAATTCCCTGTCCCTGCCCCAATTACGTGACTGGGAGTCGAGCTGCACAAGTGTCATCGAATGTCCTGAGGAAGGGCCCCACCCCCTCACACCGTGCCAGATCTTCAGATCCCACTGCTTTCACCAAATCTCCCTCTGTTTGGGTTATCTGCATTAAAAAAAATAATAATAACGGGGAGCCAGAAAATCTGAGAAAATACCCCCAATTCACCCAATTTCCATTTGGGAGAGCAGTTCTGCTCCTGGGGGGGGGCGGGGGTGTTGGGGTACGTCTCAGTCTCACAGCACACCTGGGTGTCAAGACGAGTCAGAACCTCTTTCTGGCCCGGTCTGCACGTAGCTCTCCCGCCCCGTGGGGCTCACCCCCAGAATCACTGTTCCAGGCCGGGGGTGCCCAAGCTCACGCCCACGCTCAGTTCCCGGACTGACCGGCTAAAAAAAAGATTGTTTAAAACCTGAGGATCAGAACTTAGGCGGCTATTCTTCTGAACAACGTGCCAGCCAGGAGGTGACTAAAGTCCCAACAGAGGAGGGAAACCCTCTTTTCCCAGCACCAAGAGGAGACGGTAGGACAATATGGGGGAACAATTTGTCCCCTCGCACACCCACACAGGTCCCCGACCTCCTTTTTCCAGCCAAGCCCCCTCTCTGGGCCATCTAGGCACCTGTCATCAGAACTGGTGTGGACAAGTTCTCAAGGGCTTTAAGAACAGGACTGTTCATCGAGGAGCCACATCAAGTCACATAACGTTGTAAAGTGGACAGAAGCCAATCACCTGTGACATGTGTTTCTGATTCCAAGAAAAAACCTTTCTTGGCTGAGGCCGTCTCGTCCCTGGCCGGGTTTTCCGATGTCACTTCTGCGCACTCTAGTGATCGAGCTGGAGATGTCGATCCCCAATTACTGGAAGACCTCGACGGTCTGACTGCACTGGAGGGCCGGAACGTGGCCAGGGACAGCAGCGCTGTTTCTTCCGCGTGCAGGCGGGACCATGGAGACAGGGGATGGGGCCCTGGGCTCTGAGCTGCCCCCAGGGCCACAGAAGACCCACGCGCCGTGACGAGCCGCCGCTGGACGGTGCTGCAGGTAAACACGGGCGGGCTTCGCTCTCAGGTGAGCAAAGCCCACGTGCTGCCCTCTCTCAGTCCAGGCTGCCGCGGGGGCTTAGGTGACGATCCTCGCCTGGATTACAATACGGTTTGACCCCAGTGTCCACAGACTGGGACTTCACAGCATCATCTCGGTCTTGCCGTAATTATGGAGCAGCTCATTACGAGATGGTCTCACATGAGAAACCGGATGGCGGGAGGAGGCACAACAGTGAAGCGTCAGAAATGCTCAGCTACTGGCAATCTTATGTGTTTTTCCATGACACTAATTAGCCCTCGCCCAACAACCACAGTGCTGACAGGCGCGTGTACCTGTTAGACAAGGTGCGGCCTGTTTTGATCCTATGCAAAGCTCGCCCTTGCCCGGCCGACCCTCTAAATGCATCATCGCGGATCATAGAACCATCGAACCATGATAAAAGAGATTTGGCTTATGATGGCCAAGATGCCACCCTGAATCTGAGGCTTCCTTTAGGGAGGGCATGAAGGGAAGCTAACCCAGCGAGTCCCTCCGAATCCTTTGCATTTGCCAAGAATGCGAAGCACCGCCAGGCAGGAACCCGCTCCGCCTGTCGCTTAGGCAGGGGAGGGAGCAAAAGGCAGCCAGAGTTGGAACAACTGTGCCGGCCTCGCAGGCGACAACAGAGAGCCTCCTGCAAGCGATGGAGACGCCGGGCCTCGGCGAGACCCGCAGTGGGGCTGGGGCGCCGCCTGGCGGCCGAGCCGACTCCTGCAGGGAGCGAGGACGCGCAGGTCTCAGAACAGGACTGACGCTCGGTAACCACACAAATGAGAAATGTCTGGAAAAAAACGAGAAGGAAACTGCTGTGGGGTTTCTCTTCGTGGCAGTACTGGGCCAGTTTCTGGCATCCTGGGGCTTCCCACCAAATATGTGTGTGCGGCCCACTGTCACTCCC
This sequence comes from Eonycteris spelaea, assembly GCA_003508835.1. Taxonomy (NCBI): domain Eukaryota; kingdom Metazoa; phylum Chordata; class Mammalia; order Chiroptera; family Pteropodidae; genus Eonycteris; species Eonycteris spelaea. The sequence continues at coordinate 14,984,081 of PUFA01000025.1, forward strand.
GTGACGGACACTTGCAGACAGCTCCTGCGCGCCCGGTCCCAGGCTGGGGTACGGGGTGAACCAGGTCCGCCCCCGGCCCTCAAGCGGCCAGCGCGCAGGCTCGAGGACTGGCTTCTGCCCTGCCTGGGTGACCACGGCCGCAGACCCACGTGTCATCCTGCGGTCCACGCACGGAAAACACTGCCGGCCCGCGCTCGCTTTTTCATTGTGAGGCTGGAGGGCTGGGGCGTGGATGCCGTCTGCATCCTCCTCCTCTTACTCAGCACGAGGGGCAAGTGTTCTTTTCAGAGTTGTTGCAAAAGGGAAGGGACAAAGTGTTACACATCCATTGCTGAGATCAGAGGGATTTTCAGTCCTGAGCCTGGAGTCGGAAAGTAGACCTGCCAAACATATACCCGTCCCACAGCTCCATCCACCAAGGATACGCGCGGTCCAGAGGGAGCGACTAGAGGGAACGGAAGTGGTCAGCGCAGACGCGGGCAGACAGAACAACTCCGTAGTCACCGAGCTGGGAAAACAAAACAAAACAAAACCCGGAATGTTCCATACAGGGGAGGCTTGAGTCCCCTGGAGTCAGTCAGCTGCACCTGACCCGATGCGCATCACGGGAGGGGCAGGTGCGAGGCAGAGTCAGGGCTGGGACAGCGGTGACAGACGGCTGCGAGGTGTTTGGAGTCAGAGCCTCAGTACGGCATCTGAATTCCAGGCAGGCTGCTGGCCTGTGACCAGCTCTCCAGGCCTTGGTGCCCTCACGTGATACTGAGTGTGTGCCTCACCGGGATGCTGGCGTCAGGCTGAATGAGGGACCAGAGTGGACAGGCGGCAGGCAGTGGTGGTCCGGGGGTAGTGCTGAAGAACATGGACGCGGGGCCAAATCTCACCCCGTCCCCCAACTTAGCTGTGCCACATGGGGCAAGTCACTTCCCCTCCGAAGGCCTCGGTCAGTCCACCCACAAGATGGAGACAGTAATAGCATCTTCTTCACGGGGTTTGTGTGAAGATTCAATGCGGCCACATTTTAAGCACGTACAGCAGTGCCTGGCGCAGAACACACACTTTGAAAGCATTTACATCCGCAGACACTACGGCCACTCGTCATGGGGGCTGGACAGGACAGGTGCGGAGCACAGGGATCAGGGAAGTCTGCAGCCCCCCCCCCCTCTGGGCGTGTTGGGGGGCAGGTAGAGAGGGTCATCCAAGTGGGAGGAAGTTTTAAGCTCTCAGAACCTACTTCCATGCTTTCTACCCTGACCACAAGGGAAAAAAAGGAGCAACACGTGCAGAAAGAGCAGAATCCTACTAATCCTGCGTTCGATCAAGCTGAGTTTGACATTTCGGCAAGTTACTGACTCTGCTAGGAGTGTACACAGCCCATCTATTCCCCACCCATTTCAGTGTCTGGTAAGTGGGTCCCGAAGGCCAGGTCCTGCATGTGGGGACTGTCGCCTAAGCCACCGCGTCAGCCTGTACTGAGGGCAACACGTGGGCTTTGCTCGGCCCCACCACAGAGTGAAGGAGGTGCATGTCTTCCCACCGAGGAGCTGACTTCTTAGCTGGCCAGCAGGCTCAGACACGCAGGCGCCTTTGCTGGCTGCGGGGCCGGTGTTGCTCCCAACTCCAACACCCTGCCTGGACAGGCCAGTGTCCCTGCAGCTCCAAAGGGGTCACCATGGCTGGCCCAGCTGCCCCAAGGGGCCTGGGGCTCTGCTGTTAGACAAACCAGCCACCCTCTGCCAAACCGGGGCATACACGTGACCCAGCCAGGCAAGGTCTGGCCAGTGGTGAGGCCAGGCCAGCCTCCCAGACAGGCCTGCATTGAGCACACTCGCTGAGGGCCAGAGATGGACCGAGCCTGTAGGTCACCTGCCCTCAGAGCACAGAGGCTGTCACCTCAGCGTGAAGAAGAGTAACATTTGCAGAGGGTGCCCCAGTGAGCTGAGCCCTCTGAGCACCTTCTGTCTACAGATGGATTCGCGTGTCGATTTCCCCGGGACCCTGCTTTCCTTATGCTCTTCTCTGACTCCCGAGTTCTCTAAAGATGCAGCGAGTCATAGAGCACAGAAGCCACACCCCGCTGCCGGGCTGGACGCACGGATGTTCACACTCTCTTAGGAAAAGGACCAGAAAATACACTTGGGCCAAAAGGGCCAATGTTTCCTACAATTAACGTTTCCTGAGGATGCTGTGCCATGACCACTGTGCCCGGTGGTGCTTTCAGTCCCAGCAGAGAGACCAGACGCAGAACCTGGACGGACAGACAGGCACTGTGGCCTCCCAGGTCCCTGGGCACTGCCCCTGCCACGAGAGACCCTTGCACTGCAGGGTGAGATGACACAGCCCAAAACTCAACAACTACACAACCCTAGTGTCCGCCCACACCCAGGGAAGGAGTCAGTGGGGCTGGGCATGCGTGCGAATGCTCACTGTCTGCACACAACGGGGCTCTGGCATTTTAAGAAGGGAAATGGGAAGCGAGGGGTAATGTGGGGGTCAGACATAGTGGGAAAAGCTCAAGACTTCTCGTTCGGTTTAGGCACGAACTGGCTGTGCGATCTGGGGGCCAATCTCCAGCTCTCCAGACACAATGAGCAGCCGCTCGGTCCCTCCCAGTGCACACGTCCTCTCCTTTCGTGATATAAATGAGGTCCCCATGCTGCCCGATTCTGTAGCTGCTAGCCATATGTGGCCATGACAATGAAAATAAATTAAACTGAAAGCTGAGAATTCAGTTCCTTAGTCGTATCCACCGCGTTTCACGGGCTTGGTGGCCACTGCACTGGGCAGTGCAGACAGAACGGTCAACGTCCAACACAGGACATTCCACTGGGCGGCATCGATACTGCACACATGGAGGTGTATGGTTCCCAGAATATTCCTGAAGCCGCTTTTTTAAAAGGAGAATTGAGTGCTAGGTTAGAGCCTTCTTTGGGGGTTGGTGTGGAGGATAGTTTGAACGTGATGGAATGATTCTAAAGTTTACAATGAAGAAAACAAATGATCCTGGCCAGGAAAATAAATTCTGAAAGAGACGAACGGGAGAGAATTAGTCCTCTTGTTACATAGACTAAAATGTATGGCCACGGTCACGAAAAGGTATGAAACTGGTCCAGAAGTGGACAAGAGATCAACAGGAGAGGCCTGATTCGAGTATATCTGACCGCTTAGGTGATATTTCAAATCTACAGGGAAAGGACTGCTTAGTAAGGAGATTGAAACCTGGAAAAAAGAAAACCAGAAACTGAACTTATTCCTTATACCGAATTGTCCCGTGAATGAAAGGTGAACATCAAAAATTAAAATGTGAAATAGAAGAAAACAAACTCTACACATCTTGGCCCAAGAAAAACACTCTCTAGGTATGAGACAAGACCAGAAGACAGAAAGATAAAATTTCTCCATCTGAACTACAAATAAAAAGAATAAAAATTTCTGGGGGTAAAAACACCACAAAATCAATTGGCAGACTGGGGAAAATACCTGCAATGTATGTGAAGTACCAACTTCCTTAATATCCAAAACGCTCATAGAAACTCATAAGTACAGACCAAAAATCTTACCAGAAAAGTAGCAAAAGATATAAATAATCAATTTACAGGGGGGAAAAAAACCTGAACAAATGACCAATAAGCATAAAAGATGGTCAACCTTGTTCCTAATTAAAGAAAAGCAAATTAATACAAGAGATACCATTTTTCACCTACCAAAGATCCTGGCAATGACCCAAAACGATTTATAATCCCCAGTGTTGTCAAGAACGTGGGGAAAGAAGAACTCTCACATCATGCAGGTGGTTTATATAATTTATATAAACATTTTAGAGAGCAGACTGGCAGTATGTATCAAAATGCAAAATAACCACATGTCTGACTCAGAAATGTATCTTATAAATATATTTACACAAATAAACAAAGATATATGTATAAAGATGCTGTTTGCAACATTGTTTATACAGGAAAAACAAACAAACAAACAAACAGAAACAGCCTAAATGTCTTTCAATAGGAATCACGGTTAAATTATGTTACAGTCTTATAATAAAATGCCAGACATCAAAAGAAATGCACTAAGTTTATCGGAAAGATGTCCACTTTTTAAAAGGTAAGAGCCAAAGAGTGTATGTAGTATGATATGTGTAGTGTGTAGTATGATAAATATATGTATGTAGTATTTATTTAATTGCATTCATCTCTTTTTACATATACCACACTTATACATGCATAGAACATGCATGACAAAACTTTAAAAAGAGGTTATCCTAAGAAACACGTTGAGAGAAGAATATGAGGAACTTTTAGTAACGGCTTTCATTTTTATGACCAAATATTACTTTATAATGAATTACTCTACAAATCATGCAGCAATTGAGACAAGTGTAATAAGCGAGAGTGGCACTCAGCAAACAGTGCTCTACAGAAAGATCTCCTGACGCCACGCCTCCCTCACGCCTGGCCCGGTGTGGACCTGATGCAACTGGTAGGCAGCTTTTTCCTTAAGTCAGCTCATCGGGGCTATGCCCTCTGGCGAGCAGGATGGATAAGGGGTGCGTTATCTTGGACCTAAAGCACAGGGAAGTGGTCCCCAGAACCACGCGCACAGCCCCCCACACTCCAATCTTCATGCCCACTGCTGCCACCCTATGACGTGAGCATCTCAGATTGCTGTAACTGGGGACAGACTGCTGGGTGACGCTGGGGCATGGATGCGAACCGAGTTTTTAAAGACTGGTTCATTTCATTAAAAGCGCAGCAGGCCGCTGGGTACTAAGCAGACAGCACGCGTCTCATTAAGGGGTGTCATCTTTCCTGGCACCTCCCGCTGGAGACCAGGGCAGCACTCGGCGAGAGGATCATAGTCGATCGTGCCGTCGTAGATGAGATTTGGGAAAGATGCCCAGCCACCTTCTGTCACGATGGCAGGGGCTGGCTGGCGCACTAGGTGGAGACTTAGCAGATGACAAGGAATTTCCGAAAAGGAACCCCTAAAAAGTATTCTAAGAGCAATGAGAGAGAAGGGAGGGAGGAGGGAAGAGAAACAGAGAGGAAAGAAGGGAGGGAGGGAGAAAGAAAGGGAGGGAGGGCGGAGGGAAAGGCTTCACCGGCACACAGGCATTTATTTTCCCATGCTGACTTTTTAATCGCACTTCTAAGAAGCCTAGGACTTCTTATCATCAGCAGTGATGATTTTATGCTTTAAGAGTTTATGGGATTCTTATATCCATTCTCTTATTGGAGGTTTATTTTTTTTAGTTTCGAGTTTTCAGCTTTCTAACAATGCTGTTTCCTGAAAGGACATCCTTTTGCATCCCCACATAGATGAACCCATGAACAAACAACATGAGTTTGAACTGTACAGGTCCACTTATAACGTGGATTCTTTTTCAATAAATACCTGTACTGTTTTTGGTCCACAGGTGGGAGTCTGAGGATGTGGAGGGCTGACTGTGTGCACTGATCTATGCCATTCTACCTGGGGGACTTGAGTGCCCATGGATTTTGGTATTGAGTGGGGGGTTCTGGAACCAATCTCCCACAGATACCAAGGGAGTCAAATGTTACACACGGATTTTGGATTGGGCAGGTTATTGGGCCCCCAACCCCATCCTGTTCAAGGCTCAAATTTAGTAGGTTGAAATTAGCTTTTTCTAAGTATTTGCAAGTGTTAACAAGCCCTGCTTGTCTTCTGGTATGATAAATCTCACCACAGTATTCTAGATGTTCAGAAACATCTAAGTCTGTTAATTCCACACAAACACACTCACACACATCACCGCAATAACTTTAAAGCTGAATACCCTACCAGCCTAAAATAATTTATGCAACTTCTAGAAGGGCTTAAATTACTCCTGGGAAAATAAAGCTTAATATTTAATGCATTGAGAGCAATATTTTCATTTTTACGTGTTTTACTTGCACTGCTGTCCAAATATTTATTAAGTGCCTACTATGTGCCAGGCATTGCCCCAGGCATGGATGAACAGCAGTGAGCAAATACAAAGACTATAATCTTTGCATTTTAGTCATTTTATTAAAATCGCTAACAGGTACTACATATTTACTACAAGCCTAGGATCATTTTTAGCCCTTTATTTATTTGCTATCCTTTCATCTCACAATAACCCCATAAGTTAGGTACTTCTATTATCCCATTTTACAAATGAAGAGACCAAGGCATAGAGTAAAGTTACCTGCCCAAGGTCACACAGCCAACTGCTGGCAGGGCTGGGATTTGAATTCAGACGAACCTGACTTTCAGGCCCACCCTCTACCGCACTGTATCATATCACCTTTTAACGCGCACGACTCCAAACTAAGTGGGCCTCTGTCCATGAAGAAGGGTGGGCATTCGTGGGCAATGTGCGCACATGCCCTCATATGTTTCCACTCTCGGCTGAGCCATACAAACACGTAAGGTGAATAACAAGCGGAGAGAAAACCCGCAAGCAGGTGATCCGCCAACTGGTCCCTGTGCTATTTGTAAACAAAGGAGGAAAAGAAGATAAGTGAAAAGGAAATAAACGAAGAAACGAAAATTACCTGGCGACCTAATATGAAACCTCTAACCATGAATTAACTGACATTAAAACAGAGTCCTAGGTGCAGACTACAACTTTCCGGATACCTTCGGATACCGTCCCAACGCTGTCGTCCAGGTGAGGTGAAGGCGCCGCCCAGCCCCCTTTTTCACAGACGTAGGGCGAAGCTGCTCAGATCCTCGGCCACAGTCCTCAAGGCGGCCGGCTGGTTCTGGTTCGTCCCAAGCAACTCACGCTAACGCAGCCCGTCATGCTCTGATGTGTCCTTTGCACAACCCTTCGGTGAAGGCAAGAAGTCAGCCCCCCGCCCCTGCTGACAAACCACCTCTCTTCCCACCCCCGCCCCCACCCGCTGCCCACCACACCTCGCCTAACGCCACAGGCTCGGCAGGCGCATGGTGCCGAGAAGCAGGCATCATCCCAAACCGATCTACATGGATACTATGAACTTGGAAGCGACAGTCTCTTACGACCCGTTAACAGTATTTCCCAGTGTGCATATGTCGAAGATCGAACAAGAATTTCACAAAACAAAGCACATGGGGGTCCAAGTGTCAGCCCCTTGAAAACTTATGAACTACTTCAAAGAAACACACAAATTCAAAATTGACTTAAAAAATGAAAACCACTCGGGAAATATTGTGTCAGGGGAAAGCGGCTGGTTTGAGTTTGAAAGATACCTCTTGGATAGAGCTATTCTAGAAAGAGAGATAACAGGTCCAAACCAACCCTGAATCACTTTCCAAAAGTCTGCAAGTAGCTTCAGGCCCAGTTCCTGAACTGTAACCCGGTGAATTTTTCTGATGGGTGGCCTGTTTTCAGGGGCTGCAAAGGAGTTTTGCAGACTGCTGACCTGGACCCGAGGGGTCTCCATCTCCATCTGAGATCTGCGGTTTAGGACACAAAGCTCCAGCCCAGAACTGTCAGTGTGAGGCCGGAGCAGCAAATAATTCTGGAATTATCCGAGGACAGGGACGCCCAGGCGAGAGAACACTCCCCGCCACAGGTCCGGCGACCTGTCCACCAGCACACAAAAAAGTGATCGAGGGCGTAACCTATTATCTGAGGTCAGCTCAGAAAATTCCCCTTATCTCTGGAATAAAGTGTGGGTTTCATCCGAGTTCTCGCTTTGTATTTCTTTGTGCTGATAGTTTGAATCATAGTCCAAACACGTTGCAACAAATCTGAGCAGCATATGGCAGGGAATGGCACAAACCTGTGCCCAGGCACAGTTGGAGTAGGAGGGTCATTCGGCCCTCTGTCTCCTGCGTAACCAAAAGGGGTCTCAACACCCAGCATCAGGGAGGGGCGCACTCCGGGGGGTGGCTCTCACACTACCTCGGTATTCTGCTGTGCGTGCGTGCGTGCATGTATGTGTGCGTGGTGTGTGTGTGTGTGTGTGTGTGTGTGTGTGTGCGCGCGCGCGCGTGGCGGGGGGAGGGGGCCACACGGTGTGACCTCTCCCTTCTGAAATGCAGTCTCAGATGCTGACGCCCACCAGCAAGCAGGCTGCGGGGCAGCATCCATGTGACGCTGCCTCCCCCTGGTGGTGAGCGCTGGTGTTCGCAGCAGCATCACCCCAGCTCCCGGGACCAGGCTCCCGCTGCCCCTCCCGGAGCAGGCGTTGGCAGCTCCCAGGGCAGTTTTGCCTGCTCTAAGCGACTTGACTCTAGACGTCCTCTCCACTGCGTGCAGGCTCTGCGTTCTTTGGGCCGGGGTAAGGGTGGGAGGGAGGGCGGGACATTATACCACAGGGAATTAAACGAGTGGCATAAAAGCCAGTGGACCAGGAGGAAGGAGACCCGCGCGCAAGTTCCAGCCCTGCCAACGTCCAGATAGCGCCGCCGCGCAAACGCCACCGCCTCTCTGAGCCTCGATTCCTCCCTGGAGAGATGACAGGCTTGGGGCTGAGCCCTGCCGGCGTGGTCTTTGGCAGCGCCCAGTCAGACGTCCGGTTGCCATGGATTCCACGTGCTGATGAGCTTTGCAAAGGGAGAAGGGCCACTACAGTATTTATCTCAGCGGGCTGTGAGGAGGATTACATAAAATGAGGTTCGTAAAATACCCAGCACAAGTGGTAAGTGCCAAATGAACAGGGTGCTTATCATTAATTGTACAGTAACTACTTACGTGATTTGTCATGCAAACTGCGGCCTACGGTCACCCTGTCAATAAGTAATAGGTATTGGGAGATTTGGAAAAGTCCCCAGACTTTAAAAAAACATCTCACTCAAGAGCACCGGCTTTGTGAGAATCTCTGTCTGGCGAACCCTGAAATGGTCACTGGACAGAATCGATGCCGGGGTCTGACCCAGGCCCCTCTCAGGTCAGCCCCGCGTAAATTCCCGAGGCCGATGACAGAAACGAGTTTACGTGACACACCCACGGCCTCTCTAGTTACAGCCCAGCAGACAGGCCTCCCGGGGACCGACGCGGAACGAGGCAGGAGGGCGGGTGGGAAAGAAACCAGAACATGTCGCCCCGAGATGTGCCTCTGACATACGTTATTTTGAGCTGGAGGCAACTGCGCGTTGGCGAGGGCAGGAAACGCTCTCGGCACCCTCCCCACTCCCCCCCCCACCCCTGCCCACAGCAGGACAGAAATCTCCTCTCATGTGAGCCTCGGGAAGAGGGTCCCAGAGGCTCGGCCAACCGCCTGGCCCCAGGCGCTTCTGCCCACGCGTTGACCTGAAGCCCCGGTGGCTTTTCCCGGCCCCCCGCCCCGCCGGTCCTCTGCAAATCCAGTTCTTCCTGGAGGGGGCTCCGGAAGGCCAGCTCTGCGCCGCGCAAAGCGTTGACGCTCCCCTGAGCTTCCTCCTGCGTGACGTGCGCTCGCGCGCACGAGTGACTGCTTCTCTCCCGCGCGTCCGTCCGTCCACCTCGTTGCTAAGAGCCTCGGCCAGGTGGGTGCGGTTCTGCTCCCCCGCGGACCGAAGGCTGGAAAGACCGACCGCGGGGAAGAGAACTGGAATCGTGCGGGAGGGTTGCTGCTTGGAAAGGTGGATTTCACCTGCGGGGACCGTGGGGACAAGCGGGGCCACGTGCCACCAGTACAGGCGCACGAGCCATCCGCTTCCGAGAGCCAGATGTGACCTCACAGAGACGACCCGATACGAGCCACTCACTTCGCCAATGAAGCAACTCGGGTCTGGAAAGGTTAACAATGCACCCAAGGACCCGGGTTTATTATGGATCTATTAAGCCCTTTGGCTATATTTATGCAACACACGATAAAAGAAATTAATTTTGTGTCTTCCCTGCTAGCCGTGAGCTCCAAGGCGTTGTGTTTGCCACTCGCTAGGGGCTGTCTACGGCTGTGCCCCTTACACTGACCCCACCATGACCCTGGGGTAGGGATGACTGTCCTCATTCAGCAACTGCGGAGTCCGGGCTCGGGGACGGTGACTGACTCGCCTGGGGTCCCACGGCTGGCCTTCCGACTAGCACGGCCCTCAGTGAGGATCTGCTGGATGAATGAATGCATGAACGAAAGAACAAGTGAAGGGGCAGACCCAGGATTCAAACCCGGGTCTGTCTGGCTCCAGGGTCCGGACAGGGCCTTCCCGTGAACACGAGACCATCGCTCCGGCCACCGCGGTGCCTGGTGCCGTGAGCGCCCGAGGAAGCGACGGAAAGAGCAGAGCACCTGGCTGTGCTGTGGACAGAAAGCTCCTCGCACCACTGTCCTAGGGTTCAAACGAGGTGTGGGCGAGATGAAAGGTCAGGCGTGTCACTGCAGCCTAAGGCGACCTCGTCACGGCCTCCAGGGTCAGCTAACAGCAGGCTAGCACCCGCGGACCAGCACGGACGGGCTCCGTGGCCTGGGGAGGGTGGGCGGCCTCCCCGGGCGATGAGAACGGTACCCACTTCACAGAACTCTTGGGAGAAGACGAAACGATGCACATGACACACGAAGCAGGTACGTGAACAGACACCATTTTATTATCTTTGAAATAAAGCAGGAAGTTGGATAGAAAATATAAAAGCGATGAAACAAACTGTTGCTACGTTGAGCAAAAAAAAAAAAAATCCATAATTAGCTATCTGAATTAAGTAACATTTTTGTTTTTTTAATCCGGAAATCAGGCCAACCTCGGCATCTCTTCCTATGGTGTTAATTATGATCACACATGGGAAATTCACAGTGGCTTGCTGAGACTAGTAATGAAGGGAAAAGTCCTGGACCTGCCCCGTGTAAAAGGTTTCGTTTCCTGAGCTCTTTTTTCGGAAATGTAGTGAGTGGCTGACAGCTCCCGAGAGCTCAGAAACTGAGTGAGCTGGTCACGCTCCCATCAGCGAGGTGCTTTCTGCTGAGCTGTGCAGGCGACACCGTGTTCTTCCACAGGGTGGAAGCGAGGAAGTATCGGGTTAGGAAATGCCTCGACAAACGTTTCTGAATATTAACCGCTCCACGGAAGTCCAAAAACATGTACGAAGAAAAAAATGTACTAACAGAGAGCTGCTGTGGCGGGGGCCTGTGGGATGGCGCCGTGACCCCCAGCGCCGGGCATGCACGCCCTGGGGTGCGCCCCCTGCCCCCCGCGCGTGAGCTGCGCTTACTGACTCACTTCTAATGAACAGAGCACAGAGAACAAACGTGGCGGCCCGCACGCGGACACGAGGTTACCAAGACTGAGTCCCACCCCGACTGGCACGCCCCCTCTCGCCCGCGGGTGACGGCCAGCCCCCTTGCTGCCAGCTGCCCGACGGAGGGAGGGCTCCAGCCGCCAGCCACCAAGGAACCGAGGCTCTCCGTCCAACACCCCACCGGAAATGCAGTCCTGCCACCAGCCACGTGCCTGGGCCTAGAGGCAGACACTCCCCCAGGCCAGCCCTCGCAGAGCCCGCAGCTGACTCTGCATTGCGAACGTGGAGGTAGAGGCACCCAGCTCAGTCATCCCGGATTCCGGACCCACAGGAACCGTGAGAGAATAAATGGTGGATGTTTTGAACCACAATGTTTTGAATTAGTTTGTAGATGATTGATACGCAACTCGTAATGTGTGTTTACCACGTCCTAGCCACTTTTTGTGCATTTTATGCACATCGTAAGGTGTAAGTACTATGAGGAGCCCATCTGACAGCTTCCCCAGAGTCCCGCCGTAAGTGTAAAGCCTCAGACCCGCACGCCTCGCCATCATGCTGCGCTGCCTCCTTGGCGCACACTTCAGTGGGGAACGTGAGCATACCAAACCCCGTTAAATCTTTAGAGGTTAAAAAAAGAAACTGCGCCACACTACACCAACTGAATGAAGTATAGGAAAGGATTTCTACCATGACTGAAATCTAGACATGAAGCCAGCCAACCCTTTCCCCAATGTCAAACTTGAGTTAAGGTACTTAATATTTTCCTGATGTTATATTCCGAAAATGTTTCTGTTTTGCCCAAGAAGGGTAGAAGAGCCATTTTTACTTCCCATCGCCTGTCAGTGCTCAGAGAACACAGCAGAGTCATCTGCTGTCTCACTGACTGTGAGCATCCCCAAGTGCTGATGGCGATTAGTATGTACAAAGGAAAAAATTCTCTCTCACAGCTGAACTGTATTCAAACGACGGGCACTTCCCCACGGCCCCTGAAAGGCGCCCTCACCATAGAAACCACACTGAGGGGTCTGCCTCCCCTCCGTCCGACGCACCTCCTGATGTGTGCACAACTCAACTGCTAGCACAGTAACCGGGGTGATGCGGTCACAGAAAAGGGCACATCGGCCCCTCGGTGACACGTATGAAGAAGAGCCGACTGTGTCATCCGATACATTTTTTTAAAAAAAGGAAAGAACGAAGACAACCTGAAACATAAACACTGGACTCAAACAGCTGCTTCGGCTTTGGCTCTTCCGTCCTATCACGAAGCCTATTTTTTGCTCCCTTATGTAATTGTCTTGGGGCTTGAAAAGCCCGGAGTTGCCGGCAGTAACATTTAAAGCGACTGCTACCTAAGAAGAAAAATGCCGTGATTAATGGATGGTGGCAACAGACTGAGCTGAAAAGGGGATCAAACCCTTGCCGGGGAGTGGAGCGGTGAGGAAGGGTCGAAAGAACCTCGTGGACAAAAAAACAATCGATTTATTTAAGAGCCAGAAATTCTAAAATTAGAGGAATGGTGGATAACCTCGGAAGTAAAGTTTGCACCTGTATAACATAGAGGGTTTTGTTTTGTTTTGTTTTGCTTAAACGTACAATATTCCGAACATTCCAAACAAATTAAACTATACAGTACTGGTTTAATCTCCTTCCATACTTAAGAAGGTTTAAGGGGAAATTTTATGAATAATTTAAGTCTGAGAAACCACATGCCCATGGCATTTGGGCAAAAAGTGAAAATGGCCTAAAAACGCCTGGATTTTTCCACTGTAATAGAACCCGACTGTCACTATCCTGCTGGAATGTCAATTTGCAACATGCTGCCACAGATGGACTCGTAATGGCACCGGACAATGGGACACGGCCAGACACACAACCTCGGGAGCAAAAACTACGCTTACCAGTTGCATCTTAAAACTGTTCCCACCATCAAGTTCGTATTGAATGATATCTTCTTGTCTGCCCAAGAACAAGTCGGGAGGGGAGTCGGGACCCGATATTTGGAGGAGTGAGCAGCTGCGTGACACGAGGAGCACCAAGGTGGGGGACACAGCGGCAGCCCCCGCGTTAACGGAAGTGTTCGCATCGCAGGTGTCACCTGCCCGAAGGCTCCGGGCTCGGCCCGAGGGCCCGTCACCCTGCCTGATGGCGACTCGAGCAGACGCCGCCTGGCGCAGGGGGGCGAGACCGAGAGCCTGGCTCCCACGTCAGGCTCGAGGAGACCAAGGCACAGGGCTGGCTAAAAGTGGACCCCGATGATCGATTACCGATAACCTTCACGATCCAGCAGTGGCTCTGGCCAGGACCACGGTCGCAACCTGACTGCCAGTTAGAAGCACCTGGGGACGCTCTCCGGGTGGTGCTTCCTGGTGGCCTTGGGGCCCCGGCGGGAACTGGTCTGGGGCGGCCTGGGCGGGGGGGGGGGGTTCCGAACTGTTCAGGGGTCTTCACTCACAAAAGAACGTAAGGGCATCACTCAAACTCCTTCTAGGCCTACAAAAACATTTCCTGTTATTAAAAGAAAGCCACGGAAGTAAATGAATTTTAAGTGGGCATTTGTTTTAAGAAAGGTGAGTTTATCCACTGGAAGACTCAATTTTCCTATGATTATTAGCATTTTCCAACTTAACCTTCATGCGAAGCTCTCAACCAAGTATACATTCATGTTTCAAACAACAGAAAAAAAAGTATCATGTCTATTACTGTATGGAACTGTTTACTGGAAACCCACAGAATATTACTTGAGAACGCCGATATTTCTGGTTAGCTCCGTGATGACCAAACAAGCTCTCATCCTGAGGAACCAGGAGGCACGGCCAGCGACCCTAGACACACGTGTTCCTGGTTCAGGGCACTGCTCTGCTCTCCCAGTGAAGAGAAAAAAACATTCACAGATGACAAGTGATGGTCATGCTAAGCGAGTATTTGTACCACAGAAAATGATCGTATTTTAGTACGCTTTCATTCATTTGTAATGGTGCGAATCTAATATCATGGTGTCGGTTATTTTTTAGATAAACATTTAATGAACACATTATAAATTATTTACAACTGATGACGATCCAGCTAAGAAAAACAAACTTCACATATCAGACCCAATTACTACGGTTAGAAAACGGCTTCTGATATGAACCCCTAAAGGACCCGGTGGTTCAGGTCAAGTTCTTTCTTCCAAGACTGAAGTTAGAGAATAATGTGAACATATACGAAGTGACAAGTCTTTTTCCTTCATACCATCTGCCATGGTCTGGATGTTTGTGTGTCCCCAAAATTCATGTGTCAACACCCTAATCCTCATAGAGGGCGTTATAGGCGGGGCTTTGGGAGGTGACTAGGTCACGAGGCTGGGGCCCTCATGATGGGATCAGTGCCCTTATGAGAACCCCCCCACACATGCACACACACACTCTATGAGCATCCGTATCCCTGTGAGGGCTCACTGTGAGGACACAGCCGAGGCCTGCGACCCAGGAGAGCCCCTCTCCTGACCCTCACTGGACCACACCAGCCTCCAGAACTCTGAAGACGACATTCTGTTGTTTTGGGGCCACCTGGTCTGTGGTGTCTTTTTATAGAAGAAGAACGGGCTAAGACACCGTCACTCACTCAGGTGACCCTCCGACACACTGGTTAAGGAAAGGCGGTGGCCAGCCCCCCTGCACAGGGACTTCTGTCAGCAGAGCAGTCAACGGTCCACCGACTCGAGGATCAGACACCGCTCACCTGAAGACACTGCTCAAAGGTGACACCGCCAGCCTTCCAGGAAAGATGGCCTTAAAAATCATAAGGCTGTCGGAGCAAAACCTCAGAAGCCACACCTTCCCACAGAGATAGTTCTAGCTCAGGGGAAACAACCTCCTCCCTGGAAGGCTGCGGAGGCAGCATGTTCTGCACTCGCGGTAAAGCTGTCTGCCTGCACGGACTCGGAAGCCCTCAGCCCAGGGGTTTCTGTGTCTCCCCGATTATTCTACATCTGACAGGATGATAGGTGGGCAACCAACACAAAGGTCCCCTGCCCCGTTCCGAAGCCCTGACCCTCTGAATGGAGGGCAGGCTCAAGTGGACACCGCCCTTCACCCCACCTCCGGCGCCACCAGCCCAGTCCAGACAACAGCAAGAGCCTCCCAACCAGTCCCCTTCCTTACACTCTTGCCCGCCCACCTTCCTTCCCCAAGAGACACTCTGCACTCAGCTTTGCCATTAGGATAACATCTGAATCCCTGCTGTGGCCTCCAAGGCCCTCTATGGGGCTGGTCCCTGGCTGCGTCCAACCTCAGCCACCAGCACCTACCTCCCACCTCCACTCAACCCTCCGCCAGGCGCGTCCCTTCGTGTCCCCTGAATGCACTCAGGTCGCCCCTGCCTTGGAACCTGTGTCTGCTATCCTCTCTGCCTGGATGCCGGCCACACTAACTCTGCGCAGGGAGCTTCTTCCTGCCAGGCAGGCTGAAGCAGTGCAGAGGTCTTTCGGGGCCACTCGATCGAAAGTGGCCACATGCTGACCCCTCTCTGCATATCCTCTTACCCGCACTGTCCCCAGAGCCATCCTCCACCCCTCCCTACCCTTCTCTGGGCCCTGGAAGGCTGACCCCACCAGCAGCCTGTACCTTGGCTCCGGTGCCTCTGGGTTCTGCCAAGGAGATGCGAAAGCCTGGGGCAAGCCGGGTGTTTCTTCCCTGCCTCTCCCTGCATTAGGATCTCCATTCCATACCTCCCGGGTCTACGGCTCCTGCCAGGTGGCTCCTCTCCAAGGGTTCCAGCAATACTACTTCCTCCCTTGGTCCAACACCCCTGTTTATTCCCTCGGTCCTGGACTGATGGGCCAATTCTTCATTAAGACCTCTGGAACCACCACAGGGTCCCTGTTAGGGCCTGACTGATATGACCCAGCCCCTCCCTGGTCACTCTGTCACATCACCCTGTTTTATTTTCTCCACTGCGCTCATCATTATCTGAAATTACCACGTCCGCTTACTCTTTTCTAGAGCCTATCTTCACCTCAGTAACTGGAATACAAGCAGGAAGCTCCTAATGTTCACCACTCTATCCACTGAGCCTAAAACAGTGCCTGAAACAAGTGAATGAATAATACCAGCGCACTGTCTCTGCTCAAAATGTCACCTCATCAGTAAGCCTCCCCTTATTATCTGCTATAAAACAGCAATCTCCCTCTCCTCCCAGACTTCCACCCCCTCCCCCCCCCTCCTAAGTCTTACTTTTTCCTGCAGCACCACCACCTCCTGACACATCCGGTGGTTCTCCCACCAAAAATGTCAGCCCTGAGGCGGGAATGCTATTTTATTCACTGCTGAGTCCTCAGAGCCTAGATTAATGCCTGGCCTATAGCAGAGTCTCAATAAACATTTGTTTAAATGAATACCAAGCAAAGTGGGCAAAATTTCATACCAAGCCAGTTCAGGGTTGTCCACAACACTTCCTGGAAAGAATATAAAACTGAATTGCTGGACACCCAAGTGGGTCTTCCGTGACCTGCCCTTTTTCCATTAGAGAGACAGCCTACGACCCCGAGAAAGATGCTTGAAATGCTAACTAGACCCTGGCTTAGGACTGAGGTTTGAGAATGAGTGTGGGCCTCTATTTGTGACAACTGTTGCTTTAAAAAGTGTGCACGGAAGCCTACCTAAGCACACGGCTACTGCGAATCCTTTCGGAAAGTAGATGGGCATATAAATTATAAATAAATGGGACTAACGCCCACCATCCTGTTCCACAGCGGTGCTCCTCCTGGCAACGGCCTTGAACTACAGTTCGCTGACAGTCTACGCAGACCCAGAACCAAGCAGGGGAGGCACTGCTTTCTGACAGCTGCTTCGCTCCGAGGGCAAAGTTCTCAAAGGCAGGTTTCATTCTGCAACGCCTACACTGTCCAAATTTTATTCTGCATACTATTTGAATTAAAGCCCTCCTCCCCACCACTGATTACTCATACTTGCCCCCTCACCCTCCAAAGTATCCACAGTGTGTGGATTTGGGGGTGGGGTGGGGCCTCCCAAGGTACCCAACTGTCCCTCATGGCGGCCTGTCACTCTTTCAGGGAACAAGATTCCCGACTAAATGTCCTAAAGGCCTAGAAAGGGGGCCCCTTCCCCCAACACCATTCAACCAAAACTGGCCAACCGCAGGGTAATGAGCAACCACGGATGCTCACCCAAACGTTGGTTCTTCTCCCAAGCCGCATATTGAGGACACTGTGACTCACGGTCGCTCAACGGCTGTTTCCTCCTCCCTATGAATGAGGTGACCACCCCCTCCCCCCAGTAAGTGTAGGGCGACGGTACAGGGCTCAGGGTGACGGCTCGAGCTCCCCGGCCGCGATGAGCTATAATTCATAGCCCGATCCTCTCCCACTCCGTCTCCCCGGGGCGGGGGCGTCGCTGGGAGACGCTACCCCGCTCGGGTGAATACCCTGGAGCCCAAACCCCTCGGGGCCGGCTGCGCGCGCGGCCCGGCATGCGCTCCGGGACCCGGGACCCGGGACCCTCGAGGAGGGCGACCCCTCCCCACAGGGACAGGAGGTGACCGCGGCAGGTCGCCAGGTCCCGAGGGTCCCCTCCTCGTCCCTCCGGCGGCCCGGGCTGGAGATCCCGGCGCTGCAGCCCGCGCCGCCTCCTCCAGGCAACAGGTGTCCGCCCTCCGCCCGACGGCCCGCGCGGCCCGGCCCTCACCCGGCACAGGCCGTCCACGAACACGCGCGGGTCCAGGTGGCAGGCGATGGTGGCGCTGGGCAGGTCCTGCAGGTCCACCTCCTCCATCTCGCAGTCGATGAAGCTCCAGTCGCCGCCGCTCTCGTCGGCCTCGGCCACCCCCGCGAACGGCGCGAAGGGCCGCAGCGTCAACGCGGGGCGCGCTCCGGCCGCCTCGGCCGCCTGGGCCGCCTCCCCGAGCCGCGGCCCGGCCACGCCGTCCTCCATCCCCGCGCCCGCGCGCCCCCGTCGGCGGCGCCGGGCTCGCGCGCCGGGCCCTCGCGGTCTCCCGTCTGCGGACGCCGCGGTTAACCCTCTCGCGGTCGCGTCGCAGGCCGTGACAGTCCGCGCGGCTCGGGCAGACGCAGCCCCCGCGCGCCGCCCCGTCCGCCGCCGTTCCCCGCCGCGCCCCGCCCGCCCGCTCCCGGGGGGCGGAGCTCCGGCGGACGCGCGTGGGCCCTTTAAGGCCGGTCCCCGCCGGGTTACTGTATTCCGCCCCGCCGGGAGGGACGGCCAATAGGGGAGCGGGATTCTTCTCACGTGATGCTTACTGCCCTGCCCTCAGCCTGAAGCCTCAAGGCGGCCTTGCTGGTTAGGGGCAAAGCCATCTCTCGCCTTTTTCGCTTTTCCAACAGCTGGTGCCAGTTGATTGGCGCCAGTCAGGGTCTTGGGCGCCGGATGATAGCTAAGTTGGCAGCGCCTCTGTGGTTCTCATGCGGTGACGTTTTGAAGCACAGAGGCCAACTTTTGGAGATTTAAGTGTGATGTGGTCCAGGCTATGGCTCCATGGCCATTGTCAAGTGGTTAGATGCCTACCGTATATTATCACGTATAGTCGCAATAGAATTGGACTAGACCATGACAACGATACCTTACTTTTATATTCAGCCTATTAGTTATATATCGTTGTTCAAAATGTATGTAATCAGAAATAATTTTTGACTTACCACTCTGTACATTGTACAATGGGAGATAACAAAAGGAGGTAATCATTGGACCTTGCCTTTGGGGAGCTCATGGGTTGAAAATAGATCCTCAGATAAAATCTCTCTCTCTCTCTCTCTCCCTCCCTTCCTCTCTCTCTCTTTCTCCCTCTCTGGAAAATAGAATTCCTTCACTGTGAAGGACTACATGCACAGTGAAACTTGAATCTGAATTTCAGCTTTGCCATTAATTACTTGGGCAAGTAACCAGTGAATCTCAGTTTCTGCACCAGAAAAATAAAGTCATAATATATGGTAAGAATCGAGTAAGGGCCCAATAAATGGTAGCTCTGTTTATGGGCTAGATTGTTTGAAAGAGGTGAAATTAGACCTGTAATTCCTCCTAAAGGAGGTTTACCATCTAGTTAGGAACTGTAACTGATGATAATTTTTTTAAAAAATTATATCCAAATCACAGCTGAGGTTTTTCCAGAACACACTATGTGCTTGGGTTGTTATTGTGACACCTTGGGGCAGTTGGTGCCCTCCAGAAGCTCAAATCCAACAGGAGTAGTAATAAACATGCAAAGATAACTCAAAGTAGAATGTAATGTGAGGACCTGGAGAAATTGGAATCATCTTACATTGCTGGTGAGAATGTAAAATGGGGAAGCCACTTTGGAAAAACTTTGGCTGTTCCTCAAAAAGTTACAGAGCCACCACAGGACCCAGCAATTCCTC
This sequence comes from Eonycteris spelaea, assembly GCA_003508835.1. Taxonomy (NCBI): domain Eukaryota; kingdom Metazoa; phylum Chordata; class Mammalia; order Chiroptera; family Pteropodidae; genus Eonycteris; species Eonycteris spelaea. The sequence continues at coordinate 15,003,565 of PUFA01000025.1, forward strand.
TCCTAGGTATAGACCCAAGAAAAATGAAAATATGCATCCATGCAAAAACCTATATACAAAGGTTCATAGCATCATTATATATAATTGCTAAAGAGTGAAATAACCCACATGCTCATTAACTGATGAACGGGTAAACCAGATGTATATCTGTACAATGGAGTATTATTATTCAAGTATAGCAAGCAATGAATTACTAACACATGCTACAACATGGATGAACCTTGAAAAACACAATGCTAAGTTCAAGAAGCCAGTCTCAAAAAGCCGTATGTTATATTACTCCACTTATACGACATGTCCATAATAGGTAAATCCATAGAGACAGAAAGTAGTCTAGTGGTTGCCAGGGGCTGGGATAGGTAAGGAGGATAAGGAGAGTGTCTACTAAAGGGTGTGGGGTTTCTTCTGTGGTTAAAGAAAATGTTCTAAAATTGGGTTGTTGTGATGTTTGCTTGACTCCATTAATATACTAAAAATCACTGAATTGTACTTTCAAGAGTGAATTTTATGGTATGTGAATCACATGAATCTCAATAAAGCTGGTATTTTTAAAAAGAGAATGTGATAAAGGCCACGAGGGGTTAGATGAAGTGCAGCAAAGTGGATGACAATGCAGAGTCAAAACTCTCTGTAAAGCCAGCCAGACGTTCGGAAAAAGGGGACAAAGGGGAAGAGGCACTAGTTTTGGAAAAAACACCAACCTGTTGCTGGGTGGGTCCCTGTTGTCATCACCCTTAGGACAGGAAGCTCTTTCAATCCTGGCTGATGCTAAGCCTCTTACAGCATGCAGACAAAGGGTGCGGAGAGGAGAGAAAGCACCAGAAAGGAAAGCAGGGGGACCTGAAATGCACACAGAGCAAGGCATCACAGCTGGCAAGCCTCTGAACTAAGAGAGGAAAGAGCAAGTTCGACCTCAGGCAAATAGTAAAGACAAAGTTACTTATAATCGACTTTAGAACGCAGGTAGTTATTCCTAAGACATACACACATTCCTTCGGTGACTTTGGATTCCCTCTTCTGTCTTTCTCCTCTCCCTCCCCAGACAGCAGGGTAAAGAGGATGATATTTCTTAGTAGTCTGTATGGCCCCAATAATAATAATACCACTTTCATCTGAGTAGCTCTTAAACAGTCAATGGATGTACAGAAACTAGCTCACATAATCCTCACAAACAGGTATGATTACTCTGGATTCTTAGAACTGAGGATCAAAGAATGACCTTCTCAGGAGCAAACAGGCAGAGAACGGCCAGGCAGAAACATCCTGCTGTCATTCCTGTGCTGCCTCTGCCCCTTGGTACTGGAGGAAACAGAAAAATGAAGAAGGAAAACAAAAAAAGTAGAAGAGGGAAAATAAAGCCGAGGGCCAGGAGAGGAGAGGAAAAGAAGGGGAATGAGAGAAGTAGGGAGATTGAGAGCAGAAGTAAGAGGTGCTTGAGTTTCCAAATGGGGAGCAGGGGTGATGACCCCAGGGAATTGCTGAATCTCCCCTGCACAGCCTGCCACGCAGGGCAGGGCACACTCTCAGATGTTCAAGGCCAGCGCTGGGCACGAAACGTGAAGCACAAAGAGCTCTCAAACTATCAGAGCGATGTGACAGACGTTCTCAATAAACAGGGTTATCATCACGCCTGCACATCTGGGCGCCCAGGGACCTTGTCTCATGGCAGGCGGCATATTTAGTAAGAAAACATCAGATTCTTCTTCCCACTTAGAAAATAAAATTGCATAGTAACTTCCATCTTTGTCCTGCCTTGTAAGTTTAAGGAAGGCAGCGTCGTGCCTTGTGCCTTGGCTGATACTACCACCACCAGCCGCCGGTGGTCTCCCCCGAGGAGGAGAAACAGAGGAGACGGGCTGTCAACGGCACCCGTGGGAACTGAGCAAAACACACTGCTCCAGTGCAATCGCAGACATTTCTAAGGCTGAAAGCTTAGATCAGACTGGAGGGTGATCTTTTTCAGAACTGTTGTGCCATAATAGGTACAAAATCCCTCAAGCGTCCTTTGGGAATTAACTGTCCCTCTTTTTCAAGCTGTGGCGATGGAATCTAAGCTTCATGCTTCAGCACCTGTCTCACCAGGGAGCTTCCTTTCTCACCGGGTGGCAGGAGCAGGTGGGAGCCAGATTTTGAGATACCCAGAAGGCAAAGGAACCAACATGGGTGCAGAGCTGTTGTTCTCAGTTACACCCCATGCTCACTGCAGCCTTACGGTAGCCAAGACATGGAAGGGATGTAGGTGTCATATGTAAATAAATGGATAATGATATGGAACATATATATATAATGGGATAGTACACGGCCATAAAAAGAATGCAATCTTGCCATTTGCAACAACATGAACGGACCTGGAAGGTATTACGCAAAGTGTAATAAGTCAGAGAAAGACAAATACTGTATCATTTCACTTACCTGTGAAATCTAAAAAAACAAAACAAGTGAATACAGAAAATGAAACAGAGATCCAGAAAATGAAACAGAGACCCATAGACACAGAGAACAAGCTGATGTGGAGTAGGGTGGATGAAATTAAAAACAAAAGAAAACTGGACCACCAACATACAACGAGGACACGAACACCGGCCAAAGGGCTGCTCTAATGATTCTGTTTTTGACATGGAGGGAGGGGCAAATTTTGGTGCACCCTACCACCGCCCATCCTTTCTCCTCCCCTTAGCTTCCTTGGTGTCGGCCACTGCAATCACGGAAGAGAAAAGGAGGGAAGGGCTCAGAAAGCCACATTTGGTCATTTACGATGGCTCACACCAGCATGCCTGTGCAGGGAGGAGCCAGCCTCTTCATGTGCCAGGCGGGACAGTGCCACTGCGCAACACTTTCCATTGCTTCTTTTTGTTCTGGAAATTGGAAGGGGGCCGTGTGCAGTAGGCCCTCACTGAACACGTCCTAAATGAACCAAACACATTTCCACACACTCGGGGTAATTACAGGCATTCTAAACATTATTTAAGAGCATTTGCTTTTACAAAAAAAAAATGAACTGTTTCAAAGACCGCTCAGATGAATAAATCCCTTACATAACTCAATCCAAAGTTTCTATTTGTTACCTTCTATAAAATAAATAAAAAATATATGCTATTTTTTGTTGTTATTTTGGAGAAAGAATTTTTTTCCTTACTCAAGCTTTAGTCTTAAAATCCACTCTTAAAAATTCCTGTTGTTATTGTTGTTGTTGTTGTTGTTTTTATTTATAGTCTTCTGGTGCTTTTCAAATCAGAAAGCCAGAGTATAAACTGGGTTTTGGGGGAAATATTGGAATTTGGCTTCTTTGCCTTTCCAAGTTTAGAAAAAAAATTCACTGACTTTTACATGACTCTAAACTCCCTTTCAAAGTTGACGTACGTGTGGGGCTTTTACGTGAATTAGGATTCTTCTAGATGCAAGGAACCAAAACCCTGGAGCCAGTATAAACAAGAGAGAATTTAAATTAAGGATTTAGGGCGTCTCTTGTTAGCCACAGGCAGGATTGCCGCCAGCCCTGGAGAAGAGACTGGACCTCGACAGCTGTCCAGATGGCAGACTGTCACTTTGCCATCTGGAGGCCCTCGAGGAGGGAGATGGGAGCAGGAGCGAACGGCTCCACTTCTGACCCTTCCCAGACTGTGATCTTGCAACAAGCTCTCATGGTTCGAAACGTCTTCGTGCTGAGCTAAAAGCATCCATCACTCCTGTAATAGGATTGAACCATGGCCCATCTAGGCCCAGAAGTCGGGCAGATGTGGTCTAAATGTGTCCTTCATTATCTCTGTGGCTGTGAGGAAGTGCCTGACGTCTCTGGGTCTCCAGACTCTGGACACAGAAAGGTGATGTAAACAGCTTCGTTTCAGAAGGGATGCGGGGCTGGAAACCATGTCCCACTGACTCTGGATACCGAGCAGATGCTCAGCACAGAAGGGCGATAATTCTACCCTTGTTCCTGAGTCTCCCACTTGGATAAACCCTCCTTTTCCGTATTAAAATGTGTTAACCACGGGCAACTTCCGGGGAGGACCCCAGGGTAAGGTCTGGGTCTAGGGGCCACTTAGCTCATGCACTTTATGAGTTCTTCGAACTGTGAGATGGGCAACAACGGTGTGTCCTTGAAAGCCACCTGTGTGTGCTGGGCCAGCCTATCTTGAGGTCAGGCTGCTGTCATTGTCATTATTCACCAGGAGAGGTTTGCTTCCAGGGGTTTGAGTGGCCAACAGTTGCCTGTTGTGATTGAACAATGATAACATCGTCTTTGTGAGCCCCAGGAACAGGGCCAAAGTGACAAGCCAGCCAGCCTCGTTCAGGCCTGACCCCCAACCTGAGTGTGACTCTGGGGACTCCCATTCTCACTGGGATGCACGAATCAGACAAAAATCCCCACCCTCACCAGGCGTATGTCCCAGCGGTGGGGGCAAGAGAGGGTTAGAGCAAGTCTATAGCAACCACCCATCTGCTTCCTGCCACTACAGAGGAGATGAGCAAACATATCTTTCATCTGTCAGGGTGTTCTTGCTCTGCCTTTAAGTAGATTTCCTGTTCTTAAATTATTGCTTTGTGACCCAATTTCTCTCTGAAGTTATAATTCAATGTAAACATTTTTATGGGTCTCTCGAGTAACTGCTGTGGCCTTCAAAGCAATTACCCTGTTTATCTTGCTCTTTCTCTTTTAGTTTTTGTGTTTTCCTTTTGTCTGGTCAGCCTTGGTTTCCTTAAGGAAGAAGGACTAAGTAGCTTTTCCCAGTGCATTTCCTTTGCAGCCGAAAGAGACATTTTTCCAAGGTGTTTTGAGTGGCGATTCTGAGTGGCAGCTCTATGGGAGGCGGGACTGGGGTTACGGGCGAGGTCACCGTCAGCCTGCCATGGAGCTGTCACCCAGGGACCTCCAGAATTCAAGAAGGAAAGGGCTTCCCTTGGGAGGCCAACATTAACAAGAAAATTCTTCACTTCCCCAGGGAGCGTGTTTCATTTATCAGAAGAGCCACCTGGATTTTGGCTGTATTCTGTTTGCTGTGTGTCTTCCTATGTGTGTGCCTTTGTGTGTGTGTGTACATGTTCATATATGCATGTGCATATGATATATGTTTATATGTGTGCTAATGTGTAAATATGTCTGTGCAGTGTGCACCTTTCTATATGTATAGTATGCACGTGCACATATGTGTAGATACCTGTATGTCATAGCATGTGAGTTTATATGGGTGGCGTGTGTGTATGTGTATACATGTGTGCATACATGTGTGCATAACATGTGTGCATTGTGCATGTTCCTGTATATGTGTGTGCATGTGCGAGTGAGCACACACATGTGTGTATGTGCCTGTGTGCTAACCTGTATGGCTGTTTGCTATACAGAGGCTTCCCATAACCCCATCCCACCCTAATCCTCTGCTAACCTGTAGAGAGTGGGTTGCGAGCTGACAAGGTCCTTGCAATCTGTGAGGTCAACCAAGGGTTGCCTCGCCTCTACAAACCCTCCAGAAAATGGAGAAGTACAAACTGATCGGACGACAATGCGGTGTTGCTCCGAGGCAGGGAGTATGCTCATAATCCTGAGCAGACGAAACTGCAGAAGATTATAGCAGGGTGTGTGGGTGGGGTGTGGATAATCTTATCTTAGTCAGCAACTGTATGCTCCTGTATAAAAGCAGTTTACGAAAATAAAACTAGGCCACTACTCCACCATCAGTGGACAGTGGACCTCCTGATCCAGCTTTCTGTCTTCTTCCTTTTCTCAGTCTCACACCATTCCCACTTCAAGTTTATTTTCCAGAGCCCTGCTGGATGTGACAGGATTTACCACTCGCTGGACACGTCACTAACCCTGGCCCTGGGTTCCCCGAGCTGCATGGGCTCCTCGAGATCCTAAGCACCCTCTGAGCGGCATTTGTGGTTCGGGTTTCTTAATTTTACTAAGTTGGGTGGAGGAGGGCAGGTCGAACCCTCTTGTAGGCTTGGCCAAAAGGGCCACCTGTTCTTCAGACACGACTACGCTTTGGTGCCCATCCGGGTGTTTCTAGGTCACCTGTGGACCAAGGCCATCCTTCCCAGAATGGAAACACCACTGTCATTTTATTGTACAAAGAAAAACGTTTTCCTTCTACTAAAACCACTTTTCCTGAGTTTTTCCATTTAGTTTTGGTCGGAAGAGAGTCAAATTATTTTCTATACTCAGTGTGGAGCACTCCGAAGTGTCTTAGACGCAGATCCATTTCCTTGTTAATCAGCTGAGCATAGGGGCGGAGGGGCCTCCTTGTGCCCAGTGGAAGGCCCCTTTGCAAAGGCCCTGTGGCCACCCATTTCTATTTCAGGAAGATCAGGCTCTTCCTTGGAAAACAGCTAGAGCCCCGGTGTTGCAGACGGCGTTGCGATGAAGATGCTCAAAGTATTCTTGACCGTTTTCCAACCCTCTCGATAAAAATCTCTAATCAAACATGGTCTCACCATATAATCCAGCAACCACACTCCTTGATATTTATTCAGATGAGTTGAAAACATGACCACACAAAAGCCTGCACACGGGTGTTTATAGCAGCTTTATTCATAATCACCAGAACTTGGGGGCCACCAAGATGTCCTTCGCTTGGTGAATGGATAAATTAACGGTAGCCCATCCAGTCAATGGAATAGTATTGAGCAAGAAAAAGAAATGAGCTCTCCAGCCACAAAACGACATGGAGTAACCTTGAATGCATATGATTAAGTGAAAGAAGCCCATCTGAAAAGGCTGTGCACTGTATGATTCCAATTATAGGACATTCTGGGAAAGGCGAAATAATGGACATGGTGAAAAGACCAGTGGTTGCTAAGGATTGTTAGGGGAAGGGAGGGATGAACAGATGGAGCACCGAGGATTTTTAAGGCGGTGAAATTATTCTGTGTGATGCAGAGATGGGGGATGCATGTTACTAAGCGTTTCTCAAAACACATAGAATGTACAATACAAGGAGTAAGCCCTAATGGAAAGTAGGGACTGTAGTCACTAATCATGCATCAATATCGGCTCATCAATTGTCAGAAATGTACCACAGTGAGGTACGACGTTAACAATAGGGAAACCGATAGAGTTGTTTACCAGGTTTACCTTAGGAGATTTTCATCAATAAACTAACATGAACAACTATTATTAAACATATTTAATATGTTTAATATGTTTAATGCGCTCTATGTGTGTGTGGGGGGGGGGTGATGAAGTGATATTTGAGAACTCTGTAATTTTTGCTGAATTTTTCATTAAGCCCAAAATGATCTAAAAAAGTAGTATATTATTATTTTTTGAATTGCCTAATAGAATGGCCACAAAGCAAGAAAGTCCAGTAAACTCGCTGGAACAAACTCATTGCAAATTGGATAATATTGGAAAGCACAAGTCAAAAAATAATTAGTTTTAGAGTAGCTAATCGTGAGGGGCTTTCTCCCAGCTTAAATATGGAGAAGATAAACTCATTTGTCTGGTGGAACCACTCTGCAAATTGCCCGGTAAGGGAGAGCAAGCCATGGAAACACTGACACCTAGTGGTAGGAGACAGACTTGCAAGAACGTGGCTTACTGCTTTGCACTGGTCATTTTCTGTGACATCATCACTAGCAGTGGGAGAAAAGAGGAATGTGAGAAGGAGGGAGGTAAGTGGGAAAAAGGAGAACTGGGCTGCTGAATGAATGGTTGAGTACCTAACATTTCCATGAGACAGACTGACATAGACGGAAGAGTCAGATCTGGAGGGCCCAGAAGGCCACTGCCCAGACCAGAGTGATTTAAATGGTACTGCAGGACCTGTTTGCTGAAAACATGCCAGAACGCAGAGCTCAGCATGAAGCTCAGGGTACACGTGTGTCCCTCTGCACAGGCAGAGGCCTTGGGCTTCGGCGAGAGACCCGAAGACTTTTGTTTTGGGTTTCAGATGAATGCTGATGCTAAGGTGATTTTGCATGGCTGAGATCTCCAGAGCTGGTGGGTGACTGTGGTGGGATCTGGTGGCTGGCAGCTCTCTTTCAGAGACACAGGGCTTGGAAATCCCCTGAGGCCTGCAGTTGTGGGCCGGAGCACCAATCCCTCCCCAGACCTCGGGAGAACTCACGGTGCTCTGCTAGCAGGTTCGGACACACAGAGAATGGATTCCGAAGCAGAACATTCAAACCCTCCAGCACAAACCCAGAGCTGATATAATAGGTCCCAATACCTGAGGGCAGTGGGTTTGAGCTCAGTTTTGTCACCCTATGCATTTGCTACAGGACTCAAATGACCCTGAGTATAGGAAGGAAGAGGACTCTGGTACCGGGGTGTCAATGATTGGTGACAATAACCTCCCACAACACTGTTTTTGGCACTTGTGAATAATGTTGTAGCGAACCCTGGTACACGCATACTTGTTGGAGTCTCTGCTCTCAGTTCTTTGGGGACTATACCAAGAAGGGAGATGACTGGGCCATATGGTAATTCTACACTTACTTCTTTGGGAAATCAACAAACTGTTTTCCATACATAACACTTTTCTTTTCTTTTCTTTTCTTTTTTATAAGCAAAACAAATGGAATGTGTTCGGCTCACATAACATAAGTTTGGGAGGGAGCCCACATGTCTTGCTGGCTTCAGTGCTTCATGAGCTACCTCTGGACTCGATCCTTCTCTGCCTCTCACCCCTGCACGCCTCCGTCCGCGTGTCTTTCTCAGCATCTACCATGATGGTGAGGTAGTTGCAGCCGCTCCCTATCCGGCTACGTTCAAGTCCGTCTGGTCAACTCTGCGAGTTCGTTGGAGAAACTTTTGGGTTCTGACTGACCAGGAGGGTGACTGGATCCCAGGTGGCAAACTTGTGTCCACACCTTGCCTGCTCCTGTAAATTTCGCCCCCACCTCAGGACGAAATCCTTCTCCACCCCCAATACAATGTTAGGGATGGAGCCCAGCCTTCTCCTGGTGTGCTGGGACTGCGTTAGCCAGAGAAACGGAACCAGGAGGGTATACACCCCATGCGTATAACACTGGCTGTGCATTGCATGTTATACATACACATTACAGGTATACTATTGTACAGAACGAGATTACACGTTATGTGCGTTATGTATGCATTATATACGTGCATTATAGGTTCATAACACTGTACCTGCTGAGGTTTTCTCTTAGAGCAAAGGAATTTTCCCAGCAAATCTGCTTTCACGACATCACCTAATGGGTCTATCACTGAACTAATCTTTGGTGGGAAGATACCACCTGTTGATGGACTAGGCTTGAGTTCTGGAATCCAGCCTTGACTGGGGAGGATGGGACCACCATTACAGATTAGATTAATGAGATTCAGCCCTGGGCGGTATCAGTGGGAATTTATTGCACTTCTCTCCAGATGCAAGACAGGGGGTTTAGGTCATGTTAGGTTGCAAATGTTATAACAAAAGAATTGTATATATTTTCATTTATTTTATCCTCCAAGTATCTTTCCCTTTACTATTTAGAATCTCCTAAAATGTCCCAAACAAGCAAGCCTGGGTAATGGGACAAAATCAGCCTCTTTAACACTCTTTCCTCTGAAAAGCTCTCCTGGAGGGTTTTATAGTACCTGGAAGAAAGTTTCACGTTGCCATGACGTAAAAAACTAGATGTGCCTTACAGGCCAGCACCTAGAGAGGGCCATCGGAGGGACTCGGGAGTTTAGGGTCACTGTGGGAAAAGAGGAACCCTTCAGGAAACTCTAGATGTCCACAAGTCCCACCCCAGTGTGGGGACCAGGCATTAGCTACTAATACCTGTGTGTTTCGCTGTGTTCTCTACCTTGCTTGTCCTACCTCATTCCCGGAAACCATTTCGTAGTAAACTGGGGAACTAGTCCTCATTCATTTCTACATTCCATTGTGCACCTAATTCATTCGAACCGTTCGAATGCTTCCTGCCTTTTGCCTCGTGCATTTATCTTCTTCTTCTTTGTAGTTTTTTTGTAGATTTTGGGGGGGGCAGTAAAAATAGTATTTTATTCCACCCCCTCCTGCCCGCAGTGCACTTTTCCCACAGCAATGTTACAATCAGAAAAAAAAAAAAAAGTTTCGGGGGGCGGGATTTGGGGGAGAATTGCTGGGTCAAAGGGCAAGAGCTATGTAAATCTACTAGGTAATGTAAACCCTCCTCTATAGTTTTATACCATTTGGATCACAAGTTTTTATGTCTATCTCTCTTAGGCTGTGACACCGGATGTTTCATGTTTAACTTATTGGCACGGTGTCCCCCTTTGAGAAAAACGATGTTGCCTGGCTAAAACTTTTGTTCGCATTGTTGCTGCAGAGTGGGGTCCTCTCCTGGCGCGTTGTCCAGGTTCTTGATGTCATGAACAAAGAATTGAGCAAGACACCGAAATACAGCAGACAAGAAAAGTTTTATTAGAAGGGAAAGTCCACTTCCAGACGTAGAAGCGAGCCCGAGCAAGAGAAGCGTGGCTCACGAGGCCTGGTAACAACGCCTTTGGGGTTTATCCCCATTTGCTGTGGCTGGTTACTTAGAGTGGGCTTCCTTGATTGACAGCTAAGATTGACAGGACTCAGTGATTCATCATTTTGCTTTCTGCGCATGTTTGTTCCCAGAATTCAGTCTGTTATAATGATATTAATGAACTTCTGAGCATACGCATCATATTATAATGATGGTATAATGAGGCTCGGTGAGTTGAAGGTCGTTGGAGTCTTCATTGTGCAGATGTGAGTGACTGGCTTAAACTGGTACCTAATTTTCTGCCTACTTGTTTCTTTGTGAGAGTTAAAAAATGCCTTCTGGCTCGCTTAATTGCGCGGATTAGGGCAGACCCCTTCTAGGTTAGGATGACCTCAGTGTCTTTGCAGGCTGACCCGAAAGCCCCTAACTTTCCTGCCTAACTCTTTTCTGAGAGCCATGAACCTCCTTATTATTAGTGTGGATGTTGAGGGATGGGAGGTCTCTTCTTCTGTATCTGCTCCTGCTGAGAAGGGCCATAATCCCTGCCGACAGGGGTTCCATGGAACTCTTTCCCTTTCTGCCTCAGTCAGGGTGGGGTCTTGGGTTTCCTGCTGAAGCACCACCTCAGTCCCTAGACAAGGGAAAGAAGATGCAAACTTATTATTTAAACCATATGTCTATTACTTTCTATTATTGATTTGCCTGTTAAGCAAGTAAAGGGAAACGGGATTGGTTAATATATTTCTTAAAGAGTAAAAAAGACCTTTGGCCTAACCTCCACTCCCCCCTCAGACTCTAAGGGCCCTGCCTGGCTTATCCCCATTTCTGCTAACAATGGGCTGATGACTCTTATCAATAGCTGGAGGATCTGAGTCACCAGTTTCCGGCAATTATCAGGATTTGAGGAAGAGGGCCTTTTTCCCTAAGAAAGAAAAAAAAACTCAACTAGGCTTACTAAAAAGATTAAAATTTTACAAGTGATGTCCCGTCTCACCGTTACAAATTTTATTCAATGTATCCCTGAAGTAGAGTCTTTATTGTGCGTAGGAACATGCCAACTGGGCGATTTAATAATTAGACACTAATGAAGGTGCCCTAATGCCATCTTTTCAGGGTTAACGGCTGGCTGTTTCAGCATCATTAAAAATATTGCATGTTGAAGTTTCACTGAAAAACTGTGCCCAGGGGAAGAATTCTGGTGCCGAGTGTCCCCATGGCCATCATACACCCCTCAGGTCCTATAGAAAGGGAAAACGTCCTTGTGCCCTGAACGAGGAACCTCCTTCTGCCTTAGGCCCCTCTTTGCTCATTCCCACGGGTCCAGCCAGCCCCCTGGACCCTCTCGCCTAGAATCACCTCTGAAGAGAGCTGGTGGGGGTGGGCAGGGGGAGCAGCTCTGGAAATTCGGGAAGGATTTTGATTCTGTTTATCTGGGCATGGTAGAGGCACACGGTCAGACTGATACAGATGGGTGCATCACAAAGTTCATGGGCTGTCCCCAGAGACTGGAAAGTTTGGGCCCCATGATCTAAGGCTTTTGGTAGAAAGCCAAGGCTTCAAATTCCTGGAGGCTGATCACCGGCCAAAAACCCCTTTACAGGTGAGTCCTGAAAGGAAGGCTCGCACACCTTGGATATATGACCTGCTCGTTGGAGCCAACTGCTTTGAAAAGGGCTTGTGAAGGGTCCATGGCAGCAGTGGAAGAAAACAGGAACTTTGACCCCTCAGAGCCTATAGATATGAGAGAAGGATCAGGTGACTGATTCACTCAAAAGCTTCCTGCAGAATAAATGCACTTCCCAAGTAAGCCCTGGAAGAAAACAAGGTTCACTGAAACCAGACCTTTGTTGGCTTCGGGGAAGCTTTAAAGAAATAGGGTGGAAATCACTGTGTAAATTTCACGGAAGGGGATCTCAGCTGGCACGGTGTTTGTAAAAATGCCACTGATTTATTATGAAGAAAGGTCATCAGAAAAATCCAGGTTTACTCGCAAAGTTCAGGAGGAATAGAAATTTGGAAATCTGAATGGCCACCCTCTTTTAAAAAATTAATTAAATATTATTTCCGAATTGGCAAAAATAATTTTTAAAATATAATAGTCAAATTTTTAATATAATAAATCGAATGTACAAGACTCAAAAAATTAAAGCCCTGCTAAATGGTCTTCAGAGCGATGACTCACCCCCACCCTCACCCCCGCCCCTCGTAACTGTATATCCTTGTTTTTCCTGCTTTGAGCGGCAGCCAGCCCTGGCGGGCAGTACCTGCAGCCTTCCTGGGCATGTGGGAAAGGAAAGGAAAGGAGAGAAAGGCCTGATGAACACGACACTCCTTTCCAGCTGTGGCCGGGAGGCGGCACCTTTGATCCAGGCTGCTTTCCACCCAGGGGGACAGGCGGTGGGTCACCCTCCTGCCGCTGAAGGGCGGGACCCTCCCCCTCCCCCCCCCCCTCCCCGTGGGCAAAGGGGGCGGGGTCCCAGAGCTATGCTAGAAAGGACCCAGGCAGAGACCGCCTGACGGCGTCACGTCTACATTTGTCAGAAGCCAAAGTTCCTTAAGGGAACGTGTTGAATTTGAGGAGCGTCTAGACACTCTTAGTCTAAAAAGGTTTTTAAAGCATTGGAATAAATAGAGCAAGCTCCCCAACTCACCTGGGGCCACGCTCGCCAAGTCATTGCCCACAGTGTTTGATTGAGCACCATGATGAGCAAAAAGTAAATCAAAATAAAATAAATAGATATATTTGAACACATACTCCCAATATCCCAATATACTAAATAGATTAATGAATGTTAAAATATATACATATTTTATTCACAGAATCTATATATTAGTAAGAGATTGTTACACTATAAAGCATACAAACACAAAAATGTGTATTAAGAGTGTTGATACCAAATGTCTGAATATGGACTTGTGTTTACTTTCTTCGCCCCTGGGGGGCGGGACCACTGCCCCCCACACCCCTGGTTTCAGAGGCGGAGTTCTCGATTGGCCCGAAGTTCCCCCTCAGCAGTCCTTCATCTGGCGCCCTAAGCTTCCGCGGAGGAGGCAGTGGAAGGGTACTGATGCTGTAGCAGGTCCGTGGAACGTGGTGGCCGCTGCCCCGCCCTGGACCACGGCCACGCCCTCCTCACTCTCTCCTGCAAGCGCTCTCTCTAGATGTCCGTCATTCATACCACCCCCCGCGGACCACCTCCGGGGTGCCTCAGTGCTCTTTGGGTAAAGCCTACACTTCCCGATGGGGCTCGCGGGGTCCTTCAACGCCCGGTCCGTGCCTGTGTCTCTAGGGTTCTCAGGCCTCTGCCACCCGGCACCCTCATCACCCACCCGTGCTCTGCTCCATTCTCACTGGTATGCTTCTCTCTCTTCCCTTTGTCTGGACTTCTGTCTCCTACCTTTTTTTCTTTTTTCGTCCAGTTAAACTTCAACTTATCCTTCAGGAAGAACCTTAGACCTAACAAGTCACACTTTGCACCTACCTGCCTAGCCACAGGTCGGGGTCCGGCACTCTGTCAGGCTCCTAACAGGACATTTACAGTCCCCATACTGTAATTGCTTGGCTAATTGTCAGAGGCCTCCCAGGAGGGTGGCCTTATTAGGACATGGACTATGAGGCCTTATCACCCTTGTATTCCCGGGCTTGGCACACCAGCAGGTCTCAGGGTACATCTGCTCAATATGTGCACACACTATGCAGTGCCTGGCGCTAGGCACGTGCTTCCCAAATGTTGCGAGGGGTTCAGTTTACAGGGTTAAGTTCACAGATGCTGGAGCCAGGCTGTCTAGGTCCGTCTTTGGCTCTGCTGCTTTCCAAGTGGGTGCCCTTGGGCAAGTTACTTATCCTCTCTGTTCTATTCTTCATCTGTAGTGTGGGGCAGTAATACCAGTACTTACCTGAAAGATTGTTGTGAGAATCTATGAGTAATTAATATACGATACGTGCATAAAAGAGTACTTGGCATTCGGTCAGCAGCATGAACGAATTTGCCATTGTAGTTTCTGGACACTTAACAGAACTTACCCACGTTAGGAGGATAAGAGTTTCAACTTGAGGGGGACTGCGGGTGATTGGGATGAAGAGGGGAGGGGGGCAGGGGAGGCTGGGAGTCCTTGTGAGAAAATCGAGAGTTCTCAGGAATAAGCTGAGGACCTCGAGAGGACTGCAGAGAGGGTGGGAAGATTCAGAAACTCACTCATTTTGTAAGGATTTGGGGTTGGTTCATTTTGGGGCCAGGAGAGGAGAATGAAATTCGCTTTCTTCCTTCTTTATCTATGTGGCCTTCTCTCCCAAGGACTCACATGATAAAGCTCCCCCACCCCACCTCCGCCCACGGACATCTCATCACCATTCATCACAACATTTCCATGAGAAAAGTGCATTTCAAATCCCTACCTTCTGGCTTGTCAACACATCCATCAAAAAAGGCGGGACTGCCAGTCATATGATACCAAGGTGGCTTCTTATTATCCAGCATTTGGATGACATGGACATTTTAAACCTGTCTTGGAGGCATTTCTAATTCTTTGTATTTATGCCATTGAATAGTAAACTAAAAGCATCACATTTTCGGTTTCCATTCGCAGGTCTGGGGTCAGAGAGAAACAACCAGGTGCGGTGTCAAGTCTGGGTTCTAGAGGGAAAATGACTTTGAACGTCTGGACAAGGTTATCGTGGCTTGAGCAGAATCAAGAATAGGAACATGTTCTTGATTCCTGAGCCCACGTTCATCAGCTCACACTGACCTTGGCTAATTATTTGAGCTCATACAGTTGAGGATGCAGTGGAAACAATGGGGTTATTTTTCGGCCGTTAAGTTCATTTTGTTGTTCAAACAAGTAAATCAGGCAGGCAGGTAGGTAGGCAAGCAGACTGCAAACATTTGCCTGACACCTGTGCTTGGTACCCTGGGACAAGGCAAGGGCAACAGTGGCCTGATGTAATGCCTCGAGGGGTCACCTGTGCAGTTGGAGAGACCTGGGTTGGACTCCTGCTCTGACACTTTCCAAAGTTATTCGATATCTCTGGATCTCAACGTGCTCATCTTTAAGACGGAGGTAATAATTTCAGTTTCCTCGTAGAGGCAAGTTTGGAACGAGACAATCCATATAAAGAGTTTAGCACTGTGAGTCATCGCTATGCATTCAGTGTTGATGTTATGCCTTTACTTTAGAGGTCACCCGTGATGGAGGGCTCCTATCAAAGGAAAAACTGATTAGCAAAAGCCCCTTGATGTGCCTTTTTGGTTTGTAGACTAGAGCCCCCATGAAATGGGCAGCTTGGATGAGGGATGAAACAGAGAGATGGCTAAATTGCTGTGTGTAATAAATTGAGAGGGATTTGGGGTTTGAGTGTGAGCATACTGTGGGGTAGAATTCAGGATGGGGCAAAGTGGAGAACGGAGCCCTATTTCAAGTAGAAGGTGTAACCAGTGAAAATTCCCAGGGTCAGAAATGCCCTAAAGCTCTTAAGAATGTCTGTATGTCTAGTACTTGAATTTCTGGCCTTTTTTTTTTTTTTTTTTCAGTGTGGCTCTGAGATATCTAACCCGGCATTAGCCTTACATCTGAAGCAAACTTCTCCCAAGCCGTGAGGCCATGCATCCAAGTTTGCCAGGACAGTCTCATGGTTTACACCTGAAGCCCCAGTATAATTACTTTCACCTCCAAAAGTGTCTGCGTTTGGGCTATAAGTTATGTCCCAACAATGCCAACCACCTTTCCGTGAGGTGGCGTGTTAGAAAAACCAAGGAAAAGAGGCTGGCCTCACCTGGACTGACTTAAGGAGAGGGGAGGAGAGAGCAGAAGGTAGAGATGGGGTGGGGGGTGGGGCAGACACAGAGCCAGAGGGGCCCCGGGAAGACAGGAGGCAATAGGACAGATGCTGGCTGCCCTCCGTGTTCTAGAAGGGGCTTCCAGCCACTTCTGTCTTTAGGCAGAGCTGGAAGGTGGGGGTCAGCAGGCAACTAGCATATGGGTTATATTTATAGACTTTTTAGGTAAAGTTACATACATTGAAATGCAAGAATCCCATCCATCCAGAAATCCCCTGGCAGTTCCCTCCCTCCCCTGCCTCTAGCCCACCACGGCTGTTTTCTGCCTGGTTTTTGCTTAGAAATAGTGTCATATAAACGGAAGGCCACGGTATGTAGCCTGTAGGGTTTGGTGTCTTTTATTTTTCGTGATGCATTCGCGATCCCCTCCATACATCGGCGTGATCACTAGCCGGGCCCTTTCTATTGCCGAGACCACACCGTTGTATGGTGTTACCGTGGTCCGTTCATCCCCTCCCCACGCTCCAGGGTGCTTTTGTTTTACTTGGCTTGTTTTCATTATCAGTACGATTTTGACAAAGCAATGTGTTTGTGTAACTGACACCCCTCTTAAGGCACTCATATAAGTTTCATTTAAAATACCGCTGAGAAACAAATTCTGGTTCGAGGGTTCTTAACTTTGTCTAAGTTATGGATACCTTTACTACTCTGGTGGACTTTGCTCTGAGCAATGTTTTGAGAGCGTAAAATAAAATGCACAGCTTCTCAAAGAAAGGCAATTATATTGAAAGATAACCTATATCAACTATTAAGGAGAAATGTATGATTAAAAGGAAATATAAAAGGAATTGAAATAATATATGTATGTCTTTAAGAACACATTCAACAAATCCAGAGGCAGTTCTCTTAACTACTGAAATTTCAAAGTCGTGGTGAGTGTTAGCAACACTTTGAAAGAACTCTCACTAGAAAGAGATACAAAAATATCTGTGGTTTTTACTGGAGACAAAGTCACAGATACACTTATTACTGTTGTTGCCCCCTCCGCCCCCCCCCCCAACTCATAATGGAAGGAAATGTTAAATTTCAATTTGAGGTTTGTGAATATAAAAATACAATTGTTCCCCAGGAACCTCTTGAATCGAACCATGTATCTGCTGGGGACTTTGATTGTGGCCCTGGATGTAATAAGATCTTCCTGCTCATTTTGTTGCTACAACCTTAAAAAGGGAAGCGGAGGGAAGCGGGATCAACTGCTGTTTGCTGGTTTCCATATCCTCAGAGACGGAGGCCCGGTCCTTATCTCTGCTGATTGGTGCATAACTCACCTGTTTCAAGCAGGTACATGATCCCTGCGCATTTCTGTGACTTCAGAAACTGCTCAGTTTACAGCAGTATTAACAATTATGCCTTCAGTGCCGTAAAAGAGAACTCGAACAAAGCCCCTAAGTCCTCAGAGAGGTGAAATGTCTAACTTTATTTCAACCTAGGAGACCTGCCACATGAATTTATAGCAGTGTGTGCAAAAGCAAAAAAATAAAAATAAAAAGAGCGAGCGAAAACTGTTTATCCAGGCGTAGAAAAATACAACCTGGATCTTATGAGCTCTGAGTTTCTATTGAAACATGAGCCAGTTTGTTTCTGGGAAAATTCAACTTCCCGTTCGAGGCCGGGCTTATTCCAGCAGTGCACATATCAAATGCTCTGCACCGGTCCAGCAGGATCTGTCTCAGATGTGAGGCAGGTTAGTGCACCACCGACACACAGACTAGTGATGCCTTCAAACCACTTAGATAGGAGGAATAATCAGAGCTAAGAAAAAATCAAAATCTCTTCCAAATACGGTTGCTTTCAGATCTCTCTCTTCAACCTTTTTCTCACTTCTCCAAAAAATCTAGTTCTTTCCCCGCTTCCTGCCATGTGTCCAAATTGCTTTTAGATTTACCAAGTTCCTGGTTTACTTCTTCACTATAAAAATCCACATGGTTCTCATATACCTTAATTATATTCTTTCATCAAAGGTCCCAGGTGGGTGAGCTTCAAGGAACTGTCAAAGATTCTCTACCTGAGAAAGGTTTCTCTCTTGATCTCGGGTGCCTGAACATTTTCATGGGCACAAAGCTGTTGTTTTCTCAAAGAGGAGATAGGACTTAACGTGCAAATACTCTGCGGAGTGGCAGCTCACTGAGCCAAGTTCACACGAAGGCATAGATGCTCGATGCTAAGAGCAGTTTTCCCAAGCCTGGAAGAACATGAGACGTTCCTGCAGAAGTGAGGGACAGATATCAGGGCCTCGAGCCTGACCGGCTGGATCAATCGTTTCCAGAGGCAGCACCTGGGGCCCTTCCGTTCTGACGTCCCCCCTTGTCCTAACGCACAGCTGGGTTTGGACACTGCTTCCTTCCAGGCTTGCAAGTCCAGAGAAGGATGCCTTACCTTTGTACATCCCTGTGCTATGGTTTCTGTTCGTACAGATTTCTTGTTTGGTCCTAAATAACGTTGCAAGGGTGGGGCGGGGCTCACTTCTCATGGAGGGGAAGGAAGAACTGGAGGTGTTAAGAGACACATCTAAAGACACCATGTGCAAGAAAAAGAGAGAGAAAGAAGGGCTGGGTCTGCCCTTGGCTTCTTTCGAAATTTTGTTTAAACGCAACCCTGTATGTTAATAAATGCCTCGAATGTCATCAGTGAAATTTGGGGACTTAAATATGGAAAGGAGTTTTTTTTAAAAAAAGCTTTTTCATTTTTAAATGTAGTTGGGAGCCATCCAGAGGGTGCCAAGCTGGGCGCTGTGAGTGTTCTTCTTTCCTTCCTTCTTCTTCCTTCCTTCCTTCCTTCCTTCCTTCCTTCCTTCCTTCCCTCCCCCCTCTCCCCTCCCCGCCTCTCCCTCTCCTTTTACTTGATGAGAGAAGCCACAACCTATGTTTTAACAGAGGATGGTCAGTTATCTTGGACTTGTGGAAAGACAGGTGTGGATGGGGTCGCCCTTGGTTACCGGGAAAGGGGCGATAGGAGTGTTTTTGTTTTGCAGGTTGAAGAGGCAGCTAGCCCTCCCTGGGGGTGGTGGGGGGAGGCTGGGTGCTGTGGTGGACCTGGATTGCATCCCAACCTCGGTGCTCGGGGCCGGCTTGGCCCTGGGAGGGGCTGGGTATGCAATCTACAAGGGATGCGCTGAGAATGATAATGGGGGGATGCCCCCTCGGGGGAACGTAGAGTCAAGGAATGGGGGTGCCTCCCCTCCCAGCTCTAGTCGCCATAGCTCTGTCGGGACTGGCGCTAGTTCACTGCATGGAAGGGAGAAGTGTCCTGGCCTGAGCATCAGCATCGATGATGGTGGGAAACCAGAGTAGTTTCTCACCCCTTCGGCATGAGGAAACTTCTGGGATTCTTGGTGCAATTAAATGAGGAGGAAGCTCAAGAGGAAGTTACTTGTTTTCCTCTTCATAAGGCAAAAGGTCCTTGGAAAAAAAAGTGAGGTGGCTGCATTTCGCCCTGGACATTATGGACAGTTCCTAAGCTACCAGTTCACCTTCACCTGGGCATGAACGACAGGTAACTTTGCCAATTAAAACACATTTGATGGCTAATGGACTGGAGGGATGAGGAGGACATTTGCTCCCTAAGGAAAAAAAAACGTTTGCTGTGCAAACAATCCTAAAGCATCTGGTCAACTTAGCGAGTGAGCGAAGTCAGTCAAAATATCGCTCATTCCTGTAACAAATGGTTAGGAGGTCCTCCTCTGTACCAGGCACTGTTCTAGGTGCTGACGAGAGACACCAGCGAGCGAGGCTTCCTGCTCTCCTGGAGCTTCCTGTGTGGGGATCGGGGTGGGGAGCAAACAGGAAATCAACAAATAGAATAGATGGGAGGAGCGGTATCGCGCAGGATACGCTGGGCTAACGCTGTGTTCCCTTAAGGAGGTGACTTCAGGACCTAACAGGAGTCCGATTGTGAGCTCAGTGGAGTTGGGGGTGGAGAGCTTCAGGCATGGGGTCTGGTTTAGAGTGAGTGCAGGACAGTGAGCGGGGACAATGAGGCAGGACCCAGAAGTCTGAGAGGGAGTGGGAGATGATGCCATGCTACCTTGGACGATCTTCGGGTTTAGTTCTAAATGTAAAGCGAAGCCACTGGAGGAAATTGAGTAGGGGAGAGCGACATTATCCAGTTTACATTTTAAAAGGATGGCTCGAGTTGTCAGGTTGAGAACTGATCCCAGGACAGCGTGGACGCAGGGAGAAGAGTTCGGATGCTGTAGTAGTGGTCCAGGTAGAGACGGAGTGGCCAGGACTATCAGGCGATAAGCCAGTTAGTACAGGAAGCCAGGACTAGTCGCCTGGTGTCCTGGTGCCCCCGGAACCCAGCTACTGCTTTCTGACATATTAAGAGTGCCATGCACCATGAAAGCATCCATGTCACTTGGTGTTTTTAAAATCCTCTTCCGAGAACACCTTTGGCATTGAGATCTTTATAGAACGTCTTTTTATTATTTTTAGGGCCGTAGCACGGGATCTGAGGAAGGCACTGATGTGTCTTGGTAGAGGAGTCGTCCAGCTAAGAGCAGGACCTCAGATTCAGGATGACCAGGAGGCCCGTTTTCAAGAAGAAATAAGTAAACAATGAGAAAAAGCTTATTTAAAAGAAGAACATTTAGCAATAGTATTCAGAAGGCTGGCGGGGGCAGGAGTGGCATTTGGGCAGCAAAAGAGCCTGCATGATGGGGGGCTGCACCCCAAAGCCAGTGATCTGCACAAACAGGGAGGCAGGCTGTGGAGACAGGGTCCTGCCCAAAAGTGGAGCATAGTCTCTCTTATATATGAAATCTAAAAAGGCCAATCTCATTGAAACAGAGAGTGGGTTGGTGGTTGCCCGGGACCGTAGGGGGTGGGGTGGGAATACAAGATGTGGGTCAAAGGGTACAAACGTCCAGTAACAAAGTAAGTTCTGGAGAACCTTATAGTCATGGCGACTATAGTTAATAATTCTGTATTGTATACTTGAACATTGCTAAGAGAGTAGGGCTTGTACATTCTCACCACACCGCAAAACGGTACTTATGTGAGACGGTGGATTGTTAACGATCCTTGTTGTGGTCATTTCATAATATACACAAATAGCAGATCATCCGTTGCACACCGTAAACTTATACAATGTCACGTGTCAAGTATAGCTCAACATAGCTGGATAAGTGGTACACAAACCTCATTTTGTGACACCTGAGGTTATTATTACATTGTTATTTTACACAAGGCTTGAAAGTGATCGCACTATCCTCACGGAAAATATTCAAATAAAAATTGTCTTAAGAGTCCATTTTTCATGACTCTTCGTAATTTCATCCAAGTCACCTCCACGTCATTTCATGCTGTGGCATCCTCTGTTCCCACATCCTCGGTCATTGAGAGCAGTTAATGATTTAAAATAAAGAACCCTTTTTATAGTGGTGAAATGCAGAACATTCTATGGACATGAGGAAGCTAGACAGAACATCTTTACGGCCAGTTCACATTTTAATATTCCAAGAGGCTGTGAGATATGCACTGAGGACTTGCAGTGTGGCATGTCTTGCCTGGCAGAACGCACCTGCTCAGAAAGTGGCAGTGAACGTTCGAGTCTTAGCCCTGGGGACAAAGGATCTGTCACCCTTCAGGTCCCTTTTGTTTCAGCGTTGGGATCTGTTTGTTGCCTTTTTTCTTGCTGGACTCCATTGACAAGGATTCTGCTCCCTGCCATTCCCCTAGAAATCAACTTCACATCAACGAAAACTTTTACCACACCTGCAAGAGAATAATGGAAGAATTTTGAACCTCTCTTAGACCGTAGTAGAGGAAGTATAAAGAGAAGAAATTACTGTACCACATACATTTTTAATCGAGACTATAATGCTTTATTTCCAAGGTGAATCATTATACCATGCAGCCCTACTGGTTTTCTGTTTCTCGTGGATTCTAGATCGAGGTACCAGAACATCGATTAGACTGAATTTAGAATAAGGTCACAGGCTCACAGCGAGAGCCCCACTGCTCATCCTTGAGGGAAACAGTGCTATTGCTTTTGGTTCTGGGAGGCCTTTTGTGCTCACGTTCCGATTCCGAGCTTCGTCCCACTCTGACTAGCGTGACTTTCGAATACGTGAGATGTTAGACCATAAATTACAGAATTCAAGTGCTGAAAGAACCCCATCATCATCTGATCCAAGGTCCCCCTCCAAGGTAATGTCTCAATAAATGAAAGTGATTTCCAAGGTCACCGAACTCACAGCTTGGGAATCAGACACATGCGCCTCCGGAAGAAGGAGCCAACATAGCCCAGTTCTCGCCTGCTGAGCCTTAATCGCCTCCTGGACCAATCAGATTGAATTCAGCCAAATTAGAAATAAAAAGCCAAAGGTGTAAAATCCAGCACACTTGGAATGACATCGTTCCATAAACAAATACATTTTAAACATTTGGTTCCACGTTTTTCAGAAACGTGTTTCAAAATATCAGTAGTGAAAACTTTGTGACAAAGCATGGCCTTGGCAGCGTGTAATTAGGGATCTTCGAAATAAATAAATGTGCAGCCAAAGCTACGGATGAAGCATGGCTTGAGTTCTCAGCATGAACCGGCTTGGATATCGGAAACTCTACACTGCAGTGAGCTTCTCCCGCTCTGCAAAATCACTCAGCAGCGTAGAAACACTGTCTTGTTTATGTGTATTTCTCTGGCACTAGTTGAGTCTGTGTTACAAGACACGGTCCTCAGAAAAAGTTTGTGGTGTGGTGAATAAATGAATGGATGGATGGTGGCTGGATGGATGGAAGATGATGGATGGATGGATGGATGGATGGATGGATGGATCTTCTCGGTCCCATGAGTAGAATGGAAACGGTTTTTCTGGATGACAATTCATGACTCTATCACTTGGAGATGGTTAATGAATGTTGAGATGTGGTGCAAACTTTTTCACAGACCTATAGTCACAGGCGGAATAATGAAAACTGAATTAGAAAGTCTCACAACAGTCGGCTCTTGCTTCTCCTGGCCTCACAGAGCTTACCTAGGTCCCGGCGGGTGAGGGGCACTTTCTGGATACGTAGGGACAAGACGTGCCCTACCGCCATTCTTTCTCTCCAGTTCCATCTATCTTTTTCATTTTGACAGATTTTTTTTCCACAGTGTTCCCTGCAGAAAATGAAAGTTTAGGAAATAGAATTTTCTCAACCCTTATGAGTCAGTAGATGATCAGGACCATGAAAGCTGACTTTTTGACATGTTGAGGGATTCATATTTTAGATAAATGTCCTGTGCTACAGAAGAGTGAGGTCAATTCCAATGCCCGAGCAGTGAAAAACGATAGGGCCAACCCTCGCCCGAAGGTAAATTAATACTATGACTTGGCGATTGTGTAGAAATTTCATAATTACAAAACGCTTCACATATTATCACCATCAGTGCTCAGAGGGACCCAGAACACTACATTTATCACCACGAAGTGGCTCGCACAGTGTCACACAGCCAGAAAGCCACAGAGTTTGGACGTGAGCCTGCGCTTCTAGATGCAAATCTCACAATCTCTCTGTCTTCCCAAAGGACTCATTAATAACCTGCAGGAGCTGTTTCAAGGGGTGACAGTCCCCCAATGCAGCACACCTCCCCTCGTGTCCTTGCCTCAAGTGCTTGGTCAAGTCAACATATTGGATTAAGACACTTTCTATGGGAAACCCTGTAATTAGGGGCCTGGAGGTATAGTCTGGCTTTCTAACACAACGATTAACATTAGGGATGGTCAATTCTTTGTCACGAGCGAGCGTTGTTTGTCATGGGGGAGGACAATGCTGTCCTATGCCTTGGGGAAGTTTAGCAGCATCTAACTCTCAGATGCCAGTAGCATGCTCCAATCATGTGAACAAAAACCGTGTTCGGTCATTGCCAAGTGTCCC
The DNA here is from genome assembly GCA_003508835.1 of Eonycteris spelaea. Taxonomy (NCBI): domain Eukaryota; kingdom Metazoa; phylum Chordata; class Mammalia; order Chiroptera; family Pteropodidae; genus Eonycteris; species Eonycteris spelaea. The sequence goes on from PUFA01000025.1 coordinate 15,027,656, forward strand.
ATGAGGGCCAGCGCTGGCCCCCTTTGAAATCCACTGCTGGAGCGCACGACCACAGATCCATTTTGTCAAGTTGGCATCCACCAATGCTGATTTCGGGGTTCTGGGAACTGGAGGGAGGAGATCAAAACCTTGGAGTTTAAAAAGAGTTCGAAGAAACTGAAGTTTCTAAAACATGTGGGAAGCAAATACAGAAGATTGCATAGCTTTAGAAAAATCCCAAAATGCTTAAATTAGAAAACTTTACAGATAGAGGTGGAAGGGTTAAAACGGACTTTTGATTTGAAGTGTCAGTATTGCTCCCATGGTTAAGTCTGAGGCCTCTGATATTCACTCCCTTCCAGATTATAGGCTGCTTTTCCAGAAGGGCTTCCAGCAAGTGGTTCGTAATAGAATTTTGGGGGCTTCTCTTCCCTTTCCCCTGCTTCCACCACCCTCCTCCTCCCCTCTCTCTCTATTTCTCCTTTAAAAAAATCTCTTCCACCATTCGACAAGTATCTGTTGGAAACCTAGTTTGTTTTGAGAACCGCGCAAGATCATGTGGGAAGAAAACAGGAAAAGCTCTCACGGGCAAGATGAGTTAGTTCACGGCAGGGTCGCCCTGCAATTCACTGTCCAAACTAGGACACGTTCCAGAGTGACAGGAGATGCTCTTATATATGCTGCCGTGATGATGAACGTAATGCAGAACTATGGGGCCTACGTGAGACAAAGTGTCACTTTAGTGCTCTGTGGCTCTTCCGGAGCTTTAGTACACCGCACAGTCAAGATGTGACAGCTCCGTCCTCTGGGACAACACTGACAATGAGGTCATAATCTTAACCAGAACGAGTGCCGAGCATGAGACGCTGTGATTGTGATCGTCACTGCGATTTAAAACTCACAACGACAATGGTCCCATTACAATGGTCCCACTGTTCTGGATGAAAACCTTAGTCAGGATCACTTAGTAGTACAAGATAGGGTGGGGGAGGGGCATGACCTATGACCCATCCACGTCACCGCGGTCTGTCTCGGTTCCGCCTCATGTTCTGTTTGACTGGCAAGGTGCCGGATCTATGCTTCAGTCCCTGCCTCCTCGTTTAGGCCCGTTCGGCAGCAATATCCTTCTTTTGAGCTGAAGCGTACCTTCACAAGGGGCTGACAAAGCCAGGAAGATTAAGGCAGCTGGGGGGGGCGGGAGGGGGGGCGGGACACGCTTCCAGGAGGATGAAGAGCGGCGGGAGGAAGGCAGAGCGAGGGGAACTCTCAGGCCGGCTGTAACGTGCATCTTGCCATCTGAAGGTCCTCGTTACATCAGGATCCCAACGACTCTGCTGACAGGGGAGAGCTGCCGAGGAAGAGGGGGGCCTCTGAGGAAGTGCGCCCACCCCTTCTTCAAGAACAGCAGCAACGACAAACCTGTGAAGTGTTGATTTATAGACCCCTGAGGTTATTCTCTTTCCGAGTCACCTTGCTCTGTGATTCCTCGTAACATACGGTAGGAAAACTCTATGATGACTAAAAGCCACTTCATAATCAGCATTTTTGCATTTGCCCCCCATCCCTGAATTCGTCACCTCTGTTTAACCCTCCTTGGTATTTAAATAGCTAATCTGGTGCCGGCTGCCCAGTTAACAAGGTGCAAATCTCCAAGTGACTTCGCAGTGACCTTCACAATTCTATTTATTTGGTATTTCCTTTCTATGAACTGACTTGGCCTCTGCTAATAATTGAAAGCATTCGTTGAAGTATCCACCAAAGTCAGTAGATAAGAATTTCTGTGAACAGTATGCCGTGTGACTTTAGCTTGTCCCCTACTGTATAAAACCAACTAAGAAAAATATTTTTGAAAACTGGTTCAGGCTGATACGTATGTATGTGAAAGGTTTTCATTCATTCGGTACATATTTATTGAGCTTCTACCGTGTTTTCAGTCCTGTTCCAAGCAGTGACACATAGAAAGCCCAGTCTTTACAGAACTACCATCCTAGCGGGGCGAGAGGGGAGACAGGTAATAAATAAGCAAAATATGTCCTATGTCACATGGAGATAACTGCTCTGGGGAATATAAGGCAGAAAAAGGTGACAGAGAGGAGGAGTTGTGTTTTGAAATAGGGTGTTTCTATCCGTGTTCATTGCAGTATTGTTCCTAGCAGTCAAGATACGGAAACCACTGAAGTGTCCTTCGATGGATGAATGGATAAAGATGTGATGTATTCCCCAAAGAAGGGAAGCCTGCCATTTGCGGCATGGATGAGCCTGGAGAACATTCTGCCAAGTGAAATAAGCCAGCGGCAGGATACATGCTGTGTGATCTCACTTACACGTGGGATCGAAAACCGTCCAGCTCAGAGAAACAGAGAGTGCAATGGTGGTTAGAGGTGGAGGAGGGGGCTGGGGAGATGTTGGTCAAGGGGGGGTTCCTAACCCAGTGAGCCCCACAGCTTCCCCTCCTTTAAGGCTAATATTTTCATCTCTCACTGCCAACTCCCCAAGCTCTTAACGTACAACTTTTGAGGCAGAAGCATTGGTCATGGGTTTAGAAATTCCAGGAGAACCCGCAAGGTACACAGACTCTCAGTTCTCAGCGAGCAGAGAGAGGAAGGGGAGAACCTTCTCCCAGAGCCAGATCCCAGGGCTTGTCTCCAGGAGAGAGGGAGGGTCCCTCACGCACAACAGAGCTCCTGTCTGGTCACGGCAGCTCAGGGGGCCCCTCTTGAGTCTATGTTGGGGGCCCCTGGAACTTCTCAGAAGGGTCTTGCAAAATTGGAAGGTGGCCGTGTGGCCTTGCTTTCTCTTTTCTTCCGGGATGTACCCCCTTGCTCTTGGATGCCGGGGCACCAGGTGGGCCTCTGCAGTTGGGTACCAGCTGAGAAGCTTAACGCCTGGTTCCTGGGCCAACGTGGGGGTTAGGTATTTGGCCGTGGGGCGTGTGTTCGGGAGGTGATTTAAATGTCTCTGGAACTTTAAGCTGTTCCAGAAAACACTCAAGCGGCCAGTAAAACCAGGATCTTTCCACTGAAATCCACAAGGGCCATGGGAAAGGCTGTCATTGGCCAGGCTCCCAGGTTATCCGATCGGGGACAGGAGGGAGTGAAAACCCCGCCCAACCCCCAGAAGGATGGAGTTGGCACCAGGGACTTTTCTGCACAACCCCAGGACTGCAGGCCAGGCACTCCGAAGGTCGCAGGAGCGAGGCGGCCCTCCCCGCCCGCGCACTGCTCTGCTGAGGCCTGGGCGTTTAGGGATCTCGCGTCGTTATTAGGGTCCGCGGGTGAGAGGCAGACGAAGAAGAATCGGGGAGAAGCACCGGCGGCGAAGAGTCCATAGAGTTGACACTTAGGAAGCGGGCGCGGAGTCCAGCGCACGGCCCCAAGCGGGGCATCGTCCCGGAGCGGGCGCACTGGCCCGGGGCCCCCCGAGCCGCTCGGCCAGCTCCACCTGCTCCCTGAGCAGCACCCAGGAAGGGCGTTCGGCCAAAGACAGAGGTCTGCGGCCATGGCCGAGGCCGCAGGGCCGGAGGGGGGCGCCTCGGGTCCGCAGGGGCCGCCCGGGGGCCCCGCGCCGCTGGCGGAGAGACCGGGAGAGCCAGGGGCCGCCGGCCTGGCGGCGCACGGGGAGGAGGCGGGAGAGGGCGCCGCGGAGGCGCGAAGGGGCGAGGGGACAGGCGTAGCCGCGGGACAGAGAGAGAGGGCCCCGTGCGGGACGGAGGGAGCGCGCACGAGCCGGCGCCTGGCACCGGCAGGGACCCGGGGACCGAGGCGCCGGGCTCGAGCGGAGCGCAGGGTGAGCCGCAGCCGGAGGAGGGCGCCCCACAGGGTGCCGAGCCCCCCCAGGGAGGCGAGGAGGCGGGCGGCGCCCAGCAGGTGGAGGAGGCGATCGTGGGGTGCGGAGCGCAGGGCGAGGAGGCTCAGGAGGAGCGCGGGGACCCCGCGGCCCCAAGGCTGAGGAGGAGGCGGAGCGCGGGCCGGAGGAGTCGGGAAGCAGCGCGTGCGGGGCGCCGCCGACCAGCGTGGACGTGGGGGGCTCACGGGGGGCCAGTATGGAGGCCGAAGGGTCCGAGGGAGCGGCGCCGAGCGCCGAGGGGGCCCCCCGGGACGGCGGGAGCCGTAGCCCTCAGCCCCACGTCCAGGCGACTGAGGCCGCAGCGGCGGTGCCGGTGGATTGCACCCCTGGGGAGCCCCACGGTGCAGGGGTGGGCCCCGCGGAGGAAGCGGGGGCCCCGGGGGAAGAGGATTCAGAGGAAGCGAGCCCGGGGACGCGAGGGCAGACGCCAGAGAGGACGGGGCCCAGGGGCGCCCCAGGAGGAGGAGGCGGAGGAGGAGAGGGGAGAGCGTGGCCCGGAGGGGCCAGGCGAGGAGGCGCCCGGCGACGGCAGCGCGGAGCGGGCGGCGACCGCGCAGACCGGGGCGACGGAGCCCGAGGGCCCGCTCAGCAACCACCTGGCGGAGGAGGGCAGCGCCGAGGACGCCCACGGGTCCCCGCGCGTGAACGGGCGCGGGGAAGACGGCGAGGCGTCCGAGGAGGGGCTCCGCGTCGGGAGCACGACATCACCCTCTTCGTGAAGGTAAGTCTGGCTTCCCCCGACTCCTAGGACGCCCCTCCGTCCTTGGTCTGGTCTTGTCAGGTGCACGAGGGACAACGAGGTCCCTGCCCTAGGCGTCCCGATGGTCATCAGGTGCTTTTATGCGCAGGAGGGGTGCGCGACAGCCTGGGTTTCATGGAGAACAGTTAAAGGGGCGTTTTTGGAACACAAAGAGGTTGATTTGGGAGCCGAGGGGTGGGGGTGGGGGTGGTGGGGAGTCAGGATGCAGGGAGTCGACATCCTCTGTCTTTTGTCCTGAAAATCCTAACTGGCCCTTCTAGTCAGGAGGTTATTAAAGAATTGACTTAAAAAGAAAAAAAAAAGTGACAAGCCCTATCGATGTTCAAAACCATTTCTCTGCCAAAGGAAGCTCTAATGCTTGAAGTGAAAAAATGCAGACAGGTAGGCTGGAATGCGAGAAGTATTGGGAACTCATATACGTATCCCAGGGGATCTTGTCAATGTTTTCAGCCCTCAAAAGGTATTCCATTTCGGTAGAGTCTATAAGGTACGTTGGGAGGAAAGTGGGAGTTTCTTTTGGGGCCTTGCCTTTTGTCATATTTTCGGCCTGACTTCAATGGGTAGAGAGTAATGATTTTGCTGAAAGATTGTAGAGACACAACCAAGGAAGTCGAGAGTTTAAACAGGCATTTCCACAAGGCATCAAAAATAAGGGACAAGGTCCAGCCGCAGCTCACACGAGGATCTTTGTTCAAAAACCTCTTTGAGACCAGGAAAGCAGCAGATAATAAGACCAAGAATGTGCATTGCATGTGGAATCATAATCCTTCCAAAATACTTTAGGTTTAGAGAAACCAGTTACCACCTAAACCCCCTTGACTGAAATGTAAGCAAATTATAATAAGTAAAAAGAGAAATGTTCCCAAAGTGATTAACATCAGAATTATAAGCATTGTTTGGGTGGTGAGGGGTCCGGGAAGACAGGGCATGCGTTTGCTTCCTCATGAGTGAGAAGGTGCTTTTCTGGGCATTTAAAAAAGACCTTGGGGCATTTAAAGGTTATTTATTGGGACATAAACTGAAGGCATAACTCCTAGGAAGGCCACTGGTTGCTGAGAGTCTGCAGGGAAGTTGGGAGAGGCGGGAAGCTGAGGCTCGATGCTGCTGTGTGCACCCCAGCTCTCCTCCTTGGTTCTGGACGTTGCCATGTTCTGGTGGCGTGGTGATTCTAGCCTCTTGTTACACTTTTGAAATACAGTAACAGCTTCCCAGCTAGTCTTCATTCCCTGCTTCATTCTCTGCTCTCTCCTCTCTAGTCCCTTCGTGACAGGCAGTGAGCCAGGAAAAAAAGATCTGATAATTTCATTTCTTAGTCTAAAGTTCTTCGGTTGTTTATTACAGAATTTCAGATAAATCCTCACTCCTTCACCAGGCCACGGGGCCCTATGATGTCATTCCTGCCTCCTTAGCGTCACCTTGGTGTCCCACCCTTTGTCACTCATGGTACCGCTATCCTAGCTGTATTGAACTACTTACTGTCCCTTGAGAGAACACATTTTTTTTTTCCTGCCTTGAAAGTGTGACTTCCCCCTTACTCCTCTTCATGCCCCCAGCCTGGTTATCTGATACGTGTCCGAGATTCAGAGCAGGTGTCATTTCCTTGGGGGAACCTTGTCCAACTCTAGTCTGGGTTGGGCGTCCCTCTCTTGAAGCTCTGCTCACGCTCAAGACCAACCTCTGCATGCTCTGTCTCTTCCCTTGACTGTGTGAAATTATTCTTATATGTCTGGCGTGGAGCACAGGTGTGGAGCGTGATGAAGAGTTGCGTGGTAGCTGCCTGCGTGAGGTAGTTTACAGGTCTGGGATCAAATCCTGGCTATGCTGCTTTCTTGTTGTGTGACCTTGGGCAAAGTGCTTAACCTTCCTGTGCCTTTGTTGCTTGTGGATAAAATGGGGACAATAATAGTACCTGCCTGATGAAGTTGTTGAGAAGATTCAAGAATTAGTTTTACAAAGCACTTAGAACAGTACCCAGCTTGAAAGAAGCATAGGAGAAGCAGGAATTCTTATTGTTTCATCTGCCGAGTGCCCCTAAACTTTCATTGATTGTTGCCCAGAAACTATCCCCTTCCTATTCCATCCCTGACATTTTTATTTTACTTTATTTTATTTTATTTTATTTTATTTTATTTTATTTTATTTTATTTTATTCTATTCTATTCTATTCTATTCTATTCTATTCTATTCTATTTTTATTCTATTCTATTCTATTCTATTTTTTTTTTTATTTTATTCTATTCTATTCTATTCTGTTTTATTCCATTCTATTTTTTATTCTATTCTATTCTATTCTATTTTTTATTTTATTTTCTTTTATTCATTCATTCATTCATTCATTCATTTATTTTTTAGGGCGAATCCCTCAAAGTACCTAATTACCTCCATTCTCTGGGGATAAGAGTGTTATGAAAAGTGAAAACAAGCTGTTTTCTTAGATTCTGCTTGGGAGTAATTGGTGTAGGCAGAGGCGAGGGGCATGTGTAGCATGGACAGCTCATCCAGAAGGTTTTACTCTGATGATTATTTCATGATCAGTTGTTATTCTTTTTTTTTTTTCTTTAAGGAAACAAACAGATCTCCAAACAGTGAGATTGGTTTTCAAGCAACTACTACTTGATCCAACTTCTGAGGGTCACTTAAGATGTCTCATAGAATTGCTAAGGCATCTCACTTTCTTCTTATCCTACTAATCATTCTCTTTAAAAACAAAACCAAAGGCGCCAGAGCAAAAAAAAAAAAAAAAAAGAAAAGCAAAACCCAGTTAGACTCTTACACTTTTCGAGATTGTAATACTTGTTTTGAAATCCTTAAATTAGCTCAGAATAGGATTTCTTTGCCAGATTTAGCCTTTTCTAGGTTCCTTCTTTGGGGTCTGCTTTATTCGGACTCTTTATTCCCATAGTGGACATCTGACTTCCTGGGTTTCGCAGACATGTCCAGGCAGGTGTGTCGTGGTCCGTTTGCTATGCCATCGCTGGAGTGTGGAAGTCACAGAGCTATTCCTTACGAAGAGTGCCGTGTGCTCTGCCGAGCATTCCTCTAGCCTTCACACGACAGCCTCACAGTAAACAGTTTGAGATTAACCAGACGATATTTGTAAACTTTTAACTTTTACATTTCTTCCTATTAAAAAAAAAATATATATATATTAATTTCGGATATACCAGAAAGTAATGACCTCTGACCCAGTAACATGTCGTAATAAAATCTGCTTCTAATTTTAGCTACTTCGTGGTTTACATTCCTCATCTTAGTGAGAATCCTCACCTTATCAACTTGTCATTTTGTTTTATCCTGTGTAAGTATGTAAGAATGTATTCTTGGACATTAAAGGACCAGGAACATAGAGAACAGGCCAAGGACAGTTTCCTTGAGTTACTGCGTGGTGCTAATTTTTTAGTTTCATTTTCTCAAAGAAGTGTTAACTTGTCATCACATTATGGGGCTGCAATAAGAAAGATTTTTTTCTTCTTTACTCATAACGATGAGCGACAACATGGTAACATACCAGCATAATAGCAACTAACGACAAATAAAGTAACTAATGACAAAAAGTGAAGTAAGGACTTCCGTAGCTGTGGGGTTTGGTCACTAAGGAAGTCTCGCCTGCAGGTTTGTTTCCTCTCATGCAGTGTGCATGCTTTGAGGCAAGGTCCAGGCGTGGGACCAGTGCAAGACATGAATTTTCTGGCAAATTTCTCATGACTTAAAAAACCTCAGTGTGACCCCCAACCCCCCTCGCCCCAAAACACCAAAAAACCTCAATGTGACCAGTGAATAATCCTGGGCCCACATCTAAGAATTTCTTAAATAATGTTTTAGACATACATTTATCCACTAACATGCAGCTACTTGCTAGAGCTTGAAGATTTGCATCCGCCATCATGCCTGGGTTCTCCGGAGAGGTGGAGGGTAGAGCAAGGAAAATTCAAAAACGGCATGGTCTTTGAGTAATTGTCACTCAGAAATGCCTCTCCCAATCAATCAATCAATCAATCAATCAATCAAGTCACCCAAGCTTTGTCACACCACATGGCAAAATGGGAATACGTCAGGGATCTGTTGGGACCAGCATCTGATCGACTCCTGGTAGACCAGAAGGCTTCAGCTCTCCGTGTACACTTGGCCAGGAGAGAGAATGTTGAGACTTGTTTTGTGGTCTCCAAGGAGCTTGAAAGGGAGATGTTATTTTCATGACAGTGTGTGTGGACTGTGTATTCTGAAGGGACATGAGCGAAGATGCACTTCTGTGACTTTAGTTCTCTTCAAAATAACCCTTCTTTGTCATTTGTTTTCTCAGCATCTTCTGCACCTTGCTTCCAAAGGGCATGTATAAAATTTGTGGAGGGTTCGTTGGGGTGGGAGCTGAGGTGGAGCATCACGTCTTGCTAACCCCTTACACATGCATGCACACATAGCACATGCACACTGAGGGCCACACGGTGTCCTCACCACCTGGCATGGCAGTGAGCTTGTGGTAAGCTGTCAATCAGCGCTCTTTGGTGATGATAGGCAAATAGCCGGTAGAGGGATGATTGGTTCAAGGTGACTTGGTTGATGAGATGCTGGACACACGTCCTATTTCCCACCGTCTCGACCAGTGTCCCCTGTGAAGGGGCCAGAGCCACTCCTCTCCATGAAGACATCTTAGCGGCTTCACGATGCTGGAATTCCACGAGGCTGTGGCAGTTTGTGGCTTGGCCCTGTCCCTTGTGCAGGTGCCACAGCTCCCATCCCTTTCAGGACTCTGGACTCCTGGGGGTAAGTGAGCCACGTGCTTGCCTTCAGCATGGGCTCCTTCTCCTCACAGGGTCCGCTTTAATGCCTGGTCCCCATGGCCAGCTCTTCCCCGATACCCTCTCTCCCAGAGTATATCTGAAGATCAGTGAGAAACCTCCAGAAACACTGCACTGGGTCTTTGAAGCATGTAAATTTACCCTTCTGGTTCCGATACTTGGGAAAAACAACACCCAGAGTGTGATGGAGTCAGTGTGCAAAATTCAAAGCTCTGATCGCTTTAGGTTCAAGTGGGTCATAGTGCGACAGGTGAATCTGTTAACTCAGTCCGTGTGGCTTTATCACCCACTGTGTGTCGGCACTGTGCGAGAGTCTGGGGACAAGGTGTCCAGCGAAGCTGACAGAGTTTCTGCCCGCATACAGCTTATCGTCTAGCACAGAAGACAGAGATTAAGCCACATATTGTACATCTGTGGAGTGATAATCTCTGCAGCGTTGTTCAGCAATCTCTGAACATCGCCAGTGGCTGAAAGCTTGCAGCACCAGGACTGTGTGGCTTTGCTCGCCGTTGTTCTCAACATGCACAGGGTCTGGCATATAACAGGTACCCCGTTAATGCTGGTGGGGAGGGAAGGCAAGCATGACGATGAGTAGGAGGCTATAAGAATATGTTGCAAGAAGACTTGCAGATACAGCGGTAATCACTAAATAGTTATTGATTTAATTGTGTTTGGGGGAGATACAGAAAATGAGACCCTTGGTAATCCCTAGCACACATCCTTTAAGATTTTTAAAAAATAGGCTGGCTCTGCTGTAGCCATTCTCCGAGCTGCCGTGACACCCAGCACACACATAACAAGTGTTCTCCGAGAGTTGGGGAGGCGATGCTTAAAGCTAAATTCGTCTCTTCCATCATTAATTTTTTCTGCGCCTTCTCTGATGGAGCAGTGATTCATATGCTGGGCTCTGTATCTGGGCGTGGTTGGGGCACAGTTGGGGGAGAGATTTTTCTTTACCAGATAGACAGTTTCTGGAAAAATGTTGGCTTGTTTTCTGGCGGCCCAGTCTCCTCCCATAGGGAGGCAGTGTCTGATTACATCTTTAGCTGGAGTCCACAAAGCCTGAAATAGTTCCTATCAGAAGAAAAAGTTTGCTAATTCCTAGCTTAAACCTACTTTGGGGGCTAGATACATTGCTTTTGGCACAAAGTCATTTTATTTAGCAAAGAGAAAGAGGAATCACAGTGTCTATCACAGTAGAAAATGTTTAAGACATTTTATATATCGAACATCTTATATATATTGTTAGAATTTATTTTTACTTATGAATATTAATTTAGGTAAGGTTGAAATTAAATAGAGATTAAACATATTTATGCATGACTTGGTCACTCATGTAGTCCATGAGATTCCTTTATAAAATGTACTTACTGATTTAAAAAGATGTATAATACATTATGATAATGAAACATTTATAAATATAAGAAGATACAATACAGTGAGGTAAGTCTTCCAGCCTCTCAGTTTTCTCCCTAGAAAGAACCATAAATATTTCCCCAGAGATATCCTGTGCATATTCAAGCATATATGTAAATATCCTCTCTGCTTTCATTCATTATGTATTGCTATGTAACAAATTACTCTAAGACTTAGATGACAAACATTTATTATTCACAGTTTGTGTGTGCGTGTGTGCGTGTGTGTGCGTGCGTGTGTGTGTGTGTGTGTGTGTGTGCGTGCATGGAATTCGGGAGCATCTAACCGGGTAGTCCGGCTGATGGGACCATGGTTGAGATGTTGGCAGGGCTGTGGTCTCATGAAGGCTTGGCTGGGGCTTCCAGCATGGCTGACTCGCACGTCTCTTGGCAAGAGGCTCAGTTCCTCACCACTTGGACTTTCTCCACGGGGCTGTTTTAGTGTCCTGACAGCAGGGCATCTAGCTTTCCCCAGAGGAGGGATCCAAGAAACAAGAAGCCATAATGCCTTTTATGACCTAGTCTCAGAAGTCACACACCGTCATTTCTGCCTTATTCTATTTACTAAGGCCGGCCCTTAAGAAGAGTAGACTTGAACTCTGCTTTTTAAAGAGAAAGCAAATTAATTTTATAAAAATATAATACCCACCTTTTTTTTTTTTAACCCCATAAGGAGTAGCACAGCAGAAATACATTGGGTTACATCTTCCTTTCTTAACAGCATATCTTAGAAATCATTCTCTGTTGGTGCCTGTAGGCCTCTTGCTAGGAATTTCTTAGTTTTCTAATTATGGTATTCTACAATCGGATGTTGACATAGTTTCCTCTCGTTGACATGCTGAACAGTGCTGCAGAGATCATCACTCCACAGATGTGCAGTCATATACAGAACCGAAATCCTTAGAAATGTGATTCTAGGGCAAAGGATATGTATATTTAAGATTTCGATGACCTTTATCAAATTTCCTCTTCAGAGACTTTGTCGATCAGTGGTCCCCTGACACTATACAAATGCCTTATTTCCCCAGCTTTCCCTGCTCAGTGTTATTACCCAACTTTCTGAATCTAAAAGGTAAAAAAAATGACGTCCATTGTCCTTGAACTCACATCTCTTTTAGTAGCGTGAGATCGAGTATACTTACATAGTTAAAGACTGTTGGTAACTTTTTCTGTGAGCTGGCTGCTTATGTCCTTTGCTATTTTTTTTTTTCAAATTGCCTTTAACCTTATCCTTCCTGATTTTTATATGAAGAAGATTAAACCTTCGTCTGTGACATGCATTTCATATATTTTTATGGGGCTGTTCTGACCGTTCGTACCGGAGTAATTTATCCTTTTAGTCTCAGTAATTTCTTGTAATTGACGCTCGGAGGAAACAAGGCGGAGGCTGTGATGTCATTCTTGGAGACTCCACCTTCATTCCAGCCGGGCCTTTAAATGCTCTGTTTTGCTTTACATTCCATGACTTCTTAAATCCTGAGGGATTAGGTCTTTTAAGTCTCAGCCTTTCTCCCTTTCTTCTTAATTAGCAGGTTACAGTTTATCAAGCGCATGTCTTTCAGGAGCAAATTCTTTTTTTTTTCACATCGTAAGGATTCCTATTTAAAACAAAGTTTGCAACGTGTGGATAGCAGGATCATTTCATGCCCACACAGCTCCATCTTTGATCTTGGCTTGCCATCTACTGACATGAATTTCATTCCAACAAATAAAAATCATTGCGAAAAGTCATCATCTGTGATTAAGTGGTATCAAAACCTCGTTTGTGAGTTTGTGTCTCCTAGATACGGCCTCTGCGTACGCTTCCCTCTTGTTGAAAGCACTGACCAAAACTTTTAGAGACCGATGACAAATCCTGCTTGTAGCGGTCCAGTGAATTGGGGGAGCCTACCTCTGGCTTATGCCAAATGAGTGAGAAGGAGAACTGATCCGAAAGAGAATTCTGAAGCGTTGGAGAGGGCAGCTCTACGGACAAACACAGATTGTGTTGTTAAATGCTGATTCTGTCTGCAAGTCTAATCGTATTGCTGCCTGCAAGAAATCATCAGATGGAAGCCTCCTCTAATTCCCAGTTCTTACTAGGTTTATGGACTCTCCCCACCCAACTCATTCTTTGTTTCTCTTGCCTTCTGTGCTCGGTCAACCACATGAACGTTGAGTCTTTTGAGGTGGGGAGAAGTAAAAGCTGCTTTTCAGTTTCCCAAACTGCGAGGAGTTTTGGACCCAAGTGGCTATCGAGAGCGAACATTGATGCATTGCCTGTTGTGTATCAAACAACGCCCTTGGGGCTGGGGGCAGAGCAGTGACAAACGGTGAGGCGCACAGCTTCTCTGGAGCCTTCAGCCTGGCGGAGGACACAGGAGCAAACAATGACAGTGCCATGTGAGCAAGGGGAGCCCAGGGGCTGCCGAGACAGGGCGGAGCAGGATGGCAGGCTGGGCAGGGACAGCCAGGAGGGAGATGTGCCCTCTGCTGCGTCTCCCTCTGGAAGATTGTGCCGGGCACGACGCATCAATGGATGGTGGCGATGCACGAGCATGGGTGGAAAGAACCGGGTGGTCGGTGTGTAATGATACGTTTTGCAGAATGTAAATTTTATGACCCCATAAACTCTCTCCCTCGAAGCCAGCCATGGCTCGCCAGTCAGATTGCATTTACAGACACGGACAGTAACTGGACACTGGTAGAGCGCCGGGCCCGCTAACCGTCGCTCTGGCCTTTCCATTTCCGTGGCAGGAGACCAGAGTCAGGGGTGCAGGTGAAGGCTGACACGGGCAAGAGGGACAGAGGTCACTCAGTGGCGGTCAGCTGGCAGCTGGGCCGGTCTAAGGGGTCCGAGACAGCTTGGTGCACTTGGCTGGTGTCTTGGCCGCGTGGCCGGCAGGCTGGGCTGGGCTGGGACGGTCAGGTGGAGCCTGTTTGGCCCCTCCACGTGGTGGCCTCGAGGTGGTCAGTGCACCAGGCGGCGGGGACTGCCCGGCCTTTTCTGAGGAAAAGCACACGGCGTCAGTCCCGGGGGGCCGCGAACCGCCTGCCTCCCAGCGGAGGAGTGCCACAGCCACCGGCTGTGTGGCTTCTGGAGGTGCCTGAATGTCCAAACCACTTAGGTATAGCTCCAGTGCTTTACTGACTTGAGCGGGTTTAAGGACATTGTAGCAGCCGCTAAAAGCAACGGAGCTGTTGCTTTTCTTTTTCATTTTCGTTTTTGTGGTCAGCGGGGCGGAGCCACGGACCTGCGTATCGCCTCCAGCAAGTCTCAGCGACACGTCATCGGCACGTGACTTACGTCCTGAGCCCTGGTGGGCCCACTGCCCTTTACAGTCATTTTTTGTCCTCGCCAAGAAGCCGCGTTTATGGTGACGGAGCACGGACACGGGCTGCTTACGGGGATACCAGGCCCAGCGCCCCTTTGGTTTCCAAGGCTGCAGCTTCAGGGCTGTCCCTGAGGAGCCGGAGAGGTGGTCCCCCTTTCATGAACCTGCGGGATTCTGCTGACGAGGGGGCCCCCTGCCAGGAGAGGAAGAACCCTGGACCTGTGTGGCCCTAGTTTCCTAACCATCCCCGGGACTTGGGGTGCAGCAGTCCGGGGCAGGGGGGAAGACCCTCGTTCTGTGCCTGTAACAGCCCCCCCAATGATGCCTCTGGCCTTCCTCTAGCTGCCGCGGGGTGTGGGACGAGGAACAGGGCAGGGGGTCATTGCTGTCCTGGCGGGGACACACGAGGGCTTCTGACGCGGCCCTCGGGGGACCGCCACACCACGCGTGCGATCATCGAGCGCACGGAGCCGTCATGCGCTTTTGGTCTGGAGGTCGAGGGACACCGGGCTTTCTCCCGAGATGAGGAAAATTAATACTTTCTGGGTGGCTGTGGTGTCAGGGCATGAGCGGCGGTGCGTTCAAAGAATCTGGGGAAGACTTACTCTCTCCCCAACCTTGTTCCCTTTGTTTGAACTCCGGGCTGATGCCTTGGACTCCGTCCCCGCAGACGGCTGGCCCGGGTGAAGCTTTGGGCTGCACTCAATGGCTTCTTTGTGTCGTTCATCCCTCCACACGGAGGGCTCCGTACTCAGGGAAAACTCAGAGGTCTTAACGCATCCGGTACGGAGGGGACGCGGTGCGTCCACTGCCGTTTCGACCGACGGATGACGCGTCTTTGCGCCGTGAGCGGCAGCAGTGAAGCCAGATCGCTCCGCCGCTCCGCAGAGATCTGGCTTTGCTGTCGTCACTGCAGGTACGGCGCCCAATGAAAATGGACACCCAAGCCAAACAGCTCCGTTGCTTTGAGACGCTGCTAACGTGATCCTAAACCAGCTCACGTTCGTGGAGAACTGGATCCGTAAAGAAAGAAGACCACCTGAACGTGCTCCACCTGACAGTCCCTGCTTTACCAGGGTCCCATCACTGCCCGTGTCTGTAGATGCAATCCGACTGGCTTCGATGGACGGAGTTTATGGATTATGACGTTTACATTCTGCAAAACGTGTCGTTACACACGGGCCGCCTGATACGAGAGCCGTGCTCGTGCATCGTCCCCGTCCACTGACGCGTCCATCGTGCACAGCACCAACCTTCCAGGGGAGATGCAGCGGAGGGCAGAGCCCTCGCTGTTGGAGACGTCCCATGGAACAAAGGATCGCCTAGTCAAGGCCTCGTCCACATTCCTGACTCACAAAATCGTGACACCTCAGGCGGCTAAATTTAGGGCCATTTGCTTTAAGGCAGTAGACAGCTGGGGCACGTGTCTTTTCTAAGCTGGTGAGATCTGGGTGAGAGAACGGACAGGAGCGAGGTGGGGGTACGGGGTGGTTTAAAGCTGTTCGAAGGAGGGGGAGTGCAGTGACGGGGGGTGGGGGCTCCGTGAGGCCAGTTCTTCTGTTTGGTGTGTGCATTTCCCCCCCTTTGAGTCCACTATAGGGGTTGGAATATTCCCGCTCAATCAAGAATGTAAAACTACCAGCGTATATGAAAACAGGCCACCCCGCTGGGCTTTCCAGAACAAGATGTTCCTTTGTTGGAATAATTCCTTGTGAGAATTTTACAAGGAAATAAGCTTTTCGTCTCCCTGTAAAAGCTTCAGTTGGTACCAGGCCATGTTATTAAATACGGATTAGAAACGAGCCCTGGAGTCTTTAAAGCATGATTCGCACATGAGGATAAGCAGCGAGTTCCATTTAGGTTGTCCACGTACTTCCTGGGCCTTGCTTCCACCCACTGTGACAGGAACACTAAGCCTCGGCCAGAATTTAAAGCTAAGTGCAACTGGCTCAATGATTAAGCTTGTGTGGGTCAAGGGCGGTCAACCACCTGGTCCCTCTGCTAATGCACTGATTGTTGTGACAAGTGGAGCACCGTGAATATTGTACATCTTGAGATCATCTTTAGGACGGATAAGCTTTCCGAAGCGCTCCGATTTGGGTTTCCCAGTCTTAAGATCTAGAATACGTTTCTTAGGGTGTAGGTGTAAAGATGATGAACTGGTGCTGTTGTCCAGAGGATACGGGGCGCGAGAAGCGCGTCGAATGGCCGAGCGTGCCCCCCTCTGTGGGCTGGCGGGGGAGAGCAGCCAGCAGGTTTGCGGGGTCGTCGTTCACAGACAGGGAATGTCGCCGTCCCACTGCTGGGCCGGCCGGCCTCGGCAAAGGCCGTAGAGAGAACGTTACCAACTGGGCGAACTTTCATTTATGCAAGAAAAAAAAACAAAACCAGATTTTTCTTCCTTGACATAGGCCTTGCTGCGCTGATGACACGTTTTTCCTCGACCGGCTTACACGGAACGGGGTCGTGTTCGCGTGGCGGGATCTGCTGGTGTCGTGGGGATAAACGAGTCCAGCAGAGACGAGGCGCGGGCGGCCGTTCCCCTCACTCCCTGCGAGCGTGGCCGAGGAGCAGCGTGGTCGGCGGCTGCCATTCACGTTCTGCCTTATTCCTGGCGCTGGGCTCTGCGGGTTGTCGCCGTCCTCGCTGGCTCTGTGTCACTCCGTAGGGGGCAGGCGAGGGAAGGCCAGGCACTGGCGGGACAGAGGGCCAGGGGGTGGTCTCCAGACCGGTGAGCGGTTCCTCCACCTGGCGGAGAGGCCCAGGGGGTGGGCTGGATGGGCTCAGGGCGCAGTGCGCGCTTAGGGCCTGCTCCCCGCTCCCCCCCACGCCCCACCCTGCACCCAGCAGAGAGGCTTCCTACGTCGCTGTGGAGGCAGGGAGAAGGGGCCGCTGAGCTGAGAAAAGCTCGGGCAGAGGGTGGACGAGAAAGACGATCGATCGGACCTGCGTGAGCGGCGTGTCTCGTGACTGTGATGTGACAAGACCAGTTTCCCCCGCCCTCTAAGCAGGGGGACTCGGAAGTAGGAAGCCCAGAATGTGCGCAGGGGGTCGAATTCCGCTGGCGGCAAGGTCAGAGTCTCCCCAGAGGAAGCAGCTCTCCTGGATCCCCTGCCCTCACGAAATTGTGAAACTCGGGAAGAGCTCAGTGTGTCAGGGACTGGCACGCTCTGCCATGTTTCTGTTGGTTTTCCCCGTGTCGTGTTCTTTATATATCCTTTAGGACACTTTACTTTTCATGGGACATTCCTCCCCCAACTGGATTGGACATTTCTAGAAACCTTGTTCCTTTAGCTCTTGGCAAAGAAAAGCATCTGTTACATCATCGTTTCCATGAGGAAATCGTTAGTATATCAATTCACCTCATCTTATCCACTGACTGAGAATGTCCTTCCCCTTCAAGTGATCGGTGGGTGATAGTCCAGAGACAGGCGTTTTTAAAATCTGCAGTCCAGATTCTCAGAGCTCGGCATATTTTATTCAGGCGAATTAGGTGAATTTAGCTTTTCAGGGTTTTTGGAGAGTATCGTTTACTACGTTCTTACTTCTGGCACCAAGAGAATCTGAATAAAAATGGAAAGAGTTAAAAAACTCCCCTGAAAGCATTCAGCGGATGCGCAGAGAAGAACGCGCGAAGCAAGTCTGCGGCTCTGGGTTTCTCCACCACTAGCCCCTGCGGGTGGGAGCTCGGAATGTTCTGGACACAGCGGGTGAGGAGTGGAGCGGCGCGTGTGACGCGCCGGAGGTGACCCCGTCTCTCAGGGGACCTGTCTTCCTGCCCCGTTGTCTGTCCTCTTCATGCCGTGGAGTGCTGCCCGTCAGGGTTATGGTTTTGGGTTCCCTGATCGATCGGCTCATATATTCATTCATTCATTCATTCATCGAATCAGCCACCATCATCGAGCATCCCAGTTCCATAAAAGCAAATCTTTTCTACCATTTTCACACACTTTTGTCTTTCAGAACGAGGGTGTCATGCTTCCTGGTTCGGGGCAGCCAACGTTTTGTGCCCTTTTGACCCTCGTGCCTTTGTTCTGTCACGGCAACCTTTATTGAACAGACTCGGAGACAAGACAGCGCCAGACCACCCCCCTCTCGGCTCCCTCTTCCCCTGGTGTTCCCTGGAGGGGCTCTATGACCAGGGTCGCACACTTGAGCGTCATTTCCAGTTAGTGTGGGTTTGGACAGAAACGAGGCCCGAGGAGCTAGAGCAGGTCTGGTTCAGGTGATGCCCAGGGGTGGGCTGGGCGGGCTAAGGCACGTGGGTACTTAGGGACAACACCGCCCAAGACAAAGCAGGTTCGCCCCCTGCCCCTTAAATCTCCTCAGCTCTCTTATTCTCCCCCTGTGCGGATGCCTTTATGTCAGGGACCAACAAACAAGAACCTTCCCACTCCGTTTCCTTCCTATTTAGTTAATGACCGACAGACACCCTGGTGTAAAATATTGTTGCTCTTTTGTACCAAAAAAACACCAAAACCCAATATTTTGTCGCGTCATCTTTGAAGTCCAGTTTTCCAAGCCTTCCTTTCCCCTGTGACGTAAAACTGAAACGTGTCAGTTCTTAAGGCCTGGACTTGCCTCGATCGAATTTAGGGTGATCGATGGACATCGTCAGAAAATTCTAGCCTTCCCTGGTGTCACGTCACCGTGTTCATGAGGCAGGCGAAGCCTTGCCGCTGGGTTGCTTCGGCCACAGGACGATGTGCAATAAATGAGGGACACTGGTTTCCTGGCCACTTAGCCTAGCTGCCCCTTTTGAAAACAGGAGCCTTGGAATGGTTCTCCTCGCGACTGCTTTGTGGGCAACTAGGTGACGCTGATCTCAAGTTCACTGTCTTTTTTTTTTTTTTAATTAGTAGATCAAGGTTAGGGAATCTTGGGCCCCTCCCTCTTTTCTTTTCCCAGGGGTGAGAGTAGGGAGGGAGTTGGAGTATTTGCCAAAAAAAGTCACTGGCACAGAAAAGATTTCCTTATAATAAAGCCAGGGCGTTAGCCTTGACCTTGTCCGGCCAGTTTGGTGTTTCTGTTTGGAGAGTGGCTCATCTCCTTTGGCCACAGGCTTCCTTGTTCCGTGGGTCAAGTCAGGCCATAGAATATGGTCATTTATCTAACAGTGGGAAACAGGGGTGGGCGAAGCTTCCAGAGAGTTCTATAATGTCTGACATCTTCTAAAAAAATCTTTGTTTAAATTGCTAACACCTGTAGGGTGGTACCAGGTGTCTCTGCTCACTGACAAAGACCTTTCAGGTTCAGCAAATTAATGATCCATGACCTAGAAACCTTTGAGCTTGGTAAGCATTTAGAAACTACAAGGAAATGCAAAATGAAATCTAATTGGTAAAATCGGGGTAGTTACCATCTCCAATTCTAGAAAAACCTAGTGATTTCCTAAACAACACTTTTTTTTTTTTTGGATGCTGACTCTGATTTTCTTGCTTTTGAGTTTTCCTATTTTATACGTAATATGATTTTATGTATTCCTGGTTGATTCTTTTGTCTTTTTTCACGAATGCAAAAAGGACGGGCTGATTGGAGCCCAAAGCTTGTGAAACCTGAGGTTTCCACTTACCAGTGCAGACTGACCTTCCACTCTCAGTGGCAAGGAGAACAGGGACAATTAGCAACTTGATGGAGCTTAGGTTTCTTAAACGGGACAGAGAGGACAAAGTTAATACATTTACATTTAATAAAAGAATACTAACCCACTACGGCAGGAATCGGGCAGTCTGTCCCACAGTGCCTATGCAGTCAGCTCTGTCCTTTAGGAGAAGCTTTATTTGTGCTGGGAGTTGTTCCTTTGTTTGCTATTCCTGTGGAAGCTGCAGGGCCTTTCAGAAAGAATTCCATTATCCCATCGAGGAGACAACTGCAGGAGAAACTGATTACCTAATTGACTAGAAATAGCTCTGTCTTGTTTAGCTTTGAAAAAGAAGCAAACATTTTCAGTGAACACGTCGTCCATGAGATCTGTTGCGAACTTTAATTTAGAAAGCCGAATCTACTTAGCTCCCTAGGTTGTGATTTTTCAGTATACCAGGTGATTTAATTTTGTGTTTGTCTATTTATTAATTACATATTTTTATTGAGGTATAATTGCCATAGGATGTTATATCAGTTTCAGGTATACAACGTAATGATTTGATGCTTGTCTGCATTGGAGAATGATTACCACAAATAAGTCTAGTTAACATCCAGCGCCCTACATAGTTACTGAATTGATTATTTCTTACAATGAGAACTTTCCAGATTTACTCTCTTAGCTACTTTCAAATATGCAATGCAGTATTGTTAACTTTAGTCACTGTGCTTTACAGTACATCCCCAGGAGTTATTTATCTAATAACTGGAAGTTTGTTGCTTTTGACCCCCGTCCCTGCCTCCCCGCCCCCACCCCCCGCAACAACCAATCTGAGCTTTTTTCTTTTTTTAGATGCCATATATAAGTGAGACATACGATATAGGTCTTTCTCTGTTTGACTTATTTCACTTAATATAATGTCTTTGAGGTCCATCCATGTTGTCACAAACGGCACCATTTCCTTCTTTTTATGGGTTAGTAATATTTCATCGCACAGGAAATATGTATTACAGTTTCTTTCTGCATTCATCTGTCGATGGGCTCTGAGGTTGTTCCCGGACTTTGGCTGTTGTATAGGATGCTGTGACACACAGGGGTGTGCAGATGTCTTTTTGAATTAGTTTTTTTTTAGATAAATACCCAGAAGTGGAATTGCTGGATAGTTCTATTTTTAATTTTTAAGAGAACCTCCACACTGCTATCCACAGTGGCTTTTTCTCAAGGATTACCTTTTCTCCACATCTTCACCTGCACTAGTTACTTCTTGTCCTTTCGATACTAACCATTCTAACAGGTGCGAGCTGATCCCTTACTCTGGTTTTGATGTGCATCTCCCTGACAGTCAGTGATGCCGAACATCTTTTCATGTACCTGTTGGTCATCTGTATGTCTTTGGAAAAACATCTGCTCAGATCCTCTGCCAGTTTTTTTTAATCAGGTTATTTCTTTTTTGCTACCCCGTTGTATGAGTTTTATTTTTACCACGTTTTGGATTTTAACCCCTTATCAGATATTTGACTTCCACATCTCTTCTCTCCTTCAGCAGGTTGTCTTTTCATTTTGTGGGTGGTTTCCGCAGTTGTGCAGAAGCTTTAGAGTTTGTTGTAGTGCCCTCGTTTGTTTTTGCTTTGGTTGCCTTTGTCTTTGTTGTGAAATCCAAAACAAAATCATTGCCACAACCAACGTCGAGGAACTTACCTTCTAGTTTTCTTCTAAGAGTTTTATGGTGCGGGGCAAGCATTCAAGTCTTTAATCCTTTTTGAGGGGTGTGTGTGTGTGTGTGCACGCGTGCACGCACACACACAGTGTAGATAGTGTCCAGTTTCATTCTTTTGCATGGCACTGTCCAGTTTTCCAGTAACACTTATCAAAGAGCCTGCCCTTTCCTCATTGTCTATTTTGGCTCCTTAGTCATAAGGTAGCTGGCCATATATTCGCGCATTTATTTTGGGGCTCTCTGTTTCGTTCAGTTGATCTGTGCTCTTGTTTTGATGCCGATGTCATACTGTTTTCATTCCTATAGCTTTGTCTTACAGTTTGAAATCAGGACGTGTGATGCCTTCAGCGTCGTTCCTCTTCCTTAAGGTTGCTGTGGCTATTCGGGGTCTTCTGGATTTAGAGTTTGAGTGTCTTTCATAGCTATAGTGAGCAGCTGTAGTCATTACTGCTGCTTCTCGAAAGTGCCTCAGACCTTTTGGAGAGAGACCCGCAAGCATACCTTCACAAAGTGAACTTCAGTAAAGTGAGCCATGAGTGTTCATCTGGCCTGGCGGCCTCACCAGACACCTGTAGGTAGCTGCAGTAAGGGCCACCAGAATGGACCCTTTGGTGTTGCGTGTGGAGAAATGGACAGTATCAGCTTGTGGGAAGGCAAGTGGTGGCAGGGACTGGGACCCTCTCCTGGGTTGGCCCTGAGGAAAGCAAGGGTCACCACCACCACTCACCTTCACAGACTGCGGCTTTTTTCTAGGTAATTCTCTCAGATTCAGGCTTTCTTGGAAGGCTGGGGTGGGCACTTTTAGTCAGGTGGCTTCTTCCAGATCTCACATATCAGACCACAAAGGTCATCCCTGGCTTCTACCTGAAAAGTTAACCACAAAGCCTCTGATTTCTGCTATCTTTCAACATTAAAAGGAAAGCATTCTAAAATCCGCACGAATCCTAAACCTTATCTCGTAAGAATTCCTTCAGTAACCTTTAACGTATTTCTGATTAACTGACTAGTTTCAATCTGAACAAAAAGTACAGAACAACCCCAGCCCAAAGAACTTTCATAAGTCGGTCATTGAAGCCAGCCTGTTTGTCTTTGAGGTACGAGGCTTTCTCAGGCCTTTAGCCTCCTTAAAACTTATCAACGTTTCAAAGAGTAATAGAGAGAAAGCAGGTACCATTTCTAGTTTTCAGGAAGGTACACGTTTTTAAAGAAGTTTGCAGAAGAGCTAGAGAATCATGAACAAATTGAGAAGGTTGAACGTGAACACTTTTAGAGATAATTAGGATTCCTTCTTCATGGTATGCTCTGTCCCTCTCCACCCCCCACCCCGCCCGCCCCACACCCATGCTTACTCCCTCTTCATTGCTCTTCAAAGAGAGCTGGGAAATAATTTACAAATC
Source organism: Eonycteris spelaea (assembly GCA_003508835.1). Lineage (NCBI taxonomy): Eukaryota > Metazoa > Chordata > Mammalia > Chiroptera > Pteropodidae > Eonycteris > Eonycteris spelaea. The sequence goes on from PUFA01000025.1 coordinate 15,050,461, forward strand.
TTCAATTGCCACGAGCCAAGTAGGCACTTCCGCTGCGGATCTCAAATCACGATGCGTTTTTAAAGGCACACTGCCCAAGTGCCAGTTGTAGTTGAAGCTCCGTCATGGCAGTGTGTAGGGTGGGAAGACATCACTCTGTTGGGGTGGTTTTCCCATGGGGTCTAACGGGGAAGTCACAGGTATGAAGACCAGTGTGCACAGTCTTTTCAGGACTTTCCCAGGGTTGAAACTGAAAATCCTAGGTTGAGGGAAACCAGAGTCCTGGATAAAGTGGGGAGGTTTAGCTTCCGACAGGGGCTCACAGCAAAGTTGCGACGTTTTTTAACAGAACCTAATCAGGAATGGACGAGGTGTTAAGTGAAGGCGGTACATTTGCATGTGCATCTCAAGACCACTAGGGGGCGCTAACAGCAAAAGAATTAGAGAATTGCCACAAACTTGGCGGCTCAAAACAGCTTAGCTGTAAATTTATTCTCTTACAGTGAGTTCTTGGCCAGAAGCTTGGCACGGGTCTCACTGGGCTAAAACGAAGGCATCAGCAGGCCTCCATCTGCTTTTGCCTTTCCAGCCTCTAGAGGCCACCGGCATTCCTTGGCTTGTGGTGGCTTTCTTCCTCTTCAAAGCCAGCAGTGTTCATCTCTCTGGCCGTTGCTCCCTAGAGAAGGCTTCTCTGAGCACAGCTGGGAAACGTTCTCACGTCTCAGGACGCCCGTGATCAGATTTGGCCCACCTGATAATCCAGAATCACTCTCCATCTTGAATTCATAATCTTAACCACGCTTGCCAAGTCTTGTTTTTATCTTTTTTTTTCTTCTTTTTTTGGTCGTGTATGGAAACATATTTACAGGCTCTGCGTATTCGAGTGTGGACATCCTTGAGGGGCCATTATTCTGCCTACCATACCAGTAAATCGTCTTAGAGCTTTTCGTGTTCTGCCATTGACACCCGAAGCCATGGCCAGAAGGAGCTGTGGTCAAGGGCGGCCCCGGCTGGAAAGTCAGCAGTGGTATTGTCCTGGCTGCTTCGGAGATTGCCCCGCTGGCCTTACCCAATGCCTTCTCAGACCCTGAAATGAGGAGAGTGAGTCTGAAAAGTCCTTTTTCTGCCACAGGGAGTGGCCTTGCCTCGCGCTCGGTGCTCTCTGGGTGCTTTTACTGAAAGCTATGCCAGACCAAGATCAGGCATTTGGTTTTACCTGCCTTAAAAAGAAACTCTTTTATCCACATGGCCCGGAACATGCTTCCTGGGCCGTGAGGGCTCGGGTGAGCGTGGATTCGACAGGCTCTTTCAAGGAGCGCCTCGGTCCTGCCTGCTCTGCTGGAGGAAGGGGTAGCACCTCCTGCCAAGGGGCTAGGCCCTGCAGGACGCCCCGGTCCCTGAGGCGGGGCCAGGCCCGCATGGGTGTGGTGGCACCTTGTTGTCGATCGGGCAGAAGGACCGTTTGTGCTCCAAGTGTGGCGATGGGGATGTCAAACTCATCTCACCTCGAGTTCTAGCACAAATTTCCTAGAGAGGAAACAGACCGTGTAGCACACGGCCAGAGCCTCCCAGCCCACTTGGTCACAAAAGTTGTCCCCAGGCCTGTCCCATGTCTCCTTCCCACTGCTCCTACCCTTCCCCTAGCACACGGGGCATGCATGTTTGATAACCTCAGCCCAGCTCCATTTTGTCTCCCAACCACTGTCCTTTGCATTTTCATCTACTTCCAATGCGTTTTCTGTTACTATGGATTCCCGCAAGCCACCTCCAGTCCTTACTGGAAAGAGGTAGGGTGACACCAACAGGTGGAGCCCCTCCGTTTGGACATGGGCCATTTCAGCAGTGGGGTGAAGGGGACGAACTCCAGCCAACTCCTGGGTTCGAATCCGGTTGGGTGACCTGGGCAGGTTAGTCTACCTCCCTTTGTCTTCATTTTCTCACCTGTAAATGGAAATAGCAACAGGTCCTGCATCGAATAGAGTTGTCAGGAGTAATTGAGTTAATGTAAGCAAAGTGTTTAAAACAGTGAGTAGTGGAGGGTAAATGCTGTGAAAGTGGTAGTTGCTATCACCATCATCATCACCACCATCACCACCATCACCATCACCACCATCACCACCATCATCATCCCCATCACCACCATCACCATCACCACCATCACCACCACCATCATCATCACCATCACCGTCATTAGCATCATCATCATCATCATCATCACCATCACCATCATCATCATCCCCATCACCACCATCACCATCACCACCATCACCACCACCATCATCATCACCATCACCGTCATTAGCATCATCATCATCATCATCATCACCATCACCATCATCACGATCGCCATCACCGTCATCAGCATCATCATCATCATCATCATCATCATCACCATCACCATCATCATCATCACCATCATTTCTATTTCACAGCAGCTGTTTTGTTGACGTTTGTCAGTGACTGGAATCTGTGGTCTCTGAGAAGATGTATCTTCTCTTTTTGAATGAGGAGTGGGAGCTAAATTCCAAGGTAACACGAATCAACACCGATCTCTTGATCCTACACTCCCAGGAGGCAGACACTCGAGTACACCAGGGTGTCTCCCCAGCTGCTGCTGACTTAGGGGACACCCGGGTAGTCTTCCTATTTGAATTGGGACAGAGGTTCTTGCTCTTCTTTTTTAATCCAAGGGGAAATATGAAGGATCAAAGAGAAATCGTGGCCTTTGTTGAGAGTGATTTAGGGACTTAAAAATGAGGTGGTCCTGCTTTCTGGCCCCTTCGTGCAGTGCCCTTTGGTCCGGAGAGTCTGTCACACCCAGAGATGGGCCATTCTGGGGTGCAGTTTGCCCCCTTGACTGCCCCCTGAGTTTAAATGCTTCTCTTTCCTGAAGGTGGCCTGACAGCAGAAGGGACAGCCCGGTAGCTGGCCCCACATAATGTAGGGAGTCTTCCAGGCTTGTCTTGCATCCCCACCTCCTCTCCCGACTCGCAGGCTCAGCCTGTCTAACTGTCCCCTCTCCTAGGAAGCTCGCAGGTTCCGTCTCCTCAGGATTCGTGGGTATCGGCCACCTCCTCTGATTGACCGAAGGACTGATCTGTGCCCACCTGCCACTAGGGGAGGGGCACCTGCTTCCGGGGCACCTGTGAGGACTTTCCTAATGCCCCCCTCCTCTAAAAATGAGGCTGTCATCTGGGCAGGTGGTGGGGTGACCCATGGTCCCAGCTCACCTGGGACTTACAGGGAGCATGTGATTCCTAGTTATAAAATCAGGACAGCCCTGGCCCACCAGAGCTTGTCATTTGGGGTGCATGGGAAAGGAGCCCCAAGACAGGCAGGCTGGGGAGACGTTTGGGGCCCGATCAGGCCGGCAGCACTGCTGGACTCTCAGGTTTCGTCGTTTTGAAAAAATCACCATTTCCTCCATGATGTGTGGTTTTACGGTGTGACTTCCACGGGCCTGGCTCTGTGCTGTGGACTCTGTCAGGGGAGTGGGAAGAACATGAGCTTGCCCCAGGCACTCGAGGGAACAGTTAATCACCCGTTCTGTACAGAGGTCCACCCTGAAGGAATGTAACCAACAGGAAACAATTAGTAAACAATTTGCTGCTACACCAGGCAGAGCTGACCATACTTTAACTGGACTTCAAAAAGGGAGAAAGTGAGCTGACCAGAGAGAGAGAGAGAGAGTCAGAGAAAGGGACCCAGAGTGGGAGGCCTCCCCTGCCAGGCCGGAAGGAGGGGCTGCGTGGTGTGGAGGTGGACAGGAGGTGACGGGCGATAATTAAGGACACAGCAGTTGGTCTGAGAGGGGACAGCATTCGAGGAGGGTAATTGGCAAGACTGGCATATATTGGAACGTAGAAAGGAAAGGAAGAAAGGAGAGAAGGAAGGGAAGAAGGAAAGACAGACCAAGGACTGATGGACGGCTGAGGGAAGAGAAGGGGGAGGGAGCCCCCAGGAAAGGGGAGAGGGAAGAAGGGAGGGAGGTGATCGAATGTGCCTGAGTGTCGGGCGTCATTCCATGTGTTGTCCACAAAGCGTCTAATTAGTCCTCACCCAACCCTGAGGGGTGGTTGTCCTGTCACTCGAAGCAGGGGGGAGCTGCAGTGGGCAGCTCAGGGGCTGTGGCCCGGCCGGGGGCTTGAGAGCCAGGGAATTCGCATTTGTACTCGAATGACGTCCAGCAGGGTGATCTAAGGAAAACGACGCTTTATCAGGGTTCACCTTGGGCGGGGTACGGGAAAGATAAGAGGGACCAGGACGAAGACCTGGGTGAGGGAGACGTCAAAGGTGGAAACGGTGACGTTTGGAGGAGGGTAGGAGAGAGTCCGGTTCTCATCTTGGGGACCTAGAAAGAAGCCGGGACCTTTGACGGCATCCAGGTTGGGAGATCAGGGGAGCTTTCTTCAGCTAGTCCTGCTCGTGTCTTTGGGCAGGGGACGTTGTCCCTCCCAGCTTCATCTGTAAAATGGGACGGTAATATAGTCCATCCTTGAAATCAGAGCGATGAGTGTTCGCTGTTATCAGTCCTGAAAATCGCCTTCGAAATCACAGGGTTGGGAGGACGTTTCCTTCAGAGGCGTCCTCGTGGGGCGGCGAGGGGTGAGCTAAGTTGTTTCCCCCACTCGGTGGCGGGGACCTTTCTTCACGGGGGCCTGCAAGCCCAGCGTGTCGAACTTCACATCCCATTGCATGGAATTCTTTCTCCCCCAGGTGACAGGGGGCAGGAGACCGCTGGCGACTGCTCAGATTCCCTTCCTTCGCGCCAGCTGCAAAAGGCAGAGGGATCGGCCTTTTAACTTTTGTACGCAGGGGCCTCTGGTGTCAGTTCTTGAAAAGAGAGACGTTCCCTTGGGCTCGTGGGCCCTGCCATCGGTCAAGGGCACACAGCTCTCCAGATGTGCTATCATCGGGGCCTTTCCTCTGGGGCTGGTGTGACTCCCAGGCACCAATGCCAGGCCAGGATCCTGCCTTTTTTGCGTCCCGCCTGAAGATCGGCTTGCTTTTGCAATTAAGAAAATGACTTCGGTTGTTAATTTTCACTTGGGCTAGATAGCAGAGGCGTTACTTTTGGGGAGGGGCGGGGAAGAAAAGAATCAGTGGTTCTTTAAGGACTGTATAGTTTGGCATGAAAATCAGACGAATTGAGCCTTATTAAAAAGTACCGTAAATTCCATAATTGCCTGTTCTGGCTCACGCAGGTTCGGAGGAGTCACGATAATGATGTTGACGATGATAATGACAATAATAGCTGCCTTTATGGGGTGCCCAGGAGACTCAGGCATAGCACACAAAGCCCTGCAAGGCGTTGGGATCTCTACCCCTGTTTTTAACGTGGAGAAACTGAGGCTCAGGGAGACCCGAAGGCCTGCTCAAGGCCACACGGTCCATGCGTAGCGGGACCGAAGTCGCGCCCGCTTGCTCCCCGGGGCGGCAGGCCTGCCCCCACTCCCCTGGGCCACGTCGCCTCGGAGACACCTGACACTGTTTGAAAGTGGAAACTTCAACTTATCAGGCAAATGGAAAGAATTACACACACTTTTTTTTTTTTTTAACTCATAGAGTTATTCAAAAGCAGGAAGTCACAGATCTATTTAAAGACTGGGTTTTAAGTCAAACCGTTAGACCCGGAGGCCTGGGGAAGATGCTGCTGCGGGTGACTCAGGCCCTTTGCACGCTCTCCGCCTGTCTCCTCCTCCCGCTGCTCCCGTCCCTCCTGTTGGATGTCACTCGCCATGGCCATGGCCGGGCGATCTCTGAGTAGTGAGACTCTGAGCTTCCGAAAGGGAAAAGCGCATGGAGTGGCTTAGCAAAGGGAGAGCAGGGCGGGGGCCAGGCTCCAGTCACAGAGGAGCACCTGGACTCGAGCTCCTGGTCTTTTTCTGGGTTGTTCAGTGCACGCCAGGGCCAGGGCTGGGCCGGGGCCTGCGGGAGCCGCTCTGAGGCGTGCCATGGGCCCTGACTCCAGACACCGCCGTCTGAGGGGTTAGCGAGATCCCGACTCTCCCACCCGCTTCCTCGTGGGGCCAAGGAAAGGCCAGCAAGAGTGTCCCCGCCAGCCCACAAGGCCTGCGCGCTGGGGGGGGGGGGACAGTTTCCCCAGCCCAGCCTGCTGCAGAGACGCCGGGTGGGTGCGGCGGCGGGGTGCCACGGGGAGCCGTCGGCACTGCGGCCACACTGGTCCCCGACGGGCAGCCGCGGCTCCACACGCCCCGTCTGGTCCTGGTGACTCTCAGGCCCTCGCCCGCCACGAGGTGTTCATCAAACTCCGGGGTCGGCTGTATGTGCGATGACGTTACACGTGCTGCGGGGAGGGGCCTCGGCCTCCGTGGACAGGTCCAGGGAAGACGTCGGAACTGGGGAGGCTGACCGTTCGGCTGCAAGGCCTGGACCGTCGTGTCTGGCCACGCAGCACGTGTCCACTGCCAGCTCCCAGGGTGGGAGGCCACCGTGCTTTCAGCGACGGTGCAGGAAGAATTCAGGGGGACCTGTAGGTGGACTCGGGGAGAGGGAGTCATCTCCCGCCCGGCTGGCTTGAGCTCTCTCTCCGGCCGTGCGGTGTCCAGCCTTCCCCTGGGCCAGTGGCCAACGGGGGAGAGTCCTGGCTGGTCCTTTTGACCACATTGTTCTTCTCAGAGGAGAACTGATTCTGGTGGCTGCCCAAGGCCTCCCACATCAAAATCCGTCTCTGACCCTTGACTCCTCTGGTCAGCTACTGTTTCCATTCAGCCTTAGTCCCTGTGGAGTGTTGGAAACGGAGCAGGCCATCTTTCCTCACTGATTTTCTCCATATCCCCGTGTTGGAGCCAGCAAAACTAGCTGTGTGTCCCCAGATGTGTCCTGGTTTTCTGAAGGCCTTGGAATACTTCCCCGCTCACAGGATGCTCTTCCCCCTCTTTGGCTGAAAGCCAGCGCTCCGAAATGGGATAATCAGCATGTTCCCAACTTATTGCATCTTCTTTATTTTCTCTCTACCACCCAAGTTAGTTTTCACATTTGGGTAGGGTAAGGAAACGTGCTTACTTTGCAGAATGTGTTTCACCAGGTAGGCTCACGTAGAATGTTCTAGAAAGAAGGCAGTGCCAAGAAGGTGGGGAATCAAGATGGTGTGTGCATGGGCTGCTCTGGCAGGAAGGAGTGGGTGGGGTGCCAAAGAGCCACCAAGACTAAATCGAAGGGTCATCATCACCCAGGTGTTAAGTCTAGACCGGGATGCCTGGGGTCTGTTTTCCCTTTACAAGTGGTGGCTGGGCAGGAGTCACTTAGTGGAAGGTGGGGGAGTGGCGTGGAACTTCAGCCCAGCATTGCAGAGGCCATTCGTCTCAAGCAAAAAAGCACCGAAAGGAAAATTACAAAAACAAAAAAAAATTTCCCCACAAATTCTGCATTGAATGAGGTGTACAAAGAGTTGGTGGGAAAAGCTCTGCTTTGAAGAAGGCCCGGGGTGAAGAGGAACTGCTGACCTTTGTAGTGACCTTTGGAACCTGACACCTCGGGCCCCCGTGACAGGGAAGTGGGCGCAGGCCCACGCCCAGCAGAATCACGTCCGGCCTTGAGTCTCCAATGCCACCGCCGGTCTCAGTTGCAAACGGCATTTCTGGGAACACGTCAGAAGCATTCGGGCTTTTCTTTGGAGATAGATGTCCCATCGTAGGCGCTCAAAAAAGTTGGAATTTGAAAGGCAGACAGGCAATCCGGGTTATCCCACATGCCCGGGTCGTCACTGGAGACAAAAGACACGCTGACCTCTCGAACTGCTGAATTTGATTTTATCGGAAATTTATCCAGACAAAATGTCCCCGTAGCTGAGAACTCTGCTGAAAGTGTGAGTCCAGAGTGTAAGTAGCCTGAGAGCATTATCGGCGATGGAAAGTAAGACTTCATGCGATAAAACGTGCCGATTACGGCGACGGTGCCGGGTACTCACTCCTGATAACGTACGTCTTTATCCCGTCACCGTGTCTGCTGAACGAGTCCCACCGGGACGTTGACACTCCCCCCCCCCCCGCCCCGTGTTGCTCAGTCACGGGCTCTGGGCACGGCGTGTGTCCGCCTTGCCTTCCGCTGGACATCCTAGGACCCCAGCGAACAGGACGGAAACACAATGAGGCAGCAGGGCGTCCTGGCCACTCCCACCACGTTCCCGTCACTCCCTCACTTACAACGGATGAGACAGAACGTTTTCTTGTTTCAGAGCAACTGAAGACGAGGCAACCCGGGAGATGTCAATCCCGTTTTCCTGGCCGTTGTGGCAGCTCCTCTTCTAAGGACGCGGGGGGCGGGGGTGAGGGACACACAGACCGTCATGGCTTCTGTCGCCGTCTTGTGAGCTGGAAGCCGGGGTACATGGCCATGCAGACCAGCGTCCTACCCTCCGGCCGTGTGTTCGGTCCCAGCTGCACCTCTAGGAAGGAACCTGGTAAGGAGTCTTAAGTTTTGACAGAGTCCGATGACAAAGGCAGTTTTTATTTAAAAAAAAAACAAACCCAACAAAACACGCATGGCTCCTTCCCCATTTATTGTCCCAAAGAAGTAGCTGCCAGAACTCAAGACAATGGCGAGCAGAGCACTGGCGTGAGTTGGAGACGTCCCGATCGATCCGGAGCAGGGTGGGGAGAGGCCCTCGCAGTGTGGGTCTTCTCCAGACGCCACGGCAGAACACGGCTTCCTCCCGGGAGGCCCGGCCCGGCCCGTCCCGGACACGGAGCCCGCGGCCGGGTCCGCTGCAATCGAGACTCCCAGGGGTGACGGCAGAGGGCGCGCGGGCTCAGCGGGGGCTCGCCACGGTCAGGCTGTGTGACGACGGGACCCCCAAGGCCACGGATGCCAGGGAGCGGGAGGAAGGACGTGAGGGCCGCACTCTGCAGAGCTCACCCCGGACGCCGCCGTGCGTGGTGGAGCTGCTGTAAGGATGAGAGGCTGGCGAGCTGCGGAGCAAGTCAGCACTGGCCGAAGTATGTGGCTTTGTGTCCCTGCGCGTTCGTCCCCCCTCCCCCTCTCTTGGCTCGACTCTGCCCCAACCTGCAGCAGGTAAGGCGGCGTGATTTAAGAAGCATCCCAAGGAGCGGGCCCCAAGGGAGTGTTACAGACTCCGCTCTGTGCTGCGTCTTGTCGGTGTCTCGTTGCTCTGGAGCAGAGCGCGCAGGAGCTGGGCGGCCTTTAGCTGCGGGGACGGGGCTCAGGCAGCTGAGGGATCGCCATTTCAGGGGAGCCGTGAGGACCGCGTGCATGCGTGGGTCCTAACCGTCCACCTCCCGGCCCCACAGGCACCCAGCAGCCTCACAGGCTCCGGCCTGGGGAGCGCTCAGCTCCTCCCCTTCACTGAGTGCACAGGAGATGGAATGCAGGCGGGAGGCCCGGAGAGCTGGACGGGTGGGAGTGTGTGAAGCAGGCGCCCAGAGCTTAGGGGACTCTGACTTCAGTTGTCTGGGTGTATTGGTGCCTCTTTATGTGTGTCAAGTCCACCCATGAGCTTCAGGGGTTCCTGACCACCAGCGTCACATTGCCTTGGAGGGAAGCTTGGTGAGAGTTCAGATTCCTGGGCCCCGTGCCAGACCTACTGGACCTGACGCTCTGTCTTTGTTTTTGAATGGACATTTCTACCTTCTTTTCTTTTGGGCTTGACGTTAAAACGTGCCCTAACGTACCCTGACCGTGAGGCTTTACCGGTTGTGCAGCCACCGCCAAGATCAAGACATCGGATGCGTCTGCCGCCTGGAAGGCTCCCTCCCATCCCCCAGACAGCACCCAGCTTCCGGGGCACCTGCTGTTCTGAGTCCCCTCCCGTCACACAGAGACGTCAGCCTGTGTTTGAACTTCACCTACGCTGGAGGACACGGGACTCTTTGGCGTCTGGTTCCCTTGACTCGGCGTCGTGTGTGCGTGTGGGACGGGTCTGCATCCTCCTTCGCACAACGGCTCGTGCTCTTCCACCTTGCGCCCTGCCGTCTGGACACACCGCAACTCGTTCCTCATTCTGTGCTCGATGGCGCCTGGGCGGCCCCCGGGTTCTGCTGGGTCCCTGACGCCGTTGAGGACGCTCCTTATCTCTGCTCTTTGCTGCCGGGAGGGGAGCTGCTGTGGCGTCGGGCGGCGGCGCTGTCCCGGATGGCCGAGAGCCCAGCGGCTCTGCACGCGTGTCCGCGCGTCGCAGCCTCAGACCCTGTTACCTGCGGCCGCTCTGGCGGGCGCGCAGTGGTGTCTCTGTGGTCTTCGCGTTCCACGGCCCTGCTGGCTGAGGAGGTTTAGAACCTTTTCACGGGTTCCCGGCCGTTGGGATGGCGCCTTTCGTGAAGAGGCTCTGGAAAACGGGGCCGGGGGTCCCTTATCCTCTTAACGGGTCGAGGCGTCTTGTCGTGGACAACCTCCGGGCGACCGAACACCGGGCAACCCGCTGTCCGAAGGATGTCTTGTGCCGTCCAGTTTCCTCGAGGTGCCTTTTTTTCCCCCAATTTCCCGAACGGCGGCCCCCGCTCTGCCTCGTGCGCCCCTCCTTTTCAGGCTGGAGGCATGACGCTCTTCTCCCCGCTCCCCTTTCAGCCGCCCGTGGTGGGAACGGGCCTCACGGGTTAACCGCGGCGTGTTCGCATCCTCGCGTCCGCCGAGCGGGGCGCTGGAAATCCCGGGATGCGAGCGGCAGGCCCGAGCCTCCGCCGGGCTTTTCCGGCCGCGTTTCACGGGCTCGAGGACCTCGGCAGGGGTGTGGGGAGCGAGGAGACGGGGCGCGACAGCGGCGTTGCGGGACTTCCTCCGCGAGCCAGGCTCCAGCGCCCCGTTTCCCCAGGGGTTGCAAAGCCGGCGCCTCCCGCCTCTCTCCGCCCGCGCCTGTCTGTCTGCTCTCCCTGGGGGACGTGTGCACAGTGTGTTCCATGCCCGGGTGTGGGGCGGCGTGCGTGCGTGTGGGCCCAGCTTCGGGTCATCGGAGAGGAACTCTTTCAACATCCTGCCGCCCTCGATGATGCCAGCTGCGTAATAACCCGCCTTCTCCGTACAATCGCTCCGCATCGCCCTGCCGCCCTCTGGAGCGGAGAGGGGACAGAACGAACGGTTGTACAGTGTCCCGGCATCGCTGAAGGGACGCCATCCAACCCTCTCGTTCTGTGGCCGAGCACGGCGGAGACCGTCAGGGGGTCCTGCCTCGCTGGGGAGTCTGCTGGTCTGACGTTAAGCACCCTCGTCCTGGAAAGGGAGGCGTGTTGCTTCTGCAGAGGACCCAGGGACAGGCAAGGCGGAGAGGGCGTGTCTGTCTCCTTTGCCCTTGGCAAGAAAGGGAGTTCCCTGGTGGCAGGGAATTGTGCAGAGGCCCAGCACGGCAAGAAGCGGTGAGGCAGTGGCAAGGAAGAAAGTACGTGTTGGGTTGGGTGCAGCATGGCTGTGGCCTCCCGTCCGGCCCCCGCCTTGGCGTGGAGGCCGAGGGAAACGCCCCCGAAGGGTATTGACAGCATCGCGACCATTAACAACGCCGTAACCACGGTTTTCGGCGCAGGCATTGCGCAATCCGGCTCCCGCTAAGGGTTCCTTGCGCCCTTCGCAGGCCGGTTACGACGGGGAGAGCATCGGCAACTGCCCATTCTCGCAGCGGCTCTTCATGATTCTCTGGCTCAAGGGCGTCATCTTCAACGTGACGACGGTGGACCTGAAAAGGTAGGCCGCGGTTTCCGCGGGATGCAGGTGACTGTGCCCAGTGCCACGCGCGCACGCACACACACGCACACACGCACTGCTCAGACCCGTGAGGTGACGGTGGGCGTGCCGGAGCTCCTCAGTGCCCTGCCCCGAAGCTGAGCGTGAGCTAAGCCGTCATTACGGCATCGGGTCAGACGTGATACGGGAGTGGGAGGGAGTTGGGGCCCCCGAGGAACCTGCTCTCCCAGTTCCTGGCAGCCCGAACCTCTCTCAGGCCTGTCTGGGCACCCTGCTGGCGACAATGCTGGGGCAGCGGACCTTTTCACCTCGGATCCTGGGAATTTGGCCTCATTTCCCAAAGGGGAGGGTCCTGTGTCTAGAGAAGGGGCGCCAGTGAGACACTTGATAAGCGGCGATCCCCTTTGAAATCCTCAAGGGTCGTTTCTCTCCCACTGGGGAGGATGCGGCTCAGCCTTGGCAATGACCCTGAACGCCGGCGGCCGCCCACAAACGCTGCCGTTCCCGCCCACCCAGGAAGCCCGCAGACCTGCAGAACCTGGCTCCCGGAACCAACCCTCCTTTTATGACCTTTGATGGCGAAGTCCAGACGGATGTGAATAAGATCGAGGAGTTCTTAGAGGAGAAATTAGCTCCCCCAAGGTACGCCTGGTAAAACCGGTGTCACGACCTGGTCGTCCCTCCCGCCCCCTCTCTCCCGCCCCCTCCCCCGACACACCAGATCATGACAAAGCTCTTGGCTTCGTGCGTTTGGTTGTCTGTGGCCTAACTGTCCCCGTGGTGTGCTTCAGAAGACACGGGGCAAGACAGAAACCGTGTGTGAAGGTGGCCTGGATGTCTTTGCAGCTGCCGTTGGGCGAAGAGGGTTTGAGGGCAGGAAGTGGGGGGCGGTTGGCCGTGTCTCGGGCGCTCTGCTGGGAGGGCAGGACCGAGTGTTGGCACGCTGCCTCACCCAGGGCTGGACGTGGAAGGGCCTGCTAGTCCGTCACCTGCATTGTAGGAGGAGGGCACTGAGGCCAGTGAGGCCTGGCGGCCCAGGGTCCCAGGGTGAACACAGTCAGCCTAGAGCTTCTCTCCAAAGTGTGCGACCTCAAACGTTGCTCATCTGTGATGTTCCCACTTTTCGATTTGTCAAGGTACCCTAAGCTGGGGACCCAATACCCTGAGTCTAACTCTGCAGGAAACGATGTGTTCGCTAAGTTCTCAGCATTTATAAAAAACACCAAGAAGGATGTGAATGAAGGTGAGTGCGGCCCACCTTCCTGGTGTCTGTTCTCAGCCTGGCCCTCGGTTGGCCCCCGGGCGGGCTTCCTTCCTATGTGATCCTGGGAATTTGGCCTCATTGCGCAGAGGGGCGGAGGACACATGTCTAGAAATGAGGGAAAAGTATCTCCGACGCTGACTGTGCACAAGGTTTCAGGCTGAGTGCTGCTTCTGGAGGTCGATAGCCCAGGAAATGACATTTTTTGGGGAGGGGGGAGGGGGAAAAAATAATAACCATAAGAGTGCCCAGCTGCATCATGGGAATTTGTTTGAAGGATGCCCCTGCCAGCGTCTGCTTCGTGGCAGGATCCCCATAAAGGTTTCCGAAGAGACGAATGAGTTCTAGAAGTAGCACTGTTGTGCAGGCAGCCGAATTAGCTTTCAGGGAGGAGCGAGCCCCGTCCGACTCCTTCCTCGTCCCTCGAGAAAGGGGGACACTACCTCGCACGGCTTAGCGTCATCGTTGGTGGCCTTTCTGTTCTAGTGTATGAGAAGAACCTGCTAAAGGCCCTGAAGAAGCTCGATAATTACCTAAATAGCCCTCTGCCTGACGAAGTCGACGCGTACAGCGCAGAGGAAGTTGCCGTGTCTGGGAGGAAGTTCCTGGATGGAGACGAGCTCACCCTTGCTGACTGTAACCTCCTACCCAAGCTCCACATCATTAAGGTTCGTGGCTGCCCCTGCCCCGTGAGCCGAATACGGGACGGGGGCTTCGTTTGGTTTTGTCCGGACGTGTGTCCTGGCCGGACGGCGAGACGCCCTAGAACGCGGTCAGCAGTCTAGCCCGTTTCTGTCGGAGGCAGCCAAGCCCCAGGTTGCAGATCCGCGGATGTTCTCAGGTGCTCTTCGGAGAGTCTCAAGAAGCGTCTGGGATCTTGGCTCCGGTCCCTCCACGCTCGCTGCTTCTCTCCTCAAGTCTTGCCCCGCCTCCCCCCCCCCCCGCCCGTCCGCCCCAACCTAAAGAAATGTTACGCGGAAGCCACTTGAAGGAACACATTGATTATACCTGGCATTTCACGAGCAAGGCTCGGAAATGCGTATTACAATGTCAAGTCCGTCCGTTGTTGGTGACTGTCAGGGTGAACAAAGCCTTCCCTAGGGTCGAGGGGGGCGTGGTCTCTCCCTTCTTCACCTCGGCCCCATACAGCTGGGGCGCACTGACAGCTCCTTGGCCGTGCCTCTGCAGATTTGACACCCCGTCTTCCCGGATAGTTAAACATGACATAAAAGGCGTGGGTCCTGTATAATTACGGTTTAAAGGCTCTCTAGACCTGTGAGTGGTTTCAGGGAGCTTTTTCGAAATGTAAATCCCTCAATCCAGCCCCTGACCTACTAAATCAAAACTTCTGGGGTGATCCTGAGATTCCAAGGCAGATGGCCACCCCCCAAGGGACTACTTAGTTATGGCTGTCCCTCAGTAGTGCCCTCCGCCCCTCTCTTACTTACAGGTGTTAATTATTCTTGTCAGTATCACTAGGGTTATGTCCTTGGCCCTCAGTGGCTCCAAATGGCACAGGAAGAAGCCCAAGCCTTGTTCTGGGGCACCTATATCATTCGCATCCCACCAGGCCCTGAGCTAGGTCCTTGGTAAAAGGATAGAAGACACGGAGAGAAGAGACAGGGAAATGCAGTCCGGGGCCCCTGTGTTCTAATACGCATTTAATTGCATTTAGAAATTTACAAATTAGATTCTCACGACCTGCGGCACTGATGCCCTTAGAGCTACCCCTGGTTACTCCATGTCATTCTCCTGCCTTCCTCTGCCTGCATTTCTTCTGCTTTTCTTATTCCCCTCCCAATCTTTGCCCCGTTCCCTTCTTTCTCCTCTCTGTTTACAGTGCTCCGGGGACCAGTTTGAAATTCCGGCCTTGAAGATATCGCTGATTCCGCAAGTGAATTGTTCTGTTTAAAAGACCGTTACAAATAACTCGATAATGTTATAGTGACAATATAAATAATTTTTTTCCAGGGCCCTGACAACTGAAAGGTAATGCAAGGACATTAATCCCTTAAACCTGCTACCTTGGTGATTGTTGCAATCGGAAAGTTGGGAGCCATTTTCCAATAAGATATTTACGTAGCTGCATCTGGGTTTAGTCCTTCAGTGAATATTCTAATCATTGCTATGACCGGTGTCGTATCATAGACACACATGAGGGTTAGGAAAGAGCAAGCGAAATGCTCAGCCATCTGACACCAATTGCTACTTGTTTTACCCCTATGAAAAAAAAAAAGTATTTTATATTTTGGGAAAGATGAAGTATTTAGAGTAAAGTGGTTCCATGGCTCTAATGTAAGACCTAACAGCAGAATCTTCAAAGCCATTTAGCACTTAAAATACCAAACAGCTTAATAATCTTCCAGGATGGAACACTTCTGAAAGGAAATAAGAATCAGTCTAAAGGAATTCATGGTAAGAGATGAGAGAGGAATTTATAATTTATTCACCTTCCTGAAACCCAGCAAAAACAATATGAAAAGAAATAGAGAATTCGCTTCATCTTTCATAAAACCAGAAAAGGGCAGGTCACCAACTCGAAGACCAAGAAATTTCATCCGTGTGAGGTGCCAGAGACAAGGCATGCTTCTTTATATCTTTAGTCAAGTTCCGATTGCTCTAAAAGTAAATCTCACAGTCCTGAAATGCCAGCCCAAACTTCTCTGCTTGAGGACGAGGGCGTGGAGTGGGTCATGAGAAGCAGGGGGCACCCCTGCAGAGATCACTTTCGAGCTAGAGCTCTGGGGAGGTGGAGCGGAGGGAGGAGCCGCATGGGGTGCCATCCTTGCATTCTGCCACAGTCCCCTAATCCAAAGGACGGAGAGGGGAGGTAGAGTGGAGGAGAGAAGGGGAGTGCATTCTGTTTCTTGGTTGCCCAGCAGAGAAGAAAACAAGCCTTGAACCAGTCGAGAAGGACTGTAAATTACCTGAACTTCATTTTTAGCCACGGTGACCTCCTGCCTAATTTGTGAACCTCCGAGTGGAGGATACCCTACCCAGAATTCTGCCCTTGACCCTAATCTGAACCCTGACCTTCATGGTAGCCCTAACACTAACCCCAGTAAGACCCTAGGGCAGAGTGTAGAGCAGTGTTTGGTGAGATGGTGTTTGAGGGTAAATATCCAAATTGGTCTACCAGCTGCCCCGTCTACTTCTGTGACCCTCCACACTATTTTTAAGCAAATGGTAGGTCTGATAGATCTGCCTCATTCAGAGATGATTAATAACCAGGAGAATCCAAGTGGGACCTCTCTGTGGACGAAGATGATAAAAAGGCGGGGCGGGAGGGGGGAGGAAGTGGATAAAGAGAAGGGAAAATAGAGCAAAAAAGAGATGAGATACACGTATCTGATGAAGAAATGCTCCAGTAAGTTAAAGAACCTTCCAGAGGAAGCACGCCAAGGCGTGGTGCTGCTGCTCGTGCTGTCTGCTGTCAGTCACCCTGTCCTCGCACCCAGTGCTGCCACGAGCTGGGGGTTCGTGTCCCCTTCATTCACACTCTGCCCTCGGCACACGGCAGACCACGATGAAAGGATCCTCTCGGTGTGCAGACGGATGCAGGTCCGCGGGAAAGCACACAAGGTATTTGGGATTTCAGGAGGCGAGGCCCGGTGCGCAGGGCAAAGAGGGCGCTTCCCAGAGATCGGAGCACGATCTGAACCGAAGACCCGTCTTGAATGTTTAGGCACCAAGGAACAGAGCAGCAGGATGCACGAAGAGAAAAACCACCGGAAACTTTGCAGGCAACTCTGAGATACAGAGCAAAGCCAGGCCAGCCCCTCACGGGGACTGCCCAGACACCCGTGGGCGGGCGCGTGTGGAGCCACTGTTTTGACTCCAGTGCCTTTCATCACCTCTCCTGTACGCAGGTTGTCCTGTGCAAAGTCAAAGTGCGACTCAGGTGGCCCAAACGACCGGAGGACGACATTGGGACTTGAGAGAGAGAATATATTACATACCTTAAAAGAGGAGATTGAGCTCATTGCCTGCATCGGTGGGTTTTCCCTTCGCTGATAATTTCCTCTTCATTTTCAGATTGTGGCCAAAAGATACAGAGACTTTGAGTTTCCTCCTGACATGACCGGCATCTGGAGATACTTGCACAACGCCTATGCTAGGGACGAGTTCACAAACACGTGCCCGGCTGACCAGGAGATTGAACACGCTTATTCAGATGTTGCAAAAAGAATGAAGTGAGGCCGAAGCGTTTCTGTCTTCGTCCTCGGTCATTTGAGCTAAGCTATGAAAAGAATGTGTTCCGTGTCTTTCCCCCCAGTCCCCGTCCTTTGCAAAATAACGCTCACATTTTAATAATGACGTATCATAGCCTGATCCACTCAACACCCAATGATACGAGGCCTCGTAAATGGTCAACTTACTCGGGCATCCGAACCATACCAGCATCTGTTATTATACAACCCGTGGCCCATTTGTGTTAATTAATTTATGTCTTTGACATTCGCTGCCATTGTAATCCGTAGTATTTAGGACATGTATTTTGCAGTTTAAGAGGCAAAGCAAATTAGGTTTGGGTTCAACTCCAACGTCAATTTTTAAAAAGTTTGTCTCTGATAGTTTTCATAATCACGTGTAGCCTGTTTTTCTCATCTGAAATAGTATATTAATACTTTGCAGAATGACAATACTGTTTTTGTAATTATAAAATGATACATGCCTATTTTAATATTTTAAAACGATGTCAGAGGGTATAAAGATGGAAGGAAAAAAAATCACCTGAAATTTCGTTATACTTAGATAACTAGCGATCTCTTATTGGGGAACATCCTCCGAATCTTCAGTCTCCCTCTCTCGTACACGCATTCACACACATGCAATTCCATTCGTATGTGGTAGTGCATTACTTTCTTTTGAAGGACTGGTGAGGGGACCTCTTGGTAACGCCTTGATGATCACCCAGAGAGGATGGAGAACAAACCAGCAGATTGGGCACCGCAGAGCTAGAGGGGATGCTGGCGGCAGCTTTCCAGGCATGGAGAACTGCAGAGTCCACAGACAGCAGGGACCAGCAGGGACCAGCAGGGACCAGACGCTGTGGATGGTCCCCACTCTGCCTTGTCCCCACCTCGGTGGGGCCTGGGAAGACAATGGAGGAGAACCTACTCTGTCCCTCGTTCCAGCCCCTTCCCCTGTGTCTTCTCTTGCTCCCTCCCCTGACACCCTCCCCTCTGGAGGACTCTGAATATCAGCTGCAAGTTGGAGATTCCTCTGCCCTGTGTTGAAAGGTGCACCAGGCACACCTCGTGTCCTCCTAATGGCCTAAGACCCAACACTGCATCTCTTCGGCGTCGATGTGGTGTGGGGCGAGCCTGGTTCTCGCTGCTTCTCGGCCCTTTATCGTGTCGTTTCAAGGTCAGAAAGGGAAAAACCAGAGAGATGAAATTCGTGGTGACTCCTCTTGGGCAGTTCTGGTACATGGTCAAGTTGGGGGAGGAAGTGGAAACTATTGACTCAAAAGAATTTTCTGGTGTGTCTGTGGCTTTCGCTCCGCCATCCCTGCAGCGGGCCTGTCTCCGGCATCTGCATGCGTGGGCTGGCTTGCAGGGCTCCAGCTCAAGGCCTGGAAGACAAGATGGGAGGCTTTTAGACGCTCGTCAAGACCTCACAGGGTCGAAGCACTGCCTACCCGGCTGTGTTCCTTTGCATTTACACACACTTAGAGAAAACGCCCTCCTGTCAAGTTGGTTGAAGCCTGTGGTTGATGCTAAAAGGCTCTTAAAAAAAAAATAGTATACGTCTGCTCTACGAGCGATTCATTTGGAAGAGAGTAAAATGATGAACGTAAGTGTTCTGCGATGTAGGGGGAAATGTCTAGTGGGAGGGACAAAGTCCCAGCTTCTAACGTGCATCACCACTCACACAGTGTTCACATCTGTTTAGGAGTCGGATTTTTAAGACTAGTTTTATCGTGTTGTATTTAAATGGTAAATGTACCATTTGTAACTAGTGCTAACTTTGTCTGTAGTTTTAGATGTGGAAATGATCTCTGTGTGCCTTAAAAATTAAACAATTAAACAATGTTTACGTGGAACCGATCTCTTTACTTGTTTTTTTTTTTTTTTTAACTTTGCACCCTTCAGTTAGATTTAAAGAGATAAAAGAACGGAAACAGGTTTCCTTTAAAATGGCGGAGCAGCTTTGAACCAGAGATTTGTGGTATCTGAAGTAGAGATAATCTGCATTTGAATTGTGAACCACAAAGACGGTTTAAGGGAGCCTTAAAGAGGTCTGAAAAGACGGGGTGACCTGTTCTTGTCCAGGTGGCTGTAACAGAGACCTTGCAGACTCTCCTGGTTTAAAGGAATTTTTTTTTAAATTAAGGTATAGTTGGCATGCAATATGATATTAGTTTCATGTGTACAGTCTAGTGATTCGACATTTACATACCTGATGACGTGATCACCCCACTCAGTGTAGTAACCATCTGTCTAGGTGCAAAGTTCTTGCAATATGATTGACTATATTCCCTGTGCTGTATACCACAGGCTCTTAATTTTAAATGCAGTTGTCGGAAAGTGGACAGTTCCTGGCAGGCTTCCCCTCCCAGCTCCTCACCCCTACACCTCCTTCGCGAGCCCCTCAGTTGCTGCTCTTATGTGGGAAGGTGAGATAGGTTTCTGGGCTGTTTGGCTGGCCAAAACCTTATTACAGTGTGGTTTTCGAAACAGAATGCATCGGTTTTTCAAAGCATTGGTTTTTCAAAGCACCCAGACACAGGTGCCGACACACAGAGAAGGAATCTCTCCTTCGAGGCTGATGTGAGGAGGTTCTAGCTGGGAGAGGATTCCCTTCTCGCTCCTAGTTGCCTGACAATCAGAAAAGAGTCAGCGTTGCTCCTGAGCACAATCTCCAAATACGAGCTGGGAATGAATCCGAGAGTGTCACAGAGTCATACTTTCTGGACACTGCCCAGCAGATGGGGATGGAAGGATAGAACGCAGCCCAGGAAAAGCCTGCTCGGAGACCAGAGGTCCAGTAGGTTATTTCCGATCTGCGGGGACCATCCCCAGGAGCCGATGTGTTCCCAAGCCCTTCGCCCGCACACGGACACACACTCACCCACACACAAACGCATTCACACGCTCTCCACGTAACACTCACAACATTGTCCCCAGCACACTCACGTGCACAAAAACACAGATGCACACTCAGCACACACGTACACAATACACGCACACATTGACACACACATACGCATGTGCACCCCCAACACACGCACAAACACCGCGGGGTGAGGTCAGGCTCCCGTTCATGCCTCCTTCAGCCAGTGACCAGAAACAGATTCATAGCAACAGTCCACCTAGCCTCCACCCCCACTTCCATGGCTCAAAACGAGGCTTTGGAAGAATTTTTAGAGAATAGTTTTATATATGTGTGTGTGTGTGTGTGTGTGTGTGTGCGTGTGTGTACACACACACACACGTATATATATGTATATATGTATATATATATATGAGAAGCCTTTCTTTTATTTTATAGTGTGCATCATCCCAAGAACATAATTCACAAAGCCTGGGATATGTAAAATGGAGAAAGTAGGGGATTCGTTCACATTATACAATGATCTCTTCCCCCACGGTGGTTTAATCCCGCATTTGTCTGTATGGCCAGTTTTCCTGCGGGTGTTTGACGTTTGGTCTAATGTGTTGCTGCATTTGAGGGCGGCCGTGCTTAAGGAGACTGGACGCACGCCTGTGGCCCGCGCCCAGAGGGATGACGAGATTCTCCGGGGGCCGGGGAGGACCCGCTGCCTGCCGGTGTGCTCAGGGTTCCCGGAGGGGTGGCCGATCGCCACGGCAGCCTGTGCGCTGACAGCGCCATCGTCCTCACTGTGGAGGTTCCCGCTGAGTCTCTGAGGCCCCTTGTCTCGAAGAAGGCCCTTTAGTCAAGGAGAGCCCAGAGCTGCCGCTTTTGGGTCAGGAAATTGTGTTCAAACGCAGTGAGTTGCAGATTTGGGGTGGAAGCCATCGATTCAGGGGGCAAGGCCTGGGAGCGGGCTGCCTTGCGGGACCTTGTTCAACTGCCATTCGGCTCTCCCCTCCAGAGGCTACCGCCCACATTGTCCTACCCCCCCCGCCCGTGTCTCCCTTCCTCAGCCCCTGGAGGGATTTGTCGGCTGCCCTTGCAGCCCTCTTAGAGAGAGGCCCGTGTTCCTGACGACACCCCTCCCCCCACCTCCTCACCCCCCTTTTGTGATGGGTTCGTTGAGGCACTTCTGGGGGAGTTGACAAGGAGGGTGGCCATCACTGGCCTGGGGTTATCCATGGCCCAGCCGAACGGCTGGGCTCTGTTTCCTGCACAGCCGTCTTTCCCAGTGGTTGGTTAAAGCCCATGACTGTGCGTCAGGCGCCTTTTTGAAGCCCCAACCTCTAGGGCTGCCTGGGTCTCTAACACCTGCTAGAGCATCAGGGGGCCCTTAGGTCTTTGAGATCCCTTCATGGTCCGGAATAATCCCGCCAGCAGAAGGGAGGCGGCCCTTGCCCAGAACAGTCCTCAATTTTGTAGGGGGGCATGCAACAGCAGTCGGCTTTTCTCGCTCGCTCTCCCCTGCTGGTGTTAAGTGCTCACAAGTGAAACGTGTTGCCAGCCTTGTCCCCAGAAGGCACCGTGAGGCAGTGTCAACGTTGCTGTCATTTTTCATTTTTACTTTTTTAAAAAACACCACCAGCAGACACAGGCTCCTAAGTCTGCCGCGGATACCTCTGACACGGCCGGGGGAGAACTGACTGTCTCCAAGCCTCGTCCTTCTCGTCGGGAAGGTGGAAACGCTGTCTCGGGCACGCAGGATGCCGTGTGCTTAGGTGTTCTCCGTGAAGGCTGCGGGGCAGCAGGCTGCACGTGACCCGTTCCTTCTGGCATTTGCTCTTCCTCGGTGGGTCGTGTCAGAACGGACAGGGCGTGAGATTACAGGCCCTCGAACCGTTCTCGCCGAGGTGGGACCTTTTTCCCCGAGGTGGGACCTTTTTCGCAGAGGTAGAAGGCACCTGTGCCCTGACCTCCTGGTTTCCTGCAATGAAGCACCACTGAGGGATGGTGGTTGCTAATTGCCCAGCGCTTCCCAGGACTGGTCTGGTGGTCTGTCAGGCTGGTCCGGTGGTCTGTCAGGCACCCTGTGGGCTGGACGGGCTCCACAAGGGACTGTGGGCTCTATTGGGACCCTCTCATTTGGCTCGGAGACGCCACTTTCAGTTGGATGACATTTACTTGGGGTCCTGAGAAGTGGAGGAGCAGATAAATCAACGTGCGTGGTCTTCAAGCCAGAGCCCAGGGCCACCCGGGCCCGTCCAGCCTGCTTACCACTGGATGGCACTGAAGCCAGGGGCCGCACCCCGCCGTCTTCAGGAGCGGGGCTCGGACAGACACGAGTGGCGCTGATCCCCTGGGCCGGAGGCACTTCGTCTGATCCCAGTCCAGCCTTCTCAGTGTTAGTCCAGGGCAG
This sequence comes from Eonycteris spelaea, assembly GCA_003508835.1. Lineage (NCBI taxonomy): Eukaryota > Metazoa > Chordata > Mammalia > Chiroptera > Pteropodidae > Eonycteris > Eonycteris spelaea. The sequence goes on from PUFA01000025.1 coordinate 15,072,804, forward strand.
CTCAGCTGTCACCTGGGTGGCTTTGCAGGGCCAGAGAAGCAAAGCGTAGGGCAGGGCTGCTGGGTTCTGCCCGGCTTCCAGGAAGTCTATGCTCAGGTCAGGCTGTCGTTCCTGATGGGCTGAAGGGTGTCTGAGGCGGGGCTCCCACTCTGCCTTGCCATAGAGGTGCCTCGAGGAAGAGGCTCCTGTCACGCCTGCCTCCAGCACATCTCCCTCTTGACAGCCCCTCATCCACTTTCTGTTTGTAGAAACAGGTGGGGGTGGTGGTGGGCACTGCCTTGTGGATTTAGGAACTGAGAAGGTCCTGGCATCAGTCCTCGGCCTTCTCTCCACGCCCGTGAGCCCAACACTCCTTCCTGGAGCCCAGCCCACTGGTGGCTCTAAGATGCTTGAGGATTTTATAGAAGAGGCATGCTCCTGGGTCCCAGGACACCGACAGCAGCTGAGTCCCACTTCCTCCCTTTACAAGCCTTGGCTTCTGGGGCCAGCACACATCCCCAGGCTGACCTGTCCTCACAGCCGTGGGCCTGGGAGGAGGCGTGAGGGTACCCGTGCAGGTGGTTGGTCAGAGGAGGCACTTTCCTGTCTTCTTCCATGGTCATGTCCCCCAAACACCCTCCTGGTCCCTCACCTGCCCCTGAGGGAGTGGAGAGGCTGCGCATTGTGGGGTCGGAGGATGAGGATGGAGTGCTCGTGGCTGGTGGGGACGCTGGAATCACCGCTGGACAACCCTGGGGCTGGGACAGAGGTGACAACCTACTTCATTGTTCCTGAATCAATAGCCAGGCAATCAATAGATCCATTCATTTGACTTCACTGTAGAACTGTGTATGTAAGTGCATTCAAACAGTCTGAACGTCTGGTCATCTGACTGGTCCACGGGCCTTGAACTGCCATCCAGCCTAGGGCTCAGGTCTTCTGCTGCCTGAGAACAAAAAAGTGATGACTGTATTATGATGATGATGATGATGATGATGGTGATGGTGATGATGATGGTGATGGTGATGATGATGGTGATGATGATGAGGATGAGGATGAGGATGAGGATGATGAGATTGCATTATTAGGATGCAGTGCTCAGCCTCACCTATCACCAAAGCCTGCTGCCTTTCTGGCTTTTTCTTTTTTGCACCCTGGAGGTTTGACTTCTTGAACGTGTTTCTTGATAAAGGGAGGATACCTGACAGTCTTTCCTCAGACCAGAAGGCAGCTTCCTCACGACCCCTCGAAAAGCAGACCAGGAAGATTTTATCCACATCGTTCTCCTCAGGGGGAAAAAAAAAGCCAAAATAGAGATAGACCTTGGATTTTCATGAAACGACTCAAAGAAGGGAGAGAAGGAGGAAGAGAGGGAGAGGGAGACTCCCCAGCAGGGGCGTGAGTACTTGCCGGTGCCCGTCGGGCCTTTCAGAAAGCCCATGGCATGTTAGCTGCAGCTATATATAGGCTAGTGTTGAGGTTTGTGAATTGGAGGAGGCCAGAGACCCCAGACATGCCTCCAAGATCTGAGCAGCGTCACCCAGCCAGGCCTTTTCTAGTTATATTATGTGCCCACATATTTGAAATGTATGTAGTAGGCTTCTTCACCCTTCGCACAGGCTCTCCCAACAGTGCCACTGAGCCAAGATCTGAAACCAATGTCCTATTTGAGAGAGTTGGTAGTTTAACCAAGAGGCAACACTGGGTCATTTTGTGCTGGAGACAAGGTGACCAGACAGGAAACAGTTGAAAGCTCTGATTTTTGGTCTTGCCCATGCTGCTTCTGGCTGGGGAGGCTTTGAGAAAGACAGCTAAGCTTCCTGGGCCTCTGCTTCCTCATCTGTCAAGTGCAGGCATTGGATGATATAACCTTCTACGTCATTTCCAGCCTAGTACGTTGGAGACCCTGAGCCAGTGAGATGGGTTAGCACCCATAATGATACTGGGAAGTAGGCCCCAGGTACAGGCGATTATTGAATCGGGCCTACCAGGATACTTTAACTTAAAGTCAACTGATGGATGAAGCTTGGCCCACACAGGCTTAAGCCACCTAGTCAAGGACTCTAATGACATATGCAAAATCCCTTTGCCTTTGCCTTATAATGTAGCCTGATCATGGAGCTGATATTCTATCCTGCTCATAGGCCCTGCCCTTCCTGCTGAGGATGGGGAGATCATACAGGCTGTGCATCCAGAGTCTGGGAATCTTGGTGGCTATCGTAGATGCCTTCTGCTGCAGACGAGTCTGAGGCTCCGCGATGGCCATACCACAGGAAATCTGCGTCACCATACGTAACCCCCGGGCCGAAGCCGGCTGAGAGGGTGTTGCCAAGCCTCCCAGTGGCCCCTAGCTGCACCGTGGCATTCGTGTTTGCTGCGTGTGTTCTTGGCAGGCAACCCCGAGACACTTCACTTCTGATCTTTAGACGCGAATGCCCGCGGAGTGAGAAGGTGTGGCTTTTCCGTGAAGCCCACTGACTTCATTCCCAGGTTCCCTTGACAAAGCATGAGCCTGTTGACCTTCAAGTCTTGGCACCAAACGAACCTATTTACTCAGCTTCACCAGAGGGTGGGGGAGAGGGTGAAGCAGAGAGAAGGGTTCTTCTGCGGTTGGTCAATACCGTGCTTTGTTATGATATCGCTTCATGTTACACAGTTGGCCAGTGTCCAGGTACAAGGCAGGCAGATTGCTCTCCCTGGCCTTCCCCAGCCATCAGCCCAAAGGCCAGTTGTAAAGATTAAAAATAATAATAATAATAAACCATGTTTTCTCCTGTGGTAGAAAAAGCCATCTTTAGAAAGAAACGAATAGCCTGAGAGAAGACACGCGGAGTTTGGAAAAACAAAACACGCTGTCTTATCTTTGAGTTTCACTGCGTGTCGTTTGTCAATGCTCGCTTGGTGGTTTCACGTCCTGACGCGGGTTTTACAGTGCATGTTTTGCTCAGGGGATGCTCCTGGTCTAACTGTCCTCACCAGGCGGTCTTTCAGGTGACAGGAGTCGTTGGGGAATGGATCTGATTTCTCTCACTTCTGTCGTAAGACACGGAGGAGTCGTCGGCCCGTGGACTTCCAACCACGGGAAGGCGAAACCGTCAAAATAACAATGCCGAGCTGGGGAGGGGAGGCGAAAGTGTGGCTCTGTACACTCGAGAACCATGTGAGGCCTCCTTGCTCTGTGGAAGGTCACTGGACCATCTCGCTGTGGCCAGAACCCCCCCCCCTGGCCCTCAGGCCTCAGGCTTCTTATTGCCGAGAGAGGACTTCGGCCTATGTAACGGCCAATGCTCTTTTTAGTAGCAAACGCTCTGATTCTATATAGCATGGGCTTCTTCACATTGCCTGAATGATGACACGACTTTCCAACTTTCACAAGGGGACACCTCCAAATAAGTCACGACTGGGAAGGGCCGAAGGCCACCGGCTCTTAAGTTCGGGTTGGTTGGTTTATTTTCCTCAGATCATTTCTTCATGAGAGATATTAAATAACAAAATGTTGCTATTTTGTTTAATTAATTTAATTTAAAAAGTGTTTTTAGGCTATTTTTATTTGTGTATTTTTATGTGCTGGGACAAAATGATTTATTTTTATTTTTATTTTCTTTGAGGAAGATAAATACAATCAAAGCATGCTGATTTTGTTCTGAGCAGCTATCTCGTTCGGTAATGCTGAATGAGATAAAGGCAGTCCCCCTGGTAAGAGATGAATATACAGTTTCAACCACAATGAGTCTTCACAGATGAAATGATTTCTATCTTTATTAATCAGCACATCTTCCAAGGGCTCTGGGCTTCCCTGAGAATGTGACCTCTAGGAGGAACTTGGCACTCCCTTGTCCTCAGGATGGGACCCCAGAGATCCCCGTCCCGTGTGCAGGAGGGGTCTGACCTCACTCTTTGACACATCTCCGGAGAATAACGACCACTAGAGATGGAAGTGGCTGTTCTGGAGGACGTGTGACCTCTCCTCCTTTGGGGAGCTCGGCAAAGGAAGCATCTCCTCTCTCAGAATCATCTCAGTGGCTCTGTCTGGCAGCTGGGGAACAGATTAGATCAGTGAAGCACCCCGAACTACGGTGATATTATTTTTCTATGAAAGAGGTTCTACTTGGTATTTCTGAGAAGTCTGGAGATCCACCGTCGTTTTTAAAGAGAAGAAGTTTCTGAAATGCAGAGGCAATCACGGGAAGCATTTGAATTGCTACCTTGTGGGATCCGCCACCTTCACGGCACCAATGCAGGAGCCTCTGAGCACCTGAAGGCGGCCACAGAAGCCCTGTGGGGGTGGCCTAGCGCTTTGAAGCTAGTTAACACAGTCGTGACTTGGCCCGCCTGGCACAAGATGCCGCGGAGACACGTCAGCCCTGGCTCTCTTGCATACTGTGTAACAATGAATAAAGGACATTTGGATCTAGACCCCAGAGCCTGTTGAGTGCCTGAAGCTCGTTTTTGTGGAACCAGGTAAGATCAGGAGAACGGCAGTTCCCAGCCCCCTGCACTGCCCCAACCCGTCATGAGGTCCAGGCTGCCATCTGTACAGTGTCACGCGTGTAAGGAAAGATGTCACAAGCATGGTTTTCAGATCCCCATCTTCACAAGGGCTCTTGGGACGGAAGTTGACGTGGATGAGAATCAAGGAACAGGGGGAGGGTTTAGAATAAGTGGGCGCAGCAAGATTACTCAACACTCGGATTTTTAATCAACGGATCTTAGCAAAGAACAGTCTATCCTTTGTAGGGCAGAAAATAAAAAATGCAAAACAGAAGCCAGTAGAGATTTAATAAACGGGGCCATCAATAGGGTGCTTTCAGGAGGATGTTGTTGCAATGGCTTTTTTAACCCCGTAGAGATGAATGCTGGTGCCATGGTCACTGCTGGTCTCCTTTGGCATGGCCTTAGGTTGCTCCAAGAGTCAGTGCAGGAGACTTCGGGTTAATTCAGACGATTAATTACAGCAAGCAGTAGGCCCCAGTATTAAATGTTTGCGATGAACTTTTAAGATAATAGAAGAGCCGTTCAGGGACAAAGCGTTCCCCCTTTTTGAAATGCTTTCAGAAGTGACTCACTTTACTTGGGTGAGGAGCACAAGTGTGGCCAGTTATGGGTACTCACGCTGTGCATAAAGACCAGTCTCACACCTAGGTTTCTCATTCCTCACCAGCATATTCTCAGTCTGTACTTTCTTTTGACCTGGGACCCTATACCTTCTTTAACTGGGTCTTAAGATAGCTGTGCCAAGACCTATGTGGCCTTGGCAAATCATTTAACTTTGCTGAATCTCTACTTGCTCATCTGTAATAGCCTTTTCCTACCTAGCTCTTGAAACTGTTACAAAAAAAGTATGAGAAAATGGGTGGAAATATGAAACGCTAGGTAAAAGCCAAGATTGTTATGGTTTCTTCCTGGTGATTGGGCCAGACCTCAGAAGACAGAGCAGCCTTGTGGCCAGGCAGCCAGACCAGGGACCATGATTCTCCTCTAGTTACGAAGCCTTGAGCACCTTTTCCTCCTGACACCATAAGAATCACATCTTGCCATTTTAAGAAAATGGAAGTGAAACCATGTTGGCGGCCTAAAATACAGGGTCGAGGGGCTACACCACTCCACAATATTTTTAATGTTAAGGGCCTCGTTCTGTCCCAGGTGCCCTTCATTCCTGAAAAACGTCTTCCAGAAGCCCCCTCGACCTGGGGTTCCGCGAGCCACCCTCTGGGTCCAGGTCGCTTCTGAAGCCAAAAGCAAGCACAGGGCGCCCACAGTCTGATTTGCTTGTTCTAGTTAAGAGGGCAGGTGAAGGGCCTTGCAAGGCATGACCGTCTTTCTGTTTTCCTCTGTTTTTGTCATCTAGATTGTGAGCCACTTCAACCGTGACCACAAATCTTTAGAGAAACCAATCACTACCAAGCAGCATGATTCCAAGAGATAACTCATAGGAGAGCACTTTGAAAACGTCAAGGTACAATTGTTTATTATGTCGATAGTTATCTGGTTAGCCACTAACTTTCTAAATTACTTTCAGTGACAAACTTAAAGCTTTTTTTTTTTTTATTAAAGTGTAGTTAGCATGCATTGTTACGTTAGTTTCAGATGTAAAACATAGTGATCCAACATTTATATGCCTTATGAAGCGATCGCCATGATAAATCTAGTACCCACCAGTCACTATGCAAACTTATTGTCATGTTATTGGCTATATTCCCTGCTCTGTACATTACGGCTGCATGGTTTATTTACTTTATAACTGTACGTCTGTACCTCTGATTCCCTTTCACCCCTGTGCCTCTGGCGACCATCAGCTTGTTCTCAGTATCTCTGAGTCTGCTTCTGTTTCGTTCGTTCATTTGCTTTGCCTTTTTTTTTTTTTTTTTTTTTTTTAGACTCCACATATAAGTGAAATCGTATAGCAGTTTTCTTTCTCTGGGTGACTTATTTCACTCAGCATAATCCCCTCTAGGCGCATTCACGGCCAGAACGTTCTTAAAACAGCGGAGAGAGATGAACAGGGTCCAGGAGGAAGTTCTGAAGACGAAGAACAACAATCATGCTTTTAACTTGCTCGCTTATAGATGAGAGTTACACCAGACTTGCCTCCCGTGGGTGGTTATTGAAGATACGTGTTTTTCAAAAAGTGGTGTCAGGAGCTTCAGGCCTCCAGGATGCTGACTTTACTTATGAAGCAAGAGTGGTAGGGTCCCCAACAGCCAGTGTCCCAGGAATGGCCGAGCCATGGTTTCAGAGGCTTGCAGGCTGGGGGGCAGGCAGCGTCCGACACCCGAGCATGCTCAACACGAAAAGGAAGAATGGGCTTTGCGTGAACTGCATGGATGTCCATGTCAACCATATTACAGCCCTAATTTCCACGTTATCAACTCCTGGAGATAGTCATGGGAACACAACTTCTCATCAATATCTCGGTGGGTCAATATTCCACAGTTGCCTTGCCCTTTGAGGTTATGAGAGCGATTCTGGGCATTCTTCCCCCTCAAGATCTCCGAGACCTGGTTCCTCTTCGCGTACTCAGTGACAGGTGACGATCTCAGTAGCGAGGAAGACCCCTGCTTGGTGACTTGGAAGGACAAAGCAACACCGCCTATCTGCAAGTGCTGACTCATCCTAAAGGCAGGCAGGAACCAGTGGCCATGACCATGGGTCATCCTCTCTTGAGACCTTGGCCAATGAGCCAACCCATGGATCCTGCCACTCCTGCTTCCTAAGTAAAGCCAGCATCCTTCAGGGCCTGGAGCCCACGGAGAGCAGCCCAGCTCAGATCAGGCTCCAGTGCCACACGTGAATCCGGTCTGGCTCTCTTCAGGGCTGGCTCTTGTCCCTGTCAGGTTCCCAAGCCTCCGTGCTGCCTGGTCTCAGCTCCTTCCTCTTACAGTCTTTCAATGGAACCCAGCATCACTTGAGGCTGAACTCTTGTGAGTCCAGTATTTGAAAAGCAATCATAATTTCGACTAGCACCTTTGTTGCCTAAGGCTTCACGAAGATGATAGTATCATAGATGACACAGGAAGAGTGTTTTAGATCTGCTGTATTCAGATAACTTTAGAGCTAAAAATAACCTTAGCCATCATACGAGGTAAATGTCGGCTGATGAAACCTGGAGAGCTTAATTTACCTGCCCCAGGTTCCTCATCCACCTCTGGCAGAGCTGGGACCAGTATCCAAACCTCTTGATTCACTGTTGAGGCCCGTGGAGCCAAGGCAGTGCCTCTCGGTGTGGTCCTCGGCATCCACGTCACCTGGGAGCTTGGTAGAAACACATTCTAGGGTCCGCCCCAGGCTCACTGGATCAGAAGCTCTGAATCTGTATTTTAACAGGCCCTCTAGAAGATTCGATGTTTGCTAAAGCTTGAGGACACTGTTCTGTGGAATGTCAAACGAAACCTTTTGGGGGTCGATGCAGTATTCTTCATTGTGTGTAGAAGATTTGAGTGCTGAACAGTGTTTTCTATCACACTTTCTTCTGTTCGTTCATTAATTCACTTATTCTTGAGCACCCAGTCCCTTGTTAGGCACCACGTAGATCGAAGGGCATTTTGGGCATAGATCCTTCCTTCAAGTAGCTGGTGGGGAGTCACGGCGTAGACAAAGGGAACTTTTATGCTGAAATGCAAGCCAGATTATAATTGAATTCTTGAATGAGGCAGACATCAAGGGCTATTCCTTCCCACCACATGGCAATTCTCCCTGCCACGTTTGTCACCAAGTCCGAATGGTCCTTCGGTGAGTATTGAGTCAGGAGTTTTACACCAGGTGCCTGTGAAGTATGGACCCCTTGACTCCCTGTGCTTGCTGGTAAGTGTGTCACCTACGTCCTCTAACGCGGAGAGTGTTTCCTGTCACATCCTCTGCCTCTTCTCCTCTAAGTCCAGTATCCCAGCCTCACTCTGCTGTTCTTCCTAAGCCAACCTCAGTCTCCTATTCTCAGTACAGGGCTCCGGCAACTAGGAATGCCTCGGGAACCAGTGTCAGAAGGTTGGGTCCAGGTTCGGTCATTTAAAATCCAGGAAAACTTTAAGTGTTCCAAAATTCAGTTTCTTCATCTGTAAAATGGGCTCGTGATACCAATCTCCAACTGCAATGGGTGAGGATCGAAGGAGACATTCAGAAAGTGCCTGGCCCCATGGAAAACAGCCATGGCTGTCGTGAAAATGTGCCCTCATGGTCAACGATGAGCCCCTTTGCTGCCCCTTCGAACCTCCCAGTGGGTTTGCCCAGAGCCACACTTGCCATAGGCTACCCCCGGCAGCGACCGAGTGTGACCGGGGCACTAAGACAGGCCCTTCCTGATGGACAGGCCCCTCTGATGGACGGCTTTGGTTCGAGGACTCCCCATGGGCCCGGCTGGAACCTTCTAAGAACTGCGCTGCGTGAGACTCTGCCTAGCCACCCCTCTCTCTCCGTCCCTCCTCCGCAGTTGGCGCGGGCCCATGCTCCCCCACCCATTCCCACCCCTTCCCCTTCTCCCCCACAGGTGTGGTCCCCAACAGCTCTCTTGTATCTCTAATCCTATCTTGGTGTCTGTTTCTCGGAGACCCCAAACTCGCACACCATTCAAGGCCTGTCAACTTTCCTCTCCTCTTCACGCCGCTCGAAGACCATGGTTAAGCATTTCTTGTCTAGGAACCATTTAAGGGTACAATGATGTACGTTACCTATTTAGCTTGAATTGTTTTTTCTTCACCTGGTGAAAAGACCTGCACGTTCCTCTGAGATCGTGAATCCTAGGACTCCTTCGAGCATCGGCGTTTGGGGGAGCAGATACGAGTCTCAGGATCTTCCCTTGTTGATCGGGGCTAAGCATTTCCACGATGTGCCTTTTTCCTACGGGAGGATAAGAGAACAGTGTTATCACCTCTGCAAGTGTCGTGTTCTCCAAAACCAGTGTCATTCTCCGCCAGGAGCATTGGAGGGGTGGGGAGGACCACGTCAGGCCTGGGAACCTCTGGGGGTACAGGCAGAGTGCCCGCAGTCTCCTTTTGGCCCTTGTTCCATGTGATTTTTCTATGAATCTTAGCTCCTTGGCGCCCATAGTGGTGTGAGAGGCTTTGACGCTTCCTCTTTTTTCTCCATAAATCCTCCCAGAGGCACATGGGATGACAGCTCACGGAGAGAGCTTAGGGATTTTTAATTTAACCCACCTCATTTGATAGGTGAGGAAAGAGGCCTGGGGTACAACAGGAATGAATCTACCCTTGACTTCAATCCATCTATCCATCTGTCCGTCCATCCATCCATCCACCCACCAATCCATCCATCAATTCCATCATCCCCATCCCATCCAATCCAATCCATCCCCCATCCACCCATCCATTCATCCATCCATCCATCCACCCACCCACCCACCCACCAATCCATCCACATATCAGGGTTTGGCCTGAGAATACAAAGAATAAGATGTGTTCTCTACCCACCGAGGCTCTCCCAGGCCAGCGCTCCTTAGATTCTATTTTTAAAAAGATCCACTTCAACCTCGTCCCTGACATAGCCCAACCGTGTCATCCATCCCCTCAGCCTCTTGCCGTGTCGGCCTTTCCGATCCCATCAGCAGCACTTTGGCTGTGGGTATGCAGGTCGTGAGGAGCAACGTCAGCAGCTCAGGCCTGCACATTGCTCCCCTGCGGAAAGCACTCCTTCGTCCAGGGTCTGGGGGAACAGTGCCCCAGGCGCGGCAGCCTCCCCCAGCAGACGGAACCCACTTTAAAACTCTGCTTCTCTCCAGTCCCCTCCCTTCTGTCCACCGTCCTGGTAGTCCCCCCTTCCCCCCCTTTCCCCCTTCAAGCACATTAGCTTTGGGGCTATTCAGAGATGGGTCGTGTTTATGGTCCTACTTTCCCCCTTGCCCTTCACGTCAGGGACCCTTTCTCTCTCTGAGGAACGCATTGCCTTGGGTTATCACTGCTTGTGTAAGAAGGGCCCTGACAGGTGGCGGGAGGGCTCAGTCAGAGGGGAGGATGGCAGGCGCTCGAGCCAACACTCAGGTTGCACTGTTTGCTTCTGGTCCAGGATCCATAATGTCCGTTCGACAGGAACATTATTTAAACAGGCCACTGATGCCAGTATCTGCTCTAGGAGAAGAGCAAGAGAGAAGAAATCCTGAAGCACCTGGAATAAACTAGATGCCTCCACAGCCTTGGTGGTGGAGGGAAGGTGGAACATCTTGTTTAAGACCCCTCAGCCACCTCACCAGCCCAGTGAGTAGTCACACTGCGGGACCCTCATATGCTCCTGGGTCTCTGTGTCACCTGGAGGCAGAGGCCAGATTCGGAGTAACTGGTCACCAGGCTGCCAGCCGAGCAGTTTCAGACAGGCCACAAAATCTCTGAATGCCAGGACGCTCACCTGAAATAAGGATTAACAAAAATACCCACGCCACCCCCTGTGGGGACACGGTAGCACAGAGGAAGACTTGTGGCTTGGTATGGAGATGCCAACCTAAAAATAAAAGGCTTTTGAAGTGGGAGGCCACAGGCATTTATTTGAGATAGCAAGAACAGCTTTTCAGGAAGCACTGATTCAGGCAGAAGCCCAAACAGAGTTCCGCCGATTAGGAGACAAAGGCAGAGGGTCCCGATGAGGAAGGGGAAGGAACAGTTAGTTCCGTCCGCAGAAGGAAGGCGTTTCTGTTGGTGCAGATAAACTAACGTGATGTTAATTCTACATGATGTTTTAAATTTTCAGGCCCGTCGTCATCAGCCCCGTAGTTATGATATCTGCTTTCTTGTCATCCTTACAAACAGTTCATTAGGACACAAGGTTGCTTGAGGCCCGGGGCAAAGGCTGCTTTGCCCTGTGGTGACATTCTAAAGGTCTGGGGGGCATAGGACAGGTCCTCCGGCATGGCAGCCCGGCTCCATTTAAAAGTAGCTCCACTTACATACGTGTTAGCACACATCGCCAGTACAGGTAGCAGTTAGGTTGACTTGGCAGGTTCTCATGCTGCCACAAACACCCTCGCACACTCACACCCCCAGGCACCCGAATGCAGTCAGTACTCCTCGGCTTTGGCGGTCTTGGGGGAAGAGCTGCTTTTAGAAGTGGCTCTTAACCCCTTTTCAGGTCCCGGCCCCTTTGCAAGGCTCTCCTGAAGCATGCGTGTGCACACACACGCGTGTGCGCGTGCGCGTGCAAATGCACGTGGACACCACGCCGTGCCGGCGAGGACCCAGCGTAAGCCGCCCTGTCTTGGAGGGCAGGAAAGCGGCATCTGCGGAGCCTCCCACCGTTCCTCTGGGACTCGCCCCGAAGCCGGGCTGGCACTCTGGGGTCCCCCTGTTCTAGGCTGTAGGGCCCAGACCTTCCAAGGTTTGGGGGGGTCACCACTGATTTCAAGCCTGTAGGGGTCCCCCTGTGGTCGAAAGGTACCAAAAAGGCTTGGGACCCTGAGCTGGTGGCAGCTCCATATTGTGCTTGCTTCTGCCTGGAGGGGAGGGGAGAGACCAAGGCGAGCCCTTGTGCATGCTGGTTTTGGTCCAACTCCATCGGTGGGTGGGGGGTCAACAGAGAGCCTGGCGCCGCGGCTCGAGTGTGACCCTTCGTCTCTTTTCTCTCACGAGTGCACACAGCAGCCCCGGCGCCCAGCTGCGAGGCATCTCGTTCTTTCCTGAGGATCTGTGAATCGGCACGCTTCTGTCTGCGTTACAGATGATGACGAAGAGGGCAAAGGTCCTGGGCTGGAGCTCTGGGTCCCTGAGGAGGAGCAAGTAGCTGCTGCTCTTTGACATCATTGCTCGCTCTTCTTTGCCTTTCGTTTGGGGCGGAATGATGTGGGGGAAGAGGATGTGTTGGGTCCAGCCCCCAGCTTTGCCTTGACCTGCTGCATGACCCCAAGCAAACGCCTTCCCTGGTCTGGGCTCAGCTGCCTCCCCTTTCGGGTAGGAGCAAACCTGCTGAGCATCAGGTAACCGTCATCAGGTACCTTGAGAACAGCTCCTCGGGCGTCTGAGTACTCGAGCTTTCTTCTACAGCTGTAAAGGCATGGCGACCAGGCCACGCGGAAGCCAAGATGATGGGGCCCTCCCTGTGTCTCCCCATCCCACCACCCAGCCCCCGAGGAAGAGACGCTGCGCCCTCCAGGGCACCTGCAGTGTACTGGTGTGAGGCCGGCTACTGCCCTGGTGCCGGCGGCCCCGTTCCAGCATGGCCAAGATGTCCAGCATGCCGAGCAGGCGCATGGACCTCGGGGAGACGCTGGAAGGCGCCACTTGGGATTTAGGTTGGAGCCCAGGCAGAGCATCCAGCTACAGTCCCTAGAGCCCCGAGCCTCCCTTGCAGGAGCCTGGAGACATACGGCTGCCCCGCTCCCTGCCACCCATTGCCCCTATGGGTCCTCTTCCTCGACCTCCGAAAAATGGTGGTTACCGTTGACATTCAATTATCTGCTGAGAGATCGCGACAGGTCATTTTATCTCCATGGGGCTCAGTTTTCTGATTTGCGAAATGCAGGTCATGCTCACAGGACCACACAGGCGACTCCGTAAGGCCATTTTTGTGGAAGTGATTCATGAACGGCTTCACACACATTCATCATTTTCACAACCACGACTATGGGCTATTGTTAGGGTGACGCCTCCCGATGAGAGGGAGCAAAGAAAGGGTCCAGGCAGCTCCCAGGGTTCCATCCTTGGAAAGGAGGCGGCAGGTGCTCACCCAGGAGATAGCCTCGGCCCGCAGCCTGCTTCCGAGCCCTGGGAAGAGTCCTTGGAACTGACACACAGGAGGCATGTTGGAAACCCTTCTGCAGCCTGGCATCTCGAAAGCAAGCCACGCGTCCCCTCTCATCTTGTCCTCTCCACACCCGTGGGAGCGGTGCTCTGTGAACCCTTGTCTTACTGAGAGGAGCAAACCGGAAAGGAACGTCTCCCAGAGGTGCAGCCGGCAGGGGGCGCAGTCAGAGTCTGATCCCGGGCCGCGTGGTCCTTGCCTCGCTCTGAATCTCAGCTCAGGGGGAGCGGCTGGATGCAGGAGCTCAGGGAAAAGCCTGCGGAGCCTGTCCTGCTGGCTGGCTCCCCAGAGAGAGCACGGGGGGGGGGCGGGTTCATCCCCACGGCCACCCTCTACCTCCCTGAGGCTTTCAGAAGGGACACACCGCGGGCTCCCGCTCACCACCCCTCCGTATGCACAGGCACCATGCACACCGCACCCTTGGGATTTCCCCGAGGGCCTCGTGTTGGAGCGTCCGACCTGGGAGGCCCCGGGTGTCCCTCTAGCTCGGGACATCAGTGACAAAGACGTCGCTAACTGTCTTCGTTTTTCAGGACTGCAGCCACAAAGCGCCACAAAAGAGATGGCTTCAGACAACAGGAACTCGTTCTCACGCTATTCCACAGCCCAGAAACCTGAAACCGAGGCGCCCGCAGGGCTGGCTGCTTCTGTCCCAGGCCTCTCTCCTGGCTTCTGGGGGCAGCCAGCAATCCTCGGTGGGCCTCGGCGCTGGCAGCATCACTCCGATCTCTGCCTCCACCTGCCCGTCCTCTTCACGTCTCTGTCTCTTCGCACAGCATCCTTTTTATGAGGACGCAGGCTGTGTTGGTTTAGCATGGCCTCATCTTTACTAACGACATCTGCAACAACCCTACTCCCCCCAAATGGCATATTTGAGGTCCCGGGGGTGAGGACGTCAATGTATCTTTTTGGATGGAGACGGAATGCAACTCACAACATCAGTTTTGCGTACAAAATGGGCTGAGGGAGGAGTATTTTGCATTTTGACTCAATTTCCTTGGATGAAGTATTGAAGTTTGACGGAGTGTTACAGATGTGGTTCTGTAGCGTAGCGGTCCGCACGTCTGCTTTGCACGCAGAAGGTCCTGGGTTCGCGCCCCAGTGGAGCCACAGTCCATGGTCTATGGCCGTGCCACCCTGAACGAGCCCAATGTCTGATCTTGGAAACTAAGCAGGGCCAGGCCTGGTTAGTACTTGGATGGGAGACCACCTAGGAAGACCAGGTGCTGTAGGTGTAAATAATAATGATAAATAATAAAAAAAAGTAGTATTGTTGTAAGTTCACTCTTGCCTCGAATCCTAGAAGGTGTCACCTCAGTAGCTGCAGAAGGAGCCCCACCCACATGGGGAATTGAGAGAACGTGCCCTATGTCACCTGTGTACCTCCACCTGCCAGGTGAGGCTTTCTCGAGTGTGGCCCTTGGGCCTCTTGCATCAGAACCACTTGGGTGGAGCCGTGTTAAAGACTCAGATTCTCTGTGGGTGAGAGCCAGGAATCTGTTTGTTTGTTTTGTTTGTTTTTTAAAGCAGGTGTTATGGGTTTAATCGTCTTTCAAAGTGCTATGTCGCAGTCCTAATCCCCGGGACCTCAGCATGGGAGCTGTTTTGGATGCAGGGTTGTTTGAGAGAGACTAGTCGAGGTGACGGCACACTGGAGTAGAATGGTCCTTATAAGAAGAGGAGAAGGGACTCGGAGGCATGCAGGGCGGGTGGCCATGGGAAGACAGAGACAGACCCTGGGAAAAAGCCGTGGATGGCGAGGCAGGGATGGCAGCGAGGCAGTCCTCAGGAGGACAGCCGAGGACGGCCGAGGGCTGCTGTCACTCCAGGAGCTGGAAGAGCCGGGAAGGACTCCACATGGGATCTCGGAAGGACCAGCCCTGCCAACACCTGGACTTCAGACTCGTGGCCTCCACAGGCGTGAACGAATACGCGGCTGTAGGAAGCCACCCAGAGGGTGCTACTTTATGATTCCAGCCCTAAAAATGAAGGCGGGAAGCTTCCTAGGCAAGGCCTTGTGCAGAGCAATCGAAAACCGCTGAGCTCCACCGTCTCTCCTCCCAGCTCTGGCCGCGGGGACGTTGCGGGGCTTTGCGACACCTCCCTAGGTCTTCACTCGCTTCTCTCTCAAACCATCGTCGACCGGTTTCTGACTCCCCGCTCTTCAGAGGAAAGAACAAGCTGAGGAGAAGCTGCTCAGAAACCTTGTCCCTTTGCAGTGGGAAGCGAGGAGTTTGTCTGAAGGTTCACGGCCGGTGAGCAGCCAGGCACGGCTTCCCCGCTCGGCTCGGGCTCCGTGTGACACTCAGTTTTCACGGCCTCTGACACTCCTGCCCGCCCCCTGGTCTCTGGTCTGAGCTGGACGACCTTTGGGAAGAGGCTCAGCAAAACTTCATGAGCACTCACTACCCAGGTGGATCCCGAGAGGCGAGGCCCACCCCACTTTCCCTGAGGACCCGCTGGCCCCCGCTTTAGGGCAGCTGGACTCCGCCTTCTGTTACCTTCTAACCCCAAAACAGGTGACACTTTCTCCAACGCTCCCTCTCTACAAACTCCGAGCCAACCTAAAGAGCAGCCCCAACTCAGGGCCCCACACGAGGCACCCCTGTTTATCCTGCAGGGGACAGTTACTGTGCTGAGCGCCGGGCACATGCCCTGTGCTGTGGGGAAGCCAGATGTTCCAACATGCTCTAATCAAGGAGCTAAAGAGGTTGCGAATTCTGAATGTTTTTCCAGAAATGTTCCAGACTTAGGCCTCCTTGTCCTGCGTGGGGCTGTGGCTGTGAGTCACACAGAGGGACATCTCGTAGCCTCCTGGGGACCTGTGTCAGGCCACACGGGCTGGCCAGTGGCTCCCTGATCCTGGTCCTCCCCCTGGGCCCTTGCCATGCTCCATGTGGGACTTAATGGCTCTGCAGAGCTTGGGTCTCTCTTCTCTTTAGCTAAATCCAGTTGTTCTCTGGGCCTTATCTCCCTCCCAGAAAGTTGTAAAAATTAGCTCAGGTCAGCCAGCACAGGCCAGAGCTCTCTTAAGGCACTACTTTAAAAGCTCTTGGGATCACTTCGCTTTCTCTTTTCGGGCACAGCAAAGCCGGTTTCTTCCATTTACCGAGAGCTAACAAGCTCCAGGCTGTCAGTCCAAGCTTTACGTAGGTTTCTGAACTTCATCCTGACAACCTTCCAATTCGATAAGCACTCTGACGCTTCTCATTTTACAGATTCAAAAAAAAAAATTAAAAAAAATGAGGCACAGAGATGTTAAGTGACATATTCAAGGTCACACAGCTATTTTGAGAAACTGGATTCTAACCCAGGTACTGTTGAGGGCTCACAATGAAAATCTCACACAGCAGCTGGAATGTCTGAGACGTGTATGCACGTAGGTAGCTAGATGATAGGCAGATAGAAGATAATAGGTACATGATAGGTGAGTAGATGATACAGATAATGATACATGCTCGATAGATGACTGATAGATGATAGGCAGATAGATCACAGATATTCTCTCTTTGTGAGAAGCTAGTAACTTCCACAGGATAGGACTTATTTGTTATTATTTTTTACATCAGTCTTTAAAAATTCCACCCGGTACGGATGCCCAGCCTCGTGATGGCCATCTTCCCGAGGAGGAACACACTCTCAGAGAAGTCAAGTTCTCCCAGCAGGTGCCACGCCAAGAAACGTCCGCACGTCCCTGCTGCGTGCTGACCTCCTCGGAGAGCCCCCTGACGAGTGCGGCTGCGCGGGGCCCTGTGTCCAGGACTGGCATGGGCGGGAGCTTGTCCCTTAGAAGTGAGCCTGAGGCAAGGGGACAAGTGCGATTCTCGCGATGCCACCTCATGTCTTTAGGACCCTGGACGTTGGAAACGAGAGAGTGTCAACCACAACTAAACACGCCGTCGGGGTCTGAGGCACCAAGTCCCCACTCGCCCACCGCTGGGTGGGGGAGGGCTGGACCAGGGAGGCCCGTCTGGGGCCAGACCCACGGGTGCAAGCCTAGCCCACCACCTACTGTGAGCATTTAGGCAAGCCCCCCACGTCCTGGTGCCTCGGTTTCCCCACCCCTAAAACGAGGCCCTTGGCAGTACGCACGTCACAGAGCGGCTGTGTGCTCAGTGAGCTTCCACGGGACAGGCACTCGAGTGGTGCCTGGAAGCGCCGTATGCGACCTTCGCTCCCCGTGTGACCAAGTGCCACGGCAGGGCTGCTGCTACCTCGGGCCTGGGTTTGTCTTGGCTTGACTTGTTTCCATTTTCAATTGAAACTTGCGTTTGGACAGACTGCAGGCTGACTGGCCGCGGGCCAGCGCGCTCTGAGTAAGTGCAGACAGGGTGGGGTCACCGGGATTCGGTTCTTGGATGTTTTCCCCTGCGGTTTTGGGCAGCTTGCTCCTCGGCGGCCAGCTGTGGCATCTTACGACTGGACTTTCCGGGAGCGGACTCGGTGACTCCGGGGTCAGCTGGGAAGGGCCGCTCTTGGATGAGGTCATCGTGCAGGAAGCTGCCTCCTTTCGCCCTCGGCCCCGATGGGAGCGGGGAGGACACGCAGCTCCGGTGGCTGTCGCTCCGTTGCGGGGCCCTTGGGGTTGCCGTCTCCACCTGTTAGGCCTCGGCCGCCCCTTCACGGTCATCTCTGTGCGTCCCGGGCCGTAAGACCCTCTCCGGCCCCCCCCCCCCCCCCCCCCCCGCCTCCGACATTTCGCCCGCCTAGGCTCTGGCGGAGGCAGAGGCGGGGATTCCCCGCGGCCACGCCCCGCTCCTGCCACCTTTGTGCTGACCTCCACCACAGGGCCTCTTCCGTCACCTGGAACGCAGTCAGCTGGGCCGCTGCGCCCTTTCTCGGCTGCTCCCCGACTCCCCCAAAGTGTGCTGGCTGTGACCATCTTTCCCTGTCCTTGGGAACCGCTGCAGGCCTGTTTCCAGCCCCTTCCAGTGACACCCGGCCTGGCCGGGGTGAACAGGCTGTGAATCTAAAACTCAAATGAAGGAAGTTTAGCTTGCTGGGGCACTCACTTTGTCCATGTGCGTGCGTGCGTGTGTGTGTGTGTGTGTGTGTGTGTGTGTGTGTGTGTGTGGCTTTTTAAAAATATCTGTATGTTTATTTATTTAAAAATTTTGTCTGGGGCAAGAAGTCGGTAAACACGCCAGCCCAAAGCACTAACTCATGGAGGCCAGACAGCTTGTGAGCCATAGGGACTGAAGACTCCTCATGGGTGAAGCCACTTACTGGTTCGCGAGGGGACTGAGGCTCCAGCAGCCCACGGAAGTGACCGGGTCATGACAGCAGGAGACAGTCCTGAAGCCCTGGCACTCTTCGTTTGGTCAGCCATATAGGAGTGACACCCTTTTTTGAGCACTTTCTGAGGCTTTGTACCATGCTGGGCCATTGGCGTCGGAGGCAAACAGAGTCGATAACTCTGCAAAAAGTCGCCAGGCAATTTATCCCGTTGGCACCAAGCCTAGAATTATAATCAGATCTTGACTTCTTCAAAGCCTTCTTGCTTTGGATTTTCCAAATCAAAAATAAATATTGAAGGCCATCACCTTCCTTCGGTCCTCTGATGTGCCAAGGAGGGTTTCATCCATTAATTCAAGAACCCTCTCATTTCACGCGGAAGGTATTAGCCTACGGAATTTGTTAACTCAATATCAACACAGTCTGTCTAGGTCTTGACTGAAAAGAGAGAAGTTATTATGTTCTGGGTTAATATTTTCCTCTCTTTAAGAAGTCTTGGGGATGCCAGACAGGCGTTTTCTTCCCATTACTGGGTGCATTGCTGGTATTCCGTGTGCTTGCTATACTCAGGACACCCTCAAGGGGGCGGTGAACCACAATGTCTGGAGGAGTTCCAGGGGCGGCCCCTGCCGTTGCCTGGGTGACGGGGCGGGGCGGGGCGGGGCGGGGGGGGGATTGCTGGATCACTGCTCGCCTTCTCGGGGGTTTCTCTGGGCATGACACGAAAGCACTTCTGGAGGGAAAGCGGGAGGGAAAGCAGTCTCGTTTTCAGAGAGCTGTGAACATGACCAGACCTATTAATTACTTAATTGAGGCTCTGGGCTTTGAAGATGAAAAGTGCTGTGTAAGTGGTGAGTTCTGTTGTTTCTAGTCTGGGGAGCTTTACCGGGGCTCCTCTGAGTGTCTCTTTCAATCATCAAGTCCACTCTGGTGGCCTCCGGTGACACAGACGACCCGCCCCTCCCCTCTGGGTCCTGGTTGAAACCACTGGCAAACACTTCCTTGATCTCAAGTCCCGCCAAGCTGCCCACAGAGGCCCAGCGAAGGGCTTAGTCACTCGCAGTGAGTTCCACTCACAGGGCTCTGGCTGAGTCACGGGCCCCCTGTGGTGGCTGAGCATCTGCAGGGTAGCTAGCTGGTGCATTAAAGGTTCCTTGTTTGGCTGAGACAGACTGACGCAGATGCGCTGGTGGCTTTGCGGCCCTGCCCAGGGCAGAGGGTATCGGCCACAGACCTGGGCAGCACCCCCAAGCAGCGTGCCAGCTGGGCCTGGGATCTGCAGTGTCTGCAGCTCGTTATCATTCTGGGAAATGGGGAGAGGAGGTAGGAGGAGGCGGAAAGACGAGGCAGTCACCTGCACAAATGGAAGTCACAGGTTATATGGACCGAGGACTTGATGCTTTAGTTCATGAGGAACTTTCACATCTGACGTTATCTTGGTCGAGACTCCGGAAGAACCCAGGAAGCAGCCGAGGATGTGGGAAGAGTGGGCAGGAGAAGGAAGGGAAAGGGAGATGGGGCTAGAAGCAAGGATGAGGAGAGTAAGCCCGGCTTACTCCCTTCCTCCTGTCATCCTTCCTCCTTCCCTCCTTCCATGCTGATGTAATCAGAAAGGCAAAATCCTAAAGGCAAATAACCTAAAACGGTGACCTAACCTAAGAGATGAGCCTTCGTGTTAACGGAATTAAAAATTAATCCCTATAAAGCAGGGTGGTTGCCTCACTCCGCGGCTCTTAGTACTTCTCGTGGATGTTGTACATAGCTCTCCTCCGCATCTTGACCGAAGATGCCAGAGGAAGCACTGAAGAAACTAAGAAGTCTAGATACATGGAAACCAGACGCACCCCCGTCAGTGTGGAGGTCTCTTTTCCCACGCTGGGGTGTGTGCGTTTCCTTCCACCGTGTGGGTTCCTCTCGTGTGTAGCCCATGACCCAATGTAGCTCGGCCAGTCTGCTTCACTCAACTTTTTCAGAGCCTGTATGATCCCTTAGCTGCGTTATTACAACCTCCAGAGCAAGACCTGGACTTACTCGAAAGTCTCAAAAGGGCCCAGCACACTGGCCTGCCCCTTGCCTGCCCGTCATTCACGCTTGCAGAGCCACTAATTCTCGAGGCTGCTGGCTGGAATTGTGGCATCTTGCGTTTACTCACTTTTGGAATGATGACTGCATCCTATTGTATGGCCGATTCTGTTTAAAGGCGGGTTGTGTGGTCATCATGATTCTCGCTGGAAGAGACACAGCATGGCCAAGATTTCCGATGCCATTGGACGATGAGTCAAAGAGACTCCCGTCAGCTCCGTTGGGGGCCGGTGGCCCCCGCCACTCCCGGCTGCCACCCTCGGTTCCTGCTGGACCACGCTGGGTGCTCCCTTATGCCGAGGCTGTGGGTGCGGGGCCCTTTAGCTCAGTCCTACCAATGCAGGGCTAAACTGGCCGCCCACTGCATTCGAACTTATTCCATTCCGTTCCATTCGACCCCACTTTATCAAAATGAAGGCTGCTGGTGCCCCGACACCTCCTTTTCACGGGCCGTGCCCGTCCGTTCTGAGTACTTCCTGCGCCACACAGAAAGTGGGCTGTTTGTTCCTCAATTTTTTTTTGGGGGGGGGAGGATAACAATCACACTTACCAGAGGTGTCATATCTACCTGTGCACGGTGATATAAAGTGGAAATATTAATGATTAAAATGTGGTACTTAAAATGTAAGCATTTTTTTAAATTAAAGATGCAAAAATTGAACAAAGAAATTAAGATGGAACAGAGAACGGGTATTTTGGAAAATTAAAATTCCCCCCCAAAACACACACACACACACACGTGCACACACGCGCGCACACACACACACACACACACAGACTTTCTTGTCCTGGGAACTGCGGCAGCCTGGGGGGTGGCACCTGGGACAGGTTGTTGGGTGAGTCCAGCCCCGCCCTGGGCAGGGGCCTCCCTGGCAGTTGTGGAATCTTGTTGCCTGTTCTCCAGACCCCGTATGGCAGGCCCCTTTCCTGTTAGTGTGGCTGGCGGCCACTCACTCCCTTCCGCTGTCCCCACACGAACCTCTCGGGCGTCTACACGGGTCCTTCCACTACTCTGCTTGCACCCTCCCCAGGCCGCCCCCTGCCGGGCCCTCTCCTCTGAAACCAACTCCCCAAACCACTTCTGGAGTCCCTTTAAAACATCCATGTCAACACGCCGTTACTCAAAAGTCCACGGTAAAGAAATGCATTTTAGAATGGGACCCATCCATATGTATGTGTGTACATTGTACACGCTTATATACATACATACATACATACATACACCCACGCACTTAAAAAATAACAGACAAGATTCATGAAATAATATTTACTTTTCCTACGTGACACCCTCTCTGACATTTTTCCATTCCTGTCCTTTCCATTCTAGTTTATTCTATTCCATTCTATGTGGTGTGGTTCCATTTCATAAAAATTAATGCTGCTGGTGCCCTAGTACTGTCTCTTAATGGGTCACGCCCACGCTTTGACGCAGAGAGAAAGTTCAAAATGCTTAGCCTTGTTCTTAAGGTGCTTGCCAACCTGCCACCCCCATGCTCCTCACTGCTGCCACTCGCCCCAACCCCACCTGAGCAGCCTTTTTGCAGAGCTCCACGTGAGAACTTGTGGTTCTTCCTGTGCTCTTCTGCTTGCCCCGCTTTGTGCCAGTCTCGACCTCCCGCTGCTTGTCCTGTGGGCCCAGGTCAGTCCCTGCCTCCTTCCTGAAGCATCTCTGACCGAGATGTCCCTCCGTGGCATTGGATCGGAAGGGCGGGCTCTGCTTTCCTGAGCTTGGTTGATGAACAGCCCACCTCGTCTAAGTTTGCTTCCCAGTTCAAACCATCAAGGGAACGCACGAAACACTCTCTCAAGTTACTGGTGGCCCAGAACACCCCAGCCCTCCTTTTCGAAAGCCTCCCCGACTTCGGGCTGCTCAGGATGGTGGCGAGCAAATAAAAATGTTTTGGTAACAAGTTGCAACCAAAAACCAATGTTCCTGCAGAAGTAAACAGTGTTACATGGGTAGGTGCCCCCGAAAAAGTGTTCTGAGCGCCGTGCTTTGCCCACCGTGGTTATTTATGTTGGCTTTTATCAGCTGGCCAACAACCCACTCTCTACTCAGAACGTGGTTTTTACAGGAAAATGCGTTATATCACATACAAATGCTAAACCCCCGACCTGTGAACAGCGCTTGGAGTGCTGCCTGTCCTCTGGTTGATCTGGCCAGCACCTCCGGTGCTGCCCTGTCCTGCCACCCTGCCAGCTTTCTGTGTGGGCACCTTATCTCCCCGACTTGCTGCCAAGCCTCGGACAGCAGCATCGCGTCCCCAGCCTCCCTCCGTCGGTCACAGGGCTGAGCATGGCTCTCTCCATGAACACTTGTCAGTGACATCTTGTCTTCCTTGCCTCCTCTGGGCCACCCAGTGACCTCAGCTCCATCTCTACCTTGGTTCGTCCCACGGTCTGTTGTTTGGGGATACTTAAGGGATATTTAACAGGAAAGAGAGAGAGAAAAAAGCAATAGATGAGAAAAGGAAATAGGGGAGGCGATGAAAAAAAAAGGATGGAAAAGGGAGCTAGGAAGAGAGAAATAAATGAGAATAAAGGAACAGAAAGGAAGAAAGACAGGGGAAAAGAAAAGAGGGAAAAAAGGGAGAAAAATGAAAAAGGTGGGAGGAAGAAAGAAAAAAAGAAAGACGAGGACGAGAAATATGAGAAGAGAAAGTGGGAAGGTGAGAAGAAAATAAAAGAAAAAGAAAAAAGAAAATATTTCTACTGATCGGAACAGAAATTGTTTCCCAGTGGAAAAGAGCAGAGAAGCCACGTGAGATGAAGGCGAGAGAGTGAGAATTAAGATTCGGGGTTCCCACCCGGGACAAAAAAGGCCGAGGCGTTTGGAGTTTCAACTTCACAAGACGAGAAGAATTCCAGAGACAGGTGGTGGTGACAGTCGCACAGCATAATGGACACATTTAATACCGCCGATGGCTCACTTAAAAAATGCTTATGATGGTGAAATTTATGTAGGCGTATTTTACCACAATAAGAAGAAGAAAAAATGTAAAACGCCCCCAAAGTTTCCCATTTGATCAGCCTCCCATTCAAGCTGACTGAACAACTAAGAGTTTCCATTTGATATGTGCATCGCATTTTATCACATAAATCTAAACTATAAAATAAATTCCGGCCTTCGTATGAAATATCAAATAGAATTGTCGGTTTAAAATAAATTGGAGAAAAGGTCCAGGGGCAAAGATCGACTGAGGAGGGAAATGAGGGAGTTTTCTGCAATGATGGTAATGGCCTCTATCTTGCACAAAAGAAAAAAATCTATAATAAATATTTAACCCAGAAAAAGTGGAGACCCAGGAGAGGGCTCAGGCAGGTGTTTGTGATAGATGAGAAGCCACGGCGCCCTCACGTAGCTGTCATCTGCTCACGGGCCCGAGCTGAGATGGTGAGGACTGAATGGGTCACTCCTTTTGCACTGGCCCGTGGCTCCAGGGTGCCCGGCTCAGGTCAGGGCCTCTTTAGCCTGTGGCATCACCTTGCGCTGATCGGCCATCTTCCCTTCAAATTCCCAAGAGCTATGGTCTTGCTTGGACTTGGAGAAAGAGAAGGCCTATGGCAGGGCCAGGGAAGGTTCCAGATGCTCTCAAGTCCCTGAGTGCTGTTACGGTGTAGCCCAGAGCATCTAGGTGTGGAACAGTACGTCCCTGCCCTGTCACACATCAGGCAAGAGAGGTTAGAATACAAAGCCGGATGTAAGGGGCCATTGGGAGGCCTTTCTCCGACCCCTTAAGCTGGCGTGTTTGTGGCTTTGGCAATAGGATTTTGAAGGACAAGGTGACATCGACCCTCTGTGCTTCTGCTCCAAATGTCCTCTATTCACTTATAAGATGTTTCTCGAGAAGTGGACAAATAGAGGAAAAGAAAAGCAGAGACGGCAAATGAAGGAAGAGATAAGAGAGATGATTGACAGCTATCCATACATAGAGCACACAGATGGCTCGAGGGAGAGATCCTTAGGGACCAATGAAGGAAGATGCACACATGGGGGCACACTTAAAAACCAGAGACACAAACACTCAATCAGGAAGAAACACTTCCAACTTAGGATCTGATTGACCATCTCCTAAAAGATTAAAAATCGTGCTGCATCTTCACAACCATAGCACAAAGTACAGATTGCACCCTGGCGGGTTCACCTCGGTCAGACAGTGTTAGCTCAAGGCCAGATATCACAGGGGCTGTCCCTGCTCCTGATTTATTTGGATGACGCATGGGTCCAAAATTGGTGATCAGCTTTTCGAATTCCCCCCCTCAGCTAAGAAAGGTTTTTAAGCACCATTTATGCTCTTAGGATATTTGGGTGTGAAGTGGGCACAATGGCCCCTTAGATTGCCCAGGTCCAAATCTTTAGAACCTGTGACTATGTTGTGTTTCCCATCAGGGGAAATTCAGGCGACAGAGGGAAACAAGGTGGCTTACCAGCTGATGTTAAAATAAAGAGATTATTCTGGATCGGATGGTGGACCCGGTCCTGAGATGGGGAGGCAGAAGGGCCAGAAGTAGAGAGATGGCATTGCGAGGAACACTCAGCCTGTCCTCACTAGACCTGAGGACAAAGGAAGGGTCACGAGCCACTGAACGTGTACAGCCTCTAGAAGCTGGAAAAGGCGAGAAAATAGATTCTACCTTAGAACATCCTGGAAGGAATACTGCCCCGTAAGCCCCACTTCGGAAGTCCTATATTTATTTATTTATTTATTTATTTATTTACTTACTTACTTATTTTTATTATTATTTATGCCTACAGCACCTAGTCTTCCTAGGTGGTCTCCGTCCAAGTACTAACCGGGTCGGACCCTGCTTGGCTTTTGAGATCAGATATTGGGCTTCCTCAGGGTGGCATGGCCGTAGACCACGGACCGTGTCTCCACTGGGGCACGAACCCAGGATCTTCTGCATGTAAAGCAGACATGCTAACCGCTACACTATGGAACCACATCCCCCCCACTTCAGACTTCTGACAACCAGAACTGTAAGAGAATAAATTTGTGTCGTTTTAAGCCATGAGGTCAGTGGTAATTTGTTATAGCAGCAATAGGAAATGAATACAGACACAAATCCCTTGAAAATCTATTTGAAAGACCAAAAATTCTTTAGCATACAGGCAATGAATCCATCCTTTTAAGATAGCCTCTGTATTATATATGTGTTTGAAAAAATAAAACCTGATAATTCTCTGTTGCAGACCAACAAGCTAACTATTATGTTTTTAAAATAGCTATTCATTAAATTCAGTTGAAAATTTTCATTATTTTTCAAGTAGTTTGGTGTGTGTTTATAAGCATGCATCACCTCGAAACCCACATTATACAAGAAGCTTGAGAGGTGGCCTGAACTCTGGAGAGCCATGGAAAGTTTGTGATCACCCGGAAAACTGGAAGTGGAGGGACCCCAGCATTTAACTATATTTGCTCCATCCCACATCAATGAAAGCCTAATCTCTCCCCTTGCTTAAAACTAGAGCCTCCAAATTCCAAGTCTTTGTCTCAGAGAAGGCTTAACACCAAGGTTTCTGCCCCTGGCTGCATGTTAGCACCTCTCGGAAGCTTCTAGAAATCCGGATGGCCAGGCCAGACCAGGTAAAGTGGAATCTTTGTGCGTGCCACCAGTTATTGGCATTTTGTGCAGCTTCTCATGTTATGGCAGTTTGCAGCCAAGTGAGGACCAATGCCGTAGTGGATCATAGGGGCGTCAGGGCCGGCCTCCCTTCTGCGGACGGGCGCCTTGGTGGAGGCAGAGATGGGGAACGTGAAGGGTGTCGGGGGTGATTCAAAACCTACATGACAAGAGGACACAGATTTGGGTCTTACGTGGGGTACCAAGTGTGAATGAGGCTACAGTTATGTTGGCGATGGAGCCGGGATGCCTTGGGAGGTGTTTCCAACAATTGCCTCATCCACATCAGCGTCTGAGCGTGCGGGTCTTCAGTTCTCGCTGCTCTGCATGACGGTTTGGTGTCCAAGGACGCCTGTCGGCGGGCAGCTCTCACACGGAAGTCCCGGAGAGGTTCAAAGCTGCGATCGACAACCGCCGCCTGGGCCAACCTCATCTCACCTCGGTTGCCCACATATCCTCCCCGGTTTCAGGGGACCCGCCTGTCTCCTGGCTTCTCTGCTCCACATGGGTACGAGAGAGAAGACGCTGACGAGTGGTGCTGTGAACACGCAGTTATCTACTGAATGAACGAACAAACAGATGTGGGAGTGGAATTTGTGTGCCTGTTCTTATCCCACGCCTTCGTCGCTGCCCAGAGTGGATAAAGGGGAAATAATGGAGCCTAAGGGCTGTTCTTCCTCCTACTGCAATTGTCAAAGGAAAGCTAGCCACAGAATTCTAATTTGCTTGTATAAATAAGCAGGAAGTTCACAGCCCTGAGCAAGTGGAAAGTTGGAAAGATTTTCTCAATTAAAAATGTGCAGGCTCAGGGAGTTTTTAAAGAACTATAATTTCTCACGTACCCATCACTGATATAACTCAAACATTAATTTGGATTCCACTAATTTGGATTCTGTAGTAATTTACACTTGTCCAACTCATTCTTCTGGGGTGGGGGGAAGTTTCGAATAATTCTTTCCCTGATGGGAAAAACATTGGATCCCAAGTTTGGAAGCTCAGGGTTAAACTCCAAGGTGGCCACTTATAAGCTGTGAGACGTGGGGAAGGCAGCAGCCTCGGGGGTCTCCCCTGTGAACCTCCAACAAGCCTCTCCAGCATCGTGTGAACACAAAGGTGACCAGACAATACAGTCAACTGTGGGGTGTTTTTCAATTTGTTGACAGACTTTCTTACAATGAAATCTAGTCATTCATTAGTAGCTTTCTTAAATTCAAGAGACATGAGATTCCTTTGTGTGGCTTCAACCGCTGGGCTTAGCAATTGTTTACAAGTACGGTTATCAATAGATTGTACAAAGTACAAAATTTGTCAGCATTACCTTTCTTTATTATGTAGACACTCAACAGCCCGGGGACATTGTATCTTTAAAATGTATTTAGTCATCAGAATCACCAAGGACAATACACACATATATATGCATATGTATGCGTTGCTGCATGTGTATATGTATGTGTGTGTGCACACATGTATATGTACAGGCGCACACACATACATGTACACACACATACATAAATGTAATATATATGACTATATGTGTCTATACTGAATATAGTATGTTGCATATATATGCATATGCACAGATACCATATATATACATTCGGATACAAATACATGTACTTATGCGCATGCACACATATTTATATGCATATGTAATTTCTAAATTAACATATATGCTATATATAAATATATAGTATATATGTATGCATAGGTATACATGTATATGCTTATATATGTATGTACACACACATACCCATGTATATATAATCTTTACATCCTGATTCAGAGAGTTTTGAGTGAGGCCCAGGAAGCTACATATTTTTTATTAGTTGGCCTGTATTTAAAAAATAGTATCTAGTTATTAATACTGTTAGATTTAAAACCTCATCAATAGAAATTTGTGGAAATATGTTTTCTCTCTTGTTAAATATAAATGCCTGCATAATATCCTTGCTTTTGTCCCTTGGATCTAAGACATTTACTATTTAGCTCTTTAAAGAAAATGTTTGCTGACCTGGTGGAGGGAGGTGTTGGCCCCAAGGGAGAGAGGACAGGTGGGTTCAGGTACTTTTTGGAGAGAGCTTTCATGCGGGCAGAACAGAGAACATGCAGCAGGGTATTGGTGGGATGTGTGACTGCCTGATCCCTAAGACCTTTCCTAAGACTGTGAGGAAACATTTGGCCAACAGCACCTGGGGCCAAGAGGCCACCATCCTGGCCACAAAGCAGCCCTTCCGTAGCCCTCTCCGGGCAGGGTCTTTCAGGCTCCTCCATGCCCTGGCCGCGCCTGCAGGTCCCAAATGTGCTAAGTTATTGTTCACCAGGACAAGCAGTGCCTGGCGAGGATCTTGGATGCTTCCAGGAACAGCCAGTAAACAGATGTATTTATTAATCGATTATTATCATTGTTGTCAAGTTTCCAGCCACCTCCCCACTTTACATCTGACCAACAGGCTGGCTCATGGCTGGTACTGAGAACGAGTGGCTAAAGAATTTAATCAGGTTCAGGTAACAGGTAAGGACTGGTTCCCCAGCAAGGGGAAAAACACAGCAAATATTTTGGATTAAACTATGTGTGTGTATCTTGCTGGAGCTTGCAGGCCCTTTGGAGGCTCTCACACAGCTCTTAATTAATTGCTGGAGCCAAGTGGGGCAACCTTGGGAATGCTGTTGCTTTTGCTAATCTGATCCAGCCGTGCTCAGGGAGGGGGTGGGGCTGGCCTTGGCTTGGGAGGATGAGTAGGGTGGGCCAGGGCATGGGAGAAGCTCACCCTAGATGGTTGGGACCAAGTCCAGACTGGTCAACCTGTTGGTCAAGCAAACTAACAAACAGGCTTAGTTCCCTGGCTTGGAAAGACGGGACCTGGAATCGAATTCTGGCTCCAACACTTGAGAACTTGGCCAATTAACCCCCTTTGAGCTTCAGTGTTTCATCTGCAAAATGAATGCAGGACTACAACCCTCGAAGGGCTGTTGTGGGAAGCAAAGGAGATGAGGACGGTTTCCGTGTAGCACAAGCCCCAGGTCAGTCCCTGCAAGGCCAGCACCAGGGTGGGGCCTGCCAGCAGCTAGAAAGCAGTGCTGACACAGGGGTGGGGGGAAGGGGCAGAGGCCTAGGGCAGGCACATTTCCCCGAGGACAGAACAAGCTGTGGGCCCCAGGGGAGAGGCATGTGCGGTGGTGGGGTGGGCACCTCCCTCACTCCTCTGAAGCAGAGCTTGGCAGAGCTGGGGCCGGAGGGGAGAGGTCCTACCGAGGGACCTTTTCCTTGGTGCTGGTCCTCTGGGGAGCTCCATTTTGCTTCACCGACCCTGACGTGGCCCGTACCCTGGTCACAGAAGTGCCTGGGACACTTTCTTCCTCACTCCTTTCCTGCAGAAAGTCTTCCCTGAACACACTGGAAGGGGTCAGCCCTCTTCCGGTCTCCAGAGTGCCCTTCCTAGAGACACCTCTGGTCACGGTCCCTGACACTTTCTCTTGTCCCTCGTCCTTGTCTTGGCTCAGCTCCACTGCCCTCCAGGCCTTGAAGGGCAGACACCAGATCTTGTGCAGTTTTGAGTCTTCGGGATAGGAGTCATTTCTCAATACATATCTGCTGAACTGAACCGATTTCTTTCTTTATAATGTGAAGCATTGAAGCCGTGAGAGGGCAGTGACCTTTCTAAAGTCAGATGCTCATCGGCCGGCTCAGCCCGTGCTTCTCAGGCAGGATCAGGCATAGGCTACACTCCATCCCATTCTTATCGCATTGAAGAATGTCGTATTCATGACTCAGTAGGATCAGAATCAGTCAACGGCAAGGACTCCTTGAACGTCTCAATATGGAGGACCTAGGTAGAGCAGATTGTCATTTTTTAAAGTCTCAAAGTCACATGAGAAGAAATGCAGCTTAAAGATTTTTGCTGTTAGTTTTCAACAGATCATACGATCACATTACATAAAAGCAAAACAACATCAAAAAGCTATAACTTAACGATGTCTTATTCCCATTTTATTAGTTTCTTGTGAATCCTTTAAAATGGAACGACTGTGAATGTATATTTATTCCTCTCTTTTTACATAAAATGTAGTACATCATTTGCACTGTTTTGTATTTTGCCTTCTTCATTTCTTTTCCATATTGTTATGTAAAGAGCATCTTCATTATTTTATAAATATAGAGTATTCCATTACTGATTTAATCGCCTGTCTCCTATTGATGGTTCCTTATTTATCTCTAAACTTTCTTTATTATAAACAAAACTTCAGTGAATAACTATGCATAGGTGCAGGTAGGCCCACAGGAGAAATTCCTAGAAGAAGAGTCACTGGAATAGAAGGCAAACACTTTTGTAAGTTTTACAGATATTTCCAAACTCCCCTCCACCGTACTGTGACAGTTTAGACTCACACTAGCCCTGGAAACAGTGTCTGTTGGCCACAGGCTCACCAACAGAACTTTAACTCAGTCTCTGTTGGGAGTCCCCTCTCTACCTAATGATAACACTGTGGACTGAATTGTGTCCCCCCAAATTCATATGGTGAAGCCATAACCTCCAGTGTGACTGCATTCGAAGCCAGAACCTTCAGGAGGTAATTACGTTTCAGTGAGCACATAAGGTTGGGGCCCTGATCCGATAGGACTGGTGGCCTTATGGGAAGAGAAAGAGAGAGCTGCCTCTCTTTTCCCAAGGGTGCACACAGCCGGAGTCGTGTGAGGGCAAAATGGCCATCCACAAGTCAGGAGCAGCGCTTTCGCCGGAAGCCGAACCCTACTAGACCTTGATGCAGGCCTTCCAGCCTCCAGAACTGTGACAAATAAATTCCTGGTGTTTAAGCCATCCAACCTGTGGGATTCTGTTATGGCAGCTCAAGCAGGCTAATATAGGCAGCACAATCTTAATTACTTCCAGGTGCACTCATTTGTTCTGGTGTTTTTCTTGGTTGCTTTGGGATCGTGCTCGGTGAGTTTAGCAGTTTTTCATTTCCTCTTCCATCCAGGGCAGCATCTGCCTAAAATCACGGCCTCTTGTCTCTAACTTCCTCTGCCCTTCATGGCTTCCACTGAGAGGTCTGTGGTCCCAATATGGCCAGCCTCCAGGCCACCAGCATATGGTTCGTCTTTCTCTTCCTCCTTTTCTTCTTCTGGACCGCAGAAAGATTGGGTTAATCATACCCCTCGGCTCATGCTATACTCTCACCGTGGCCCGCTTTCATTGAGTTAGTTATTTCTAATAATCATTAAAATAGTTATTTTATGAGATACTTGTAGCCCCACTATGGTCATCAGCCCATGACTCCATTTCCTTCTTTTCTTGATTGTGAGGTCCTGGGTACACCCCTCTAAGGGAGCAAGAAAACGTCTGATGGTCTCTGGTGCTCTCTAGTGCTGTCTCAGGCCCTTCTTTCCAGTCTTGCTGCCTTTTCTACTTAACTCCTTGTGAGGATGGAGGTGGGGGAGCGCTCTGTGAGGTCCGGGCTCAGCTGTGCTGGGAAATATCTAACAACTGGCTCTGATGTGGGAGAGGTGCGGAGAGGCCCAAATTTGTGGCATTTGCTGTTTTCACGGATGTGGAAACTCCTACCATGACCTATAGCAAGCTGCTAACCTCAGCCAGCTCACAAAATTCCTGAAAATCTAACGATGGTTGCCATCATGAGAGGAGGAGAGTGTCCCTACCGTGGAAAAATTTTTGATTTTTGATTTTTGTCTCTGTTGATTTTGTCTCTGTTGTTTTTCTGGTTGGCCTGTCATTGATGTGCAGTAAAGATTTGTACGATTGACATGTATCTGAATATCTTATCTTGCTCTTTAAATAGAAGATGTAGTCTTTGCTCTCCTGGAATTTATAGTTGGCTTAAGAACAAGGTGACAAACAGCAAGTGACAAATTATGGTCAAGACAATAAGTTTTTTGGATGAAAGCTGGAACAGCCTCTCTCCCCAGAGGAAAAGACAGGTCGGAAGTAGTGGTGGTAGGGGATAGATTTATCTGAGTTCAGGGAGCTGAGGTGGGTTTGTTTAGGGTTTAAATCTGGTTGTGTCTGACTCAGTAATGACCTTGAACAAGTCAGTTGGTTGGCAAGGGCTTTTACTGAATTAGATAAACTCAGGTGTCTTTCTATACTTTATTCCACAATTATTTGAGAGGCTTTTGGGTTGATCTCCCCAGAGCAGATGACTCACTTCTTTTATGAAGCTGTGGCTGGGAATGGGGGTAGAATTAACCTGACGGAGCATCATTTGCTTCCAGGCACCATGCTAGGCAATTTTCCCATGTCGTCTAATTTACTCTTCACAACAACACCATTGAGAGGTGTATTATTAGTTCCACTTTGTAGATTAAGAAAGCAATGCTTAGAGCAATGAAGTACCATGCCCAAGTTTACACAGTTAATTTGTGACAGGGTATGACTTTTCCTTCTTTAAGGTATGACCTTACTTTAAAGTCTATGCTCCATTCACCATGCTCCATCGCCAGGGCGATCTGGCCTTGAAAAGCAATGGGAAAAATGGAATGTGAAGAGCCATGTTCATGAATTTCAGTGGAGTTGTTTAAATGAGATTTGTTAAATTAGACTCCAATGGGAAAATATGGTTAATGTAACCCTTGAATTTTCTGTTATTAGATGTTTGTTTGGCTTGGCATTGTGATGGTAGCTATAACATCTTGGATGAGTTGCTGATCTTTTCAATATTCCAGTTTCTTCATCTGTATCCTGGGAATAATAGTAACCTCCACCTACACACCCTACACTACCTCTGATGATTGACATGAAGAGCAAGGAAGGTAAAGTGTAAATGCTCTTTTTAAAACTGTAAAGTTCTATGCCATTGTGATTTGTTACAACTTGTGTATTACTAGGGTTTGGGTGTCTAAATGTCAGCTTTTAGTTCCAATATTTAAATCTGTTTAATTTTCTTTTATATTGAAGTATACACAGATACAAAAAATATACAAATCATAACTTGTGGTTTCACTTGATGATATAGAACTGAGAGATAGAACATTATCAATACCCTAAAAGCCCCTCCTAAGTCCCCTTCCAATCACTATCCCTTCTTCCTTCCTGGAGGTAATCACTATTCTGACCTCTATAAACTCAGATTAGTTTTGCCTGTTTTTGAACTTTATGTAGATGAAATCACACAGTACATATTTTTTTGTTGTTGTTGCTTAGCTTCTGAACCTTATGTTTGTGAGAAAGATCTTGTTGCTGAAGTAGTAGTTTATTAGATTTTCATTATTGCACAAATAGACTACAATTTATACTATTCTAATTGATTGATTATTGAATGATAAACTAGCTTGAATTCTTGGAACAAAATCAACATGAGCTGATGTATTATCCTTTTTCATATTGCTAAATTCAGTTTGATTATATTTTATTCTATCTTTTTTGTCTCTGTTCTTATATGTAAGATTGATTTGTACTTTTTATTTTTTTGCAATGTTCTTGTCAAGTTTTGGTACAAGGTTCTGCTGGCTTCATAAAATGAGGTGGTAGAAAATGTCTTTTCTTTTATCCTCTGTATGTACTTTTTTTTTTTTTAGAAACTGTATTTCAGTCTGGCTATTTCTTTTGACCCATCCTTCAATCCACCAATCCTCTCTTTAGCCGTCTCTCATTTACTATTAAATTTATCAGTTAAGTTATTAATTTCAGTTCAAGTCTTTTTCAGTTGTGGAATGCCCACTTTTTTCTTTTAATATTTTCAGGTTCTCAGCTGAGGGCCTATGTATAGCTATATAAATCTCTTGCATTTATTAATCACATGTATTTTTAGTCCATGTTTGATAACTCCTGTGGAACTATTCCTTTATCTGTGATTTCTCTTGGTTTTCAGTTATTTGTTTGTGTCTTTTGGCATGACAAGTAATTTCTAATTGAACATCAAGTATTGTGTATAAAAAATTGTTGAGATAACTTGAGGCTCTGTGTGCTTTAGAAAGCTGTTGGGTTTAGAGTAATTCACCTTAATCCATGCAGATATTGTGGTGATGAGAGTCTGGGTTCAGTATTTGTGAGTCTATGCACCCAAGTACAGGTCTTTGCACATCCTGCTAAAAGCCTGAGCTCTTTATCAGCACTCTCTCACCTCTCTTCCTCAAAGGGCCCTGAACCTCGATTTTTGTCTCTGTGCCTTGCAAGACTAACAGAAATATTTTAGCTTCTCAGTATCCTTGAGAAACAAAAATTTACCTGAAGGGAAAAGGCAAAAGCAGTGCCAAATGTCGGTCTCATCCCACTTCTCACTTCTTTTCCTTTTCTGTTTCTTTCTAGGATATTGGCTCCTCAGGTATCTGCTACCTTGGTTTGATGTGTCTTAAATACAACCCCCCCCCCCAACACACACACACACTCTTGGAAAATTTTTTAAGTCATTCCTTATGGAAGTATTAATCTATAACATACAGCTCCACCACTACTAGAAGCAGAAATCTTTCAAAATCTACATTTCACATACCAATGCCTAACTCTTTCTAACCTCAGGATATCTAACCTGATACACTTCTGAGAACCAGGTCGGAGAAAACCTAAACTGTGTTTATAATTTCAGAAAATACACCACTTTAAACTCAAAGTCCCTGGCATTTTATTTCTTTATTCTCCAGCTTTATGCTTCTTCTTGTTAGTTTCCCAGTCATCTTAGTCTGTGTAAGAAATACTTAAACTGTTCCAAAGTTCAGATTTGAACTCAGCGTTGAATTTAAAGATGTTTCCAAGAAAACACAAGGTAAACACAGAGAGACCACGACTGTTAAGCAATGCGATCTGGTCCCAGACTGTACATGACCCATAACTTTGGAATCATTCTCTATACTTCCAGGTCTTTCGGACTTCGTGATGGTTTCTTTCATTAATGTGACCAACCAATTCTCAGAGTTATGGCACCTTCAGAATGACACATACAAGCCGCTCAGACCTGCACTCTCTAAAATTCAGCCTCATTAAAGCGAGGCAGTGAGCCTTTTCACATGTTGGAAATAGAGTTGAATCCTCCATTAAAAGTATTCCTTTGCACAAACGGTGGAGCTCAGTGTTAAGACAAGATGAGAAGAGCCTAATGGGCCATTCTGAAAGAACTACCATTTAAATGGTGAAGTAGAGTATGTTTTAAAGTGACGAGCCCAAGAGCTGAAAATGACTCTTTGATCTTTAAAAGGCTCATAAACAGAGGCAGTGCACTTGCAGACCTATATATGTATTCAAATACTGGGAGAAAATCCAAGCAGAGTCTCAGGACTGAGGGAGTTTGCTGTTAAGACAAAAGAAGGCCAGGGAGGAGGGCAATTACATCAAACTTTTTATAGCATGAAGCAAGCTTTCTTCCCTCCTTGTTAACCAATGACCTGGAATCTTGCTAAGGGTTTGTTTTGTAAGTGGGCCTTGAACCAATCATGAGACAGAAGCAAGGTATTTGTGTAGAAAGAAAGAGACAATTGAAATCCAAAGAAAGAATGTTTTGTTTCTGAATTAAATTTGTGGTTGTTGTCCCTTTTTTCTTTTTTTACTTTGATGTAGGGTCTCCAACTATCTCC
Source organism: Eonycteris spelaea (assembly GCA_003508835.1). NCBI lineage: Eukaryota > Metazoa > Chordata > Mammalia > Chiroptera > Pteropodidae > Eonycteris > Eonycteris spelaea. The sequence continues at coordinate 15,108,475 of PUFA01000025.1, forward strand.
TACTGCTCGGCGCCACCCACAGACACACGCCCCCCTTCTTTAGTATCGATCATTAACCACATCTGGAGAGTTAGTGCGCAGATGACATGCCTATTTGCTCTGTCTCATGGAACAACTAGAGAGGGCTCATATGTAACTGCGGGGACAGTTTAGGGCCTTGGGGGTGATTATGGTTAAGAGCTATTCAAAGGAAGTCGAATAACTATGCGACTTATGGAAACCCATGGATACTTGTAATCTCAACGGCGTGTTGGTGTTTTTTCTTACTCTGACGACCAAATGAGCCAGTCCTTGAGAAGAAATAAATTCCACCTTGCATAGAAGACTCACGAAACGGGAATGTGGGATCTGCGCGGTGGCTCCAGCAGCAGCCATTTACCCTTTTACTTGGTTCCCATGGTGACCATAGGTATGCATGTATCATGGGACAGGTTGGTTCATGGAATCCAAGGGGACCTGGGACCAGAGACGACTCTCTCCATTCAAAAGTGAGTTTTGATCGCATCAGCTGTCTACTCGAACCAAGTTCTATGAATAATGGTAAAAGAGATTTGCAATATTTATCACCTAAGAAACAGAATATAACTGTATTCTGGGATCTCCTAAGGGTCCCTTTCTTGCCCACCAAATGTAACCAAGTCTCCTGAACTTAATCATTCCTTTGATTTTCTTATAACATCTATGTACGGATCCCTAAAAAGTAATTACTTAGATTTGCTTGTTTTTAACTATATAAATAAGATTATTCTCTATATAGTCTTCTGATTTTTTTTTTGTATATCTTGCTACATGCAATGGCAGTTCATTCACTTTCATCTCTATATATTATTCCATCATAAGAATGTAATACAACTCATCTATCCATTCTTCTGTTGTGGACATTTGGGGAGTTGCCAGTGTTTGCTGTTACAAATGCTGCTATAAGCATTCGCACACATCTGCTGGGTATGAAAAAAGTTTATGGAGTATTTTTCTAGTAGTGGCAATGCTGGGATTTAGGGTAATTGTGGGTTCAGGTTTTTGAGAGTAATGTCAAATCGTTTTCCAAAGTGGTTGTACTAATCCATGCTCCCACCCGAGGTGTGAGAATGGTGGTCACTCCTCATCCTGTTTAACATTTTCTATTGTCTTCCTTTTTATTGCTTTGCCAAACATTTATTGTTCACCATAGTGTAATGAAATGGAATTTTTTTTTTGTCTTTACCTCACAAGTGTGGAAGCTGGAACTTGGTGACTTCAAGTCATTTGATGAGGTTTGAGGAGCATAGATCCCGGAAATGTTTTGTGTGTAAAGAGGAGATCGCATCACCCAAAACCAAATTATAGAAAACTGCCTGATGATCAATCACCTAAAGACCAGTTTTCTTGAGATTATCTCTTTGAAAGTTTTGCATCTGTTTGGAAGCTCTTAATGTGAAACTAAATACAGAGCAACATAACTGCATAAAACTCAATGAAAAAATGAAAGCAAAAATTGCTTAAAATTTGAGAAAAGGATCTTCAGTAAAACTGGCTAAAAAGTTGCTCATTTATTCACAAGGAAAAAAAGGGTCCCCATATCTATTTTTAAACCATTGTCCATAAAACACTGCAAATTTGACGACTGCTTGTCAAAGATTAAAACACACACACACAACACACAACACAACAACAACAACAACAACAACAAAACTCAGGAATGCCCTTAGAAGTACTCAATAGTTCAAAAAAAAGGTGGTAAATGAGGATGGATGTGGGAAAGAATGTACAAAACCTTTGAAGGTGGATTGACCATTAAGGTGACTTGACTACCAGGTAAGTGGATCACAGACAAAGTGGTTTCCGACGAACTGACCCAAACATTGTAGGGTTGTCACGAACCTTGGAGTTAGAGCTGAGCTGTGCGTGGAGGCGCCAGACTGCTCACCACGGTAGTGTCTGGAGCAACCCTGTTGCCGCCTCTCACTTCCTCATTACTTCACGGTCCCTGGACACCCTGAAGGACCTTACTAAATTGGAAGAAGTCAGAGTTTGGGAGAAGAGAAAGCACTTCTTCCCTCAGTCAGTGCTTTTGCCAGAGGTGACTCCACAGAAAACGTTTGTGTGTGTGTATGTCAAACTTCAGTTTGTCTGCAGATGACAGGAAACCCCACATATGAGTGGTTTAAGGGAGAGATAAACGTTTAGTTTTCTTCATGTAGATGAATCCAGATGCAGGCAGTCCAGGGTCAGGATGGGGTCCTCTCAAGGACGTTGGGCCAGGCTCCTTCTGATGCCATCTGCCTGCTTCAGGAAGTGGTTCTCGCCTTCTCATTATCACCTCCTCATTCTGGGCCTCAGGCTGGGGAAAAGATGAAGAAGAAGAAGCAAATGTGCACACCAACCCTCCTTTAAGGAGGTTTTCCGGAAGCTGCCACACTTCACTTCCATTTAGATAACATTGGCCAGAAATTTGTCACGTGGGAAATCAAGCTGCAAAGGAGGCGGTGAGGTGTGGTCTTTCTTCCAGTCATGTGCCCAGGGAATCTATTACTAAGGAAAACAGATATTGGTGTAGGCAGCTAGTAGGTTTGGGGTCTCTAAAATTCATGAATGGAAGGGAGGTATAGTTATTTCAGCTGTACGAATGCTATTGTTCTTGTAGGTTTTAACACATAGGTCATTCTGTTTGACAATCAAAATCAAGGCACCCACAGAGTTAGTGAAATTCTCCCTCTGTCTCTGGGTGCCACTTGGTTGGTATAGGAAGAAGGTGAAGCCGACACTTAGGCCACTGCTATGAGGCTGCTTTGCCCATGGGCAGTAAAGCCAAAGGAAGAGGAAATTCCTCACTTATCAAAATGGACAATGAGAACAAGGAGAGGAGCGTTCAAGGGCCCCCGATTTTGCAAAGGGTCAGACCTGGATCATGGAGTACTTGGTGGTAAATGGAACACCAATCTCTCACTAAACCTGTGTGTGCGGCTCAAGCAACATTCCAAACAAGCAAGGTGGACCAGATTTTTCAGCTACCATGGCTTCCGTTTCCACCTGGATGGATTCTCCATTGATGGAAGACATCTTGAAGGGTGTATATCCAGTCTCTGCGTCTCCTGCCCCACCATGAGCCTGAGGTCCATAGGCAAACTCGATCCTCCCCAAAGTCCCATCTCAGGGACTGCCCACTTCATCCTTCTTCAGGCTAAAAACCTTGAAGGTGTCTTCAACAAACTCTCTTTCTCACACACCATACCCAATCCATGAGCATACCCTGCTGGCTCTGTTTTTGAAAACAGATTCAGAATCTAACCACTTTTTACCTCCTCTATAGCAATAATCTTCTATCTGGAGTACCCACTGGAACAGGTACATGGGAGCTGAAATCCAGTCCTGTTCCCCTCATCACTCTTTGCTCTAAGGCTGCATCCATTTGAAAGAGAGGGCACCCTTTTCACCTTGCACCAAGATGCCCTGCAGACCAGCAGCTGGCTAGTAGGAAAGCTCATGTCACGCCTCTGTTCAAAAATCTCTCACTCAGAAGAAAAGCCAAACGCCACCATGGCGGTGGCTCGATGCGACCTGGCCCTGCTTCCACGATGTCATCCCCCTTTACTTTGGCCACACTGGCCTTCTTGGTCGGTCTCAAATGTGCCAAGCAAGTTCCTGCCTTGGGGCGTTTGCACTTCCCATTCTCTTTGCCTAAAATGGTCACTCCACAGCCTTCGAGTCTCTTCACAGGGAGCCATCCTCTGATATCCTAGCACCCCATCCCTGGGGCACCCCATCTTTTTACCCTTCATAGCCAAATCTCTATTTGCTGTGGGTTGAATCGTGTTCCCTAAAAGCTATGTTCAAGTTCCAATCTCCAATACCTGTGAACGTGACCCTATTAAGAAATAGCATCTTTGTAGATGTCATCAGGTTAAGACGAGGTCCTATTGGGTTAGCGTGGCCCTAATGCATCGACTAATATTCGTATGAGTACAAAGACAATTGGACAAAGACACGCATGGGGAGAATGCCTTAACAAAGGAGGCACAGATTGGAGTGATGTGTCTACAAGCCAAAGAACACCAAGGATTGGCTCAAACACTGGAAGCTAGAAGGAGGGAGGCCTGAAACGGATCTTCCCTTGGAGCCTCCAAATGGAGCCAAGCTGGCCAACACCTTGATCTTGAACTCTGGCTTCCAGAACGGTGAGACAGTAAATGTCTGTTGTTTTAATCTATCCAGTCTGTGGTGCTTTGTTACAGCGACCCTAGGACATTAAAATGCCATCTGATGCACAACTTGCTCATTGCTATAGAATTAATTTTTGATGAAAAGTGGCCATTTTTATGAGAGGCAGGACAGTTTTTAATTGCCTGCAGAAACCCTCACTTAATCACCGAGGAGAGGGAAGAAAGTGGCTGTATACAATTATTTGTAATAACAAATAATCATACTTTGAATGTGTATAAGACTTTTCATCTTCAAAACACTTTCAAAGCATTAATTAATCCTTACAATAGCATCAATGAAATGGAAACTAGAGGGAGAATTTGAGGTATGCAAAATTTAATTACCAATATTAAGATTCGGCACACAGCTACCACTCCTCCTACTGGGCCAGTAAACACATTCCATGCCATCTCCTCTCCCTTTGAAAACACGAGCTGGAGATCTTAGTTCCAGTATGTGTCAGGAAGGAGGCAGAGCTATCCCTGAGAGACCCCAGGGGTGCGGTGAGGTATTGATGCAGCAGAGAGAGGGGCCTTCGCTCCTTTTGGAACTCCCTTAGGATCCTGGGGTGTAGTCATCTGAGACCCTAGCTGAGGAGAATCATGGATACAGGCTGGGCTGGTTTTGAACAAACGTGTGGGGAATTCTGCCAGGTCAGAAGATAAAGCTCGGCCAACGATCCCAAAACTACAAAAATGGTAGCGACTTCATGGCATCCTGAGCCACATTTAGACACTTTGTGAGGACTTTGTCAGCATCATTTGGTGGGGGGCGGCGGGTGAGAGAAAGCTTGGCTTCACACAGAGACAGCCAACAGGTCCAAAGTGACCCAGCACCAGAGAGCTGCTTCTAGACCCCTGAACCATGGAATTTTCTAGGCTGCCGGGGCGGAGATGTGGTGTTCATGCATTTAGCAGGGGGAGGACCCCTCTGGAGCAGAGAGAACGGTTCACGTCAGGGGTCATGGTCCTCTGTACCCCCAGGCATGCAGCCTGCTGGCGGGGCTGGCCCGGCTCTCAGGCAAGGACTCCTGCCTCCCAAAGGACAGGAAAGCGTAATTCCCCATTTCTTCAAGGTGGCCTGAGTGTAGCATCTTCCTTCCAAAGAGTAGGATAAGGAGAGGGGGGGAATGAAAGGGCAACGAACGTCACAGAGGAGAACCTGACAAGCCTCGGTTCCGTCGGGCGACCACGCCCAGCATCAACGGCCATGAAGGCCATGAATCGTGTTGATCATATACACACCCTGGAGAGGTGATAAAAACGGCCTGGTACCTCTGTGATCTCCACCCCGCCCTGCCCTCAAATCCGTAAGCCCAGTCTAATCTTGAGAAAAAGGCAGCAGACAAATTCCAATAGAGGGGCATCCTACAGTATACCTGACCAGCACTCTTCAGAATGATCAAGACTTTCATAAACAAGGGAAGTCTGAGAACACGGGACGGCCAAGAGGAGCCTAAAGAGACGTGACAGCTGCATGGGACGTAGGTTCCTGGAACAGAAAAAGAAAGTTGGGTGAAAACAGACATCTGAATAAACTACGGATGTCACTTAATAACGAGGGATCAGTATTGGCTTATTAACTGTTGCAAATGCACCAATTAAATTTTTAAGACGTTAATAAGGGAAGTTGTGCCCTGGGAGGTAGGGGGATGGGGATTCCCCACACTCTTTGCTCAATTTCTCTGTAAATCTAAAAACGGTTCTAAAAAACAATGCTTATTAATTAAAAATGAACACATCCACGAAGAGCACAGCTGAGAAGGTTTGGAGGATTGCCCCTGAGGACGTCACCCAGACCTCACAAGGTCTGCCTCTCACTCCGGGACGTGCAGGGAGGAGGCTTGGAAACAGGGACCTCTCCATGGTCTGGAGCACGGAGTAAGGCTGAGCAATTTCTTTGGAAGCCCTATTGATTCCCCCTTTTTCAGAAACTTTCACAGTGTCATTTCTCCCTTTTGCTTTCAGACTAGCAACAAAGAGACGTAATCTGAAGGAACAGGCCGCCATGGAGGGTCTAGACAACTCTGTCGTCATCGATGAATGTCTAACGCTGCTCAGAGCTTCGTTAGAGAAAGTGGTTCAAGGCAGGGACCCTGGGCTGCCTGCTGGGGCTCATTCACTGCTCCTCCACCAACAGCTGTGGGGCGGTGGGTGCAATTGCTAAATCTCACTGCACCTCAATTTTCTTATCTGCTAAATGGGCATAACAAGAGCCCCCTCTCCCACTCACAGGGCCATCGTAAGACCTGAATAAGCCAGTATATGCGAAGCACTTAAACCAGAGCCCAGCCGGCAGTAAGCACTTAACGTATATTGTGGTTATTTTCTTCTTCAGGCCTGCCTTCCTCCTCCAGAGTACTCTGAACACTTCAGAAGGTACAGAATCCCTCTGACACCAAGGTCTGGTTTAAAACCCAGCGATAGGCAGCGGTAAATCCAGCATCTACCTGGCAAGTTTCTGTTTTCTTCTTCTTCCTAGCACATGGTCCTGACCCTAGAAATCGAATTCAGTAACACCTTCTGAAAGAGCGATCTGGAGGGGTCTGTCAAAATGTGAAATCTGAACCCGACACTTCCTTTTACATGTGTAGAGATTCGAGCACAAGGCATAAGGTATGTGCAGAGAACTATCATGGGAGCAACACGCGAGGGGCAAGCTCGATGCCATCGGTGAAGGAGAAGGTAAACGACTTAGGGCGACCATGTCCTCCGATGCAGGGCAGCTGCTGGGGAGGATGGAGCAGACCTAAGGGTGCTGATGCGGAAGGATGCGCCTCGTATACTAAGTGCAAAACCTGTGCCGTGACAGGTACCGCGTGAGGCCTTTTTGCTCGGGTGTAGATAAATGCGTGCTGTGTCTTATGGGCGTAGGAAACAGTTCGCAGTGGCGAACGCAGGACAGCGATGGTAACAGTGAGGCCTGGGCTGGGAGACGTGGAAGGTATTTCAGCTTTTTCGGGTGGACCTGTTTACGTTTTCAACAGCGAGTAGTATTGCCTTGTGTATTTAACATTTATAGAGCATGTGTTACGTGCCAAGCACCTTTTAAGGTGTTGACACGTATGAACTAATTTAAATTTTATAACTCAGAGCATTATGACCCTTATTTTACGGTTGAGAAACACTAGGGCACCAGTTTAATTTGTTCCCTCGTGTGACACAGACCTGGGCCTCAAACCCAGGCAGTGTGATGCCCGAGGACATGCTTTCCGCGCCACTAGCTGATCACACACGAGCTAGCTCATCCTTCCACCCGTTTCCTGCCATTGCTTCTTACGTCAGTCATTCCTTTGGGTTCCTGACATTGTTTGTGGCCACCATGCAGGACCCTCTAAGACCATGAGATGACAGCGACAAGAACTGGGAAGGAGTTTTAGACAGCGGTTCTTGGCTGGGAGGTGACTTGGGTCACACAGAGTCTTAAGACTGAAATACTACTAATAATTTGCACAGGGGTGGTGAGGGAAGAACTTTTAAACAGCTTCCCCACTCTTCAAGGCCACCTCCCGGAATTTACACACAGGGAGGCAGATGAGGGGGACTGGCCTCAGGTCGCTCACACACCCTTTCCGCTTTGTGTCCGCAAATCCCATGCACTTCTTTCTTTTTCTGTTTTTTAATTTAAGCAAGCATTAAAACATGCTTCAGTGCTCATTGACACCCGGAGGAGCAACACCAGCAGCCTGGCACTTAGCTCGGCCATCACACCCCCGGCAGGGGCGTGCGCTGCAAGCACGGGGGGGAGAAGCCTGCGAGCCGCTCCTCGCTGGTCTCCTGCGCGCTGCAGTGGGCTTCGTTTGGCTCCCCAGCCCTCCTTGTCCGAGAAAGACAAAACCCATGTGGTATGGTGTACGTACTTGCCAAACTGTTTATTTGCCATTCGCTGGCTCTGATATTGGATTTACAGGAGATACTGTGGTACAAAGCAAGGTTCCAGGGTTTCCTGGGCAGCAGCAGGCCAGCTGCCCCGCACAGACTGTGCACGATGACCTCGGAGGATGGCGTGCCCGCTCCCCGGCACTGTCTAGAAGCTCCTTGGAGAGGAGCTTTTGGGGTGTTCCCTCATACTGTATCTGGTTTAAAATTTGAGATTGACAGCTCCTTTTCAGGAAGTGTTCAATATGTCAGAACCAGGCAGAAAGGAACCACGCACAGATCCCAGGTGCTCTGTGAACAGAGCCAGGAACCTCTGCACTAATAGATGCTGGGTGGGCCCGAGCCAAGGAGGACGACATTTCGACAGATGTGTTCTAACGTCATTTCAATCTGAAAGTTTATTTTTTGCCATTGATTTTTATACATCCAGAATAGCACAAATAACCAACAGTTCTTTTTTTTTTTTTTGCACATTCATTTCCCCTAGAACAAAAAGTGAACTTAAAAAAAAAAATTGGAACCCATGCTATTATCAGCTCTTTACAAAAGTGAATAAAAAGTAGCTCGTTTTAAAGTCTAAAATAAACAAAGTAGAAAGAAGCATTTTTGTCTACAGTATTTAGCAAACATAAGAAAAAGTCCTTAGAAACACAAAAAATGGAAAAAGTTATTACAGGTATTAACAATATTTTATAATGAAGCTTAAAATCTATTTACATACATAAATACAATTCACTTTGTTGATGCAGCTCTTCTGGAAGGAAAAAAAAAATGCCAAAGGATCAGCCTCATCGATACTGATCTGGCTAAAGGGAGGGGGGCAAACTCCGAACAAAGACAAACACCCCCAAACAACTGTATACTGTAGGTAAACAGAAAGGCATTTGTTCAGATGTAAAAAATGTTTTCTGAGATTATGGTTAAATTGATTTTTGATGTATGAAAGGCCCTAACACGTCATTCCCCCAGAAAATAAAAACCACCACAACTGAAAATCACCAGGACGGAATGTCCCAAGGAAACAGGTATTTCAGGACAGACATCTGCAATCCTAAATTGCAGGACATTTGAGTGAAACCATTCATTTCCTTTCTAATCAGAGCATTTCTATTTATCCGCACAGAAACCGTCAGCAGCAGAAAGGCTGTCTGTGAACTTACTGATTGTACCTTGCCTGGGAAGGCTGTTGTTTGCTGCTCTAGGGCAGCAAGCAGGTCCAAAATGGTTGGCAACGTCTCTGTCCTGCTGGAAGAAACCACAAGCAGGAAAAAAGCTGACTCACCATGTTCCTTTATGCACAGGGAAGAGAACTGCCACTCATCCTGTTCTGGGTGTTTGGTGTTGGGGTGGGGTGTGTGCTCTCTCCTTACACAAAGCAGGAGAATGGAGAGAGGAGGGGTAGAGAGGGAGAGGGAGATATGAGGGGGCAGAGAGGGAAAGAAATACAAGGGTTTTTAGATGGTGAGAAAAACAAAAAACTGAAATATGTGTCCATGTTGAAATTTTAAATAAGGGCGTGGATAAGCACTGGAGATTGCTTATTTTTCTTCCGGACCAATGCTCCCAGATACATCCAGTTATTACCTTATTGGCTTAAAGGCCTTCTTGATACAAGGACCACCTTTATTTACCTAAAGGCAATGAATGCAATTCCTCAGGGGGAAAAATGCATTAAGTGTGAGACCCACCTCCAAAACAACTAAGGTTTGACTTATTATTTTTTGGAACAATTAAATATTATATATGCTGGTAAGGGTCTGTGAAACTCTAAATGGCCAAACTGGTGGGTTCACAACAAAGTGATGAGCCCTTCTCACACAGGGCTTTGGAAGTGAAAAGATTCAATGATTCCCTTATAGGGCACTGGGCTGATTTTGAGTTAGAATAGCTTCAGGAATCACAGTTGAACTAAAAAATATAATTTTTTTCCCCCTTCATTTTTTTCCCCCAACATTTTTGTTGGGTCAGATATGGCAACATGCGCTGAAAAGAACAGATAAATTCAATTTGGGGTAAATGAGCTAAGGGTCCTTTCAGAAATAAAAAATTTCAATTTACTGACATTTAAGGATAAATTTGCTGCAAAAATGTAATATAAAATAAAACATGAAATTCACTTGTGGAGGGAGAATTATGCCTAAAATGAAAATGAATATATTGTGAGTTTCTCAAGATCTGCTTTAACTCTTTTCCAGATAAGAACAACCTGACCACACAAACCGCTTTACTCTTTAACTCTTACCAAAGTGCTACTGCATCTGTGTAAAACAATCAATATATATATATAAGAAAATTCAAAAACAACTTGTTTTAAATAAGTCCAGCTGTTTTGCTGCCTGCAGCCAAAGGTTTTTCTAATTTGAATCATTAAATTTATAAAATAAAAATCAAACACTGTTCTAAAGTCCTGCTTTCAAATACTCTTCAGAGTTGACCTGAAATTGTTTCAACTAATTTAAGAGGTACTTTAAATAATAACCAGATCATTTTGAGCACACGTCAAAATCAGCAGTTAGTATTTGTGAATTGTACAACTGCATTCTGAGCAAATCCTCCAATAAAAATAGTGCCGTAAAATTTACAGTGACATTGGATACGTTTGCATTGTAGCCGTGGGCAGCAGTGCCGTGAATCTTGCTGTCATGCTGATGCACAGGTCAGAGTGCACATACCCCGCGGGGTAGAGCCTCAGCCTGGTGAAAGCAACACAAAGGTGGTGGCCAACGAGCAGCATGGCGTGGGGTCCTGCACAGGGGACACAATGCTCTTTTCCATGTGACTCCAGGGACGTACAGGGAAACAGGCTTGTTCAGGCCTGTGTCTGGGCCCACCCTGGGAAGATTCAGCTGGAGAACCTTCAGCTGTTAAAGGCACCCCGTCTAGTCCCAGCCTTGGGGAACAGCACAGAATTTTGTTCTGTGTAAATGAACTGGTACTGTATCAAAGAAGAATGTTTTCTCGGATATAAAAAATCTGAACTCTGGATTCAGATGATCTCCTTCCTACCCCAGAGCTGAGCATTTAAGGGACCCCTAAGTTTGTTCATTTGGTTCCCAGGTGGATATTGCTCCTCCACACAGCTTACTTTGGATTTGTTCTGTTACAAAGCATGTCTGAAATTATCAAGAGGCCATGGAGTGAGCAAATCCCTAGGGACAAATAAACCTTCTCCAGAGGTGCAATTACGGGCATCTACATGAACCCTCTGAAACCAGATTTGACCTTCTCTGTTTGAAAGAAGGGGGTCAGATATGAGACCCTCTGTTGAGCTTGGCAGAAAATTCCATACTTCAGATCTTTGGAGTGACCCTCAGTATCTAAAAAACCTATTAAAGACATTGCTGCATTAGCTACCAACTCGTTGATTAACATTAAAGGAAGTTCAATGTAAACAATATTTAGATAACCAAGTGATCACATTACCCATCCTTTTTCCCCAGCCTTCAAATGTGATATTTAACTTTGGCTACTATCAAAAACAAAACAGAAAAAAAATGTAGTACTTGATATTTTTCTTAATATAAGTACATTTAAATAATAAAAAAAAGTATCAACACGTAAGTAAGTGTCTACACATCAAGATAAATATCTAGGGATTCCTTGTGGGAATACAGTAGTTGAAAATGACCCAAAGCTGCAGCTGTTTCTCAAAAAACAACTACACGAAAGTCCAAAAGAAAAGTTAAATAAAACGTACAGAAAAAGGAATCATATTTCTTTCAATTGTCATAGCAAGAAAAAAAGCAAGCTCAAATTTTTATATATATATATAAAAATAAAAACCACCCCAAATGCAAATACGCATTTTGCAATTTATAAGGTGCTAGGAAAGAAAATTAAAAATATGAATTTGATGCCAAACAGGATGAATTGCATTTCCCCCTCCCCCCAACCCCGAATTCCACACTCTTTGGAATAAACAACTTGGTTAAAAAGTGAAGTCAAGGGTATAAAATCTTTCTTTTATTCACAGCATTGCTAAATCAGAAGCATTCACAGTTTCCCGCTGGGAATCTTCCTGTTTGCCTTCCACCGGGTCCACGCGCTGGGGACGTGGCCACCGTCGCGTCGCGCCAGGTCGGAACGCTCTGAGCCGGGCCCACGGCCATGGCGAGCGGCACGGGCTGCGGAAGCGCGGCCGGCCGGCCGGGCGACGTCGCGGACGGCAGGGCGCGCTCCCCGGGCCCCGCGGAGGCTGTCGCTCCCCGGGACGGCGCGGCGCGGCGCGGCGCGTCAGTAGGGCCGCCACACGGCCTCCTCGAGGCGCGCGGCGGGCGCCATGTTGGTGGGGGAGTTGCTGTGGCTGCCCTCGGCCTCCACCACGTCGCTCTGGTTCGGGAGGCTGGGGTTGAGCAGCGCCGAGCCCGTGGACGCGTTGGTGCAGGGCGGCAGGATGCGCGGCGGCGAGCGCTCGCCGCCCACCATGGAGAACTGGTAGGAGCCGGCCGACGCGCCGTAGTAGAGGTGGTAGGAAGGCGAGCTGGCCTGGAAGGGGCTGCCCTGCGCCTGCGACGAGCCCGGGTAGGGCGGCGGCAGGTACGTGTGGTAGCGCGTGGCGGAGCTCATGGCCGACATCCGATGCCGATGCCTGACGTGACGGGCGTCGGGGAGTAGGTGAAGGGGCCGGGGTAGTGCATGCGAGGGTCTGAGATGGAGGGCAGCGCGGGGAACTGGCGCGGGTCGCCGAAGGCCGTCAGGTCCGGTGCTGCTGCGGGATGGGGAAGGAGCGTGAGACGGGACAGGGAGGCCCCGCCCCTCCGCCAGCGGCCCCGCCCCTCCGCCAGCGGCCCCGCCCACGGGGCATCACCCAGAATGCTGCTGCCCGGGGTGGCGGGGACTTCCCAGAGTGCCGATGCCCGGGGAGGCGGTACGGTAATACACAGTAATAGAAGATAATATATGGTATGTAATATAACACATACATAATATAGGATAACAACATAAATAGAATTTAGATATATGTATAGACATAATATAGAATATGTATAATATAGCTATAATAGTGATATAATCCCCGGGGTTGGCAAACTCCAGCCGATGGGCCAAATCCAGCTGGGCCAGTTTTCGTATGGTCCACAAACTAAGACATTTTTTATATGGTTGAAACAGAATTAAAAATGATATGAAATTTGAATTTGAGTGTCCATACCTAAAGTTTTATTGGAATGAGCCTCACTCATGTTTCTGTGTGTTGTCTGTGGCTGCTTCTGAGCTAGCTGCAGAGTTGAGTGGTCATGACACAGACCACAGGGCCCAGAAGGCCTAAAATATTTAGTATCGGCTCTTTACAGAAAAGTTTGCCAACCCTCTATTTAATCAACAATATTAATACAAATCAATCTGTGATATTAATATTATAACAATATATAATTTATAGCACAATATAACACTAAATAATAACAAACGTAATGGGTTCGTTAATGTTAACAGACTAAGTCATGCATAACATACTGTATCATAAATATTAAAATCTAATAATGTTATAATACGTGACACATAATAGGATAGTAGGAAACTGCCACTTCTGTAGGCCTTAAAGGGTTCAAAATTGGCAATTTCCTGTGAGTCGACCCGTGCATACCACGGTAGTGACCGTGAGTGAACGTTAGTATCAGGACCACACTTTCTTCCCTACATCTATCTCAGACCAAGCCCACGTTCTTAGAAATGATCTGGCCTCGATTTCACCTGGCATTCTCTAATACGTGCTTCACTGGCTTGTTGACATGAACGGCTGCACACCTTGATTCATCTACTCCATTTTTGCACATGGTGAAACTTCACCAAGAATGGCAAAGCTTTGCCCATAAAACTCATTCTGTCAGGATAATGCATTTCCACAGACTGGCTTTGGCTATCCTTCACTGCATCCCTCTGCATTTTTCTTAACCACAGGCAGCTCTCGGGAACTACTAGGGGGTTTGGGTGCCAGGAAGGGTTCCCTGTAACCAGTAGATCAGAGTTTCTCAAAAGTGGCACGACTGACCACTTTGGCCCAGATAGCTATTGCTGGGGTGTGGAGGGCTGTCCTGTGCATTGTAGGATGTTGGTCAGCATCCTTGGCCTTTGCCCAACAGATGCCAGTAGTGTCCCTAGTCCCTGAATCGTGACAACCAGCAACGTCTCCAAACACTGCCAAATGTCCTGGGTTTAGGGCTGAGGTGGGGCAACCCTCCCTACCCCCCACCCAGCCCTCTTTGAGAACCAACACTGCAGGTGCAGGATGGTGTCCAGAGGTAGTTCTTCCTCAGAATTATTCATTAAATGACCAGGCTAAGACTACAGTGTTTACATGAAGAAACCCAAAGGACAGCAAGAAAACAGCAGAGGCAAGAATTAAACATTGTAAAATTCGTAAATTCTCAAATCAACAGACAAAGTAACTCCGGGCTCAGAATGGCATGTGGCCTGTGTCCTCTTGTGTTCAGGCTGATAGAGAATCTTGACTGAGCCGAAACTTTGCTCTGAAAGGAAAGCTACCAGGGTGGATTAATCTGTTTTTGGAAGGGATCGGCCCTCGATCAACTTCCTCATATTTCAAGCCTGTTATTCCAGCAAGGAGAGCTAGTGTGTGTTCGTTCCTCTTTCTCTCTCTCTCTCTCTCTTCCTCCCTCCCTCCCTCCCCCCAATCTGCCTACTCCCTCCCACCATCTAGTGGTTTTTTATTGCTCTAACACATTTTAAAAAAATGACCTCTTCTGTAAATTTGGGGTGAATGTGATGAGGGGATATACTCCTCATAAGAGAGGTAATTAAAGTTTATAGAAACAACTGAAGTCTGCAGCAAATCTCTCCACTAATGAGGAAACCAGGAGTCTGACTTTCAAACAAACACTCCTGTTAATCTTTTCTAAGCGAGTCAGACATGTGGGCAGGAAAAAAGTTGTAAACTGACAGTGCTTCTAGGGCTGCCCCTCCATGGCCACTCTCTGGTTTGTCCTGAAGCCAGGCCGCACCTCATTCCACAGGGTTTGTCCCTGCCCGTTCACTGGGGCCATCTATGAGCAAGCCCTGTGTCACTTGTTTTTGCTCACATGGAGAGCTGTGACATGTTTGAGAGTTAACAGGAAGCTTTACTCCATTTTTCCAGTAAGATTTATATAGTCTAGGGAGAAGCCGAGGTAGGAGGAAAAGCATTAGGCAAATACAATCAATTTGTTCTCATCTGATGCAATACTCTGGACACAAATAAATGACTCCGCCCATTATTCCTCTTGCTTCATTTGCCCTGCCATAAAAAGGTGAATCCACTGGAAAATGAATGAAAGGTCACCCTGTTTCACAGCAATGTCTGGACATGTTCTGTCAGTCTGTTCCAACTACTATGTGTAACCTGGTGATGGTACCAAGTTACTGGAATCGTGAGTCCATGGTTCGTCATGGACATAAATAATGGAATGATGTTATGGTCACAGCTGTCAGGGGTAAAAAAAAAAATAGTCGTTTACCTTGTGGGCAGAGTATCTGAAAGATCTTAAATATTGCCCGTGATTCTTCTCCTGTCTACACAGTACCAATGTCATACTACAAAAGACCATTCATTTGGTCAAATTATCCTTCTATATACATTTTGATAATAAAACAACTTTGGCCCTTTAGATGAGCTTAGATTCAAAATCACCTAATCAAATATTTGTTTTCATCTGTATGTCCAGCCTGATACCTCCCACCAAGCCTCCCCAGTTACGCACAATCCACCCACCTGGCCCTACCTACTTCATTTGTCCTTTTGGCTGGCCTGGTGCCCTTATTCAATACCAGTGTGGGCGGAGGTGCAGACCCCTGATGTGCACAAAGGGCTTTTAAAGAGTAGGAAATCTGGGGATTAGGAGGTTCAGGTATTTTAGTTGGAAACGTTTCCCCACCGATGGGGCTAAATATTTGCCGTGACAGCTCAGGTCTTCTTTCTGCAGTCTGACACGGATGAAAGCGGCCCCACTCCGGGCCCCTCCCGCTGCCCCCAAAGGATTAAGCAGCCTGAGCAGATAATGGCTGCCTTAAAAGGATCTTTTGCATGACTCAGAATAATGCGCGCTGTCTGTCGCCCAGGTTGGCAGCTAAACATTAATTTTTTTAAAAAAAGAAAGAAAAAAGAAAAGAAAACCTCTAGATGACAACTCTTTTCAGACAAGGTGTGGAGTTTGTCTGCAAAGGAAAGCAAGAGGCAGACAGAGTGCAAGGCCCCCCTGCAGAAGGAAGCCCAGGTGGGGCTGGGGACTGGGAGACAGGCAGAGCCCGGGCTGGGGCCGGGCGCGGGGCTGTTAAAGGGAAAAGCGGTCACAGAACAGTGTTGGGTTCTCAGAGCTGGTGGCCAGGCAGCCACTTTTATGTACCCGGACGCCCTCCTGCCCACAAGCAAATAGCATAGGAGCGCACTTTTCAGGCCCATTTCTCAGAGCGAGACCCGCTGAGCTGAAGGGCATTCTCCCATGTTCTCTGCCATCGTCTCTGGTCCTCCCTCCAGTACTGCGGAGGATCATTCTTGGGTGCTCAGACGGGACCCGCTTTGTATCTGTCTCACAGCCTCATGCCATAAAACGTGCTTTCTTACTCCTTGGGTAATTGACGTCTAAGTTATTCGGAAGTGTAAGTGCGATGTGGGATTTGGGAGTGCACATGTTACTCATTCCTTTCAAAAAACAAGTCACCCTTACATTCGAATACTGGTCAGTCGGAGCAGCGGACCCCTAGGGTTTTCAGATTATCGGGTGTCGGTCTTGGGTGTTGACCAAGTCAAAAGACTAACGTGATGAATTCCAAGGAACAGACCACAACAGGGCATTTCCAGAGAAAACAGTGACTGCGTCTGATGTGGACCACAGTCAGCGGGAAGAGCAGTGCCCCTGAGAAGCATCAGCAAAAGCTTTGGGGAATCAAACTGGTCCCGAGGGAACAGACCTTCTAAAACAACAAGCGTCATATCCCTGTGCCACTTCCTCAGTCTGTAGCCCAGCAGGTGCCATGAAAATGTTGGCATTAATGGCCGAAAATAACGTGAAAACGGACAACTAAGTTGGCTTTCCTATTTGACAGCTGTGTCTAAGAACACTTGAAGGCAGTGGTTCTCAACATGGGGGCCGTTTTGGGCCTCGGGACATTTGACAATGTCTAGAGAGAGCTTTGGTTGTCAAACGGTGTGTGTGTGTATGTGTGGGGGGGTGCTGCTGGCATCTAGCAGCCAGAGATGCTGCTGATGGTCTCTCAACGCGCGGGACCGCTCCCACCGCAGAGAACCGCCTGGCCCCCGGTGCCAGCGGTGCTGCTGATGAGAAGCCGTGAGGAGGAGCTCGAGCATTCAGTGGAATCTCAAGTCACCACAGTCGTCTGGGTAACACAACATTGAAAATGCTAGACGTGTCCGCTTTGCCTCTTTGCCTGCCCCCCAGTCTGCTATCATCTGATCCCAAGAGCAGAACAGCAAAAGCAGCCGCCGCCCCTGACACGCATGCGGTGTGTCTGCAGGCTCCGTAACGCGAAGCGCTCTGAACGGTTTTCACTTTGGACCAGCTGCAATTTCAAGGCCCCAAACAGGGAGTTTTTTGCTTTCAACAAAGGCATTTTTCTCTGTAACTCCAGTTTCCCTGCCCACAAGTGAAGGTGAGCGCCAAGCCCTGAGGTCTCATAGGTTAAATGACTAATACTTAACGAGCTCTTACTGAGGACAGTTATGCTAACCTCGACACCTGAGCTTTTTCTGCTCTGCTCCTCTAACCTGGTGTGAGCAGCTCTTTAATGGGAAATGTCTTATTAACCATTTAGCTGCCACCTTGCTTGTCAAAGGTGAGCAACCCCCAAATGCCCACGGAGTCCACTTCTCCAAGCCACTTCTGCCTCTATATCCGTGACCTCTGCCTCTGGGCATTATGGAAAATCAGTGCTTGGGTGGGACATAGAGATAGACAGCCTTGTCTTTGGACCATATTTTATCCAACTAAAAATCACTTCCAACCCCTTTGCGCATCTCCTCTAATCTCTCGAACCTTCCACTCTAGCTCGATCTCAGAGTGCATTTCCAAGCGGCTTACTTGAGAGTCGACTGGAAAGTTCTGCAGAGAGGGTGGTCATGCCGCTGGCCCGTCCAGGTGAGATGGGCGTTGCTGGGTGCACGGAGGGAGAGGCGATCGATCCCAGATACTGGTAGGACTGATCGTAGGACCATGGTGGGGATGGCTGGATCTGCCTCGTGTCTGCAGAGAATCGAGCAAGTCAGTTATACGCAGGGAGGGGAGATTTTAAAAAAGTGAAACAAGTCTTGTATAAGGAACTAGTCACCTATCTGCGGTCCATTTACCAGTGTCTAATAAGCCTACTCAAGTCCAGGCATTTGCTTTCGTTTGATGATTTCCCCTCAAAAGTTACTGAAATATAGTTTGACTTTTGGAGATTTTCCTCTGATAACTGTTCCTTCCAAAGATTTTATTTAATTATGCAAACGATGATGAGAGGAGTTGATTATGCTTTCTAGGTAGAAGTGTTACGTTCAGACTGTTGAACCACAGCACATACTGACTGCCCAGAGAAGCTTAGCTTTACCAATAATTACGGTTATCGCCGTCAGGAACATTTTATAAACTCAGGTGATCACCTGTCTCTCTCTACTCAGAAAAAAAGAAGAGAATTTCGGTATGTTTTTGTACCTTTGGCAAAAATGTTCCATGGGCTTTTAAATGTTTTCTATCTAGATGAAAATTCTCTCCCCAGGGATAACAGAAAAGAAGGTTTGGGTGAGAAATTAGCAACGAGGCCTGGTGACTGGTTCGCAAAGCCAGCAGTAGCGAACTGGCTGTATCACCCCAGACTCAGAGAGGAGTCCTGCGTCTTCTCAAGGCCTTCAGGTGTGCAACTTGTCAGGGGCAGAATGCTGAGCAAGTATTTTATAGGTTGCCATTACAAGAGGCCCGGATAAAGGAGAAACAGAAGTCTGACTTCAGAAGATTTAGGTAGAAAAGATTTTTGTAAATTTGACTCCAGAATTCACAGGAGTCTTAGTTTTCAAAAGCATCACGCTGTTACAGATGAAAAGGAGAGGAAAAAAACCCAAACCTCTATTTTTAGGCAAAACGTTAGGAAATTTAAATTGAACTCTGTCCCACCACAAGATTTCTTTATGGGTTTTCTTTAGGATTAAATATCTTCTCTTTGTGTTCCACCTTCTTTGTGGACAAAGGTGACAGCAAACTATGCTAACTCCTAAGGGTCTTCACAGCCAGGGCTTATGATACTGAGTGTAAATCTAGAAAGAACAAAGTTCCTTAGGAAAATACTGAGTGTAAGTTTTGTATGTACTGTGACATAAAAATGAGTTATTCCTGCTGGTGGTAAAATATTCCTGTCTGCTTCACGAAGGTCATGCCATGTCCAGCATTTAAAGTTTGCCTTTTCTGCTTATCTCTTTGAAATTGTCATAGTGGATAATGAATTAGGCATTTGGAGACCCAAGTCTTCCTTCTGAATCTTCTGACAGCCCCCTCCTTTCCCCTCCCCCCACCATGCTAATAATAAATTTCTTTCTTTTCTTTAAAATAACTGAGTATTTAAGTTTGAAAAACCTGGGCAAGTATTTTAACTTAGAATCTTTGAAATCGGATATTAAAGTAAGGTCTTCATTTGATTCTGAATTTTAGAGAATATGAAGAGATGGCAAGGAATGAGAGAGCTAGTCCATCTTAAACTCCGTGGAAGATAAATGTTGAGCTGCAGTCAGAGGTTTTGCATAATCTCGCAGCTTACAGTGTTGCCAGTAATTAAAAGCAAATAGTAATGGTAGAGTGTGCAAGATTCCCACATTACTCCAAGCATTTTGCTCCAAGTGAAAAAAAATTGTGTACGCACATGTTTTCTATAAGACGTGTACATGTCTTAGATACACACATTTGTTAAGTGAATATATAGTACTCGAATATTTTAATCATTTAAAAAGCAAACAAAAGGTTTTATAATTGTCATAAAGCCCTTTGGGCTATGAATTGCGGTACAGTTATTCATGCCCTGTTGCGTAGACAACCCAGCACCCCTAACCCATGTCTAAAACCACAGTAAGCATAAAGTATTATGCCATGATTCATGCTCTGTCATGTTTTACTGCAGTGAAAAAGTTGTGCTAGGCTTTTCTAAACTCATAATTAAGCCATGCAAACGTTGCATAATGTTTCACAGCCTTTTAAAAATATGCTTTGGCAAAAAGATCTTTATGATTAAAGTCCCAGTTCTATGATTTTTTTAACACGGGTTTTAGATTTAACATCTTCTTACCTGACACCATAACTTAGCATTCCAGTGTTAAAGGGGAGATAGCACGAAAAACCCAAAGCCCCCCTTCCCGTCTGTGATCCCTTTCACTCATGTGACCACAGCGAACACACTCGGGTTCATTGCCAGTGGTGGGCCAGAAGGTGGTGATGGCGAGCTTCTCATGTTGGGATTTTGGGCGTTCTCTTCTTCCATGTGTATTATAATAAAAAACAAAACCAAAAATAAAACAAAAAACTAAAGGCCAGTGATAGGGTGTGTGCCGAGTTTGTTATGCAGTTACCATTCTTACTCTGATGGGGCCAGTGTGAATGCATGAAGGTAAGTGTAGAAATGGCGGTGCTGTGGGCCGCCCTGAGCACTGGACGGGAGAAGCGTCTGTGTGGTGACCCTGGATCACTTGCTCTCACTTTCTTATTCTCATCTTGGGCAGGAGATGACTTCTAGGCCCCTTTCAGGGGTCACAGACCAGGATTCTAATTCATGGAGTTGCTGTACGTATTTCTCTGCTCAACTTGTATGTTAAACAGAGTAAGGGGAGAAATCAGGTAGAAGCGTGGGATGAAGAATGGCACTCGTAGGATGTGTATTCTGGGAAGAGGAGTTGGGCAGGGATAAGATGGGGCTATCCAGAGAAGAAGCTATAGACTGAGGAGGAGAACCACTGCCAGTCATTCTCCTGAGAGCAGGGCTGCTCGTTCTTGAAGAGTGCCTCCTGTAAGTCCATCCATCGAAAAGAACAAAAAGTTTTTGAAAACTGACTATGTGTCGGGCATGTGCTAATTTAGCTGGTAACAGCCTGATGAATTAAGACCAATATGGTCCCTGCCCTACTGGAGTTATAGTCTCTTATTAGTGATGATCCCAGGACTGCGTGATGCTTGGAAAGGCTGCTTCCTATTGCGTTCATTCATCATGCTGAGAGTTGCTTGCTTGCTTGCTTCCTTCCTTCCTTCCTTCCTTCCTTCCTTCCTTCCTTCCTTCCTTCCCTCATGAAGTTATTCCCCATTCATTCATGTTACCAACAAACATTTTCGCTTTACTAGGGCCCCTGTTTGGGGACTCAGTAGTATATGAATTCTAGCCCTTGCCTTCAGGGAGCTGTAGCCAGTGGGGGACTTATAGGCTATATCCAGGCAAACTGCTGCATTGTCTGCTTAATTGGGACTTGCAGATAGCTTTTCCCATGTTAGAGAAAAGAACCCTAGTGGTGTTTATTACACACTTATGTTCTGCCTGTGAGATGAGCAGACTAGAGAAAGCCCCTAATTTAAGTCATAGAAAGATTTCAGTTTGAACCTTGCCTTCACCATAGCTATATGACCTTGGGAAAGTCACTTATTTCCTCTGATACGTAATTTTCTTACTTCAAAAGGTAATAGGAATAAGTGAGATAAGCTACATATGAAGCAGATATCACAGTTCTGGGCCATAGTAAATGCTCAATAAGTCTCAATTTTTTTTTATGATTATATTACTATAAAGGAAAAGTAATCTGTGCAAAGGGACTTAACTGATATTTATTGGTAAGGCCACATACCCCTGCTCTAGGATGAGGTTCAGGTGGTACTATGCTGTTCACTGACAAAGACCTTGGCAGAGTTGTCGGTACTGGGAAGAAACCAGATTCAGGAGATTAAATGATAAAGGGCCAAGAAAATTGGAGGTTTGAAGTAAGGATGGAGGAGGTGAGGATTCAACCACAACCAGTTTATGTTTCCATTTTTTAAAAACCAACAACTACTGGGTTAGAAGATTTAAATTTGAGCCTTTCTGCATCTTGTTTTTTCCCAGGGCACAAAAGTTTTCATGCAGCCACTTTTCGAAACCATTTTGTGATGGGTATTTTCAGCTTTTTGATGATCAAATAACAAGTAAAAGACCCCTCTCTCTACATCTTGAGCTCCACTCCTTTCCTTTGAAGTGAGGTCTAAAAAGAGGGGAAGTTAGGGATAAGGTAGGGTGGAAGCTAGTGGTGAGCTCAGAGTTATCCATGGCCTGTATCATTCAATAAATAAGTAGAGTGCTTTAACTTTCGATGCAGCAATGTCAAAGAGTCTATGGAGTTAAAAATGACCCTATCAAATAATTCATGTCAAATGTTCTGCTATTTCCTGTTTCAGCTCTGAAATGTAAAGAGCTTGGGAGTCATCACTCCCAACAAGAAAAAGCTAAATAAACTGATAATCCATGACTTTCCTTGGATCTTTTATTAGAGAATTGAGGGCACAGGGTAAACTGCCACCCTGAAATCTTGAGAGGCAGGTGAATACAGAAAATCATATTGAGATCTGCTTCTGGGAACAGAAGCCACAAACTGGTGGGAATAATTAAATGGTAATTTTGACAAATTGTTGGAGGCTGAGGACAGCCTAGTGTGAGAGTAAGAAACTCCTGAGAGCTAGTCTTGTGTGTGCATGGGTGGGGTGGGGCGGGGCGGGGGGCGGGGTGGGGATACTTTCATGGGTTTTGCATTCATAAACTCCTTCAGGTTCTCATGGGATCCAGGAAAATAACAGTGGGTTACAGCTAAGTGTTTTTAGGGAAGCCCAAAGAGGAGGGAGAAAAAAACAAGGACATTAGAGGAATTTATAGCCTCTGGCACCTACATCGACAGCAAACATTAAATAGCCCAACTCCTAGCTAGATGAGCATAAAATCTCACGCTAAAGCCCCATTCACCTCCGTTCCTATTGCCTGATATAGCACGTCTAGCTTTCAAATCAGAAATAAAAGGCATGCCAAAAAGCAAGCCAAAGCAGTGAGAAGAGACAAAACAAGCTTAAGAACCAGACTCAGTGATGACACAGATTGGAATTACCAGACAGGAAATTTAACTATGCTTCGTAAGGGCTTTCCTAGAAAAAGGATGACAGAATGCAAGAACAGATGGGTAATATATGTGAAGAGATGGAAACCCTATATCGCAAAGGAATTCTAGAAAGGAAAAACACTTTAACAGAAGTAGGTTCATCAAGAGACTGGACGTGGCTGAGGAAAGAATTAATGAGCTTGAAAATATGTCAACAGATTGAGGTGCCATGTATGTAAGTAAAATGTGAGCATTGTTCTGAAAAAAAAAAAAAGTCAACTGAAACTTACCAAAATAAAAGTTAAAGAGAGAAAAAACCAGTGTGTCCACGAACTTTGGGACAATTTCAAAAGGGGTAACGTATCCATAATAGAAATACCAGAAGGGAAAAGAAGAGAAAAACAATGGAATAAATATTTGAAGTACTTTTGGCCAAGAATTTTCCAACATTAATGACAGACACCAAACCATAGATCCAGGAAGCTCATAGAACCTCAAGCAAACCAAATACTAAGTAATCTACATGTAGGCATATTGTGTTGTAACTGCAGAAAACTCAAAGACAGAGAGAAAATCTTGAAAGAAGCCAGAAATGTGAGGAAAGGAGGGGCTGTTATCGGGAGAGTCACAAGCATAAGAATTATTTCGGACTTCTCTTCAGAAACCATGCAAGCAAAAAGAGAATGTGGTAAATAATGAAAATGGTGAAAGAAAATAAAACACCAACCTAAGCCATCAACCAGAATTCTATATTCAGCAAAATTAACCTTCAAAGGTAAAGGAGAAATACAGACATTCTCTAACAAACAAAACTGAGGTCACTTATCCAGCAGCCATGTCTTACGAGAAATGTTAAAAGTTTCTTCAGGGAAAAGAAAAATAATGTGGGTCATAAACTTGGATCTGCATAAAAAAGAGCATCACAGAAAGAATAAATGAAGATTAAAAAGTATTTTTTCCCTATTTTTAATTGATCCAAAAGATACCTGTCTGTTTAAAATGATGATAGTAAGAACATACTGGGTAATTATAACATAGATAAGTGGAATGAATGACAGTGATGGCAGAAATGGGAAGAAGAGGTGTAGTGTTATTTGACGGTGACCTAAGAGTCATTATACATGTATTTTGCAAATCTAGGGCAACCACTAAAATATTTCAAAAGTATAATATACTAAGAGGGGAGATAAAATGGGATCATATAAACTTCTGTTAAAACCAGCGAAGATAGAAGGGGGGGGCAGAGGGGCGGGTAAGAGCAGGTACAACGTGCACAAAACAGTTACAAGCATGGCAGATATCCAACTATACCAATAATCACCTTAAATGTGAGTGGTCTAAATGCGCCATTTAAAAGACAGAGTGTCAGAATGAATTAAAAGCAGGACTCACTGTGTATCGTCTACAAGGAACCTAGTTGAAAGGTAAAGACTCAGATTTAAAGTAAAGGGATGGAGAAAAGTAGACCATGCTCACAGTAATCCAAAGAAAGCCAGCGTAGCTATATTAATTTTATATAAAACAATTCAGAAGAAGGGACATTTCAAGGATAACAAGGGGAAGTACATGATGATAAAGGAGACAGTTCTCTAGGACATAACAATCCCTAACATGTATGGACCTAATAACAGAGTGTCAAAAAATATGAGGCACAAACTGATAAAACTACAAGGAAAAAATAGAAAAATACACTGTTAGTCGAAGGCTTCAATACCCCTCTTTCAGTAACTAATACATCACGCAAGCTGAAAATTACAACATATTTGACCTGAACAGTGCTAATAACAACTTAATCTAATTAACATTTATAGAGTATTCCACCCAACGACAGCAGAACACATATTCTTCTCAAGCTCACAGGGAACATCTACCGAGATATACTACATTTGGTCCATAAAACACACCTTAACAAAATTAAAAGGACAGAAACCATACAAAGTATATTCTCAGGTCACATGGATTTAAGTTAGAAAATAAGAGAAAGATGGCTGGAAAATCTCCAACTAATTGGTGCTTCAACTATACACTTATAAATAACCTATGGATCAAGTAAGAAGTCTCAAGAGAAATTACACTGTATTTTAAACTAAATGAAAACACAACTTAATAAGATTTGTGGCGTGCAGCAAAAGCAGTGCTTAGAGGGAAATTTATAGCATCGAATGCATATATTAGAAAAGGACAGTGACCGGAATCAGTCATCTAAGCTTTCACCTTAGGAAGCTAGAGGAAAAGGAGCAAAATAAACCTAAAAGAAGGAGAAGAAAAGAAATAATAAACACTAGAGTAGAAAATCAATGACACTGAATATGAGAAAGTGACAAAGTCAATGAAACCGAAAGCTGTTCTTTGAAAAGCTTGAAATGTCCCGCTTGAGGACAAGATACCTGTTCTGCTCTGACCAGGTGAGGACGGCCAGAGGCACCTGGTTCTACTCTGACCACCTACCTCTATTGGCTTTTCAACCCCTACCCTCAAAACTTGGGCTCCCCATGACATCACCCGAGCCGGGACATCGTCCCTCAGCCCAGGGAAGGAGAAGGTTGGTGGCACTCCACGCTGGTTGTCACAGCGAGAAGGCCCTTTCTCTGGTTATTCAGCAGGTATCTTTAAAAGACTTTTCAGTCACCTCTCAGAGCCATTTAAAAACAAAGACCAGACAGTTATGTACGCCGTGGGGCCCTTGTCTCTATTTTTAAAAGAGCCAAACCTGCTTGGTGAACATATAAATCCTCAGGGCCGCCCTGGTGTTTTCCCTAGAGGATTTCCCCCCCTTTTCAGCTTAGCAGGCAGCAGGGCAGCTCCCAGGGTGTCCTCCAAGTTCACCTCAGTCACGGGGAGCTGGTGTAATGCCCTCTTGGATGCCTTGGAACACACAACAGGATGTGACTCAGGACTCAGAGATGTGAGTCAGTTTCCAGGGCGATGTGTCGGGGCGAGCCCCGGCGGTGGCTCGCATCTCCCTGTCTGGGACCCCTGGGAAGGGAGACCTTGGCTCCCCCTGCAGACAGGAGGGGCACCTCCTGAGGCTTCGCCAGCCACCTTCGGCGTGGCGTGATATCAGCTTTCACGCCCCAGGCGCTGGGCGATTCTCCGCTGTGAGGGAGGCATTTCCCTGAAAGCCCCACCGTTTTTCAGAAGCACCTTCCCCTCTGCTCTATGCAGGAAAAGTGCAAGGCAGCGCAACAAGCGGGGCGGGCAGTCACCCGGCGGGGCGCGCGGGTAGCAGACACACTGAATTAGCACGCCGCTCTCCGTGAAATCCCACGGTCGGGTGAGTCGGTTCCCACCGGCTCGGGAGCCTGGACGCGGGGGTTGTGAAAGAGCGCCGGCATCTGCCCAGCGTTTGTCTCCGCTGGCCGCAGACATCTTGGTTAGTCATGTACGGCTACGATGCCTTCAGCGCTCTGGGCATCACTCTGCAGGGGGCATCCAGCACCACGCCGAGGCAGAGACCCCCCTGGGGCTCTTGCGTTTTAAAGGCCTTCAGGGTCCCCAGGGATCCCCTTTTACGGCCCACCAGGGGGCCTGTGAGGTGGCAGGCTGCCTGCGGGAGGGAGGGAGGAGGGACGAAGGGAGCTGTGAGGCCCATCTCCACCGCTCACTGCCTTTGGGACCCGAACTCCGCAGGGGCCTGGAGGCTTCGAGCCTTTGCGGTCCAGGATGCTGGTTCCTAACGGGGCCGCCCCAGCCCTGGTGGCTCACCACAGCCCTTTCCCTCTCCAGCCACTCTTTCCTCATCTCTAGAAATGGGGGCAAGCAGACTCACCTGCCTAACAGGTGTGAGAGTTAATTAATGTTTGTGGAGCAGCCTTGAGAGCCACAGATGAAAGGCGCTCTATAAATGCAAAGTGCCATTCGTTACTAGACCTGCCAGACAGTTCCCAGGGGAAACAGCTCAAGCCTCAGCACCACGAGGCCTCTCCCCTCGGCCAGATCCGTCTGAGATGCGTCTGGAAAAAGGCTCTGGACTCGGGCACAGTCGTCTCTGAGGAAGGGTTCGGGGAAGAGTCACTGGCATCTAGAGAAGCTGGGGCCTGGATAACCCCTGTGCTCTCCGCCAGCACTGTCCCCCTGAGGCAGAGCGAAGCAGCTCCAGTTCACATGGGGTGGAGGGCCGCAGCTCCAGGGGAACACACAGAAGCCCCTTCTGGTCTCTGCTCTGTCCTTGTGGACTAAGGATTTCCCCGCACGTTGTCACACAGACGTCCATTGCAGACACCTTCCCCGTCAGCGTTTTCCTGCACCCCATCTTTCTGCACCTCTGCCCCCTTATGACACGACGGGAGAAACGAGGATGCAGCACGATCCCATCCGGAGTGTTCTGGGGAGGACACGGAAGAAGCTTCACTATGCTTCGGTTTGCGTCGCCCCGAACAGGTCCAGGATTGGGGAACCCCGTCTCAGAGCTGTCCCCCCCCGGGGATGTCTTCTCTCCCCTGTCCCTGCAGAAAAGGCTCCTGTGTCCCTAAGGCCCCGGCTCGGTGCTGCCCGGCAGAGATTTCTCAGCCACGCTGGACAGCGCTGCGCGTGAGCGCGGCGGAGGAGGCGGAGCCAGAGTTCCAGGGCGCGAAGCGTCCCCACGCCGGGACCCCGTGCTTTCCCGGTCCACGTGTGCGCAGTTCCAGCAGGGCGGCGCGCAGACCGCGGAAATGAAGCGGAAGCCCTGCCTCCGGCTGGGCGCCGGCCCCCTTCGGAGAAAGGGATGTGCGCACCGCACGTGGCCACGTGGCAGGGCCTCAGGGGCCGGCCGGCACAGAAACCTGCAAGCTGTGTCTTGTCAATCAAGGGCGCGTCCCCTCCTGACGCGGGACTTGCGTGGAGGGGCGGCAGCGCGCTCTGTAAGAGCTCACGTTCCGTGCTGCAGCTCGAAGAGCAGCCTGACGAGGGACCAGGGACGAGGGACGTGGGGTAACGCCCCCAGGCTGGCGCGCCCGGCCTCCTTCCGTGGCCGTCCTGCTCGCCCCATCAGCGCCTGTGTCCCTGGGCGTCGCCCCTGACCATGCTGCCTGCCGAGCTCCTTCCCCCACCTGCACCCTCCTCTTGTTTCCCCGCCCACGCACGAGGCCCAGGCTCGGGGTTCCCAGCAGCAGGAGCTGGGAGGCCAGCACTCCTCGCGGAGCCGCCCAGCTGCACCCCTGTCCCTGCCGGCCTTTCACGGAGGCATGGAAACCCGGCCGTCCCTTCACCTCCAAGACCCTGAACGTCCACAGAGCCATGGGGAAGGTCTGTGAACACGAGGACGAATCTCTCCCTGCCATTCCACGTGGCCTTTGAGGCTTCCTTTTCTCCTACTCGGCTATGCCAGAAATAATGACAGATCCAGGCAGCATATGCTCTAACATAACAACGAAGGGCCTTAGACGCAGGACGTGTGATTCACGGATTTGCTATCTGTTCTGTTGGTAGCCTCAGTGAGACAGCAGGACCCGTAACCTTGAGCTCAGCATTGTGATAAACGGCACCTTACAGACCCACCAGCTCTGGCTTATTCTTTGTAGACATATTTTGGGACGATTAATGTTCATTATATTTCTTAAACTTCTCCATACACCAAAAGCCTCCCCTTACGCTTCTCTTTGTTTTTCGGAAATTGCTAAATTTGGGGAGTTTTCCGCTGGAGCAACAGAGTGAGGAAGAAGAGGCCAAACTCTTTCCCCCTCCGGCCAGTTTTCAGTTCTTTAGGACACCTGGATTTCTCTGGCTTGGGAGCCAGGGGGAACCACCATCAGCTTCTTCTGTGGCACCAGATGGCTCCACCTGGTGTCTAATTCCTCTGTGGCGGTCTGGCACCCCACCTCCATGTGGGGTCGACGCAAGAGGAATTTGTTCACTGCAGTCACTCGCACACCCCAAAGGACTGACCTCGGTGAACCAATGGGGACCGCCATGGATCCCTGACACAGGTTGCTGAGGTGGCGTTTTGAAGTGTAAAGGAGACCCTTGAAGATAAGCGCCATGCGGGATTTTGTAAGCTCGTCCCTGGCACTCTGAGCAAAAGACGCAAGCTCACAACGTCGGATTCCTCTAGGGGCAACCTCCACTCACGGAGGACTGTCACCCCGGCGTCCCATCCGGAACGGCGAACAGAAGTCTGCCGGAATTCTCTTAAACTCCAACACAGATGCCGACTTAAAAAAAAAAAAAATGACATGCCTGCTCTCAGTACTAAGCGGGCCTCTGACGACCTAAAGAGCCACAGCCTCATGTCCTGACTTAGAGAAAGTGATGGCATTTCAAATCCAACCTTCAGACGTTAACAGATGAGGTCACCCTGAGAAAGATGACACTGAGCCCAGCAGTGGAAACTCCCTCCAGAGAACCGCTTTGATTTGCAAGGTCAAGGAAGGCTTTCTCAGAGAAGCGAGAGGTTTTTAGTGACTGGGACTAAAATGGAAGAATGCAAAAAAAAAAAAATTAAAAGTGGAGTTTGAGATAGCTGGTAACTTGAAACTCTTGTCCCACGAAAAGGATGCCCTGTGGAGAGCAGAGACCCCCGAGAACCGAAGAAGTTAAGGTCAACAGTGATTTACTGCCAAATACAGACGCCCAAGTGACTCCCCTTTGTTACAGGTGTTGAGATCCTGTGTGGCTGACTGACTCAATCCTTGTGGATTTCCCAGATCAATCTAAACAGGGACGACTGCTCCTCCAGGGGACATTGGAGACATTTTTGGCTGTCACGTCTGGGATGGGGGACTGCTTGCTACTGGCACCTCGTGGGTAGAGGGCAGGGATGCTGCTAAACACCCTACAGCATTCAAGACGGCCAGCCCTCCTCCTGCCCCTCAGCAGAGAATGACCTGGCCCCAAATGTCATAAATGTCACCGGTGCCTTAGGGAACCAGCCCAGGATGGGCAGGCACCACCACAGCAGTTCTCAGTCACCACGTCAAACCACGATGACAAGTCAGAAGACACAACTTCCAGAAGTGTCCTGAGCAGAAAGCAAACGTAAAACTAGGGGATGCGAGGAGATAGGGTACGGGTGGGTGCCTTCCGGAGCCCCGTGGGAATCCGGGGGTGGCCGGAGGCCATCTGTCTGCCCGT
The DNA here is from genome assembly GCA_003508835.1 of Eonycteris spelaea. Taxonomy (NCBI): domain Eukaryota; kingdom Metazoa; phylum Chordata; class Mammalia; order Chiroptera; family Pteropodidae; genus Eonycteris; species Eonycteris spelaea. The sequence continues at coordinate 15,138,643 of PUFA01000025.1, forward strand.
GCAGTGTCAGCAGTCATGATAACACCCAGGAGAATTCCGTCTGTGTGCCAGGGTTTGGGACGACGGCTTTCTCACAGTCTTGTGGCCTGGCACCCAGATTGGAGCTGGCATGCCAGGTCCTGGGCGAGCCGCAGGTGTAAACGACCAACAAGATCCCTCCTGAGCTGACCGTCGGCTTTGCCACCTGGGAAGGGACAGGCTCGTGCTTGCCTCTCCCGAGCTTCCCAGGCATGAGTCACATGTAAGCAGATAATGATGCAAATCACTGTCAACACGTCTAAGGTTTCATTCCAGCCTCTCATGGAATGATAGAGCAGAAAGCACCTCAGAGATGCCCTGTGCCAGCCCGTGGCAGAGAAGGCGGAGGGCGGGGAGGGAAGAGACGCCCTCCGTCCCCCAGGGCAGGCTGGTGACAGGGCAGGGATGGACCTGGTTCCCTGTAGAGTGCCGTTTGTTTTCACTATGTGATGATCGAAGCCATTTCTCCTCTAATCTAGTTAGCATGCGCTGAGAAGATGAAGACTGGAGTCTAACCCTCCAAAAAATAACTAAATAACTAAATAAAGGAAGGAGAAGGCAGCATTCCCACGCACAACGCCCAGTGGCTGCCGGGGGCGAGCGCCTGTGCCTGTGACACGTCTGGGGTTCTGCGCTTCGGGGGGCTGGCCGGGGAGCCCCGACGACGCCAGACCTCAAATCACAGGGGGTGTCTGTCCCTGCGAATTCATAACCTAAGTCAGAATCAGGGAGGCGGGGAGGTTACCATGTCCCCACTCTGTGTTTTGGTGGGGTGGTCCTGCGGAGGAGGCAGGCTTCCAGAAACGGGGAGGTGGCAGCAAGGTCACCTTGTCACCCAGGCTCCGCCTTTCCTTCTAAGGGCCGGAAACTGCCGAGTGGCTGCAACACGCTGATCTTCAGCCCCTTCGTGGACAGTGCCATACGCGTTTCTGCTCCCATCACTTAAAATAATGAGGGAGCTGCGCTTGTATCAGTCTGTCTTTCAAGTAGATTAAATTCACGGGCTCGTTCCCCTGGTCTCGCAAGCTTTGGCCTGGCTGTCTGAACGCTCGGCTCAGACTGATGTGAGCGCATGCCAGACGGCAATGAAACGCAATTACCGAGGCGAACTTTTGAAGGATTTGAGCCCTGGGGCACAGGCTGTTTACGAAAGACGAAAAGCACCGTTTGTACTAAGCAGGACCAGTCGCCTCCGACTTTGCAGTGCTGGGTCCTGCCTGCCGCTGGACTCCGGGGCGGGATTTCTGGGGGTGATAACATCAGGCTCCTGTCCGCACCTCAGCACCTCAGGGTCTTTGCTCTGTTTTTCCACGAGAAAATGCAAGTACCAACAAAAGCCTATTATAACGTCTCCCTTTGTGGGCACTGCCTCCCTCTCTCTCATTGGTTTGTTTTTTTGCATTGTGTATTAACCCCCCTCTCCCCCCCCCCCAAGAAAAGGCAGCGGCAAGTCATCCTCTAGCGGCTGTGCTCTGTGATGTCTTTGGAAACAAACCACCTTTCCAATAAACAGGAACTTCCTGTCTTTTTGAAAAAAAAATAAAGAAAGAAAAAGCAAACCCGTCTCAACAACACGTCTGAAGTTACTTTCCCCTTGATTGGAACAAAAGAGGCTTCAGAGGAACCGAGGGAAGAGGAGACAAGAAAGGGAAAGGGAAGATTGGCAAGGAGGGCTCTGCCCGGCCACTTCTGCTACGGTTTACAGACACAGACCCGAGGGCCCAGCACGGAGGGCGTGGGATGCGCCTTTGGCCACCTGCTGACAAGTGTAATGTGGCCGTGTGAAGGGAGAGTGGGGAGGGGGCGCTTGGCTTCCATCGTCCCCTATTAGGCACAGGGTGACGCCCTTGAAGAGAAGCGGTGGCAGTGAAATGAGGCTGGTGGCGGTCAACGTGTCTAAGGCCCTGAGGCTGATCCAGGGGAGGTCTGGGAAAGAGGCTATGATGAGGGGCAGGAAGGCAGGAGGAGGACTAACCAAATACCGAGTGAACACACAAGGACGGATTTGGAAAGTGCTGGAAGCAAAAAAGGATCTAGGAATGCTTTTTCAGAGGGAGGCAGCACGGGGCCATCCCTGCACGTGGCGAGAGGGGGCAGAACACGGGTGCCCAGGGCGTGGCGGCGAGGCGGGGCGGGGGAGGGGGCTCACAAGGATGTTGTACAACCTATTTGTACGGCGGGATCCAAAGCTCTGAATGAAGGTGTAAAGCCAGGTTCAGGTATTTGGAAGACAGCCTCAGGTGAGCTGCCTGAGGATCAGGGCAGGTGGGAAGGAAAGAAGGTGACATCAGAGAGTTTGGCCTGGGTGGTGGCAGAGAGACAGCAAAGCAAAAGGGGGCTCCCTAGCTTTAGCTAACGGAAGGCGACAGAGGGCATGGGGTCAGAAGGTCAAGCAGCCCACATTCCCATGTTCCTCCTTGTCACACAGGCGAGGAAAGGGGCCCGGGGAGGGTGGGTACGCTGTCACCTGGCCTTCTTCCCCCAGGCTCCCAGTTGGGCTCCTGGATGCAAAGAAAGGGCAAATCCCCGAAGTAAGCAGCAAAGAGCCCGCCTTTGGGAGGTGGTGCTTTGAGGGGCAGCACGTTTTGAGTTGGGATTAAAGCCTGTGAAGCTTTGGCCTGCCATCCTGAGCGCAGGGACCATGCGTTGTCCTCATCCTCGAGGCTGCCCCATGACTTCTTGCCCTGGAGGTCCGGGCGTGGGGGTCTGGAGACTGGGGCAGAGAGGTCCTGCCTGCCTGGAAATTCCAGGAGAGCTTGTCACTCTCGGAAGAGGGGATGGGGAGGAAAGGGGCAGGCGCTTGGGGGCAGGAGATGCCTGGAAGGTATCTCATCGGTCAGTTGTAAAGTTTCGATGATCTCGAAGCACGGAGGAGAATCTCCAGCCCTCACTCCCCAGGAGCCCAGGACCCTGGGGGCTCAGCAAACGCGTGCCCCGTTGGGCAGCCATGGAGGACGGCGTGTGGGGAGATGGCGCAGCGGGAGGCCTGGCAGGCGGGTCCAGGAGTAGAGCGGGGGGGGCGGGGAGCAGTCCTTGGTGGGACTAAGAGGTACTGCAGGAGATGGGGCGGGCGAAGCGCCCCGAAGAAGGACAGGATTGGGGGGGGGTACAGGGGGTTCTCGAGGCCAGAGGAGAAAGCAGGTAAGAGGACAAGAGCCCACATCCGCCCCCACGCCCAGCCTCCCTCCAACTGGTCTGCTTGGCATCTGCTCCTTTCAGAGCATGGACGGGCCAGCGGAGGAACGAAGAGTCTCGTGGCCCAGAGAACGGCAGGAGGCTCGGCTGGAGAAAGGGTTACGTGACCAGTGGTAAGTGACCTGGGCAAGGAGCACCTTTGATTTCTGCGTATGCCCTCCTGGACCACTTGACCATCAGATGGCTTGCGGAGGCAACCTCGGGCGTGCTTCTCCGCCGGCGACATGTCCAGACAGAGCAGCCCACGGAGAACGCAGGTCGGAGGGGGCCTGTGCAGCACTGTCCTGAGGCCTCCCTCAAGGCCAAGGTCCCGCCACCTCATGCGGAGCCACGGTCACCCAGAAGGGACTCAAACCCAGGTTGGAGGGGGACCAGACGTCTTCAGACTTTCTAGCACTCCTTGCCATTGGCCACACCCCACGCGGCTGCCTCTAACAAGTTGTCCTTTTGTCCCTGTGGGGGGACGTTGGCTGATGTTGCAAAGAGACCAGGGTGGCTAGGTTACCAGTGACTGAAACTAAGAAAAAACAGACAGGCCCTTGTCATCCCTGAAGTCCGACGAAGTAAACAGCATGCCCATTTCTGCTTCCGTGTCTCCGGGGCTGAAGTTATGAGTCAGCAATGGGGCTTCGTGCTTAGATCGTGATCTGTACGTGAGAAGGATGGGGACTGCCTGGTTCTTGTTGGAGGGCAGGCAGGATGGAGCGGCCACTGGCACCTACATATCTCCCAGCTCAGGTAAGAGCCTCACTCATTGAGAAGGCAGCTGGGAGATTGCTTCAGGTACTCAGACCCCAAGATGACAGCCATGTGGTGGAGGAATCGCTAGGTACCCCTCCATGATGTGGGGTTTTGCAAAAAGATGGCTTTGTAACTCTGGGAAACACGTTTCTTGGCTCTTAAGGACCTCAATAATGAGGTCAGTATAAAAAGAAAGTCATTTCGGGGTGGCTTTGACTGAGTCATGAGCATTCAGAGCCATTAGCCTTGAGGGTTGTCAACCTGGGCCCCGAAGAGGTCGTGTCCCAGGGGCTGCCTCTAGCCATTTGCAAAGGGTCTGCAGACGTCAGTGCTGGTGGCCAGCTCTGTCCTCTCTGCTGATGACACGGGATGGAGGGCTGAACTGGGACAGAAGTGTTTGCGATTTCATCAGTGAATAACATAGAGCTGGGAGAAGAGTTCCCTCCTGCTTTCTGCTTAAGTCACCGACCTGCCAGCCATGGAAGCAAAAACCAAGAGGAGAAAGAGCTCGGTTTCGTTTCAGCGCTGGTGGGGGCCCGGCCCCTACCTGTGTACCCCGCTTCTCAGCTGTTGCTCAAACCTCTGCCAGGACTGTGGATTCATTCTCCAACGGCCCTGAGCTCCTTGTTTTGCAGTAGGAAAGTCTCCTTCATAAGAGAGCTACTGTTGGTATTGTTTGTTTGTTTTTTAATTTCTAAAAATAGTTTACAAAAATGGTAGGGGGCAGGTAGGGGAAGGAAGGAGAGGGGAAGAGCAGGGGAGGCGGTGACCCCAGCCTTTCCCGGTCTCGCCTTGGCTTCTCCTTGGCCCCCAGAATGTTCCCTCCCCGCACCCCGCCCCTGCCCCCCTTCTGCATGAGGAAAATAAGCAGCCTGAGCGGCCTCGACTGGAGATGTGTCTAACAAGGCCCTCATTGTCTCAGACAGGTGTGAGATTGGACTTGATCCGGGGCCAACATCTCCAGCACCGGAGCCAGCGCTGGGAGCCGAAAACATGCTCCAACCCTCCAGTAATACCACTGCAGCCAGCCAGAGTCTCAACAATTTAAGGCTTAACACACACAACATAAATCAGAGGACGATGGACCAGCCGACCGGCAGCTTCTTGGGTGGATGCCTGCAGACTGTCTGCAGATCAGACCCTGCCTGTTTGGGTTATTTGAGCCTTTTTTTTTTTTTTTTTGTGGTAATATAAAGATGAGAACTGGGCGGAGCGGCACACAGAGGCACACTGGTGTTTGCCCTATCTTGTTCCGACGGCCCCCCCCCCCCCTTTCACAGAAGTGCTGTTTTGGAAGGGACTGCTCGGGAAGGCTCGCTTTGCTGGGCCGGACACCGGGCATGTGCTCACGCTGGGGAGGTGGGGGCGGGAGCACGGGAGCTGGCTGTGTGCCTCTGGCGAGTCGCTTCACCTCTCTGGGCTTCTCACTGCTCATCGATCTAATGTGGGGGCTGGCCACCGTATTCACTCATCTCCAGTGGTCAGAAGTTCAAAGTCACGGTAAGAACTCCCCGAATGAGAGGAAATCATTATCCTTGGGAGAGGGAAAAATTGTAACACCCCTCAATCTGAGGAGATCTGTCTTCCGGAGGAAGAAAAGGCCGTTTCATACCATCCCCCTTCACCACTGGCCTCCTGCTCTTATCTGTTCTTTAGAAATGTGTGATTCTCAAACCACTGAGGCAAGACCCCGGGAGCATGGCCAGGACATGTCAAGAGCCACACGCTACGGGAGGCAAAGATGGAGAAGATAGGTCCACATGGCTCGTCCGTGCAGGACCTCGAGTCCCCCTTTCTCCTGATTAACTCTTAACTGGGTTCCATCCAGGAGAAGGCACCACGAAGCCGCCAAGCCTCAGCAACGGGACGGGGCCCAGAAGACACCTGTCAGTGCAGTGCCTTGGACAGAGGGGCCTTTGGTCTCTGCTTGTAGGATTCCCGTGACATTCCTGGGGTGGCTTTGGCCCTGCCCTTCATGGCCCTGACCCTGAGTTCATGGACAAGTTCGTGGCCATCCCAGGGCTGCTCTATCTGGCCCTAGTGCCCTCGCCCTCACGGCCATGCCCTGTCCAGGGAGTAAATGGCGTGGCGCTGGCAGTGGCGTCCTGAGCTGGGATGAAGGGATTGTCACGCGGCGCCAGCCCCCGGCCCCGCCTGCCAGGGCCGCCTCGCCGCGTTCCCACAGCCGTGGCTGCCGGAATCCGCGTCACACGCGCGCACCTGTTCGCCGGCCCCCTTCTGGCCCGCCGGCCCAGGCCGCAGCGGGCTTTCAAGGCCTGGACTTGTGGGCGGAATCGGCACAGAGAGGCATTTACTTAAAATCACACAGGAAGGTGAACCTCGGCTCAAAGCAGTCCTTTTGTAGATGGTTCCTTAAAAATGCCAAAGAGGCCGACCGTTCACATTCTCTGAATGCGTCCAATTCATGCAAGGCAGGAGCCGGGTCAGGGTTCACCCCCGACTGCTGCCCACGTGGGCCCTGGGGCCAGGGAGTGTCTTGTCAGCCTCTCCGCAGCTGTTTGCTCCCCGTCCAGGAGCAGGGTTGGGGGCGCTTGGGGGCTGAGAAGGACAGAGGGTGAACGGAGCCCGGTAGTCCATCCTGGCCTTTTTGAAACATCCTTACTCCTTAAGAACAGAATTCGCCATTTTAAAAATGGAGACACAAAAGCCGATGACACAGAATCCAAGCACCACCCTCTCCCCGAGGAGACAGCACACTTCCAGAAAAAGGCGGTCCGTGGAAGGCAGAGCGCGGTTAGATGTCCTAACGAGCCTCCCATCCCGCGCGAGACCGCGCTCCGTGGCCGAACCGGAGGCAGGACAGACCACGCAGACGCGCGCGGGACCGAGACGCCCAGGGCTCGGCGTTCGGGTCGGCCTCCAGCTGGGCCTCGGGCGTCAGAGTTGACCCAAAGAAACAAATCTTGAAGAGGCCACTAAAACCACCCGGACGGTCATCCCCCCAGGGGAATATGGGGACACCGAAGATAATCGTCACAGAAAGCTGTGGCTCAGGAGAGGACGGATGTGCAACAGCCTGGTGATACGCCAATGCCACCGAGAAGGGCCAGCGACAGTAACAGGAGTAAGACTGACCGTTTATTTAGTGTTTAAGATGTACCAGGCTCTATGCTAAATACTTGAAAAATATATATATATATATCTCAGTCCTTGCAACAAGTTCACGAGGCAATGCGTACACACATGCAATGCTTACCCTGTGCCCCACGTCCAAAGCTTTATGCATATTAAGCCATCTAATCCTCACAGCTCTCCAATGAGTTAGGTGCTAGTATTCTCACAGACGGGGAACAGTGGCACAGAGGACTGAAGCAATTCCTGCAAGGTCGCATATCTAGGAAGGGGCCAACCTGGGGTTTGAATTCCAAACTCTATGTCCATTATGCACCACATAGATTTCAGCATTAATTTGTGGGTCTGGGGTCTGCTTTCCTCATAAAAATGCATCTTGGGGGCCGCCATGTTTTTTTTCTGAGTCCCTTCGGATGCTAAGATAGAACAGCTCTACCCCGACTGATGGGACGGATGGACAGGGAACGGGTGTTCTGCCTTGACATCTCCAAGATGCTGTGTCTCCCTCTGACCAGAGCCATGAAGGACCAGAAAAAGAAGAGAAATGCCATACAGACCCTCTAACGCCATTGTCCCCCCCCTCCCCAGGCGTGAAAGAATCAGATGAGGAAATCAGGAAGAGATTCTGGAGTAAGAATAACAAGATTTCTTCTCCCTTCCACCTGAATTGGCCATCTGTAATTTTGCACAAATTCAATTTTAAAGTCATGCCTTATAATTTGCGGAAAATCATATTAAATTAAAGAGCTCCACGTCTGGGCAATGCCTTTGCTCACTTAGCAACATAGGGTGGCTCAGAAAACCCGATCACACCGCCAAAATATTACGAAACAACAACAAAAAAGAGCCTTTTAATCAGGGACAGCGGAGTGAGGGGCTCTGGGACATCCCTCCTGGCTTCTCTGAGGACATCAGATGTGACATCAGTCTCCGAGAACTGCAGTATCCAGAATGACAGAACCGTAGCGTTTAAGGCCCCGAATTGCTCACGTATGTGATAGATGCGGGGCCTGGGATGTGCCGGGAAAGAAATCTGCCGGGTCACGTGGCTGCCCGGTGCCCAAGCAGGCCCGGCGGGAGAGCCCCTTGGGACCACATCATGAACCCCATGGGGGGCCGGCAGTGGGGAGGCAATGACCAACAGCAGCAGCCCGTGCTACAAACGGGAGCTGCGATCGCTTCTGAACGTGCGAACCGCGTCTGTCCCAATGCAGGAGCCGCTGCAAAACAACCACCCGGGCAGCGATGCCATCGCAACCATAAGTCGCAGTTCAAAACTGGGGGTTGGGCGGGGGAATAACTGCCCGTTTCAACAACTCCTGGGTTCTCCCTTCCCATACCAGCCCCGCTAGACGACCCACAGCCGCACGGCTGAAAACTCAGGCTGCTCCGGGTGTTCCACGAAGCCGGCGATTTGCCACGTGCCATGAAGACGAGCAGACCTCGAGGGGAGCGATCCGAATAAACCACTCCGCGGGCCGCAACGCCGGGTCCTTGAGCCCTTGAGGCGGTGCTGGCTTTCACAAGTATTTTAATAACGTTAGCATTATATAATTCGCCATCTGAGACGCGCAGAGAGATGCACTAATGGGGTGTGAGTGGCTGCAACTGTGCGATAATCCCGCGAGACGTGATCACCGCCACCACGTTCGTGTCCCTTCTGTGACCTGCAACTCCAAGAAATGCCGTCGCCGGTCAGATGACGTCTCCCTCCCTTTTTTCCTCAAGGTGTTCTTCTAACAAACCTAAGGAGGAGTATGGAAGTAGCCCTTCCACAGACGGAAGTGGGAGCCACACAGCAGCAGCTCTCTGGGTTTGGGGTCTGGCCCGGGAGTGACTCGGCTCGAACACACAAAGCCGTACGGCACAGCGGGCTTCTTCTGCTGAGGAAACCAGCAAGTCACGGATCTGGGGACTTAACTGTCCCAGACTGGTGCACTGCTGACACTCAGAGGCGTGCCAACACCCAGACCCCTCAGAGGCCTGACTCGCAGGCCTTCCCTAGGGACGCGCTGCTGGCGATGGCCCCAACGTGGTCACGACCCAACCCCAGCACTGAAGGGTCGCGGTGCACCCTCTCTCCACTCCCAGAAGGACTGGGCTTCACCACAACAGCGCTCGGACCCCGTTAACCAGAATTGATCACTGGGACTTAGGGAGGCTTAGATTCAGTGACCCTGGGCAGAAGAACCAAGGTGGTGAGCAGAAATCAGCACTATTCCCCTTTGACTGTGTGCTTTAAAGCTCGGGTTTCACACACAGCCTCCCAGTAGCTGTTAGGTGACATGAGACGTGGGTCAGCGCCTCCTCCCTTTCCTCCACACTCCCTCCAGGGGGAAAGGCAGGGGGTTCTGTCTTAAGGAGAATCCCCTTTGCCAGAGGGCTAAGTTAACTCTTGCTATGATCATAACCAAAGACATTCTCCAAAACCTCGAAACCGTATTTGGAATGTTCTAAGCCCTAGCTGACCGTCGGGTGGTGTGAGGGTATGGCAGTGACCAGGCCTGTGGCGTGTGAGCCCATGTCCAAAGAAAGTGACCGCTTTTCCTGCCCAACACCCCTCACCCCTCCTCAGCTCATTCAGGCACTTGGTGCCATGGTTCTGTTTTCTCTTGAAAATGCTTATTTCTTTTCAACATAAAAGTTGTATTCCATGCCACTTAGGAGGGCCTGAACCGGCTAACACTCAATCCGAAGACGCCCATAGCTTCATAACCAAAAATCGACTGGATAAGAATGGCTAGATTCCTTTTCCTCCCATTGGTCCTCCGGCAGTGCACAAAGAGGCAGACAATAAACACGGTTGGCCAATGTTTGTGTTTGGGGTGAGTGCTATCCTTTTTTTTTTTTTTTTTTTTAAATTTTGTTTTATTTACTGTGGTTGGTAACCGAATCTCTGGTATCAAAACATAAAATGTTCTGCCAGCAAGAGATTATGGAGGAAAAGTCTATGAGAGGAAACTGGGTTTGTCCGTGAAGATTTTATTTGCAAGCATTTTGCAATCCGTATCTTTAATCTCCATAACAATTGGGTAATTCTCCCAGTTGAAGGCAATTGTTCAACCAGAAGAAAGCTCAGGTGGAGCTAAGGCTTTGCAAGTAAGATGTGAAAATTCGATACAAATACCCAGGGAGGTAGCTCTTGACAACTGAGCCCAGAAAGCCCCTCTGCCTCTGTATCTTTTCCCCTGAAAGTCGGGCTGTGGCATTTCGAGGGCCAGAGAGAAATAAGACAAGACAGCAATAATTACACTTCCTCAGCATTATTTAAATCACACGTGTTGAATTTGAAAGAGCCCTTAAAATAACCAAATTAGAGTGGGCCTGCATTTCTTTCTATTCCGTGATGTCAGGAAAAATAATGCAAATGAGTAAAACCAACTCAGTTTGGAGAATGACCAGAAGACACAGTAGCTTTCTACCCAGAGCCTTTTTTTTTTTTTTTAAACATCAGCATATATTGTTCCTCTCTTAGTACAAACTTGTGGTAAACTTTGATACTATTCCATGGCCCCAGTCTAAGTTTCTTTTTTTTTTTTTTTTTTTACATATCCAAATTTGAAAGGCTATCTTTGGGTGATTTGTAAATTTGGGATTCTGAGCTATGCAAAGTGAATCACCAGCCTTTCGAAATGGGTGTCTGGTCAACGATGCCACGTTAAAAGAAAAAAAAAGAAAATGCAGCTTGTTCAAAACAACAGTGACATGCCTAGTTCCGGGAGGTCACATTCTTGAGTCCCTCCCAACTGGCTGGCTACAGTCTTCACACCATCTTCCGTTCCCATGCTTGCTACCCTCCGTGAGGTCGTGAGCATGTCCGGCGACCAGCTTCTTCTGGTCTGCATGGCTCCCTACACACTCCTTGCTCTACCACTCACTGCGGGGCCTTCTGGTTCCAACTGCTCTAGAAAATTTTAAGAAATACTTGACCTCATGTAGGAAAAAAAAAACATTCTTCTGGCTGGGAAATAAAAGTACCACAATGCTGGGTCCCAGCAAATGATGAGCTGACATGATAGTAGCCAGAAGACACGGTGGAGACTTCCCGGCCCGGGACGCCAAGTTCACGCCTCCCGGGCCAGTCTCTGTTCTGGCGGATGGCCACGCGAAGCCTGTCTCTGGACTCCCCGGATGTCCCCCAGCCTTTCTACCTTGGTGTGACAGGTAGAATGGAGCCCTGCCAAAGCTTAGTCCCTGTTCTGGCCCAGGCAGCTGTGAGTGTGACCTTACGTGGAAACAGATGTAATCAAGTGACGGATGAGACGAGATCACAGTGGGCTATCTGGGTAGGGCCTAAATCCAACGACAAGTGTCCTTCTAAGAGGAAGAAGAGGCGATGACACAGAAGAAGGCCATGTGAAGATGGAGGCAGAGAGGAGCGATGTCAAGGTCACAAGCCAAGGAACGCCCGGAGCCACCAGAGCCCGGAAGAGGCAAGGAAAACTACTTCCCCGGGAGCTTCGGAGGGAATGTGGCCCTGTGACGCCTTGGTTTTAGACCGCTTGTTTCCAGAACTGTGCGAGAATAACTTTCTGGGTTTTTGTTTTTTTTTTAAGCCACCAAATGGGTGGTAATGTGTCTCGCAGCCACAGGAAGCTAAGCTAACATGCTTGGCTCTGCCGACGCTGATCGCTGATGTTACTAGGTCTCACCCACGGGCTGGCTTTAATGCCCATTGCTTCACGTTTCACAGCGGTCCAAGGATCTCTAAATAGAATCATGCCTCTTATTTTGCAGAGAGGGAAACTGAGGCTTTAAGAGGCTAAGCACCTTGCCAAAAGTCCTACAGTAAGTGTGGCACAGGACAGTCTTAGGCAAAGGCAGGCTGCCTGCTGAACCTGTGTTCTTAGCCGCTGTGTTCTGCTCTTTCTTGGCTGTCAGATTTTCAGCTTAACTCGCCTGCCGTTGAACCATCAATATCAAATAAGTGTTCCAATCACAGCTTTGTTCAAAACCACGCTCTTCTGAACAAAACCTTTGTGTGTGCGTGTGTATGTGTGTGCACACGTGTGTGTGCATGCATGTGTGTGCTGGCTTATAGATTACCAGAATAAGGGAAAAGTCCAGAACGTACTAAGTCCATGGAAGGACATATTGTAGCGCGAGGAGTAAGCCCTAAAGCGAACCCTTCTTACTTTTTTAATTGGGAAAGATACCCACGAGGCGTTAACAACGCGCTCCGGAAAACCTGGTCTGGTCCCCTTGAACAACGTCCACGGAAACGTGTGGCCGGAAGACGCAGCCCCACTGCGGTGCGGTTTACGATGCGGGTGCTGACAGCTCACCAGGCCGGCGGCGCCTTTGAGGGCCTGCTTTATGAAGTACTTAGCCGTGAGGTGCTTGTAAACACATCACAGCGTCTGAGCCGTGCTGTTCAAAGCAGTTGTGTGTGGTGACCATGCCTACCCATAAACACAGCACAGGGAGCAGAGGCCAGGGCGGGCTACGGCGCCCAGCACCGCCAAGTAGCTCACAGGAGTGAGTGGACAGCGAAGGGGCCGGACAAAGGGGGGCAGCCGCATTCGATGCAAGCAACGAAGGCCATAGGCAGCCCCCGAGGCACCGGCCTTGGGGGCTTTCTAAAAGGAGAAAATGAAGACTCAGCTTCACCCCATCCTTCTCTCCCTTTTCTTGAATGTCTAGGATGTAATTCGTTAGCATGAGCTTTTCGAACGTTCCTTAAACTTCCAGGTTGTGTTGCACTGGCCAGGAACAGAGAAAGCAGAAGCTGAGTTCTCGGTTCCCGCCTTGAGAAGGCATCTAGGTCCATTAGCTTTGCAGCCTCTCTGCCTGCTTGGGAGAAGGCAGCCGTAGCGCCACCAGCTGGTTACAACCCGCACGTCAGAGCTTCATTCTGCATCTGTGTTTCCTTCTCCCTTCCCTCTCTTAGCCTGCCTGCCTGCCTTCCTCCTTCCTTCCTTCCTTCCTTCCTTCCTTCCTTCCTTCCTTCCTTCCTTCCTTCCTCCCTCCCCTTCCCTTCCTCTCTTCCTCCCTCCCTCTCTTCCTACATTTATTTATTTCTATTTATTCATGGGAACACCTGATTCCGGCTTGTTCTCAGTATAAGGTTCTGATGTCGTCGACCTTGAAAGGCTCTCAAACTACACCTAGATAGGAGTTATTTTGAAGTCACTCACTTTTCACGTTTACAGCACGAAACAGTCCTACAAGTTGTTTTCTAGCTCTCTGATTATTTTGCTTTGCGTAACCATTAAAATGATCGTTTACAGATTGACATATGAGCATTTCTGGTGTTTGACTGTAGCCTCTACTTCCAAGGTAACCAACCAGCCTCCACCGGCCCTTTGCTTTTGAACTTCTACAACTGCTAGAGGAGGAAGGAAGAAGCGGGGAGTGGGGTGGGAGGTGGGGAAGAAGGGAAGGGAAGAGTAGGGAAGGGGAGAGGAGTTGCTACACAATTCGATTTTCTCTCTACCCCCAAGCCTGGAAAGGGGATTCGCCTCTTCCTCCCACCGGAAAGCGGGAAAGTGCATTTTCCTTTTGTGGACCCAGCAGATGAAGATTGATCTAAGTGCCCCGTGCAGCTGAGAAACAACGTCGATTCGGTATCTCAAGAAGCTTCACGGACCAAGCAAGAATGCAGTCTTTCCAAAGCCATCTTAACTTTTGGGGTAAATCGCTATCAAAAAAACACCATTTGGAATACTAAATATCAGGAGATGATCTGAGAGGCAGGGGATCCCTCAGGCCACATGCAACTCTCAAAGAGAGGCACCTGCACTGCTATGGGCTGGTCAGATGTTGCCTGGGTCTGGATGTTAAGAAGGCTTTGGTCCCAGTGGGGCCCACAAGAGAGGCTCTTACATGGGGGCAGGCTGGGCTGTTGCCCCAAAACAGTAAACAAAGGGTGGTACTTGCTTCCCACCGAACCCGCATTCACTCATGCTCAGAGATTCATTATTCTGAGTTAAGTTTTCTTTTCTCTCCATCTTTGAAAATAAATGCATATGGCCCAAAAGGAGACAGTTTACTAAGGTGCCCGCCGCAGAGTCTGGCCCTAACGTTATTATTATCATCATCAACATTTAATACTAATAGAACACCTTAGACATAGGATGGCCAAAGGAATGACCAGCCCAGCACTTCTCCTGTCTCCCCGTGGGTGACTGGAATGTCTCTCGACCCAGGTCAGATCTGTGTGTCTAATTGATCCCTGATTCCACGAGTGTGAGCCCAGGAGAAGCCGTCACCCCGCGAGCACCAGCTCTGTAGCAAGACAGGTCTGGCTTTCAGTCCAGGTCTACCACTCACAATCTTGGAGACGTCAGGCACTTGGTGCCCTCTGAGGTTCAGGTTCTCTGTCTCTGAACCCCACCACAGGATTGGGGTGAGAAGGGAATAATGTGTACAGAGGTCTGACCCGTGCCCAAATGTATCACAACCGGTCCAATTCAAGAGGTAAACCTCACGCCTTGTTGCTTAGGGCAACACACACGAGAACAACAAAACAGACCTCCGAGTCTCTCTGGCTTTGACAGTTTCCTGCACGAGCAGGTATCACTTCATCTCCATCTTCCCAGAAGGAAGCGGGTTACGTAGCTTTACATAAGGCTCTTCAAGGTTGGCAAATTAGGAGTCAGTCAGATTCTTAAAGTTACTCGCTTCAGTGGCCTGCAGCCATCTCTAAGGGGAAGGAGGTGGGACTGAGTTGACATCAGTGCCTTATCTTTCTAGAATCTGCCCCATTTCATTTTTTTTAAAAGGACACATGCCCTTTTTCCTTCCCATGACTGCAGAAGAATTCTAAAACTCGGCCACAGAAGTTCATGATGATGTCTCGACTTGCCTAAGGGTGTAGCCGAAATGACAAAATGGCTTTCTATTCAATTTTAAGACCTGGTAAAATAGGAAGTTGAAATAACCTCAGCTCTTTCATAGGTAAAACCTCACCACAGCCACAGTGGTTTGGTGGCATGGCAATCTGTGCCCTTTTCCATCTGCACCCTGCCTCAGATAATTTGAGATGTCTGTTTTGAGTGATTCTCAAGCCCATCTAATTCTCGGGAAACAGAGACAGTACTCTACATTTGCGATTTCCTACTGACAGAAGTTAAAGGGACGAGTATGACCCACCCGATAAAGCCCCAGCAAGACAGGGCTTACAGCCCCTCCTTCAAACCACGACCGCTTTGAGCCCACAGTTGCTGACACGTCCCCAAAGCTGAAAACATTCACACATCTGCATGTCGCCGCTCTGACTACCTTTTGGGATATTTTGCTTACGACTACTGCTGCCCTTTCAAGGAGAGCCATAAACACGTGCTGAATTTTTATATTAAGCATCTTCTTAAACATATTACAGGAGCTTCAGAGCTAAGCCTGGCAAATAACCATTTCCTACCTTCTCAAGAGCAAAATGAAGGCTCTGGTTAAAAGAGACTTTACTATTATCCCTGTTAACTTTCTAATTTCGGTACGGGGGTGGGGGGAAATCCCAAGGGTCTACTAATAACATGACTAGGGTAAAAAAGCATTTTCTTACGGAAACAAAACAAAACAAAAACAAAAAGAAACAGAAAGAAAAAAAAAAACAGAAAGGAAAAGGAAAAGCAGTTGTATTTGAAACTATCTTGGACACTTATTTTTTTAAAAGTCATTCTTTCAATGTTAAAAGTGAAGCACCGGATGGCAAATCACAGTTGGGAAAGAAAGACCATCAGCAGTGCAGTTAACACACTCTGCCGAGTAGCTGCGAACCCCCAAGGGCGCCCTAAAGGCCGGTTAGTAGTATGCAGATGCTGCAGAAGGGAATAGGTTTTAAAAGCAACAAGAAAGGGCGATGATGCTCTCTGTTATACCCCACACTCTGCTGAGCACCTGGTACCCAAGGCTGAGAAACGGCCGTGGCCATCCGGCACGCAGAGCCTGGGTGGAGGAGGACTCGCCCCACCCCTCGCCCTCCGCCTCCCCCCCCCACCCCGCCCTGTTCTTTCTGGTGAAAAGAACACATCAGATAAGGAAGGACATCAGATCTGATTCACTCCACGCCCAGACTGTCTGCAACAAGCCGACTTCATGGGGACAGTTTCAACTTGCCCCGTGTGGCTGAACTTTAAAAATGCTGACTATTTTTTGGTAGCGATATCCCAAAATGGCAAACCTGTTCATCGGCCTAGTAGCGTGAATGGTCAGGTAGGCAAGGACAGAATAAGAAAACAGAGTCTTCCCGCGGATGTCACAGATGGAGTCCCGAAGATGACATGAACTAACTTAAATGGCCCTAAACACAAGATGGAGAAATCTACTCGAGAATTCTATTCTTTTTGGAAGAAAAGTATCATTTCACCCCAAACCCATCTCTCTCACTTAATGTGCCATTGGATTTAATTGACCACACGCACTTGCATTTTGACATTTAAAAAAAAAATAATATGTATATTTTGAATAAGTATTCATGATCATTAAACACCAGGACACCTACGATTTCATGGGACCTGTTTCGAAATGCCCCTGAGGCTGCAGATGAGAGGTAGCCCCCCAAAATCAATCTTTACGTTTCTGTTCATACACCAAAGGGCTACTCTGCAGACAGGCCACTTAACAGCTGTGTGCACAGTACCTTACGGGAAGATTTCTTTGGAGATTTTCCACTCGAATTAAAGAAGCTTCCACAGAAACAGAACCGAGAGAGAGCTAACGGCATCGCCCATCAATCAGGCTCTGTGCAAAGGAGTGTGCACGCTTCTTGGGAACCCACACGTGCGAACCCTGAGATCGAGCTCTCACCCCCCAAACCCTGAAGAACCTAGGACACTTGCACATCCCACAATACAGCTCAGAGGGAGAAATGCCCAGGGACGCTAATGTCCGCTGTCCCAGAAGGACAAGGGGCCTGTCCCTTGCTGACCACCTGCTCCCTCCCCTAATGTGCTGCTTATCCTTGCCTTGGAGCTGAATGAGCCTGCTGCTTTGGGACAGGACTCTAACTGTGCCCACATCACACACGGCTGTGTCCTGCACGGCACGAAGAAAGCCACTGCGTTTCAGAAATTCGAAATGCCATCACAGAGCAGATATGCTCGCTGACGTCAGGGTTTCCACAGCGCGAACGAACTTGGTGTATTATCTAGTTTGGCACAGTGGGTTTTGTGCAATTATTGTATTTTACAGTATTTCTGCAGTTGCCAGCTAACCCCACAAGGGCGTGAGGCGGGGGTTGGGGGATCACCCCGCGTTCTCTATGGACTGCAAGTTTCTTTAGCGCAAATAGTACCTCTGCTGTGATGGCATCCGGACATTCCTGCTCTCTCTGCACACTTACACAAAAATGGACGTCAGGTACACACATGATCTGAATACAGTAAGAACTTGCAACAGCCTGACCTGCGCCTTGCTTGTGTGTGTGTGTGTGTGTCTGTCTGTCTTCAAGACTAACAGGTAAAGTAAGAAAATGGCCCAGCCGAAGCTAACTCTTAAAAGATTCAAGGCATTATCTATACACATCGCTCCGTGGTCCCTGCATGTCCTAGGTGGCGGGACCACTCCACCTGGCGATCTCGTGACAGCCCAGCGCTAACTCGGCGGCGGGTCTGGGCCAGCCGGAGGGAGACCGCGTGCCTAACAAGCTCCAAAGCTGGTGGTCTGCGGCCCACGCTGGAGCCGGGAGGGGAGGGGAAGCCAGGGCTGCTGTGCCCCAGGGCGAGGCGGGACGTACTTACCCTGCATCTGACTCTGAGGCTGAGGGTTAAAGGCCGCGGAGTGGTTCAGGGCGGCCCGAGGGGTGGGAGTGGGGGCTGGGTGGTGTGGGCCGGCCCTCACGGCCGTGCGACGCAGCTGCTCCAGCTCACTGAGCCGCTCGGAAAAGGACAAGCTCCCCGGCTTGGTCTGATCGTCTAGTTTCTGACGATGTCCTATTGTGGGGAGGGGGTGGGGAGGGAGGGGGAGGTGGGAGGGAGGGAGGGAAGAGATCAGAAAATGTATTGTGGATTTTCTAAAATTTGGGTTTTCCTGTCCTTTCCCTCCCTCGCCCCTCACCCCCCCAACGTGGATTTGCTGAATATTTTGCAGATCCGGCTGGCTGCCAGTGGGAATTTGGGGCTGTTGTGCCCACAGCAGACTGGGGCCCCTTTCGCCACACTGGCCCCTGGGCGGTCTCCCAATCTGGGCTCCACACCCAACCCAACCCTCTGCAACCATTTCCGCCATTGGGCGAAGGCAGTGGGCACACTAGGCTTGGTGGCGGTAGTGGTGACAAGGTGCATTCATTGCTGGCTCTTGGCCACGTGCTGTGGGCTAAGCTATGGCAGCCAGGAGAGGTGCTCCCCAGGGGCCTCAGAACAGCGGCTCCTTACTGCAAGCCCAACAACCGGCAGGTCTCAGAGGCAGCAAAGTGGGCCCTGGGGCTCGGCGGGCACACCCCTTCCAACAGGAAACTGAGGTGTGGCTGCAAACCCACAGCCCCTGGGGAGGCCGGATTTCCTGTCCAATGCAGGGCTTGGGGCAGGCCCACAGCCCTCTCCCTCATCCTTTCCTGCAAGCTGTTCGCGAGCATTCTTTCTTCCCTGAAGTCGACTTTCCCAGGTGCACCTCCTACGAGGGAACTGACAGGAAGGTGGAGCCTGGGCCTCATCCAGCCCGGAGCGCCAGCGGGCCAGGCCCACAGGAGCTCGGAGGACACTCCCAGCAGACTGTGCGAGCTCCCCCAGGGGCCCAGGAATCCAGGGTGGGTAGGTGGGCCCTTCCGTGTCTGTATAAACAATGAATGTCCTCGCCTTGCTCCTCCTCAAAATCATCGTCACCAGGATGCAGGTAGCAGGCTGCACGGGGCAGGCTGGACCTCCTGCGTCCTCCCTTAGTCCCCCATCTGACTGTCTTCAAACTGGACACTCGGGCTTGTCAAACAAACTGATGCTTCGAGGTGCCGATGCAGCCAAGGCGTGCTCTGGTGGAGCTCCTGCCTCACCCCGATGGTTTGAGCAAAGAGGCACCGTCTGATTTCACAAGCCCCTCCCCCACCACCCATGGTCCAGTGGCCTGGGCACAAGACTGGAGAAGCAGCCTGCTTGTGGCCGTAATCAAGTTCTCGGTCACGTGCCCCGGCCCAATCCTGTCAGAAGAGGGTCCCTTGATGCCGCACCCCTCCGCCCAGGGTAGGGGACGGGGTGGGAGAAGGACGTGTTAACCTGGCTCCGAATCGCTACATGAGAAAAGTGAATTTTCTACCTTGCATTATGGTTTCAAATCTCCGTGCCTTGCTGGTTTTTTTTTTTTTTTTTCCCTGCTGCCAGGCCCCCTTGGCACAGCCAGCACTATCTCAAATTCCACACCAGAAAAAGGACCCACTCTATGGCCGTGATTTTATCATGAAAAAGACTTGCTTGGCTCCAAAACAAGGAAAAATACTGAAGCATAATATTTGTGCAGTTCAAATGCAACGCTCCCTCTTTTCATGTGTCACCCAGGCAAATCTGGACTGTGATTCAGCCCTGTAGCCCACAACACTTGACCTGAACACAAACAGCCTGAGTCACGCAGGCCCGACACACATGTGAGAGGCCTCTGACTGGCTGAGTATTTTAAGCACGGGCCTCGTGGGCAAAAGGCCATGGGGCCAGGTCCCAGAACACCCCCCCCCTTGTCATCCCTTTCCCTCAGCAGTACGAAAACGTCTTTTTCTAGAACATTCTATGTCAGTCAGTCACGGAGTTAATTCAGCGTCTCTGGATGGCGGTGTCCTTGACTCCTCCCTCCTCTTATCTTTGTGACACATTTCTTAGCGTCCTGATGACCAGACTGAAAAATCTGAGGTTTTCTTGCAGACAAACCAACTCTCTTAACTCAAAAGCCATCAAAGCATACTAACTCAGCCCTTTTAAATGCCCGCCGTGATCTAACACCTGGTATTAGGAACCAAGGAGAGACGAAGGCAGGCAAAGGATTCTGGAGAATTCTACCGCCTCAGTAAGAATGCCAGTCGGCGAAGCAATGGGCAGAGGCTTCCCGCAGGTTTCGTACCCATTTCAAAACTTCCCAGGGGCATTTTTGAAGAACACTCTGTCAAGGACAGTGGGTGACCCGGGGGATGCTGCGTACGAGCTCATTCTGAATACTTGGCATTGGGTGCTTTGAAGAAAGGCCATCAATTGTGTCTGCCTCAGCCACCAACCTTGGGGACCCTGTGCCACCAAGAAACCAAACACAAATGTCATTTCAGGTATGTCGCTGCAGTGGCCAGGCACAACTGTGAGACGACTTTTTTTTTTTTTTTTTTAAATGAGTCCCCTCTCATTGCCCTGTGCTTTAAAAAAAAAAAAAAATAACGTGTGAGCAATTTCTGTACCAGCTGACACCTGCCAAATCGTAGTCATTTACAGAGATTAAGTGATGACTGACTGCTTTAGCAGGAATGTTTGGGCATAATTCTCAGAGAAAACAATTCTTCACTCTAAGCTATTTCCTAAGCCCTGAAAGTCACGAGGCTGAGTTGAATGCTGGAGGAGTCAGGGGAGAGCTACACACTGCTGCTCAGGGGTGATCCCTGGAGTGAGACCCCCCACGGCCTTCTCCTTCCTCCCAAAGGGGCTAGGGAGTTAGAACAGCAGGACCCTGGGGAAATGAAAAGCATTATCATAGTAAGGTGTGGCTCAGATGCATTTATAAGTGAGATCAAAGGAACACCTAATTCTTCTTTTCTAAAACCATCAGATTTCATGTGCCAAAGAGCAATATTTTGTGTGAACTACAGAAGCTTGCAATATAAACTTGCAAGCTAGGGAAAATGAATGCTTTATGTCTCCAGTTTCCTGTATCTGGGGGTAATTAAAATGTCAATTTGACCCCTGAATTTTAAATACAGGAGAACGGAAAATATCTATTATCGAATTCATTTTTCTTCTTTCTTATGGAGTATGGGGCTTCAGAGGGTGATAGGGAACTCAGTTCTGCATCAAACGTCTGGTAGAATTACAATGTAGTCCCAAACATGTGCACGATGACAGCCTGGCTTTCTGAGCAAGTTGGAAGTAAATTGCAAATGTACACGGTGGTTCTTAAAACAGTGGCTACCTCAAGATTTCGTACTGAATTTTATTGAGTTTTAGGCAGAGTTGGAAAAGATACTAAATTAAATTATGTTTCTCTATTATCATTTTCAGATTTTTGAAAAAAGTACTTGATTAGAATTTTATTATATCTGCAGTCATAAGGAACCAACAGAAAAAATAAATAAATTAATCTCATCTACTAAATTTTACTTCTTCGTTCCAAAGCCATACATCCTGTAGATTTCTGAAATGGCTGCCCATACGGCACCTCTAAATGTTGTGATATTTGTGATGAATAACGAGACCAGCTTTCGGCTTTGGGCTATGAAAACTAGACTGAGTGGGCATGCATATCTCATCGAAAACTGAACTGCCTTTTTCAAGAAACCATTGTTGATCTGTGAAATAAGGTAATGATCTTCTATCCAAGAAAATCAGATAAGGCTAAATCATCACCTTTTCCTGGAAAATTCTGGCTAGTGAGAATAATTTTCTAGCAGTTGACATGTTAGTTCATGTTTCTGATAAGGGTTTACCAGTTTTCTTGATAGATTCTCAGCAGAAAAATTAGGAAGGTATATAGTCAAAGCATGGACATGATGAGCAACTGAGAAAAATCCATGCAAAATGTAATAGCAAAAAGATATCTATCTATATGTGTGTATGTGAGTCTATATACCTACCTACTTATCATCTATCTATCTATCTATCTATCTATCTATCTATCTATCATCTATCTATCATCATCATCATCATCATCTATTATCTATTATCTATCTATCTATCTATCTATCTATCTATCTATCTATCTATCAATCTATCGATCTATCTATCTATCATCTATCTTTGTGATTCTTCTAAAAGGATATATGTATTTCAAAAGACATTTGCCAATCAACCTAATATTAATGACATGGATCTGGACATAAAACCTGGATTTTTCTTTCCTTAGTTTGCTACTTCATTATGACTATGGAAAAGAATTTATGTGTGGTAGGAAACTGCTGATTTTTCCTGGTTTAACAGAGTAATCTCCAGGTTCCAAGGTCATGCACGTCATTAGGACTTTAAAGCAACAACATTGAATGGAAATGTGATCCTTCCTTAAAGCACCTTGCAGGTGGTACCATAAACCTTCCTAACTGCAAACTTATCCATCTGTTGCTTAATTTATTGTTGAGCAATATTGTCCCATATTATATATTGTGTATATGCTATGCATGCAATACAAAATGCAACATAAAATACATAATGTTAATATGTTACGTATGTATACACGTATACAATTCATCCAATGTTATAGATACATAGGTAGCTTAACTTTCCCCCTCAATCTCTTCCCATATTATTATATTAAGCTGAGAGGATAGCACAAGGTTGGAGCTGGAGAAGGGCCAGAGAAATCGGCCTTGCGCTCTAACTGACGTGTGGGAAGTGAAGTTCAGAGAAGTTATGCCATTTACCCAGTGTCACACAGCCAGTGAGAGAGAGAGGACAGGTCTGAAATCACACCCACGCCCTCAACCTCTCCCCCACCGCATGTCCAATGCACCTAGAAGTACCAGATTCTGCGACCCTCGGGTGAATAGAGAGAAAAGCAGCGTTGCACAGCTGTAGGTCACGGGGACACTAGAGCACTTTAATGATTTGCACTGTCTGCCTTTACAGTCCCACGTTTGCTCCTACTTGTCCTTAGCATAGAAGAGCCAGAGCTGCACTGTGGCCCGTAGAGAGAGCTGTAACCCCAGCTGGCATCAGACTTTCTGGATGCTCTGGCTGGGTGGGTCTGGGGCGGGGCCCGAGAATCTAGATCTGTGCTGAGGTCCAGGTGATGCTGCTGCTGCTGGTCCAAGGAACATATGGGGAGTAAGAGTGTGGGCGGGAGCGACTCTTTCCTGTGGCTTGCATGCTTTCAGCATGCCTCTCATTTGCTGTGGGCTGGAAATTAAAACACCAAATACACCAGAACTGTGTTTAGACTACGCGTCCCTGGGCACTACGTGATGACCTTGCTTTGGCGATAACTGTGAGTCTTTTTCTTGATTTTTTATTTTCCGACGTATGAGAAGTAGCGGAAAATGCCAAAAGTCTGCCCTGCAGATAGGTGGGTGGTGACTGTCTCTCTCTCTCTCTCTCACCATCACAGAGTCAGTCACTGTCGAGATAATCAGACTGGTTTATAAGGTGAACCCGGAGTTCTCAAGAGGGAGGTAACTCCTACCCCACCTTCTAAGGGAGGACTTGGAGGAACGGCAGGAAAGTGTCACATGGAACCTACCAGTCCATTCCAGCTGTTGAGACCTCAAGATGGGGGTTTAATGCAAACACTAGAACCCTTTCCACCACCAGGAAAATGGGACTGCCAGCCTGGGCGTCAAGAACGCCTCGTCCTAAATCCGCTGTTCCACCCAACTCTCCTGCGAATGAGAGCAAGCCTCTTCACCACCCAGCCGCCTTATCTGGAAGCCTGCACTTAAAGGACCAGGATGGGTTACCCCAAGGGGCGCTTAAAGCATTCACAGCAATTACACGTGCAGCGATTGGCCACTCACCTACCTGGTTCTTGCTGGATGGCTCTAAACACGGATTTTCTTGGACAACTGCATATGACATGAGAACTCTCAAGCTTTTCTTCCTGTTCCTCCCCCACTCCAGGTAGATCTCTGGCCTTTGGGCGCCAGTCCTAAGCCCGACTGTCAAATCGGTCGTCAGAGCTCTCCCTTGATCTCCGGCAGATCCTCAATCTGGGATCCCACCCAGCTTGCCCCACCTGCTGGCGAGCACCTGTTGGTGTGGTCAGCACCTCTGTACAAGGCATCGTGAGAACTCACCCTCCCTCTGCCTCCTGCTGTTTCATCCGTGGCCTTTGGGGCAGTTATTAGTGGCCTCGGACAGCAGTGTTCATCGATCGCCTCCTTTCTCCCTTCGAGCCTTCGCTCAGCCTTTCCTGCTTCTTTCCTGACGGGGACGTCCCGTTCTGTTTTCGCCCCTTCCCCATTATCCTGCCAACGCTGCAGCCGGGCAGCGTGGGCCACTACGCTCACCTTCGCCTGCCCGGAAGCTGTCAGCAGCTGCAGCAGGGATAAGAGCTGCTCGGCCAAACCTTAATCTCGTTTTGCTGTTTCTCTTATTGGTTAGAAAATAATGACGCTCTTTGCTCCCCGCCCACCCCCTCCCATCAGTGGCAAGAGGACCTTAAGCTTGACATTGGTACATTGGTGCTCATTGCCCTACCTGAGTGACAGCACCGCCCCCCCACCATGTGCCCTGTGTGGGACTTCTGTCTCCTCGTTCATGCCCCTCCTACCTCCTTCAGGTGGATAAATCACAGCGAGCCTGGGGGGTGGGGAACCTACTAGGATGCCTCCCCCCGTTTCCTAGGCAACGTGTCTGTACTCAGGGGTGCTAGAGACATGACAATTTACCCCAGGAAAATCGCCAGCAGGGCAGAGGGACCTCTGGCTGAGAAGAGCTTTGTCTCTCTTGCGGGTGGTAACAGACCGCGGGGTGGCCACGGAGTCTGCTGGTAGATGAGCTCCCGTCTCCTGGACCTTCTCAAACCATAGTCCTGCAGCGGCCCCTCGGGCGGCGCGAAGTGCCCGGTTTAGAGGTCAGGCTGGCACTTTGTTGAGTCTGCTTTCTATGAATGCCCCTCCCCCGCACTTGAAACTAGAAGGCAGACCGTGTGAGTTCCGCCTTCGGCCCAGCCACACTGGCCACCTGGCGGTCGCTGCTCCGTGCCTGCCTCGGGGCCTTTGCACTTAGAGCTTCCTTTGACAAGAACATTCTTTCCCCAAGAAACCTGTCGACCGGATCCCTCCTGTCCGTCAAGTCTTTGCTTAAGTTCCATCTTCTCCCTGAGAACTTCCCAAACAGCCCATTTTAACTTGCCAAATGTCCCCTACCTGACCAACCCCATCCTTCAGCGTTAGTTTTCTGCACAGCAGCAATGAATGTAATTTATGGTCTGTCTTGTGCCCACCGGCCTGGAAAGCTCCGTGAGGGTGGGATTTGGTCTCTTTTCTTTGGGGCCGTGTCCCTAGCACCTATAAGAGCACCTGGCACACAGTAGGCTCACTAAACGTTGACTAAATGACCAACGGAGGGACTGAATGAATGCGCAGGTCCTTCATGATGGGCGCCATCCAACTGTCTTCCAACTAACTGTAGAGTTCATTTGGGGCAAAAGGTGTGTGCACTTAAGTTTTCAGGTAAAATGGAACTCAGAAAAAAACGACCCTTTTGAGGAGCAATATCACAACTGCGCGTCTAGAGTTCCAGGGAGAATGATCGCATTCAGAGTTAAGGGAGTCCGCAAAACTCACGTGCGCTGTCCCACCACAGCCACCCTCAGGATGTGAGCTAAGACATAATTGCTAGGCTGAGCGTAAAAGGGACGGTGTAGAAAGCCTCAGTGAGATGGGAACCCAAAGCCAGCTGTGGCCAACGCAAGATCAACAACTAACGGCCGGCACAGGACCTGCCCCATCCTCCCTGCACCCCCCACCCCCAGACCATGCCCCCAAATCCACGGAACAAAAGCAGAAACAAGACTGAGTTCTTCACAGTTCAAGGCCAGAGCTTTTCGCTCACTCACAGAGCTGTTGGGAGACCTGGGCCTGCCTGAAACACAGTAGTCGAAATCTGTACTCATCGGTCGCCACCGGTTACCTCTTGTTTCTGTCTGGTGACTAAGGAGGTAATTGTAGCTTGGGGCGGAGAACCCGCCTGCTTTCTTTTCCTCTTGACCAGAGGTGGCCCTCTGGGGGGCAGCAGAGGAGAGCTCTGTAGGAGGTTCAGACAGCTCATGAGTACAAGAACCTTTCTCCTCTACCGCCCTGCAATTCCCGCTATTATCAACCCTCCCTCGGTGAAGGGATGGTGAAGGAAGTCTCAAGAAAACCCCTTGTTGGAGAGTCATTATAAAGGCCCCCGGAGTGGTAACTGCCAGTAATGTGGAGTTGTTTATCTGAGTAACTCCTGCCCCGCAAGGCCAGGCTCTGAATGGAAGGTGACATGGGAAGAGGAGATTTGGGTGGTGGGTGGGCAGGGCAGGGCAGGGGCTGGACTCAGGAAATGCCGCCTGGAGACTCTGAGCGGGCTTTGCAGCTCGGCTCTTCAGCAGAGCTGGCTAGCCCCGAGGCAAGGTCTGAGGAAGGGGCGAGAATGCGCCCAGAGGCCCACAGACTCCACCTGCTCACGCTGTCGCATTGCCCGGGCATTCCTGCTGTCCACATAGGCCCCTGACCGCCCTGCGGGTCTCCGCTCCCTGCTGCACCGGCTCGTGCCACGCGTAACTACCTGGCAGAGGCGCCGAGCGTGGTCAGACTGGACGGGGGTAAACGGAGTCCTTCCGAGGTTGGGCGGTGCCCAGTAAAGCTGGGTGAATGGATGAACGAACGAGTGAGGGAGTGGATAACCTCCCCTTTCCTGGGCTAGGCCCATCCTGGGATGCGCACCCAGCATTGTGTGGGATGGTCTCTGCTGGAGAGAAGGAAATTTCCTCCCGTGGTGAGAAGCCCCGCCTGCTGGGCCCAGGGCCTTTCCCGGCAGCAGGCTGGGGCACAAGTCGTGCCCCCTCCTGTCACAAGTGCCAGCCGAATTCGGGGCTGGCCTTGCGGGAGCAGGAGACTGAGGGGCCGGCCGAGGTCCCTTAAGAGATGGCCGAGCAGGCCCTGGCTGGTACAACAGAAAGCCAACAGTAACTAGCAGTTGCTTTGAACAGGCCATTTGCCCTACCTCACAGCATCCGGAGAAGAAGCCTTCGGGTCAATTTGGGGGCTGGTGCCTGACTCAGGCTAACTTCTATCCACCGAGAAGAAGCATCTGGGGGAAGGGCATCCTTACTGAAATGGCAAGTGGCTATTTACCTGTGACTCCCAAAGAGCCACAGCAGGGAGGAGAAACACCGATCCTGCAGCTTGCCAGCACCCACCCCGGTGACCACATCCAAGCCAGCTCCGGAATGAAGGACGAGGAGGCGGTCCATAAGCCCAGGCAACTGTCCTGTCCAAACCTTTTCCAGATGCGAAAGTGAGAGACCACCCCCTTTCCCTGCCCCTGGGAGGCGGGCTCCCTGCAGCCAGCTTCCCAGCTCCTCTCTGCTGGGAAGGCACAGGAACCCCGCCTGCTCCCCGAATGTTTTGAACTTTTTCTCCTTTTAACTCCGTAAACAGTCCCTCTTCTGTGTGAACACTCTGGTGTGTAAAAGCAGATTATGCTGAGTTTTCCCAGCCTCAGGGGGAGGGGGCTTCCCACCCGGCTCCCTTCCCCTACCCAACTTTTATTATTATTTTTTTAACCACTTCTGCTTCCTTCATTTTCTCTGCAGCTGCAGCAGAGAGATATAGTAACGCTACTGTATAGGATTTTGAAAGCGGGGCCCCCGAGAGCTTTCCAAACTCCATACAAGCCGCTTATTCTCCGGCTTGTTTTCTTTGGCTTCAGGTTAGTAACACAGAATGAGTCAAACAGTATTAACTTTCAATAGGGAAGTGCTGTGGTCAACCAAAGCTGTTTGCGGCTAGATTGTGAAGATAGGTAGGGCAGGTAATGAAGAACAGCCCATAATACTGCGAGGAGGCAAAGGAGGGGGACGGCCTCGCTCAGAAACACCCGCCGACTCAAGCAGCAGGACTCGGGCCATCTTTCTCGGCCGGCCGAGGAATGAGCGCCGTGGTCTCTGACGGGCCAGGCAGGACGGTGGCCATGCCGAGACTCCGCGGCCTTCACAATTGAGCACTTTGTGGGTATAAGGCTGTCTTTTCTATTTTATTTTTGTATGGTGCCGGAAGCCACGGGAAGTCTGGTTAGGGTGGCTGTCCCTACTTACGGCATGTCACCCTGACATGGACCTTCATTTCCTTCTCTCTCCAGCCTGGGGAAGGAGGAGATGCCCCATCTTCCTCTCCCTGGCCCTCCCCCGTCTCCCGTCCTGTCTCTGTCTCCTGGGTCTCTGTCTCCTGGGTCTCTCCTGGGTCTGTCTCCCCAGGTTAGCGGCAGCTCCAGGGACCCCCGGCTCTCCTTTTCCAGGGGAGAAAATGGTGCATGGGAAGTGCAATCCCTCCTACAGAGAGCAAATTGTACTTTTAGAAGCCGATAAGGATCTTCAAGCCATCAAATCTCTCTCTCTCTCATTCTGCACATGGGGAAACTGAGGCTCTGAGAGGGGATGGTGGCCATTGAGCTTCGAGGAGCCAGGGGGGCCAGAATGTGGACTCCCAGGCCAGCGGTCCCTCCCACTCCCTTGCCCAGGGCTCAAAATTCCTTTTCAGTTCAACGCAGCAGCTCCTGAGAAGACTCAAATTTCAGCATTTCCCAGTTCGTTCTCCCTACCCTCAGCCACCTATTTATTTTCATGGCCGAATCGCCCGAGGAATAGCAAGCAGGAGGTTCTCCCAACCTGCTGCCCGCAGCATGTCTGCAGATGAACAGGACAGCAAGCAGCCTCTGGAGCCCCGAAAGATCGTCACCTCTGAGCAGCTGCAGTTTTGACTCGTCCTGGGAACCTGGCATGAAGGCTCAAGGGTGTAATATTTCACCTCCCTGAAATCTAATCCAGAAATCTCAGGCGAGCCGCATATATAAAAAGCCACCAGCAGAAAAAAAAAAAGGAATAAGGCTAACGAGTTGCACTATGGTCTTCCATGCTTTGCAAGCCCTTCATGGAAAGAAAATGGAATCATAGGTTTGTACAGGAAAAACTGCATTTGGTTTTGTGAAGAAATAGGTAATAAGAAAAAATTCAACGCTTAACTATCAAGGTAGCTTCTTTTTGTTTTGAACAGTCTTAAGGGGTATATTGTAGTAGGTGAAGAAAACATTAAGATATTCTAACAGCAAAATGTAACTTTCCTAAAAGTATGGGTTTACGGTGGAGGCTGATTTAAATATCTTTATTTTTTTCTCTACAATTTTCTTCTCACCAGTCCCCAAAGCCATGATGAGATGAAATCTATCTTCAAGAAACCAATAATATTTTAAGGTCAGATCCCCTAGATTTTTGTCTAATACACACAATACTAATGTTTTTGTTATTATTTTTCTATTATCTAATTACGTACCTATTATAACTCTATTACCTAATCGATACACTGTTTACAAAGCACCTTGATATATATTATCTCAGTTCATCCCAAACAACTCTGCAGTAGACAGAGCTCATATTACTATTCCCACCTTACAGATGACCCAGCTTCTAGATGCTGAGTCTGGCCAGGTCCCACAGCAGCATGAGTGCTAATGATTGGTTAAGGAACAACTACATTTTGAGTCACATCTTTGTTTGGAAAAAGACCACTTCCCTTCCCAGAAACAGGGCAGTAGGGTTTTGCTTTGGTGAAAAATAAATGGTTGAAGTCAGTTCACTGATTCAGTATTTAGGGTTAATAACAGGTAGGGTGGAAGAAGAAAGAGAAGAAAAAGCCCTTATTGTATTATATTCTGAGGGCCTAATCTGCCATTTTTTTTTTAAAGCAATTTGGCACTGGCAGGTATGTGGCCCTGATGGGGCCGGGTTCCAGGGTTCCTGGGGAGGACTGTGGAGGAGGAAGGGACTGACCTGTGTCCGGGGCATGAGCTCCAGTAGCAGCAAACATTTAGGGAGCACCGCCTGCCAGGCACTGTGCTGTCTCCGCAGGGTGCTACTTTATTCGACCTGCCACGAGATGCCCCCAGGACAAGGATATCATCCTCCTGGTTTTGCACGGAGGACGCTGAGCCCGGGGAGGCTAATCCAATCACGGAGGAGAACGAGGTTGCCTCGGGCAGTCAGCTCTCTCCCCGGAGCCGCAACCAGCCCTCCGGCCCAGCAGCTCAGGCCTGCTCTTTTAATCCTCACACCGCCAGCGAGGCAGGCGTCACTAAGCCCATTCTGCAGATGGGGAAACCGACACGCAGCTAGTAAGTAGCAGGGATCAGGCCTGAGGCCAGGTGGGCCCAGCTCCAAACTCCTCTCTCACTCCCTCGGGCTCAGAGTTCTCTGCCTCCCGTCTGCAATGCGGGCTACCAGCTATACGGGAAATCGTCGCAAAGATGTGACTACGGTTATTTCTTCTCAGCTCTCTAAAACCGGAAGAATCATAAAACCTTCAGAGGTACGTAGGAATAAGATGACACCAGGAATAAATCGGAAAAGAGCCGTACATAGCACTTGAGAATTCCTGATTTCAGATATTTACTTTTTAGCTCAATGTCTTGGAGACTGACCTCTAAGCCATGGTGAACAAAAACCAAAACCAAACCAACCGACCAAACAGAATCTCAAATGTTTGTCATTTTGGTATCTGAAAACGCACTGAAAGATTTCAATAACAGCCTGAATTTTAGTCAATGCTTGCTTTGCTGGAGCCTGAGAATATGTAAATCATGGAGAACCAACTCATGTATTGCCATTAACGTACTTATAGAGATCTAGGGAGTTGGCAGATTAATTCAATTGTTTTCCTTAAAAAAAAAAAAAGGCAAGCAGAAAAGGACTTTTCTTTGGGTCTTTAAATATTTTTTTACCTTGGCTTTCATCTATAACTGTACCTCCAGAATGTCTGGCTACTGGCTCGAGCGAATTTTCCTGGTAACACGGCAGGACTTAGTTGTACAGGAACTCGGTATAAATATACCATGTGTAAATCACGCTATGAAAAAAAAATCATTGCACATCCAACCAAATGTCAGTGTCTTGTGATGTGTCTGGTAATACAGCTGTAATGCCCAGTAAGAGATTGCACCTAATTGACCCCTTCTTCACTGCCAACGTTTCAGAGCAAAATAGCGAACTTTTAGAAGAAATTATTTATGAAAGAAAACCACACGGAAAGGACAGGAGGGCACAAACGTGCAAGTTAGCACAAATGAACTTAGACGTGGTGCTAGTGACAGGGGAGTAGCTCTTAGTTAACTTATTTAAACCGATCTTAATGTGTGTGTGCGCGTGTGTGTGCACGTGTGTGTGTGGCTGTAGGGTTCTACGACACCCGCCATATCCAATTCTTACTAATGATTTTCTTAGCGACATAGCTTTACAGGGAAAAAAACCCACAAAAAACAAAAACCCCAAGCCTTTGGGAAAATTCAAGGAAAAGAAAGTTTTTGGTTTTTTTTTTTTCCTTTCAAAATGAAAAATGGAGTGGCTAATGTGTGGACAAACACTTTGACCCCACCCCACAGCTGCGAAGCCAACGCGTGATAACGCCCTCAGGCGCTGCGATGTGCCAACCACAATCCATCCGCCAGCCATGGGTCCGCCAACCCTCCCCCACACAGGAGCTGCGCACCCAGAACTGGGACCACCTGCTCCTGCGGGAACCAGCCACGGTACTGGGGCCACAGCTTCAGAACTCCCCGAAACGCAACGAGATGCACCCATGACCTCAGCTGAGCTGCTCCCCAACTGCCCCAGGAGGGGGCCGCTCCGTTAGGCCACGAGGTGGGAGGGCAGCAGACCACCCAGGCGCTGCGCACGCACCGCACGCACCGAGGGGGGCTCCCGCGCTGGGAGAAAGAGCGCCACGTCACTGGAAAGCGCCACCGAAATGGCTTGGGGGCGGGCCGGGGCCCAGATGAGCCGGACCAAAGAGATACCCCGCAAACGCGAAAACCAAAACCAGAACCCAAAACAAGTCTGGAAAGGCCCTTTCTCCGCTGCTGCGGGGCGTGGCGTCTAACGGGAGTGGCTGGGCACCCCGGGCCGGTGGGCTGCATCCTTCAGGTGTAAGATTCAGACCCCACGAGGCGCTGGCTGGTTTGCTGCCAGTTTCCTGGACATTTTCCCAGAGCCTGTCCTACAACCATTTGCTGCACACATTGGAAAGGACCCGCACGTGACACGCTCGAGTCCAGGCTTTTGATGTTACACAGACAGAATTTTACCTCTGAGTTTTTTTCACAAAGTTCAACATTTGGGGCCAAGGCCATATTACCTACAAGGACTTAGGAATAGTGTCCAGACTGTTTCAAAGGTCCATAAAAATGCCAGAAAAGAGATTTTACTGGGTTTAAATACAGAAAGAAAACAAACAAACAGAACAATCTAAATAATGCAACATTATGGCAACTTCATGAATTTTTAAATAGCATTCGTGAATTTTTTTTTTTTTTTTTTTTTTTGCTTAGAGTTTTCTTATAGCCAAAGGATCATAAGCCTAAATACAAACAATTGCTCCATCTTCCACAGGCTCCTGTCTGCCAGGCATGGTTTTCAGCTTTCTACAGAGGCCGTTGCATTCACCTTCCTAGCCTCGAGAGTACCGTCACTGTCCCGCCTGGGGGCTCAGCCGCGCCGGCCACCCACAAGCAAGTGCCCAAATGTGGGCTGTCGTTACCACTGACGGTCATTACATGCTGATGGCAGCGAAATCAAGGCCGTGGGAAACCGAATGAGTTACTCATAGCCAGATAATTTTAAAAACAAGTGATACAAGCCATTTTTAAAATGTACAGCAACAAAACAAAACAAAACAAAACAAAACAAACAACAACAACAACAACAAAAGATACCTAAAGAATAATCTGGGTGCATGTGGACATATCTGATGTGACAAAGGATGATGTTGCCGAGGGAAGCTCGTGGGGGTCAGCCTCTCAGGGGCCCTCTTGATGGGGAACCTATGGCTTTGTTTGTCTGACTGTATTTTGCTACCCCTTCTGAGTGGGAACTAACTTAGAGATGATCTCTCCCACGGCCCAGTTTGAGGCAAGAAGAAAGTGAGGATGAAAGTTACGAAACTGCCCGAGTTCACACCCACTGGCTTGGAGCCGTGTTTACCCCTAGCTCGGGATCCAGAGATTTTTATTTTATTTTTTTACATGTTTTAAGATTAAGAATCTAAAACCTTAATGCAGACAGGATTTTTTTTTCTTTTAGCACTTCCTATAGTAAATTCTAACAAGGACTGTGAAATAGTAGCTTAGCTCTCCACCTCATGGGTATGCCATTCGAAACAGTGAAATGGGTCTGCAGTGGTCCCGCTGGAAAGAAACATTCACGGTAATGGTTTACGTTTCATTGCGTTTCTTCTCTCCTGTCCCCTGTGTTATACTAGAAAGTCCTAAATCATTTCTTGGGGTTCTCACTGGTACCTAGAAGGAACTTTTTCTTTCTTTTTATAGCAATACAAATGCCATTGAAAAATCTGAGTGATTTCTATATAAAATAGGGCTAGATACCAAGAGGTCACAGGCCTGCCAAAGCCTCGCAAGCTGGTAAGGTGGGTAATTACTGCTTCCGGGGCAGAAGCATACTCCCTGCAGGCTCATCTTACATTCCCACTCATCCTTAGTCTGAATTAAATCCGCTGCCGGCTCAGGGGTCAGGAAGATCTTTATGTACATACAATTCTTCTTAGTCCAGCTTTATACTGCTAAAGATAATCAAGAGAATGAGATTCTCAAATTCACTGGAACTGTTTGGCAGGATTATCATTAACACTTTAAAAACCACTTTTGCCAAATCTTCAGGTAGTTGGGGGACTTGGCACTGTGGGAATTATAGTATCAGTGGAAGTCACCCCAAAGGGTCCAACTTAGCACCAAAATGCCTTTCAAAGTAGGGAGGAGGAATCAATTAGGTAGAACATTTTCTCTTCTTTGAACTTCTGTTTGTCTCCTATTTTATATTTGGGTGAGAAGGAAGAAAGAATGATGCCTTTTTCCTTTTGTGGGTCAGGATTTCATCTAGAAAGAACAAAAGGATCTAAGGGAAGAGACAGGACACTGTTCATTACCTAGAAGATATGCTTCGAGCAAGTCCCAGCGGACAAAGTGACTGTGGATTGATAATTGCAATCCTGAGATCACAGATCTATAAACTGTCTGGCATTCCACTGGCCAGTCAGGAGCAAAGAATGACACAGAAGGTTCACGCTCCCAGCAGACTGCACACTGTGCTCATGGGCCCTCTAGGGAGATTTGCCAAAGGGGGAAATAAATGCTCTCAGACTATTGGCCTGGTGGTCATTTTCCTCACATTATTCCTGCATGCCAGCACTAGAGGAAGAGGCTTATGTCATGCATCATCTCTGCTTCAGGTCCCTATTGATGCCAGGCCCCCAAGCAGACCCTAGTGACAGACACGGAACAAACTATTGCACATAAGACAGTGTGATTGCATACTGGGTCATGCCCCTGCCCCAGCATATACGTCACTGAGCCCTGCCCGAAGGAAAATTCTGATTCCTTCCTGTCTGTGTAAAAACGACCCCAGCCAAGGCCACAAGGTTCTGCTTTCTCGAAGACAAGTGTAGAAGAACTAGAATCGTATTGATGAATTCTCCTAAAAAGACTTTCCGAAACAGACATTTCAATATGATGAAGCTCAAAGAAGGGCTGGTGCGGTTCCTAAAATCAGACATTGGCGTCTGTGAAGTCACTGTCTGGACTGCATTTCAGTTCTGCTTGCTAACCCTGTGACCTTGGCAAGGACTTCGGTTTCTCTTTGCTCGACTTCCTTACCTGTTCTTGTGAAGATTAAAGCAACTAATATATGCCAGTGCTTGGACGGTGTTGGGCAATTAGCACTGTGAGGTATTATTATTATTATTAGATTTTTATTATTAAAGGAAAATGATATTTTAAAAAATAACTATATATTAGTCCATCGCAAGAGCAATCTGTAAATTTTTTCATCCCATACTTTTCTAGCTAAACTTGGTTTCAAGTACTGTTAGGTCTGTTATCACCGTAAGTTTAAAGGGACCTTTTGCATACATCTCTTTTCACTTGAAACATGCCCACCATTTATTATATGAAGATCCTGTTATTTTTTAATATAGATAGTATGCTATTTCTATTCAAAATCACAGAAAATTCTATCCCAGTCATCGCAATCTCAACAGTCTTTAACAAGAAATGGAGTGATGGGTCTTAGGCCCGTCAGTCAACCTCTTTTAATGAACACTCTCTGTTAATTTTTCCCTATTAGTTGGCAAGAAACCCAGTCCCCTGGGATACAGCATATTTCTAACGTCAAAGGTTTCACGTAACGGCGCCGCCTCGTTCCCTGCCATCGTGAATCTCAAGAGCTTGAGCATAACGCGGTTCCTGCGAAAGACTCTTAAACCCCAGGGCAGAAGTTGTCCCAGGAATGGCCAATATTTGTTTTATTAACCTTTTCAATTTTTCATCAGGTTACTCAGTGTTCCAGATATAACAGATTTCTGCACGGGCAGGAGCTGGCTCATGACGTCAGGATGACTATCCATTCCACATCACTAGGCCCCCCACCCCCGCCCCGACCCCTGCCACCACTGGGTCAGATAGGGTCCCAACTGCTCTCTCTCCTCAACCCCTCCTTAGCAAAATAGCTTCCTCCATGGCACTAATTCATGTATTCAAATTATTTCATGACATATCTGCAGAGAATATGCTTTGATATTTCAATATCAAAGACACAGGCTGCAAGCTAGACTTTTTCATTAGGTCCTCTAAATATTAAAAAATATATATATATCTATATATATATAAACAACTCTCAGATATCCTTTGTGTGTGTCTTTGTGTGTTGTGTGTGTGTGTGTGTGTGTGTGAGAAAAATCCTTTTACTCCTCTTTAAGGCTTAAAGAGAAGACAATCTTTCCTTATGTTAACAAGCTACTAAGGATTCTACCTGTGAACTGAAAATAAGTCCTTGTAAGAACTGATCCCACCCAGAGTATACCTCCTGATAGTCCTCTTTCTTCATAACAAATTTAATTTTCAACAATGAATAATTTCTCTATTGGTTGGAAACAAAAAATTATCCTATCAGCCTGGCCACCAGACAGCTATGGTGTGTTCTTGACCTCTTCGTTCTTGTCTTAAGTTCCTGAGTGGCAGATTGAATGGGCTAAGCGTTCCTTCTGGGTTTTTTTGTTGTTGTTGTTGTTTGTTTGTTTGTTTTGCACAAGGGCTTCAAGTTGAAGGCTCCGTGCCTGCAATGCTGCCCTACTGTTCCCCCTTTCTAGACCACCTCAGAGCTGGGACAGACACGAGAGGTTACTTAAGCCCAAACCTTATTTCAAACACAAGGGTACTGAGGCCAGGTCAGAGTTTTGTATAGACCACGAGTAGATGTTATGGTATAGATAGGGAAGTGACCGGATGGATGGACAGATGGATGGATGGACAGATGGGAGGATGGATAATGGAGAGGGATATAGGATTAGGTATCAGAGCCTCTTCATTCTATTTATGGCTTCGTGTGTGACACAATTATCTATGACACAATTAGGCCTCAGTGCCTGCTCAGTTCCCTTCTAGCTCTCATAGTCTTTGATGACATTAAAACAAGAGACGTTTTCAAAACGTTTGACTTGGTGATGCCGGGGCCATTTTGCCAGAATTACTCTGAATTCGCAGACCATGGTGACAGAAGGAACATTAGAGGTCTCATTAATCCGTATAACTGACACTGTCTGGGTGTCCTGACTTACATGCAGGGAGCTCTCAGCACTACGTTAGAGAGTGCCTGTGAGTTATTCACACTAGCACAGTTACCAAAATAATCTAAGTGTCTGTCGACAGCTGAATGGATAAAGAAAATGGGGTGTGTGTGCGTGTGTGTGTGTGCGTGCACACACACACAGCCGTCTATCTCATACAATAGAATATTATTTAGCCATTAAACAAGAAAGAAAGTCTGCTACCTGCAACAACATGGACGGACCTGGAAGGCATTATGCTAAATGAAATGAGTCAGACAGAGAAAGACAACTATCGGATGACCTCACTTATATGTGGAATGCAAAAAACTGAACCCATAGAAACAGAGAGCCAACTGGTGGTTGCCAGGGACCGGGGTGGGGAGGGGAAATGGTGAGGGTGGTCAAAGGGTAGACACTTTCAGTTATAAGATGAATAAGCTCTGGGATGGGATGTGCCATTAACACAGCATCACGTACTTGAAAGTTGCTGAAAGAGTAAATCTTAAAAGTTCTCAGCACTGCACACACGCGTGATGCGACGGATGCCTTAACCAATCTTATCGTGACAATCGTCTTACAATACCTACACGTATCAGATCGTCATGCTGCACAGCTTCAACGTACACGTTATGTCAGTTACATCTTAATAAAGCTGAAAAACATTGTTAGCTTTATCTTTTTTTTTTTCAAGTGGCTGTCAGCAGAACTTCATCGAAAAGAAGAAGTTTCCAACGTGAATCAAGATAGTCAAATCATAAGAAAACAGCATACTAAATTAGCAGCGGTGGCCCCCTTGCTTCACAGGGTGAACAGAAAAGCCAGCATTATGCAAATCATCCTGGGAGTCTATGTGCTTTTGACTTTTTTCTAGAAGTCTCTTGTGAAATGCGAGGCTATCTACCTGGATCTATGGTGCCTCTTTGTATCATGCACATACTTATTATTTTCATTTTTCCCGAGACCCCAAATTCCATTTGGCAGGAAAGACTCCATAAAAATGGGTACCCTCTCCGGAGCAAGTCCCTTCTGTCTGTTCAAAGGGCCCTTCTCAACGATGACTGTTTTCTTAAGTTATAAAACAGCAGGAGGCAGAGGAAACCGTATGTATAGGCCGTCCATTACAATCCCATATTTGTCCCCTCTGACTGCCAGTTCTTAAAAGTCACCCTGGCCACCATTTGTTTTCTGAAGCTCAACTGCCTCTTCAGTTCTTTGAATGTTAACAGCAAATATTGGCAATGGGTCAAAAAACTGCCCTTTTTTTATGCCTGGGAGAATAGCAGAAGTAGAGGCACACCAAGGGGTCACATGATTTAAGCTTCATCCTTCAGGCAGGTCGCATCGGAACTGTCTGAAAGATAGCCGTTGCTTCTATTTTTAAAGAGAGAGATTCTGCAGGCCCCTCTCCCCCGAGTGAGGCTTTCTAGAAGTTTAATTACCTTCGAAGTCAATTTCCTTGCATCACAACTGCCTGCCCCCCAACCCTGTGCCTTGCTATAAACTGAGCCTGCTTCCTCTCTGGTCCTCTGTGGAGAGCCCAGGGCACCTGGCTGGTGTTTCTGTGTTTAAAGCATGATCACTGTTAGTCTTTCCTACTTGGAAAGCCTAGGAAGCGTGGACAGTCATCCCTGGGTTTGGTCGCGACTGTGTGGTCCCGTGCGTGTGGCCTGCTTTTCACACGTAAATTGGCATCAGGGGATGTTACAAAGTCCCAGAGTTTCCTGAGTCTGGGCAGAGCCAGAGGAAGCTGAGAGGGGGGAAAAAACAAGGTCGGATGTGGAGGGAGGCACGGAGCGTGGCAAATGGCACCAACGGGGTCGTGGACGGACCCTGTCCTGGGTGGTCGTCCCTGGCGGGGGCGGGTTCTGAGGGCTCTTCCCCCTTTGGGGCCTTGGGAGAGCTGAGGCAGCGCTGGGATGGTTCTAGCAACGTGACCACACCAGCCACGGGGCTGTGGCCAGGACAGCAGGAAAGACTGCCACAAGCTGGGGTGCTCGCAGGATGGCAGGCAGAGGGCCGTACCCCCGAGTTCATGCTCTGCGTCATCTCGTTTCAGCGGATAGAGAAGTTCTCATTAGTATCCCCATTTTTGCGGATGAGGAAACTGAGGCTCAGAGAGGCCTCCGTGACGTGCAGAAGGCTTACGTGCCTGAACCAGACTTCACGTGTTTGCCCCCGAGCCCAGATGCGTAACCGTGTTGTTTTTACGACCTGGTCTCCCTGCTCCTCAACTTCCGGGAATAGCCGGAAGCCCTGTTTCTGAACCCCCCGCCCCCTGAGAGGTGAGCATGCTAATTTTCCACTGGGGACCTGACCAGGCCCGGAGGGACACACATGCCGGGCAGGGGTTCCAGCCAGCTCCACAGATCCGGGACTGTGACCCAGCCTCCACCCTGGGGAAGGGTGTGGTTTGGAAAAAAGTGTTACTCTTGTGTTTACTCAAAGATAGTCATTAAATCACCATGAAGACATCTTTCTGCAGACTAAACAACCTCACTTCTTTTTTTAAAAAGCTTTCCTCATCGGAGCTATTTTTTTTGGTACCATCGTTCTATATTTACTGGTTCCCCCCCAGACACTCTTCTCCCCTCCCATTCTCTATTTTAAACGATCCTGTAATAAGATTTTGATCTATGGCACCGAGAGAAAATGGTCATTCTCGTAGATTTCATCTCCAGCCTTAACAAATGAATCGAAGGCCAGAATGGATGGTCATCAGGCCCTCGTGGTCTGTTTTGACCCTCAGGCCTTCTTTGGCCATCCCTGGGCCTGGCCAATCATCCATTCACTGTTCCGTTTCTAATCCTGTTGAACTTCACTGTGTATTTGAGGGACTAGTCCCTGGTCTCGTGCAGCTTGAAAGGTTCTAGTGTGCACTCGAGTCGGCCGATTTCCTTCCGCTCCCTGACAGGAGGCTACAGAAAGAGCCCAGCACC
This sequence comes from Eonycteris spelaea, assembly GCA_003508835.1. NCBI lineage: Eukaryota > Metazoa > Chordata > Mammalia > Chiroptera > Pteropodidae > Eonycteris > Eonycteris spelaea. Next base: position 15,178,024 of record PUFA01000025.1, read on the forward strand.
AGACGCAAACTCTGAAGAGCGAGAGTGTCAATAATAACACTCTTTCTCCCTGCAGGGGCCTGACGTCCTTGTCTGTCAGAAGTTTTAGCCACATTTGAGAGATGCCGGTTGAACCCAAGGATTCTGAGACACCATCCCTGGTGCCCGAGTGTATCAACCCAGAGGGTGTGCCAGCCCCAAGGGGGCGCGCCCACTTACTTCGAGGTTCTCGGGGTCCATCCACTGTGATTTTGATGGCTCTGTGGTAAGTGGCAACTTGCGGGGGGTTTGTGAAGACAGTGATCGTCAGAGTAAAGCTTTTCCCTGTGGGAACACAAAAGAGAACACGACAGAATGAGGCGATGGCCTGAATATATTTGCTGACTATAAATTTACACTTTCCCACCCTTGGACTAGAGAGGGCGGATGGTCTTCAGCACAAGTTACTGGTTCTACCTGTACGCCCTTGAGTTTGGCTTTGCTTAAATTCTGACGTGCACACCTATGATGCATGTCTAGAAGGGACACTTCGCAGGTAGTTATATGGCTTCTGTTTGATCATCAATGAAAAACACAGGATCAGGAGAGATTTGAATTTACTTTCTTTCAAGTCAAGACTCCAGGGGACATAGGATCAGATCAGCAGCTGTCTACTCCTTCCCCCACCGCTGACTCTCTTTTCATAAACTCCGGGCAAAAAGGAATAAAAGCAACCATATCCATCATGCCCCTCTGATGTTGTTTGTATCTCTAAGGGTTAAGAGACAAATTCCTAAATTTGAGGATAAGCTAAATTAAAATTATTCTTTCTGTATTTCAAAAATACTAATTGCTGGTTGATTTTAAATATTTTTTTAAATGGTAGATGTTATTAGAGATACTCATGGGATTAGCCAGACAAAATTAATTTATAGTCAATACATGGACTTAAGGATATGTAACTGACAGATTGAGATTCAGTAAATACTATAACTATATATATGCACATGAATTTCCGTCTAAATCTTTTTCTTATACTTATGAAATGAGAACATGTCTTCATTGTATGCATATTATGCAATGCTTTCGATAACTTTTAAAAAAGCTATTTTAAAATTGTTTTAACTTTCTATTTATAATATGATTACTAATATAAATAATGTCATGTGAATCTATTATTAATTTAATTAGGAATATCAAATATATTAATAAGTTAAAACATTTCTTTTTGGCCACGTGGTTCAGAGAATGGATCCTGGCCAGCTGACTTTGGCAGGGCACCAGCCCTGTGTGCCTCAGTGCCCTCACGTGGAAGACGGGTACAAATAACGTTTCCTACCGTATAGAATTGGGGGAGGTTAAATGAGTTAACAGCAGTAAAATCATTAAAACCGTATCTGTTGTATGGTATTCGAAGGCATGTGTGTATGTTGTTGCTCATTTTTATTATTTTCTCTTCTGCTCCTCATAGTGCATAACTGGATCCTAAGTTTGCCTAAGCACGATGTTCGGACCTCCTACATCAATATAACAGTTCTCCAGATAAGAGGCTTTCTCCTCTTAAGCGCACGGCATGCAATGAAACTCCAAAGAAATGAAAGGAAAACCAACCGTGCCCACCCATTCCCCTATCTGCTTCCAAAACCACTTCAAAGATCAAACCGTCTTCTTTCCCCAAGTTAGAAAGAGCATCATATTTTCAATAGTCATGCATGTTTTGATACCAAAGAAGGCCACAGAAAAATGCTCAATGACAATATAACCTCTGGCTACAGGAAGCCAGTGATTTCTAATCACGAAAAACCCCGCCCAACGATCCCCAAGGATTTGACATTCTGTCTCCTGAAAGTCTGTGATAAGACCAAACCCAAGTGATGGTCGGATGACAAAACCTGCTCTGTCCTGTGGGGCTTTCTAGCTCAGGCCACGGCTGACCTGTCTCACAGGGGTTGGGGGGTGCCCCACGGGCCAGCATGCTGGAGGAGCCCAGGCGGCCTTGGACCCAGGTTTACCTTCGCCATCAGCTGACCTTCCCTCCTGGAACCTGCAGAAGAATCCTTTTGGGGTTTGGGGATTGGCCATCTTTCGAGCATCCTTCTAATGCCACCAGGTGACAAGCCCAGATTGTTTTCTACCCTGGCATCTAGCTGTCGTAGAAGGATGGGTAGGAGAGGCGGCCAGCCAGGCCCAGCGAGGAGGGCTCGGCGTGGAGGCACGCGCCTGGATCCACTGCCCATCTGAGTCTACGGTTTTCTAAGAACTGGTCAGAGAAGCGAGGCAGGGCAGCCCTGGGCACGGCCCTGCCCACGTGTTCCTCTGAGCATTACGTCAGCCTGTCCCTTTTCTGTCAAGAACCTACCAGAATTATCGCCTGTCTCATCAATATTGAATTCCACGGCCAGCATTTAAGATTTTCTCACTCCCAAGTTCCCTCCCCATCCCCGCTCCCCACGCCAGCCAGGTCAGTCACTTCTGAGTTTCTCTCGCAAGCCACACATTTCTGCTTGGGGGTCTTTCGTCCCCCAGCCACTTGGCCAGCCACCCAGGCCTCCTGGCTCCACCCCTTGCCTCAGTCACTCCTTGACTGCTACGATTTGCCCTGTGGCTGTTTTAGGGGTGCCTTATAAAGCCTTCTTCACTTCTGATTGATCAGGGTGTTGTATTGAATGGAGTTTGTGGCTGCAAAGGCCGGAGGTCAGGGGTTGTGTTCTGTACCCACCAGGTACCCTCACGGGAAGGCGAGGAAGGAGGGGGACTCAGGGTAGAGGGGAGAAATGGGAAAAGAAAAGGAAAAGAGACCCTAAAGACCCAGCAATGAATAATGCCACTGCTCCGGTGACTGGGCAGGTCTGTGTGTGTGTGTTCTGTGTGTGTGTGGGGGGGGGGCTGTAGGGGTGAGGTGAGGGGAGCTCATCTGCAAGAGAGTTAGATTTGAGTTTGTGGACAAATGATCCAGCCTCTCTGCGTCTCAGATTCCTGGTCTGCAAAATAAAGGGGTTCATGGGTTACCTACAATGTGACTTTCACCTCTGATTGTATCTCTGACCGTGCAGCCCCCGGGGGCCCATCACGCTGTAGTAGGCACGTGCACGCCCCTGTGTGCTTCCTCCATCGCCTCTGCCACCTGCTAGTGCAGCGTGGCAAAGATTCCGTGATAATACTGTGTTCGTTTCCTGGGGCTGCTGTAACACAGTACCCCAACTGGGTGCCTTAAAACAACTGAAATTTATTGTCACACAGTTCTGGAAGCCAGGCATTCAAGATCAAGGTGTCGACAGGGCCCTGCTTCCCCCGAAGGCTCTGTGGAAGAGTCCTTCCTCCCCTGCCTTGCCCCTCCTTCCGGGGGCTGCTGGCAGCCCTTGGCGTTCCTTGGCTTGTAGAAGCATCACCCCAACGAACGCCTCTGTCATTACGTGTCCTCTTCCTCTGTTATCTTCTGTCTCCGAACCTCCACTGGTCATTAAGCCGGAGGATCTCACCGTAACTTGATTACATCTGCAAAGCCCCTATTTCTAAATAAGGTCACATTCGGAGGTCGATGGTGGGTGCGAATTCTTAGCGAACACTGTTTTACCCACGACGAAAACCGAATGTTTTAAGAGTTCTGGTCTTCGCCCTACAAGTGACGACTGCTCTACAGGCACCTGCGCATTTACCTACTGAAATGGTCTCACACCTGTGGCAGCTCTCTGACAATCATACTATGCTTGCTTTCCTAAACGGCATCAAAGAATCACTGTCTTCTTCATATAGGCATTTGGGGGTCAGTAGAACTTACGACTTTTCAAACACTTTCCCGAATACTATTTAGTCCTCGCTACATTCTCACGAAATAAGCAAGATAGATTTTATTGTCCTCGATTCATAGCTAGCGAAGCCAAGGCTCAGAGAGGTTAAGGAGTTTGCCCCGAGTCACACAGCTTGTGGACCCAGCAGAACCCCAGTCCGCCAGCTCTACGCTCACTGTTCTCCACGTTCTTGTCGCGAGGTCCTAAATCTCTTATTTGCAAAGTCAGTGGCACCAGCACCAGGAATATGGACTTACAGCTCTTTTTTTACACACCTCCCACTGCCCCACCAAAGGGAAAATAGTCCCTATGACTCTAATGTACCCAACACTGTATTCGACAGCTAATTGAAAGCTTGGATTATAGTTCAAAGCAGTTTCTCACTGAGCTGAAGTCGGGCTCTGGCAGTCGAGGGCTTAATGATGATGCCCCCTGGTTAACCACAGACGGGCCAACTTAATCGGAGTGAAATTCAACCAAAGTGAATATTTGTGAAGTCGTTGCTCATATTAAAGTTCTATTATTTCATGCCCATCATTTTATGGGCAGTTGCAAGTAGTGTCTGTCTGGCAAAAAGCGACTAGGCGGGGCATTCTGGCCACAGTAGCGTGGTTCACGAAGGTAGAGATATTCTGGTAGCTTCCCTCACAAATGAGGCCTTGTTTACAGCTCTGACCAGGCCGTCTGCCTATTGCTCACAGACAGAGGTAGTACGAGTGATGACATTTGTGCTCACAGGGGTGTGTGTGTGTGTGTGTGTGCGCGCGCGCGCGGCGCGCGTGTGTGTGTGACACGTTTCCACTCTGGGAAAACTATGCCTTCCACCTCCTTGCGCCCTTTCCGCCAGGCCTGGCACTGAAGCTGACAGCTAGGGACAGCCAGCCAGTGGGCAATGCCTGGCTGACGTTCTGCACTTCGGGACCCACGTCCTCTGTTCCCTGCCACGCCCTGGCCCAACCCTGCTGAGACAAAGCCCTTCTTGGCTCGAGCATCTGCACCTGAAATGGTACGCTGTAGCCCAGGAGCTTCACATGTTATTAAGCCAAATTCTCTCATTCAATGACCTATGGACCTGGTATTTTAAGTGCGTGGGTGTGGGAGAGTGAAAGGTTCTCAAGTGTTTTTCTCAGCAAGCTGTAGCCAGACTACGAAGAAGCCAGGGGAGATGGGAATGGAGAACGATCAGCTAAGTAACAACCCCCGCCCCCAGATTGGCTCTGCAGGACCAAACTCAGGGTGGGAGATGGGGGCTGCCAGAAGAGAGAGAACTGATATTCATCTTGGAGCCTGAGCGAGTCCCTGGCGGGAGAGGCTCCAGGGCTCCCTGCGGCCCTGGCTTTGGCCCCAATGAGCCAAGCAGGGCTTTGGCTGGCACATGGGTGACCCTGGGTGTGGTCGGCCTGCGGGGCCGAGCCGCAGGGTATCAGCGTGCCGTTGCCGGGGGTTCGCAGCAAAGGGAGCTAAGGGAAGGGGGCGCTGGCCCTTCCTTCTCACTGGTTCCGGCTGGCGGCTGGGCTTCCTGGAGAAGCAGCTATTTAGAAGCACAAATGCGGGCCTGAATAAGAAGGTGGGAAGAGACGGCAAGGGGGTGACGGGGTGTCTCGATTTTCGCCTGGAAGCTGCAGAAGACAAGATGATTGACCCTACAGTCCCGAGGAGAGCGCCAACGCGTAAGGCTAGGTAAGGGCGTCGGCCCGCAGACTGAACCACCTGTGCTCAAGTCCCAGCTCCGCCACTTGCGAGCTGTGGTGGCCTTGGGTAAGCTACTCGCCCTCTCTGGGGCCTCGGCTTTGTTCATCTGTGAAATGAGAGGTGACAACAGTCCTTCCACCTCCCAGTTGTTTGCCGTGCACGTCAAACGAAATCACGAATCAGCAACTGTCCATTTAATTATCACGAAAGACGTGATAAACACCATTCCGCAGAGACCAGGGCTGGCGGAGGAGGGCCTGGCCACGCATCCGCGTTGAGGTCTGGTGTCGAGAGGTGAGGTGTGAGTCAGTATTCTGCGGGGCCGTGGAATGGGGCCCTAAAGACCCATCAGGAACACTGGACTTTCTACTTGAACTTGAAGTTCAAGTTCACTCCTGCCCCGTCAGCTGGTGACCTTTGTAGGGCACAACCGGACCTGGCCGGGGACTTTTTAAAACCGCCAGACCGAATGCTCCCCACTTCCTCCTTAATGCCAGATTTTTTCATCCACACACCAGAGCACAATACTACCTGCTTGATTTAGTTGGGAAGAAGGTCACCGGGCAGGGGCTGCCAGGACACAGTCACGAAGGTAAGGTAGCCACGCGGCCTGTGCTTCCTGAGTCTCCACATTTCTGGGCCCCGGGGCTGGTGAACCCCTGCAGCCACTGCGGTCTCTGAAAGCCACAAGCTGGACACTGCAGTTCCGTCCGGGCCCGACACACATGCCACTTCCTCACCACGTCTGGGACGTGGCCTCACCCAAGAACTGTTTGCTCTCGAAACGCCGAGGGCGGGGAGGAAGAGAAGGCGACAGGCCCGTCAGGATCAGCTCTGGCCCAGGCGCGGAAGAAGATATTTGCAAGCCCGTGCCCCTGGCATCATGGTAACGTCCTCCTCGCCGGTGTGTCTGACGCGCGACCCTCTCCACTCCTGTCCTATTGGGACAGTCCCTTCCCTCGGTGTAGTTGCCGGGAGCTGGCCCACCAATCCACCTGCACTGGGCTCCGTGCCTGTCCCTACTCTCCTTGGTGTAGGTTTGGATCGTGCGTCACCTTCTCCTTTTGGGGGCAGTTTCAGTGGGATGTGAAACTTGCCCTTTGTCACGCGAGGAAACCGGACTGCCGAGGTGGGGGGGATCACACAGCTTAGGAACCTCCGATCTCAACATTTTTCACTCGCTCATCGCCTCTCTGCAGGAAAATCATTGTGCCCACAAACTCTGAACACCCAAGAGCGTGAGGAAGGAAATGTCAATGAGAAAATGCAGCGTTGGAAAACTAAGAAAGCCAGGGGAGGCTCAAGTTCTGCTCTTCGCCATATATTTTATTTTATTTATTTTTACATGTAAATCGTGCCGGGTCTAATTTTGATCATAGAAATAACTAAATATTAAAATGAATGCACCCTCAAAATTCTGGAAGAAATCTGAATTTGGGGTATTTTTCCACAAAGTAGTTCTACATAATTCTCTAATCTCACTCACTTTTCCCCTGCAGGGAACAACCTAATAGCCCAAATTCATGGCCTTTGCACCTTGTTCATTTCCTTGCCCAAACACTTACTACTTATTTCGACAGTGGAGGTGTATAATTATTTATTCGCGGATTTTCTGAACAGGCTACACATCCTTCAAGGTGCACGGAATTTCCTGGTTTCCTCCAAATTGAGATGTCGGCGCATATCCACCTGCGTGCAGAGTGACCCCTGAGTTTGCTGATGTCTCTTATTCAATTGCACCTGCATCCACGTGGGCAAAATGCAGATAGGAAGGCTGAAGCCATTGGCACAAAACGACCCCCGAAAGTCAACGTAAAGTCAGGTGCTGAGATACAGAGCTCAATTTTCTAAAATAAATAAATAAATAAATAAATAAATAAATAAATAAAATAAATAAAATAAAACAGCATGTGTTTGGAATGATGGACCATTTGGAAAAAATAGCTGTCTTACTTAGAGAAAACCAAAAACATACGAAGCGATTTCTCCGGAGATGTTCTATAAAAATGAGTTATTTGAGGAAAGGGATAGGGTTTTATTACTCTTTGCATCTTCTGTTCCAAGGCAATAATAAAAAAATCGTTTGACAAATGGATCTGTGAATTATTCGAGAAGCTTCCAATACCCAGCCTGTTTTTTATGACATCTGATTTCCTTTCTCATGGCACAGAAGGTGAGCTCAGCCTTACAGAAGGGATAGATGGGTGAGCCTTTCCCTTCACAAGGAATATTTACCCAACCCCAAAGGACCATGCTCCAGGCAATTTCGCATGTCCTTTCCCCAGATTTGGACAGCTCCTTTCTGCCCTTTCTTTTTCTTTTGGTATCACAGGTCCTGCATATCCTGGTTGAGGAACCAAGTTTTAATCCTATTAGTGCAAATAACCCCAAGATCCCTAAGTTCACAGCCTTCTTCAGGCCAAGGTCATGGCTGCTGCCTTGTACTTCCATCGAGAGAGCCCCCACGTGGGTGGAACCAAATACCCCAGTTCCCACCCATCGGGGCTACGGCCACACAGGACAGGTGACCAAAGTTGCCCCCTGGGGCTGGCCTGGTCCTAGAGCTGACTCTGCTTGTGCCCACGTCCAGTACCCCAAACACGCAGCCCAATGCCACACGGCTCTGCGGCAGAGAGGCAGAAGGATGGCTGTTTTGAAGGGAAGGCCCTGCTCGCTGCTTTTAACTTCCAATGTGGCTGCTGCCGGTGGGCGTCGGGGCAGGGCCGGAAGAAGGAGGAGGCTGAAGGCAAGGCAGGGGTGTGTCAGGCAGGGCCTGGTGGCAGCTGATTTCCCGGTACAGTGACATTGACCGAATAGGGTGTTTGCCCAAGTCCGAGGCCACTGGACAGGAACACAGCGGGGGCATTCAGTCCTGGGGCCAGGTCTAAGGCCCCCGAGCACCCTCCAAACAGTTTCTATTCTTCAATCTGCATTCTGAATATCTTTCCACCACTTTTACCCAGCTGGTTCCCTGCTTAAAACCTGCTGGCGGTTCTCCATTTTACTAAAACCAGAACAAACTCCCAACAGGGACGCTGAGGCCCTCGCCAGCTCCGCACCCCCAGCAGGCAGGGCGCTCCTCCCCGCCTCTGTCCACTCTGCTTGGACACTCTCCTTGATGCCTTTCACCTGCACAGCCTCCTTGTCACCCTGAAATACCTCAACTGAGCTGACAATTTGTCCAGGCAGACCCCTAACCTCTTTACTAGGTCACGTACTGCCACTCATTTGCTGTCACACCTGTCCCTTCACCTTAGCGCTGAGCAAGGGTCAGAGCACCGATGGCCTACTTCTCTGTCACCCCTCACTAGCCCTCGAAGTCTGCAGCTTCGCGCTTTGGCTGGACTTTGTCCCTGCAACGCCAGCTCAGTGCCTGGCACACGGGGAGGCACACAATGCATATCTGATGGATGGATAGATGAATGAATGAATGAACGAACGAACGAACGAATGAAATGCCCTCAGTAAATGACCTCAGCGGTGGGCCACAATTCCAATTAAATAGCTATAGACATTATACTTCCCGATCGGAAAGGCTCTAAAGCCTGTCAGAGACTCACCAATTAACACGGAGAACACGAGGCCCATCACGTGACTATTACTCTTGTTCATTTACCAATATTTATGAAATTCCTGCTGTACCTCAGGCACTCTCATTGAACAAGCTTCCCAGCGGGATAAGGGAATATGAGGTTTCTTTGTCACTGAGGAGCGGATGATGGAAAATGCATCCTCCTCACTTTCCGATTCAGTGCCGCGGCCTGACTGACCACTATCCTCCCACCTCCCTCGGTGAGTCTCGCCTTAGGAGGAGGAACGCCGTCGAGGGGGTCAAAGCTCTGCATCCCGAGTCTTGTTACCTACACATCCCCTCGTTTTAATCCTCCTGACCACCTTCGGAGGCATGCAGCACAGGCACTGTCACACCCATTGCCCGGACGGGCGGACCGAGGCCGGCACGTCTCAGGAAGCCAGTGCTGCAAGTGCGCCCTTGCTCCAGAGACTCACAGAGTAATCGCAACTGGATGTGCGTGTGTCTGTGCCATTATGCATCAGAGGCACGTCGCACGGGACGCAACGGCGTTACTGCCCCCTGGGCCCGCGGATTTGGGCAGAACGCAAGATGACGGTGTCATCAGGTGGCTTCCAAGGAACAGCCAGATCAATCCACGCTCTGTTTACACGCGGCCCAAAACAGAGGCACGTGCATGGGTGGTCACATGCAGCTCCTGAAAGTGCTGAGACACCAGGGCACGCGGCTTCCGGGGGCACAGCCAGGAGGTGCCGTCCAGGGCGAGCGGACGACGGGCATCGGCATCGCGACAGACCCCCCTTCCGCTTGGGTGGAGTCGGCAATTACTGCCGGGAAGAATGTGACACCGCTGGGTGCCTGCCTGTGGACCCCGGGGCAGGACAAGGGGATGACTCGGCTTCATCGTGAAGACACAGCGCTTATTGTTAAAATAGGACCGGGCACTAAAGGGGCATGTGCGAATCATAAAATATTTGCATGCCACTAACGTCCGGACAAAAGACTTGGGAGAACCGAGCTGGGGAAATGTCTTTTCCCGTGAAAAGCAGTGCTTCGAATTACAGTGCATATTTGATTTCGTCTCCTCCATCTGAAATCTCAGTGGCCAGTGTGGATAACCCTTTCGTGACCCGAGGGCTCTGCGGGGCCGAGAAATACGGACGGGGGGGTTGCTGCTCCCTCCTGGAAAACTCATCCAGTAAGACACATAAAAAATCAGGTCCTGGCTGTCGTCTGCCATGGGCTCACAGTTCCCCTTGTCTACACAGATTTTACCATGCAGAGTAATAACACCTAAAGCATGTCACATCTCAGGTAACCCTCACTGCACCCTCCGCCCAGCCCCCACGCACAAAGGTAGGATTGGGCTCGAACAGGTCAAGTAACTTGCCCAGGGACACACAGCTTTAAGCCAGCGTTCCCAACCAGGGGGACCCTTCCCCTCCTACAGGGCATATCTGGCAATGCCACAGCCGAGAGGGGATGCTACTGGCTATCGGTGGAGCCCGGGGATGCTGAGAACCAGCCGGTGATGTCAAGAGCCCCACAAGGAAGGAGGATCAGCCCTGAGTGTTGGTGGTGTCCGGATGGGCATCCTGCTCTCAGCGGAAAACCCAGTAACGTCCATGTACTGACCATTGGGCTCTACTGCCCGGGGTGAAAAGAGCCTCAGGAGAGTCGCCCATCTGAAGATGTCCAATGAGTCCCCGCTCCATGTCTGGCATCGATCTCGTTACCCATGACACCAGGTGGTGCTTTTCCAGGTAAGGGCTGGTCTTGCGTGTTTTGAAAATTCTTGGGAGTTCACCTCCTGGGGGCTTCCAGGCACATCTTCACGTCTTTGCCGTGGGTCTCAGTTACCACTGCTGTGTATCTGTGCGTGCCACAGCTGTTCTCCTGAGGCCTGGAGCACGCCTAGGGGTGACACGTGGGCTCTGTACAGTCCAGGGTTGGACATTGCTCCGGCCACTCCCATGTGTATGGTGAACTCTCACTTGTCCCTGATGATTCGATGTGTGACTGACTGACCTCCAGGCCGAATCTGGAAGCTGGTTGCTTTATACGTGAAGAGCTCTCAAGGAAGCAAGATGCACACTTGGGGCAAGAAAGTGAGGGTCTCACACCAGAGCAAAAATACAACAAAACCCAGAGGCAGCAATCACGGTCAGACTTCGTCAAGGAACGCCACTGCAGCAAGACACTACCTTGAGCAGTGAGAACGGGACTAGAGGACTCTCTTTCTCAGACATTTTTTTTCAAGCCACCTTTCCCTGAATCCGAGTATGGAAAACAGGCGATGGCAGAAACTAGCAGGTCCAGGCAGGTGGGAGAAAAGCTCCAGAAGAACCCAGCCATCTGTGCTCCTGTGCTACCTGCAAACCCAGCCTGTGGACAGGAAACCCAAGGGCCGTCTCAGAGATGGCCAGCGAATCAGGTCGCGGGCCCCTTCTCCTCTCGTTTCATGCATTTCTCCCATTTTTATTTTCACGAGTGCAAAGAGGCCCTTTTGGGGTGTTCTACAAAGGTGTCTGTCAATGACGCATACGAGCCCTTTTTTTTTAGCACTTTTTAGTTCACATGGACACAGCCCACCACATCGGTTCACGGTTCACTTCCTGGATCCTCGGATCTGTGGCCCTTTGACCGAAGCGTTGGGCGGGGCTGCGGGGGTTGGTACACTGCACCCTTGCGATGTTCCAGGCAGGGCTGCAAAGGGGGAGTCCTCCGGGAAGATTGTCCCCAGCCTGTCCTTCCAGCCGCCACCCATCCCCCCCATGAAGTCTATGCTCACAGAACATGAGCACGTTTCCCTATCTTAAAAGACTACTTTAAAATTCAGGGGTGCTCTCTAATTCTATTTTTACTGTGGGTGCACATTTTAATATAAGTTTTTCAGAAATGTTGTAGAGAGGCAGGAAGTGTTAGGAGGAGAGGACGTTTTGCAACCTGTTGTGATACGTGTGGAGCTAGATCAGGGTTTCTCCATTTCGGCATGACTGACATCTGGGACTGGGTAGGTCTTCGTCGTGGGGGCCTTGTAGGTCTTGCACACTGTAGGATGTTTAGCGGCACCTCGGCCGCCACCTACTAGTTGCTAGTAGTTGTCCCCCGACCCATTGTGACACCAAAACATCTGCACATATTGCCAAGTGTCCCCTGGGGGGTCAAAAATCACCCCCGTTGGGAACCACCGAGTGAGACCGCCATCAAAACTGAGAAGCAGCATGCTGGACACGTGAAAGTGATATCATATTGAATGTCATCCGGAGTCGAACCTTTTTTCAAGCGAAGAAAGTCGAGAAGCAGATGGACAGACACGATACGGGCCATACCTGCCCTGAGGTTTCAGAAAGGATGAAGGAGGGACAACACCTGGAGAGACCCAGTGTTGTAGGTACTGGAGATTCACTATTTAAAGAGACAGACAAAATCTTATTATGGCATGAGTTTCGACCGTTCCTCATTGAATATGATAGATGGATAGATAGATAGACAGACAGACGGACGGATGGATGAACAGATACTGATTGTACTCCATACAATGGCTTCAAATAGACTGAGGGGAAAACATCTGCAAAGACCCTAAAAGCAATGCCCTGAGCAGAGCGGAGCTTTTCCACCCCCGACAAGCCCACCCCTCCTTGCCTAGGCTGCCAAGATCTCACAAGCACATAGGTCACAGCTGCGCTCAAACCACCCATATTCCTGAGGGCCAAGGGCAGGCCCTGTGTTTGCATAAGGTGACTCAGTAAAGGCCACACACCGCTGGGAGGGTGCTGGCCAGCCTCCCCTCGAGCAGACCCAGGAGTTTCCTGGGATCGGGAGGTTGGGGGAGGTGGTACATTTTTTTCAGTTTGTGTTCCCACACGGTCTTAGTGACAATCTTAAATCTCAGGGCGCAAGCAGGAATGAACCCGAGTTGCAAAGTAAATAGGAAATTCACTGGCCTCTTCTTTAAAAAGCTGCAGTTTAAGTGTCTCCGAAATGAACCCTTCCCCGGCGAGGAAATCAGAGGAAACACGTTGAATCCGGCGGCAAAAGGCCACGAGCCTCGCGAAGGAGGTTGAGGGGATCACCCACCACCATATGATTGATGGGTCCGCAAGTACCTCACATCCTTGATGAGAAAGTTCAGAGAATAAAATTCGTTTCCTACGTCGGGTATGCGGCCCACGTGGGGTGGGCGGATGGAGAGCCTGGGCAACGTGCTGGTGTCCCAGATCGGCGCGGTGCAGAAGGAAAGGAAATGACAGCTGCATTCTCAGTGCAGATGGGGGCGCACCTCTGCTGAACGCGGGGCTCGCGCCTGGCCCCGCGGTGGAGGGCGCGTGCTGTCCCAGTCCACGCACGCACACAAGTCTTGATGAGCAGCGACACAGTCCCCACGCCCACCAGTGGGACGATGAGACTGGCACGCCTGAAAGCAGTCCCAGGCAGCTCATTAAGTCCACACTGCTCACTTACTTAATTTCTGTTAATTGGTTTATTTGGGCTTCAGATGAAAAGATGTCGTTAGCAAGCATTTTGTTCTCAAAGACAATTTGGTACAAGACGTCATTTCTCAGTGGAAGCGCGCGCTCTCTCTCTTTCACACACACACGCGCACGCACACACACACACACACACACACACACACATGCACCCAACTGGCTAAAAAGTCCAACAGATCCTTCGAAACCACAGAACCTCCCATACTGACAGGATATGATTATTCATAAACACCCCTTACTGCTCTGAAGCTTGTTTTACAATCATCAGCAGAAAGAAAACAGTCATCAGACAGGACATCATCTCTCTTTTCAAGTAATTTTTCTTCGGTTAAAAAAAAAAAAGAAAAAGAAAAAGAAACCCAGAATATGTGCTTCCATAACCAGTCCTCTCCACCCTCTCTTGCCCCTCGCCAACCAGCAGAGAAAGAAAATACAAAACTGATTTATTAGAACCAGAGCGCCTTGCAGCCGTTGGCCAGATCACTGTTTATGTCTCTAATGCCTGCTGCTGAAACAGGAAGCTCTAAAAATCACTCAACCATTATTTCTCTCAGAGGCACTTTCTGATTGATAGTTCTCTGTCCCCACCAAAAGGACAGCCTCAACCAAACGCAAGCCATCTGACAAGGAAGGTGAGCTTCTCCCCATAACTCTAAAACATTGTTCATACGGATAACCTCGATTTTGAAAAGCTGCCTGACACTCTCCGTGATGCCTGGTGCTTCACATAATCAGTAAGGAAACCATGAAGGGAAAAAAGTGTGAAATCATATTCCAGGCGCGAGCAGTTTTAAAGAATGCTTTTCCCCCTGGTCCTCGCCAGGGCATTAAGGGAACAGAGACTGCTTGCTGGTGGTGGTGACTGGGGGTGGGGAGAGACTTGCTTTAAGAAAGCATTGCTACTCTTTTATTGGAGAATATAAAACAGGAGAAACCCGATCTGTAGAGATGAATCCTACTTCAGATCACGGGCACTAGCTCTCAACCTGCCATCTAAAAGAATTATTTGCTAGGGTTGCCTGAGGCTAGGCATGCCAGAGGCTGGGTCTTTTTCCATTCATATTTACCCACGCCAGAGTCTAAAAACAGATTTTTGTACATATACGTTATTTAAAATGTAGATCGGTCACCACCGAATAAAAAGAGAAGGGAATGGGGAGAGTCGATTTTAATACAACTCAGTTTTCCTTCGGTCTCTCAGGAGATCTGACTGCCAGCTTATCATCTGAATGTTATCCATGAGACAATCTGAGGTTGTCAGACGAATTTCTCCTTCGCTTGTTATGTGAGTCTGTGAGGGAATAGAGAATGACTTGAATCCTATGATAATACGGTGAGTCATTCAGACCATTTCTCAGTGATAACTGCTCTATAAGGACACATCTTTTTGTTTAGAATGCCAGTACAGTTTATCCTTTTCTAAATGTACCTTCTCCTCATCTAAACCACAGTCTTTCTCATCTGAAAGGCAACCTCTCCATACAGGTCCCCAACAATGTAAAATAAGAATGCAAATGCCTGAAAGTAAGAAACATTACACAAGTATGCAATATCCCAGATTGTGACGGGTAAATATTATGTCTGGGAAGACATCCACGGCAAGAGCAAAATGAAGGAATCTCATCTTGTGAAGGCGTGGGGAAAGGGTACTATTTTGAAAATGGGCAAGATTAAAGTTGCCAGGGAGGTCAGCATAAACACAGACTCCACCAAGAAATTAAACCCCATCCTAGCAGAGCGAAGAACACGTGGCTCACAGGGCTGCTTGTGGAATTCACACCGCAGCTCTGCAGCCAGGAAGTGACTAGGGAAGAGGCTGCTCGCTCAGTGACAAAATAGGCCCTCTTCCTTTGCCAGAAACCACATGCGTGCACACCTGATGCCCTTCAACAGCCTGAACCAACAGTCTGAATGGAATCTACTTTCCTAAATATATAAACCAGGTCCTGGCCGTCCTAAAAACAGGTGTAACCAAAAGGCGCAGGGTACGAGAAGGATGCCTGCCTCACTTGCCCGTTTGAGTATCCGGTTTCCAGTTATCTACAGTGTGCAGCATAGCACGTGGCTGCCCTCCACAGTCAAGGCACAGGTCCAAACTTATAGATTGTTGGCTTGAGGGTCCATGGACCCCCGGAAGGCCAATAAACGAGCCTCAGTGGCCCTGGAAACTGAAATTACTCATGAAACTGTACATGTGCTTTTTTTTCCTTTGGGAGAAGGCTTCCGAAGGACTTTCAAAATTATCTGTGATGTTACCAAAAGATTAAAAATCATATTCTTAGGAAACTTAGAAGGACATGGCGGTAGATTCTCTTCCCTCGTTTACGTTGTGGTTGATGACACCGTCTGGTGGGTTTCCTTTTTGGTTCTGAAATGAATGAACTAAAGCCGTAGTCCCTGACTGACCAATTCCTTTCCCACTGATTAAGCTGTCTGGAGAGGCCGGAAGCGCTGGCAGCTTCCATTGCGAAAAATTCTTGAACGTCTCTCAGCTGCAGCCGTGATACACTTTCTTAGAACTGAAAAAATATCAATAGCACCCACCTCGACCGCTGATGTCAACTGGTGTAAACTGCTAATTAACGTCGCCAAAAGAGCATTTCTTTTGATCCTGAACGTGCAGTTTCTGGCGATGAAGGGTGCGTCCCAGAACACGTGCTTAAGTGAGAACGATCTGTGTTCTCAGCATAAGCTCTCGCCTCCTGGGAGCTGCTGTCTCTTCTTCCATCGTAAAGAAATAGTCACTTTATATGGGGACAATGAACCAAAGGGAGAAAATACCGAGGATGAGATACACCCTGAACAAGACTGAAAACCGACAAGGAGAGAAAGGGAGGCCGGGAAGAAACGGCGGAAGGTGCAGACTGCTGAAGCCTCCGCCAGTAGTTTTTAGGGGACAGTGTTGTCAGCAAGGCCGCAGGAGCCGGACGGGCAGGTTTTCCCAGTCGCAGGCTGAACTTGAGGTTAGGAGCTGTGGTGCTGGACATCAGCCAGCACCCAGACAGATCAGTTTTGTAAAACAGAGAAAAACCCTTCCACGTTCGACTTCTGGCAATTTCTGTATGGCTTTACAAGTACCCCATGGACTGACAGCTGGTCAAAGAAAAGGGAGTTTCTTTTTTTTAGCCCACATTTGGAACTGTGCTCCAGGCCCCTTCGAAAATCCATGGGACCAGCGCCTTTTGACAGAATGTGAAATTGCATGGAAATGTCCGGATGAGTCAACAACAGCCAGGGCCTTCTAGGCCACTGTGTGGTGTGTCCATGCCAATGACATGATTTCAGGCAAGTCTTCAAAACCAGAAAATTGCCTTAAGATCTCTGAATAAAACGTAATGGAACTTTTCAAGGACAAGATTCAGTGAGGAAGATCGAGGCTGTCAGAATGAGTGAGAATCATCTGCTCTCCCTCGTAATCGGAAGCAAAATGCAAAAAACAAAAAACAAAAATCTGGCAGGCTTTGATGTTGACACTTATATTTGAAGGAGTAAAATCAAGCTGCGTTTTATGACTATGGAGAGAAATTATGAGAGTCAAATGAGGCCTTTTGACAGCTCATTTTGTCTCAGTACTAACCAAAAAGAAAAAAATAAATAAAACAATCACTCAAGACCAACGATTACACACACCGTAAGAGTATTTGTTTCAAACGTT
This sequence comes from Eonycteris spelaea, assembly GCA_003508835.1. Lineage (NCBI taxonomy): Eukaryota > Metazoa > Chordata > Mammalia > Chiroptera > Pteropodidae > Eonycteris > Eonycteris spelaea. Next base: position 15,195,139 of record PUFA01000025.1, read on the forward strand.
CAGTTGAGGTCCCTGTATTTTGGATTCCTTATTATCACACATGCTCAAAACAGATTGAGTCCATTTATGGCGTTTCAATTAACGTTCTCATTCCAGGGTATCAGACGACAGCCCAGCCTTGGTTGCAGATCCTTTACTCTTGGGGTTTTATGCAAACTCAAGGGCATACTGGCACGAATCAGGCAGCCAAATGCAAACAATCCACACCTTGGGGAAACAGTTCACTCTTACCCAAGTAAACACAGGCACCTATTACTCACCCACTCAAAACAGACATGGCCAATGAGACCAGTGACCAGCCCTGAGCACGCTGCTTTCAAAATCTCCTTCTGTGTTATCACGGACTCACTGCCCGTGGCCAGAAAGCCACCGCTGAACTTCTTATGGGGAAATGGCACTGGCCTTGGACATTACATAGTTTCCAAAACTTTTATAACCAAAACCTGACACATAGACCCACACAGATACACGCTGTGATAATATTACTTTTTCTGGGAAGGCAACCAAATGATACGCAGCTATCAATTCCTAATAGTAGAAATCTACCAGAACTAATTAAGCTCGTTAGCAAGGCTGGTAGGCATGGACCAGGAGGTGGGGCCTCTGTTTTTTATTGGCTTCTCACCCACTCTGCCAGCTACTCATCCGAAGCCTTCAAAATGTTTTCTAAACACACATCTCTGAATCATAATGTGAATTCCATTTACTGAAAGGCGGGGACTTTTAATATAACAAGTGAATCCATTTAATGGCTTATGCTTTTGTACCTTATAGTATCACTCACGCTTTCAATCAGTGGATATGATTTTCTTTGCATTACCCTATTATTAACACAGTACTCTGAACATGTATTTTCAATCATGTTATACATTTAAAATATTCTCTCCACCTATGATTCTATTTTGAAAACGTGCCAGACATCTAGGAGAGCAAAAACAATAGCCAAAAAAACCAATATGTCTTACCCCTTCCTTTTTGGACTAATCGAATTCCCTGAGAACACGAATTTTCTGATATTTTTGAATGCCTTTATAAAGAGTCATGATTGTGCTTAAATGTTGAATGGTTGTATTTTTATTCTTTTCAATATAAGAGTCATCTACTGCTACTTAGGTATTTATCATGTCTTTTTATTATACTTCAAATAACTTTTATTCATAAGCTTACTCGGTACCATAGTACAAAAAATGAGATCTTCAAAACAAACTATCCTACTCCTTTCAATTAAATTTCTAGTACTTACTGCTATTTATAAAATATGACTTAGGTTCTTACAATACAGAGAAAACACAATATTTGAAAATAACTGGAAACCAGAGTTTACAATGAGCCAAGAGTCCTCTTTCTGCTCTAATTCTTTGAAAATGGGCAAAGAATAATAAAACTACACTAGAACTACACTGATGCAATGCTTCCTCTGCAGAATCTAGTCTTCGATACTATGAGTACCTAAAATGTTAACTGGGCCCAGCCTCCTCCGAAATAATGATAATAAGGCATCCACATTGCATATAATAAGAAGGTCATGCTGCCATCAAATTTACAAAACTGGAATGGTACTACTATTATTTCTTCATATTTTACCACAAAAAGGCAAGCTTACTTGAAACCACATTACAATAATCATATACCCTACATCCCATAAAATGATTGGAAATGATCATTTGAAATTCTGTCACTTGGCATAGACAGCACTTGGAGCCTAAGTTAAAGGCTTCCCTTAAACAGATTTCTGATAATTCTCAAAGAGAGAAGCCCAGTTGCATAATCATAGTTTCCATAATGGTAGGTTTTACATCTTTCAAGGGGGTTTCCTTGACATTCAAAATTCATGTTTTTACAGGTTCCTAATCAGAGAGCAATAATATAAAGCTAGAGTCTGTTCAACAAGATTGAAAATAAATTTTTCAATACCTTTTCTAAAGCTTGATGTAGCACTGATAACAAGAAGAAAGGCTGTGCTTCTAGGAATCGTACCACAGAAACCTCTAGAAGTTTTGAAATCTGGGGTTGTTGCCATGCAAACACTTTGTGTTTCAAGTTCTGTTCTGACAGATACATACCTCTCCCACTCCGACCGACAAACCTGAGGTCATTGAATCGTGCAACTTGGTTTTTCATGGCTGCGGTCGCATTTCTCAGTTCGGCTGAGTAGTTTTCATCATTGCCAGCCATCACTGTGACCAGAGTGCCATCTGGAACATCCCCCAGAGCCACCACCTACACGCCGGTCAAGGGACAAATGCGAACATCAGGAATGTCATGAACTTGTACGGTATTTATGTGCAATAATCGTTCTACAATTCAATGCATATTGAGTGGCCCTTTTGAGGGTGCACAAACATATCAATCATAAGTTCAGCAAAACAATAGAGAAGTTGTGGATGGGAAGGCTCACTCTTAATTCCATTCTGCGTAACTAAATATAAATTTCAAATCCTCAAACATCCACTTAAGAAAGCCACATAAGATCACACGGCACAGCTGGGACAAGACCAGCTACAGCAGGGTGGAAAAGCTTTGCTTTCTCATGAATACACTTCTCAGTTCTTCATATTTGAAAAGCAGACTGCCTTGTTTCTGTAAGTTCATAACATAACCCGTCCTTAACTTGTCCAGACTTCCGCGAACAGGCTTAAAAGGGCCAACGTTACTGTTAGGTGTTTAAACTTATTCCTGCTAAAATTAAATTTGACTGTTATGACTGAATTGCTGATGATTCTTGAATGACAAACTGCCCCTTTTCAGCTCATCTTTGAAAACCCCTACTTGCTTATATTATCTTGATTTTCACTAGCAGTGAATGCTGATGTGCAAGGGGGAAAAAAATCAGAAATGTGCCCTTTGCTTATTACTAACTAGAAAATCAATAGAGCTCAGAGGAAGAGGGAGGCTCCCTGTTATCTGCTCCTCTGAATTCAGGGGTGGGACTGCATCACAGTTTTAGGTCTGTGAGTCCCAGAGATGTGCTAACTACGCCCTAATAGATGATTGAGGTTTTCTCCGCCCCTGCTGAATTTGAAGAGGAAGTCCTATAATGCAATTGAATAATAATGGATTTTCTAGCAGTGCTACTGAAAAAAAAATTGATAGATAAATATTTCTGATACTCGGGTATTAAAAAGTAGTCATTTCAAAGTAAAATGCCCTGAAAAGCATGGCATGAAGCTACTTTGTGCAGTAGTATTCCTGTTTGGTCATCACCTGACCCTTCTAGAAACTATTTTCTTAGTCTAGACATTTATTATTAGCTATAGTTTCATCGTTTCTATTTTATCAAGTGGTCACAGAATTTCAAATCAAAAGGCCCCAAATTGTGCTTGTTCCTGTCATTTCTGATATTCCTTATGGTATTTTTTTTTTCTCGTCAGTAGTGAAATTTGTGTTATTCATTCCAATTATATAATCTTTTATTTTTTTTGGTTTTGGTTTTGGGTTATTAAAATAAAGCTTTCTACAGTGAATGTCTCTTTCCCTGTTTTCCACTTCCCAATTTGCACCTAATAATTGCTGCGTAATTTTTTTTTTTTTTCGCTAACCCCTATATTTCTAGACCTCTTGTTCTGTCTGTAAATAGGATCGACTTGCATGGTGGCAAAGCCATGTTTCTCAAAATTCCCATCTTTGTCACCGGCTTAGTCATCATCCCTTCCCCATGTCACCCATCTATGGTTTTCACTCATTGAGATGCTTTACTTCTTTGGGTCTAAGGAGTATCACGGAAAATGAACCAGCTTGCTGTGAGGAGTAGACGGACTTGAGCCCCCAAGACCTCACCAGGAGAACGGACTCTCACAAAATAGGTAGGAGCTTTCCTCCTCTATTGTAACAGCCCACTTGCACTGTTAGACAAGGTCTGGCCTTTTATCTTTCTTCCTAATCCTTTCCATCCAATTGTTGGACATGTTTTCTATAAGGGAGATTTAAAAACACAGCTATTTATTCCCCAAGCACTCTCTAATTATGTATTTAGTGCTCATTATAAGTGTGTTGTTTGTTGCTATTTAATTAAGAGCAGTAATATGACAGTTTCCTTTTATTTCAAAAAACATCACTGAAATAAATCTCCCCATCAGTTATTTATTGTTACCATTTTTTTTATTTCCATAAAATGTGCTTGCTTTATTCTGCTCTTAAAAATTCAGTTTCTTTAAAAATTTTTCCACTTTTTTTTTCACTATTTTCACTTCCCTCTGTAAAATTAGCTCAGTGTTGAAATGTCCTCCTCCTCGAACACATATTTTTACTTCCTCATCCCCATCTCTCTCTGATGGCCAGGCTTCTCTATTTTCATTCGACATGCAGCAAGTACACAGGGACTGGATCAACCTGAACCACCCATGGTTGGGACAGACTCTGTAAAGAGGTTACAAAAAATAACTTCTGTTTTGTAACTACCAAAACGTACTCGAAATCACCTTCCTCCTACTGGCTTTCCTCACAGTGCTCCCTCTGCCTGTGCCTCTCTCACCTTTCCAGAACTCTTCGGCAGTAATTTGGCAAGTTCACGAGACTTTTGCCAAGCAGAAACAAATAGAGAGCAAAATGATCAGGGTGGCTAAATAAGAAAGGATTGTAGACGCCGGAATTTGAGACTAAAATATTCGGAGTTTAACTCTTACCCCTCCCTTCTTGAAAACTAAAATGCAGCAGGATGATAATCAAAGATATTTGGGTGTTCAATCATCATTTTCTTGGCCTTTGATCGATCTTGGAGGGTGTGTGTGTGTGTGTGTGTGTGTGTGTGTGTGTGTGTGTAAGGAGAATTTTAAATCCAGGAAAACTACATTTATTTAGATAATGTAATGTATATCATCTAATTATTACCAAGCGTACTTAGACTAGGTAAAAAAAAGTATTTTCAAATTCAAAACTAACATGTCTGCTAATTTGATAGATTTTGTCGTTGACAGGCAATATGAAGAGAATAAAAAAATTTAACTTTAAACAGGGGGGAAAAAAAGCGACTGGAATGAAAAGCTATAAACAATAGGTGAGGAAACACAAACATTTACATTTTAGCACAGACCAAACAGGCAAGAAGGGACTTGTTGGCCAAAGGGTATCTCATATTTTGTTTTACTTCTCTGTTTTTAAAGTATCAGGAAGTTGGGCAAAATATCAGCCCTCCTATACATGGACCGACCCACACTGCTGTTGGCTAGCCTGTTCGCAGTTCAAACTGGCATTCAAACCAGCTCTAATTAGGCTGAAATTACAGTTACAATTCATTTAATTCAAATCCCTTAATTTTCCAGTGTTTCAAAGAAAGCTGTGGTGTGGAACTTAGAAATCGGCCAAGATGACATTGGGACCGTGCTCTCGCTGACAGAAACATGACTTATTTCCTTCTTATGAAAAGAACATCACTATCGGCACCCAAGGCTCTGAACCTGCTGAAGGCATGTTTATTTTATAAAGTCTAGGGATTCTGGTGTACCGGGGCCTCAACAAATTGTAATATTACAGTAGTACGAAATATATCCTAAATCATCCAATCAGCTTTTTAGGCTGTTTCTGTAAATAATGGTTAACATGTAGCAAGTTAAAGATTTTTTTTTTGAATAGTAAAATATACATCTCTCCTGCCCTAAAAATATGAAGGTGTTCCCTGAGAGAAGGGGGTGAATACATTTTGGGGTTCGAGATAAGCAATCAGGATGATTTAAATCTATTTTTTTAAAAAATTCATAATTTTAAACCTCCTTTAATAAAAAGAGGATTTACGTGTAGAATTTCAGAAGACTCTTAAAGAATGACTTAAACGCTCTTTTCATCAATATCAGACTTCGTCATTGTTTCACATTTTTTCCTCATTAAAGGGAACACAATAATTCTTTACCGATTAACTTCTTAAAGAGATTGTCTAAGGCTTATTTAAAATCCAAATTTTAAAGTAATAATTTCTGTAGAAGTTGCTGAGGAGGTGAGTGGGCAGACAGTGCATGGAGTAGAGCCTGGGACACAGTGAAAATCAACCAGGACGTGGTCAAGTTGGGAGTTTAGCTTGCTTTTATCCCTAACCTCTCTATTGACTCCCTCCCTGAAAATTTCATCTGCTCTTTCAGTTATGCAATGAGCAGGTTTCCTTCAGGAAGAGGCCTCTCTTTGTGGGGACCGAAGTGGTGACAGATATTAATCAAGCGGTCTGATTGCTGTCCTTTCCTTTCCCCCAAATGTTCTCAAGACTCACTTGTACTTTTTTTTTTCAAGAGATCTAAACCTTGATCTTTTAGTAGCCTACAAACCATCACTCAGTAAAGCAAATTAGATTTTAAAAATAGGGCAAATAGTCAAAAGTCATTTTTCAAAAGAAATCTCTATGGCTATTAAGATTTCTGCTAAAAAGAATTCCCCGATGGTTCCTAAAAGCAATTTATATGATTTTTAAAGATTCTTTTAGAAGAAAATAAAGTTTTATCTGGTGGCTTGAGAAAATACATTGCTTCAATCTTGAAGATTCTTCATTAACCACTTAGTGTTTGGGGTATGGGTTTCCGGGCAGAAGAGCTCCTGATTACCCCAAAGGAAGCCTCAGACCACTTAGAACTCAGTCCCTTGGTGTAGCGTCTGGGGCACCCAGAGCATAAACGACCTTTTGGTTGATTATCGGCCTGCCTCTTTCCCTCCGCTCTTATCTGAAAGTGACTCCCGGGCCCAGTGATGTCAGGTCCCCTCTCAGTGAGGGAACTCAGTGCTTTCAGCAGTCTGAGTCTGCTTATGTAAAAGGATTTAGAATGATTTAAAATCGAGATGGATTCCAACCCAAAACTACATAAATGGGGGAAGGGAAGGGACAGTTCCAGCATTGGCCCACCTTATCCTTATTTCCAAGCCCGCCCCCCCCCAAAAAAACTCTTGCTTTCAGAAAACGGAGAGGAACAGAAGGCAATTCTAGAGTCATAGCCAACTGCACATTTTGTTTTGTTTTAGAAATCATCATCGAAGTTTGGAAGGTGTTATAAAGCTTAAAAATAAAGAACACGACTCCTTTAAAAAAGAGTGAACATTATTCATTGTAACTAGAGCAAGTTCCAACTGAGGCCTGGAACCATAAAAAGCTTACATTAAATTAATCTCCCCTTAAAGGAGACCATTATTTAACCAGATTCAAAACAAACAAACAAACAAAAAAGAGTAGCTGATCTTTAGGTTTTTATTTTCACCTGCCTGGCTTAGCCCTTTAAATGAAGGCAAATGACTGTGCTGATCGTACTCAAGAAGCTGACCCTTCTTAAACCCACCCAGGACCGAAGGACGGAATCCCCACCGCCGAAATGAAATGTCTGCTGTTTGCTGCCAGCGTGGTGGGATGGTTGTTTAAAAAAACGCCGGAGGGTTGTTTATATATCCCCGTTGAAGGCCAAGGTCTTTAAAGGCAGCTCAAAGCTGGGGCAAGATGAGGGGTGAGCTGCTCCGCAAACGGCAATGCGCGGGCGGCTTAGACCCCGTTTAGGAAAGACAGCCTCGTCGTCACCTTTCGCTGCCCGGGCTGGGCTTTAACTAGGTGAGCCGGAGATAACATTCAGCAGGGTTCCAGGAAAAGAAACAGGATTCGCTACTTGCGGCTTTTGGCAAGAGCAGGCTAGAAGCTTGCAACAACTCTTCAGAAAACTTTTGCAAACTTAACTACACCCGCACTGGACTTTGGACATGCTAATGCCTATGGAGCTGTTAAAGACCGGGTGGGGGTGGGAAGCCCTGACAGTTTTCCTTGTCAGTCTGTTTTCACTGACCCGAAGGTATGACATTATTTCGATTTTATTTCCTGATGCTCCATCGAAGGGAGGCAGAATGATTTGGGGGAGTGAAGCACGGGAGCAGACAGACTCTTCCCTGCCGGGTTATAACTTTTCCTACTTTGTATCGAACCAAAGACCCCTGCCGGGGGGTCCCCGACCAGCCAGCCCTCAGTCGTCGTATTTGGGAGCATCCTGATTTTTCCGGCCCTCCAGGAAGGCAGCCCGGGTAGGCTGAGGCGGGTCCCTCGAGGGTCTCCACGGCAACGCAGCATCCCCAGCCTCCCGAGCGCTGGGGGTGGACTACGGGCCGGCCCCTTTCTAGAACCCAGCCCCGCCTGCCTGGCCGCTGGCCTCCCGGACCGCCTCGGCCTCCGCCGGCCTCTGCCTGTCCTCGCTACCCGCTCCGAGCCCAGTACCTTGAAAGCGATGGGCAGGGTCTTGTTGCAGCGCCAGTGCGTGGGCAGCACGGAGCAGAGGAAGTTGGGGCTGTCGGTGCGCACCAGTTCGCCCGGGTGGTCGGCCAGCACCTCCACCATGCTGCGGTCGCCACTCCTCAGCTTGCCGGCCAGGGCGGCGCCGGCGTCCGGGGCGCCCAGCGGCAGCGCCTCGCTCATCTTGCCGGGGCTCAGCGCGGTGGAAGGCGGCGTGAAGCGGCGGCTCGTGCTGGCATCTACGGGGATACGCATCACAACAAGCCGATTGAGTTAGGACCCTGCAGACAGCTCCTACCAGGCGGCGACGGGGGCGCGGATCTTCAGCAAGCAGCTCCCGAGAGACCAACATACAAGTTCAGGGACCTTTATTGCTGCGGGGATGCTGGGGGGAGGGGGCTGACTAAGTTACCAACTGTCCAGGAGGGGGACAGTCCCAGTTATGTTGATCGGCCTCGGATCCGGCAAGGCTCCTAGCAACCAACAGCTTAGTGCTTTAAAAAGTGGGCGACCAGAATCCAAAGTCAAACGCCAAGAGAGACTATCTTCTGAGTCTTGCTTTGAGAGTTTAAGTTCAATCTTTGGCTGTTAACAAAAGTTCCCGGAGGTAAAATTCCCATACACTTCCTAAATATTTACGCAGAGAGCAAAAGAACCAGCAAACACATAATTTGGAAGTTCCAGTAGTTAATTGCCTGTCAGTTTTTTTCCAGGTGAGTTTTGTCTAAAGTCCCGACACAACACAAAATACACAAGTGTCTTCCATATACAATGCCACTTCTACTATGCAAAACTGGAGTCAGTCCTCAAAAACAAGAACTGCGACTTCCAAAGGCCGTGCTACTAATGTATATGCATATATATACACATATATAAATATATATACATATGCTCTACTTCATAAATATTTACAGTACAATCTGTAGAGAATTTAAACACAACAGAAATCCATTAATGTTGGCTGCAGATTTTTTTTTTTTAAAAGTAGCCTTGAAAATCAGCTTCAGTAGTTGGAGAAGGGCTGGGCTAGAAATACTTGTCATGCATGGTCTCAATAAGTTCTTGCAAAATGCTCAGTTCAGAAAAATTCAGCTTTTCAAAGAAAAGCTAATCTAAAAAAAAAAAAAAGTCCAAGTCGATGACACTCAGGGTACAGCTCTCCACAGCTGAGAACTCGGACTTGGGGATGTTGGTTAAGTTTGCGGCTGATCCTGTGGTTTGGTGGGAGTTGAGCGGTAGCCGAGTCACACGCACGCAGACATGCACTCTTCGGAAGCCAGCCACTGTCTACATCGACTCGGTGAGTCAGCCCGACTGAGACGATCTTCCAACGTCGCCCCAGTGCCGGCGGGCTAAATGCCGGGTCGCGCCAGTGCCCACACGATCACCGCGTAACCGCAGCAGGTGGAGCGGGCCTTGGGAGGAGGCACCGCAGCGCAGATGGAAACAGAACCCGCGGCTCGAGTTACCCACGCACACACTCCCACGCACACTGCCACGCAAGGCAACTTCGCGGCTCGCCTCAGAGCACAGCGCACTTTCTCCTGCAGTTGTCAAAGGAAACAACCGAGGAAAAGTTCACGGCCAGGAGAGAAGTTGAGCCATCCAGCCGAGAAACCAGTTCATTCAAGAGAAAGAAAGAGAGAGAGAGAGAAAAAAAAATCGTAGCTCCAACGCAGGTCAAGGAGAAGCAGCAGAGGTTGATTTTCTTCTAGCGTCCCCAGGAGCCCCGGGAAGAGGTGCCTGCCGGCGCAGGGCCGGACAGCGTGGTGCCCTGGCTGGGTCCGGCCGCGGGGCGCCCGTCCCGCCTGCGCCCGCTGGCTCTATGAATGAGAGTGCCTGGAAATGAACGTGCTTTTACTGTAAGCCCGGCCCGAGGAATTCCATTCCCTCAGCTCGTTTGCATAGGGGCGGCCGCCGGCCAATCACAGGCCTTTCCGGTATCAGCCAGGGCGCGGCTCGCCGCCGCGGGCTCCTGGAATTGGCCCGCGCGCCCCCGCCGCCGCTGCGCGCTACTGTACGCGGCCCGGGTGGAGAGTCCGCGGCCCCCACGGCTACCCGCCTCTCCCCGCATCCACGCACACACACTCACAGGCTCGCACGCTCCCCGAGGCTCCGCCCCGCTGCGGACCGCGGCCCTGCGGCTTTCTTTGCACACACGTGCGGTTGCGCGGCCGTGGGCCCCGGGACTGCAGTGCGCAGCGGCACCAGTGGCGGCCGCGGTCCGGAGACCGAGGAAGTTGGAGGAAAAGAGCAGGCCGGCCGGCCCAGGGAGGACTCAGGCCCAGAACGGCTCGGGCCCGGAGACCAGCCAGAGGGAGACGCCCCGCGCGCCCTGGAGATGCACTGGGTGCCGCAAGGCTTCCGGAGCCCGGGCCGGAGCTCCCAGGCGGCCGCCCACGGCCGAGCCTCCGCTTCCCCGGCGTGGGTGCGATGCCACCGCGAGGGGGGACGGAGGGCCGAGGGCCCGGCGGAAAAGCAGCTCTGCGGGGCCCCAAGCCTCGGTTGGCAGCGGAGTGGCGCTGATTCATTTAATGAGGCCAGACGGTTCTCGGTCTCCACAACATAGTTTTTGTGTTTTTAGTTTTCTCTCTTGGCTTGTTTTCTTTAATTGGTGTTATTCGCCGTGTCTGGGCTGCGCCTTCGTTACGCAGCGCGCCTCACTCCGGCCGAGAGTGCTTAGCGGCGAGCCAAGGGGGTTCCGAGTCAGAAGACCCCCAGAGAACGTGCGACTAAAGTTGAAAGCATCCGCTGGGCTCGCTCCCTGTCCTCGCAGCAGCGGCTCCCCCGCCGGCGGGTCGCTCGAGCCCCGCACCCACCTCCGGCTCCCCGGAAACGGCCCTGACTTCTCTCCCCGCCCCTGCGCGCGCGGGAGGCCACCGGCGCCGAACCAGCCCGGCTTTGCACACGGGCGGGAACTTCCCTGTGCCGCCGTCCCCGCGGCGTCGCGGGCATTTGCGCGGGGCTTCCAGGAGCCCCGCCCCGGCGCATTGTTCCCGCGCCGGGAGTTCCCTCCTCCCTCGGGGTCCTTCGTCCTCCGGGGAGGGCGCTCACCCACCGTGCCCTCACACGGAGCACCCCACTTAAAACTCAACTTCTGCTCCCTCGGGCCCTCACACGCCCCCCGCTGGGCCTCTCCCGCCCGCCGCCTCCTTCCTCCGCGGCCGACGCGCGGCTGGGGTCCTAGGTGGCGCTGCCGTGCCGGACTCTCTCGAGCTCCGCCGCCGAGGCCTAACGGAGGCAGGGGCGTGGCGGGCGCCCCGGCGGCTTCCCTCGCCCCAGGACCCGCGAGGCCAGGCGGGCTGCGCGGCGCGCCGGAGCTGGACGCGGACTGCGGGCGGACGCCAGGGGGCAGCAGCCGCCCTCGCTCGGCGCCCCGGGCGCCGGACGGCGGCGCAGGGCGCCCAGGAACGCCCCCGACGGCGCCGAGTTCGGCTGCCGGCCCTTCTCGCGGTCTTTGGGTCGCTCTTCTAAGAACTTCAGTTTGGGGAGAAACGACAGGAAACGGCCGCTCGAGCCACCCTGAGCGGCCGCGTCGCGTCCCCGCCGCCTCGCGACTGAGCAGCAGAGCTAGTGGCGCAGGCACCCTCGGGCAGGGGTCCCAACGGGCCCGCGTCGGGGTTCCTTCCAGAAACCCCTTTGCCCGTGCACCGCGGTCGGCCTGCCCCGGGCCGTCGATGCTCCAGGCGTCCGGGCACCCTGCTGCCTTCCGCGCTTCTCCCCAGGGGGCCCATCCCCTCGCTCCTTTTGGGGAACCCCGGGACGCTCTGGGAACTGCCAGTACGCAGCTGCATTTTGTTTTGCTGGGTCTGGGGTCCCAGATAGAAAACTCTCTTGTATTTTTATTTAAAATTGATTTTGGAGAAGCCTCATTTCCAATATAAAGACCCCCAAACATCCGCTGTCCACGTTGGCCGAGTGATTCTAAAGTACTGCACGGTCACCAAACCTGGCTGCCGCCCCCTGCCCGGGCTCGGCCCTGCCGGTTCTGGAGGCGAGTTCGGGGCCAGTGAAACCCTAGTGCCTCAGCCCAAATGCAGGGTCGCCGCCAAGTGCCTCCACCCGGACACCCCGGCGGCGCGGGGTGCGGCGGAGGGGAAAATGGGTTCTGGACTCGGGAGGGACTGGGGCATCCGCGCCTCGGAAAGGTCAGAGAAGGCTCCTCTGGGGCTCGGGCGGTTGGAAACCCTAAACCCTGCGAGGGGCTCCGCGACAGTCTCCCGGCGGGAGTCAAGTTCCCTTCCTTAGTAAGCAGAGAGGTACAGCGATAGATGCGCCAAGTGCTGACTTTCAAGGGCAGCACCGTGGGCTCTGCTTAGCGGAGTCTCAACCAACAAATCCCGAAATCGAACGCCGACGAGGACGATAATGGCAAGGAAAGTTGTCGCTGATTTATTCTAAATCGAGCCGCGGGGCATATTGGGCTCCGGACCCGCGCGGGCTCCAACTGCGCTCGGCGGGGCACACTTGCAAACCAGAAACAAACAAACAAAAAGGGCGCCTGCCTTCTCGAGGAACTAAAATGAATGGAAAGCAAGCAGCGTGGGACTTAACTAGGGGATACCCGGAACCCCTTAGCGTGCAGGGCTTCATACGGAGCTGCTGAAGTTCAGTAACATCGTGTATGAAATGAATGCCTTCCCACTAAGACCAATAATTTCAGCGGCAGGATAGACTTTTCCTTCCTCTTCCTCTCGGAGAGAAAGGAAACTACCACGCTCACTCCTAGTGTTCCCCTGGAATAATACTGAAATTTACTTTCGCCTTAATACAACATTAAAAACAAACAAACAAAAAAACCAAAAACAAAAAAAGTGATGTGTTGGGCGTATGCTATATGACAGATTCTTCCCAATTTGCTGCATGAGGGAACTTTCAAAAAGGCTCATAACAGGGATGGAATGTAAGTCTTCACAGTGAATTTTAAAAGTAGCATTTGGTTAATTGAAGGAAAAATAACAATTTCCTTGGAAAATAATGACAGCTCATTGACGTTTTTCTTCTACGACTTTAGGCAAATATATAACTGTAGGTAGTCTCAGAAAATAAGTATTCTACATTTTTCCTTTTTCAAAACCCTCTCAAAAATAAAATATGCATAAAGATGGAATTTAGAATCTCAACCGTTTTCTTAAAATCAAAATTCCCTTCCATGAGAAATCTTCTTCAAGAATAACATTTCTAAATATTTAATATTTCTGAAAGAATTCTATTTTCAATACCCTTTAAGTGAAAAAACAAACACCAGAGAGTGTACTTTGCTAGTGGTTCTGAATCAAATTACTGCAGTTGGCACTTCCGTCACAGGGAGAGAGAACATTCTGATGAAGGGTAACATGTTAATGTGTGTGCAAATAACCTATTAGGCACGGCATCCAGTTTTCAACACTGCAGTTAACTTCAGTAATTAAGTATTCCCCTCCCCCCTCCCCATTCTGGAGGAGCTTTGAGGTTACTTCCCTTTTGAAATCTAATTCCTTAGTTCTTCCACTGCCTCCTTCCTCCAGTGAATGTTTCCATAGGATGCTGTGGGTGACGTATGACTATTTCTAACTTTGTAAGTCAATTGTGCAGCTCCACAAGGAGCAGACTGAGAAAATTGCAAAATTAATCCTTTGCAATTTTAGGTATGCTCAGTAAACATTTTACCTTAATAACATTTTTACATTGCCACTGCCATAACACAGGTAATAAACTAGATTCTAACAGATAGAAACCAAGCTCTATTTTTTTTTTTCCAGAGAGTCATATAGAGTCATTTAATAAGAGCAGAGTGCATCTGTGGTAAACGCCATAGCACCGACGGTATCATTTAAGGTTTCACTGGAATGTTTTATATGGTTTGACATTTACTATATGGAGAAGCACTTTTAAGTATTTCTGAATCAGCAAAAAAAAAAAGCCTTAATTATTTGGTTAATTTATATCATAAGTTATTTATAAGATACATAGATTAAATCATGTACATACATATATACAAATGTGCATATTTTATAAATATAATTTGGAATCTAACATACCGTGAGCATCTCTAGATGGATTCATTCCGTGTATACATTCTGAAAGAACAGAAAGGAAGAAAATAAAAATAATGATATGACCATACTGACAGCAAACAACAAATTGACTTATAGTTAATGAATTTCATTCTCATTGCAATAAATGCATGTATAAAAACTAAATTTCTCCCCTTATTTTTTTTTTTTTTGCTAGCTTATTGCCTCTCATACTTTCTAGCACTAGAGATTTTATAGCATGTTGTCCAGCCTTGGCACAAAAATAGCTTAAAAGAGTAAACAGCAAATAAGAAATGAACTGTCACAGATGTACATGGCTTTATGCTCCTTCGACCAGCATTTTGCACTGCTGGCTAATATTGACTCTTTAACAGAATCACCCTGTTTAAGCTCTACATGTGATATAAATGTGATTTATTTAATGAACATTAGAAATACATTTGGAGGGTGTAGAAATGAATCAGAATTCAAGGTGAAATCGAAACTAAACCTTAATGCAAAAACATTTTAAAATGTGTAATATAGCAGAGGCTAAATGCAAAAAGCAAAAATACAAATGATTTAAAGTGATGACAATAAACAACTTGGAATACATCTGCTGAAAGAAACAAACTGATAAACATGATCATTTGCTTCCAAGGATAGGACATTTTAGAAATGTTCCCTCTTTGCTTGCTTTCCTTTCTTTCCCTTAGCTAAGAGGGCAGGTTATTTGTACTCAAATTTCTCATTCTTGACATAACAGATGATAGCCTTTATTGAAAATTGTCATATGACAATTTCCAAATATGAATCACTTATTATATACTGTTGCATGTATAGTTATAGCTAAATCCATTAAGCAAAGTCTTAGGAAGCTGCTTTTCTTTCCTTCGAATATCTCTGTAATGTTCTGAGCTTGAAATTACTCTCTTAGCCTTGTACATTGATAACGGCCAGCACTCAGTGATGAACATGGAGGAAATACCATTTTTCAAAGCCTCATGATTTGAGCATTTCAAATACTGCAGATCTAAACCTTTCAACTCCACTCCATAATATTAGTACAACATAGCTTAAAAAAAAACTTTAAAACTAAGAAAGGAGGTAATTATTTCAGATTTCCAGACGCTGTTTAAATAGGCAGGAGAACAAGATTTGCAGCTCCTTGGTTTTATATTTTTGCCAAAGCAAAAAAAAGCAGCCAAAATAATAAGGGGTTTTGCAGGACTGCCCTATGATGAAAGATGAAAGGAATGAAATATGTATAGTTTCAAAGGCGCATCCTAAAAAAAAAAAAAAACCAATATTGTGGTTTACATGCACCTAAAATAATTCCATAAAGATTAAAAAAAAAAAAGACAGAGAAAGAATCATTTACACTAATCATGAATGATAAGGTAAGAAATAACAAATGCATAATGAAGTAAATTCAGTTTTAATAGGCATGGGCGGAGGGAATCCACAACAGTAAGACTGACCAAAGAGACCCAGCAGAATCAACCACCCTGGAGATTCTCTCGTGAGACTCTGAGAAGGCTTTCCACGTCCAAGGGTGTGAAAGAGCAGAGTGGAAAAGAAGTGTCTCGTCCACGCATCTAATGTTTCAGTGATTCTACGAGAAGAACCAAGATATTTTTTAAACCCCAAAACAAAAGCGAAAGTGAATCGATTTTGAAAGGTGTGTATGTTTTGTCGTGGAAACCTTCTTAGATTGTCCTGTGTCTGTAGCCTTGAGAACACAGTACACAACGTTAAGATGGGGGAGAGGGACGGGGGAAGACACAGGTGTCTGTAGGTGTAGTACGCTCATGACCCATGACCGGGAGCAGAACCTGGCTAGCTTGTGCTCCAGCTCCCTTCCCCCTCCCTCTGTCCTCCCTCCTTTCTTTCTCTCCCTCCTTCTCATTGAACTGCTCCTATATGCCAGGCAATGACCAAGATGCTTTATATACCCTTGCCTGGTTTAATCCTTGCAACAACACCATTACCAACCCCATTTTACAGATGAGGAAACTCATATTTGGAGGATTTAGGAAACTTGACAAGGTCACTTCACTCTCATCTGTGCATACACCCCCACCCCACCCCCACATACATACGTCTCCACGTATGAGTCTGAGCACATAATAAGCTATGTTTCTTTTTGACCACAACTATGCATTTTTAATGGATGTCCTTTGTAGAGTTCTGAAAAATTAAACTCTGACCTCATCTTTTACTTTTATCTTCCCTGTTGCAGGGTCTCCATCAGAAAATATCCCTGAACTTCTTCGCCATGCAAATATCAAATCTATAGGAGTCACGCCTTGAAGTTATTTATGGCAATCCACAGCATTTGAGCAGTAGGTCAAGGTCTATTTGGCTGAGAGGCTTGTAAAGTCATAATAAATGTAAAATAGCTTTCTAGTCTTTTCCTGCCTCCACTCCCTCTAAATGGCATCTTGAGGACCTTCCCAGGAATGAAATATACAATTTTCCTCCCTTCGGCATTCCTCTAATGCTTCCTATGTACCAGGCACGGTGCTAGGCTCGTTGGTAACAAAGGACCAATAAATGAGAACAATGGAGCATCATGGCTGCTGATAGACACACGGATATGCAGGGTCCAGGGAGGTAGTAGGAGGAGGCACAGAAAGAAGAGAGAGTGGTATCACCTGGTGGGCTCAGGAAAGACTTCCTTCCTAGTAGAGGTGAACTTGATTTGACTCTTGGAGGTTGGGTAGATTTTTACCAGGTGGTTGAGAAGGCTCAAGAACGGGTTTAGGGATATGGGAAGGGCCTGGGGGAGAAGTGACTCCAGGCAGAAGGAGAAGTATGACCGAGTCACGGACCTGTGAAACAGATCCACATGTCAGTTCCAGCGGGTTGGAGTGTCGGTTTGGGATCAGATTGGGGAGTGGCAGCTCAGAAATGACACAATGCTGGTAGACATGAACACAGGCAGATCGCTGGCAGCTGACACAGCCTAAAGAAATTTGAACTTCACCATAAGGGCACTGGATTCTGTCAGAGCCTTGAAATCTGGGAAGTGACAGCATTAATATGCATTTTAGGAAAATCTGTCAGAAATGAATAGGTGAGTGGGAGGAGACAGAGCAAAGGAGCAGGGGAGCTACTGCAGTTGTCAGACAAGAATCGAGAGCATCTCCATTAGGGTGGAAACAATGACGATGGAGGATGGGCTGAGGGAGGGAGAGAAGAGTGCGCCCACCTGTGGCCCAGGTGCCATTAGCAGCAGTAAAGACTGGAAGAGGATGGGTTTGGAGGTAGACATCAGGATTCAGCTGGGATGTATAGAACAGAATTGTAGGTACAGGTGGGAAAAACAGGAATTCTGGGCAGAGGTCTAGGATAGGAATACCGAGTTGAGTTCTCACACATCTGCAATAGTTCCAGATCGTACGCGGAACGTATGTGTTCACAGGCGAGCGTTAAATCTCAGAGTCTGAGATTTAAGGGATGATCGGGAGAAGAGGCAACAACCAAGAAGACTGAGTTAGGAAGAGAAAGATGGGAAAATAGGGCCTTACACACGAAAGGAAGATGGGAGCTTTGAGAGGGAAGGCATGTCCCAAAGGCCAAGGAGACATGAGGTAGAGGACTGAAGAGATTACACTGGATTTTGCTATGGGTAACCATGGTAACCTTTGCCAGAAGAGAGTCCATGGAGCAGAGACAGTGGGATGTCAGGCAGGGGAGGGGATGCTTGTTGAAGGAGGGAGGGGAAGGGGCACAGTGGTAGAGGGAAGAGAGCCCAAAGTTGAGGGTGTGTGTGTGTGTGTGTGTGTGTGTGTGTGTGTGTGTGTGTGTGTCGGATGGAAGGCACATGAGAACATTAACATTTGCCATGTGCAGGTCCCTGACAAGCAGGCTCATGAGCTCCCATCTCAAACCGGCTCTCCTTGGTTTCCCCACTGTGCCCTTGTTCATCCAGTTTCCAGACTCGGATCCACGGATTTATCTTTGACCCATCCAATCTGTTACCAAACCCTCCTCTGGTTTCTTTGTTTTAATTGATCACCCCTTTCCATCCTTCTTGCCCCCATTCTGGTCCGAGTTCTCGCCATCTCTCGCCAGATCTCTTGCTTAGGTCTCCTACAAAGGGGGTTCCATTAATTCCCTACAGTACTTCCAGATTAATCTCCCACACCTCACTTCTGCAGAACCCGTGTTTCCCTGTGCATCCTGAGTTCAATTCAAGCTGTTGAGCACAATCCTGTAGGATTAAGGGCTACCCTCCCTGTCTCCATCTTGGAGGGGGTCAGATCCTCTGCCTTAGGTGAAATTTCTTCTCAAGGACCAACCAGTTCTTCGCCATGGTCTCCATGTCCTCTGTGTGACCTTTCAACTAGACTCCGTGGCAGAGCTATTGAATATATTGAGGGGTGGGGCGGGAAAGAGGGAAGTGATGGAACCACCAGTTCCCCGGCCTCAGTTTCTATGTGAAGTGACATTTCTTGGCTTCTTGCTACACCCTCAATCTTCCACCATAAAAGACTGAATAGCTAGGACCGTAACTTTGGGGACAGAAACCAGGTGCTTTAGGTGGACTCCTAAAATGCATCCCCAAGATCTTCCACCCGAATCCCTGGGGCTGATTCTGAGGAGCTGTCATGCCCTGGTCATGCTAGGCGTCCAAAGGGATTTTTCCAGGGTAGCGAAGCTGGCTACTCACTCGGCTTTGAGTCCACCCAAAGGGAAACTATTCTGGCGGGTCCGATCGAATCACAGGAGACCTTTAGAAGCGAAGCATTTTTCTCAGGCTGGGGCAGCAGTGAGGTCAGAGAAGGACAGAATGTGCCCGCAGGGCCGGCTGGAAGCTGGAGGAAGCCATGAGCAGCGACGAAACAGCAGCCTCTCTAGCTGACCCCTGGCCGACAACTGGCCAAGACACAGGACTCCATCATGCGGCCACATGGAACCGCATCTGCCAACAGCCTGCAGGAGCCTGGGACGGGCACTTTCCCTAAGCCTCCCGGTAAGGGCTCAGCCGACGCCTTGACTCAGGGCCACCTGCGTCCCTGAGCCGGGAACCCAGATGAGCCCAGCTGGACCTCTGACATACCGAATGGTGAGCTAACCAATGGGTACGGTTGAACCTGCGGGGTTGGTGTGATTTGCTAGTTCGGCAGTGATAGGGCACTTAGCACACTGACCATGCCTTTCCCTGCCTCTTATCATTCTGGGCAGACAGTGCCTGTGCGCGAGCGAGTAAGTCTCTCGGGTTCTGGGATTCAGTGTCAGGAAGCCACATACCTAAGCCACGCTCTCCAAAGCCCTGTTATGGATAAAGCTGGGATTTTGATCCCTGTCTGCTTGACTCCTAGTCTATATCACAGTTGGTTCTGGGTCACTGAGGAGCAAGGGTGCCTTCGGTGCCAACTGTGCAGTTGCCTGATTCTCTTCTGACTCACCCTCACCCCAACGCAGTCACGTAACCACTACATTTGAACGCCTTGCCTCTAAGGCTTCTCACTCCTCTTCAAATTCCCAGACAGCATTGCATGAACCGAATGTAGTCCTGAAACCCCTGGGGATTTGGTTAAGTGCAGATTCTGACTCAGTCGGTTTGGGGTGGGGCCTGAGATCCTGCATTTCCAACAAACTCACAGTGATGCTGCTGCTGCTGCTGGTGGTTCAAGGACCACACTCAGAGCTGGCAAGGGCAACTGCTCAGTATCCAGCAAAACTGTGCCCAGCGCACACTAGCCTGCAATGTCTGAAAGGTTTTGATAAACAGCATTGCAAAATTGCTATCTCTGATCGGACTCTTTAAACTGTCATGATGAACTGAATGTGCCCCTGCCTCCAAACTCGTGTGTTGAAGCCCCAACTCCCAATGCGATGTATGAGGAGGTGGGGCGGGGGGAAGTGGTTAGGTCGAAATGAGGTCGTGAGGGTGGGGTTCTCGCGATGGGATTAGTGCCCTTCTAAGAGGTCTGCGAGCTTCCTCTGCCTCTCTCTTCCCCCGTCGTATGAGCACACCGCAAGAAGGCAGCCATGTGCAAGCCAGAAAGAAGGTTCTCACCAGAACCTGACCGTGCTGGTACCCGGATCTCAGATGCCAGCCTCCAGAACTGAGACAAAGCAAAGTTCTGTCTTTCAAGCCACTGGGCCTACGGCGTCTTGTCACAGCCGCCTGAGCTGACTAAGACAACTGTGAGAACAGACGTGGCCTTCCATTGTCTTCTGCCAGACGTCACACTAAGCGCTTCACGCGCGTCATTCCATCGAACCCTCTCACACAGGTGGCCCAGGATTATTCCTTTCACCTTGTGGACGAAGAAACTAAGGGTCAGTAATCGGCCCGATCTGAACCTACACGGTTCACTCTGGAGTGCCCAGTTGTCACCAGGAAGCTAAAACACCTTGCCAAATGGTTTATATCAGGACACTGTTACCAGCCGGATTTCTCTGCTAGAGCTTGACAAGTTGCCTTTAAACCATGTGGCGTTCTTTTTTTTTTTTACTCTAGAGCAGTGCTGTCCGACAGAAATATAATGGAAGCCATATACGTAATTTAAAATTTTCTTGTAGCCAGATTAAAAAGTAAGGAGAAATGAATGAAATTAATTTTGATCATCTATTTTATTTAACTGAGGATATCCGAAACATTTTCATTTCAGCATGTAATCAATATAAAATTATTGAGATCTTTTTAACTTTTTTTTTTGTAGTAACTCTTTAAAATCCTATGTGTATTTTACATTTATAGTATAGCTCAATTCAGCCTAGCCACGTGGTAAGTCCTCAAAAGCTAGCTGTGGCTACGTGGGCCCTGCACGGGACAACGTAGCTCTAAGGTGACCACTCAAAACACAATTCACCTGAATAGCAATGTTGCTCCTGTTCTGCGAGCCCTCGAGTGAGCCCTCTCTGCTCCGCCCGCGGCTGGTGAAGGCCATTAAGTAATGCGTCTTTCTTGACTCACATTTTCCCTGTGTGCTGTCCTGAAGCAAGGTTCAGAATTTTTATTACAACATCGCTTGATCGACTCAGAGGCGGAGGGGACACACATACACAGCAGTGACTGAACTGCGAAGGCCAGCTAACCACTGTCACCACCGCTAACACGCCGTCACGGCCACGGCTGAGCCGCAAGCCAACCTTCGGCATCGTTCGTTTCCACTTAGGGTTTACCAGCCACCGAGGCCTCAGCCTGTACTGTAATAATAGTGCGTTGGTTTCTTCCGGCTCTGAAAGGATATTACCAAAGCATCTCTCTTCCCTTTCTTTTCACAGCAACGCTAATTTGCTGTGAATTTCATATAAACAACACAGATTAGAAGAAGAGGTTCGTTTTGAAAAAATAGGTCATGGTTTAAAATAGAATTGCAAAGTGTTTAAATGATACACATTCTCAAATAGCAGCTCCTATAGACAGGTTTATTTTGAAAGATAGCATATAGATTAAAAAACAACACAGTATGTCAATTTGCTAGCAATCTTCCAGTTAAAAAACAGTACGAGTTCAATTCGGGGAGGCACTTCTGGTGTGTTATAAAGTGGATTCTAATTCAGAAGAAATAACAAAAGAAGGAACAAAGAACAAATGTGTCACTATTCTATAAGTTACATAAAATTGAGATTAGAGAGAAACAAATATTTACTTGTAAATGTTACCTTTATTTTATTACCACAAGTATTCAAAAATATTAAAGTCCAGCCTTTTCACTTTTCACAACTGGGTTTTCTCCATGTCAATCCAATTAGTGAAGTTTCACTGTGTACTGTATTATAAAATTAAATTTAAAAACATGGACATACAACATAGTTCAATTCCTTTATCCTTTAGAATTAATAGCTATAAGGCTCTTCGTTGTTATTATTATGACTATTAATATCTCAAATTGGTGCTTTTTCCCCCTATGGGAATAAAAATTTTCCTATCTATGATCCCCTGCAGACTGCAGAATGATTTCCCACAAATACAGCAGAACTCTTTAGAAAGGGAACAAAAAAGCTTGAGATGGATCTTGGGTGCCCAGTCACCTGTCTGTTTTGAACATGAGAAGTCTGCCTAAGAATCAAGAGTAAGATGTGCAGTTATCTGTGAAAGAATTGCTTAAATATCTGTATTGATTAATTAAATAACAAACTGCCACATATTGGTATTAGAGTATTCTGTGAGAACTCAAAGACGAATCCTTTTGTATTAATCCTGTTATCCTCAAATTTGGAAAACAGAGTTTCATATGAAATAGCGGGCTAAGACTATCACTCTCCTACTCTTGTGAGGTCTTGGAATTATCATACTCCACGAAAGTTTAAATTTGTTGTGCTTGTAGCGTGATAAATTTTAAAATAGCTTTAAAAGTCAGCAATAATGTAAGTGATCATTCTATGTAATTACATAATTGCATTTTTTAAGTTTCATAAAAATCCTAAGATCTGCATTGTAATTAGTTCACTTTTCCATATTATGTTAATAATATTATGTAATTAATGTTCTAGTAATCATTCCATTTTTATAGATAGTGTGTCATACACTGAAATGGAATGTTAAACATTTTTTTAGAGACTTCTTATGGAACATTGCTAATGTCTCAAAAAATGATTAAGTCAGATTTAAATGTTTCGATTGGATTGATTTAGACTTGCTTAGAAAAATGCTACGATTTAAATCTATTTTCTAAAAATTGAAGCAAATGTTGCTATTTTTTTTTTGAATGAATAAATGGTGCCTACCCTATAGAGTTCACCTATCCCTGAAATGTTGAGAGGTATGATGCAAGCAATATGCAGAGATCATCCAAAAAATTATTAAGAATGATTAAGCACACAAATAAAACTTGAAGGCTTTTGGTCACATATTTTGCAAGGTAGGTTGTTTTTATTTTTCTAAATAGCAAGAGCAAAAGACAGATGATTGCCCAAATGTGATGACAAATGAGCCCCAAATGAACACTAGTTCATTACTATTTGAACTACTGGCCAACGAGTGCACTGATGTTTAGAGACTCTGTCTAAAGCTCTCCCATTTTTCTTGTTTCTCTAGTTACTTTAACAATTCAAGTGCATATGAAGATAGCGTATCTTGAGGATGAATTCAAAATATCCCACATCAAGATTATTTCATTTCCGCAAAAATTGTATAGTTTCTAAAATAGGCGTGTTTAGCCAAGAACTCTTCTTTGCCAAAGATACCGAACAATGAAGAAAGAAGGAAGAAACAAGGAAGAAAGAAGTAAACTCGACCAAGATGCCAGTGGAGGCTGCACATTTTGTCTGCAAACACCACGCTGAGTTGCAGATGGAGCCAGGTCTGGGTTCAGCTGAGTGAGGGACAGAGACTGCCTGGTGCACTCAGCCTGGGGCACCGAGGCGGACCCTCTCCCTGGACCCACATGCTGTTCTGGAGATCATTACTTTAACACTGGCAAATTGAACAATGACATGAAGTGAAGTGCGAGATGTAGCTTTTCTTCTCCCTCACTAACCCAGCTCACGAGAGAATCCATTTCTTTTCTTTTGGCCTCAGGCATATATAGGCTAGCAATTTCCATTTTGTTACTGAAATGATTTCCCCCCACCCTACCCTTCCCAATTAGAGTGGAAATGGATTAAGACATCAGATTAACCCTTTGGTTACTAGGGAGTAAAGTTACATGGGAGTTTTATTTTCTCTTTCGTGTATGATGTATATTTTTTTCTGATCACGATACATGGAGATTTGATTCATCACAGCTTCCCTCAGAGACGTTTCTTTAGTGAAATGCGATACTGCAATACAGCAAAGCAGCATCAGAAAAGCTTCTTGAATGAGAATTTTACTTTGTTACCTGCCATCTTTATATTTGAAAGTGTTCCAGAATTTTGCCAGTAAGATTAGATACGCATTTAGAGACGAACTAGAGGGTTATGCCAAAGCAACAAACCGGGCATGGATTCCCATTTCATGGAGAATGGATACAGCAAGAGCAGAATCTTGATTTTGACTCAGCTTGAAGTACCTGGAGCTAAAAAGTGGGGATGAATGTCTAGACCCTGCTGCATCACCTGAAACGTCACAGGTAGCTTTTTTTTGGCCCTAAAATAAAACCTTCTATAGAAAAATATCCCCTCTTTATTAATTTTTAAGGTTTTGAAATGTTCAAGTCCAAAGTACATATAACCCCGCAGTAGCACACTATGAATAGACACCCTTCTCTCTGCTGGAGGTCTGTTGTTTTGCTTTGAACAGAAGAGAGGGAGGCACTCTGTCCTGTGTTATAAATCAGCATTCCTAAAAAAAAAAAAAAAGCTAAATTTCCCTCTGCGACACATTTGTGGATCTTAAAAAGTAAACAGGATCCTTTTCTATTTTTTTAGAAGAAAACTAATATATATCGATAATATATATGGATTGGCTTAGTAGGCCAAGGAAATAATTTATTGTATCAGAGACAGGCTGGATAGCATAATAGCAGCTTATCAATGCATTGGATTTAGGCTATGTTAGATTTTAATGGGTTTGGAGGGTCATCTACCTGAAGGCAAGAGACTAGGTCATTTGACCCCTGGGGATCCACCAAGCGTCCCTAGTCTATGAGAAGAGAGAAAGCTGTGGCATTGATTTGTCAAAAGTGAACACCTTATTTATGCTAATAGGGTTATGATGACCAAGCAAATTTTAGTGGACAAATAATAATGGTCTCCAGCATTTACTGAGCTACTTCTGATCTCCAGGTATTGTGGCCAAGTGTTTCCAAGCATCATATCATTAAATCCTCCTGATCATTCTATTAAGTTTGGAACTATGATCCCCTTAGTTTTCAAGAGGTTAAACACCTTGCCCTTGGCCACACAGAGATGAAGCAAGGAAAGTAAGAACTTCGCCAGGTGTGCAGAGAAATGAATCTTTAAATCGCGTACATTTTTAAAAACAATGTTGTTCTTCATAGCTCTCATTTAAGAAGTTTCATAGACATGACTTTGCAAAAGGATACCTTCACTTCAGGTAGCCCCTCCCAGTTCAAGGGGTTGGCAAACAGGTACACGCCAGAAGTGTGCTATGAGAAAACGAGCTGCTTTAGAAGCCAGATAGATGGATAAATATTTCAATGCCTTTTCCAGAATGGTACTTAAGGAGCAGAGAGTCCATCTCAATTTGGGTTTGAGCCCATGGCCTTCCGGTTTAAATATAAAATGCATTAAAGCCCTTTATTTAGAGACCCATATGCCATTTTTAGGGAGCAGCCCCAGGTCTCTTTCTGACTTTAGTGGGAGTACAATGCAAATAGGTGTCTGATATTGTCATTAGTATTCATTATTTATTAGGACTTGATGGCGTAGTCAAACCAGAAGGGTCAGAAGCTGCCCTATGGTAGAAGGTTGGCTGTCAGGACGATGCTTCCTTAGTGTGCAGACTTGGGGGGAAATCATAAGATTTATTATTCCCACAACAGAGAAATCATTTCGGACTGAGACACCGTCGCAGGACAACCCCACTCAGCCTTCACCTGTGGGTCCAGAAGCGCATCTCGACTTCTGATTTCGAAAAAAGTGGGACCCTGCCATGTGAAAAGTTTCTGAGCAGTGATTTCCAAACCACAGAGTGTAACCCATTAATTGGTTGTAAATTAAAAATCATAATGGCAGTTATGATACCAGAAAGAAAAGAAAGGGAAGAAAAAAGAAATAGAACAGAATAAATGACACAGAACTATTCTCAGATAGGAAGAGCGAGTATTGCTTCCTGAAGCCCCTTTTCAATGGCTAGCTTCATTCATCCCTGGCTGTGCATACAATTTACTTTTTACTGTTGCTTGCTATTCTGAAAAGGTCGAATGTTTTTTTTTTCCCCCTCAGTGTTCAATTTATTAGGTGGCTCAGCGTGTGATTCTCTGTGACTCTCTGCAGGTCCCCTAAACTTTCCTGGCCTCAGTTTCCTCATTGGCCAAGTCTAGAGCCCTGCCATGATCAAAAGGTCGTCAAGACGGCCAAATTAAGTCATGACTGCTGAAGCACTTCGAAAAACCAAACACGGTCATCAAAGGTGGAGGATTATTGTAAGACAAGTCAGGGAGACACGGTTCGAAGGCCACCTTTCTGTGGAATAGGACCCCGTCATTATGAGCGGTGAGAAGTCTTAGCAAGCACTTTATACAATCCATGCACTTCGTGGGGAGAACAGGAGGCTCCAAAAAATGAGTGGTTTTCCAAGGTCCCAGCACAGTGGCCAACCTCGGACCCCAGAACCCATTACTCAGTGTCCTCCCCCACCCCCACCAAACCTCAGCAGGGAGGGTCTTATAAAATTTTATTTACAGAAAATTTCCAATTCACGAAAAGCTAAATCGATCTCTTCCCTTTCAGAGTGGTTTCCTGATCGCGATCACATAAATTAAACTCCAGCCCCCTCTTCTCAGGCACAGGAACTGAGTAATAAATCTCCAAGAAGAGATAACGAGAACCCTTTGACCGTCTCAAGAAACAAAGCCATAAGACGCGAAGAATAAATATCACTCATCTCCCACCTGAAATGTGAACCAGGAAAGGAGTTTTAAATTGTTTTGGAGAGAAAGAAGGAAGAGTGTCTTTCCTCTCTTGAATAGCCTAAATTGAAAGTAAAGGGTGGACCAAAAAAAAAAAAAAATGTCACCCACAATGTCCTATTTGTCTCTCCTCCAGGGGGAACAAGGGGTATAAAACGTGGACTGGGATGATACAGCAAGGTCGTTGCTCAACGCTGTGTTGTAACACTGTTTTAACTGTCACTGAGGGCCGCGATGGCAACTGTTGCATCAACTCGCCTGCAAGGTGTTTCCTGGGCTTTGCAGACAGGGCGGTTCGGGGAGGCACAATCTCCATTCTTGTGCAGGCCAGATAAAGCCTTCTGCTCTGGGCCACTGTCTTTTCGTGCTGAAGCTGGAGATAACACCGTTTCACACCCTACTGCCCAAGGCCTGCTTTCCCAACGTGTAGGTCTTTATTGCTAAAGTCTTTTGTGTGCAGTTTTATCAGGCACGTTTTATCATCCTTCTCCAAAGGTCATTCGTCAAAGGCCACCTTTGAACTTCTTTTGCATGTACATCAAATGTGACCCAGGAGTCAGGCTATGTGAAGGGCTTATCTTACGCTTCTAAAGAGAGGGAAACAGAGTCACGAGGTTTCCACTCTCATAGATCTTCCTGGGACTGGTGTGCCTGGGACTCGTGGGCCCATGATGCCTGCTGGGGGAGCAGCTGTGTAATCTTGTTTTTTTTATCTTTAAGGTGCTATGCAACAGATTGCCCTATGCAATGATTCTCTGCCCTTTGTCGTCACTCTCATTACACCCGAATGCAAGGGTGGTGCGAAATGCTAGCAACCCACTTGTCTTGCATTGCACTGAAGCGTCACTGTGGGTGGGGTGACTTCAGGGTCCCGTGCACAGGACTCCACGTGGATGCCACGGTCGGTGGACCCCGTGTCCTCTTCCTCGTGTCGACTGGGATCGGACCACAGCCAGGCTCTTCGCCAGCCCCTTGCTTTACTCTCATTTGGTGCGACTCCACCTGGACCCGGGCACCAATCCTTGCAAGAGAATGAACGCTTGCCCAAGTTATGCACATCGCCTTTACATGGACAACAGAGAGAATTCATTGGAATCGCATCAGACGCGTTTCTAATTTTGTCCCCCCCCCTTTCATTTTTGGCATATTTCACGTCCAGCCCTACCCTCCGACGGTGAGGGTCGGACCAGAAAGGAGGGGATGATGGAGGGAGCACCGGTCCCTTCTCTGGGCACAGAGGGAGCTTCCTAATGCCACTCGCGTGCTGCTGCAGACAGAGACCACCTTGCATTTCTTAAAACAAAACCAAAAACACAAAAACAAAAAAACGGATGCTGTTCTGTCTGATGTCCTGCCAGTCCCCAGAGGGAGAGGCGAGGGGATGACCGTTGAGCTGCTCGCCCAGTCTGGCCATCCCTCATGAGAGGGGATGAACGGACGTCTCCGCTGGACATTGTCGAGGAGCGGACACAGCTCGGCGAGATTAAAACCTGACCTTCAGGGTTGTGGGTGCTCTCGCCAGATGTCCCCAGCTCACATCACACCCCACCTTTCTCTTTCCTCGTTTCCTCTTTCTTTTTGAAACAAATACCCTCCGGGGTGTGAATGAGACCAGGCCCGTGTGGCCCTTGGAATGAGCCAAAGCATTTAGTTTTCAACGAAACAAGATTGACATAAACTGGCCCTGAAATCAGCTTCCACACACCGGCCCTGGAGCTGGCTGTCTTCACCGCTGAGCCCTCTCTGTTTCCCATGGGCTCCAGGACTTCCCACTCACTCCGCCTGCTGGCCCGGGAGGCCGAAGCTGGCGTTGTGGGCCTGAGTCATGCCTCGTGGCTCCCGGGTGTCTGGCAAGTGAGCAAATGGTGCTATGCTGCTCTCCCTCACTGGCCGGAGAGCTCAAGCCTCTCCCAGGTCTTATTTTTCTCCTTTTTGTAATTTCCTGACGGAGATAATTTTCCAAACTTTTTTTTTTTTTTTTTTTTTTTTTTGGCCTGGTGGGGAATTCATTTAGGCTTCTGGGAACTGAGAACAAATGAACTGTCTTTCTGAAGTCCAGAACTGCATAATGAAAGCTAAATGCAGAGGCAAAAGTCTCTCTCTCCCCTGGTCCTCTCCATCACCATGGTGCCTGCGACGGGAGAGTAAAGCTCCCTGCGCCACTGGAACCTGGCACCTGTTCTGAGAGCACCGGACAGAGCCCCCTACACCCCGGACAGTCCAGAACTGCCCCCTGAGTGGGTGCCTTCCTCACCTGGCCAGCACTGGGTACTGTGGGTAGGTTTGTCTGTGAATCACACACCTGTCGGGACTCCTGAGGTTTATTTGAATATTGCGTAATACGTTAATAACAAGACCTGTGAGCCTCTGCTGGGATTTCCTGGGGGCAATAGGGGACATCTGATTGCGGGAGAGGGACGCTCTCTGCTCTTGGCTGGTAAAACTGCTCGTGGTGGCACAGGACCCAGGGGGACACAGAGGAGGTGCTCAATAAACGTTCGCTGAACAAAAGTTGGTGAAAATTAACATCAAAAATATATGTATGAGGATAAAGTAGGGAATAAAGGAGTTATTGGCAATAGCCTATGAACCGAGAAACCGAGGAGCAAACGCCTTGCAGACAGCAGCCCAGTGAGCAGGGGTCTTGTGCTGCACGAGCCGAGCGAAGCACGGAGAAATGGGCGTCCGCCGAGGTTAGGGACCCGATGGTCGCGATCGAACCGCTGCTCGGATGGAGGAGCGAGCCTCCGTTCTGCTCGGTGTTGGAGTCTGCAGCGGGAAGGAAGGGCGGCAGCCTCCCCGCCACCTGGAGACTCACGCACATCGGATCACTGTGTCCTGTACCGAACTTGGCGAGGGTTTTCCGGGAGCGCGGTTCCAGGCCCCGGCGCCGGGGCCCCGCCCAGCCCACCTCTCTGACCTCACGGAGCGCCTGCCTCCCACGGCTTGTCTCGCCGCGGCCTCCGCTCTGTCCCTCGATATGCCAGGCGCTTCCGCCCCAGGACCTTTCCACCTCCCTTCCCTCTGCTTGGACCACTTGGCCCCACCCATGTTTCCCATGGCTGCCCAAGTGTCACCTGTCAAAGCCACGGCTGACCTAAGCACCACTCCCTACCCCTCTGCTGTCCCTCACCTCCTATCACACACACACTGATGTGTGTTCGCCATTGCGCTCCTCTGATCGAACTTCTGAATCTGCTTATTTATGGTCTGCCTCCATCCCCTGAGGGGTGGGCGAGTGAGGGAGGGGCTTGGTCTTACTCCTTGCTGGAGAGCACCCAGCATCCAAAACAAGTGCCCGGAACTGCGTAGATTCACAGTAAGTACTTTTTGTAAAAGAAAGAACAGAAAGAGACAGGAAGCGAGCACGCGTGAGTGAGTGAATGAATGAATGAGCGAATGAATGATGGTGAACTGTGGCGGCCACGTCCTCTCCAGTCTGTTGTACCCGAAGTCAGCCCAGCTCTCAGAGGAAGGAGATGACTGCTTCCAGGTGGGGAACAGTGAAACAACTCCCCCCTTTGCAACTTGCTCTTTGAATCCCTGGGTTCCAGTAAACTCCAGAAGCCGGGGACCCTCCTCTGGTTCGTGACTCTTGGGGCATAGAGAGTTCTGGAAGCCG
The DNA here is from genome assembly GCA_003508835.1 of Eonycteris spelaea. Lineage (NCBI taxonomy): Eukaryota > Metazoa > Chordata > Mammalia > Chiroptera > Pteropodidae > Eonycteris > Eonycteris spelaea. The sequence continues at coordinate 15,225,409 of PUFA01000025.1, forward strand.
ACAACATAAGGAGCCACCGCAGAGTGAGGAGCACAACCAGGCAGCAGGATAAGTGAACCCTTGCTAGCAGATTTCCTGATGCTTTGGATTTAGAAATGGTGTTTCTCACTCACCTGGTAAACATTTCTGGCCAAAACAAAACCAAAGGACACAATGACGAAGACTCATTATAAAGCCCTGAGTCCCAGTGCCGCCCCCCAGCCCCAGCTCACAACTGCAGACGACTGTTCTTTGGGGTGCAGGCTACGTCGAGGCGGGCGGGGATTCTCTCTGCATGTGGGGAATCTGTGTCCGCTGCACATTGGAGCCTCCAGATCAGTCTCGGTGCTGTTCCCAGTTACACAGACGTGTATGGGTGAGTCTGCCTGGGCGTGAGCCACGCACTCTGAGCGGCAAACCGGGGTGTGGAGCGGCCCCCTCCTCCCACCCAGGCGGCTTTGCCTGGCCTGTCTCGCAGAGAAGAGTGGGTACAGGTGGGGGAAAGGGGCCTTGCGTGGGCTTTTCTCTGCGATGAGCAGGGCTCTGGGAAAAGACAGGACCAGGCAGGGCTGCCCATCCTCCGGTGAACGGAAGTGAGGATGGGGGGCACTGTGCCTCTTCAGCCTGGTCACTTTCTTTATTTTGGCCCCTTCGACGCGGTACTATTGTCACTGAGGATTCAGGGCCGAATACGTCTTTTCACCACCCGGTGACACGGAGCTTCGGTTTGGGGCGGGGGTGAGGACCCTGACATCGTCGTCTTTAATAATTCACACGGCACCATTGTAGAGATACTCTTAACTGCTTCTTAAAAGTAATTAATTGATTTTCTGACATATCAGTTAACACTGATTCCACTGACACAAAGTTGTGTGTAGGCTCTCATTTGGATTGCAGGGCCGTATGGATTAAACTCAGCCAGAGTTTGGCTACGAAGGCTCTAAAAATATGCCTCTGTAAAAGGAGAGGCTTTTAACACGGAGTGTTGTCTAAAAATCTAGGCTATATGTCCTCTCCAGGCCTGTCAACGGGGGAAAATATAAATTTGAGCGTGTGTAGCTGCTCAGACGTCGAAATCCAAGAGGCGCGAAGCAGTCCACTGTTGCTCAGTATGCTCGACGTTCTGGGTGACACGTGGCCCGGCCATTGGGGGATTCGCTCTTAGTTGGTGTATAACAGAAGGCACTCCATCGACGCATGATTTGCTAAGGACTCTTGGAAGAAGGCAGATCAGTCCTGTACTTCCTATGTCTCTTAGCGGGCTGGCTCTTTCTGAGTTTGCAGGATCCAGTCATTGCTGCCCCTGATGGAAGAATTACCCGTGGGGAGCGTTCATGTCAGCAATCCTGACTTTATAAATGGGGACATTAAGACACTGACTAGTTAAGTGGCTTGCCCTAGGTCACGCAGTGAGTCAGTGAAGTGGTGGAAACAAGAGCTTCCTGACATCTTGGCCTCTGTAGGGATCCGTGTGACAAAATTCTGTGATGAGGATGGCGTAATAGTAAGTGCATTTTACTTGCCAGGAAGTGGCCATGCATGTTTGAACACTTACTGTGACCACGATATAAAACTCCTTAGAGTATGCTTTACGGGGAGCGACGTTTCTTCCCCACTCCTGATGCCGCCTGTCACGTGGAGGGGGCCCCAGGGAGATACCGCTCCTGGCCTCTGTCTTCCTCCTCGCTTGCTGGGTTGGGGAGTCTAGGAGGAGAAAGTGGTGGCTCTGGGAGCTTGGCTACCTTCTTCCTCTTTCCCCCAGGAGGCACACGTTCCACTCTGTGTCTTCGTGTGGTATGTTTTGAAGGTCCGGCGCTGTTTCAGCAGTGCCTGGGACAGATGCGTGAACCTATCTAATTTGGGGGTTCGGCCCTGAGAAGCCCATTGCTGCTGCGCGCCTGAGCCCCGTTCTGCAATCCGGCTTAGAGAGCCATAAAGCTGGCCCTTCGAACTGTATATGTCCCACTTCTTTCTGTTCGCCTCTTAATTGGTCCGGAATTGAGGAAGGCTGCCCTTTATTGGACGCGCTTCAATCTTCAGCGTCTGCAAAGAGATCTGAGCATAAAGCCAAGACACGTGGTGATCGGAGAGGAAGCCCACTTGAACTTGATATAGAGAGAACTGAGCCTGGATTCCTGACTGTGTCGCCTGCCTCCCTTGGGAAGGTCGATTAGCCTATTTCCTGAGTTATAGACCGGCGGTAATTTCTTCTTGATAGCTTTGTTATGAGGATGAGATGAGATATCCTGTAAGACAATTCTTAGACTATGCTCAGCCTGTCCGTCACCCGATTAACAGCACTCGAACCATTTTCTACTGTAAAGTGCCAGGAGAAAGACACATAAAAGTATTGAAAACCACTACAACGTTTCCACATAGTTCTATTCACTTCTTACTGCTTTGAGAACGTCTCAGTCAGAACATCTGACGGAGGCTTAAGAGAAGGAAAATGTAATGAAAGGATGAAAGACCATGTAGGGAGAAGAGGATGTGCACTCGAAGAGGAAGAAGCAACATGGAAACGTCTCACAGGTAACGTCACGCTCGTTGCCGGTTTGGACCTGCTGAGAACTGCACTGGACATTCATTCCTTTGGTGATGGTTTGAGTTACCTTCCTTCCTCCTTGCTTAGCCCAGAGTAAGTGGACAGAAAGACTGAGGCTCCAGGTGCGTAACACCCGCTTTGAGTAGATAGAACGGCTGTGGCGATGAGCCACGAAAGAGAAAAACATGTTAAAATCGGCCCGGAAACATTACATGCAAATGTAAACCGTTCTTATTGATATTCATATGACCGACTCTCACTTTGATTGTGTGTATTACTGTGTTTATTGTTTCTTGGCAAAGTGGAAGGTGTTGTCAGACTAGAGAAACAAATGCAAGAGGTCAATATTGTCTTGGTGATGCATTTCAGAATTCTTTTCAAATTTTAACACTTGCGAATTCCATTGTTCTACGTCAGTGTTACTTTGCCAACATGGAGAACAAAAGTTACATTATGAAAATGTGGAAAAAAGTATCCTCAGTAGTCTGAAGTGTTGACTAGCCATGGCCTCTTCACAGTCTTCATCCGGGGAAGTGAAAAGCTTTTACCCAGAGAGCTGGTTGTCTTCTCCACTCTTTAAAAATGTGGCAACAAGAGATCCGAGGCAGATGCAAGAATGCATATTCCGAAAATTATTTTAGTCTAGAATAGAAGAGTTTTTGTTTTGTTTTGTTTTGTTTTGTTTTGTTTGCAGTGATGAAAGGGACGCGCATTATTTACCATGGCTCTAGAGATGGAAGAGAGTCTCAAGATTTTGCTGAAGTCACTAATTTTCTCACACGAGTGAAACCAAACTCAAGTGGCCCACTAGTATTGCATGTCAGACACACGATCCCCTGTTAAGGGCAGAGTTGAGTTTCAGGTGCTAGAAGTTTCTGTCTTAGGGGCAGAGGGGGAAGGGTGGCGATTTCTGCTGCTGGATAATTAGTACATCCTATGAAGTTCTTCAAACAATCAACCAAATAGGAAGTTCACATTCAAGTCATGTAATACCAGTGTAAAGACCTGTCCTGGACATCTTTGAGGAGTCAGATCTGATGCAGGCACAGCCCTCAACCCTTAAAGAAAGCACAGTTTAGCAGACCTGGCCCATGGCTCACCAAATCCTGATAGTTCGGCATAGAAAGTGATGACTGTGATAATGGACATATTAACCAGCTGTTACAGGCGCAGAGGAAAGGGGAAAAATGAGTTCATCTAGAAGGGCTGGGGAAGCTTTGAGGAGGAGATGGCGGGAGGTTTGAATCTGGATGGAGTGCAGGGTTTGGGAAGAGAATGGAAGAGAGCTCGCTGGCAGGAGCAAAGGGTGAAGGGACGCGTGGAGGGCATCGCAGACTGGCACACGGAAGCTGCGCCTGCAGCACTGACGGACAAGAGGGAGAGAAGGCCCGGGAGGGACGCACCGCTGCAGGGAGGCCGGCCTCGGTAAGGGCAGCGGTTACTAAGCGCTTCTTGCAGGCTGCCAGGCCCCGATTAAGTCCCATATGCGTGTTGTCCAAGCCAATGCTTACAATAATCCCTTGAGAAAGGCACCACGGTTGCTCTAACTTTATAAATAAAATAAAGGTTTACAGAGGGTCAGCAACGCCCGAGACCACCTGGACATGAAGAGGCAGAGTTGGGACCCAGACTCGGGACGGTCAACCGCCGAGCCCCTGCTCTGAATGTACGCTTTTCCCTGCACCGCACAGGTCCTAAGGGATTTGGAGACCCCTCCCAAGGGCACGTGAGCGTTAGAGAGGGCATTGGAGTTGCAGGCTCAGCCGTGCTCCTGGGAGAGTGTCAGGGGTCCGTGAGAAGGACAAGTTCTAGTGGGTCAGGACTGGAAGCCCGTAGACCAAGGAGATGTGACAATCATCTTGATGAGGGGGCTGTGGCGAAGAAAGAGAAGGCGGATGGTGAAGATGAGCTGGGAGGGAAGACTCAGCATTTCGGAGGTGGGCGTTGGAGTGAGGCTAAGGCACAGGGAAATGTGTCCAAGATTTTCGTCTGAGCGACTGCAAAAACCCATATTACAAATCATTAAGTGGCTTTCAGTTTCACTAAAAGAATGTGAATTCTACATGAGCGTTTGACATCCCAGTTCTACAGGCAGGCCACTGAAAACCTCAGACGGGGTTGTAACACGAAGTCACGTCGAGGACGCCGCTGCCGTGTGAGAAACGCAGTGACGTGATGGCACCCCTCGACATTTCTCCCTTACTTGGCAGAAGTATCTCAGGGAAGATAGGTAGATGGAAAGGTGGGCAGACACTGCGAGAAAGCGAGAGAGCGAGCCTGGACTGTTCACCTTCGCGTAAGTGCTGACATGAATATGGAACTTGGCGGGTACAAAGGCAAACCAATTATCACCACTGCGACTTGGAATCAATTTTGTAAGATGGCTCAACTGGACCCCAGACGCATAAACAGAAGAATAGGAGATGGTTATAAAGTTCTTGGCTCTGGCCCAAGTTATGATGCTACGTCAAGGTCAGGTCGATCTGAGAATCGCTGTGCAATAATCGCTGTGCAGGTTTTTCCCTCGGGGTGCTCGTGAGGTGGGCAATACAGTGGGATGACGACACCGCTCACCTTGAGAACCTCCAGGGAGATTTCTCAATGCAGCTTTATGACAACTGTCCTCTGGCCTGTGAGTTGAAAAAAATCTGGCTGATCACCAGCATTGCCAGATTAACATTTGCACTCAGAGAAGTGGTTATCTCCAGCTGTAAGGGTCTGTGGAGAGATCTCTGCTGATTGGATCATTTTAAAATTTGCTTACTTTATATACTGTGCTCTCTCATGAATGTCCTGATTTTATTCTTTGTTGGGATGAAATATCACGGCTTTATAACCATAAGGGCAGGGGCATTATAGAAACAGCACAGACCTATAAATCTTTCACAGATTTAATACATTGCATGAAATAAGACACATAAAATATGTACATAAAATACAATATAGTGGTGTATTTTGAGATATTGCCAAATGCTTAGAATATGCCAGACACTGTTGCAATATTAGCCATTTGTTACATATGTTCGATCCTTTCACATCAAAGGCTATGAGATATACTGTTATCACCCCATATTTTATAGATAGGAAACCGAGGCAGGGAGCCATTGATTAACTTGCCTAGCATTTGCCCACAGCAGTAGAGTTAGGTTTTGAAGCTAGAGATTTTCGGTTCCAGAGAACATTCTCAACCGGTTGCCAAACACCTGCTCTCGATGACAAGGCGTCATTCTTAGTGTGAATTTTCAAGTACAGTCTTTGAAAAAGCAATGGCCACGGAGAGAAGGGGCTTGGGAGAGCAGGACCCTCTGATCAAGTGACAACGAGAACTCAGATAACTAAACTCACCTAACTCTGCCTTTGACGTGTTTGACCTTTGCTGGAGACCAGACAAGGGACTCGCCCAGCTGTTTTGGCTTCTTCGGCTTCTGAACGACTGCTCTCTTTCACCAGTTTTGCATGGAAGCCCCACCGCATGTGGGGTTCAGCGGGTACCATGGGCCTGTCCTTTGCTTCAGTGAGTCTGGTGGCTGTGCTCACCGCTTCGTGGCTTGCTCTTTACCACACAGCTGGCATGTGCCCAGCAGAGCCTGACGCTTGTTGGGGGAAAAAACGATTTACCAAATTTATTAGCATGGAGATAAAAATACTTCCTTCTTCGATGGGTGGTCTCCTTATAGAACCGAAACAAAATTAGATCCAGGAAATGGTGGGTATTTTGGAAACTGATGCTTGATAATTGAGTATTATTAGATTCAGATTTTTGCCCTAAACAAGCTTTGGAGACCTTTAGGAACGACTTCTTTTAGATGAACCTTTTTAGATGTGAATCAAATCGTAAGGACATGCACATTCTGTGTTAGTATTATATTTTGTGAAACGTATTTGAGAAATAGATTTAAGCTTTCCTTCATTCACCATGTCATTATGGGCCAGAGCTCCTGGTCAGGCTCTGTTTTAGGAATTCGAATGAGAGGACAGTGAACAAAACAGCAAAAACCCCATCCTCAGGGAACCTGCACATCTAGCTTGATGGAGAAATCAAAACGAATTCAAGCTCCACGTTTGATGTGTGGGCAAAGCGAAACGACCACTGTCAAAACCAACACACCCTTCATCTTTGTAAACGTGTCTTCACGGTATTTTACCAAATTCGAGGATTCTCGCCTGTTTTCTTTCAAGGATACATTTTAGCATCTTCGCACGTTTTATGGCCTCGCCCCGGCCCCCGTTTTTAAATGTCTGTTACATTTGGTGTTTGCTCATCCCACACCCAAAGCCTTCCCCGAGACCCCAGCCTTCCTTCTGCCCAATGCAAATTGTGGTGAAGTCGTCATAATCGTGACTGTTGCCAGTTTCTGGCCAAAGAGATGAAGCGAGAATGAAAGCACTTGAGGGTCCTGGTATCACCTGCGAAGGGACGACTTTGAACCAGGAGCACGTTGAATAAATTTACCAAGTTCAGACTAAATTTAACAGTCACTAAAAGTCCTACATGAGCACTTCCTTCTTTGTTCCTATTATTTAAGACATACACAATCACATTCCTGGGAATGCCAGAGAATCTCTCTCCATGCGAATCTCTGGAGAAGGTCTTAATCCTTTGCGGAGCGGCGGCATTCTCTAGTTTCTGCCCTAAAACTTGGAGTTAAAACCTGGATTCTGATGCTGCCACTGTCCCCCCCCACCCCGCCCGCACGCCAAGGGTGGGTTGGAGCAGTTATATGTTATATACATGTCCACAGGGGCAAATCCCACACTCATTAAAAAAGCCCTTTTGTAGAAATGTCAGGAGCTATTTACACATTCTTTTTTTCTGTTTTTCTTTGTGTGTGTGTGTGTGATAAAATACACATAATGTAACTTTCAAAACCATTTTAACCATTTTTAAGTGTAGAGCTCTGTGGGATTAAGTACATTCACGTTGTCGTATAACCATTCGTCTCGAGAAATTTTGCATCTTCCCAAATTGAGACTCTGCACCCGTTCAATAATGACTCAGTATTTCCCCATCCTCCCGGCCCCAGCGACCACCATTCTAAGTTCTGTCTCTGAATTTGACCTCTCTAGGAACCTCAGGTAAGTGGAGCCATATGATAGCCATCCTTTTGTGATGGGTTTATTTCACTTAGCATCATGTCTCTACGGTTCACACATGTTGTGGCATGTGTCAGAATTTTTCTTTCCTTTTTTAAGGCTGAATAATATTCTATCGTATGGATATACCACAACTCGTGTATGCGTTCATCTGTTGTTGGACCCTTGGGTTGCTTCTACCTTTCAGCTCTTGTGACTGATGTTCCGATGAATGCGAATGTGCAAATATAAACGTTCTTATTCACTCGCTTGACACAAACAGCTTTTAAAACATGTGATAGACTCAACTATGCATACTTTTTATCCTTTAGATAGTTTTATTCATTTGTTCAACAGACATGTGACGAATGCCCACTGTGTACTGAGTACTATGGTAGAACTTAGGGATGCTGCTTTGCACTGGGACCAATTCTTGCATTTAAAGCAGTGGTCCCCAACCTCTTAGGTGCCAGGGACAGGTGGTCCTATGAGGATCTAATGCCTGCTGGTCTGAGGTGGAGCCGAGGCGGTGATGCTAGCACTGAGGAGCGGCTGCAAATATAGATGAAGCTTCACTCACTCGCCCACTGCTCACCACTCCTGCTGTGCGGCCTGGTTCCTAACAGGTCTGGGCTGGTGCCCGGAATGCAGCCCTGGGGGTTGAAGACCCCTGTTTTAAAGGACTCAGACCTATAAATGAGGGGTTCTGGGCTGCTGCTCTGTGTGCCGTAAGCAAGGTATGTATGCTGTCAGAAAGGAGGAGAGAGCAGTTGCACTTCACCTCTCCGGGGTGGTCCAGGAAGGTTTTGACCAGTGTTGATGCTAGAACTAAAGGAGGAGCCGTGAGATGTGCCTCCCCTGGGCTAGGTACTTACGTTGCATTGTTTCATGCAGCTCTCTCACTATTTTTATGATGTCGGTACTTTACGGCCCTAATATTATAGAAAAGAATCAAGGCTTAGAGAGATTAGATAATTTGCCCAAGGTCACACACCTAGTAAGATGCACATACGTTATAGCTCTTACCTACTCGGTTACACCTGTGTTTGGAAGAGGGATTGACGAGGCAAGGTAGAGCAAAGGTGGAGGGCACTCTGGGAAGAGGAAATAGTAAGCTGGACCCGTGGGCTGAAGAAGGAGCATGGAAGACTTTGAAGACTCTCAAGGCCTCCTTTCTGGGTGGCTTAAAGAGGGTCATCACTATTGCCTGCTGGACCCCTGGTGGCTAGACCTAGAGAGGACCCCTTGTTTTCCACCATTCCCTCACTGTCCTTCCGAGTAGGATGGCATGGGTGACATCTGGGCACTAGAAAACTACAGATGTTGTCAGCCTAATTAGGTCCCCACTCTTCGGAAGCTTCTGGTATACATAGATAGAAAACAACAAGCTCATTTTTACTAAGTATGCATCCACCGTCGATTAAACGCTTATTCCCAGCCAGGCACTATCCTAAGTGCTTCACATGTATGAACACTCTAGCGCCTCACAAAAACCCTTAGACGCAGGTTCCACGAGCATCCTATTTCACAGAGGCAGAAAAGCATTCGTTTACGGTAACACAGCAAGGCATTGGCAGGGCTGTGACATGAAGTAGAGAGAGGCCCCCAAACTGCAGATGGTCATTATCAATGTCCTACTCATGTGTCGTGTCGCACCCTAAAGGTCAACTCTTCCTCCTTGGCGTGAGGTCCCTGCTTCACCGTCTCTGAGATTGCCTTTCTGGCCGTTAGGACAGGTGGCCGTGTAGCTAAGTGTGCTCAGAAGAAAAGCAAAGGCTATCAAGCACCCACAGGCTGTTGGTCCCTTGTCATCTGTGCAAGGATAAAGACAAAATGCCTATATTTAAACTGGGCTCTTTACGAGGTAGGTCGTCACTGTCCGTTAGCCTTGTGGTTTCCATTTCTTTCCCGTTCACGACTGGGCTTGCGAAGACACTGACTCGGTCCTGCTCGTCCGGGATGTCAGTTATGTACATTTTTAAGTCGTAATGTCACAAAAACCTGCGGCGCATTTCTAAAGAGTCAGAAGTTGATCTCAAAGGAAATTCTAATTATAGTCGTTACTTAGAAAACAACCAACCCCCACAACCTAGCTTTAACTTTATAAAACCCAGATGTCCCTTGAGAATTCGAAGTACTCACGAGAAACCGAACTCGTGGCTGACCTCCACAGCCAGCGTGCTTCTGATATTCCCTGTTTCAGTGAGCAACAGCTCCTTTACCTGCCGCTCAAGGGAGAAAGCTCAACCCTTTCTTCTCCAAAAAACCCTGTCGAAGAGGTAAAAACCCCTTCCTCATCGTTGGTTCATGTCCGTTGTCTCCCGCCCATGGTGTGTCTAGGTTTGACCTAGGCTGTTCCCCGCATCTGGACACACCCCCTTTCCATCTTCCATGCTGCTGCCAAACCATGTCCCTCATATCCAGACATGAACCTATTTTCCAGTTTGAAATCTGCTCGCTGGGGCCTCTGTCCCCTCCCACCTCCCTTCTCTTAAATCTAAAGCTCTCGTGGCATTGCCTCGTTTGCGTTTTCCCCGCAGGCCCGGACTGCTCACAAGCAGGGTCCTCACTCACACGGCGGCCTCCCCGTGGTGCGTCTTGTCCCCCACTGTGTGACGACACGCTTTTCTACACCATGGCTTGGTCATCAGCCCAGCTGCAGGCCCTGGCCCTTTGCTAGGCCTCACTTAGGCTCACCTCTTTATTCCCTTTCCACAAACAATTCAGTTCAACTAAATCTCAGGAAATCTTCGGTGGCTACTGGCAGGGCTAGCTTCTGTGCTGTTTTGGAAATAGGCAGAGGAATAGGACACAGTTCCTGTCCTTAAGACACACCTGGCTAGTACAGGGTGTGGCGGTGGTACAGGGTGGGTGGCGACTCATTCTGTTGGCGTCCAGAATTCCTAGAGTTCTGATGTCGAGGTTGGGCTTGTGGAAGGATAAACAGGAAATCATTGGTGATGGTGGAGGAAACTGAAGAGCAGACACCCCACTTAGAAGCAGCAGGTGCACAGGTGTGCTGGTGTGAACGAAGGTGTCTGGGGACCCCTGTGTGGTCTAGCATTGCCGAGCAAGTCTTTTGGGAATGACACCAAAGAGGACAGGGAGCCAGATAAAGCAGCACCTAGTTTACTATGCTAAAGAGTTTAAATTTTGTTTCTTTTCCTAGAATGCCCACTTCTCTCCTCCTCATTTACATTTTCCATCCAAGTGCAATGAAATCCATAAGCTCTTCTCAAACTAGCTCATCCTTCTGGAACAATCCTGCGAGCATTCATACCACTGATCGTTTGGGTGACATCTGAAAGCTGAATTCTATAGATATTTATTATTCTCTAATTGGTTCATGTGAGTTTTTTTCCTTCCCCAATGTTATGGATTGAACTATGTCCCCCCTCCCAAAAGACACATTGAAGCTTTAAGCCCAGGCATCTGTGAGTGTGAGCTTGTTGGGAAGTAGGGCACTTGGAGTTAAATGATGTTAACTTGGAGTTACAATGACGTTAAAATGAGGTTATCGGTGTGGATCTTATTCCAGTATGACTGGCATCCTTATAAGAACAGGAGAATGGCAAGACACAGTCATAATGAGAATGCTGTGTGATGTCAGAAGCAGAGATGGCCGTTATGTGTCTATAAGCCAAGGGGACACCAAGGACTGCTGGCCACCCTCAGAAGCTAGGGAGGGCCAAGGAAGGCTTCTTGCTTCCAGGTTTCAGAAGAAGCATGGCTCTGCTGACACCTTGATTTTGGGCTCGGAGGCTCTGGAACTGTGGGACAAAACATGTTTGTTGTTCTAAGCCACACAGTTAATGGTGCTTTGTTACAGCAGCCCCAGGAAACAAATATCCCCCACTCAACTATCAGTTCCTTAGAGAGTGAGACTAGAGGGAATATTTTAGCGTGATTACAGCACGAGATGGCTAAGTGTGTAAGAAATATTTACTGATTGATGGAGAGGCGAACGAAGTTTTACATTTACAAATGGGGTTTATAATAGTCAGAAGGACATGAGCCATCCATAGTCCCCAGATGCCAGCACTGAGGTGGACTTTCCTCACGCGTCTCACTTGCCACGGAAAAGCTGTGCTTCTCTGCCGTTGACTATCCTGTTCCATGGTCATGAAAAGCAAAAGTAAGGGCATGTGGACAGGCGTTCCCAGAAATTATTTCTAGAGAGTGATACTTTGAGTGCTTTTGGTCAATTTTTCGCTCAATTGTATTTTCTAATTTTAAGAAACGCATGTGCATTCCTTTAATAATATAAAGCATATATTAAAAAAAAAAAAAGACAAACGTCTTGTGTGCCCAGTACGAAACAACGGCTCACATTTATTTTCGATTGATTAAATCTGTCAGCATTTTGATCCGCGGCGAACGCAAACCTGGGTTTTCCGAAAGCTCCTCGGAGCTTCTCATAAAGCAGGCTTTTTTAAAGCAATGTTTTGAACATATCAGGTTCAGGTATGCGAACAGTCTCTCCAAGAGGGATTTAATGTAAGGCGGTAAGAAGTGAAGATTTAACAGAGGATTTCTTTCCTAAGCACAGGAAGCATCAGGTCGTTGTTTATCACTCATTCCGTGGAGCGCTTAGCTTTTACTATCGGCCAGACAGATGAAACAGATGTTCCCTCAGAGACATAGCCCCTCGCGGAGGAAATCAAAGCGACTCAGACGGGCGCAGGGACCGCCAGAGATGTAGAGGGAGGCTCAGCAGCGCTGGGGTTGATTCTCTCGCTGCATCTCTTCCCCCCCCCCCCCCCCCGGTACCCTGGGGCTCTCCCTCGGCTAAAACGCTGTACGCTGTACGCAGTCCACTGCTGGGAGGAGGCAGTTAGTGCCGAAGAACCAGGCGCCTGTGGCTCAGCCAGGAGTGGACAGAACGAGCAGTTCGGAATGTTTGACTTCTGCTTTCTGAGCGCAGGGAGAAAAGGCATCAAGAAAGTGAGCCTGGTAAAGGATGGAGTTCCCAGGAAACGAGCTCAGCGTTGGAAGCACCACTGAAGTATCAATGACAGCAGAGTGGGCTTCCAATTTCTTTCCCCTTGCCCCGCGCTCCCTGTGACAGAATGCACACACCCCAAGCCACGTGTGCAGTTTCTTTGGGCACAACAGCGCAGGGTCACCCGACACTCATTCGTTAATCGGTTTCTCATTTGGTGACTCTTAACAGCGAGGCGAGTGGTTTTGCAGAGAGGATGCTTTGTTTGAGAAGGAAGATGCAGGTGACAGGCCAAGGCCCTGTGCCAGAGGGGGACCCTCTTCTCTGTGCCTTGGCTCAGGGCCAGAGGGGCAGCTCACTTCTCCTGAGGCTTCTCCTTTGACTCGGGAGGGCCTGCTTGCATATTCGGACTCTGAGTTTGGTCAGGTTCTCTTGCCTTGACATTGGCACTTATTTTTTGGCACCGATGTTAGTTTGCAAGAGCGTAGCACCATAGCACGGATGGCTCAGAGCCCGCTAAGACCCTGTTAGAACAGATTAAACACAGTGCCTGCCACATAGTAGGTGCTTAAAACACGTTTTCTGGAAAAAAAAAACAAACTTGCTCTGGGGAAACAGTCAAACTGGGTATTGCACTGATGACATTCAGGGCTGACTCCATCCGGAGTTAATGAATGGACTCGCCAGCAGGCCCAGGCTCTTCCAGAAGAACAATTCTCAGCTTTTACTGCATATAGTAATTACCTGGAGAGCTTTCCAAAATCATAAGGGCAAGAGTACTTCTCAGAATAAATTAAATAATTCTTGGTATTTTTAAATAACTCCCCAGGTCATTCCACTAAGTAGCCAGGTTTGAGAACTACTCTAGAACTATATTATCTATCTATCTATCTATCTATCTATCTATCTATCTATCTATCTATCTACTCGTCTCATGTCATAATTTAAATTTAAATTAATATCATTTAAAATTAGTTCCTTAGTTGCAGCAGCCGATTTTCAAGTGCTCAATAGCTACACGTGGCTAGCGGCTACTAGACAGTGTAGATTCTAGAACAATCCCGTTCTTCCAGAAGTTCTTCTGGGGCAGCTTTACTCTATAAGCCTGGAGCTCCGGATTTCCATCTAGTCCTGTACTCTGAGTGAGCACCGAAGGCCACACTGCTTCTCTATCTTGATACCCATCTCCGAAAGGGTCAGGTTACAACTGGAAGATGAATTAAGGTCATTGAATATTTTCTCACCAAAGCTATATCCTTCTTGGGATAAGGGACTCTGATGTACAGGCCTCAACAGTAGTGTGCTTGCTGCAGCCTGGGGCTGTGGTTGGTCCCCACAGCACTTGCCCAGTAGAAGGGACAGTCCCACCAGAAGGTACCGATGGCTTCGGGAGCTCAGAAAGGCCCCTACGGCTTTGCGGGTCTGTCTCCCTAGATCTCTCTGGGACTTCACTTTGCGAACAAATTGCCTTGATAACTGTCCATTCTCTGCCCTGAACCCTCGAATCTGTGAGGAAGCACCTAAGGCACATCCTCTTCGTCCCAGCTCTGTGCATTGGCACAAGGCAACTTGGCATCATAAAAACAGGTGAGAAGCAGATTCCCTCTCAGGCTTCGTTACCGCATGCAGTCCTTGTTGGGAAAAATCAGATATATAAATGAGGGCTCTCAGCAAGCTGCCTGACTTCACCGTGACTATTTATTAGGGATTTGATTATAAATACTCCTCTGGCAAATCCATAGGCTGACCCACCTCAAAGCAAAACACAAGTGGGATTCAGAGGTTTACTTGGAAATAGTGTAGATTTGATCATTTAACTCCGTTTGAACTTATAGAAATAGATTTATTTTCAGAAATATTTTGGTGGGGTGTGAGGAAGGGAATGAGGGACAACAGAGAAAGAGGATATTCAGGCAGGATATTGATCTCTGGTCTTTAAAGCGAGTACCCGAATTTTTGACTTTTTATGAAGTTTCCCCCTGAGCTCTATGCTTCCTGAGGTGCCCAGGTCAGTCCCTCAGTGGCAAACAACATGACCACCAGTTGAGAGACTGGTGCTGGTTTTGGTAAAACACTAATGAGAAAACGATTTTTAAGATACTCGAAATACCATTCATCTGAGAAAAACAAGTGACGTGAACACCAACATGAATTCAACTTTGAGGCCCAACTTTAATCGTCTTTACCAAAACCGTCTTTTTGTTGGCCTTTTCTTTGCCCTTCAACACACACACACACACACACACACACACACACACACACACACACACACACACAGAACGTATGTAGAAAATTCCTTGCAGTGGGTTCTTTAGAGCTCTGAAGGGTGCTAGCTAGGTATTCTTCGAACTGTTGTCATCCTGGAGGATTCTGAAACATTCCTAATATTTAAGTATTTATAGATCTCCTTTAAATTATTAATCACGGTAGTAGATACAGAAGGATAAGACATAATTCTTTGTTCTTGAAGGATAAATAATGCTTCAGATCTAGAGGCAGTTGCTCAGTTCTAAGGCCACACCCATTTCTTTCTACAGTTTTAGAAAAATGACAGTTTTTGCCCTGGGACCTTTCATGGCTGGATCCGCCAGGCCATTCGTGTTTATCATCCTCACCAAGCAGTGTGCATGGCAGTGGAAATAGCTGACTGGGAACTGGAAAAGAAGATTCATCTGTGACATCCACTTGTCGTTTGGGTTGGAATCAGGGACATTTTGTTTTCTAGTATAAGAATTATCTAACTTATTTCTGAGGTTTTTCTAAAAGTGATTCTTAGAACCCAGAATCCCATGAATGCATAAAGAGAATTTTGAAATGATTTATGGTGGTTGTCTTTACACACCTGTGCCTAGAGGTGACTCACTCTTTTAAAATTCCTTCAATAATATTACTGTTTTTCTGAGTGTCTGGAAGGTAGAGTCGTGTGCTAGACATTGTTTACATTTGAAAACAGGTTAATCAACATTTTTTTAAACAGCTAGCAGCAACAATTGAATGGTCTGAACCCAAGTTAGATTCTGGTGCTTTTATTCTGACAAGATGACCAGAGAACAAATGGTTCAGCTAGAATCCCACTCTGATTGATTGATACTGGCTGAAAGATTCTGAGACAGACCAGGACTGGGCACAGCAGGAAAGAGTGCTATTATCAATTATTGATGTCTGCAATAGGCAACGGGAAGAGATGTGACTATGCACAGAGCAGACTTGTTCAATCTCTGGACTAGAGAAGTAAACATTTGGAGGGGATGGTGAGAGATAAGGAAGCATAAGAAGGCTGGGTTCGTGTTGAAATTTGTACTTCATTCCTGAGGCCGTGGATAGTCATGGAAGAGTGGTGAGCATAATGGAAGGATGATCAGATTTGATTTTTAGGAAACCAACTTGACCATATGTGTGAGATGATTTTCAGTGGAACAGGGTAACCAAAGAGACGGGAGTTCAAATAAGAGATAAGGACAAGACAAATCTAAAAAAAAAAAAAAATTAGAACTACCCAAGAGCCAGTGATAACTAAGAGACTTCCATTTAGGATGACTGATTTATAGAAAGTTTCATTTATTTATTTCCCTATTCCCAAATAAAATGCTTTGTATACCATCAACATTATACAAGTGGTTAGTAAAAAATATATGTAAATGAATGAATTAATGAATGAAAGTTAGGAGGAGGAGCTGGTTTTGAGGAAAAGAGGACAAGTTTTCTTTAGCCATTCTGAGTTTGGGATGTTGGCAGAGCTTCTGTACAGACGTCCCCAGGCCTCTCCAAAGCAACCCTTATACCACTGTGGGCTGTAGATTCTCTGCTCTCTACACTGCTTCCTACATATCACTGTCCTTATTGCTGATCTAAGATGTTCCTTCAGGACACCACGCTTTACCTGCCTCAAACCATTACTATTTATTGAAGACACAATTATAGGATATTACTGGTGATAAAATGTGTCTTTTAACCTTCACAACTCCCTAATATTCGGGAGAGTATTATTTCCCCATTCTGCAGAAACAGAAACCAAGCCATAGAGAGGTTAAAACTGGTCATTCTACATGGATGGTTACTAACCTAAGTAGCAGAGTCAAGATTCAAACCCACGTTGCCCTTCCTCCAAATTTTATTTCCCATCCATCTCCCCACACTGCCTCTCATTACCAGGTGATACAGTCTAGAAAATGCTCATCCCAGCCTGCTGATTGCATCTTAACTTATCACGCCCGCATCACCCCCATCTCCTGTCCTTTCCCACGTACCAATTTCCCTCGTCCTCGCTTCTCTGACCAGGTAGCCACTTTCCTACTCACCTCTCTGGGTCCTCGCTGTATCTGCATCCTCTTTTACGTTCTCACTTTCTAATCTTACTTCTCTCATATTTGTGTATCCATGAATAATGGCCACACGCATTTGGAGCGCTCTAAGAGAATTTGTACCAAAAAAATGTGAAACAAACATGGGTGTATCGTGGTGTGTGTTCGAGCGGAGATGATGTTTAACCAGGGGTTATAAAGGCATAGGCACAGGACATAACTGTTTATCTTGGAAAAGTAGTGGTTGGGACCATCTTGATAGTGAAGTTGTTTTGAACTAAACACCTCTGCTCCAACCTATATGGCCACCTGCCTCCTCCAGAGCTCTTGGTGCATGGCTGCTGTGAGACGTGTGTGTGTTACATGCTACAAATAGCCATGGAGTAGGAATCGGTGTTTCTGAACATCTACATAACTAAGCCAAATCCCATGAAAAACTGGTCTGTGACTCAGATGCTGTTTACACTCATTCTTCATGGAATTTAAATGTTTTAAGTCTCTCATAAAAACTCGACATCTGACATTTTATGAGTGTTGGGATGTTATCAGTCCTTCACCAAGTATTGATGTGGTTTATTTTTAATGACTTTTGGCAAGTTAGAGTCATTAAGATTTATTACCAGGAAAAGAAATAAATACCACTGTTTTACTATGTTCAATGTAAACTGAGGTGAAAGTAGAAAATTGTCAATACCTATGTTCCACTTGGAAAAACAAGTTTCTAGGATTTGCCTTCGTCTTTGCTTTGGCTGGGCGGTAATATGCTACTCTGCATTTACTGCTGTGATGAATCCATGTCTTGCATCGTTGGCTCTGTGCTACAGAGCTTGTCTTGCTCCTGGGTCTGGGTTTCCTTGGCAATGGCCAGTGTCATAAAGCCATAACTGCTGCTGTTGTACCAGCTGGCCACACCTGTGCACTTTCTGATTGCGTGTAGGGATGTTCTCCTTTCCCCAGTGTCTGCCTGGAGGTGCCAGGGAACGACCAGCAAGTGCAGAAGGATTAATACCTTATTGGTTGGATTTTTGACCAATGGGAGACATTACACAGGGAGGATCCAGCAGTAAGTTGTCCACCTGTTTTCCATGACACGGTGCTTTCATTCAGCCTTTCTGCATGTCCTGAGAGACCTAGCACTTAGTAGGTTTCTTGCACCCTCTTGAATCCATTCTCTCTCCTCCCTTGCGTTTCATCTTTCTTTCACTTTTACTCTCTGGGGATTGTGGTTCCTGTGGCCCCACCCCCAATTAAGGTTTAGCATACAAGCTTTTGACTCAGGTTCTATTTTATAGGGATATCTTATAGACTAAGACACTTGCTTGTCCTTTCTACTACACGTCGAGCTTCTGGAAGGCAGAGGCCATGTCACATTCATCTTTCTATCGACAACTCCTAGATATTTCACCCACGTTTGCTGAATCAAAATATCTGGCCAACCAGTCACAGGGAGCTTAACCCAGGTTGACCAGAATCTCTTGTGGTGTGTGTTTGAGCAAAGGTGCTGGCTTTGACCTTCATGTCATGCCTAACCTATCACCCAAATATTGGTCCAGACTGCCGTGCCTTGCCAGGTATTGGAAAGCTTGGGCTTAGGGGCCATAAAGAGCTAAGAGGACTCCAGAATGTGAATGCTCAGGCTGACTTGTGTGTGCTGCGCTTCAGGGGCCGCTTCAGAGAAGCAGAAATGGAAGACTCAAGGCCGTGGTTGTGGTTGCTGGCCCTGCAGAGCTAGCAGTGACAGAGGAGGGTGTGATGAGGACATAGGGTCAGAGCCAGGATGGACCTTGACGACTCTGGAAGGAGGCTGTGTGGGTGTGAATCAGGGAAGGAGAGGAAGGCAAGGTAGGAGCGAGGCTGAAGACTGAGCAGATGGCCCAGGGCTTCCACGGGGATCTTAACAGGTGAAAAAGACTTTCAGCTGCTGGCCAGGAAATCGCAAGCATTTCCTTTCATTTCCCCCTTCTTTCTTTTATTCTGACTTTCATTATTTATTTTCTCTCTCTCTCTCTCCCTTACTGCCTTCCTTTTTCACACTTTTGATTCTTTTTTCATTCAACCTTTGATGATTTAAAATACAGTCTCTTTATGCTTAATGAATTCTTAAAACAGTGACTTTTTTTTTAAAGAGTGAAATTAATAAAATAAAATGAGGAAAGACACGAAAAATACACTTCTGTAGGTAAAGTAATGTGTTACTCGTGTGTCAACCTTGATACGCCCTTGAGGAACCTAGAGAACCAAGAAGTGGGTCCCACAGCTGGGGACGCTCCTTCCGCTCCTTTGATTCCCTCCCCAGAGTCACGTTGTAGGTCATTTCTAATTAGGATGGGCTTGGACTGAGACCTGGGTTTCCATCCTGACTCTGATCTCCAAACGTTATGTGACCTTGAGTTAAGCACTCGGTTTCTTCGTTTCTCAGCTGACTGATAATTTCCTCATGAATACATATGCTATGAAACTTTAGGGAAGATAAATGAAATAATGGCTAAAGTGGACTTTGAACATTTTCAGCAGCACTCCAGGTGCGGGGATTTTGGTGTGGGTGGTAATACCATGATAGACACTAATGATGATGATAACTGAACCAGCCGCTCCAGAAACTAGCTTAAGAGTCTTCTGTTAGCTGGTTAAAGCAAGGTTTTCCGACCATGGAAGTATTGACATGTTGGGTGGGTAATTCTTTATTGTGGAGACTGTACTGTGTATTGAAGGATGTATAACAGCATCCCTAGCCTCTGTCAACTAGATGCCACTAGTACCTCCTGCCCACAACAACCAACTGTCTTAAGACCTTGCCAGACATCAGCTGGTGGGGAAAATCACCACCCCCTGCTGAGAACCACTGGGATACAGCATGCCAGGTATGGTGACAGTCTCTCTCCTCACACTCATGCTTTGAATAAAACTGAGAAAGCAAACATAGTTACCCTCATAAACAGCAATGTGGATATACAGCACAGTGTGTTTGCCAATATTTATACAGAACACATAGCTCTATTTAGCTATAGCCAGTGACATACAACATTCAGAGTTTACATCCAATTCACACTAAGAGGAGACTAGCATGAGAGGGTGAAAAGCCAGGAGACTCCCCTCGAAGAAGCCCCCTTCTGGATCAGCATGCGTAAGTGAGTACCGATGGTGAATAGATTTACAACCCAAAGGCTATTTGTCCACAGGCATCAAATAAAATCTGAGGCTTAAAGACACAAGCTGCCAGTGTTCATTTTCCCTCTTACATTCATTTGTGATAACCATTTAGAATTCAGCCTCTCTGCTTTTTTTTTTTTGAACAATAGCACTCTGTCATTTCCAGAAAATGTTTTAAATTAATATAAAACTTGGCTAAATTTAGCTTTTATAGAAGAAAGGATAAAACATAGTTAACCGTTTAAAGAAGAAAACAGAAACCACATGAAGGAATGAGACTTGCTGGCGAGAAATCTAACAGTAGTGTTTGGTAGCTAACCCATCTCCTGTGTCACAGATGTTCGCGAATTTAAATGGAAACAGGATGGGCATCCCCCTAGGAGTCTTTGGTGATAAAAAACTGGTAACTGCGTGCACGTCTAAGTCCAGTCCAGGTGTGGCATCTCGTCTCTCCGATTGCCCAGAGATGGGACCACAGGAACACCGGACGGATGGAGGAAAAATATCCCAGTGTGGCAAAAAATATTGACAGATTGAACAGGGCCCCAGCCTGCAGGCTAACGGGTTAGTATGCTCTGCTTGCTAATAACTACCAGCCTGGAGGAAAAGCAGGCACTCTGTTTGAAGGCTCGTTTGCACTATTCTCTGGTTTTAAGCAGAACATATACTATCTTCTGTAATTTCTATGCAAATACAAGTTGAGAAGAACTTTTTTTTTCTCCCTACGCAGACTACTATTCATGGCTGTTTAGTGGGAAAAGAGGTTAATTTGATTTAAAAACTAAAGATGATTCTCTGTTTGGCTTCAAAAAAAAAAGTATTTAAAAGAATTCTACATGGAACGGAGAGACACAAAGGCTTCTATTGTGCCTCTAACCTAGGCTGCTGGGTCTCTCTTCGTGCACAGACAGAGGGCCTAGCCCAAAGCAAAAAAGATTATGCACAGATGGATCCAATCTTTGTCACCTAATAAAGACTCATTGAATAAAAGGCCAGGTTATCATTTATTCTGCCGGGCTGACTAATGCATCATTCTCTCTTTAATGCAGTCTTTTCTTACCGCTCAAACAATTATGGTTATTATTATTATTGTTGTTGTTACTGTCATGTTTTTAAAGCACACAGATAAACCTGGTAGGATGCCATTGTGACATTGCGGCCGGGGGCCAAAAACAGGACAATAATCTATTGTCGAGAGCTGGAACACCTTGGGTGACTCACAGAGGCTCGGGGACCAAGTCATCCCAATAACTTCATCGACTAGGTCTGCTTTCATTCCTCAGTTTCCACATTTGATCTCCTTTGATATTCATATGTAAAATCAACAATTACAACTAAATTAATAACACATTACATGAGTTAATAATAAATGAAATAACCAACATGACTTGTAAGATGACCTCATTAACGGTCACCTTTTTATTCAAGAGCCCTTTCAGTGTTCCTGGAATGGTTTTCTTCAGTTGGGAAAAATCTAAAAAGTTGGATCAAGAAAGGTTTTGAGGCTCACTATAGGTTTTGCGGTTCATCTTCTATGCCATAGCTTGTTCCACAGAGCGATGTGGGTTCATAGTGGAAAAGCAAACAGAAAAAAATACTCTGCTCCCTGGTTATGGGTATGGGAAGGAAAAACCCTGGCTGTGTCACTGATGCCACCTGCCACCTTCATTTTTAGAGTTTTCCAACATAAAATGCCGGGTGAGTCTGAGTTCCCTTTTCTAACATTGCTTTCTCTTTGACTCATGGATTTAATAGTAACACAAAAGTCTTCCCCGTTTCAAAGAAAGGAGAGCTTAAACCTACTCTCTTATTTTAACTTAATTCTCCCCAAAGATGCCAAAACTCACTATCCAGTCTTTTGAAGACGAGTTTTATTGCACAGGTAAACCCTGCGTGTCCTACATATGGAGTGTTAATTTAGAGCTTCTAAAGTTTACATTGCGATTAATAGGCACAATTAATAAACCATGAGTTATATGATATTCACTGCGAAAATACTCAACATTTCCAAGAAGAGATGGCGATATTAAACACCTCTATGTGTCATATATGATTTTTATTATTTTTTTGGTCAAGTAGTCTCATGCGATGATGTTTCTGGGAGAAGTACAGTTACCAAAAGTAAGTGAATCCTTTCCCAGGACTTACTATTTCACTAAACTATTCCAATTTCTAGTTTAGGACTAGATTAGTTAAAACGAAAAATTGGAATGGTTTCCTCTCCTTGACGCGTAGATAAATTCTCCTCGTCTGACTCTTGCTCGGGATCCGGTGCAGACAAGTTTCGTTTGTTCCTAGTTCCTCTCTGGTTTTTTTTTCTCTGCTCTGCATTTGCTCTTCTTCTTTTTGTCCTTGGAACATAGTGTTTTTTATACGTGGGGATCTTTCTGATCTGCCCACTGCTACATCTGCCAAAACGCTGAACACATATTGTTTAAAAATACGGGTAGATTCAACAAATGGTGCTAGAACAACTGGACATTAGCTTGCAAAAAAAAAAAAAAAAGAAAAGAAGAAGAAAAGAAAAGAAAAAAGAAAAGGAATCTAGACACGGACCTCACACTCTTTACAAAAATGAACTCAAAATGGATAACAGACCTAAATGTAAAATATAAAGCAATAAAACTCCTAAAAGATAACATTGGAAAAAATCTAGAAAATTTCGAGTAGCGCAATGACTTTTTAGATGCAATACCAAAGGCATGATCCATGGAAAAAAAATAATTGGTCTGCTGGACTTTATTAAAATTAAAAATTTCTGCTCTGCAAAAGACAATATCAAGAGAATGAGATGATGACAAGCCATAAATTGGGAGAAAATCTTTGCCAAAGACCCATCTGATAAAGGACTGTTATTTCCAAATACACAAAGAACTCTTAACACACAACAGCAAGAAAACAACCTGATGAAAAAATGGACCAAAGACCTTAATAGACACCTCACCAAAGAAGACATACAGATGGAAAATAAGTAAATGAAAACATGCTCCATGTCATATGTCATCAGAGAAATATAAATTAAAACAGCAATGAGATACCACTTCGCACCTATTAGAACGGCCAAAATCCAGAACACTGAACCCACCAAATGCTGGGGAGGAAATGGGGCAACAGGAACTCTTGTTCTTCACAGATAGGAGTGCAAAAACAGTACAGCCGTTTGGAAAAACAGTTTGGCAGTTTTTTACAAAATTAAACATACTCTTAGCATAGGATCCGGCAATATCACTTCTTGTCATATACCTAAGGGAGTTGAAAACTTATACTCACAGAAACACCTGCACACAGGTGTTTCTGGCAGCTTTATTCATCATTGCCAAAACTTGAAAGCAACCGAGATGTCCTTTAGGAGGTGAATGAATAAACGGCGGTACATCCAGAAAATGGAATATTATTCATTGCCAAGAAGAAATGAACTATCAAGCCACAAAAAGACATGGAGGAACCTTAATGAATATTACCAAATGAAAGAAGCCAATCTGAAAGGTTACATCCTCTATGACTCCAACTGTAAAGACTTTCTGGAAAAGGCCAAACTATGGAGAAAAAGAAAAAGAAAAGTTGCTGCCAGGGGTTGGGGGCAGGAAAGAGGGCTGGATTAGGAGCGTGTGAGGGATTTTCAGGACAGTGAAGAGACTCTGTATGACGCCATGATGGATACATATCAATATTCATTTGGACAAACCCACAGAACACACAACACTAAAAGTGAACCATATGCAAACTGTGGACTTCATGACGTGTCAGGTTCATCGGCTGTACCAAATGCACCACTGTGGTGGGGGATGTGTGTGTGTGTCGGGGGTGGGCAGGGGTGTGCCTATAGGAAATCTCTGCACGTTACCCTCAATTTTGCTGCAAACCCACAGTGGTTCTAAAAAAGTAGTCTTCATTTTAAAAAAAAGAATTCTAAATTAATAATAATAAAAAGGTTGAAACTTGGCCCTTCATGAAAATCTCTGATAACAAATGCCATTCTCTTTCTTTCCACTTTTCTCTTTGGTTTGATATTATTAGTTGTCATAATTCGACTTCCGTCTTTGCCCGCACATAGAGGAAGCCGAAAGGAATAATCGGTTGATAGCTTTTAGTCAGATACGCTACTGAGAATATTCTGGTAAAGTATAATCTTGTTTCTGTTGCTCATCTGGCAAAATGTTGGGACCAAAGGGACTTAAGCCTTCTATTGGCAAAAATTGTTTTAAGGAAAACTCAAATTTACCACTGTTTTTCTAGACTCATTTTATGTACATGCAAATTTCATACTTGAAATGTTTTCTTCACAAAGTTTTATGAATGAAATTTATAAATAAGCCACGTGATTAATCAAAGAGCACACTGTGCCAGCATTTGATACTTTTCAAAAACGGGAGAATGGCTAATACAACTAATAGGTGCTTTCGAAACCAGAGACTTATAATGGATCTAATGGTCGGTTTTCCATTAAAATTTTTTTCCCCAGGGAACAAAAAATATTCAGGAAACATAGTTGAATACTTTGTTAGGGTTAACAGATGCACTTTCTCATTCTAACAGCTGCTTTCGCAGACAGCAAAAAGTGAACAATTATTATTAATTCATAGCAGAAATGGCCACATCTATTGGATCACAATGGCCAATAGCATCGGGTTGCTTCAAAATTGTCCATCAACGGCTTCATCTGTTGCTAAAATGAACTTTAGATTTTTCCGCTGGAGAACACAGTGACCATGGCGGATACACAGCAAGGATACACATTCGTGGCAGAGAACACGTAAGAGTGAATTCACCCTGTGCCACGTCAGAATGAGAGAAGACACAGGGGTCCTCTCGTCTTAGTCTTGAGTCCCTTAAACAAACAGCGGCACTCAGGCCCCAGGCTCCATCCTCCTAGAAGGTACAAAACATCAGCACTAAGAATCTTCCCCCGGGAAAGGGCTGACGAGAGACTGTCTAAAACTTTGTACTCAGGGGGTCTAAACGTATATACAGAAGCAACAGCCTGTGGAAGCTACACGGGTTAGTGAGGATGGTGGACCCTAACCATTTTCTGCACGAGTGGTTTGGAAACTTCTGGAACATTTCAAATTCTGTGATCTTTGCATCACTTTGTTTTCATTTTTTTTTCTTCCTCTCAGACAAGATTTTTCAGGTTAGCCACATAATTGTGCAATATGTACGTAACCAAGTATGCCTCTCCCGCTCACTTCTCTTTAGTTTTTAATTTAAAGAGAAATCAACAGCCTCTGCCCACTTACTGATCTACAGTGAAGAGATGGGGGTGTTTGAAACTGGTAACTTTCCTTGATTCTTTTTAGTGTCAAAAAACAAAACAAAACAAAACCGTGTGAGCTTCTTCCAGTCTAGAGGCAACTCCTACTGCTTTTGCTTTGCACGTCCAATTGGTGGCATGAGCTGACAAACAATGCCAGGAAGTGGCTACGGCGAATCTTGAGGATGGAAGCTACCAGTGGGATAAAGAAACACTAAGGGCTTGCGAGGCAAATTAGTAATGGCAGCTGCCTCGCGGGGACAGCCCGGGATTCCTGGGACGCCAGCGAAGGGTGGTGGGGGTCCGTCAAGTGGTGAGTAGTGTTCACTGGTGCTTTAGTGTCCCAGCGAAATGTGTTTCACGTTAGCCGTGCGATCTAGAAGTTTGCAAGTTCCTAACACACCAAATAATAAATGGCACAGGAAAGGAACAATGAACCTCGTGATTTTAAAGATGAGTTACTTGATGGCATAATGCTCATGTTCGCATACATACACACATATATATATATTTATGCACCCTAACCAGAGGTAGATTATAAAGGACGGTGCGGGTCCAGTTTGTGCCTAAGTCCTAGGTCAGAGTGGAGTGAAGAAATGAGATTGACTACATTTAGTTTTGTTCTAGGAGCAAGAGGCTTGTGGCCTCTTCAGAAGTCTCCCCATTCATCAAACCCACATGGCCTTGAACTGTTCTCTTTTTCAAATGAAGCAAGACAATGCTTTACCTACAACTTTCATGAGGAGGCGCAGGAACTTTCTGGCGCTTTAAAGAGTGATAATTAGCAGGCGTCTCGTCCACCGAGCTTGAAAACCTTTGATTCATGCTGCTGGCTTCTCCAAAACAGACTCGCTCTTTTAAACTTGAAATCGAATAAATGCAGACCGAGTTCGCCTTCTTGGAGAGAGTACCGACC
This sequence comes from Eonycteris spelaea, assembly GCA_003508835.1. Classification (NCBI taxonomy): domain Eukaryota; kingdom Metazoa; phylum Chordata; class Mammalia; order Chiroptera; family Pteropodidae; genus Eonycteris; species Eonycteris spelaea. Next base: position 15,251,566 of record PUFA01000025.1, read on the forward strand.
CTACACTCTTCCAATAGCAACATGGAGAGCTGGAAACGTCTGCCCCGGTCCCGGCCATGGGAGGATGAGTGTGGCTACCAGCACACCAAAGATGCAAGAGTCTGACACGATCCTTCTCCAGATCCCTGTAAAGGTCTTGGCTGAGCGTTATCCCATCCCTTTCTCTAATCTGGTCATCTGATCAATGTGTGAACAACCAAAAGCATCCTTCTGATAAGCCTCAACCCAGAACTGTGACAATCTCTATGTTCACTCCGGTGTCCAGGGGTCAGCCTGTCTCCTTTGAGCCTCTGTGCCTCCAGGGGGTCCCGGGGAAGACCAACAAGTTGCTCAAGGATGCACCATCCTGCCTCTGGGGCAGGAGGCAGATCTGCTCATAGGACTTGGTTCTGAATGAATATGGCAAGAAAGAAAGGCTACAGAGTTGAGAGGTGAGACCTACTCTCTCCTGGCCTGCCACTCTCTAGGAGGAAGCCGATATCACGGAGCAGTTTCTTCTTTGGGACTCGGTTTCTGCATCTTTAAAATGGATCCGATGATATTTTACCTGAGAGGTAGATGGAACTGTGGCCCATCTACCACTAGGCTCCTTTTCTCTCTCGGTGCAGTCCTAGGCAACGCATTCTCTGGCACCCTCAGATGTCACAGACTAAGAGAAACAGGAAATCGAACACCGCTGGCCCTCTTGGAGGGAAAGCTGAGGCCTGTCGTGGAAGGAGAGGGAGCTGGTGGTTCCCGCTGATGCTGACCCTCCTCCCCTTCCATTCTGGAACTTCAGCTTCTCTGTCCTGCAGCAACTCCTGGGGCGTCTCCTAAATATTCTGTAAGAATACTACCACTTTCCCTGATTCGGGCCCATTTCAACACATCCTAAGCAAGGTGGCTGACTTTACTATGCAGAAGAGTCCAAATATGAGACATAAAGACCCACTCAAACATAAGTCCAAAGAAACAGGCTTTACTTTGTGATTATTAATATAATCTACCAATCAGCCTTTCAAAACTCTTGTCTTTTCATGTATGACATGTTAAGACTCTTACTAAAGAACTCTCTTAAACGTCAGCCCATATACTCTGCAGAAAATGTTTTAGCTCTATTCACCCACATTCTCTTTGAGGGTCATTTTACTAAAGCCAGATATCTACAAAGATGAATGTATGCAATCTAAATTTCTTAATGGTATGGAAGTATAAGAATAGTTTTATTGTTTGAAGTTTAGCTATAGATGATTTTCTATTTCTTTTTCTTTCTTTCTTTCTTGTTTTTTTTGAAGTTCGGAGGATTATTTAATGAGGGACATATGCAGCAAGTTAAAGCTTGCAAGCTTACTTCATCTCAGTAATGCAGAAAAGTCCTTAAACTGGATTTTCTTTCAGAGGGCACCTCTGAACCATGCAAAATATGGTCTCGTTTCTCAAGGAAAGTTAGAAAACGATGAAGAAAAAGTACCCTCGAATTTGATGAGCCCCTCACCCTGCTGGCTTGCCACCTAACTCCAGGACTGAATCAGCGAGATTCAAACACTAGAGATCTTATTGGTAGTGGGATGTTTAGCAATCATTTCCTCGAGGCGCCCCCCTGTGAGGGTGGACGTCTGTGTTCCCAGGGGTAGAATGGGAAACCCAGGCCAAGCGTCAGTTCAGTAATTAGGCTGCGTGAGGTTAGTTATATTGCCGTTGTCCGAGACTGATGAGTGCATCTTTGGACTTGCTCGAATGCACTCGAGTAAAACTTACGCATTCATTCTCTATACCCTGATGGCTGCGTCTGGCCAGACCGTGTCCAGAGGTGATTGCGCAGATATTTCCTCTGTGTTGACCTGCAGCACAGGTCTCGTAGTCAGTTACTGGACGGTCACTTGCTGAGTGTCTCAGGGAGGATTTGCTCACCTTTCAAACTTCGCTCCAAGTTTAGGTAGCCGTCCACTATTGCTCTAAGAGCTACTCTTGATTGTGCTTAATTGATATTGACACTAGTCTCATGAATACACATGAAAATAAATGCTGGGACTGGCCACAAATAGAGCACAAGGCACCCTTCGCCTCCACGTGGCAGAGTGGACGATTAGCCGGGGTAACGGCTCCTTTCCAGTGGGGAGATGACACCAGAGGCCTCGCTTTCGCTTGTGCTCAGTGCACACTTAAGTCTGCATGTATCCGGACAGCAGGTCGCATGGCAGACGCCAGAGGCTCCATTCAGCAAAGGCACAACTTTGCTGCTGAAATAGGGCGGAGGTGACAAGCGGGCTGGAAGCCTTGGGGCAGGTCGAAGGCAAGTTTCCCTCCTTCCCCGGAATAGACAGGCACGTCGGGGGTGAACCCTGAAGCTCTGCAAAGCTATCATGACTGCCCCTCCTGAACTGGGTTCAGCGCCCCAAAGTCTGCTCAGCTTGCAACCCTCTTCCCTCCCAGCTGGATTGGCACCCTGTGTCTCCCAGTAATCGGGACACACGAGAAAGACAAATGGAGAAGAGCCACAGGGGACAGTCACCGTGTCATCAGATCAGTTTATGAAAAAACAAAACAAAACACAACCGCACGTTTGAGTGGATATAGACTGATTTCACTCTGACCATTCAGCTGTTGTTCTTGGTTTTACGATTGTGTTTCTCACACTGTGTGGAAAAATACAAACGCAAACAAACAAGCGAACAAACAAAAATGGCCCAGGAACTAAAACCAGAAAAGGATCGGTTTCGAAAGACGTGTTCCTCTTGACTGCTCTGTGGCATTTACTAGATGCCCCCGTTCCGGTGCCAGCGAGAAGCACACGGTGGCCCTTCAGCACTTCCGGCACAGGGTACCGACAACGTGGGAGCTTTAAGTGTCAGAGAGTATTGTGAACATCTTCTAGGCAAAGCACTTCACATGCATTTCCAGTTTTCCAGTGGTTACAGGAAGGAGAGATCAGGAGACCAATTGGTCAAAATTTATGTTACTTAATGCACAAGGGAGACATGACTAGAGAAAGCCACTGCGGTCATGGGGGGCGAGGGGGACGCGAAACCAGGGCCCAGGGTGGGTTCCACTATGAGATCACATGACCTTCCACAGGTTATTTATGCCGACGTTTCTCGCCCCGCAGGAGAGTCATAGAAACGTGCCCTCGGCCTTGTTCTCACGCGCGAAGGTAGAAAGTACGTATCGATTTAGCTTCACCTGAACCTGGTAAACCTGGGGGGAGAAAATTTCTAACCATCTCCCCCTCCCGCCCCGACTCCCCACCCCAAATGCACCGTATATAAAAGGAATCGAACCAAATATGTTCACTGAGAGGTAGGGCGGTAGCAGAGGCTGCAAGAGATTTGCCGAAATCGAGCATTCGCTTACATGAACACCCTTTCTCTGTCTCCGAATCTTTGCTTTTCGTTTCAATGACGTAGGAAGGAAGAAAGATTTCGGGAATCATGTCATGTGCTTCCTACACCCCTCCCCACCCAATACTTTTTCTCATTCTCTCATTTTCTCAACCCCATGGAACAAAGAAGGCAAGTGTCCTTGAGTTACATAGTAATCTGGGTAAAATTGTGTGGGCTAAGACCGTGTCCCACTGCTTTCCTTGAGCAGTTTTTCTGGGCACGGGGCAGGGAGAGCGCTCTTTCGAACTGGTTCATCTTTGGGTGCACAAGCATGCCGGCACATGAATACACGGCTAACTATGGTATTGTTTTGGCTGTTTGGCCTGATCCGAGTGCTTCCTGTAGCACGAACGTCACTTGGCAAACTCGATCCTCACAGTTCAAATGAATGATATGGAGAGAGAAGAGAGGCTGTCATCTCCTCTCAGATCAGACGGTATATGTTGCACTGGGAATGTTAGAACTAGGTCTGTGTTTATGTGACTAGAGACTATACTAACCATCACAAGCATGTTGTGGCCATAAGTAGAGAGAATTATTTTGTTTTCAGTAATTCCAGGGGCTAAGTGTGCATTTTGAGAATAAATCTGATATCCTCTCTGGCTAATGTTCATTAATCAGCTAATAACTCACAATATTAGCCACATAACAGATAGTTTCAATGTTAACACACTCCCACTCACAAATGGATTGTTTGTTTAGCAGATGGTTTCTGACTTACTTGGGAACTGGTCCCTAAGCCATGGAAATTCATGGCTTAGGGAGCTTGGTAAAAGATGCATTTTATTTCAATATAGTCTTTTGTTTCCATTTTTTTGTTTCCAAAGGTATTTTCTAAATTACCTTTTCGGCGCCTAAGATTAATAATAAGCACAGTTAAATAATTCATTTCATGAGAACAAGCAAGCCAATATTCCCTATCATGACAAATAATTTGCCAAAAAAAAAATGTTTTTTGAGTATCTGCTATGTGCCAGCCATAGAGGGGTGAACATTTATTGGTTACTTATGGACGTGAGTTATAATATAGTCATCATCTATAGTTTCGGGTGGAATAAAATATCGTAATTACATAAAATGTAAGAAAAACACATTCTAGAGCTCTTGTTTTTCAAGGATAAAATAATTCCACAGTCTCACAGACAGATGCAGGTCTATTTCTCTGTGATCAAGAACATGCTGGCACTCGCCCAGTGGGTATGGAACCCACCTTGCCTTGACCTCGCTAGCTATCGCCTGTGCATTTTCTTTACCCCATTCCCCTGCCAGGTGCCCTGTGAGGACCCCACACTCTCCCTGTTTTCTCAGTTTCCAGCCCAGCAACCTGCTGTTTACTCCTACTGCTCTCCTGAAACTGCTTTCTCAAATGTCACCGGTGTCAACAGTTGCTGATTCAATTCTTCCCTTTTAGACTTATCCGTAACACCCTTGATAACACCCTGCTTGAGAGGTGCTCTACCCTTGGTCTGCCCTTGGCGCTAGCAGCCTGAATCTTTCCTTCCCCTCTCGGACGGTTTCTTCCATCTTCTTCGCCCTCATCCCCCTGATAGAAGTATACTCTAAGACTTCCTTTTCTCTCTGTGTACACCCTTTTGCTTGTAGAACTTGGCTATTTCCTGGGCTTCAGCCGGTGCAGCTTCAGCCATTCCTCCAGACGTGGCTTCTCCTGTAACTCCAGTCCCATGTTTCCATTTGTGAGCTGGACACCTCACCTCTTGATGAGCTTTGGGACTCAGCATATCCCAAAATAAATGCATTGACTTCTTCTCCCCAATAATCTTCTCTTCCAGATTTTCTGGTTTTAGACACGGCACCTTGTTCTCCCGGCCGCCCATGTAATTACAGATGTGGGTGCTCCCTCTAGGTCGATGGTTCAATTCTGTTGGTTCTGCTGGCACCACATCTAGTGATAGTCTCACCTCTCAGTTTGTCTTGCCACCGGCTCCATTCAGCCCCTCAGGAATGCCCTCTATGAACAGGTCTCCCTAACTCTGGGCTTTCCCCCCTCTCCAATGTCTTCATGTCCTGCAAGTTCTCTAGGCTAATCTTTCCAAAAAAAAAACATCACGGTGACATTTCTCTCTCCAAAAATGTGTCGTTGTGCTCTGACCCCGGACTCAGGCTTTCGGCCTTTTCTCTGCTCTTCCTCTAACGACACAGAACCATGTCCTTCAAACCCAGTGGACTTGGCGACAGGTCCAAACCACACATGACACTCCCATGCCCCTTTGTCCATGCCCTCCTCCACACCTTTCTGCCCTGTCATTCTTCTAGGCCCTGTCCTGCTGTCATGTTCTCCACAGAGTCTTCCCCTTTTGGTGAAGCTCTGACAATCAGAGTGAGTCTTTGCACTTTTACAGAGCTTGGCTTGATTAACATGCTACAGGTAGAAAGTTTAGAGGGGGATCTCACATCATACAGCAACACGTGGTAGACAAATCAGCATAAGAAGTGGCTTCTGAGAGCAGAGATTATTTATCAAAGAGTCCAGCTCTGCAGCTAAGTGTACAAGAGCCTTCCTGGCCAGGGTCATCTGGTGACACACAGATGTGGAGTGACAGTCACAAACGAGTTATGCTATGACATCCAAATTGTCTCCAGACTCTCCCATTCATCGCCAAGGGCCTGGCGAGCCCCGCCCCCCAGGACTCTGCAATGCGAGCATCACGTGACTCCAGAGCTCTGGAGAAGAGGCAAGCTCTCCCACCTTCAGACTTCCCCACAAGCCCCGCACTTGGTCCTCCCTTGGTCTGTAATCAGCTCAGCCATGCCAGTTCGCCCTGTGGAGACCAGCTCAAAGGTCACCTTTTCCATGGTCTCCCTTGATCTCACATCCTGTCCCTCTTCTGACCAAACATGATGAAACATCTGTGCCTCAGTTGGCTTGATTACTACACTCCCTTATTTTATGTGCATCGTCTCACCAAATAGATTATAAGATGGGGTGGGGGGGGGGAGGGAAGAGACTGAATTTTATTCATTATGATAGCACCTAACATAGTCTTTTGCTCGTAGCTGGGACTTAAAAAATGTTAACTGAATAAACATTGAAGGATAGAATTTCAGATTCTTTGGGCCACCATCATTCTCAGATATGCTGGCGTAACATCCATGTGTCCCATATAAACATGAATCTGTTTGCCAAATTGCGGCTCGGGTTGTTGACTTTTTATAGGGCTTCTAGATAGGGCTTTAAGGATAAAGACACACCCACGAGCACGTCCTCACACGAATGGCTGACTAATCCCACACTTTAATTATTTATATAAATGCAAGCGAAGATGTCAAAATTTTATTTCCTGAAAGTAGAAATCCTTGTCATTAGAAAGCATTCCATGTCTTTTCTGTTTTGTCGTTTTTTTTTTTTTTTTATCCCCTCATGCGTTCACAGGTGTTCAGTGTGGGACAGGAAGCTACAGCTACTTCTCTGATATATAAATACGTTTCACAGAAGCCTTATACATTGTGCTGCACAATACACAGCTACTTTATTTTCTCCACAGAAGCCTTTATTTTTCTCCCTGGGCTTCCCTCAGGGGCCTGATTGAAGGAACCTCACAGTCGTGTTGCATGTAAATTCACTCTTATGTTTCAACCTTTCCTCGCAGCCTTTCCTCTGAGGTCTTAACAGTTCTTGTGGAGAGGTGGCACTTTGCTCGTCTGTGGAAAGTAATTGTCACGCTGTGAAACGCATGGACCTCGACGACCGAGTCTCGGGGGCATGTCACCTCCTTTGCTAGCCTCCAAGTCCTCTCCTCCCGCACGCGCTGGATCACCGCGTGTGAATTTTCCAGTTCGTCATTTCTTTTCCCCGCTGTCTCATCATTCCCCATCATCTTCACTCCCACTCAGAGGTTGATTAAAAAGAAACCTTTTTTGGTGGTTTCACTTTTGAAGTGAAGCTGGTACTTCAGCTCTATGTTTAGGATGGTCTAAATAAACTATAAATTGAAAAGGGGGTTATGAGCAAAACCCCAACAACAGGACCCACACAATGACAGCCGCAGGCCCTGCTGACGGGACCTCATTTACCTCAGAGGGCCAGAGGCCTCCTGCAAAGAAACGAGCCTTCTAAGCTCCACCCTAACCAAGAGAGACTTCAAGTTCACTCACCTGAAGTCACCCTCCTAGAGTTTCCTCCCACAAAAATAGCATAAGGAGTCTCCATTCTAGACAGCGAGAGACTGTGCACAAAATTTCTTTGAGGAGGACCCAAGGGTTCTGCTTAAATTACCCAAGGCCCAGACTGGAGGTGACTGGGCCACGGTGCAGACTCTCCCTTTTGGGCTATGGGAACACAAGGAGGACAGAGGTAACATCATGGACTAGAGCTTCCCGAACCTGAGAACGAATGACCGAACGAGAAGGCTGGGGCCACCTGGGAGCTGGAATGACACAGAGCAGGCCACCTCCAGTTCGTCTCACGGGTGCAGAAACAAGGGACACACAGGATTTCTTGCCTGAAGATGTTCATTTACTTCTCTATCACTTCCCTGCCCCATCCCCACAAACAACTAACCTCGGAAGACAGGCATGGATGGTGGTTGTGACGTTTCAGTTAAGTTTGACCTAAAAGCGGAGGAATGAATGAACTAAATGACGCCCCCAAACCCTTTTGTTAAACCACCAATATCGTATAGCGATTAGTTTGAATATTCTCATAAGCCAACTTTTGGGGTTCACTGGGCAGCTTTACTAATGGTTTTAAAAACAGTCACCCCTGTCTCCTCGAATACATGCTTTCCAGTTGCTGAACTATAAAACAAATTTCTGAAAAATAAATTATGTTTTTTTTTTTTAGCATAATTTTCCATGATACAAACAGAGATATACTCTTCATTCCATTGACCTGGGTTGACTTCTTTGACCAGAAAGTGGTTAAGGTGATATTTTGAAAATGTGACCTACCGATGGGCGGAGGAACAAGAACGTTGCTCGCCAGGTCGACTTTCATGGAGAAAAGGCCAGCAAGGCCTGCCCTGAGGTTCTTACCCTGTCACAGGCTACATGGAATGAGAAGGGGTCATCCCAATGTCCTTGTCACCGTTTGGTTTAGCCAACCAATAGCTAATGTTATTGGTCTATCCCTTCGGGCAAGTATTGAGCTAGGCCCTGGGGGCACAAAGATGAATAATATATGAGGCCTTCCATCAAGGAGCTTATAAGTCCTCCAGGTAAACCAAGTTTGGAGTCCCTCTGAACTGGCTGGACGCCAACGAAAGACACTGGTGTTGGCGTCTGGTGCTCTAGAGTTAGAGAATCACTGTTAAACTGACGTCATAGGATCGTAGACTTTTGTAACACTTAGAGATCTTTCGGAAAATTGAGAAAAAAATGAAATGATTGTTATAGCTTCTTATAAGCGTCCCAAAGTGAAAAAATATTATTATTATTATTAGGTTTAAACCTCTCATTTTATCAAGGAGATAGACTGACGCAAAGTTAAGCGATTGTCCACGCTCTAATCAGCCACGTGGTCACACACGTTGTTTAATAGTCATAACTCACATTTTACCTTTTGTTTAATATTCAAAACTAATATTTTATTTTAAAAATATGTTACCAATAAGATACAAAGAAATTTTGAAAGATAAGCTGCATTAAGGGCATACTGAAAAGTAATTTTGTTTTGCATATCTAAAGCATAATTAGCGAGATTGCCTACTGGCCAAAAAAAAAATTCAAGCACTTTAAGAATGAGCTCAGGTAATAATTAATTATGCATATAATTATGTGATGATTTATTGGCAGAATCTATCCTATGATAGGCAGAATCCTGAGAGGGCCCCCCAAGATTTCCCACCCTAACTCCCACAGGTGCTTGTCTCTGTGCTAACTTCCAGCATGGTTTAGGGGAAGCACTAACATCCTGTGGAATCCCAGAGAATATAATTCAAGTTCTGTTTATAAATCCTATATTGACATTTAGTAAATAATTACAGTATTACAATGCTCTTCCCTCCCTAATAGCTCATTATGGAGTACGTTAGAAAAGACATTAGATGCAATTTGTCAATAGCCTCTGGAAATCAGGAAATCAAGTGACAAAGTATTCATGTTTCATGGCGTTGCCAACTGTTAGGTCCCCTTGCAGGTGGGGATTCTTCCTCAAGTCATCAAAGGTTCACCGAGGTGGCTCAGATGATTTGAAGCTATACCATAATGAATTCGAAAAGGCAGCAAGGAGAATGGCAGAAATCTCATCAAAGTGGCCCTGTCCTTTAAACCTGAGAAGCTGTGTGGAATTTCTTCTGTGTCTTTCTAATGAACCGTGATTCTTTAGAACTAGGAGAATTCCTGGAAATAAAAAAAATGTGGACTAGGCCTGCCATCATTGTGGACCTGAGATTGTAATTTGGGGTCTCTTGGCTGCTTACTCTGCATTCATACAAATAATGTCTGGCTTGGATCAGAGAGAGAGTCAAGACAGTTTTTGAAGGAATTAATGTACTATAAGTTTATAATTACTTTATGACTTCTGAGCTCTCTTATCTAATTATCCCATTTAATCACCTAATCCTCATCACTCTGGAAGGTTAAAAAATAATATCCTCATTTTACAGAAAGAGGAACCAAGATTTGGGGTACTTAATATGCCCAAGAGTCCATGGCAGGTGTTTATTCTCACATCCATCAGACCTCCTGTTTACTGAACATCTTAGGTGCTGGTGTTAGGTAGTGCACATACCTTCCGTCACCGTAGTGGTTCCTCATTACTTTCTAACACTGTGTGGTAGGTCTTTTTATCTCCATTTTTCAGATGAGAGGCTCAATGAAGTTATGTAATTCGACCGGGTCACAAGGCTAAGACAGACCACACTGGCCTTTAGTCCCAAGTCCCTGTACTCAGGAGCATGTGACGATCCTGCTCTAACTCAGCTGTTTTTCTAATGAAAATATAAGGCTATTGCTATTTTTATTTTTCAATTGTGAAGAGCATAAAGCATTGCCTTGAGTCAGGGTTAAAGCTACGATAGCTCAGTGGAGAAGCCTCTGTTCTTAGTAGTTTAAAACATATATAATTAGTAGCATTATTATGCTGTCCAATTGAATTTAATTCAATCCAACAAGCTTTAGGAAGTGCCTATTTTGTACAAGCTCTAGGTGGTACCCATGGTCTATTCTCTCCTTCTTTCTTAGAAACAGAGTCCTAATTTTGTCGAGGACCGCAATGTGTTTAGGTGAAAGATGCCACGTCCCACTTTTTCTTGCAGCTAGGCCGTCATGTGAATTAACATTCTGACATTCTAAATGAAACATCCAGGAAAGCTCTTTACAGGCCCCCGTTTTTCTTCTCTCCTTCACTCTGACTGGATTGTGGATGTGATGTCTGGATCTCTGGTAGCCATTCTGGATTATGAGGCAAATTAAGAATGAAAGCCAAGTGTTAAGGGAGATGGGGAAGGCAGACATAAGGAGTCTAGATCCCTGAAGATGGGGGGCTGCCCGGTCAGCCTCGGATTACCACATGAAGGAAGTAGAGTTTGATCTTGTTTAAGCCACTACTTCTAGTTTCTGAATGCAATTTCTAACTGGTGAAATACAGGAGAACTGAATGAAATGCGTTTATTGGTCTCTAGGAAAGACAAATCCGCTACTCACTAGAGTATGGGTCTAAACCATGATTTGATCTATGGCAACATAAACCTAATGGGGAAACATCTCAGAGAAAAGAAGGGATTAATTCTGCTAAGAGTAGTGCCTCAAGAAAGGCTTCTGGCCTTTTGAATGGAGGGGAATAAGAAATAAAAGAAAAGAATCAGTAAGCAAAAGCCTGGAGACCAATAAGTCAAGTTTAAATAATTGTGTTTCTTTTATTCTTTCTTTCTTCTTTCTTTCTTTCTTTCTTTCTTTCTTCTTTCTTTCTTTCTTTCTTTCTTCTTCTTTCTTTCTTTCTCTTCTCTCTCTCTCTCTCTCTCTCTCTCTCTCTCTCTCTCTCTCTCTTTCTTTCTTCCTTTTTTCTCTTTCTCTTTCTCTTCTCTTTCTTTCTTGTTGCAAAAAAAAATGGCTTTGATATTTCAGAAATAATTTTTTAAAAGTTTTTTATCCCAGCATTAACCATCAGTTATGAACATTGCTCTTATGGATTTCAATCTAAACAAAATGCAAATTCTTGAGTGCCATTTGGGATATTGCCCATTGGCTCATTCAAGTCCCTTTCTTCAAACATATCACTTAAGAAGCAATATGAAAAGCTATAGAAAGAGTAGTTCTCCTTATATATTTGGCTGTAATTGAGTAGAGGTGGCTTTCCTACAATTCAATGAACATTTTTAGGTTTGGGTTAAAGAGTTATATTTGACTGAGGTGGGAAGAGGAAAGAAGAGGGAAAATGTCATTTTTATAGGCTTCCTTCTCGTATACTACGATGGACTGAAAGTTTGTGCCTCCCTCGAATTCATATGTTGAAATCCTAACCTCTGATGCGAACATATTAAGAGGCATGGCATTTGGGAGGTAATTAAGTTTACATGAGTTCAAGAGGGTGGGATCCTTATGATGCGATTAGTGCCTTTATGGGAAGGCAGCTGTCTGCAAGCCAGGAGGAGGGTTCTCACCAGACAAGCGTACTGGCACCTTTACCTTGGTGTTTTGTCTTTAAGCAACACCCCCTCCCCCCAAAAGTATTTTGTTATGGCAATCAAGCTGACCGAGGCAGATGCTTTTTACACCTTTTTACACCTTACTACCTGTAGTGGGGGTGATTTGCTGACAGTTTCATTGGAAGGAACTGGGGTGAGTCTGAGAGGCAGGAGACAAAGGAGCAACACACAGAAGAGGGAAGAAACAAGGTTCCCATCCCAGGGGCTAACGGGACCTGAGGAACTCTAGGAGCTGATGGCAATTCCCGGATGTCTCGCTTGGGTATTTACTAAATGTCCACGTGATCTTACCCTTTCCTCAGCCCCCCTCATGGTCGGACTGAGGACAACTGGCTGAATCACAGCCAATGCAATGTAGGTAGAAATGATCTAACCCCTTCCAGATTGGGACCTGGCAGGATCCTACATGATCATCCAGTCCTCTCTCCCCTCATCATGACATCAGGTCTTATATTTCAGGCAGCACAGGCTACACGGTGCAAGCAGCCTGGAGCCCTGAGTCACTGCCTGGAGGAGATCCTTGGAGAGCAGGTACCCTTGGAGCGTGGGGTCTTTGCAAGACAGAGAAGTAAGGCTTAGCTGGATGATGACCTGGAGCTTGGGAATTGTTTTTAAGCCAGCTAGCTTTAATTGCTCTGACTCTGACATCGCCTCTTGGTGGAAAAATCAGTATCGGTCCTTGTAAAAATAGGTGAGAATTAGTGCACCTTTGGCTGGGAGAGCGGGGTTTGGATCTGGCATAAAACGAGCTGACTTGAATCCTGGGTAAGCACGGGCAAGTTTCCTACCCCCTTCAAGCCCCAGGTTTTTATTTATAAAGTGAGAATGATCGTTGTGCCCATTTCCTAGGGCAGCACTATGCAACACGTGGTCTCACAGACTACCTGTGTCAGAAATACACCTCCTTTACTGTTAAATCGTGAATCACGGAGTGCCCATCCAGACCTGCCGAACCTGGATTACTCGTGGGGTGGAGGAAACCTTGGAAATCTGTGTTTTAATTATGCTCTCCAGGTGATTTTACACTTACTAAAGTGCGAGAATGACTGTTCTCAGGGATTGCGAGGATCAGATGCGATAATACAAACAAATGTGTATCATGATATGCAGTAAGTGCTCAATAAATGGGGTTGATTATTTTTATCATTAAAGAACGATATGGTATATGACTTGAATTTACTCGGAAAAGCTGGCAAGGGCATGAAGGGCAGGAAGGGGGAAGGTTTCGCTCGTTCTCAGGCTTACACTCAGGAGGGCAGGCGCCCTGAGTGTAACCTGATTTGACTTAAATGCAGATTTGAGGCAAATCGCTCTGATGTGCTGCACATCCAGCAACAAAATAACAACCAGAAGACAGATGAAGGAGAAGGTCACTCTCCTATCAGCAAAATCCCTGAAGACTCCCAGGCTTTACGAAGGTGAATTTTTAAGCATTGATGGAAATGCGCTAATGAGCATATAAAAATGTGGTTGGATGGTGACCACCATGCCTGAAGCTCTGTTGAAAAATTATTGACAGCTATATGGCTTATTCCTGTAGTGGTTAGGAAATGAAATGCCTTTCTCTAATCAAGTAATTGCATTAAGGAGCTACTGGGAACATTTGCTTGCTTTTCCGGAATAAGCAAGAAGTCAACTGTACTACAACCAGGTTAACTGTCAAGAAGAGTTTGGCTCAATTTTTGTTTTAGATCGAATAACATATTTTCCCCTCATACATATGCAAGCAAAAGTATCAAAATAAAGTCGGCTAATAGTCAAAACAAAACAGTACATTTGTAAGAAATTCTGCATTTCGAACTGAAATTAAGCAAAAGAGGTGTTTGTTTGTTTGTTTGTTTGGAAGGTTAGATGGGGTGTGGTTTGGACACAGTATTCAGCCATGAAATGAGCAACTTCAGGGCTGGGATGAGACATATTCCAACGACTAAAGACAGGCAGTTTTGCTCCTCGCTTTAACTGAAGGACATTTACTATATGCTGTCCTACTACCCAAGCAGAGAGGGACGTTTTCTAGACAAGATGGTTTCCACTGGCAGGACTTCCCTGCAAATACAAAGACAAAGAGGTTTCTCATTTGAAAGATCAACTGGGGAGGAAATTACGAATGCCCACAATAATACTAGTGGACAGAAAATTCGTCATGTTTATTGAGGTCGTAATTATGCCATCTCGAGCTCTTGGGTTCTCTAAAGTGAATGTCTACACTTTCATAAAGATACAGCTGCTAAGCAAAAGTACAGTTCTGGGCCATTTTGTCCACATAATAATATCAAGTTCTTCGTCGGTCCTGTTTGTCACCAAACTGCCAACAATGAGTGTTGCTTTTCTGACACTCATTAGATACAACTTTCTGAGTTTGTGTGTTTTCACACCGGGATGGGTGACCACCTCTCTCACCAGCTGTGGTTCCGAGGTCCTGGACAACCGAGCGAGGTGGATCTGAGTTGCTAAAATTTTTAACCTCACTCTTCCATATTCCTTCCTTATTCTCTCCCATCTACACAGTAATATGCAGTGTGTATTACTATATTGTATATCTCGACCCTCAAAACTTACAAAATTACTTCCATTTGTGAGATAAACTTGCTATTTTCCCTCAGCTTTGAATTTGCCCACCAGACGTACTGTGAAAATGAGCTTAAAAATAAATTAATGCCTTCCATGTGGCAGGTTACAGAGTACAGTGTCTGCCACCAGGCAGGTACCCATATTGTCCTTGTTTGAAATGATGGTGATCTCTAAAAATATGGTAGGGAAAGGTGGCACTTGAAAGAAGCTGGCTACCACACATCAGAGCTTTGTGACATTATGTTTGCCCTGACCTCTGGCCCAGGTGGCTTCCCAGCATCCAGGTGCCGAATAGGGAGAAAAATGCTGACCTTGGCCAATGCAGGTATTATGAGTGTCTGCTAAATCTACTGACTGCTTTGAAGATAAAAAGCACTATGGGGCACTAAGCAAGATAATTATCAATTAGAAAAACTCATACAACTCCCTGGGAAGTTAGGGATAAATGAGCAGGGAACGTAAATGTTTGGGACAGCAAGCCAGGTGTTCGCTTGTTTTCGGAAAGCCAGGGCTTCCTGAGCTAAAGTAGCAGGGAAGAGGGAAGAGCTCCCTCATAGATCTGCCTCTGTAAGCATCCGCGGGATTCTTGGCTGACTGTGTGTGTGAACCCCTCACTCCCTGAACGAAAGCATATCTGGAACATGGCACCCATGGGTACCAAATGAAAGGAATACCCTGTTGGGTTTTGCTTGGGTTTTTCCCTCACTCATTTTCTATTATCTAGGGGTGATAATGAGACGGACTGAAGACTTTTGGGTCTTTTAGATAGTTGCACATTCTAGAAGAGCTACTGAGCTCTCACATGGCTTCCGGAATGACGCATGCCTCCGTGGCCATGTGATGGTGTTTACAAACACGGGCTTTCTCATTCAGAAATCTTTCGCTTTTTGTGGGTCATCTGGAGTCGTCAGGCTGATGGTGTGTCTGGGTAATGGCACATGGAGCATACACAGGTGACTATGTGGCTTCACCCAAAGGGTGCTGGGCAGGATGTCTGTGCCAATATTCAAGTGATAGAAAAAGGCAGACCCACAAAGTGGAAGGAACCTGGGTCACCGAATCTGATCAGGAACACCTATTTTGGACTTCATTTTGAAAAACTCCTCAGATTCGTGAGTCTCTTTTTTACCTTAGCTGATATTACCTGAACCACTAAATTGAGGCTCCCATGGATAATGTCAATCAAAGGTCCAAGTCAAAGACATCCTAAGATCTTCCCAGCTTTGAGAAACAATGGAGGGTCCTTTGGTCCTTGTCCATTACCCAGTTAGTTGGCTGGGTTCTATGAGAGAGTTCACTTTTCATTGACTGTGTATAATTTTAACACCAAAAGTCCGTTATGCTGTTCACCGTGACCAGATAGCCGGATGTGTCTGTGAACACATTGTGGACAGTTGGAGAAGTGGTTCTGAGTGAAGTGTGGACAAAGGGGGCACCATGAATGTCCTTAGGCGAGAGATGATGGGAAGATGAGAGACAGATAGAGAGCTGTCCTGTAAAGGTCTTCTCTGATTCAGGAATCATATCACCGACTAACTCCTTTCTGGATTAGTGGACAATTACAAAGAAAAAATACTCTTGCAGCATAATAAGCCATGGAAGCCATAAGAAGTCATGCATTAGTGACAAAATTTTAATCAAACCTAATACATTTCAAGAAACAAGGACACTTACATGTTTCCTAAAGGTCTTGACTAACTACCCAAGAGAATGATAAATTCTGATATATGAAGAAGAGACTGGGTAAAATGTCCATAATCAACTTTGAAATTCACCCATCCTGAAACCCTGACTCTGGAACTTTCTTGACAACTGTATTAGCAAGACATCGATGAGTGATTTCAAGGCAAGCAGTGGCAGCTCCTATGTTTTACCAATAATATGTGACACCAGGTCAGCCTGTTCTCACAGCTCCTAGAGCGAGCAATGACTGGTCATGATGCACAGACAACATATATTTTTCCAAATAAACCTTCTGTGAGAAATGTGTGTGTGTGTGTGTGGGGGGGGTATACTTGATGTTGAAGATTAGCTCTTTTCTCAGTAATTATGTTTCTGAACCAGTGTACTTCTCTAAACATGCACTCTTCTGTGTTTCAAAGTTCTTGTACAGTTTCATGGAAGTTCTATTTATGTGTTTTATTAATTTATAGGTTTTTGATGTCTGAGAAGTTCATTGCACTTTTTGCTTCCACTAAACACTTTAAAACATTTAGAAAGAAGAGATTGTGTTTTGCCAAAGGCAAAGGTCTGAGTCCCCTCTGCCACTTAAAAGCTTGCTTATGACTCAAAACGCAATGTTCTGTTTGAGTAAAAGAAATTTTTTTCTTTGCTTTTAACGCCCCTGTTAAGTCTCCCCTTTTGATGCTCTTAGCCAGTAAAGATATGACTTGTAGAAATTCGCAATAATCAAGTATGTTTTTCTCTATTTCTTTAACTACTGTCGTCGAGATCTCTAACTCTTGATGCTGTTGCTGTGTGTACATTCTTTTCCACTTCACTCTGGCACTTTGAGGCTATGCTTGGGTTCAAACAACTTAAGCCAAAGGATTTTGACCACATGGCCAAATCCAGATTTACGCGCCATGTAACTTCCTCAGCCACAGACACACACCTCCTCACCGCAACCATTGTGCAAAAGTGTGATTAACGCCGTGGTGGACATGGCATTTCTTCTGAGAAGCAAATGACAAACTGACCCACAGTTTTCACTTTCCTGCCTGACAGCTGTCAGTTTCCTGACAGCCTCCGAGAGTCTTGCTGTGGGGACAATTTGCATATGGATTCTCCTACTTTGCCAGTCAAAACACGCCTGCTCTGCTGCCTCCTAACAGAGCCCACACACACAAACAGAAGAGAGGAATAAAACAGTCATGTCGACACCAGCACTTTGCTCTCGATATTTTTGAAAAGCTCCCCAGGCGATTCTAATGTGCAATCGAGGTTGAGGGCCTCGGTGGCAGAGCATGTGATGTTTACAGGTTAGGCTGTGGGCCCCCTGAAGGCAGGGCCGTGTCGCAATGGTGTTTAGACACGGGCACTGGGCCCAGTAGGCAGCAAGGATGGAATGCTCACTGAGCACCTGCACTGGAGACATACCCTCCCCAGCACCCAGCCCTGAGTGACATGGCTTCCCAGGGCAGCAGCGGCCTGTCGAAGCGCTGGCAAGGAGCACTGATGTGAGCCCCAGAGAGGCGCCGAAGGAGAGCAGAGGCGGCAGAGGAGAGTGTGGTCTCCTGCCCCAGCCTGGCCACCTGCTGACTATTTCACTGAGCCTTAACGTCCTTAAATACACAAGCTGGTGACACTCAGATGGTCTATAAGGCCCTTAGCACTGTTAAAATCCATCATTCCATTTGTTAAGAGGCCAGTTCGGCCCATTGGCCATAGGGAGAGGTGGGAGGGAAACGGGGGGACTTTGACAACTAGAGATGGCCTTTGGTTTTTGTCCTACATGATGAATGTGCTGTTCAAGCTCTAAACCACCCCCAAGAAGTATTAGAGTGGCGAGCTGAAGGCCAGACAGGATGCGGATCATGGGGCAACTTAGCACAGCTGTTTCTGTCCCCAGAGATAGAACAGGGTGACGCAGAGCCCACGGCTGACGCGAGGAGCAGGCTCCTCAATAAGGGGTGCTTTTGAGGGAGTCACTGGGCCTCACCCACCCCCACAATGAGCACTGAGCCTGAACTCCTGAGCACACTCGCAGTCTCTGAATATTCTAGAAGCCCGCTTTTCTCATTTGCAAATAAATGAAGACCGATTGTGCAGATGGCGGACCAGGACTGCCACTTATTTGTTCCAGGTCGTGCCCCTGTACTCACAGAGCTGACTAGAGAGGATCATACTGAGCACCGAAGGACACCCAGAACCGGCGAACTCAGCCGGCTGACCCGGAAGCTGTGGTTCCAGCATGAGCACCTGGAAAGCCATCTTCCCCAGGAAGTGAAGAGCTATGCAGGAAGGTCGTGCGCTTTAGGCATACGGGGCGTTTCAGCACGAACCTAGGAGTACAGGCACCTCTCTGACCCAGCTGCACGAGGTGGGAGGAGGAGGAGGTGAGAAACCGCCCCCTGTGGGTGGTGGTGTCTCAGAGGCCAAAAAAGAGAAAGGAAAAGTAGCGATGGAACGGGAAGTGGGAGAGGTTTTCTGCGTTCTGACCCGCCATCTGCCGCAAATCGGGTTTGTGACGAGGTGAATTATGTTCCCCTCTAGGCCCCGGGTTCCTTCTTATCAATGAATTGAGTGCGAAGTGTCTAAAGTCACTTCCTCTACGGGTGTGATGGGTGGATAGAACAGCACCAACACCCAGAATGCTGTGAGCGCACACACACACTCACACGCATGTGCATATTCACTTTACCTATATGCGTGCACACACAGGCACACAGTGACATGCTCACATACACACATTCCTTTGCACACGCAGCACCCACACGCATACATATTCATGCACACACATACTCCTTCGCATGAACTCACGCATGCACACACATTCGTGCTCACACCTGCGCACACATTCCCTCATGCACGATGTCTCTGCACACAGATCGGAGTCTATATTCCAGGGCTCATCCATATTCCACACATCGTCTCCAAACTTTCAGAAAGCTGTAACAGATCAGTCAGGAAACTAAAATAAAAATCATCTGGAGGATTTTTATGTGCTTCTGATGGTCTTGCTGCCTCTGGTTTAGTCCCTTTTCCCACCGCGTAGGGCCAGCTACTTTGTTTTTGTTTGTTTGTTTGTTTTTGTTTTTACATAGGCACCTCTTTCAAGGAAATAAGGCATTAAGAGGAAAGAGCCAAAGGAAAGAAATTTATATTAAGAAGAAGGAAGAAGCCCCCCCCCCACCCACCCACCCATGAGGCGGGAGGACGGCGGAGTGCTCCCTCAGAACATTTGTATAAAGAACTGCACGTCCTTGTTTACTTTCTGTGGAGCCACATTTCCTCCCTAGAATTCTTGGTGGTCAGAGTCACCAGTTCAGACGAAAATGGGAGGCAGGGAAGACGCACATGCGCACTGGGGCCGGGGCGAGGTGGAGGGGGTTGGTGGGGGATCGCAGCTCTAGGCCTCCTCTCCGGGATTTCCGAGACTTCCGGAGCAAGCATCTACCGTGCTCCTTGCCACTCTCTGACCTGGCCCCAGAGGTCACACCTTGGGACACCTGTGTATCCTGTGTGTAACAGTTCAGGAAAGCTGTATGAAAAGTGAGCGTCCCCCCTTCCGCACCCCGGGATGGGGATTGGCTGACCATGTCCCGGGGTGCCACGCGGGAACGGTCCCTTCCACTGTAATTCTTACATCCTCTAGAGAAAGGCAAGTTCTGAGGTTTTGTGTTCGGTTACAGAGTGCTTTTCCATTCTCACTCAATTTCAGCTACACTTTTTTGCAGATTAGACAGAGCTCAATGTCACAGATAAAGAAGCAGGCTTAGAGGGGTTAATTTACCCAAGACGTCGCCACGAGAAAGTAGGAGAGCTTAAACTTGGATTTGCGTCTTTTAAGGCCAAACGTGGTCCTTCTACCCTTGTATCATGGATAGTAAATAACAATAGAAAGAAATAATATTATTAATAATCAGCTATTATTTTTAAAGGGTTTACCATGTCCTTGGTACCAGTTTAAGTGCACTGTAGAGATCAGTGTATTTTATTCTTACAACTCTATGAAGTGGGCACTTTCATTGTTACTCCCAGTGAGCGGATGCGGAAATCAAGCTTGAAAGGGGCAAGCAACTTGCAGGAAGCCACATGCCAATAAGTGGAGAAGTAGAGGCTTTGGTCCCACCAGTCTGCCATCCAAAGGAAGCCCTGGGGACCCCCACTCCCAGGCGGGTCTCAGTACGCAGAGTCTCATGCATTGCCCCTTCTCCCGTCTGTCCACAGAAGGCTTCACTCCCCCAATCAGGGACAACCTGCTTCTCCCCAAGGATCAGATAATTGATCCAATTATAGGTCGGCAGCAAATAGAAATTAATGTTATTTTCTCTTCTATTTATTTTTGCTTTTCCCGCTGAAATTGCTATTATGGTTACATACGCCATGTAAGAATTGTGGTAATGTTGTTTCTAAATTAATTCCCACTAAGTTTTCGATATTCACTTTTTTCTTTCTTTTTTTGGGGGTGATGGAGGCTGCAAACAAGGAAACTACAATTACGGTGAATCATTCTCATCACTACAACGTGCTGGATAAGGTGAAAAAATAACAAGACAGGAGCCTGAGAGTGAGGGTGTATTAAAAAAATTATTCAGTTATCTAATTTCTCCAGTGATGGGCAAAAAAAGTCTTAGAGGTGGAGTTAAAACAAATTCACAATATGTTTTCTAAAATAGTATTTTGTCATACCAAAGGATCTTTGGCTTGGCCTGAAGGGAAAATTGGGGAACCCCCTCCTCACCCCCTAGACTGTGAGCAATGCGACCTGTCAGTCACTCTAATAAATGTGTCAGCATCAGTGGGAGAGGCTGAACTCCACCCAAAATCCCCTGAAGACCGGGACCCAGAGTTGTCCCTTTTGTAGGCCTGCACAAGGTGTGCAAGAGTCATTTTTGGTGTTGCGTCGAAAAGGCCTAATTTCATGGTGAGAAATGATACGCGGTGACATTAAATAAAATGACAAGGCGGGATGTGGCTGTAACAGCTTGGGTGACTAATCGATGCTCGCGCAGGGATCCTCTGAGACCCCCAGCAGGGCCCTAAATATGGGATCAGAGGGTTGCAGTTTGAAAACTGGCAAAACCGGGCTGCCCTCTCTTGGGGCTGCGGGCAGTTGTTTCAAGGCCGCCTCCATCAGAGAGAGTCGCAACCCCCTGTGTTACATAATCGCCTGTTTCAGAAAAACAGTCTCTTCTCCACGTCAAGCCCGCCAAATCCATCTCGATGCCTCCTAAGTGCAGGTGCTAGGGCTGAGTGTCGTAGAGAATCACTGGATGTGTCCTCTGCTGCCATGCTGTCTTCCCTGAGCCCCTGTGAGTCCGGGAAATATAACGACCGGCATCTCTGGGCTGCTGAATTCCCCTCCCGGCCCTATACTCTGGGTCTGGCTCTCTGCAACCTCCCAAGCCCTCTCTGCAGGGCTCTGGGGCTGGCTTGTTGCTTTGGCCTGGAGAATCTCCTTCCAAAACATCGCTTGGCTCAGCAGGGACCCCTAGGCCTGCCCGGAGGTATGGGAGAATCATAAATAAGGGACTCTGGGAAGCTTTAGAAATTCTGGTCCTAGTGAAGTGGACCCTTTGGCATGGCCCTCTCAAGAGTCCGAATTTGGGACAGGATGCTCAGAGAGCAGTGACTTGCAGAGCCATTGGTGGAGAGGCCCCAGTGGAAGGAGATGGCTCCTCCATCGCTAAGACTTATCCTTCACATCCTCACAGAGGCAAAAATCCCTTCTCCATACTATTCCCTCGTCATGTGGCCTTCCTGTGACTTCTTTTTTCAATTCAAGATTAAGATACCCCAAAATGTTTTTTTTTTTTTTAATTTTTTATTCTGAGTCTAGCTGACAACACTGGTATGGGGATGCAGATGTGGCACGCTTCCAGTTGCCCCAGCCCCCAACTCCAGGTGTTCTTTCAAGGAGGAGTTTCTAGAATGTTCTCCCTCTGCTGTAGGGCATCCATGAAACGTTTATCACCATGAGCGGGTGGCCTGACCCATGGAAAACTTTAGTGACTCACCTGGGGGTGACTAACTGCTCTTTGTGATTTGACAAAGTGATGTTGACAGAAAGCTTTGTCATTTCTGAACTTTGTACCCTCCATAGCGAGGGCTCGATTCACATCTATTAAGAAGCCATATTTGGGTTCTTGTCCCGCTAAAACAATTCAGTAACCAGGCGGGCCATTCTGCAATAAGTCCCAGAGTGGTGAAATCAAGAACGAAAAGTTCTCGCTCCCTGTTTAGAAACCACCGGGCAGAGAGGTCTAAGTCAGGCTCTTCACAGAGCAGTGTCCTGTCTAAAGACGAGGTTCGGTTTTCATTTATCTCTTGTGCCCTTTGAAGTACAAGCCTCTGTCTGCCTAATGCCCTAAACCAGAGAGACTACGATGAATTCCTTTTACATTAAACAAATCCACGTCTGGGAAGTCGGTGATATTTCTAAACAGGCAAACCCAGCCATGATTTTGGCTTTTGCTAAGCTCAAGATGGTTATACAATGCTGTTGTAATGGAGCAAAAATCTAATGTACATTGAACAAGTCGCTGACAGAGGTGACCGGAGACCTTCTGACAGGTTTCCCAGACGTAAGCCCACCTCCTCTTCGAATCCATTTTACTCACGAGGCAATCTGCCTCTTTCAGGGGCTGATAAAAAAAAGGGGGGGGGAGGGGAGAGAGATGGGAGAGAGGGCAAGAAAGGAAGAAAAGATGAAACGTGGAGAAATAGCAGAAGGAAATGAAAGGAACTTTACTGCTCAGTTTCTTCTCCTGCCTGACCCAATTATCAGATTTTGCATTTAAGTTTAAGACAGTAGATCAAACAGCAAGAGGCACTTTGTACTTCTGCCAGGAGACCATATGATATCTCTCAGTGACTCTCCTGCATGCCAGGAATACGGAACCAGCCTCTCAGCCGGGCCTGCATATGGTGCAATGTGCAAAAAATAGCAAAATTCATAAGTGACTGCACTCGTGGATGAAGTCCAGGATTTACGGCGCTTTATCAGTTAAAAAAAAAAAAGGCAAAGCACGATCTAATTATAACTTTCCACGAATAAGTCAAAAGTAGAATGAGAACTGAAGGAAGGACAAAAGCCTTGTGTCACGCTTACTTGGCAAAATTGATCATCTTCGGGGTTGTTTTTATGTGCTGCAGAACTTTTTACAAGGTATGGATCATATCTGCTGCGGTATTCTGATGCTGCCGGCCGTGGCCGTCCGTGTCCTCCCGAACGCGCACGCCTGGGCGGCAGACGCCCGCTTCGAGCCGTCACGGTTTGCCTCCCGAGAGACTTGCATGAAGAACACACTCCGTTACGTATGTAGCTTGTTTCTGAGGGCCGTGCACAGGACTTAGGCGGTTTTCAGGCCCTCAGACAAAGCCTTGGCTTTGTGCAGCTCGGGAAAGGTCACTTCTCTGTTCCGGGAATGGTGATGAGCCCTGGGAGAGCGTGGTGTCCACCCCAGGGTAGGGGCTTTGCGAGGAGTTGGGGGAACAGAAAGATGTTCTGCTCGTCAAGTACCAAGTTGTGGTAGCACCACGGATGACCTCTACTCTATTAAATGACGGTGGCATTAGGCCGGGCGCGGCAATGCTCACTTTTGCAAATTAAATCAGTTAATATTCTTTAGAGATTTTTCAAATTCAGCCCTTCTCCTGGGAGAAGACAAGGCGGTGGAATGTGGACATCACGGTTTTGTTCTGATCCTGGCTGGCTGGGCGTTTAAGCACGGACCTCAGAGGTCACCCCTGCGGCAGGCCTTGCCAGCTCCCACCTCCCTTCGCCCGGGCGGGGCGGGCTCACTCCCTCCTCTGACCCCGAACTGGGCTCCCTAGTTGGTCAGGGGTCCTGTCACGGCGCTGCTACAGCTGTTCATTTATGTGTCTTATTTTTTGACACCTGTGAACTCATCATATCCTCACGATGACCCTCTGAGGTAGGCACCCATCATTGTGCCCATTTTCCAGACTTTTAGAGACCCCCCACGGCACGCTGGTGACGAACATGAACTCATGTAGCAAGATGTGAACAATTGGTCAATCTGGGTGAAGAGGACACAGAAATTCTTTGTATTTCTCTTGCAACTTTCCTGTATGTTCAAGTCATTTCAAAATAAAAAGTAAAAAAAAAAAAAAAAAGGCCTCAGGAGTTAGGTAATTCTGGATTTCAGTACTGGCTTGGCCACTGAACAGCTGTTGGTAAACTAAAGGTTTTACATATTTTAACCCATTCGATCTTCATAATCCTATAAGGCGAGGTAGGCGTTATATATTCATCCCAACTGTACGCGTGAGGAAGCGGAGGCTAGGAGAGCTTGGAGAACATGTCAAAAGCCCTGTGCTCACATAAACTGCACTGTGTTACCCGCCGCTTTAAATTGACATGTTAATGCCCAAGAACTGTGAAGAAGTCCAATGTTGGCTCACTTTCTCCCACCAAAGAAAATTTTGTGGAACACATAGTAGGCTTCGATCGAGACTCTGACCTTAAAAGGTGTGGCATGGAAATTAAAATCTCTTAATTTCTCTTAATTGATTCCTAGATAATAGATCAATAAGGAGCATCCAGAAAAAGCTAAATATTTTGAACTTTGTTAATTTTATTCTTCCCTTGTAATCATTATAGTTTAAAGAATGATCATTCTTTTACCTTAAGATAATACCTATTACTTTGCTTTAATCACTTTCCAGGCACATTTAAAATTTTCGTTATTTTTCCTTCCACCTACCATTTATCTATCATCCACCCATCCATCATCCATCCATTAACGCATCCATCCATCATTCATCATCCATCATCCATCCATTTATCCATTCACTTATAAATCTACCCACCTATCTACCCACCCACCTATCCATCCATCCTTCCAACATTATGTATGGTGTACATACTATGAACAGGTCTTTGTCAAGGCGCAGTGTGCATACCTTGCCTTCACTGAGTTGAAGAAGCAGATACATGCATAACCATACCAGAAGGTAGGAAGCACTCAGGTCAGTGAAGGGATGATAGACAGGGAGGTAAACTCCAGCAGTTCAGTAGAGGGAGAAATGATTCTTCTACAAGGCCCATGAATTGCAACAATCAAACCTCAGGCACCACATATTTCACAGAACAAGCATAACAACATATTGTGTGGTTCACCAGGTCCTTATAAAGGATTTCTGTGGCCTGTCCATTTCACTGACGTCTCCACTGCAAGAACAATCTCTGGGATGGTTTTAGCAGCCTGGGCAGGGTTATAACTGATCACTTAGAGACCATAATTTTCTAAATATAATTTAGAAGAATTTTGCCTAAACCCAGTGATAGACCAACACTTAAGTTTATGTAGCAGTTTTACATCCACTACTCAGATGTTTATTCCATTTATATGACACCTGGGTAAGCTCATTTTCATTAGAAAAACTAGAAATTTTGTTGCTCACTGCTCCAATTTCCAAGTGATTCATAAAATATTAAACTGGAGAGCCCAACAGTGACCTTTGGGGCCTGAATTTAATACTTTTCATCTAGGGAAATGTCTCTTTGGTTTCTGCCTCCACATCAATATTCTACAGCAAAACATCTAATTCCATGGTAGTTAAATAAATAGAAATTTTCACTAGGCTCCACACCAAAGAACCTTTGGGAGTAAAAATTGATTATATCTGCTGGCCCATTTTCCTCTTGCTTGTTACCTAACTAAAGAAATTTTGATATGCATTGGCCTAAAGTATAAACAAATGAAAATAACCAAAAGCAGATCTTTGTAGCCCCAAAGCATGAGTAAATGAAATTTTTGCTTGATGATTGGCGAAATTAAGCCTATTTTAGTTAC
Source organism: Eonycteris spelaea (assembly GCA_003508835.1). Classification (NCBI taxonomy): domain Eukaryota; kingdom Metazoa; phylum Chordata; class Mammalia; order Chiroptera; family Pteropodidae; genus Eonycteris; species Eonycteris spelaea. Next base: position 15,277,585 of record PUFA01000025.1, read on the forward strand.
TATCACTAAAGACATTTGATATTTGATAGAATTCTATTGTGAATCCTATTATAAAATAAATATCATCCTTGATTGATCTCTTGCGTCAATGAGATGTCTATATATTAGGTTTATTTACTAGGACTATCCTGTAGTGGGCAAGTGAAGTAAGACTTTCTGCTTAAAGGAAGAAGTGCTTTGGGATTTTGCACTGATCAGTTCTGCAGGAGGATAAGGATTAGTCGGTGGTGCATGGCCTTCTCTGCAGTCCTCATTTGCTAGGCCTGCTCCCTCTGTAATATCTAGTTTTGTGCACAGAATCTGCAGGTCAAATATCCTGATGATCGCTTTGACCCTCTTCTCCTCTGGCATCTTGCTGTGGGTGATGTCATCGACCTAATGCTTTCATGTTAGTGACTCCCAAATCCATGTCTCCAGCCCAGGACTTTCCCCCTGAACTTCCAGACCAAAATTTCTGGATGACTTTGAGTGCTCCGCTTATATGTTTCATGAGACCCTCAAAAGCAGTATATCCCAAACTGAGCCCATCACCTGGATGGATTCCCTAGCTCATGGGACAGCACCACGTTATGTCTCTTGCCCCTCAGGTCCATCTCCTAGAGACTCTTCTGGTGTTCAGTCCTGCATTCTATCATGTACAAGGGGAGGATGCAGATGTGGGAAGCTTTCATTCCTGCCCCTTAATTCCTTAGAAGATATCCCCACGCTGGCTTCTGTGACATTATATTGCAATGGTGGCTGCATTTGCTTGTCTCCCTTGGTGTATAGTAATCATGCAGAGGATGTATGTTTATCTGTGGATGAAGATAATTGAGGGGAAGTCAAATCTGTGCAGGTCACTGGCTTCTAGACCTGCATTGGGCAGTTATGTCATCTCTCCAAGACCTGCACTGATAACCTCATGAGAGAGCTTTATGGAAATCCAGTGTGGTCATGCATGGGGCTCTGGTGTGTGTTAATTTTATAGTATTTACACAGATATAAACTATTTCTAGCAAGACACTTATTTTTTTCTTATTGTTAATTTTTTAAAATTTATATTTACTGTTGTAATAAATGTTTTATTGCAGATACAATCTACTCTTCTATGTGTTAATATTTATAATCCTCTTATAAACCCCCAGTACTAGTTTAGTTTAACCAAAAACCCCCAAAACAAAAAACAAACAAACAAAAAAATAAGCAGATAAACAACAAACAAAAAGCAATGGTGGCTTTTCTTAATGTCATGAAAAACTCAGCTTGGAGTTTCTTTACATTATACTCTATTTCCAAATGCCATCACCACCCGGGGCAAATGGCCCATCTGACACTCTTATCTTCTCAGGAAGATTTTAATCTCCTTTTAAGTAGGGGAAAATAGAGTGGTTTCATTCCATGTGCCCATGTAGCCCACTGTGCCTTTATTTGTTATCTCAAATTTTCCAATGACTGTGAATATAGGTCCAGATTATCCTAAAAATTGCTTGAAATCTTTTCTTTGCCTCCATACGCAGGTAGAGCTTTAGGCCATAGCTTTGTTTTGTTTTGTTTCAAAAACCATCCCAGCTTTTTTTTTTTTTTAATTTATTCCTTCCCCAAATTTTCTTCTCTGTTTTTGCAAAAGGTAAGCACAGAAAGATGGATTGATCATATTTTGCATTAATACGACTGATGGTTTGCCGTCATCTTAATGATCACATGAATAAGATTGCTCAAAACATGGACCTGCTGAGGACAGACCCAGAAATAATCACTTCCATGCTGGCTGACTTGGGGTGCTGATGAGGCAGAGTCCATGTTAGCTAAAGACTTGCCTGTGCTCCGCCAAGGAACTCTTCTGAAACTAGGGCAAGCTTTGCATGAAACCCCATTTTCAAACCGAAACCATGAAAAAAAAAATGGTGGTTCAGTGTGGTTTTTTACTCAAAACCAGGTGAAGCTTTGTGGTTCGGCCAAGTTTTGACTTGAAGCCAGAGAGAACTCACTGTGTTTGGCTGGATCTTGTTTCACGTTGCATGTTTCACTTGGTTCTGATTCCCAACCCTGAAATCTGGGGTTCAGATGAAGGCTTCGAAAGGAATAAAATGCAGTTGGCATGAAATCGGGTGCATGCGAAGACAGCGTCGGCTTTGTAAGGGCCGTGCTGCTCTCTCTGGGCTCCTGAGGGCTCCTGTTTTCTTTCAGCATCTCTTCTGGAAAGGATCTGCTGTGCTCTAAATAGTTCCCTGGGATTTTCTCTAAAGGAACAGAATTACTAACACTCTACAAAAATAGCAAAGCCGATTTTGCTCTTTTTTTTTTCTTTTTTACTAACAGATTCATTAACAAATCCATTTTTCTCAGGCCATTGAAACTTTTAGGGGAAACATTTTAAGCAACAGATTGTGACATTACATATGCGGAGATTTATTTAACATGCTTTCTAGTTCTACTTTCTAGTTGCCTAGAAATCAGATCAAAATTCTGCTTCCAAGAGCTTTTAACTTGGAGTAGGAGACAAAATATATACCTAAAACCATGCTATGTAGGGGAAATTGTTGCGTGTCTTACATAAGAGTTGTCCAGATGCCAAGTGGCATGAGTTTAAAGGAGAGGAAAGATCACTTCCAGTTGTCCACCTTAAAATTACACAAGTGTTATATGTCAATTACATCTCAAAAGAGCTGGAAAACAAATCTTGTTAACACAGGGACATTTGGGACACTGAAGAGCACCTGTGCATGGAGTTGGTAGGGAAAGGGAAAAATAGTCTTAGTAGAGAAGCAGGGTAGGTAAAGCACAGAACTGAGCGGTTTATTTGTTGGAGTGCTGTTTATAAAGAAGAGTTGAGGAAAATAACTTCAAAGAGAGGTTTGTACTAAATCTTGGAGTCTTGGTATTATGGCCAATGGGTTGTTTTCTACCTGGAGAGGGAAGCCATTGAATATTTTGAGTCGACAATTGAAAAAATCATGGCAAAATGTAGGCAAAAGCTTAGGATTTAACTCTGAAGATGACTTATGGCTCATTAAAAATTCAGATGAGGGAAAAAAATGCAATAATTGATCTTTAAAAGAAAAAGAAAAAATGCCAAAGAAAAACAAATCATCCTCATGCAGTTTGAGCTCAACAATAAGATATACTTGAAAGTACAGAAGTTCAAGCTCTTCCTTGAATTTTGAAGTTAAATTTGCTAGCACATATCTTGCATGAATGTACTGTCAACTGCCTGCTTTCCCAAACTGAAAAATTTCTACACATATTTGAGCCTTGTTGTTGTTATTATTCTTATCATTTCCCCCTTCCCGGACCAAGGAAAAAAACTAAATTAAATTTAAATTTATCCTAATGGGAGAAATGAAATACTAAGGGATAAGAGTTGTCAGGCAAGATTGAGTTTTGGGGGGCCATGTGCCATTGTGATACCTCAGATGTTTTTTTATCCCCCACTACCACCAATTTGTGTTCTGGTGGGCACAATATTGTCCCATTGGGAATATATGATATAGACCCAAGCTCACATTGACATGTGATTTTGATGGACACAATGAAAGCACTAATGCCTAGTGTAATCTGTATCACAGAGAGGAAAGCAGATTCTCCAACCCAACAGGATGACAAATGCCACCTGAAAGTTTAGAGGCAAAGATCAAACAGAGAACCCTGAGAACTATTGGTAGAGCATCATGGTCAGTTATATATTGGTTGACTATATTTCTCTCTGGCTAACAGAGTTTCCTATAAAATAATCTCCATTTTCCCCCTATGCATTCTACCAGGTGACGGCAGTAGTAAAGTCAAGAAAATGCTATATATGTAGATTCCACAAAATACAACGTGAAAACAATCATCAATGGAATACATATCTGAAGCCTGAAAGTATACTGCCTCTCCAACCCTTTCACTTACACAGGTAATGTTTCTTTAAATGGTAGATGTGAAAAGACCCATTACAACCAGCTAGATCGATATTCCTTAGAGAAATCTCAATTAAACTAAAAAAGCAAGCATCGATCGTTGAAAAGATCAGAGTAGTTGAGCATATAGCTTCTGTTTTTTTTTTTTAACTGAATATGGCTATTGTTTGCAGAATCCCTGATTTTTTTTTCCAATCAAAATTATCCATTTCATCTTTAAAATGGAAATAAAAACTTAGAAAATTAACAGAAGTCTAAGTGGTGTTGAACCATTCGTTGTTCCCAAAGATCAATTGGTCATCATTCCCAAGAATGGACATTTCGAGCCAACATAATAATAATTGGTGAGAGTGTTATCATATTTCAATGGTCTCTCGTTTAGAGAACACTTAAGTCTTTCAGAAGCTTTCAAAAACTATCCCTGGAAGATTATGTTGGTTCACTGAGCTTGGGCTGTGGATTTAAGCATAGTGGTTTCCCCTTATTCACAGTTTCAGTTACCCATGGTTAACTGTGGTCCAAAAAAGGTTAAATGGAAAATGCCAGAAAGGAACAAAAATTCATAAGTTTTAAATTGCCTGTTGTTCTGAGTAGGATGATGAAATCTTTTGCCGTCCTGCTCCATCCCACCCAGGATGTGAATCCTCCCTTTGTCCAGCGTACCCAGTGTACCCATCCCATACATGTTCCCTCCCTTTAGTCACCAAGTAGCCATCTTGGTGATCAGATTGACCATTCTGGTGTCACAGAGCTTGTGTTCAAGTGACCCTTATTTCATCGTTATAATTTTCTATTTTGTTAATAGTTATTGTTGTTAAGCTCATACTGTGCCTGATTTATAAATTAAACTTTTATCATCGGTATGCATGTATAGGAAAAAACGGTATTATATATAGATATATAAAGTTCAGTACTATCTGTGGTTTTGGGCATCCACTAGGGTCTTAAAAGGATCTCTGTGGATAAAAGGGGACTACTGTACTGAGTAGTTTGATAATTTTATAAAATCTGACTTTGGTCAAATCATTCCAACTCATGATCTTATCAGTTTGATGGTTTACCATCTCTAACCCTGTAACCACCCACCCTTAGCAGAGATAGGTAGTTGATGATAATATCTGCAGCTCACGCTTGTGGAAGTGGGATAGTCTGGTGTTTGATCCTGACTGGATTGTGTGTAACTTCACACACACTTTAGGAGTTTCTTCTCAAAGATGTTTGGGACTTGGAAGCATGCTAGAGTGTCACTTGGCTAAAACCCATGTGTAGGATATATGGAGACTCTGGAGAGGTCTGAAAGCTATCTGCACCTTTGGTCCAACATCCTCCTTATTGACCCATAGCTATGGAAAGGATGTGACTGCTTCCCCATTGACTTCATGGTGTTCCTTATCGGTCATGAATGGGGAAAATATCCAGGATCTTCATTGAATAAAGGATGCCGTATGTCCAATGAACAAAATTCTGTGATGACTTATTTTCCATGGGTGAGCGTGAGGGTGCTGCTTCTAGGTTAGCTTTATGTACAACTCAAAATTCAATGGTCCTCACGAGGGAAATAAGTGGAAACGCTGCTTTACAAATAAGAAATGACATAACCATTTCTTCCCTTTCTACCATCCTCAAGTGTATGATTAATAATAATAACTATTAATAAATAGAACAATTATTTTTTAAAGCCTTATTTGGATATGTTGTTATTTCAATTTTCCCAGGAGGAAAAAAATATTGTCAACTTAAGGATTCCTTTTTTTTTTTTTTTTTTTTTACTGGAATAACAAGATGTCACTGGGAGAACATTACTTTATTGGAAAGTTTTTAAAATTTTTTTTTAACTTGTCTACCACAGCTTCACATATTTCATAGCTGTGTGTTTCCTGGTTAAAAAGCACTAAACTTTTCAACATTTGGTGCTCATTTTGTGAGCCAGATCAGGGCAAGGAAATTCCAGTATTTGAGAACAGCTGTAGAGGGTAATTAAGGGATTGTCTGATGTTTCTGCCAGTTCTGCTAATAAACTGTGGGCTGCTTTATTATTTAAATCTCTGTATGCTTGAAGGCTCCTTTTTCTGATACCGAGGCATGTCTTCCTAAGCCACTTGGATGCAAAAAGAAGTTTTTAGGCGGCTGCACAGTCTCCCCTGCCAGAGTTCTCAGACAAAAACAACACCTTTATTCATCCTGGTTCAGGTAGGCTCCTTGCGTCTTTTAGGAGAGAGACCATTCTCCCTTGAGTCAGAGAGAGTAAAGGTCCCATTGAGGTTCCACTGTCTCCAGTGGCTCTGAGCTGAGCACTGAAGTCCCCAGCGAGGCATGGCTGGTTTGGGAGCTGTGAGAGTCAAGGATGCTGCATGAACACCATGCCCAACTTCTGGAATATCACCTGTGACCCATGAGCCCAGGGAATGAGAAGAAGATTCTCTCTGTATGTGGCTTTGCTCTTAAACATATGTTCCAAGCTTTACACACTGTAACCCCTCTTAGATTTTTCCTAAAAGTCATAATCTTTACGGCCAATGCATTTTTTTTTAAACATAGGTTGGCAATTCAGATGCAAGCACTCTGTATGATCACTGTCAAATAATATTTACTAAGAAAAATCTTCCCATGGTGTTTACCAGGTGCTCTGCAAAGAGAATTATATGGGCACACATGCGATTTGGAGGAGCTCATGGTTTATTCAGGCAGGCCTCGGCAAACACATCCTGATGTGCAAACCACCAGACCAATATTTAGACAGTCTGTCCAGTCATTTTACGGCTGCCTTCCTTTCTGAATGGTTGTTATCTGTGCTATAAGTGTTGATCAATATTTTGATTATTTTCCCTGAAAACATTTATCTAGTAAGTCTATGCCGTATCTGTTTTTAAGCCTCATTTGCTTTTTAAGTGCATCTGGTAGTAGTCCTTCCTTGATGTTCATCATACAACAAAAATATCGGCTTCGAAAAGTTGGGCTAAATTTCCACTAACAAGCTTTTCTCAACTTGGTCCAAAAGCAACATAATACAGAGCAAAGGTCAGGACCGAGAGTCAGAAGTGCCGGTTCTTCAAGGCTCACCAGAGACTAGAACCCGGTTACCATTGCCCCTTGCTTGTGCATGGCCTGGGGCAAGCTCCTTGCTGTAAGATGAGATAATAACACCCACCCTGCAGGCTGTTGTGGAGGTTAAATGAGTCAATGTCCATGAGGAACTTAGAAGAGCACTTGGCTTGATGGTAAGTGCTGTATAAAGATTGCTCTTATTAATTTGATCCTGGCCTTGTCACTGAGGAGTGGATCACCAAACCCCTCTTGGTCTCAGTTCCTTCATATAAACAATGGACCAAGAGTTCCGAAACCACTTGGCCTGTTGCTTTCTTTCTAAATAAAGCGTCTTGCAAACACTTAGGGGAAGTCACGCGAAGGAAAGGGTCTCTAAGCTATCATCCAAAACGGGACAATTTTTAGCTCGAATGGAGAGGCTGTCAATAATTCAGAACTGCACTGGGATGATGGGCATACACCAGGACAACATGGTCGCCCCACGATCAGCAGATGTCCTAAGCCGTACAAAGACTGGGGATGGGCAGTGCTGCCTGCACAGAGATGAGGAGGTGGGGCTGTGACTTCAAGGTATAAGGTTGGCATTTCAATAGCACACAACTGAGACAATGATTTTCAATGTCCCTCTACATTCATCCCCGTCGTACAGGGGATGAGAACAGGGATCCATGTCCGTGAAAAAACAGACTTGGATTAAAACTCAGCTGTGTGGATTTTGATTTCTGCTGAGTTCTTTCTTATAAAGCTCCCTCCACTGCCCCAAGAGAAACAGTTTTCCCCATTACTGATGGAAAGTTAAGACTCCTCACAAGGAGGATTTCCCTTCCAGAAATTCAAAACAAGAAAAAGCATCAGACAACGTGATTGTGTGCCAGCAAATAGCCCTTTCCAAAGATTTGAATGGAATAATTTGTTTTTCATGGTTTATAGGTAGCAGATAAAAACCTACATGGAAAAATGGACAAGAAGAAATGGAAAATAAGACACAGAATCTGGAACCATAAGCTTAAAAAGCAATTTGTTTTACTTCAGCTGTGCCCAGAAATAACTTGAGGTTAACAAGTGAGTATTTCTCTGGAAGAATCAGCTACAATTAGGTCACCAACTTAGAGAAGATGTAGGCGGAAATTTAAACACCAAGTCTATCATTATAAAGGTACTTTATCAGCAAAACTGTCAGTTAGGGGTTGTTGACTTAAAATGATTAAGAGGTTAAAATATCAAAGAGGAAGATGAAGAGTTTGTGGAGGGTCCCGGTAAAGATCGACAGCAGCTGGGGATCTAAACATGAGAAAGTTGCTCTACGAACCTTGGGGAATAAGTTTTGAACTCTTTTAACTTCTATCTCAGTCCGATGTGAAAAAAATAGACACTTGCTTCCTCTTGTGGTTCCTGTTCTGGCCACACAAGCCTTGGCCACACGTTTAATTCTGGTGTTGACAAAATGACAAAGCTTCTGTTGTTTAGGATAACTGAGACATGCTGATGCTCTTCTGATTTTCCCCTGAAAATCGGTGTGAAAATCAATAATGGTACTAGTCAAACTTCCTACTAAACAATAAAAAACAAAGCCATAAAAATACGGAGCCCTTGCACCTGGAAGCGATGAATAGGTTCTGTGTGGGTCATTTTAGCTCCCTCAAGGATGGACTCCTTTTTTTTCCTGGAAGTTTATTTGAGAGTCTGAAAAGATTTAATTGTTTATTTGATACCTATTATTGCATTATTTAATAATGACTAGATTTTACCAATTTTTAGATCCATATGAGCCATAGAATTCAGAAAAATATTTTCTACCACATTAATATCTGATTTTTCACAGTAGATTTTACTTGATAACTCATTTGGTCCATTTGGTTTGATCATTTAGATGTTCCAAACCACCAAATGATGATCTCTGTTTTTTTTTCAATTTCTGTTCACCATACTAACACGGCTTTAAGTTTCACAGTGGCTGTGTCTGTTTCCTTAGCAACAAAACGGTTCTGAGACCTGTTTTTTTTGGTATCCGTGGTTCATTGTCATCAGTGCGGTGGGAGTCCCATCTCAAATTCCTTTTCTTTCCATGGAGCTGATGCTTGAACAACAGCTTGATAGGCCAGGCCTTAGGGCAGCTGCTGAACATGTATCTTTAAAGCAAGGCTGAAGTATTCGATGAGTGTGTGTCACGCTGAAGGCAGCCATACAGGTAGAAGGTGCTTCATTTTATCCAGCAATCATTAAGTGCTTTGTTCCATTTTCTTTACCATTTTAACTATAGATTGCTGTCCCCACCCCTATCAAGGATTTAAAAAGTCTCTTTGGCCACCTACAAGGTACAGAGAACTCTTTTGGGAACAGACCATTAAATCCAATCTACTCATGGAACTAGATTGGATACCAGATGTTAAGTACAATAAAGAGGTTTACTGCTGATGGAGACGAAGCTCTTACAAGGATCCCAGGGTCAGCCCAAGTCTTGGTTATGAAGTTAAAAGATGCGCGCGCGCGCGCGCGTGTGTGTGTGTGTGTGTGTGTGTGTGTGTGTGTGAGAGAGAGAGAGAGAGAGAGAGAGAGAGAGAGAGAGGTAGATAGTGGGTTGACAAAACTGCCATCTAGTAGACTCTTAGCCTAGCCATCAATTTTTTCTTTATGGCTAAAAAAACCTAGCCTCATGAAAAAAATTATGATATTATCTCCATTTTTAAAAGTAAGAAATGAGCTCAGAGAAGTTAATCCCCCAAGGTCTCAGAACCCAGACTGGAGCCAGGCTGTCCTGGTGTCGAAGTCCATGGCCCTGTGCTACCTGCAGGTGAATCTTCAGGAACACTCTGAGCACCTAGGTCTACGTCCCCTGTGGGTCTCTAGCCGCGGATGCTGCTTAGGCTGCAAAGGAGAGGAACAAAATGTAGGTGTTGTCAACCAGCGAGCGCATGAAGTGGAATTTTTGGAGGATTAAGGCCTTATTCGACACCCCAAATCACACCCCACGCATCTGTCTTATCTCTCAGTATGGCTTCTAGGAAGGTTAGGAGACGCTGTAGTGGGAGTATGAATCATTGGCAGCACTAAGCCAAAATACTAAATGAGTCATTCTTTCCAGAAACGACGGCCTTTATTCTCCAAAACTCTTGATAGACTTTTATGAATAGAGGTAGAATAAAAGCTACTTAAATTTAATATTGTTACTACTAATAATAAATATTAAAATACATTTATTACTACTAATAAATAGCTTTTACTATTTGAGACCTTGCTAGATTCTTTAGCTATCGAAACATTTAATAGCATGCTACATGTCTTTTGGGTGTATAAAGAACGCTGATTATGTTAAATGGCAAGATACGCAATCTTTTGACTACCTGGTCTCACTCACACAATCTCTCTTGTGTGCCGGGCCTACAATAAACCCCAAGAGTGGGATTTAGAAACACCGTGGAGTTGAGGTAGATGGAACTTAGCCAGTGGTTGGGTGTGGGGGAGTGGGGTGAGGGGAACAGGAAGGGCATCAAAGTCAATTCTGAAATTTTAACCCTGGTGACTAAGGGGCTGGTAGTGACTTTGCCTGAAATAAGAAAGTCGGAAAGTCTGAGAAGAAGATGACAAACTCAATTTGAGACACATTTGCGTCAAGGTTCTTTGGGGTGACGTTGTGATGGATATATTCAGGCGTCAATTGAAAAAAAAAAAGTCAGGGCTCAGAGACAGGTTTTCCTAGAGGGCCAAAGTGGCCCGTCCTGGGCTGGTGGTATTCAAGGCAAGAGTAGAGAGTGTCCCCAAAGGGAAAAGGTACACTGGAAAGAGAAGAGAGTCTGGACAGAGTCTATAGCACACCTTTGAGGTGAGGAAAAAGACAGACTAGACATAGAAAGAACAGTGGGAAGAGTAGCAATAATAAGACAGACAAGAAACACCACAGCGTTGAAAAGCAGGACCAAGGGGTGGGGTCATTTTTTTTTTTTTCCTCAAAGGATGAGATAGTCTAGACTATAGGCCCTAGGGTATCAAAGGAATTAACAAAGTGACTCAATCTTACTATGTCATTGTGCATCAGGGTCCCACATGAGAGTGGGGAAAAGGAAGGATTTTCTAAAAATCCCAGAATTACACACAGGCCTCTGCGTAACTCCTCGGTGGAGACCGTCAAAGCGGCTGCAACTCTTTGGCGTGCTGTGGAGGGAGGATGGTGTGCACCCCATTGCAATGATTTGTCGAAGGCAGAGGAGGATGGATTGCCATGGTAATTTGCAGAGCTGACAGAATGAAAAGAAGGACGCTTTAAGACAAGAGACGGCCCAGCAGGTGGAGAGAGACCAAGAGGGGAGGAGAGTAGAGACGGAAGAGAAGAGAAGGACGAGGTAGTTGATGTAGCAGCTCTAGAGGAAGCAGGATGTTCTGAGCCGGGGGCAGTTAACTGCCACGTCTCAGGAAGGGAGTGGAGCAAACACAATATTCCTTGGAGAAAAGGTGCAGTCAGACCAAATTGTGGGAAGGAGGGAAGTTCACATGCTTCCCTCAGTACTCACTATCCTTCTCAAGAATTACTGGGGTGGGAGGAGCTTCCCAGAGGAGAGTCTGCCTGGAAGGGAGGTCAAGACCAGTAGCTTGGGGTCAAGTTTGGTGCAGCCCCTAAAGGGAGAGCACGATAGGGCATTTTGCATAGGCAAATTGAGTGCATGCGTTAGAATACACACACGTGTGTCGAAGTGGTTTTGTGATTCCAATAATACCTGGAAGATAGAGTGAGAGTAGAGAAGTAAGTTGTGGGGTTTACACAAGGGGGCAGCAGTCACTCTGTGCGACAAAATGACAAGGAAGGAACTCAGAACCCCGTCGAAAGGTATTTTGTATGCTTAGGTTGAAAGCCCTTCGTTTCCCGATGGTCCAATCACAGTGTCTTGCAAGGATTGATGGGAGTGGGAGTTAGCGGCTGCTGGCAAGACCTCCATTGAGTGATGGAGCATAGGGAGGGTCAAGCCCATTGCCTCAGGACCAGGGTCATCAAGGTGCTGACTAGCTTGAGAGCAGAGGCAGCCAGAGGCATCTAGAATCAGCAAGAAGGCAGTGATGTAGTCAGTAGGAGTGTGGATGGTAGATAGGAAGGAGTAGAAATGTGGGTGGGGGAACATTTTGACATGTGAGGTCGTGAAGATGGTACCATTTTTGGTCGGAAAGCAATTAGCCTATAGTTGAGCGTTAAAACATTCTAAGGCCAACGGTGCCCCCACCTCCCATCCTGGTACCTCCTCCCAAAGTTGAAGAGGTCCTTAGGACTCCTTACGGGGGTTCCTTCCCTATTCATCCGCGGGCCTATCTCCCTTTCTCACACACGAACAGAGACTCTCCAGTACAGGAGAAGCACCTGTCTTATTCACTCGTATTTTACGATCCTGTGTTATGTCATTATAGGTGTCTTACTGCAATCACCATTTCTTTCTCCAATGATGTGGCACCAGGTGTAAGAAATGGTTTTAGAAAAACGCACCTCTCTGGGATAGAGCTCTTCCACCAAACTCTTTAGACTGATCATTTATGTCCCTGGATGCTGCCCACAGTTCCACCTTCTAATGTCTCCCCACTAACACTCCATGCTCTTCCCATCACACCACGCCCAGGCTGTGTCATGGGCTGGCCCCCTTTGCTTTCTTCACATGAAAGTTGAAAGGTCAAGATTCAACATGAGGCACCATGGTTTCAGTCTGTGGAGGAGACTCTAAATCCAGGCCTGGTCAAGTGAAGCCCACCAGATGGGCCAGGGGTGATGTGTGGGGTACAACAGAGGAGCCATAGTCCCCGTAGGGTCCCCCCAGATATGCACGTCTACTCGGAACCTCAGAATGCGATCTTACTGGAAAACGAGGTCTTTGTCGGTGTGATTAGTTTAAGTTACGATGAGGCCGTTTTAGATTAGGGCGGGCTCTAAATGTAATGTCTGGTCTCCTTGTGAGGAAAGAAGCCGCACAGGGATGCACAAGGAGAAGTCCACGTGAAGGCGGAGGCAGAGATGGGGGTGATGCAGGGACAGCCCACAGCATGTCAAAAAGTGCTGGGTGCCTCCAGAAGCAAGGAAGCATCCTTCTCTAGAGCCTTAGGAGGGAGCCTCGTCCTGCGGGCACCCTGGCTTTGCACTTCTATGCTCTAGAACAGTGAGAGGACACATTTCTGCTGTTCTAAAGCACTCCCTTTGTGGTTCTTTGTTATGGGCGCCCTGGGACCCTAACACAGTCCCCTAACCCTGATCACTGCCCAGCTGGGAAGCCTCTTACAGGAGCCACGCTGCCCCTGGAGCCAGTCCCTATGGAACTAACAAGATTGAGCATCTGGGGAGACTCGCCCCAGAAGATTCATGCCAGTGTATTCCTCTGGGCCGCCCTCGTCATGATGACATTCTGACTTACGTCTTTGTTCTTTTGAACTTCAATCAATGGCTGCACCAGGAACATTGTTTTGACTACACGGGTGATTTCTAAACTCCCCACTGTGTGGTTTCCAGGTCAGGCCGTCAGGCTTTGTTCTGTGAATCATCGCTGAAGGATTCAATTAAACCTCACTTCGCCCGCCGTGTGGCCAGGGTTTTAGTGACTTAGCGAGAACAGGGCCATTAAGCAAGTTACTGAGGAAAGCCAGACGTGTGAGGGGAGTCGGGTGCTGACACAGGGCAGGGAGCACAGAGATTAGGGGCCTCGAGGCGGCGGTGACGAATGGAGTCACCGGGAGCTCAGCTTCTTGGCTCGGAAGGCAGCTGTTGAGTCTGACACACTATTTTAGGCCCCGAAACAGAAAGCGAGGGGCTCTGTTAAATCACTTAAAAGAGACGGAACGTCAAAGGGAGACAAGACATGTGTTAGCGCCACCGTCCTTTGCCCACAGGAATGAGAAAGAATCACAAATGTGATTCTGGTCGTGATCTTTATGGTGAAGGCTGCTTTTGAAGTCTGACATCACCGAAAAAATTCTCATAAAACCGACAAGAAAGAAGAAAGCATCTCATCCTGGCTAGGAAGGCACCAAAGAATATGGAAATGAGAAACGGCCGCGGGTCTCTGCAGACACGGGAATTCGGCAGGACCTCAGGTCACCGAGGAAGAGGGAAAAGGAAAAGACTGGTTTTCTCGAAGGGTCTGGAGAAGGCTACCTTTGTGGGCAAGCTCGCGGGGCTGGGGGGTGCCGGGGGGCAGTAGTCCTGCGTGCTGCCTGAAGATGTGGGGTGGAGGGGCTGCTCCCACCCCGAGGGCCCCGGCGGCCCTGGGCAAGTCCCAGAGGCACTTGGAAGCCAGGTCTCTAATTTCTAGAGTGAGGTGATTCCGGCCGGTCCTGTCTCCCCTTGCAGGACTTGTGCGGGGCCCGGAGGAGATGGGGCGTGTGGACCCACTCTGTAAATTTCTAAACGTCCTGTGACTATAGACAAGTAGGAACGAGCACTCGCTGATGGGGAGCACCACAGAGGCCCTGCAGATCCCGGGGCAGGAGATGGCTGAGGCCCAGCCCAGCCTGCAGCCCTGGCCTCTGATGTCCCCATATGCCACAGTGTCACCGACAGCTTTCAAAACTGAGCCTCGGGTGCCTGCCTTGCTTCCTCCTTGCCCGTCAGCTGTGACCCCAGACACCGCTGTCTGCCACGGCCTTGATCTCCGACTTCCAGCCTCCAGAACTGTGAGCGATACATATCTCTAATTCATAAGCGGGCCGGTCTACATTTGTTGTTGTTGTTTGTTTTGTTGTTGTTGTTAGAGTGTCCAAAATGGACGACATGGTTGAAAGCCAGAAGTGACCTCGGAGGCCTCGCGGGCTGTCAGGGCCAGAGAAGCCTGGGGACGTGGTCCCTGTGATGCCACACCCCCTGCGTCTCTCTCTGTTACAGCTGCGTCCTCGTCTGCAGTTCAGCCGCCCTGGCGAACCAGGCACTTTCGGAAGGTGCCGGGTCCCTACCTGACACCAGGCCCTGAACACGCCCCTGCCACCTCTCGTCCCTCAGCTCAGGTATCCTACTTAAAGGGTATTCACGCCCGCCATCACTTCTTGTACAGGTTGGGTGTCCTGCCCTGGGCTTCCTGGATGGCTTGTGGGTCTGTTCCCTTGCCCGGCACCTCCAGGGGAGTCCTTGATGGCATGTCTATCCAGTTGACCTCTGTGAAGCATCGGCGTGTGGGCACTTGGCTGACTTTATCTCATCTTACCAACCTCTGCTTAGCTCTCGCCGTGTGCCAATCATGGTTCTAAGCACGTCGCAAATATCAACGCCTTTAACCCAACCAGGCAGAGACAACTACCATTCCTATTTCACAAGTGAGGCAATAAAGGCACAAAGAGGTTATGCGACTCATAAAGTGGTGGACAGGAGAATGGCTCCTGTGCCCAAATGGCCTGAGCTGGGCTGAGTAGTGGCCCCTCAAATTCCTGCCCACCCAGAACCTCTGGACATGACCTTCTGTGGATATGGAGTCTTTGCAGAAGTCAGTGTGGCTTAGGGTGCACTTTAAGTCCAATGACTGGTGTCCTTATAAGAAGAGAAAACAGAGATGCAGAGAGGGAAGAAAGGCCACTATGCTGATGGAGGCGGAGATGGATACGGTGGGAGGCCGAGGAACACTGATCGTTGGCGACCCGCAGAAGCTGGGGGGCAGCAGGGAAAGGTCCTCCCGAGAGCCTTCAGCAGTAGGATGGCCCTGCCTGGATTTCAGACTCTTGGCACCCAGGACTACAAGAGAAAAAATTCTGCTGATTCCAGCCACCCAGTTTGTGGTCATTTGTTAAGGCAACTCCAGGAAAGTAACTAACCACCTCTCAGAGAGTAGAAGCAACGGTTTCTCTAGGGGCTGAGTGTCCCCACCCTGGTCCAGGACAGGGGACAGGGCCAGCAGGCCTACGTCCTCTGGAAGTTCTGTCCAGTGACCTCAGCATAGTGGGGGAGCCCCTGACCCCAGACCGCTCCCATGCTGCACTACCCTTCCTGTCTTTTCATGAGATGGCATTTTGGGAGGGACACGGGAGTGGAGCCCAAAGCAGGAGTCTGGGGCACGTTCCTGGCATCTGGACATTGAGAGGGTTGGAGGCCGCCACCTCGTCTCACTTTTCAGCAAATGGAGCCCATCAGGGAGCATAAGCCAGGACCCTTCTAGGGACTACTGATGCAATAGGCAGCGAGAGTGATCAATGTCCGTGAAATTAACATTCTGGGGAGACAGGCCGCGAATCAGTCAATCAATAAACAAGTGACGATTTCGAACAGTGATAAGGGACATGAAGGAAAATCCCTCCTCAAAAGATGATGCGGTCTCACGATTCAGTATGAATAAAAACAAAACAACACGACAAAACACTAAATTGAGTGGTGATGTCCTCTGCCCGTGTTAACGAGCAGATACTAGTGCGAACGTCTACAGTGCGGTCCAGGCAGTCCCCTGCAAGCTCAGACTCAGGCAAAGCCCGAGCTGGCCCGACTGGACCTTGCACCGCTTGTGGCCGGAATGGCCCAGCCCAGTCTAGCTTCTCCATGGCCAGAAAATGGAAGGGGTGACTGGGCAGGCAGCCTGCCCAGACCTTGGCAGGAGGGCAAGTGGAGTGTCCCCTCAGGGCCAGTTCCCCGGGCCACGCAGGCAGCAGGGCCAGCAGTTCCCCGAAAGGCCACTCTCCTTTCTTGCCAGGAAGAGAGCCTGGGCCCTTTGGGGAGCACCCTTGAGAATTGTGGGGCACTCAGCACCCCTCTTGTCTGGCAGACATCGTCACCCCTGGGGGTGCTTCTCAGGTGGCCGCCTTGAGAAAGACACACAGAGACGATTTCAGTCGCTTTTTAAAAACTTCCAGGAAGAACTTTCCAAACCTAACACATATGCCTTGGAGATGTTTGCCCATGAACACGGATCATTTTAAACGCAAGCACAGCGACTTAGCTATAGAACAAGATAATCGAAAATACAGGGAGGTATGGGTGATGGGATCATAGAAACCGTTATTTTAAAATAGAACTGTTTTGGAAGGAGGAGCAGATCTGGGGGCAAATGCGTCTGTAGGAGATGGTGGATGTTAACTAAACTTACTGTGGTCACCATTTCACAATACATGTACGTCACGTTATTCCGATGTACCTCTCAAATTTATACAGTGTCACGTGTCAATTGAATCTCAATAAAACTGGAGGCAGAATGGAAGAAGAAACAAAAAGGAGCGAGCTCGGCGTTAAGTTTCCAGCCTTCATATTGCCGGGGAAGCTCTGTTCTCATGCACCCTCAGAGACCTCGGCCGAATTCGGAGCAGTTACTTTGGTTTCCTGACTGGAATTGCGACACCCCTCGGCAGAGTGTCCCGAGCCCGTGAACGGGGTGTCAGGAAGTCCGGGAAAGCATGAGTCAGCCCAGCTCTGGCACCCAGGGCACCCGGGCCTGAAAGGGAACTTGCCCAGCAGCCGAAGTCGACAATGGGTATAAGGCAAACTGCGTGAGGCCCGGGGGAGGCGCGGGGCAGGCGCCTGGCGCGTGAGCCAGGCCGGGGCGGGCCCTGCCAGCCCGGCCCCAAGGACCCTCCACGCCACGCTCCGTTCTTCCCAGCAGAGACTGTCCAAGCCTTTCTGCTCTGACCACAGAGGGCGGAATGAATGACCTGGGAACTAGTTTCTCATTGGTTTGGTAAACTAAACATGATAGAATGAGTAATATGTTACAATGCTCTGCTTCCTAACTGAAAAAAAAAGTATTACAATTCTGTTCGAGACTTGACCTCTTTGGAATAAAGACTGTAACTTCCTGGAAGATAATTTGAGATTTAAATGTATACATGTTATAACTGACACATTTTCCTGTTCTGACACGGGGCATGGTTTATGCCAAAGGCCATTTAGGAGCTCAAGGTCCCTTGGTTCCTCTCTCTGTCTCTCCTCTGCCTCTCGGGGTGTATGTGCGTGTGTGTGTACGTATGAGTTTGTGCAGCAATGTCTTTTTGTGCTTGTTTGTGTTTTTTGTTTGTTTGTTTGTTTGTTTAGCTGTTATTCTTACCCTTTAGAACGCCCTTGGCCCATTTCCAGTGTAGACTTACTTTTTGGGATTTTGAACATCAAGACAAATTGGAAGCTGCCGGTATCTTTTCTTGCACCTGGACTTTGACCCTGATATGTCTGCAGCCTGTCCCTGAGTGTGTGCAATAAGGGAACCTCACACTTGGTAGGACCATGGAGCTGTGGACCTGAACTCTCCACCTCACGGGGCAGGAACGCTCCCTAAAACTCTTGGGAGCACCCCCAGGTGTCAGGGCTGACTTAACCAGGGTCCATCTCCACTTCCTCGGTCAGCTGGCTGTGGAGCTCACAGGTGACCGATCTGCTGAAGAGGCGACGGGGTTACATTATGGGGGAAAGTGAGACAAGGCCATGCTCTGATGCAGGAGAGGAAAGGGTCAGCAGGGAGACGTGGGAGGCGAGGCGTGTGGGGTTGCCGTCAGAGGCTGGGGAGACCTACATCTCCCCAGAAGTAAGGAGGAGGAGAGGGCTGCAGAGACACATTCCCGGTGCCACCCACGCCTCCCATGGCTCCTCACGCCCCTCCTCACACCTGAGGACGAGTCTACACAGCTAGCTTGTCACACACACCCAGGAGGGGCCCAGTGTCCAGGGGACTGAAAATGAAAACTCTGGCCTGAAAGCAGAGTTCCCGGAACAACATGGACCCTTTTTACGGAACAGCGAGCTGGCGGCAGGATCCTCATCCTTTCTATTTGTCCCCCTGCCTTCGCTCCAGCATCCGTCTCTTCCCCAGTAACAACGTAAGTGGAAAAAAAGTGTCAGTTTCACAAGGATCCTTGTTACAGAAAGTGTTGCTGTAAATGATCTAGAAAGCTAAGCATTTCTGTAGCACAAGTTTCCCCTGAGCTTATCACATTTCTTTACACGGTGAGGCCAAAAACACACACAAAATGGTCACAACAAAAAGAGATTTTTAGATCTTGAGCAATAGGACACAGATACTATCTAAATATTTTGCGAAATTCAGAAGCATTGCTACATTTTCCATAGGGTTAACTTTTTTGATGAAAAACAAATTTGGAACTTATGATTTCTTTGGGAAAAAAAAAAATCCCTTAACTAAGCTGAAGAAATTTACTTGGGAGAAGAAAATGACTAACTTGTGGTTTCCACAATGAGAAACACATCCACCATGGCTTACGGCCACTTTCTGTCATTACGTGATAGACTTAAATTGCATTCATTAATAATGAGTTAAAAATATGAATGAAATCTTTAAATTAGTCAAAATAAAGTCATGGTTGAAACATCCTCCCCTGCAGAGAAATATTGGATAGTGGGTGGCAGTTGACATAACAATAGTTTCTGGGTATTATGAATCCTAAATCTGATGGCCCATATTTAATTTCAAACTAAGTGCTGCAACTTCGCAATTAAAAAAAAAAAAAAAAAAAACATAGACAGCCCTCTTATTGCTGCACCGAGATAGGGCAGAGTAATGGCTTTGAGCATGTCTCTTCCTGCAGCCTATCTGGCCTTGAGTCCACAGAGCCCCGCCAACATCAAAGGAAGCTGCTGGAGATGGTGTGTGGAGCACCAGATAGCCGGAGGAAGGGGGGGAAACCCTGCCTCGGCCAAGAGGAATTGCTAAAATTAGGGCTGTGAGGTAGTCTTGGGACTGGAAGGGATCTTACGATCATCGGCTGCAATCGATGATAGCACCCTCACTCCTCTCGAGACCTTCAAAGGGAAGGGCTTATGCAACCGGCAGGAATGTCTTTCTGTTTGGAGATTCTTCCCTCCGTCTATCTTAAGCTCTTCATGCTGATATCCAAATCAATTTCCTCTTGCTTCGGGGCTCAGTGCAGATGGGGAGCAGCCAGGCACTGTTCTTTTCCTTGGGGGCTTTCTAAGATGGTTTTTATAATCTGAGACCATCGCTCGGCCCTCCCCCTTCATCTGGAATGCTGTCACGCGGCCTTCATTTTGGTCTCTGTGCATTTGGGGTGCACGTGGGAAGGGGTTCTGCACGGAGGGGTGGGAAGGGTCAGGGCCAGCCTCACACTTGGGCTGAAGGCACGGCCACCTGCCCAGGAGCGTCTCTGTCTCCCCCTTATCTCCCTCTCCACCTGCCTTGGCCTGGTGACAGTATCTGAACATCTGTCACTCTAGATTTATGCTTTGGGGTGAGAGCTGCCCTCTCTTCTTTGTTATTCTTTTAAACTTTGAGTCCATCAGGAAAGGGTTAAGTCCCTGAAAATTAATATCTCTGCTGCCCTGATTTCCTCTCCAGAAAATATTTAGGGAAGCAAGACAGGCTAGGAGAGAGCATGGGGAGGAGCAGAAAGGGGGTTCGGGAAAGGGGACCCGTGCGGGGGCCACAGAGATCAACCCCATTTCCCTGAGAATGTCCCTTGTGGCTTCCTCGGGAGGACCACACAATGTCCAGAGACCACTGTGTGACTTTCAGAGATAACGGCAGCAGTTCCTGCAACATCTGCTCCCTCCCCGCCCCCTCGGCCATCTGTCCTCCTCCTCAGAGGACCTTTCTTGGGCTTTGGGCACCATGAACCTCCAGGTTGCAGGGCGAGGAAGGAGCCGGGCCCTCGTGAGCCCAGTCCTCATCTCGGCTTGTCAGCTTCTTTTTTTTTTTTTTTTTCCCTCAAGACTGAAACAAACCACAAAGCCTCTTATCCCACTAAAATATCCAGCCATGAAGTACAATCAAGAAATCTGTGTTCCAAAGCAAAACCATTCTCTTTGAAGGAGCCAGCCTTTACTGCTCTCTGCCCCACAGACGGGAGATTTAATAGACCGGACCCGCGGCAGGCATATGGTAGAGAGTAGGTCTATGGGAGGTTGAATTGGTGACTTACAGTGGCTGTCAAGCACTGGGGCTCTTGCATTCAGGCCTGTGGGTGAGCGGGGCACAAACAGCTGGGCAGAGCGGCCCTTCATCTCCTGCCAGCTGGACCCAGAGCTGGGGCTCGGAGGCCGGAGTGCTCGGGCCGCTCCTGGCACAGGTTCCAGACCAGAACGACTCTGGTGGTATGGCGAGGCTGTGGCTCTAGGCCCCTGAATAACACACTGTCAGCACATGTTAACAGGCTGCCTGTTCTCCAAAGATCACAAAAGGCATTCCATTTAGTGTCTGTTTTGCAAGTGTTACTATCTGTGTTTTATGGCAACAAAACCAAGATACAGCAAGGCCTTTGAGCTCTGCCATGTGAGCGTGAGTGGTTGGGGAGGGGGGTGACTTGGGGGGACCTGGGCTTCCTGAGTCTCAGGCTATTACACAACAGCCTCCCCCCCACCGCCCCTTTCCAAAAACTCCTTCCAGAATGATCTTTCTGGCTTGCAGATCTCAAGGTCTGGTGGGAGTTAAAAGGAACACGTGTGTTCTGAACTCCCTGGAAGAGAGAGTAGTATTAAAAACACACACACACAATCTAGTGTTCAGCATGTGGGGGACATAGATGAAAGGGGCTGGCTGTTTCGGTACCGAGTTTTGTGACCACACGTGGTTGGGCCTTCGCCCCGTAGGAAGCACGTGAAAATAAGTGGAGGAACTGGCTCCTTCTTCTCTATTGGGTCTTCTCTCCCTGTAAGCCTAAGAACATGCAGACTCTGGGCTTTCTGCTTTTAAAAATGTGACCAGCCCATTAGACTAAACTTTCTAAAGAACCCACTCTTGATATCACTCAACAGAAAGATTCAAAGCCCTGCTGGACTAATGCTAAGTGACATTCTCCAGCTGGCTCTAGCTGGGTTGAGCTTAATCTTCTCGCCAAAGATATTTGAGCCACACTTATAATATTTGACTCCCACACAAATTGTTCTTCAGTTGTAATCGGACGAAGGCCAATGATTGCCGGAGTTAGAACGAGCAACAGAAGACACCAAACCATCTCAAAACACCAGGCTGAGGGGTCTCTAAGGGCAGAGCCATGAGCAATTCCCAAAAAGGAAACTCCAGTCTACTGATTTTTTTCAAGTCTCCATGGAAGATGATCTCATAGGTTTTATTGGACACGTGTTTCGCATCCGAACGGCAAACATTTACCATAGATCTGCGGCGTCTGGGATTCTGTGAGGACGCAAAGATAGGTCTTTACTGTCTTTACTTTTAGAATAGCCACTTTATCTTCTCCATGAGTCACCGTCGCTTTTACCCTCATTTGCAGTATTCTCCTATTGGCTTTTCTAAATCTTTTTTTTTTTTTTTAACAGCTTTATTGAAATGCAACTCACATGCCACACAATTCACCTACTTGAAGCGTAAAATTTAATTTTTTAATATTTTGAATTATTAAGTTTTTCTGAGTTTGGCTAAAATATCTGTAACATAAAAATTTCCATTGTAAGCATTTTTAAGTGTGCAATTTGGTGGCATAAAATTACATTCACAATGCTTGTTGTGCAACCATTATCATTACCTATTACCAAAATGGTTTCATCACCCCCAAACAAACACTGAATAAACTAGAAATAGAAGGGAACTTCTTCAACAAGATAAAGGCCATGTATGAAAAACCCACAGCGAATATCATATTCACTGGCAAAAAACCTGAAAGCTGTTTCCCTAAGATCAGGAAAGAGATAAGGAAGCCTACTCTGTCACTCAATGTAACAGCACTGGAAGTTCTTGTCAGAGCAATTAGGCAAGAAAAAAGAAATAAAAGGCATCTAAATTAGAAAGGAAGTTGTAAAATGATCTCTTTTCGTAGATGACATGATCGTATATGTAAAAACCCTTAAAGAATCTACAAAAAAACCATTAAATCTAATAAACAGATTTAGCAAATTTGCATACACAAAATCAACACACAGAAGTCAGTTGTATTTCTATATACTTGCAATGAACAATCCAAAGAGGATCTTAAAAATCAATTCCATTTATAACAGCATCAAGAAGAACAAACCCTTGGGGATAAATTTAACCACGAAAGGAAAAGACTACTGCACTGAAAAACTACAAAACATTACTTAAAGGAACTGAAAGGGACCTGGAGAGATGGAAGGACACTTCATGTCCACGGACTGGAAGACTTACTATTGTTAAGATGACGGCACTATATAGAACAAGCTATAGATTCCGTGCCATCCCTATCAAAAGCCCAATGGCGTTTTTTGTTGGTTTATTTGTTTTGTCGTTGTTGTTTGCCAAAATAGAAAAAACCCATCCCCAAACCCCCATCGCAATTGACTTTTGTGCCTGCTGCCTCCCCTGCCTGGCATGCTCTTACACCGGTCTCACCTGCTTCAGGGAAGAATGTCACCCTCGGTCACATGTCACCTGTCTCCTCATGGTGGCCCTCCCTCACCACCCTTCCATTCCCGATCACTTTTATTATTTGTCTTATTTTTCTTCGTGGCTCTGAATATCATCTGCCCAAGCTGTGTATTCTACTCATTTATTTTCTGACTTCCGTTTCTGAATATCAATGTTCTGAGGTCATGGATTCTTATCTGTGTGTTCACTTTATATTCTGAGCATCAAGAACATGTCAGGCATGTGGTAGGCGCTCAAGATAGATAATGTATTGAGCACAAGAATGAATGGAAAACATACAAGAAAAAGAAACACACTTGTACCTACTGTTTTTTGTGAAAGAGGCAAGACCAGTGAAGCAAGTGACTACTCGTGAGATTTCCCCCTCATGCTTTCGTTAACAGCACTTAGCATTATGACAAAACACGTTGGTGCAAGAACAGTACAGCTTCATTATTCCCCCAAAGAAGCGGTGAGTTCATATATCCCCTCGTTTTGGAAAACCGTGTTCGCTTTGAGCTATTTGCAAATCATCGGCCCTCTTTCCAAGGTACGGCTCCTGGAATCCCAATACATTTAAAATCACTTCCCAGTCTGAAAAAGTCATCAGAGTATCTTAATCCATCTTAATCTTCCATGGCAAAGGACCCGAGTGAGTGGAGATGCAATTATGACTTATATATGCGGGTGCCAAGAACTTGACTTTGGCTGGGTAGGAGCAAATCTTGACAAAAGGGAGCAAGCAGACCGCCGGTAGGAAAATAATGGGTTTGCATGTGAGTGAGTGAAAGGGACGAGTGGTAATGGGAGACCCCCGCGAGTGGAGACTTTGCCCGTGTAGACACAACTAGACGCCAAACAAACTCACAACTTCACATACGGAACTGACGATTTTCGCTTTGATGGTGATGCGCGAACAAGAAGGAGAGAGGCTGTCTGTTAAAAGGGATGACTCACGATGTCTTATTTTTAACTAGATCCTGGAGCGTTCCTGAACGACATCACTGGCCCCGTGAATCTGTGAACTCTCCAGATGACCAGCACGAAGCCATGGCTGCGTCCTAAGGGTCAGCATGTTGTGATGGCCCCTTCTCCAGGCTCCATTCCTGCCTTTCCATGCTTTTGCCTGCCTTATGGAGAGGTGACTGTCTTGAGGCCTCAGGCCCAGCTTGGACTCGGCCCTGGACCAAAATCCAGGCACACCTTGAACATGGTGCCTGTAGGTCAAATTCACATCATTCCTCATCACCGAGGGGGACTTCGATTTGCCTCTTTCTGTGATGAGATTGGGAAATTCTTATGTTAGGTTTCAATTCATGTGCCCAAGTGTTACAAAATTTTCTAATTCCTGCCTTTCTCCATCTGCACATACACTTTTAAACCTGCCATTACTGCCCAGTTGTTGAAGAAAAGTCGTGTGTAGACTTTATTGATCTAGATAGAGGTAGAAATCCCGTTCCTTACTAGGGCGGACTTTCTCCTTATGCCAACACGCTCACCCAGTTGATACAGTGATGAGAAACTAGGAGGGGGGGGAGAGAGAGAGAGAGAGAGAGAGAGAGAGAGAGAGAGAGAGAGAGAGAGAGAGAGTCTGCATTTTACTTTTTGAAAACACCTCCGCCCCACAGCTTGTCTGCAGTTCTATAAACAGCATTGGGAGTCTGTGTGATTTATTCTGTGTGATTTATTCTGTACCCCAGGAAATAGTCTCTGCTGCCCTCCAAAGCACTGGACATAAGTCAAATTGGAGTCAGACCCCTGCAATTATTTTTCGTCTGTATTGAGGACCTCTACATTATATACTCTCTATTTTTAAGCCTAGGAACTATCAGTTTTCCAAACACACTATACTGCTTAACAGACAGTCTCCACAGTCCCACCTTTGTCCCGGACACCGAATTGTCATTCCCATGAAGGACAGTAATTATTCCAGCTGCCCCTTAGCGTCCTGCTTGCAGCCCAGCCTCCAGCGGGCGGGACTCCGAACGACACCATCGGGGCTTGCCAGCCGGCCACCTTTCCTTCCTGCTGCAGGTGTTGCACAAGGAGGAAGAAGCTGGCACTTGGCTGCAGCTGGGACCTCCTACCCACCTCATACCTTTTAAGCTCCCTTTGAATTTCGTGCCAGTACCTGGAGTGTGGAGTGGCACTATTATGTGATTTTCCTGCCGCACCGGCAAGATTGCTACATGGCCTTGACATGTTGAAAGTTACTCCCTGCTCAACTGGAATTCAAGGTGGCTCCTGCCCCCGCCCCCCGCTGGAATGCCTGGGACTGCGTTTTACGACATCGGCATCCTCTCAGATGGGGAGAGTCTCCCCAGGGTCTCTGACAATGAGTAAGTGTCTCACATCATCCTTGGCAGGCCGGCCCCAACCTTAAGCCATCCTCTACGACGAGATTGATAAGAGGCCTCATCCATTTGTGTCCTCAGTTCTTCAAGTGTTCAGGAGCTAAATTGTGACTTAGTCGCCAGGTGCTCTTTTTGGAGTTGGGTGCGTTATATTTGAGAGGGCATGCACAGGGGATGAACACACACACACACACACACACACACACACTGGTTTAAAAATTAAATGTCTTCAGTGTTTTTATGGAAAATCTGCTTCGCCTCCGTATAAACTTCCAGTAGGCAAACAAGTAAACAGAACTTGGTATACTTCTTTAGAAAGCACCATTAGAAGGATACCTCATGTGGTCAGCAAACTAAAGCCACAATGCGTGCTCTCTCTCTCTCTCTCTCCTTCTCTCTCTTCCTCTCTCTCTCTCTCTCTCTCTCTCTCTCTCTCTCTCTCTCTCTCCTTTCCTCCCTCCCTCCTTTCCTCCTTCTCTCCCTGCCTCCTTCTCTCTCTCTCTCTCTCTCTCTCTCCCCGTTTCCCTTTCTCTCCACTCCATATGATCTCCTCCCTTTAGCAAATAGGAAACAAAATTTGTGGCTCACATGCTGAGAGCCTGGGAACTACAGACAGACAGCCAGACGTGGATCTGCATCCTTGTTCTGCTGCGTGACCTTGGGCAAGTTAGGCCACCTCCCTGAACTTCACGAGGACAGCACTAATGCCAATGGCAGGGGTGTCAGCCATGAAGTGCTCAGCCCGGCACTGGATGCAGACATGCTCAGTACATGTTAGTGAAATTGTTCTTGTTAAGATTGCCTTTTTCAGGGTGGGAACAAAGAGCTTGAAGGAGGGTGGGGGTCAGTGAACCTCTTAACCCTTGGCTCAGCCTAGTGCTTTGGAAAGGCTGTGGGTGGGGCCTGACAGTGCGGGCACAGAGCTTGCAGCCGGTCACCAACAGGCAAAAGTGCAGGAATGACAGAAGGGAGGAACAGGAAGTCTTACGAAGGAGCCTCGTGCAGGAAACCACCCTCCCCGGTTGGCTGGGACACTCTCATTTACTGCCGCACACCTTCCCACTCTCAGAAGTGCCCCAGATAGGAGGACAAACAGCATGGTCACTCTATGAGCTACCTGAGGAAGCTTCTGGAGCTGTGCTGTCCAACATCGTAGCCACCCGCAACATGTGACTAATAAGCACTTGGAACATGGTTGGCCCAAACTAAGATAAACTGTAAGTGCAAGATACACACCAGGTCTCAAAGACTTATAAAAAATGTAAACTATCACATGAATAATTTTTGCAGGATACCTGTTGAAATGATAATATTTGGCTGTACCGGCTAAATGAAAAATAAGTAACCCTAATTTTACTTAGTTGATTGTGGCTACCGGGAAATGTAATGTGTGGCTTGTGTTGCATCCCAAGGGCCAGCGCTGTCCTGCAGTTTGAGCCACGTGGACCAGACACACATAACTGCGCCTCGGACAGATGTGTCGCTCAGGCTTCGGGGGAACATGCCGTCCGCACAGAGCGAAGCCGTGGTGACCTCGGCCGATTGGGTATGCACTCCTGACTCCTTGCCGCTCGTCCTGACTTCTCTCCAGGCTAGGATTTTTCTTTGCACCTTGGCTGCATGTCGTCACATGAACATTTGAGAAGGACCTGAATTCCACAAGTCCAAAACATACCCCATCATGTCCCGCCCCTTCCTTCCACTCCTGGTCTTCCTTTAGAGCTTCTTGTCCTGGATAACTACTCCTTCGGTCCCGGGCTCCAGACCTTCCCGTCACCTCTCCCTGGCCCTGAGTCCTTCTCTCCAGGGAGTAAATCGACTGTCAACCTCCTGGGTCACGTCTTTATCACACCTCTTCTCTTCCTCGGTATCACCACCCCTGTTCAGGCACTTTTCTTCTCTCATGGTCATCGTTTCGACATTCTCCAAACTGATCCTTTGGCCTCTCTCTGCACCACTCCCACGAACATTCTCCAAGCAATGTTAGTGAGGTCTTTCTACAACACAGAGCTATTTCGTGTGCCAGTTAAAACAAAAATGGTTTTGTGTCCAAGCTCTTCACCCCAGCTTTGAAAGCCCTTTCGAATACAACCCCATTTCCATGAATCCAGCTTAAGCCTATGGTATTTTCACTGTCCCTCACACCTACCTTATCTCCACCTCTAGACTATGCTATTAGCATGAGCATGCCCGGTGCCCTTGCACCTCTAAGGCTATCATCAGTGCTGTGTCTTGCTGCCAATGTTGTCTTCGCTCCCTTATCTGTGTTGGAGAGGTCTAGGTAACTCAAGCAAGGGTGCATTTAAAATCTGCATGCTCCAAATGTGCTCTAAGCCCCTCCCCAAGCCAGAATCGGTGTCCTCCCACATCCGGGAGCGCTCTCATCATGATTAACACATTCACGCTAGCTCTGTTTTAGGATCATGCACATCAGTATTTCCCTTCCCACCTAGAGGTAGACTTCTTTAATATTTAGTTTATTTATTCATCTTCTGGACCTCTCTTCTCCATGGCCACTGGCCCGGATTTCCAACAATTATTTGAAAGGTGCTCAATATGTGAGGTTGAGTTGAGTCAATGACAGAAGTGAACTTAACATGTTCTTTGGTGAACCAGTGCCCAGCCTTGTCTCAACTCTGCATGGAGAGAACATCTTGAGGGTAGTAGATAAGGATGGGCCAAGACCAAGGTAGCATTTCAGAGAAAAAGGAAAAAAATTAAGTCGTACACATCTTTCTAGGCAGACTTTCTAATTACGTACATCAAAATATTTGTAGAGTGTGCACATCAACAATATTTAACATCAGGATCAGGCATCAGTAGCGGTGAGCCCAGGATGTGCTTCAGACACTGTTAAGTCCATCACTTACACCCCTTTTCTTTCACTGCAGATATGACAGATGACTCGAGCTAGACTCAGCAACTCTAACCACACTGATTACAGAACGATCATTAGAGGTCGCGAATGGGGAGGCTTCTGGAGAAAGATGAAATTACACTTTCGTTAGCACGCCAAACAGAACCTTGCTCGAAAAGAGCTACTGTTCCATTGGGGAGTGGGGAGAGAAAGAAAACATAAAAAACTTGACGCCCCTAACTAATGGAGACGCTGCTGCTTGGCTTTCAGAAGAGCGGGTCGTGTGTGTGTTGAATTACAGATAATTATCGGCGGGCTCCCCGGTGGCCCTAAGAATTTAGAACCACGTCAAAGGGAAATATGATCTATCAGAAGAGAAACCCTGCTGCATCTTTTAACCCTGTGCCAACTCTGCTAGGTCAATGATGCATTTTAGTTTTGATGAAGCATTTTATTCTTGAAATTTCACAAATAGTCATTGGAGAAGTCGATGTGAGGATAAATTTCTATCTCAGGTGACATGTTTTGGAGAGCCCAAACTGAGGCTATGAAAATGCTGAAATAAATCCCACTCAACGTCTTCTTGCTAGCGAGCAGTCTATCCACGGGGAAAAAACAAATGTTTCACACAAACCAAGTATGTGTTGTTTGCCACAGTGATCTTGATGTACATGACCGTGAAGTTTAGTCTGATTCTTCACAGAAAATGACACTCTTGTCAATGCGATTTTAGTATTAATTGCACTTCATTACATTCCTCAGACATGGCACATTTATATGAGCACATCAGACACCCAAAACAGGCTCCGCCGAAAAGTCTGGGGTACCAAGATAATTCAAACACTCCACTGGGCCAGGCCAGCTGGACAGCAATGGACACCCCACACCATTCAATGCACAATGTGACCTGGGCTCCACCCATTTCCGTCTCCAGCCTTGATCAGTGATAGGAATACAGTACAGCTCTGATTTAGATGGGACGAAGCTTACTTAGTAAAAAAAAAAAAAAAAGGTATTTAAATGCTTCCAGGATGACTCTCTCTAGGTTCTTCTTTTCCAGATTTGATTAAAATTTCAACGCTAACTGAACGTGTGGCTTTGCCAAACAGCTTACCATCTCTGTGCAATACACGTGCACACGAGTGTGCACCACTTCCAGACTTAAAAGTCCTATTAGTTTATGCTGAAGTGTTAGACAAACCACACCCTCCTATAAATATTCTAGATGAAAGTCTCTCCTGAGTGTTCACACAGAGTTTCATAAAGAGATAATATTAAGAATGAGATATGATGCTGGAATTACTCAGGGAAAGCATTTCAGTCTGTGATAGCTCGAATGTTGTTTGGTCATATTAAGCTGGAATCTGTTTCATCTCTGGCCTAAGGGCATATGAAAACCATATTGCCAGTTCTGGCTTCAAGTATGTTTCCCTTACATTTAGACAAATAGCATGGCGTTATTGCTTTACACACTCCAGAGAAGTAATTTTTCAAAATAATTAAAAAATATATTCCCCAGAACCATAGATTTGGGGATACTGATAATCATTGCTAGATATTTAATCTGTTCATTAATCTTTTCAGCATCTTTTCCATCCTCATGTTTAAATAAGCAGAGGCCCAAAGCATCAACAACTCAACTACTTAGTACATTCCTACTATACATATCACATAAAAGCACAACCTTTGTTTATGAGAATGTCTTTATCTGATTGTATCTTGAATTTCTTTCTATTCCCAGCCTCTGGAAACCTTTAGTAGAGAGTGATGCTCAGAGTTTGTTGAGCAAACTTATTGAGTAGATGAAAGTAAAAGATGGCCAGCCTATCATCCCGAGTCAAGTGTACACACACACACACACACACACACACACACACACACACAGTCCTACACAAGAAATAATCTCAGGCTATTATAGTTCAAGAACAGCTGAAATACTCTAGCTTCTCAAGCCTCCCCCCGCCCAATTCCTGGCCACAGCACATGTGACCAATTGACCCTGACAACTTTCCAGCAGAAAATGCTTCCTTCCTACCCCTAGCTCTGAGCCAGCCACTGCTGATTCAACAGTTATCACTTGGGACAAAATTAATGTCTGGAGTAAACGATGCTTCTCACTGGCAACAAATATGATTATGCATTGGGGTGAGGTAGATTCCTCAGTGGGATGAAATGGAGAAGAAGAACCCCAAACAACTCACTGCTGGTCAAAAGAAGTAGAGCAAGATAGGTGGTCACCCTGTGTTAACCAAAAACACCAGAGGAAGTTTTAGTGCCCTGGAGAGTCACTGCCTGGGGAAGAAAAATTCTCTGCCGATTGTCAAATGGGACCTACCACGTACAAATGTCATCATTTCAAAAGTGAATAAAGCAGAGGAACATTTATTACCGTGAAACAAAAAAGAAACTTGCTAACACCCTTGCCATTTTGTTTTAAAGTATAGTAAAAATTCGGGTGCAGTCTCTACCCCAACCAGCTTCTTTCCTCAGCTTTTATGTGGGCAGGGTTGTTGTAATTTCTCTGTTCAAATAAAGTCTGTAAAAAGCCACAAAAGGAGATCTGGACCCTAAAGCTTAACGGATTCTGGACAGCAGCTGGCTCGTAACGTGAGTCATTCCAGCCCAGGCTTTCTCTTTTGTATGTTTTCCTCTGACCTAAAGAGGGGGTTATTAGATGTCTTCTGGCAGGTGCTATGGGATTAAGGAGGTAACTGGTCAGAAACAAACTTTGAATTAGGGTTTTTTTTTTTTTATAATAGTTTACTAAAGTAAATATGATCGTTAGCTTAATCCTCCATATCTAACATGAGGTTCAAATTTAATGGTGAGGTTTAAAAGTATTGGTTGGCATGTCATCTATTATTTGTGAATAGGTCCCTGTATTTTTCTCCAAGAGTTATATTTTATTGTTAATGATGAAATTTCCAGTACATCCCTATTTATTAGGATACAAGCATTCTGAAAGCTCAAATAACCACATTATGTTTTCTTTTCTGCAATTATGAGAGAAAAGCAAGTGGAATCTTAATAAACTTATTGGAAAATTTTTTAAGTAATTTTTTAAGGAATATTATGAGGTCTACGGGGATTCGTAATGGAATCCCACACCTATAATTCCGGGCCACGATACATTAACGTCTTTTCCTATGACTCTTGAGAATTTCTGAAGATGCTTCAGATTTCTGAAACACTGAAGAAAAATTAACTTAGATGGCTTGACTTTCAGTGGTATCAACTCTCTCATTATACCTAGTACTCAAATGAATAAGAATTAGTAATCCACATGTTTGTATCTATACGTATGAGACATGGGCTAGAATCTGCTTGTGAATATCATCAACACTGTCACAATCACTTAAGTTACCAAAGGGAGGAACCTAAGAGAAAAATTTGGGGAGGAAGCGACATGCTCTAGTTGGTAAAGAGAGACTAGAGAAGGGGCAAAATATAGCCTTTTGCATCTAGAAATTATAAAACTCCAGATTTCGGATCTAAATTCAAATTTTGGCTCTTCCTCATAGAAACGAAGCATGACCTTGGACAATAACTTAACCTTGAAGACAACCATTTACATATCTATACACTGAGATGAGTAATGATGCCTGATCTCTCTCACAGGGCAGTGAGGAATAAAGAAAGTAGTTCTGGTGAAAACCCTTTGAATACCCTAAAGTAGAATATAAATCAGGGGTCAGTGCACTATTTTTGTAAAGTGCCAGACAACAAATATTTTAGGTTTTGTGACTAAAGTCTCTATTAAAACAATGTGTAAACTTGTTCCAATAGAAATTTATTTACAAAATCAGGTAGTGGACCAGATTTGGTTGTTGGGCAATAGTTTGCTGACCTCTGATATAAATAATAGTTCTTGCCATGACTGCACAATGCAAATGTCCATAGTGTAGTATGTTTGCAAATACATTATCCCAGTAGAAATATATACTCTACATCATTTATCTTCATTAAAAATGTCCTACCCTTTTTCCGTCCACCTGCGCTTGTAAGTAAATTAATCATATTGGAGGTCTGTAGGTATAGCTGAATCTTTCCCTTTTGCATTACAGAGCAGAGAGCCGGCCTGAGGCATCACATTTTAAGACTTGGCACTTACATGTATATAAGACTAACATACCTGTACCTCTACATATACATACACATCTAGTTTCTAAAGGAATGTCACCTGTTACGTTCGTTAGACACTTACTCATTGATGCACAAACGGTAGAGAAAGGCTACCACAACAAAAGGACAGCTCTGTGAAACCGAAATGGAAGATGAAGGCTGTCAGAGGTGAGTGTATAAATCACCCTCGTCCCCAAATTAGAGGTGGGGAACAATCAGAAAAGAATAAAACAAAGTGTAACTAGTGTCCAGTGACAGTAAGGGTTGGGGACAATAGCCACCTTCACCCTCTGTGGGCTGAAATGAAAATTAGTACAGCCTTTCCAGGGGGCAACACGGCAGCATCAAAACCCTTTTAAAAATTTATTCATTTATTCATTCATTCATTCATTCATTTTTCATTTATTTATTTAGGCAAGGCAACCCTTGGTTGACCTCACAGATCGCAAAGACCTTGTCGGCTTAGACTCCCTTATGTTTTTATTTTTTACACCTACAGCACCTGGTCTTCCTAGGTGGGATCGGGTATGTTCAAGGTAGCATAGACCAGTAGTTAAAACTCTTAAAAATGCATTTAGCCTCTGAACCAACGTTTCCATTTCTAGGCATTTATCCTAAAGAAATCATCAGAAATGCACCCAAAGATCATGTTCAGAGATTTTTGTTGAAGCATTAACCATTATAGCAAAACCCTGGAAACAATCTAAATCACCAAAGACTTAAAGCTAGTTGAATAAATTGCTGTATTATGAAAGTCTATGCAACAATTCAAGTAATATTTTAGACTAATTCTTAAGGGTATGGCAATGCTAGCAATATTTTTTAAGAGATGAAGGGTAGTTTATAAAACAATACTTCAAATATATCAATTAAATATATTCTTTAAGAGTATTAAAAAAAGCCACGAAAATGTTAACAAGGGGCTGGGGTAATTATTAGAATAATGGATGATGTAAACTTCTCATTTACACTTTTCTGATTTTTCAGAAGTTTTTCAGTAAACTTCTGAAAAATCAGAAAGAAAAAAAGTGAACATGATTTAAAAATCAGTATCGTGATTAACCAAAGTCAGCTGGATTTTAATTAACTGGGTTATTTTTTAAGGGACCATTTCATCAAGTATCTGGGGGTCCAGTTTGATTAGAAATCAGACTTGATTAGAAATCAGACGGCATCCCTTCTGGTCCAGGATCAATTTTAGCTCTGTTGCCTTGGGCACATATCATAACTCACTGAGTCTCAGGTTCCACACCTATAAAAAGACTTAATCATTTTTGCTCAATTTACCTTCAAAGAGCTGCTGAGACCGTCAAACATGATATGTATAGAAACATGAAAAAAATATGTAGAATTAAAAAAAAAAATCATCGTCCCCAACCCCAACAGTACTATATGATTATGGAGGCAGGAAATTGAACTTAACGATTTTAGAGAGATGGTGAATAAAAAGGTAGAAACAGAAGTTTTGTGGCCAAGTTTGAGTCAACCATATGATCTAATTTGTCACTCTTCTTCTCTCAAACTTTCTATGTGATGGAGGTTTTACTGGCTATCAGAACTCCCTTCAAGGAACCCACATTATATTGTTCTCAAACCCAATGGCAAAGATATAAATGTTGAACTCAAATATCCTGGCCAAATTCCAGCCTAGGTAATTACAACCTGCTTAAAATGTCACCTCAGAAAACATTATCAGTTACGGCGGGAGGAGAGACCTTGAAAGGTGACAGGGCTGCCAGGTGCTGTGGGCCCAGCCAGCTCACCCGTCTCCATAACAGGTCTGGGGGAGTCATGTCTCCAGCATCCCTGACCGTTTGCACTTCAAAGTTCCCGACTGCCTCCTTGCCAGTGGTTTGAAAATAGAACCACAAAATGTCAAGGTCGGAATGCCGGCAGAAACCACTTGTTCGTGACTTTTTACAATATATGCTTTTGCCAACAAAAGAAATCCATTTCGGCAAATCGAAGCCTCCTGTGGGCACCGCTGGCCCGGCCCTGGAGCTCAGCCTTCTGACTGAGGATGGGGCCCGGGCGTTCTCTGCAGAGGTGAAGGACTGTTTATCAGCCTCTCTGCGCTGCTGGGCCCTCAGGTGACTCGCGTGGGTCTGTCACAAAACTTGAGATGCCGCGTCAGCGTGGATGCTATGCTCGCGTGTGTGACTCCCCTCAGCTAAGCGGGGACACCTTGGACCAGAGCTGGGCCCACCCATGCTGGATTTCCTGAAAGCTTCTCTAAGGTCTGAGTGAGTGAGAGAGAGAGAGAGAGAGAGACAGAGACAGAGAGAGAGAGACAGAGAGAGAGACAGAGAGAGAGAGAGAGACCACTGCACACCAGACATGGCCCTCCTGTGGGAACTGAGGGTGCGAGGAAAAGACGCTTAGGCTTGGGCGAGAAAAGAGAACACAGCTAACGGTGGACAGCGGGGAAGGGCAGAGACTCTGAAGCCAAGTTGTCTAAGACTGACCGCCAGCTCTGCCCCCTCCTAGCGGGGACACCCTGAGATCCTGGAACCCTTTGCATTTCAGATTCATGCAAAATGAGGGTCACAATCCTACCTGACTCAAAGCATTGCTGTGGGGTTTAAACACGTTAATACACATCAACTGCCTGGGCTAGGCACCGTGTGGGGGCCATTATAATTATTGTCATTAGAGGAAGGTCCAAGAGGAATATTTAGGCGTTTTTTTTGTTTGTTTTGTTTGGTTTTTGAGCATGAGAGCTCTTGAGTATGAGCTGAGAGGGAGAGGGTGACAGGACAATTTCCATAGGCCGGTGAGGGGAGAGAGGGAGCGAGTCTGGCCTGCTGAGGAGAGAGCAGGGGGGCGAGGGAGCAGCCGGAAAGGACAAGGTGGGGAATGAAGGGGCCGCCTTGGGGTCAGGTAAAATGACCGTGGCTGGAGCCCCTGACTGCGGGAAGTGGTAACGTGGCGGCCCCTCCCTGCGGTGTAGACACTCGTGGGATGGAAAGAGCCTGGGGGGAAGTGAGAAAGCGCATGGCTAAGTGACCCGCAGTGTGGTCTGGGCAGAAGGGACAGTTGCAGAGAGCACAGCCAAAGTCACCGCCGGGGGCTAGAAGTCTCTAGAAGCTGAGAAGTCGCCTCCGGAAAGTGGCCTTGTGAGTCCCTGGGAAGCACAAGCAAGGGAGGACACTGAGAACCGGATCCCAACAGCACTGGCAACGCGGGGAAGGGCCCGAACAGTGCAGGTGACGATGACAAGCACGCCCTGCTCCCCAAGTTCTGGTCTGCATCACATGGTTGGTTACTAACATACGGGAGACATATCAAACAATGCTCCAGAAATTCCGCCCCCCTGTCTCCTCCCCAACGTCTGTCTCTTTCAGAAACCAAACCTCAGTCAGGAACCCTCAACTTGACCTGGTCCCTCCCAAGTGCTTCACGCTGGGTCATCTGCTTTATGCTGAGCAATCGTCCACCTTAGGTCAGATTCTAATTCATCCCCTTCCTGTCTCCTGTGGGGGACTCTGAAACCAGCCGACCAATGGGCTCATCCGCACTCTGACACGTAGGCATCTGTGTGGGTTTTTCCTTCTGGGATGTGCTGCGGGAGGAAATGGGGCAGGGGGCTCCGGGTGAGGCCGGCCTTGTCGCCACCACTCAAACCCTTAAAGAGACGTCTCCCCTGGTCTCTCTCAGAGGCGGCTTGTGGGTCGCACAGGGCGGCAACAGCCTTCGCAGCACCCCTCAGTTCCGCTCAGCGTCGTCCAACTCCTTGTGTGATCCACTCTCAGAACCAAATGAATTGGGGAAACTTTTAAAAGTCGATCACCTGTCGCAGGAAGATTTTTCTCCCCACCTCTCAGAAGTTG
Organism: Eonycteris spelaea; assembly: GCA_003508835.1. Lineage (NCBI taxonomy): Eukaryota > Metazoa > Chordata > Mammalia > Chiroptera > Pteropodidae > Eonycteris > Eonycteris spelaea. The sequence goes on from PUFA01000025.1 coordinate 15,313,873, forward strand.
TTCAATAGAGACTTATTTCCAAATGAGCAGATCATAAAACAGGGATCCTGATGTGTTCTCTGCTCTGCAAATCCCAACGTGTGTATGTCGTAAGGTCTTAATAAACGTTACTTGAAAAAAGGGAGGGTTGTTGTTAAGTCGGTTTGAAGAACAGAGTTAAACGAGAATAGAAAGTTTTTATTTCTGCAGACCTTCTCAGAACCTTTAATGTACTAAGATGGGCCTCGTGACTTCTCCAGAGGGAGCTCTGTGGGCGGCAGAAAGAGATCTGATATAAGCATCTCGAGGACCAATGTTCTAGAGACTGTCCTTTGGAAAAGGTCACTTTGGGGAAGTCCACTCACCACTTGGGTAAGTCCCGAAAGGTAAACCGACTTAACCAGACTCACACGGCTAGTTAGCTGCAGAACCCAGATTATCTGCAAAGCCTCTGTGAGGTGCGCTTCCCGTTGCCAAAAGATTTCACCACTGGAAGGAATGTGCGCGTTTTCAAAGGACCGCCTTGAGAAAACCTCCCTGTGGGTCCGCGAGCTCGTCCCAACCTGCCATCTTATTTGGGCTACAAGCAGTCTCTTGACTGGGCATGGGACAGAACGTTCTGGGAGAGGGTTTCTTTGGGGAGGGCTGGGAAGCCTGCCCCAGGCTGGGTACCAGGCCACTCGGAGGCTGTAGGGAGGAGAGCGCAGGCAGGCAGAGAAGTACGGGAAAAGAAGGAGGCGCAGGAGAGAGCACACTCGACCTACTTGACACGGCGCCCGTGCTCGTGAGTGGGCGTGCCATTGCTTTGCCCTCCAGCACACGGCTCCTGTCCCTTGCACTGCTTCTGCAGCTGGCCTGTGTCGGGGGCTGGCCCATAAACCTAATTCCCACATGTAACCTTGCTTTTAATAGGAAACTTTTCCCAGGCTCCAAACTGCTGACTCATCAGTGCTCTTTAGGACAGAGGCCGTTTACAAGAAGCTATGTACGTCCCGCGACAATGGCTCCAGCTCGGCCATGTCACCTCGTGGCCACACCCTGTGCACAGGTGCAGGAAGGCCTTGGCAGACGGTGCCCCGTGGGTCATAGATGGAGGGCGATGGGAATATAGTTAACCATACCAACGCCCGTCCTTGTTTCCAGCCTGCCCAGCATCCTAGCTCTGCCTCTCTCTCTCTCTCTCCCGGGTTCCAGGCGGTGCACAGAGCGCACCGCTGTCATCAAACACAGCTCGCAGCAGGGTGAACCTCGCCCACGGGCAGTGACTTCTGTCCCTCGCTCTCAGGCAGCATGGTGCCGAGTCAAACGGCTTGTGTGCGGAAGCCATAGAGACAGAGGCTCGATGTGCCGCTGTTATCATACAGCTCTGGACTTCAGGTGACCTGTCCGCCTCGCCGAGCCTGGGTTTTGTCTCCTGCACGATGGGACAACAGCTCCCCTATAGGTCTGAGGCTCATGGGGGTGACGTGAGTGAGACGCCCCTCCCGTCCGGGGCTGGGAATACAGCAGATGCTCCACAGATGCTCCTCTACTTCCGCCTTCCTACGCGATCCTTAGGCGCACCTGGTAGGCAGTGACTCCCATCCAGGCAAACCCCGTGATGGGTTTTCTCGTGCTTGGCATGAGTGAGTGCTGGTGTTTAATGTCCGTCACCTCCACCACCGCCAGCTTTGTTTCTCACCCCAGGTTAGAAAGGCAAGTTCTTTCGACCACAAAGATGGGGACAACCTCAATAAAGCTGTCTTAATCCTTTCAGGCCCAGTAAAGACCGGTGTGGTCATTTCAGAACCTCGTTTCTGGATCCAGGAGGGCCACCTTTGGACCTGCCAGTCCTTCGAACTGCCACAGCATTACTGCGTGTACTTTCCAATCCCATGCAGGTTCAGGATGCTACCCAACCATTCCACGTGCATGGATTTTTGTCCCCAGTGATGTTGTCACTGATGGGGGTGGGGTGGGGGGTGGGGGAGAAGCTCCACAGCCCTCTTCTGTGTCTATAAAATGCCCAGTATGGTATTGTCGAAGCACGGAGCAAATTTGCAACAAATCAGGTATAAAATGTTGATGCTTTGGGAAATCAAAAGGTTCCATTGTGTGTTTTTAAAAGTCCTGAAGTTCTTGTAAAAATATCAAGAGTATGTACACTTGGGAAAAACGTTCTGGCATTGCAGTAAGTAGATGCAAACAAGTCCCTTGAGATCCTGAGGACTCTGCAGGTCATACGGCTCACCCCACACATCTCTGTACCCTAAAGAGATGAGTAAGAGCCTATTCTCAATGGTCGTCCAGGAAAGGGGGTTGACAGCCCGTCCGCCCTCTGGTTAGTCATAAACTCAAACCTGCAGAAGCCCAGACCATCACCAGGACAAAGGGACAGTTCATACTACCCCGAGCACACGTGACTCACTGGGAAATCCATTTGCTAATTTGCTGGCGTATAACAACTCTCTCCAGCATCCAGAATAGTCTAGCAGAGGGCCTCTTATCAGGAAGATGTCATGTTCATGACAAAATAGGAGACCGAAAAGCAGATAATGGGCCCTCTGCACGGTCTCAGGCGTCCTGGACCTTGCCTCGGGTTTCCCAATTTCAGATCTTTCAAATGTGGAAAATGACTAAACGAGTCATGTTCTTCCCCAAATGATTCAATACTGCACATGCAGCAAAGAAAGAACTTAAAAAGTATTGTTCTCTAATCCTTAGAAGTTACAAGTTTTTTTTTTCTAATTGAAATAGCATAAATTTGCCTCTTCGCTATAGAACGCTTATGTCATTTCCTTTTAGACTGTGCACCACAGAGAGTCTGGAAACATACAGAAAGATGATCTCTTGTGTCACATAGAATCATACATTCCACAGAGCAGGGAGGGATCCTGGCCGCGTAGCGCCCAGGAGAAAGCGAAGTGGCCCCGTGTCTGGGTTTAGTTTGTCCATACCTAAAAGGAGCACCGAAAGAAAGATGAGACCAATTTGAATTTCTGAGGGGTGTTCCTGAGTTCTTTACTGCAAAGGCAAAGCTGACACAGAGGCAGAAATGGAGGAGAACGTTACAGGCAACAAGACGTGAAAGAATTTGGTTATGCAAAAGAATTTCCACGTTCATCAGGAAAAATTCAGGCCCATGGACCTGGTAGCTTTCTTCTTCCGTCATCTGGAGGACAAGGAAGAGGAAGCTATCTGTGGGTTAGGCTGAGGTGTTGATTAAAGGCAACGTGACTAGATCAATTGAGCCTGTGAATTCCTTAAAGAAGTGCCCTTAAAAGAGCGACTCGTTTTACAGAAGCATAATTTACCTACAATGTTTGAAAGAGCACTTTACATCTATGGAGGCTCACAGAAGTTTCTGACTGAAGTCCTGTTGGCCGCCTTTAAGAAGAGTGGTAGGAAGGCCACACCTTCTTCCCCCATCCACCTCCCCCCCCCACACATACATACAAGGGAAGGCAACCCGCCCCGTCTCTGACGCCTCAGAAAATTTCCTTGGATCTGGGATGGGTGGGGACGCGGTCCACAGAGGGTTTCTAGGCCTGTTATTATTTCCAGCCTGACCTCCATGCTGGTGACTGCAGGGCAACTTGAGAAATATGTGACTTTAGCCTTTTCTCAAGAGAAAATGCCATGCCTGGCAGAGCCCACGGGGCTCCTTGTCCCTGGCTTTGGGGCTAAGCTTGATTTGTATCCCAGAGCCAGACAGTCTGTGTTGGGATGCAAGACCCTGGCCACCAAACTATACCTCAGTTTCTTCATCTGTAAAATGGAACTAATAATAGTATCTGCCATATAAGGAATGTGTTGAGGATAACGAGTTATGATGTGCAAAGTACTTAGAATGATGCCTGGTATGTAGTAAGCACTATATAAATTTTGTGAACCAACTAACTAACTGACTAAGATGCTGTTAACTTTCCAGGCACTGATATTTTCCCCTCTAGGGTGAAAATGTTGTTTGTTTGCTATTTGTGGAATAAGCAACACTCACAGGAACTCTAAACATAGCAACTTAAGTAGGGTAATATGGATGTTACGTGTGTCCGTGCGTATGTACATAATGGAAATACATCGGCCCAAACATTGCTGCCCTCCCCACTTCAAACTCAGACTGAGAAACATACCCTAGAATCGAATGGCAACATGACGTGTCTGCATTCTGCTTGCAGAGATGGGTTGGGACAACACGCCTTAGTTCTAAGGTCAGAAGTTTCCAGTCTCCACCCGAGTGTGGACCATGGAAAGTACCTTAGGGCCCCGCCCAGCCGGTGCAGGGCCTGCCCTGTCTCACCCCTGCAGTCCTGAGATGGGGCACAGCTGGACAGGGAGCAGGAATCCTGGAAGGCAGGCCCTGTGTGGGGCATCATCTAAGGAGACAAGCAGAAGCAAATGGACCCATTCCAGGCAGGCTGGTCCCAAGAGTACCTCTCCCAATCTCTCCCACAAGGCAGAGGAGGACAAAGCAGGCGGGGTGGGAGGAGGGGGAAGCGCGGAGACATTATCTCAATGTTTCCAAAAGAGTGGAAGTTCCCATCTTTTCTGGAGCTGGCCAGAGCTCCAGGAATGGGCAAAAATGGTCCCTGGACTCACATATCAGAGAAGAAGAGATGTTTTTATTCTGTGACACTATTACCTCACCTATCCAGAGGAGTTTGCCAGGGGATTATCGTCTAATGCAGACTGGGCGCAGGTTGACGGGTGGCTGAGGGAATGCAGGTAATTGGCTTTCCTTGACAGAGCTGCTTGGTGGCTCCCTGGTTTACTAGCAGTGTTAGGGAAAGGAAGGTGGCTTGTCTTGGAACAGGATAAAGAGAGTTGAAGAGTCTGTATTAGGTATGTACAGTCAAGGGGTGTTCAGAGGTAGGCTGAGGGGGGAGGGAAGGGGATGCTTCTTGTTGGTCTTGCTTTTGAGGGAGCCATTGGCCCTCTAGTTGGACCAAACCAGGGTGGCCTGAAATTAATCTGATGTCGTATGACAAGCATTGGGACAGAGCCTGCAGCTCCTTCCAGCCCTAAGCTCTCCAGGACAGAAAACCCCGAGTTAGCGCATTTGCAATGTCAGAGGTCACTGCTGATCAGTACAGTCCTGCCCACCAGGCAGAGAGGACAAGGCGTAAATGACCTTGAGAGCTCAGATCACTGTGAACTGCAGTAACATAATGAGGCAGTGATGAGTTTGGAGAATTTATTACCTTGGTTGTAAATTAATTTAACTATAAGTTTCCATAATTTCATGTTGAATGATGACTGTGTGTAACGACCAGCTTGCAAAATTCCTGAAAATAACAATCAGCTCTTGTGAGATGAGGTAAGCACGCATGTCCTTGCTGCGGGAAGGAGGCAGGTCTTTGCCTCTTCTCCTTCTGTAAGTCTCTCTCCCTCCCACAGTGGTGAGTGGATCAGGCAGAAGCGGAAGCAGGGTGGGCTTCAGAAGACCCTCTCCCCTTCCGACAGAGGCCACCAGCACGCAGGTGTCTCCAGTTGACCTGAGGGGCCTGCAGCCAGAGCAAGGCTTTTCAGCACCTGATGCACTCACGCTGCTCCCCAAGTGCAAGTTTATCTGCATGTAAATGGGACTGGAACTCAATGTAGGGAAGGGAGTAGCGAGCTCAGGAATCCCTTTAGCACTGCCTGGTCCCCAGGGCGACCGCTGGGGAGCGCAGGGGGCTGAGATGGGCGGAGTAAGCATTGGGAGCATGCACAGGTGCGCTGGGCCTGTACATCACAGACTGCTTCTTTTATACACATAGATAATGTACATAAATTATATATTTACATGTTAGGTGTTAATATGTTATATTAACATATATTACTACATCACATCATTACATTATATATTATAATAGGGATGTTGCAACATATAAAGTATTAATATATTAACGTCACTATAATGCACTAATGTATGTTAATATAGTAACCTCTAATATATAATTTATATTTATATTCTTTATTTATTTTATATAAATAAAATAAACATATTGTATAATATATATAAATGTGTGTATTTATATAAGGTATAAATACATAATGCATAAATACATAAATACATAAGTATATATTAATTATATTTTATAGATGAATATTTCTATATTATTATAATTAATACAATCATATTACATTGTATATAGTATATTAATATAATTCAGTATTAAGTTAAATACATTTGTTATAGATTATATTAATTATTATGCAAAATATAGTTTGCATATATATACACTTTTATATAGTATTTATATTAAATACAAATGTCTGTTAATATAGTAAATATACATATATACAAATAAATAAGCAAATAAATACATATATTTAGCTTGGCACATAGGTGCACAGAAGGTGAGTACATTTCTCAGCCTCCCTCACAGCTGGGTATCTCCACGTGTTCGTTTAGGTTCTGGTCAATGGGTTGTGAGCAGGAGTTTTATGGGCAAATTTCGGGGCCTGTTCTTAAAGGGAAAGAACATGTCATCCCCTTCCATATTCCCCCTTCCTGCAGGCTGGAATGTGGAGGTGACTTTGTGGGATGCAGCAGCCATTTGGAGCCATGAGGTAAAAGCTAGGTGTTGTGGAAGGCAGTCCATCAGTGTAGAAGAGGCCTGTTTCCTCGTGATCATGAGGCTGCCAGACCAACTCACCCCGACTTCTACCAGAGAGAGAGGCCCACTTCTATCTTATTTAAGCCCTAGTGATTTAGAATCTGTTACAGCTGCTACACCAATACCTTACTACAATACAATGTATTTATCTGCCTGCTGTTAATAATTACAGCATGTCTAGGGTAAATGTTGATCTCAGGATTTCTCAAAAGACTTCACAAAACCTTAATTGACTTTCTACATCTTATTCTTTTAACTTTTCAAATAGTAAGGATCAGTTATGCAGCTAACCTACTCAGTGCACTGAGTTAAGGCTAAAGGTACCACATTACGACCTTGGCACATCAGGCTGGCTGGGTATTTTTTTTGTTTTATTTTACTTGTTTTGGTTTTGGTTTTCTTTTTAACTAGGTGTGGCTGTAGGTTGAAGTTGGCTTTTTAAACCCTATGTAAGTGGTTATAGGCTAGTGATATTGCTTCTTTCAATCTAGATACCTTGCAACCTTATTTTGTAGTGATGCTGAAATTTTCAGCATTCAGTTGGAATTTCTTTCTTAGAAGAGAACGGTGGAATATATTCTCTGAAATAATCACAGTGTCTGGACACCAGCAATGGAGGCATTTGTAGAAGCAGCCAGAAGCCATTTAAGACGGAGACTTAGTGATATACAAAGTGGCTAATGAAGCGTGGTAATACTTATCTCGGTCAAAAATAAGGTTCGATCTAAAAGTCAGGAGGCTGTTTTACTTGTTTAACCAATAAATTGACCCTGAAAGTCATTGCAAAGGAGCAGCTCCAAGAATGCTTAAAATAATGGAGCTGTCGGGATGATGGCGTGTTTTCCCAGTGGACTAGTTTGAAGGACACGGCAATTACAGATGTGTAAATTCCGGAATATATAGTTAAAATCAGATTTATTATTTTCTATTCATGATCTTTTTTATTCAAAAAATTTTTTTAATGTTTAGATGAGAAAGAAGGCCATTAGGACATTTCAATGAGGTCTACAAAATAAATAATGAAAATAATCACGCACGGATTTGGATAACGGCCCACTAAGGGGGAAGTTCCTTCTTAACTGCATTCGAAGCTCTGTATGGCCAGGTATGCCATGTCTCACAGGGCTTCCCATATCTCATAGTCTAAGAGACAGCCAGTGTTCCCCACGAAGCTGTGCACGTCATGCATACCTGGCTCGTGCTAGCCCTGGCTCATCTTCTCCTATTTCCCGAAGAATTAACCTTCCTTTCACTTGAGGTTTTACTGCTTTATTTCATCATAAAGTTGAGTTATCCATTATTAGACTTGTATGCCTGGATTAGCCAAAATGTATGGGTCAAGCTCAAAGGTGCTGCAATCAGGGAAACATGGCAATTCAGCACGAGAAGAAAGGGTCAAGGCATAGCAAGTGTGAGAGCAGTGATTTCCCACAAGGGATTGCTCGACATGAGAGGTAGCAAAGTCGAAGAGGTTTCCGGGGGGTTGGGGGGAGGAAATAGGAAAATGATATGGCTCTTTGGAACCCTTAAGAATAAGGTAAATTTTTCTTACTCAGGGTCACTATTCATCTCAAACACAGGAAGATAAAGGGATGCATATAATCTATTTCCTCCCTATATTTTCAAACAAAGAAGGATAACGGAAGCAAATTTGAAACTTCAGGAAGAAAACCTTAGTATGGGCAGCTAGTGAGGCTCCTGCGATGAGCAGGGTCCCTTTGATGCCTAGTGGCATCTTCCTGCTGTGTTCTGAACCCGCCCAGGTTGGAGCCATATTCTGTGACTAGAGATGTTCTCTCTTTTCTCTCTGTCTTTTTTTTTTTTTTTTTTTGGAGGGAGGGTTGTGTTGTTCTTTTTATGCTCAGAGAAGTCCATGTTACTGATTTGAGAAAATCGAGTTTTCCAGCTTATGCGAAACTATGTTCAGGTTAATTCTCGATGACAACTTTTGCTTTGGAGGGTCAAGGCGTTTGGTTTCCAGCTAATACTGTGGTTGTACCTGTGGTTACCCACTGACTTCTCCTCTGCTTTGCTTATCTGATAGCAGGCAAATGGGGAAAGAGCTTTTAATATCCCCCAAAAGGGGAAGAAAGGCAATTAGTTATTCACCGCATGGAATCAGGCCATGTCAACTCACTCCAAGAGTGAAAACGGTCTGCACGTTAGACTTTGGGATTCCTTTTCCACGAGATTTTGTATTACAAGTCTCATCCGGATTCCCCCCCCCCTTTTCTTTTTTAAGTCATGTCAAAGCATTACATACTGCAGAAGAGAGAGCCACTTCACTTCTCCTAAACTATGTCATTTTTATGACAGCTCGTAAATTTCGTTCCCATATACTGCGCATATCCGCCCGGGGAGTCGTTGGTTCATCCCTCCTCGCGGAACAGCGAGAGAGGGGATCCTTCAGAAGAAGAAGAAGAAAAGAAAAAAAAAAGCAATGGGCGAAGTAACCGAAAGAACGATGCAGAAAGCAACAGCCAGAAGCCGCGGGGACGCGAGCTGCGGAGACAGGAAAGGAGGCGGTGGCGCGCGCCCTGGCGCGCGGGGCGCTGCAGAGACGGAACTTCTGCAAAAGCTGCCCGCCCGCGTGTTATCAGCGGCGCGCAGGCCTGTGGTTTTGTCGCTCTCGCAACCCTGCTTTAACTGCCGGTTTATTTTTCGACAAACAGGATGCCTCCATCAGAGGCTGTCAGCATCCCAGGCTCTTAGAGAGAAAAGAGGTAGTGCAGCCCCGCCCTAGCTCGAGGCCCGGCCGGGTGAGGGGAGGGAGGGGGGTTCTGTTTCAAGAGGCTTTCCAGAGAAGCGAGGAGCCTGCAGGTGCAGCCGCTGGGAAAGCAGCAAGAAGCGCGAGGAGGCAGGAGGGGGTGAAACCCGGCTCCTCACCCATCCCCCGCCCCGCAACCGATTCCACTTCCCCATCTCTGCAAGCCTCCGAGACGGCGTGGCCCAAATCGATGGGGGCAGGTTGGAGTTTTAAGACAAAACTCCCCAAACCTGAATGTGCATGCGAATCGCTCAGGGCTCTTGTGAAAATTCGGACTCTGATTGCGCAGGTCTGGGCCGCCGGGGCCTGAGATTTTGCACTTCTACCGAGTTCCTGGGTCATGCTGATGCTGCCGCGGGTCCAAACACCACACACACTTTGGAAGGCCAGGCTTTGGGAGACGCAACTCCCATCATGCTCCACGAATTTCTGGTTCAGAGTGTCTGTATCGGCTATACGCCACGTGCAGAGGGCTCCACATTCAAGTGCATTCTACTGGATGTGGTGCACGTATTTCAGTGGGTATTTATGTGCACGTGTTTATTCCTGTGGCTCTGGTTTTACACCAGCCGCTTTGCTAATGGAATTGGAAATTCCTTTCAGCTCTAGGGCAAGAGAGAGTTTGAGAGAGTTCAGGGGCTTTTCAAATCCCAGTTGCGGACACCAGGGTTCAGGAGAGTCTAGATTAGGTTCTGCGCCCCCCCCCACCCCGAGATGTTGGGGAGTGGTGGGCGGCGCCAAAAAAATTAAAAACACACACAAAACCCTAACGCGGTCCGAGACTTTCCTATTGAAAACATTTGCACGGTGCAGTTGGAATTCCCTCGTGTCCACGTTTCCCCGGGTGTAGGGTTGTGCGTAGCAGTACAGAATTGGGGGCCTGTATGTCCGTATTGTTAGCTTTGATCTCAGACTAACTTGAGGGACTGGTGGCACGCGCTTTCAAATATGTGTTTTTGAGTCACATGTAATGAGCAGGGAAGTATGACCGTCAACCCGAGAGGCTCCACAGTGTGTGAGCAAAATCACAAGCGAGGGCTCGCCATCTAGTATGCGTAGGTCCCACTAGAGATGGTGCTAGCTGGCAGGTCTGGAAACAAACTCTGCTAAATTGCGCCAAACCCTGAAATTTCATGAAGATTTCATTTTGACTTCGTCAAAACCCGTCAAAGGCTTCCTGTTACGAGAGAGTTTCTCCAAGTATGAGTAAGTTCGCAGGGCTGTTGAGGTGCAGATTCTTGGACCTTGGGCCTCTCACAGTCTTCCGGGGCGCCCCAGGAATCTGCATTTTAACAACCCCTCCAGGGGATTCTTATATACTGCCAAGTTTAGGGACCCCCCCTCCCCACACCCCAGTCTGCAAGTTCAAGTCCAGCCTTATTGCTGCACCGTTCAAACATCTGGCTTCAATGTCGCTGTTCACTGGTGAGATGAAGTAGCCTCTCTATTGCCCATGAGGCTCCCTTGAGCCAGCCTGACTGGCCACCGTATTCATTTGATCTCCTTCGTCGTCCCCAGCCCTGTCTGAAACAGCTTCCTTCTCTCCGATCACGGCTTCTCGCGCAACAATTCGTCGTTTTCCTGGGCTGTGATGATGGCTCTTGTATTTGTGCTATGCTGTTCGGTTCTCATTTTGCTCACGGAGTCCATCTCGCATTTGAGCCTCGCCTCGCTTTCGAGACGGTAAGTTCTTGAGGGCCATTTCATGCCCTATGATCCTTGTATCCCAGGCCGTTTCTAACACAGAGTCATTCACCCATCAACCAGTCAGTTAATTACTAACATGTTTTATAGGGTGTGAAGAAGCAGGCCCAGTATGGCTCTAGGATCAGAAGAAGTTTGGGAGAGAAATGGGAGTGGAGGTGAGAGGGCTGACAGTCTGATTATACGGTTCTGAAAGACGCAGAGGAGATGGGGAAAATGGAATATGGACCCCGGCTCATCTGTCTGCTGTATAAATTGGGGAAGGAATTTCTTTTTGTGAAATATAGTCTCCTTGAAATCTAGATGATCAAATCCATGAAGCCAAGGATGGATGTTTGCTTTACACTCTCATCCCCAAATGGTGGATCTCTTGGGTGGCCTCACCCCACTGTGACTTCCGATCCAGGTGGCCTTCCCTCCTCCTTCATTTTGCCTGCTTGGTGGTCAACCCAAACGCTCAGCTCCAACCCAAGTTGAAGGAAATTTCAGTGTATTACATACGGCAGGTTAAAAGAATGGTAGTATATCACATGATTTAGTGGAAAGCTGCAAACATACCTCCGTTTTAATCCTGACGCAGCAGCCAGGATTATTGGCCATGCAAACCTGGGTTTTCTTTCTTGACTTTTCTAAGCTTCAGAATTCTTAATTTGTTATCCAAACTCTGAGCCCCCATATTTTCACTTTCAAAGTCAGCATAACAATATTAGCTCATAAGGCATTGGGTGGGTAAGTGGAATAATGTGTGGGGACCCCTGGGCAGCCTGGGTCACAGTAGGTATGCTAGTAAACCATCATTTCCAGCCCCTCAGCTCAGGTGTATTTCCTGGACGAATGCTTCTGAGTGTTTCTGACCCTTCCTTACTTCAGGCACTTCCACTAGAGTCCCCCCCACAGGCCCACTGTTCTTCCTGGCTCATCCCACTGCCCTCCAATCTTAGCTTCTTTCTTAAGGGAATCTTTTGGCCTCTGTAGGAAGGCCTCCCTTTTGGGGCTTCAGACATATCCCTGTTGGGTATCTGGTCACTCTCCTCACCAGGTCTGTGCACATCCTAACTCTGCTTTCAGGATTCCTGCTCTTATCTCTTCTCTCTGGCCTTTGATCTGGTGTCTCTCAATGCTCTCTCCTGCCTTGACTTTTCATGCTGGGTTCTCTTGTCTTCTATCTGCCTTCTTCTTTTCCCTCTGATACTCCAAAGTCCTAACGATAGTTTAGACCATCTGTTTAAGGTGACCAGCTCTATTGTCCTCCCCATATAGAGATTAGGATCCCCCTTTACAATATGAAAATGCCATCAACAGACAGCATAAAAGGCCTTAGAGATTCAGAAGTGACCACTGCCATCCTAAGTTCTCAGACCTTTCTGGTCTTCCATTTACCCGTTGACGGGTACTTGTTCTGAAGACATGCAAAATTACTTTTCCAACTGTAGAGGATGGAGAGGATTGCAAGTTCCGGAAAGTAAAACACAAGAGAGAATAAAGGGCGGCAATATATCTCTACAACCGTAACACTGGTGGTTGGATTCTCAGTCACTGGGGCCTGACAATTCTTTGCTGCTGGGGCTTGTGTGTTGTGGATGTGTAGTAGCATCCTTGGCCTCTGTTCACTAGATGCCAGTACACCTCTCCTACCCACCACCCATCAGTTGTAACAACTGAAAATGTCTTTAGACATTGCCGAATGTGCCCTGTGGGCATAATTATCCCCTCACCTCTCGCCCTATCCTTCTAGCTAAGAACAACTGATTTAAGATATTTGAAGGTGATAGGTATAAAGAAGAAAATGGAAAGAGCAACGAGAAAGGTCTACTTCGGCAAGAAATTTCCCTTATATGATATAAATAAATAAATAAATAAATAAATAAATAAATAAATAAAGGAGACTGAACGTGAGAAAGGAAATGGGAGACCAAATCTTAAGGAAAAGTATAACATTTACAAAGATAAGAAAGCATTTATTCAGTCAGAGGGTCCACTAAGGAACATTCCCAGATGGAATAAAAGATCAGACCCTACCTTCGCAGACTCCCTCTTATATGCGGGCATTGACTGTGGGCAAAGGTGGGTGCTTCCAGGTGACTGTGGTTCAGGCTGGCTGAGGGAGATTCAGGTATAGAGGGACTTTTGAGGAAATGATCAGGGGTAATTAGCAACATCAGATCCTACCATCGTTCACTAGACGCTAAAGGTCTCAGAATGGAAAGGGAACATTCACGTGCAACATCACCTGCCCAGCATTTCACCGAAGCAAATTTTCTTCTAAATTGAGTGGTATGGAGAGAGGGTGCTGGGCACAATGGGCTGGGCATCCAGCAGGACAAGACTTGTGTCCACTCAACTTCCTGAGGCTTCACCATGATGGGCAAGACTGAGAACTTAATGACAAATCTACTGTAAGTTATTTCCTAAACCTCTTCTGTTTTTTTCCAGTAATTTCCTTTTTGAACAGGAAAACAATAGTTAAGTTTGCTTCCCTCCCACTCCCTCCCCCCAAAAAACGGTCTCTCTGAACAGACAACAGAGAAATAGGGGTATTTTCCCTGTTCTTTGTTTGACACTTTCAAGGTGACCCATTGGGGAATGGGCTGGACCTCATTATCCGTGCTATGATTATGAACTCTCTTGGTCACAAACATTTATTTTTCCAAAACCCAATGAACTCACAAACAGGAAGAAGTGCTTTGACTAGGCTGTGTTTCTCACATGCTTCTTGCACACTTGCCCAGCCTCCCACAAGGGACACTCATGGGACTTTCAGCCCGACACCGTTTGGACAGAAGTGGGACCAGCCTCATGCTTCCTGCTCCTCTTTGCTCTAATATCCCACATACTTCTTCTTGTTCTTAGCTAATCACAGGAGTTTAGGGGGAACCAAGTCTGCTCCCTGCTGTGGTTGTGTGGGTGGAGAGATGACTCTCTTCTGCTCATGACCTTTGGGATTTTTGTACCTCAGCAGTAAGCACAAGGTTGATGGAGCTTCATCCATCTATTCACCTGCCCTCTGTCCATCCATTCCTCCATCCATCCATCCATCCATCCGTCCATCCATCCATCCATCCATCCCTCCATCCCTCCATCCCTCCATCCCTCCATCCCTCCATCCATCCAACCATTAAATATTTACTGAGTGCCCGCACCCTGCTGGGTACTGTGAATAAAGAGAAAAATGAGACTTGAGCTTATCTCTCAAAGAACTCAGAGTCTCTGGGAGAACACACTTATAAAACAGAATTGTTGAATTACATTTTGGTAAGAGCTACGTAGACATATGAACTGAATAAATAAGAGTCAGAACTAGCACGTACCACTGGGTACCCTAGAAGACTTGGTCATCAGACCATCACCTGCTGCTTCAGGACGCAAACAGATCGTGTCCATCCACATCTGTGATGGGGAGGTGGGGAGGCCTGCTCTCTGTTCCCTCAGCACCCCATGCAGACACATGTCCCAGCCATTGTGACCTGCACAGTGACTTCCCTGCATGGAACAACAGCCCCGCTGGGTGGCTGTAAGGACCCTGTTACCAGGAATTATGGGAGCACTGGAAATCGCACAAAGAGCATGGGGACATACGTATCCTCCCAGAGGAGATTTGAAAACAGCGCGTAGAGAAGGGAATTGGGATTTCTGAAACTTCTGACTAAGTCTTCAGCAATCCGTAGGTCCTTGCATCTACCATAACCTGGTCTTTTTGATTACCTCTCTTCCAGGATTCAAGAGTCTTCCTCAGAGACACGCTGACAATCCCATTTTGAAAAGGGAAGGGAAACAAGTTATTCAAAATCAGGCACTGGAAGAAAGGGTTCAGAATTATAGCGCTGTGCTCTTCTAATATGGTTTTTAAAGAGTTAGGGGTTCTCTTACAATCCAATCATGGTCTGACGTCCACCATGAGCGACTAAGATCACTCATCTGAATTCAGTTTCGTGGTTAAGCAAGAGCTCAAGCTCCAAAATCAGGCTACAGTTGAATTCAGCTCTACCACTTTCCAGCCTTGTGACCCTGGACAAGTCTCTCGGCCACTCTGTACCCCACCCATCCATGTGTAAAATGAGGAGACTCATCGTCCCCACTGTGTAGGTGACAATGATGACATGAGTCCCTATTTTATAAGGCACTTAAAACAGGGCCTAGCTATGTAATAGTGCTTGTTCAATAAAACGGGACATTCCAACAATGCTTTCTCATCACTTCCTATGGGCTGACTCCTTTCTTTTGAATTTTAATCATTGTGTAATTAACAGAAACCGCCCGGAGGCATTGCTCCAGGAGTACCTGATTTTCAACCCTTTGCCCTAGATAAACTATTGGCCATAGAGTTAACAGGCCACTTCTTCTAGGAAGTGGTCACACTCGGTGCATTAATTCTTTCTTGTTTGTCCTCAGCAGACTGGAATCACGGATGCCTTCATTTTCTGGTCTCGCTGTGGGGATAATGGCCGATTACCCTGATTTCAAGGCTGCTGCACATGCGCTGTCGGTTTTTGTGGACAGTTTGACTCGTGTTGGGGGACCAGGGCGGGAGCAGGGGTCCAACTATGTGGGAGGGATGCAAACATGTTGGAAAGGGGGAAAATCACCTCTTTCTTATTTCCTTAGCCCACAAATAAATGGGAAGCAACAAAATAGTGCCTTGGTTCCTAAGGTTTCTGTGACACAGCGGTTCTCAAATAGGGGTGATACGTCCCTCGGGGGCATTCGGCAATGTCTGGAGACATTTTGGGTGGTGACATCTTGGGAGGTGGTGCTGCTGGCATGTAGCGGGTGTGGGCCAGGAGACAATGCACAGGACAGCTCTCCTCAACAATGACCCGGTCCCCAATGCGCAGAGCTAATGGAGACGAACGCTCAGCCCCCACATGCCTTTCGCCTAGAACCTCAGAGCTAAAGGCTCTCAGACGCACTTCCCTCAGGAAGTGGAAGACGACGGTGCAAGGGCCCACACAGCGTGGAGTCAGCCCGAGGCTCCTCCTGCCACACTCCGTGGCTCTCCCATACATACACCAACCACTTGTGTCCAGCAAGGAAAATGATCCGGCCTGCAAAGTTAGTGCCCATGTGCAGTCACACGAATCACAAAACCGGGCTTCACTTTTGGGGTTCGATGTGCCGGACCGTGTAAAGAGGAAAATGGGACAATCAAGCTGAACAGTTACGTAGCTAATGACAAAAGACAGATCAGGGGGAAAGAAAAAGGGCGACAACAGGAAAAACCAATTTTCGGTTTCCTGGGTGTCAGGCGGCACCCTCGTGTTCCTAACTTGGTCCCCACAGCAGTCGACGAGGTGAGCGTCCTCATTATCCACTGTTCAGATGAGGAAGGGGAGGCCCAGAGAGGGTAAGCCGTCTGCCCAAGGCCACTCAGCAGGAGCTGACCGCAAGAACACCCCACACCGCGACACAGGACAGGAGTGACGAAAACAGGAGCAGGTAAGCCAGAGGGAACAGGACTCCCCCTGGGCCCTCCTCCTATGTGCCATGTTGACCAGGCCTTTATAAACTCATCTCGGTTTCACGCTCCTTTTGAAAATTTTATCCAATGGGGATTAAGAGCTGTGCTGAGCTCACAAAGCTTCTTATTCTAAGAGACAAAGGGGGCGACGTGCCCTACGCAGTGTGAGTCCTTGGAGAAGGCTGGGTGCTCTTCTCCCCATGATGATAAGCAACACAGTAACTTCATCAAAGTTCGTTACCTTTAATGAACAAACCAGAATCCACCCCAAGAGGAGGAAGGGCACGTGATGTCGCTGGTCACGGAGCCTGGCGGTGCTCCCCACTTCTTACTCCTGCAGGCAGAGGGGGTCTTTACGGAAAGAGGAATGGAGGGAGGGGTGCGGCGGCCTGACACCCCTCCACCTGCTTCTGGGGAATGACGCGCTGGATCCTAAGCTGCAGTGGTTGAGGTGACCCCCGTCCCATGAAGCGGGGGAAGCCTGAGCCAGGGATGGGGGGCCCGGTGGGCACGACAGCACTGCGGGGACTCGCCAGAAAAAAACCCAGGCCGACTGAAGGTCAAGTGGAGATCGCGGAGGGAAGATGAAAGACAGAGGGTGGGAGGTGGGGCTGGGGCGGGCCGGGCCCCGGGGCGTGTGCAGATGGAGCTAAATAAGCATGAAAAGGGCGTTTTCTGAGTCACAAGGATTCCCAAAATATAATCTCCAGTTACCACCGTAGAGTTTTTATTTCCCTGTCAATTGCACCCTCTGAAAAAGGAAAGCAACTCTTTTGAGGTAACACGGAACCGGGAGCTTTATTAGTTTATTATTTTTTTTTATTGCGGAGAATAATTAGCTTGAGCACCTTTTAATTTGTTCCCATTAAGATGTTTGCATAGGAACAATTAGAGGCTGGCGGGGGCCCTGAGCTCTCAGTGAGCAGGGGACTGACTCTCCTAGGCTGCCAGCTGGCTTGTGTGTGTGGGGAGTGGGGGGCGGGCGGGGAGAGGGGGAGGGATTATTGCACCTTTTGTCATGCAGGGCCCCAAGGAGAAAAGGAAAGAACTTTCTGTGACTAATGTAACTGATGGTAGAATAACCAGATGAAAAATACCTTTTCTATAAATCAAGTTAAAAAGAAAAAAAAATAAAAGAAAGAAAGAGAGAAAGAAAACCTCACACCCACCTACTTAAAAAGGGATTCGTAATGACGTCGGAGCTCTGGCGATGTGGACTTTTGAAATTACAAAGGTTTCTGCAGAAGGACGGAGGAACTGTTCCCAAAGGGTCACCAGTGGGTGGGTGTCTAGTGCCACTGGCACCTGAGGTGCGGGGGAGGGTCCTGTGTGGAGGAGGGACTGAGGCCACCTCTTGCTGTCACAGCTGAATCACTGCTTCTGGGTAGAATTTTTATCTCAACCGCAGGCATAATTGCATGTGAGTGTTTGCTGGGAGCCTTACTGAAAACCCAGGCCAAGGTCAGGATCATGACAGTGCAGGTTCCCGAGGTGGAGGGGGGGGGTCCTTGACTTCCTGAAGGATGGATTCAGGGGTGGGGAGCCCCTGATTATCAGTTATGTCGTTCAGGACATGGGTCCCAGGATATGAACCAGATATGAAGAGAGGCACTTAGGACACAACACGTAAGGAGGCACTGTCACTCAAGGTCACTCAAGGTCACGTAAGGGCAGGGTCGGCCTCACAGGGTCCTGAGAATGGGCACCTCCTGAAGGTTTTCCAGAAAGTACCTGACTGTCTCATCCTCATCTCACTGCCAATGGACTCCCAGACTGATAAATTAAGACAGATGGTTGTTTGGGAAGAACGACTTTGCAATGGTTCCCCGGCACTCTGCTGAGCCAGCATCTTGCCATCATCTTGGGCACAGGTGATCCCGATGCAGTCAAGTGGGAATGCTATGGGCTTAGCGGAGCGGCCTATGGCCACCACGGGACCACTGATGACCTCTGCCGCGGTGCGTCTCTGACGGACAGGGGGAGGCACTGATACCGGGACCCAAAGCCACTGAATGTGTCCAGAGTCAGGCAAGCAATACAGGACGCGCCCCGGCTCGAAGCCGCCTGAAGTTCAGCCCTCTGCATGTCACTCGCTGTCCAGGGGCCTTGGCAAGGCTCTAACAACATAAGACTCAGCTCCCTCATATGTCCAACCAAGGGGACGGCAACACCCTCTCTCCCTCTCCAGGCGGCCGCTGGGCTGTGTGGCACAATCGCCCCATTCGGACCTGGCTTCCTGGTCGGCTTAACCTCCAGCAGGTTACCTGAGCTCTGCGTGCCACGCGTCCCCCAGCGAAGTGGGATTCGTAATGAGAGTACCGCCCGCAGGTTCCTGCGAAGGAGTTCATGGGCTCCTGCAAGAAAAGGCTGGGCGCGGGGAACGCCGGTTGTCCTACGACCACTTCGGATTCGCGAGCTCGACCCTCTGCCGGGCAGCGCTCAGGTGGTGTCCGCACTGCTCCCTGGCTAGGGGACCCACACTTCCATCTCGCCGCCCTCCTGGTCCCGCCTCCCGGGCCAGCAGAGATTCCTTCCTGCCGTGGCCTCCGATCTGCGCAACGTGGGGAGCCTTGTTCCACAGTTGCCTTTTACTTACTGACTCCCCTGTGGTCCACTGCTTCCTGTCCCTCATCCCAAACCCTCCGACAGCCGTCCAGAGTAAGAATCATTGGGCCTACTTTACAGGTGATGGTGGGAACCAGCTGCTTGACCCCATAGCCCTCGGCCCTGCTCCCTGCGCGCTCTGGTGTCCCTAGCAGACAGCTCGCAGACAAGGACCAGGTGGTCAAGAACGCAAGATGACCTTCCGGTGTGGAGTTTATACTTAAACATCGATCGAAGCCTCGGGTGAAGGAATGAAGGCCCCTGGCAGAAGCCGACTCTCTGTTAGCAAGACGAGAAATGCGTAGGTATCTGGACTTTCTAAGCCAAATTGTAGTCTTCATGGAAGGACAGGGAAAGGCGATCATGACTTACAGTTTTAGTTTTTATCTTATTTAAGTTCTGTTTGGGGGGATGTGTTTTATAATGCGCATACTATAATTGTATCCTATCAGTACAGTAGTGCAGGCAGGTCTTTTATATATACATACAGATGCACAGGTTTGGGGGCGTGCTGGTTAAGTTTTACTTACATGTGACGTGGTCAGAGTAGTTTGGAAATTACTGCCCTACGTCCAGAGTTCCCTGCTCCTCCTGGAGACAGCTTTTTCAAATTCAGCGCATCACGGGAAGAAGCTACATTGGGTTCTCTGAGGCATGTGACTTTTCAATGTTGGCCTCCACGTGTGTGTGTGTGTGTGTGTGTGTGTGTGTGTTTGTGTGTGTGTGAGAGAGAGAGAGAGAGAGAGAGAGGAGAGAGAGAGAGAGAGAGGGAGGGAGGGGGAGAGAGAGAGAGGGAGAGAAGAGAGAGAAAGAGAGAGAGGGGGAGAGAGAGAGAGGGAGAGAGAAGAGAGAGAGGGGGAGAGAGAGAAGAGAGAGAGGGAGAGGGAGAGGGGAGAGAGAGAGGGAGGAGAGAGAGAGAGAGAGAGAGAGAGAGAGAGAGGGGGAGAGGAGAGAGAGAGAGAGAGAGAGAGGGAGAGAGAGAGAGAGAGACCTTTATATCTCCTGAGAAAGCTTTAAAAATCAGGAGTGCTGTGAGGACCTGCATCTCTGGTGGGAACTGTAGTCTGGGTTCTGGCCTTGCTCAAAGACAGCCCCCCGCTTCCCAAGGGCTCCTCTGAGAGCAGGGGGTGGGGGGGCAATGGGGGGATAGAAGCTGGCAGCCTTGACCCTTGACCGAGGCTGGCTCTGTACCCCTCTGCACGAGCAGGCACGTTTGCTGTTCTTCTGGTTGTTTAGATTCCGCCAGAGACTCTCATCAAAACCAGCCTGGTTAACCATAACGTTGCCCACGGGTGCATGCTGGGTGCTCACCTAAGGGCAGCGGTAAGTTCATGGGTGACGGAACATCGAAATCGTACCAGGGCGGTGGAGGCTCTTGTCAAGGTGGCGTCGCCCCAAACTTGCACCTAAGGAAGCGCTGAAGGGCTGTGGGCTGCCTGCGACCTGTTCCGTGTGGTGTTTCCTCAGACACAAGGGGATTTACCTCGAAGGGCTGTGGTGTCTCAGCCAGGCAGAGAACAATTCAGGAGAATGGGGAGAGGTGTCTGCTAATTATTTAGGCTCTCGAGCACAATCAACCACCTAAGTCCAGCGTCTGCAAAACTCGAGGGGGCAGGAGCCAGGCTGACCCAGTTCCGAGTCCTACTCAGGCAGGGCCAGCTGTGGGACCTTGGTGAGTGACTGTCTCTGGTGCCTTCAGTCAGAGAGATACCTAAAATCGCTCTGACCAAAATAATAATATATATAAAGTTGTATAGTTTCAGATGCCAACTGAACTATATAAAACTATATATGTGTGTGTAAACATATATAAATATATATATACATATATATATATATACACACACATATAAAACTATATATAGAAAACACACCCACATATACAGCTTAGAAAGCATCAAATAGGACATTTCACAGCTCATATGTCTATAGTTCGTTTGTTATTCGAACAGATTCATCCACCTCTCCGATACAATTATCTCTTTGTCTTGAACATACCCTAGTAGGATACATATGGGAGGCATGGCTTTTTTTTTTTTTTTTTAGTATGAAGTAATGATGTAGGATGATTGGCGGGTGACAGAATTTCCACTGTTGGCATGGTGCTACTTTACACGGCTCCGCACCCTTCGCCGTCGTCCTCATGTTTGTTTAAGGCGGTTTCGTAATCGTCCCTCTCCTCTGGGACTTTGAGAGTAACAGTCATCCTGATCTTTAGAAACAGTGGTCCAACATAATACAACAGCAGAGTGAGTTTCTGTTCAAACCTGCCAGTGCCTATGTAATGCCGTTCCCCCCGTTCCCACCACGTCACATACGCCAGCACTTAAAAGGGCCCAAACGAGAGAGAGAGAAGCCTCCCGAAGGACGGAGCTCCTCGCGCCCCGTCCGTAGCGCCTCCAGACCTTTGCATGGGTTTCATGCACATACGCAGTTTCCGATTTTACAAATTATATCCTTTCGAAGTGGGTGGGTGTCAGGTTCGGCTGCGGCTGTTAGCGAGGGAAACGGGGCTGCGCAGAGGCAGCCTGCAGAGGGTGTGGGCGAGGGGCTTGGCGTGCGCAGTTCAAAGTGCAGACGAGAAGCGGGGCCAGAAAGTGCAGCAAACTGTGGTTGGCATTAAAGCTGCTGCTGGGGAAACGGCACCTCGACTAATGCCTTTGAGTTAATCTCCGCTCCCTTTTGAACATTTCGGAGCTGTAATAAAAAAAAATAAACATCAAAGGCTCTACACGTTAAAATGTTTTGCTTAGGGAAAAAAAAAAATGGCTCCTCCACTGGGTGAGGAGGGAGCAGCCCGGACAGCGCCATCAGCCTCCCTGAAAGACTCGCCCAGCGGCGGCATGTGGCCACGGACTCGGAGCAGCGAGCGTGCTCAGGATCCTGGCTGTTGTTTGTTCCTCTTAGGGTACCCTCATCTGGCAAGCTGACGACTGCCATCTTTTCTAGATCTTTCTTTAGGGTGTGCTAAAAACGACCCGAAATCCTACACGTTTCCAGAAGAACGGGAGTGCGGGGCGGGAGCAGAGTAGCTGCCAGGGGGAGACGGCGACGGAGCTTGCTCTTGGTGGTGGTACTGCGGGCTCTGTTTGATTCAGTGCTCATGTCTTTTCATTTCATTCTCCATCAGAGATCAGAAAAAGACTCAGTGGCTCTTTCTCTGACTCCTGTTTAGGAGCCATAGTCTTCACGGGGAACATCCAAAAAAAAAAAAAAAAAAAACTAGGAGTAGAAGCCGATGGCGGGCGAAGAAGGTAAGGCATGAGCTTTGCAAAACAGCAGAGCCACTTATTTCTCTTTCTTCCAGTGGACGCGGTTTCAGGGCTTGACGTGTTGAGCCCTGGACTTAGAATCAATTGAGCATGGGCCGCGAGTCTACACAAAGGAGCATCCGTCTTGAAATCGGCAGAGCTGTTGAACAAGCCCAGCTCGCCAACTGAGGTGTCTTTTTGGTGATTTGGGGGGGGTCCCTAAAACGTCAGGGGGAACTCACTGTTTCAAAAGAAGCCCATCTGAAAATAGCCACGTAAGGACCACGGGCCAGGAGGGCAGTGCCACACACAAAGCCCACGGTTTTCTACATGAACACACTGATCTTGCAGCCAAAGTGAAACATTTATATTATTTCTTATTTCAGGGGGGAAAAAAAAAACAGAATTTTTTTTTTTTTCTTTAGTGGGGCATTGACTTGCAGGAAGATAGATCGACATTCAGACTCAGGAAGTAGACAGGGCCAGTAATTACAAAGTAAAAGTAATCTGTAACTTGCGGAAACACAGGTGTGAATACGTGTTCTATCTCCCAGATAGAGAGGCTTATTATCGGTTGTCATAGTCATATCAAAGATAAACACATCTTTAGGTAAAAAAAAAAAGAAGTTTCCCTTCAGAAATTCTGTAGAAAAGAATTCTCTTAAAAAAAAAATTTTAAGGTGTTGGGCCAAGAGGTGTTGGGAATTCACAAGGTGGGGGAGGGGGAGCGAGACGCGGCACCCTCACACTCGGGGCGCTGTGCTTCCCCGTTCTCCCACGACGGGAGAGTCCCGCGCGATGCTGGGCTTCCACACTGACAGCAGGTGTGACCTGGACTCCCATTTAACGAGCTCCCTGCCCCGCCCCATCCAAGTTCTCTGCCTGTGTCTTTCAGTAAATCAAGAATAAATGTCCCCTCTCCCACCCGCTAGCAGCCATCTGCAGCTTCCAAGGAGGACGGAAGGAAGACCTCAGACTCTCTCTGCACGTCTTTCCAAAGAACCGCGACACAGAAAACAAGTGAGACACAGTGTCACCGGGAAAGCACGGTCGGCCTAGAAACAGCCTTTGCTGTCAGGGCAGGTGGCCCACTGGGCTGCTGACACCCGCCCCAATCCTTTTCCTCTCTGCTTGCCTCTCCTCTAACGGCTGGAAAGTGACGACTCCATTGTCCTAGGCACCTTCCAGCCAAAAGCCTTGTGCAATGGGCCTGGCCTGCGAGATATGTCAGGAGAAGCTTGCAGAGAAGGGCTTCTTCTCCTGAGTAGAAAGGCGGAGCCCCCAGGAGGAAGGTGGGAGGCCTCCCCATCTCCTTCCTGCCTGGACAGATCTGAGGCGCGGGCCAGCTCGCCACAGGGCAGCGTGGTGGAGCCAACACGCAGTAACATCCTGACCCACCGTACCGGCCTGGGGCTACTTACTCCTGAACCGCCTGTCACCTGAGACAGACACGTGCCTGGCTGCGTAAGCCACAGCGGTCTGATTTTCCTTTCTGTGTGGTCTGCAGCCAAACGTAATTCTCACGATTAAACGCTAGCAAGAGCTTTACGCGCATGTCACTGTCATAAAAGGCATCATTTCAGTTGTCTCTCGGATACACGGTTATTTCTCCACCTCAGCTGCTTCCTTCCCTTCTCTGGCATCCTTCGGTGTTATCAAGAGAGAGGGAGAGAGGAAGGGAGAGGGAGAATCTGAACGCCAACGGAGTACGAGAGTCATCGCTCCAGACAAGACCGAAGTCTGTGCAAACCGGCGGAGGCTCCAAGCACACTTTTCCAGCACGCGAAAGGTGACGTGAGGTTTCGAACTCTGTTTAGTGTTTAAGAATCCCCTGAAGTCTTCTTAAAGCACTCCCTGATTACATTCATGGTCTGCAAAACTCTTAAAGAAATACTCCTTTCTAGACTCTGGGGCATCACAGTTTTCTCCCCCCCCCCACCCCGAGGGGGGGAGGGGAAACAGACAAGAACAACATATCACTTGAGGCTTATTTTACTCAGCCAAAAGGCTAATGTAGGTGATCGCTGGCACCCAGGAGAAGGGACAGGAGAGCTCAAGAAGAAAGAGTTGCAGGGAAAGGGTTTTCGCAGATTTAAACATCTGTTTCGGCAGCGGAGCGGCTTCTGGAGAGTTCTCTGAAGAAGGGGAGTTGGTAAACATTTTCTGGGGGAAATGCTTGGCACACATGCGTGGAATGGTAGGATAACGACTTCCTACCAGAAAATTAAATAATAACAAGCCTGCCGCTTCACGTCGTTGAACTGAGGAAATGTGTGCTGCGTCTCATGACACCCCTCTCGGAGGTGCTGAGAGAGGAACTTTGAAATCTGGAGGCAAGCTCCTCTAGAACGTTCTGAGCCCCTTGTACACGACGCAGATGAGACACAGAGACGCTGAATGACTCATCTAGGTCACTAGGAAGTTACCTGAGAAGCTGAGAAATTTGCTTGAGTTTCCTGTTCGGCGCCCGCTCCCGCCCCCCATGGGGCAAGCAGCCGAGGCTGCCAGCTTTTCTGGGCTCGACAAAGTATGCGATCGGCATGTCACGGAGGGGCACAGAAGTGGGGCGTCCCTCGGAGCCCAGAGAACCTGTGCGTGGCTCAATGGGCAGAATGGCTTTTACATTAAGAAGGGCCTTCGGGAAAACAAAGCTCCACGTAGACTCCCAGCGAGGAGCAACATCCGTCCAGGTTTCTGTTACAACATGCTCCAGTGAGCCTTGATGTTTCAAAGCTGAACGCGTCCAGTTACAGAAAGAGCCCTCTCTCTCTCTCTCTTGCTGTCTTCGTTATGGACGCTTACAAGGAGGGGAAGGGTGACGTGAGGTTGAAAACGCCGATCCACTTTACATAGTCATCAGGTGGGCTGCTTGACCGACCACCTCCCTTCCCGCTGGGGTTCCCGCCCTCTACCTTCATCCAGATGTCCCACCCCGCCTGGGCACCCTTCCCTCTCCTTCTGGTTTTTAACCTGCACACGTCTCCCTTCCCCAACCCTCGTCGTCACTCTCTCCTTAGGGACCTCCTCCCAGCGGTCCTTGCGTGTCAGGGCACGGCAACGCTTTGCCGAGCGTCGACAGAGTCTGACCCAAGTGACCTCTTGAAGTAACTGAACTCAGGTAGCCGTGCGTAAGGATTTACCTCGCCAGTTTTACGGCCTTGCGAGCCCTGTCACACAAGCCATTTAACCTATACGCGGCTACTTTAAAGACAGGTCCTAACCGCTGTCCTTGTTTTATAGATGAGGAGACCGAGGCCATGAGGACAGTCACTTTATGCTGTTTGACCAAAGCCAGAAAAGGCATAGGAAAGGGGAGGCCACCCCGTGCTGTCTGTGCGTGCCCCTTGCAGACCTCTGGCCTGCCATTGTGAGGAGTGGCCGCTCTCATCACTCTTGGGCTCTCTTCCTCTTAGACTGGCCCAGTACCCGGTCCTGGCTTCTCTGTGAAAGCTCCTGCGTGTGGTGAGCCCTCCTCGGCCCAGCAAAGGGGCAGGTCGGTTTCTTCTGAGCACACTTTCAGGCGTGTTTTCAAGAGACAGAAGACTCTCCTGGCTGCTCACTTGCTTCCGAAACCGCCTAACCCCCTTTGGCCACGTAGGTCCTGGGTCAGCCGCTCCTTCTGATGAGGCTCCAGCGACTGGCTGCCGTGGAGCCCGCACTGGGTGTGTGGGCAGGCGCGTGGCTCCTGCGGACAGCTTCCCGCCCGCTCTGGTAGTGCTTCTAAGGGAGGGTTCCCTGAATGACGGGGACACTCCCGCTGGAGGAGGCAAAGCCAAGGTAGTGACTTCTTTCGGGAGCTGCTTTTTTTGCTCTTTTAAAAGCGTATACATCTCCGAATGGCTTTGTCATTTTCGAAGTGTTCTTAGTGTGTGAAGGGACTAAGCGGCAAAGGGTGTAATTATGAGTCGAGATAGATTTTTAACACCCTTTTTTTTTTCTTTTCTTTTCTTTTCTCAGTTTCAAAATGTGTGGGCGGTTTAAGAACGCAAGGCTTCATTTCACACAGGGGGTTTAGGGTCTGACTCTCCCACACCCAGCAGACCACCTAGGGAAAGGAGCGTTTCCTTGTGGGACGGGGGTGGGGGGGGCGTCCGATTTGCTTCGACACCCTGCTGCGGATCGACTTGTGCTTGCCCTGACATTTATATCTCGAAGTCCTAAATTCTAGCACTTCAGAATGTGATCGCATGTAGAGACCGGGCCACGACAGAGGGAATTACGTCCACACAGGTGATGAGGGTGGGCCGTAACGCCATATGACCAGTGTCCTTATAAGAAGAAGGGATCGGGACACAGAAATGCACAGAGGGACGACCAGGCGGTGACTGCCACCTTCAAGCCAAGGAGAGAGGCCTCGGAAGAGGCCTTCGAGATCACACAGCGGCAAAGGACTCGCTACACTTCCAGCCTCCGAGATCATGAGACGATACATCCCTATCATCCCAGCCACCCAGACCGTGGGACTTTTTTTTTTTTTTTTTTTTTTATGCCAGCCCAAGAAAAAGAATATGGATTTCACCCTGTGCCCGATGCCTGGCTCGATTGCCCTACGCCTTTCTGCGACCTTAAAGATTCCATCGAGCCAGAAGGAGCATCTTCACAAATATATATATTTTTTTCTGGAAACAGTGGCCCCCTGGTGCTCACGGAGAAGCCCCCTTCACCCGCCGGCCCGGCGGCCCTGCGTCTTCTGCGATTCCCCGTGACAGGTGCCTCTGAGGGCAGCACTGCGTCAGCCTCGCTGAGATTTCTACCTGTGGTTCTAGGAACCCTGAGGCGTATTAGCATTCAGGCTTCGCGCAGACCACTAAGCCACTTCTAAGAGCAAGGCTGGCTACCTGAGGCGTTTCGCAAAACGACGTCTGCGCCGCGGCGTGCCCCCTCCGCACCCCGCCGCAAGCTCTGTGGGGTGCCATGCGGGGCCGCTTGCGGGCGGGGGGGGCGGGGGCGGCCCGCGGCGGGGTTCTGCGAGCACGTCGTGACGCGAACCCTGCACGACGACGGTTCCAGGGACTTTGCATCCCGGCGCGTCCCCTCGCCACCTCGGCAAGCGAAGCGAGAGCGCGGCGCGGCGCGGCGGGAAAGCGACCGTGTTCTCTGTGGTAGACCACACGCGCTTTGCATGCCAGCCTTGCAGGCAGGCTCTCGCTCGCCTGGCTCGGAGCAGGCTCCAGACCCACTGCCTGGTGCAACGTTTGCAGGGTGCGTCTGCTCCCGCACCTCTCTTCTGCCCCCAATCGCCACATGGGTATCGCGCCCGGAGGGGGTTTCCTTCTCTGAGAATTGCATGGGCTGATAAAGTAGCATCCCAGGCAGCAGACAAGATGTTTTTCCCCTCTAGCCGCAGCTCTGGATTACAGGCGGCAAGAAATGACCACAGACCAGAGCGGGAACTCAGAGAGGGAGAACTACGGTGTGCCGGAGAGGAGGCTGACCGCCTGGCATCAGGCGCCGAGGCCACGTCCCAGATGGTACCCAAAGTAATGACATCTTGCCACCCCTCCGGCCCCAGAGAGAGGTGCTAAGCTTTCCCGTGGGCTCTCTGAAATGAAATCTCAAGGTTATATCATTGTGTTAGAGATTGTGAAAGGCCCTGAGTTTCTTTTACAGGGAGGAAGGGATGAAAACACTTTTTTTGCATGAGTCCTTCTGAGTCTGGGTTGGGGTCTTGGGCCTTTTTCCCTCTGCCGCCTGGAAAACCAACTGCTCCTAGTCCTCAGCCTGGGGTGGCTGGGTGACTGTCCCCTGGGCACGGGAGCTGTGGGGCTGTGTTAGGGACCAGGCTCCTTCCCTTTCCCGGTGTCTGTGAAGGCCACCAGGCCCTGCAGTATCTTTGTTGTCTGACCAGTAAGGACAGAAGGCAGGCCAGCACCACACAGCAAAATCCAATCTATTGCCCGGTGAAATGTTTTAAAATTTCCTGACTCTGTCTTCCTGAGTTGACAGAATAGGAAACAATAATTGTTGTTGGGGAGGGGAGGGTGTTGAAAGCAAGTGAAGGCAGGGAAATCTCTTTTCTGGTATTTTACACATAGTGCTTCCTTCGCTTGTGAGCGGCCCGGGGGAAACACAGAGCAGGAGCCGTTCGCAGCTCCTCACCCCTGGCCAGCGCCTCTGCCGAGCCCAGCTCTGCGGCGGGTGTGTGACTCACACAGAGCATGATTCAACGTCACCGAAAGTTCCTCAGCTGCCCGTAAAAGAAGCGCCCGAAAACCCTTTAATTTGAAGCTTTGAATCGGTTAATGACTTGCCTTCTTCCCCTTCTCCTCAACTCCTCCCCTCACGCCCGAACACAACACACACACACACACACACACACACACACACACGTACACGCACACGCACACACACACGCGCATCTTTGTCAGGTGTTTAAATTTCAGGGACCCAGCAACACAGCGACTCTGTGGCATTCAGGATAGCATTTGCTCTGACCAAGCGGCTGGCGGCCCCTGCCTTCCCCTGCTCGCTTGGCTGTATGCATGAGGAATGAGTCACAGAGACGATTTGGGTGCGCGCAAGAGTTTGTAGCCAGCGGATTCATTATCCCCCCGGCCCACCGCACTCCACTCCGTCCCGGGCTCTGCCAAACCAGCCACGCTCCGCCGGCGACAGCCGAGTGCACACCTGGACGCACAGCAGCACCTCCCTGACATCTTCGTTATTTTTGTTGGTTTAAGCACGGCCCTCTTTTCCCACCAAGATACACAAAAGGAGCGCACACACGCACGCACGTGCACACACACACACACACACACACACTTCCACACTCATGGCTCACCTCTGCCGCTTTGCACATTTCAAGAGGCTGGTTGCAAAAATGCAGACACGTTTTCCACACTAGCTGCGCTAGCAGGAATCCTGCAATCTAATGGCTTAAGTTGAGACAACGTGTGACTTGGGAAACTTCTTTATTCCTCTTTGTGACAGAGATCCCTCCCTTTGTCTTGAACGATGCCGGCTGCCTCTTTCCACTGAGACCACAAGGCATACATAACACGAAACAACCTCATCCCGGTATTTTCAACCTAGACAAATCTGCCCAGCTCCTGCCTTCTCGGCCCCTTGGGGAGAACCGGGTGGCCACTTTGTCCCTGAAGTTGCATGCCATGAAGCCTAATGCCCATCCGTGAGCTTACCTCTGCCTCCGCCCCACGCAAGCTCAGCCCTCCTGGCCGGCCGTGCATGCGCCTCTAAACCCCGGGGCAGGCTGGAACGTGGCTCACACAGCATGCCGAGTTCAGGAGAACTCAGCTGCTGTCATTCTGGGCAAGGGACAGCAAAGTAAAACTCAGAGAGCTACACAAAAGCTTTATAATCTCCAGGACTTTAATCAGAAGCAGTCGAACTTACTTGCACTTGACAAAGTTTTCACACACCGACTGAACACTTCGACAGCTTAACTAAGTATTTATTAAAACGTTCTTGAAGAGCTGCCATCTGATGAATAAGTAATCCAATAGCTTTGTAACCATACGCCCGAGTTTGAATGCCTCCCACCACACGGACGGCGGTGGCGCGGGGGGGAGGGATCGGCCGGGTCCATCTGCACCGAGGTACAACAGGCTGCCATTTCATTATCTGCAAAGCCGAGCTGAAGTAGATATTAAAAGACCAGTGTGTACTCACCTCTCATGAAGCACTGTGGGTATGAAGGAAATGACTCAAATATGCTGTCCGAAGCCATCGCTTCCTCCTGAAAAATGCACCCTCTTCTGAAGGCCGGGGATTCGGTGATTTCTTTTACCTTAGGAATGAAAACCAAGAAAGGTCACTGTTTTAACCTCACCCTCGGCCATGGTTCCCGACAATGCGTCCCTCCCCTCCCCCGCCTTTGGTACCTCTGGGGCTCCCTGAGCCCTATGAAAAATGTACCTTTGCGAAAACAAATATTCAAATTGTTAAAGATTACAAAAAAAAAAAAAAACACACACACACACACACAGCGGTGTCTTGGCTGCGGGTTGATGATGTTCACCACTCTGTGAAACTCTGTGGTTTGCAGCCAGTGTGATTCGTCCTGCTGCTGACCACTGTGTCGCGCTTAGACTCCTGCCGCCGCCAGCCTCCCCGACTTGTGGTTCTGTGGTTGTTTATGAGGCCCAAAGAAGTTTTCACACAACCCAAATTACAAATTTAACTGTTCCCCTTTCCACAACGCCTCTTAATTGGTTCTTGCCAATCATGTGACCTCCATGATGTCAATTTTTTTTTTTTTTTTAACTTTCTGAGCAATGCCCTTCTTCCCTCCACCTGCCTCCCCCAGGCTGTGCAAGAAAATATCCCGGTAGACATTGCACGAGAGCCACTGCAGAAGAAAGTGACTCAGTCTCTTATTATCCCAGGGGTCTTTGCTGATTTAGTACGACTCGGGGCCTGCTGTTGTTATTTGTGGTTTGGGGACTACCGATTATTTTGGTTAAGATTTCACTGCTGCTTATTCAATAGTGATTCTACCCTGGCATCGGGCTGCTGCTCGGACAGGCTGTGGATCCCATTTTTTGAGGTGCTGGGCATCAGCTCTGGAAAATTCAGCTCTTGGTAAAGATGGTCACGATGTAAGTGAAACTACAGAAGGAAGAAAAGAAAGAAAAGGAAACATTTGGATGGGAGTCTGACCCCTAAGAGGGGCTAGCAACTTATGATATTTTAAAGCCTGAAGAAGAACAGCATTTTAATTCCGTGATGAAAAGACTATTTTAATAGAACCAAAATATATGGTTTTATTCCTCCTAAATAAATGTCTTTGTTGTAAAGAGATAAATTCGTAGTGTTCTCTTCCTCTCTGTCTCTCTCTCTGTCTCTGTCTCTGTCTCTCTCTCTCTCACGCATGTGCACACGCACACACACACGCACACGCACATATGCATTAGGAGGCCAAAGGAAAAGAAAGAAAAGAGATTTGGTATTTTGGGTGGAAGCAGAGGCTGGCCTGCAACCATGGACTTGTTGTTTTCACCTGTGAAAGTTCACTGCCCTGCCTTTCTCTAGATCAATTTGAATCGATAGGCTACTCCATACCTGTAGGTAAAACTCAGCCCAGCACCATCGTAACCGAACCCTGAGTGCCTTACGATGACGAATGCGCAGCGGATGGAGGATCCGGGGCGAGCGCCTCTTCGCGGGCCTGTCCCCTCTCCTCTGCTTTCGGGAGGAGACACACCTGTTTGGAGATGCTAAAACGCGGGAGACCTTTGCACGCGGGCGAGCCGTTCTGGGCACACATCTTCCTTTTTCCTGCCAGTTGGTTCTACCTGCTAACGAATAAAATATCCTTCCTGCTAACGTTCCAAAATAAAGCAAGACTCTCGTTTGCTAATTAACCACTTTATTTTGCTGTGGCATCTTCCACAGCACGCCAGACGCGGTAAGTTTCAGCGCACACGCTCGAGAAAAGCCGTGGGGCGAGGCAGTCGGAAACGCCAGCCCCGAGCGCAAGCTCGTCTCTGACGACCGGCAAAGGCACTGCGGGAAGTCCGCCTCGTCAGAATAATCCTTTGTTTGCCCCCTCCTTCTCTCCACTTCGCCCCTACCCACACCGGCACCATGCTCCAGGACAAAGGGCACAACTCCTTTAGAAGAATAAATGTGATTTTTACTTACTCCTGTTTTGACTAAAGCAGGAATTGAAACTCAAGAGTCTGCTTTCTCCCAGACTTGTGCAAAGTGAGCTTGCCAAATGATGACCTTATTAATACTTATAAGAATGATAATGCGTGTATTCATTTTTACGAAGTTTGTCAATACCCAAACATCATGCATGTTTCGTATCCCTCTCAAAGCAAACCCCTTGTTAAGATACTTCACGTTATAGTCCTGGGCTTCCTGAGGGAGTCAAGTCTGGATTCCACCCCACAATAGGTCCCTTCTTCTCTCCCACACTTGCTATTTCCTGGAAGGTCCCGAGAGCTGAATGCTGTCATGTGAAGCTGCCACCTCACAGTTGGCTCAGACTTAAGAATGACTCGGAAATTCAAGTGGCGACACAGATAAATCCTTTCGGTGTTTCGTTTTTGAAACTCCCGGATGCTTTCAGCCTTAGGTGTCCAGATGCTTGTGGGGAGGGTTTGGATATGTCAGCTAACTGTCCGGGTTCTCGGCTTTTCTCTGTGGGCCTAGCCAGAGCCGAATATGTGCTCTTTCTCAGTGGAGTCTTCTGAAGATAGGTCACGTTTAAAGACGATCGTGAGTAAGACTGGGGTTTGCTGAGGCCTCACCTTATGCTGTAATCATTTGTATTCGTCAGGGCTGGGGTTTCGACGGGGCACCAGGGGGCAGAGTACGAAGGCTGGCTCGCTGGCTGGGCTGCCTTCCCCGGGCTAGCTGCCACAAGAGCCACCGCAGAAGTCACAGCTCAGTGAGGCGACAGTTGGGGCCTTTC
The DNA here is from genome assembly GCA_003508835.1 of Eonycteris spelaea. Classification (NCBI taxonomy): domain Eukaryota; kingdom Metazoa; phylum Chordata; class Mammalia; order Chiroptera; family Pteropodidae; genus Eonycteris; species Eonycteris spelaea. The sequence goes on from PUFA01000025.1 coordinate 15,346,595, forward strand.
TGGGCATCTTCCAAGTCATGCCAATAAGCAAAGACTGAGCCGGTCGCTGGTGAACTCGGCCTTACCACTTCCTTAGGAGCCCAAGACAAAAAGACACGTATGGCCCCAACAAGCCACCTAGAGGAATGCTCGGTCCAATCATAGCCGAGCGTGTTTAGGATTCTTTCAGCTTGTGCAGTGACCCACACCCTCTGTCCTAGTTCCTGCGAATGACTCAGACCCTGGGCTGCTGCTTTGGGAATTGTACCCAGGCGGCTGCGGCCGACTGTGGCTTTGCCAAGCAATTGGATGGCCGTTTTCGTCCTCAGATTGGCTACAGCTTCTACGTGCCGCTGTAGGGGGAAGGGAGGCATGCTCAGGTGTCATTTTTTTATGGCTCTATAAAAATACCAGCAAAGGTGGAAAGGCGCATGGTTGCATAACTTCGTAATTAATGCAGTGAAAACAATCCCTGTCAGGTGTCTTCATTACGCGATCCCTGTCTCCGAAAAGTGCTTATTGCAAAGCAGATTCTCTGGCCGGAAGATGGACCCCAGTGAGGGCTCCCCGAAACCCGGATGTGGTCTAAAATCCCGGGAGGACGGTGTTGCGGAATCCTTTCTCCGCAGTACACATGTTCATGGCGCTCCAAATCTGTGTGCTCCCACAGAGGTGCTCTCCAGAAACCCGTGCGCCATGCTGACGATGGCCTCCGTGTTGATTTTTCAACTGAGACTTGGACGTCAGAGCTTCATGGAATGCATATAGCCTGATCTTGGCAAACCCAACGGTTTGCAGTAACAGGAGCTCGGCAGGCCACCGAAGGCCTCGCTTCTTGGGTCCCGCTCATGCCGGTGTCCACGGAGGGCACAGGTGTCTCAGGCGCAAGTCTCTTTTCCAGGTAGAAGCACAATTCAAACTTATGTCAGCCCAAGACTTTATTTTATAGCCAGACAAGAGTGGCAGCATTTTTTTTTCTTCACTTTCCCTTGATGAAGATGTGTTTCTCTGTGGGGGCATAGAATTTAAAAAAAAAAAAAAAGAAAGAAAAAGGCAACTCATCAAATGAAAGCTGTCTAATGATATGAAAAGCTGGTTAATGGTCATCATTTCAAATATAAGAGTTTAAATTGCTTCGCTACTCAAACGGCGGCCTGAGAATCAGCAGCGTGGACATCACTTGAGATCTTGTTATGGACCAGAATCTTGGGCCCCACCGAGTCCTGAGTTAGGGTCTGTATTTCCACAAGATCTCTGGGTGATTCCTACACACATGGAAGTTTGAGAAGCTTTGCTAGAGGGAAGACTTACATATATAGGAATTCAGTAAAGACTTAATATGATAATTTTCTACTTTTTTCGAGATCACTTGTTTCCTTAGAGCTTCCTGAAAAGTCTAATTTTTCTATCTTGTTGCCTCAGCATAATTTTGTAAGCCCAGGATTTTTCTAGAAGGCAGAAACCCACGAGAGGCCTGGTTATTGTCCTCCAAAACAGGGCTTTCTTGAGTTATCACTCTGACCTCTCATCTCAGGTGCTGGGTCTGGGTCAAGTGTACAGTCTGAGGTTTGACGCACAACATCGGGAGTCTCCCGGGTGTCCCATCTACCAAGCTGGGGGCCACATGTACGTAAACAGAAGGCTTTTTCCCCCCCTCCAGGGGCGTCGGATTCTCGATTTTCACCTGGTTTGCCATTTGGAAACACATTAATCCTGTGAGTTCTTCCAGACACACAGCAGGTGTTCACGGGGCAGTGTTTCAGGCGGCCTCAGGAGTCCTGCCATCGGCTGTCCTCCGTGTGGGCTAACTGCCTCTGGCCTCCAGCCATGGCCTTGCAGATGTCATGCCCTGTGCTTGGTTCCAAAAGAAGGGACCCAGCCTTACCTCGCACCCACTTGCCGCAGCCCGCCCCTTGCAGAGCCCAGAAGCCCGGCCTGCACAGGCACCCAGCGGTTAGGCTGCATCTGGATTCCTTCAGGCCGGCCGTGGGCCAGCAATCTCGTTTGAAATAGTTTCTCCTTACAGAACATTGGCTCTTCTGCTTCTGGTGCCATTCGATACCAGGAGGGTAAAACTGGAAAACTTAAACAAACCCCCTTTGAATGTTAGAAACGTTCAGCATCCGAGGTTTGGTCAAATGATGGAAAACGTTTCGAGTTGGTACTGAACTTTCCAGCCCGGTCTTCCAACCTCGAGGCTAATTTTAGCCTGAGATCCAGGCAGGGAAAGCGAAGGAAAATGAGGAGACAAAATGACTCTGAGCTGGAGAAGCCAGAATTTGCATTGGTCAGATAGTGTGAGGTTCAGGAATTCAGTTTATGTGGCGCCTAGTGAGCGTCTCCTGTCTGATCAAAGCACCTGGCTCCAGGAACTTTGGACTTTCATTGTCATTGTTACTCATTTTCCTGGTGGTAGGCAAATGAACAGACGTCCACATGACTCTTTACAGATCGAAGCATAATGCTTACCTTTTTCGCCTTGGTGCTGTGAGGATCAGCACTTTTTTGGACTATGCAAAGTGGTTTTGAATGGAATCAAAAAGAGACTCGTGGTTGGTGTTTCAATATGGAAACATGCAATATGTGCATTTTAATGCCTGAGCCTGCCAGGGACCATGGACACATGGCATCAGGGCCCAAAATTAGAGGTCTGGGTAAGAACGAGTTGAAAATGCCGTCTGCAATCAACACTGAAGAACTCCTGAGTGTTCATCACTTAATTTTTGAATTAAATGTTCTTTAGGAAGCATATCATTCATCCCTACTGAGGCAGGTTGCCCATTCTTCCAGAACCTCAAAATGTCAGAATTGAAAAACATCAACTCTACTGAGAAAACAAAATATCATACTTAAAATCATGCGGAGCATATTTAAATTTCCTCCTCTTTAAATTCCCTTCCCTTCCCATTGCCAGTTCAGAAACAGGCTGGACTTCTGGGAGGAGAGTGAGAAGACAGATCTGCTTTCCCCACACAAGGCTTCTATCTGAGATAATATTCCTTCCGGGAGAAGGGTATTTGGAGGATTGGCAGGCTTTAGTGGAACTAAAGATTCCTGGGAGGTAACAAGGAAGAGAGTTCACCTGCATTTTCATCATCAGGGGATGACGATGTTTGCTTGCAGGACACCTCGGAGTTCTGATGGATGGCCTTTGAGTGTTACGGGGCATTATTCTTAGTTTGTTTCCCGGCGCTTTTTTTCAGATTTTTATCGTCACTTGCTCATAACTCTCTAATGTGTATTGAAAAGGGAGAGTCAAGGATATTAGTGTTTGTCTTCATGGGCCTCCTGGTGTGAACGGGGACTGGAGACCTTACTCGGACTCTGAGTGGTTGTTCAAAAGATGGCCACGGGGTTTCTTAAAACCCGCCTAATAAATGCCGAAAGGCCTGAAATTACACCGAAATCGCCTGGGGCTCTTAAAAACTTTCTGAGCTCCTTGAGAATAATGTTTGTCATGTCTAGATTAATAGCATTGTCAATGAAAAGATGCTCAGGGAACACGCACTTGACCGAGTTTTGCGGGTGACCTTTAACCTCTTCCTGCCATGCCTTTGTCTTTAAATAGGAATGCACTGCTGAAAATCTCAGCATTTCCACGGTCCGCGGGCCTCCTTTCTCTTCATGCCCCTAACGCTTATTTCCGCGCACGTATTTAGCTTCCCCCTCACTCAGACACGAAGGTCAAGCTTCCAGCTCCCCCTCTGTACGGATTTACGTTTGGGTCTCTCCAGCTTCCTCGTCGGGCTCACGATCGTTACCCTCCCCTACGTCCTGTGCCCAGTGCGTCTGCCAAGGATGCTTCACGTCGAGGCACTGCCGCTTCCTTTTCATTCTTCTGTCACCACGACATGCAGGCACCGGTCCTAGTCGTTAGCAGAATTGTTCAAGCCCCGCTTTACCCTGCATTTTTAGCTCTTCTGATCTTTTCCTTAGGCTGTACCAAGTAGCAGGAACACCCCACTTTCTGTGCAACTGTAGTTCCTTCCCTGAGTATTTACTGAGTACCCAGTTACTTTACTGAGTATGTATTTCCTAATCTTGGGCTCAGTAGACCAGTCTTGCTCAGAAGAAGGTTCATGATCTTATGATCACATACGAAATGGAGAGCAGATGCTAAAATGACGGGTATGGCCAAGGGTGAGAGTGGGAAGAGGTGACTGAGGCTCCCAGGATGCAAAATTTAAGGCAGCACTGACTCTCAGTGCCAAGCCTGAATTTGCACCACCCTAAGAGTGAGTGTTTCCTTAAATGCTACACCCTAAGTGCTCACTTGCCTCACCCCAGTCCCAACCCTGGGTATGGCTGACAAATCTGAACAGAGACCATAGGCTGGGCAGAGGACGGTATCTGAATCAGGAAGAAACTTTGTGACCGAAAGCCTGTGGCCATGGAAGAGTGGAGTCCTGAGCGGGACCTTGACAGATGCCCATTTTGTTTTGAAGGCATTAGGCATGCACATTTTTGATGGATAAAAGGGCAGGGAGGCCTAGGAAGATAGGGCAGAACCTTGAAACCAAAGGCAGATCAGAGAAAAACTCAGCCTGCTTGGAAGATAGTGGGGAGTCCAGCCTGGAGGAGAGAGAAGAACTGACAAAGGAGACCTGAGAAAAACCCATTTAGGAAGAAAAAGCTTGGGCCAAGTAAAGGAGAACTTCAAGGGCCATGTGAGGAATTTGCTTCAGTTCTGTACACAGTGGGGTGCCAGCCAGGCTTTGGAGCAGGAATGCGATGGGATGCAATTGGAGCTTTTGGAAAATTGCTCTGGAAGTAGCATCTATGATTATTCCATTAATCTGGGGTTCTTGGCTCTTTTTGTTTATTATTACGTCTCCAGCATCTATCACTGAGCTTGGTATATAGAATTTTTTTTGAATGAACAAGTTAATGGATAGTTGGGGAGGTGGATGGATAGATGATGTTTCATTAAGACAAGCAGCTGGGGAATCAGAAGCTGCAATACTTCGGCTCTGGGGTCACAAGCACTTCGACTAAGGATCCGGGTAGTGGGGTTGGAGAGGAACAGAATTGTGTTGGGCTGATTGCATCAATAGCCTCAGTTTTTCACACCTCCTGTAGTCATAACCTTTGCTCTTAAATTGTGGTCCCCTCCCACTCTGACACTGAGGTTGCCTTCACGACTTGCTTTGGCCAATAGGACAGTAACACATTTGATGGAACCAGAGGTTCGGAAAAGTGCTCGCTCATTTGAATGTGCCTGGGTTGGAGTACGGGAAGGTGGGACACCTGGAAGAGACAGAACTCCTCGTGGAGGCCATCCTAGATCAGCCAGGGGCCAGCCGACCGTCCGACACTCAGCTGAGCTCCAGCCTGACCCAAAAGAACTCAGCAGTTAAACCCAGCCATGACCAGCAGAACTGCCCAGTCTCCCCAGGAGGTGTGAGCATTGAGAAATGGTGCCCGAAGCCCTAAGGGGTGGTTTGTAACACTGCATTATCCTGGCCATCGTTTTCATTGGGGAAGAGTTAGAGATGCAGAAAGCACCCACGCCGAGCTTCGGGCTGAGGCCAAGAGGCTGAATCAGTTCACTTACAAAGTGAAAGAGAGTAGAAAGCTGAAGGTGAGGAATGCATAAGAGGGGAGTGAAAAGTGACAGATGTCAGAGGCAGGGTGGCAAGAGAAGCAAGAGAAAGAAAACGGAAGTGAGGTGCAAGCCAAGGGAGGAAGAAGTTTCAAGGGGTGGGAGCGAAACGGTTGCTGAAAAGGGAGGCAGAAACTAAGATGTTCGAAAGGTCAACAGATTTGACAAGGAAGAGCCACCTGAGACCTGTTTCTTCGCGATGGCTCTTCAGGCTAAACAAAGAGGGACAACCAGTTTCACTAGTATGCAGACAAGCAGCTCCTCCTTCGCTTGACTAGAAAGTTAACATGAAATTAATTGTTAGGTGTATATGTTTGTCCAAATATATCTAAGTTGACTATGTGGCTTTTTCTGTTTCAATTCAATTCAAAAAACATTTCCAGAATCTCCTGTGATAAAACAGAGAAACTGCACAAAAGACTTCAGGATGCTTTGTTGCTGCATTCCACAAAACAGCTAGAGTCTGAGGGTATGCTTGAGATATTTTTGTGATAATTGGGAGCAATCAGAAGGCTGTCCAGATAAATGATTCTTCAAAAAGTTTCCGACTCTGGGCTCACTTTACATGGTAGTCTATACCTTTTGCTTTAGAAGAATCTAGAATCATATCTTGATAAGTCGTGAAAAATGAAACAAGATTTTTTTCCAGCACAAAAATTAGCTTGTATTACATTTCATTTTAAAAACTATGTACATCCACACACTCAGACACATGCACACACACACACACACACGCACACACACACACATGAATCAGGATATTGATTTTAATTTATGACCTGCCCTTGCTTGGCGCCAAAACGCGAGCAAGCCTAAACACACTGTCTTTTGGTGTTCCATGATCTTATAGCTCATCGACCACACAAAGGGCAGATCTACAGAATAAAATGATTTAATGATAAGTCAGATGATTAATCCTTTTTTCTGTAATATCTTAATATGCAAAGATTATCTTGTTTGATGCCTGAACCATAAATATGCTGTCACTCGTGTTTAATCCTATCTGTCTTTTCCTTGGATCTCCTCGAGTGTTCGCCAACAGCCTTCCAGGCTTCTAGCTTCTCAGGTCAATCAGATAACACCATGAAATCATGCTGGTTAGGTTGTTTATCCCTTTTGGAATGGCATGGCTCCCAGAGCACCCTTGTCAGAGATGCCAGTGGAAATTCCAAATAAGGATGGAGGTATGACTCTGTGTTGGCAATTATGTCCCCTGTTCTGTGCTGTTTCTAGGACAGTCCTGTCCCTGGACTACCTAGGACTTGGTTATTAAGGTGGCAGAAGGAGGTGACAAGTTCTTTTAGGTTCATAACCTTTTACTTAGTAAAATACACATCTTTAACTCCAACATTTCCATCATTATTTCTCTCATCCAATGAATAAATGAGCTTTAGCTCACCCTCTCTATGATGGTGGATAGTTGGAAGAATTTGGTGATTTCACTGTATTTCAAGCCCTCATCTAATGGAGTAACATATTTTTGGTCTATCACTTACCGTCAAGTTCAAGTTTATCTCTACCAAGGACACAGTACTGTGATGCAACGGGGTAGGAATGCCAGATTTAGCAAAACAAAACGAAACAAAAAAGAGTGCACTGTTAACTTTGAAATTTGGCGGGGAAAATAGTGAACGTTTTTAGTATGTCCCAAACGTTGCATGGGAGATACTTAAAGAATTAGTCACTGTTTAACTAAAATTCAGATTTAACTAGGTGTCCTGTATTTTGTCGACAGCCCTAGTTGATGGCCGAGAGGTGAGTTGTGCACATATACACATGTCACCTAAGGAGCAGGAAGCTTTGGGGTAATTTTAAGCACGCAGGAGAAGATGATAGGGCACGCCGATGGCCTTCGGTCGCTGCAGGCTGGCGTGCTTTTTGTTTTGTTTGTTTTCCTCTTTCCTTGCAGCCCTTTCAAGGCCCTGGAGGCGTTTAATACGGGGCTCACCTTGCTAGCGGTTTTTCCAACAGCAAGAAACAATGGCAAAACGGATCATTTGCCTTGTGTGTGTGTGTGTGTGTGTGTTTTTTTTCCATGCAGGACTCACCTGCTTTCTCGTCCAGGAGGACTCACTGTGGTATTGTTCATCTCTGCTCCTTGTCCAAAGGAGAACCCGGCCGTGCTAATTGCTAGGTGGCAGTTACACTAAACAGACGTGGATGGCACCTGGGAGCTGGGCACTTTCTGCAAGGCGAGGTTTGGGTTTCCATTGTCGCCAGCGTCATAATCCCGCATGCTCCCATCTGCACTAACTTTTGTTTTAGGTCTCGAGCAATTGGCCGGAGATGAAAACATAGACGCCTCCCTGCACTCGCCCTTATCATTTTCTTTTTATGCTGGTTTCGGAAATACACCTGAGAGACCAGAGGCACACAATGAACCCAGCAATTACCGACCGCCACGGGCAGGCGGCAAACTCTCCCAACAACAGAACAGCCGGACGTGGGGCTGCTGCGGGCTCCTGCCTTTCTTCACGGTGCTGGGGGCCCCTTCCAGGGGCCAGGCTCCACGGCTGAGTGTAGGACTCTCTCCCTCGTCCGTTCTGGGACAGCCGATTCCAGTACTGCCATAAATGGGGGGGTGTAGGAAGTTTCTCTCCTTATTTTGAGTAAACGACCGGTACAGACCATGTGTGATGCCGGGGAAACTATTTAACACGGGAGAAGAAGCAGGGCACAATGAGTTTTTTATCTACGAAACATTTCATTGTGAAATTGTTCAAACGCAAAGCGGATCTCTTTCTTCCCCCCGTGTGTGGCTTTGGCAGAAAACTCTCAAAGGGGCGTGAGAACGTGGAGGCCGGGAGAGGGGAGGGTGAGGGTAAGGGGAGCCGCTTGAAAACACCTCCTCCAGGTCACACCCTGGAAGCCGAGCTTTCTCTCGCTTAGTGAGCGCATCCTATGTGTCAGGCGTCGTTTTAGTGAGTAAAATAGATGAAAACGCCCGTCCCATTTACGTCTGGGGCAAGGCAGTCTAGAATAGGGGTGACGAACATGAATTTTGGAGACGCGCCCCCTGAGTTCGAACCCCCACTCAGCCACTTCCTGGTTACATGTCCTGGGGCAAGCAAAGTAACTTGCCTGTGCCTTGGTTTTCTCACCTGAAAAATGGGGAGAAATATGTTACTTTTTTCATGCAGTTGTGAAATGCCGAAAAGAACAGTTCTTACCTAAAAGGGTTGTTGTGAGGGTTAAATTGGTTAATGCCTACAAAGCACTTAGAAAAATTGTTGGCACAACTAAGCATTCAGGACAGATCAGCTCGTATTTGGTGGTGACATTGTGTTGTTATTTATTGTCAATTAGCGGACTATTTGTAGGACCTTGTGTAAATGATGGAGAAAGGAAAAATATTACCTCTCAAACCTGGAAGGGGAAGACTGAGAAGATGCAATTTTATGTTCATGTTCCCTCCCACAGAGTGTAAATGAATTCAGAAATTGTTTTTATTTGCCACATCCTGGTTTGGTCCTAAAATGTGAAAAGCATTTCTTCCTTTAAGCAATTCTTTAAAAAGGGTCAGAATGGCGGGACCCGGCTAACTGAAACAGGCCATCTACTGAAACGTGCAGAAAGCACGTTTGCCATCGCGGAGTGAGAAATCAGAATGCTCTTACTGGCTGCTTGCACTCAGTTATTGTCCAGACTATTCCCTGTGAGCCCCTGTGCCTCACCATCACATGTCCTCACCATCACATGTCCTCACCGTCACATGTCCCAAGCCTTCGTTTTCCCTCCTGCCCTGAGACTGGCAGTGTCTTGGAGAGACTGCCTGCTCAGCAGATGGGAGCAGACCTGGCGAGAGATCTGGGGATGAATTCGACCTCCGTGGTTGTAAACCGCTGTGATTTGGATAGTTTCAGCCACCATCTAGCCCCATCTTGACTCATACATGGGCTCCGACTGATATCTACTTAACTCAGCATTTTCTCTCTTTCTCTGAGGGCAACTCTTTTGTGCGTGTGTGTGGTCGTTAGTTATTGGGTTGATTAGTATGGAATGCGTGTATGTTGGTATATGATGCTAGAGGGAAGCATGTGGGAAGTTCAGACACGCCCAAGACAAGGTTCCTGTCCCTGGGGTGCTTATCAGATGAGCAAAAAAAAAAAAAAATTGTTAAGACATATGAAGTTCTTGTCATTTACTATGTGCTGCATAGAGTAACAGGCTCTGTTTCTACTAATTGCCTTCAACTTTAAAGCCTTGGCCTTTAGTTATAATAGAGTTGGTATTAACTTAGTAGTTGCTCTAATTTGTAATCTTTATAAGTGTTAAAACTTAAATTCTATCCTTCACTCTTGGTTTCCCAGGCTAAATATGTGCCTTTAATTAAATTCATCTCTCACCAAATGTCCCTCTAGCTCCTTAATAATATTAGTTACTTCTTATTGGCTGTCTACATCATGGTAGCTTTTCTCTTTGGGGAAGATATATAGAGTAGGCAAAATCTCTCCAGGTTTTGACACCCCATTATGTCATTGGAAAAGAAAATAATGTTATTTTCTGCTGCTTTCCTTCCAAATATATCTAGGTGATAAACACTGCAAATATATTTCTGATTTACATTAGTGCCTGGCCAGAACTTTCTAGATAGTAGGTTTAGTCACCTTTTCTTTTCTCCTTGTCATCCATTTTGCACTTGGGGTTATATGAGCACTAGGGTCCAGGAGTAAGAGAGTAAAACTCCTTAGATTTGAGGACATTATCACTTTTTCAGGATCCTGGGTACATCACATATCTCATTTATTGCTAAATGGCTCAATTTTTAGTAAGTTCTAAAGTTTTGTAATAGATCTAAACTCTAAAATAAATCAACCCAATGTTTCATGTAGACATGGACAAATGAAATTTTGCATCTCAACCAAAGTAAGAAGCTATACTAAACAAGGTATAGAATAATAATAATAATAAATATTCTTCCTGCCTCGGTGACTACATTTTCATTTGAAAAGATGTCTTTTTATACAAACATAAAAGTAAAAGAATGTGTCTACTTATTTTAATTGTGAAATTAATAATCTTTGATAATCTGAAGATGTTTCCCTTTTAAAAATAAAATAAAAAATTATGAAGATATGATCAAAATACTTTATGTTATCTTCATCGGCAATGAAATTCATTAAAAGTTTGCTGTTATTCCATTAACTAATTGATTGACCCCCTTAACTAAGTGCCTTACACTCATTTAAGTCTCTCAAATCCATATTTATCCCCATTTTACAGTTAAGAAAACTGAGGCATAAAGAGACTATAAGTAATTTACAAAGTCACACAGATGTAAAGTGGGGGAACCAGGGTTTCAGACAGGGGGGAAGGCTGGCTTTTAATTCTGCACAAGTCATCTGCACACAATAGTACCCAGAATGGTCCATGTCTATTTTTATTTTAATCCAAGAATCAACTAAGATAGAAAAGAAGAAATTGTTTCAACAAGAATTCAAATTCCACATACTTTGTAGATCAGCACTGGGATCACTTGCTGAAGTTAGTAAAAATATTTTTACTAAAGTTCAGAGGGTCTGTAGGAGGTAATACCAAAATTGTATTGTCTTTCTCGTCTCTACGACGGACATTATTTTTAAGGTGTTCTATTATACTACAAATGTTCCCTCTGGAGGTTTAAATAGCATTTTTGAGGGATAATATTAGTTGACGCACCTAGACCTGCATTTGTCCACATCTTTATAAAATGCAGGATGCGTTTGGTCATTTTACTTCTTATTCAACTAGGGGATGGCGTGATTTGGCAGATAACTAGATTGTTTGTGAAATAATTCAAAATGACCATTAAATCTTTCCTTTCTCCAAATACCCTGAGCATTCTTTAGGCACTCATGCAATGAATGCTATATACATTATCTCTATCAATGCCCACGCTTTATCTTCCCTGATAGACTGTGACATTTGGAGTGCCAAGGTCATGTCTCATTCACTGCTCTGGTACTTTAGAACTTAGAACATGGTACAGGCCCAGCACTTTTTGTTGACTGGTACATCAATGATCTATTGCCATAATCATGCTGAATTAAAAACACTCCCAAATCCCAACTGCATATAACAGCGAACATGTATTGCTGTTCTTATGTATATGAGTCAGCTGGATAACTCTTCTGGTCTCAGCTGGGCTCATTCATGAATCTTCCATCAATAGTAATTTGGGTGGGCAGCTCTGCTGATCTTGGCTGGCTCTCTCCCATGTTGGGGGTAGGCGAGTCTGGGATAACCTCAGCTGGGACAGCCGGGATCTCTTCCATGTTGTCTCTCATCCTCCAGGATGCCAGCCCAGGCAGGTTCTTATGAATGTGGAGGTAACAGAGCCAGCAGAAGCACTGTAGTGTCTCTCTAAGTCTAAGCTTGGACATGGCATGTTGTCATTTCTACTGCATTCTATTGACCAATGCAAGTCACAAGGCAGCCTCCAACTCAAGCGTGGGGGAATAGATTTCAGGTCTTGGTGGGAAGGGCTGCAAAGTCACATTATAAAGGATGAGTATACAAGGAAGGTGAAGAATTGGGGCCATTTTTGAAACTAATCTGCCACAACAAGAATGTATGTATATATACATAAAGATGATTCATACTAGTGTCATAAAGTGGAAAGAGCGTAAAAGGGTGTAACAGCTGGTTCAGGGGTCCCCTTTCCAGAGCTACTTGACCTCAAACATGTCATGTCCTGTCATCACCTTAATCACAGTTTCTCATTTTCCCAAAGCCGTTGTGAGAATTGAATGGGATGACACACACTGGCTTGCTTTTCAAATCATAAATCTCAGTGCCCGTGTGAATCGCCATCACTGCTATCATAGGGGTTGGAGAACCTTCCTTTAATTTCAGTTCTTAACAGATTCTGAACAGCGTCGACAAAGAACGTGCCAATCCCCGTCAATAACATTCTTCTCGCTGTACTCCAAGACGGGGCCTGACACACCCTGAGACTCAGAGAAGGTCCTACCTGGTGAACAAGGGGTCACGGGAGCCCACTCGAAGGGCACAGAGGTTTCAAACATACGGCCGTAACCCTCACCTTCTGGAAAAGTAGCCATTTTTTCCTGCCCTGGGAAGCTCCCATGCTGAAGGAGGGTGGAACACAGAACTCCTAGCTTCTGCATTTCTTTGCACTGAACAGTTAACAAGCTCTTAAAATAAGTAAAGTCACACTCCTCTTACAGCTTTTGTGATGTCACAGTGTCATGGGGCCTTTCCCTTTTGCTGCTTCCCAGGCTGGTTGGAGTGAGAAGTGGTCTCCCATGATACTGCTAAAAGCGTATTTTGTAGTGTTTGAATGGCTAGATTTCCCCACGCTTGTGACAGCCCTTGTGATTAAAATGGAGGTGTGTTTTGCATAAATGACTTGCAAGGAATCTCTTACATACTCCCGGCCTGGTCCCTGCTTTATGAATCAAATGTGAATGTAAATATTTAACACATTGAGTGAAATGACATTTTAGGGGAAAGGGGACAAAAACGGATTTAATACGTGTAGGGAACAGCCCACATTGTTTTCCACAGTTATGGAACTCTTAGAAACTGAGTCCTCTGAGATGACCTGCGATGCTTGAGATCATGTGGGATCCCAAACTAAAAGACCTAGCCACAGTGAGAAAGAGGCTGGAGAGAATTTGTACTTCAGATTTCATTAATCCAAAAGATTTATCTCCGTAGATAGACATCCTGAACCCCTAATTACCTTAGGTGGCATCACACATTGTACATAGACCGATGCGACATGCAAACCAACCACCTGGATTTTCCCTCCTCTTCTTGGCATTGACATAACCCACCTGTCGTATGAAGCTCGACCTGCCATTCATTTAAAACCAAACCCAAGGTGAGAGCGGCACTCATTAATGCTTTTGAAATGGTACGGCTTCATCCACTTGGGCTGCCTCAAGCCAGATGGAAAAATGGCCGGCTTTGCCTTGCTAATGCACAAGCCACTTACCTTTTCCTGGCTCCACGTCCTTCTCTTGTCTTAAGAGAGGAGCTAGAGATAAGGAGGTGGCCTTGGAGAGACAGATCCTTCTTCCTGACCTACTTGGTAAGCGTCATGCTGTCAGGGTGAAACGTCTTCGGGAGGGTGCCGGGGGCTCTGGGGGTGACCCGGAAGCAGGACTCTTTGGCCAACAGCAACAACGATGTCCTGGAGGAAAGACAGCACTGTCCTTTTTTCATTAAGTGTATTTATAAACACCCTGCACATGAGACATTTTTCCTTTCTTCACAGTGATGGATGATTATACATCTATGAAATGTTTTCATTTATTTGGCGCCAGGGTAATCAAAATCAGTGAAACCGTCCCACTGAAGGGAAAGAAAACAAGTGGGCGTGGACGGCCGCGCTCCTTCCCCCCACGTCGTCGAGGGCAGTAGCTGGCAGAAGGGCTGCCTTTGCAAAGGAACATGCTCTTCAGTCGGTAATTACTCCCAGCCCCGCTCATGGCTGCCATCCACGGAGGCTGCAGCCCTGCAGAGCTTCCAAAGCAATCGCCTGCACGCTGGAAGCCGTGTGGGAGCACACGGCCAGCATGTGCGTGACTCTGTTTAGGCTGAGGGAGAGAGCGCTGGTCTCAGAAAACCTTTGTGAATGAAACGCTCCTGCTTTCATGTCCGCCCTGGCCCGGGTTCTGGGTCAGCCGTTGTGATCTCCACATCCTGTTTAAAACTGGTGTTTTCCACTACATGCAGACACAACGCTTTCTATTATAAGCTCCTAATGATTGTGCAGAGACAGGCAATGGCGATTAGGTAGGGAAGCGGGATTGACCTGCCTGCGAGAAAAATACAGAAAGCAGACGCCCCATTCCTTCTTTTGATGGGTTCGTTGGTTGGTTACAGAACTCAGATCTTTGTTTTCTAAATCCAGCCTTAATTTGGAAAGGCCACCGATCTGGTGAGTTTATTCATTGTAAACCACAGGATGGTTTTGCTCACTTCTGGTTATCTTTCTGCTTTACAGTTTGTAATACAGAATCATTTATAGGCATGAAGGTTAAGACCCTTAGTGGGTAAAACAACAAACAAACAAACAAACAAAAAAGATTTTCTTGATCTCTAATCATCACCTTTCAAGGAATTAATTGGAATTCTGGAGCAGGAAGGGGTATTTCTTCTTGAACAGATGTAAGAACTCTTTAAAAGCGAGTTGTGATCATTTTTAAATACTATTTTATTATTAAAAGAGGCAGACATTCTAACTGATGTTTTTAAAGTAAGCTCAGAATGGACTCACTCTCACTTCCTGGCTTCTCATTCACAGGTACAGAAGGCCTAAGAGAGGGGCCCAGAACTTCTGCTCCAAGGTCACTGATGTTATTTATAAAACGACAGTCCTTTGGCTCATCTGACTTAGTGACGCAGGAAAGGGGTTAAAGTAACCTTTAACATTCCCAAAGCTCGATAAAATAGTAAACAAATAGGAAATGAGAACTAAAAGCTTATAAACCAGTTCTGAATTGGATAGACTCAGGTCAAAGCTCATACAAGGTCTTGGGAAGAAGAAGCCTTAAATTTTGCGGTACCCACAGCAGCCGCTTGGCCAGATAGATAAGTCAGGAGGTCTTCGCCGTAGCTGCGCAGAGTGGCGTGGTGTGTATTAAGCCTCTAACCTTTCTAAAGCTTCCTAAAGCCACTTTGGAGTAAAAAGATAAGTTAGGAGAACAAATGCGTGCATGGTGCTGACTATGCTGGACTATTCCAACCTGAACTCAGTCTGAAATCTGGCTGATGGCTGAGGATATCTTATATTTTTTAAAAAACATTCTTTTTTATGTTTTTAACATTTTTTTCATTGAGAGGAAGAGCAGTGATAGTTGTTTTTCTCGTGTGCATTTTCACCCACAGGTGCCTGCAGATGACCAAATGAATCCAGTCCAACGACTGAGATGCCAACGTCTTCGGAAAGGGGTTTGCTTAAGCAGCCAGATGTCAATTTGTGTAACAGAGCTGGACAAAGTGAACGCTGAAGAAAAATGTCCACACTCGAACCCCAAACCTGGCAAAGAGGGGTTCACAGGTGTGATTAAGTTAAGGATCTTGAGATAGGGAGATTATGCTAGAATATCTCGGTTGGCCCATCATCATCACGAGGGTCCTTAAAAGTGAAAGACAGAGGCAAAAAGTCCCTGTCAGGCAGAGTGCTGTGACGTGAGAACGACTCCAAAGGCCATTGCTGGCTTCAAAGATGGAGGACGAGGCTACATGTCAAGGAATGCGGGTGGCTTCTAGAAGCCACAATAGATGAAAAAAAAAGAGTTCTCCCCTGGAGCTTCCAGAAGGGAAAACAGCCCTGCTGACACCCCACTTTAGCCCAGTGAGCCCCTTTCTGACCCGAAGAAACGTAAGAGAATAAATCTGTGTTGTTTTAAGCCACTCAGTTTGTGGAGATCTGTTTTGGCAACATAGGAAACCAACACACTGGGAGTTCTACCCGGGAATTCGCTTGGTTTATTTTTGAACTTTGTGCTAACTGGCTGAATGGCATGGTGCATTTTCCAGTCTTCTTCGGGAGCACAAAGTGTTATGGAATCTGGCTGTACTTGACCTCTTAAGAAGATCCAGAAAACACAGGATACGCTTCAGCCATTTTGTGCATATGTCACTTGGTAACATAGCAAGGAGAATAAAAAGAAATCGAAAGCCATTTTCTTCATTTGAGTATAAATGTTCAGAACATGTTTATATTGAGTTTTAAGAAAACTATAATTATAGTTATAATAGAGAAGCCACTGTCCTAGATAAACAACAACAACAAAAAACTGCTTTTTTTTTGTTTGTTTTTACAGTCATTAGCTGTAGGAAATTAGTGATCTAATTTAGGGCTCTTAAAATTCTGACATTGGATTTCCTGTTGGGGTAGGTAATTGCTTGATGTACTTCACCTACAGGAAGCAAAGATTTTACCTTTGCACTGTGCCAGTGCATAAAATTAGCATTTGTAAATATGAAATCTGAATAAAAATCATAACATTAAAAGTTTCTCAGTCTGATGGGGACATAGATGTATTTTCTGTAGGGAGCAAGGGACAAAGATGACTATTGAAAAATCGATAGACAATAGACCTTCTTGTTAGTTTTGTAAAATTCCTATTTTTAGCTGTGAACTTGAGATGTCCTATTTCTAAAATAAAGTGGAGTATAAATTCCAATGGCAGAGAATATTACTGAAGATATTTAAAATTGGTCTGGAATGTTGGACACATGGAAAAGACAAATGCAGGCATAGCAGAAGTTTTCTATGTTCTATATTATCTTCATATAGTTAAAAATGAATCACTGTATTTAAAAACAATATTGGTTATGCTTATAAAAGAAGTTCTCAAAGGGAACTCTTTGGCCTCCCCAAAAATTGTTTGAGTTATGTGTGGGGTGGCAGCCCTGATGTTAAATGTTTAGCTCTTCAATTAGTTGGTATGAAATCTGTTACTTCACTAAGAGAGGAACTGATTAATTCAGAAACTGGTAGCAACCGACTTCCTCCTAGTGAGTTAAGATGACATCACCCCAAAGGCCTGAGGCAATGTGCTGAATACAATTTCAAAACAGCCAATCACGTTGGCTGTGATGAAGTGGCCACAGCCAATCACAACCACCCACCATCCATCATCCAGCCACATTACCTCAGCCTTCAGAAGGAGTCAGAGTGAGTAAAGCCAGGGCTGTCCAGCCGAGTCTTACACAAATCCCTGAGATACATTTACCTCCAGATAAGTAGATCACGTGAAGGATTTCTGTAGCAGAAATAGATCATATAGATAGCGTAACTTTGGACTCTTTTTAGCTAATACTTTTTCTTCATAGACAGGGCCGACTAATGTATTTTAGAATGGGCATTTTCGATTTTTGTAGGTGTCTCTTCCATTTCGGAATCTTATCTAAAGTGTGAACAGCTTCTCAAATGTTTCATATGAATCAAGAGGAGAAAGCCTCCATAATCAGAGTTCAATGAACCGGTTTTGTTTGCCAACACATTGTATATTTAAAATAAAAAAAATAAAATAAAATAGGCAACCAGCTGTCATTCCCACTTTGGTTAGTTGCCAGTAGGTTCTGATCCCTTCATTTCTGCCTATAGCTTCTTCTAGGCTGAGCCAAAGGCACATACTTCCTTCCTCTATTTATCATCTATCATTCTTGCTGTAGAATATTCCATTTCTTTAACTGTACACAAGGCCTCACACACACAGCCACCTACATTCAGGACAGAGTATATCATTTGTGTGGCCCAGTGCCAAGTGAAAATTTGAGTCCTTAGTTCAAAACTTAAAGAATTTCAAGATGGTGACGACAGAGCATCAAACCAAGTGTGACTCTTTTCTGAGCACTGGTACCTGTGGGGCCACGTAGGCCACATGTTCACAAAGCCAGCTCTGGCTGCATCGGTAACCACGCTCACATATACATCTCAAGTGCACAGAAAAACATGACTGGGATGGTTAAGTTTTTCCTTTGTGCTAACACTTTCCTTTCAGCCCAGCACCAATGACCCATGACTCAGTGATAATATGTCAGCCAAGAAAGTACTGATTTCTCAAATTAAGATACTATAGTTTACAAAGCATTTTTGTATGTATTTTCTCCTTTGATCATAATAAGTTATTATCCACAAACTGCCAATAAGCAAAAAAGCAAAGTCACTTCACAAAGGTCACATCGAATATTTTTTTTTCTGATTTTACGTGTACTATATAGCAAATTTGAAACATATGAGGGCAAAGAAAATATTTATTACTCATAAGTACTACCAGTTAGAGATAAAAGTTTTAGTATATATCATGTTTCTTTTTCTATAAATTTGTATGTAAAAATTCGTATAGATTCTTATATATTTTATTATCTAAATTGAAATCATATCATACATAGTGGTTAATAATCTTTTTCACTTACTAATACAACACAACCTTTTACACATCATTAAGCGCTCTTATGAAGCATCATTTTTCATGGCTTCATAGTATTCCATTATGGCTGGTAAAGAATTCATTCAGGAATGAGTGAGAAATGGCAGACAGAGAAAAGATGACACTATTGGTGCTAATTCCTTTTCACATTACAACTCTTCTACTCCTCACAACTGCCTCGTAAGCTAGATGCTATTATCTCTGTTTCAGAGATTAAAAAAAAAAGTGAGGTCTCTTAGAGTTTAAATTATTAGCTACGAGCCACTCACTTATTAAAGCAAAGCTGGAATTTAGAGCTAAGTATACGTACAGGCAAAGTTCATACAGTTGACCCTTTAGAAATCTGCCTATGAGTGGGTCTGCTCAGTTCAAACCTGTGTTGTTAAGAGTCCACTCTGTTTTCGGTCCAAGGTGTGAGTCCACGTATTTGGAGGGCCCGCTAGTAGTTCTTTGTGAATTTTCGACTGTGGGGTGGGTGTCCGTAGCCTCTGTGCAGTTTAAAGGTCGATCGTACTCAAATCATTGCGCAGTGACGGTGATACACAGTTTTATTCTGAAAAAGGGCCCCTGGGTTAGCACATCGTTTAGCCATGGAGATTTTTGAGACGTGACAGTTTCTCTGTTACTGGGAAAAGTCAGCTAAGAGCATCCATGGCACCGAGGGAGGTCCTGAGATACAGACAAGTGGAGATGGTGAGTAATGTTCAGGAACAACCTCTGGGGCAGAGAAATATCACTCCAGAAATTGTTTCCAGGTTAATGGGAATTCTTTGGGTCACAGACAGCTGAATTCACACATCAGGAACTGGCTGCATGCTTATAAAAAGCATTTGCGGGAATGGGGGCGAATTGGTTTTTCATCTTTAAGAAAGCCCCTCTTGAGATGAATTCCTTAGCCATGTGCTTGTTGACTGCATGGTTACCCTCTAAGTGAGAATTCAGGACAATTTCGGGGAAGAAATGATGTCCTTACAGTTCTCAGGAGAGATCACTTGAAAATGATTACCCTGGCGTAATATTTTTTACCATCTTCACTCAGCTCCCTCTGGCTGAGTCAGCTAATTCCTCACTGAAGCTCTGAGTTCCAAGAGCTCAGTCCCAGAGGAGAATGGAAAAGATTCCTGGCACATACATTAGCTCAGAAGAATTTCACGATGAGGTTACTACCCTGCCTCTCGACTACAAAAGGATCCCCGTAAAGAGAAGGCAGCCAGTGGGTACGAAGTTTCCTGGGCTGCTGTCACCATTCACCGCAAACTGGGTGGCTTAAAACCACTGGAATCTATTCTCCTCACAGTTCTGGAGGCCAGACGTCCCTCAGAATTTTCTAGGGGTGAATCATGTCTCTCTCTTTTAGCTTCTAGCCACTCCAGGTGTCTCTTGGCTCGTGGCTGCATCACTTCAATCTCCGCCGCTATCTTTACATGGATATCTCAATCCCTCTCTGTGTCTTCTCCTCCTCTGTCTCTGATAAGGACACTTGCCATTAGATTCAAGATCCACCTGGATAATCCGGGATGATCTCAGAGGGAGATCCTTAGCTTAATTACATTATGAAGATCCTCTGTGTCCAGTTAAGTTCGCATTCACAGGTTCCAGGGGTTAGCTCATGAACGGACATTTTTGGGAGCCATTGTTCAACTCTCTACAGTGAAGGAAGGTAGGTTAGATGTCGACGTGTCCTGAGAAAGAGCCTCTCAGTGCTCCCGGGTTCAGACTTTGGGTAGGACCTTCTTTCCTGGCTAAAGCACTAAAAAGGAAGGAATTGCCCAGAGCCAAAGAGCTGCTTGCGTTACCCAGGGAGACGGGTCTCCGCCGCCTCTGAGTTCCTGAGTTCTAGGGTCAGCAAAATGATGCTGTGGGCTCCCGGGGTGCATCAAGACAGGTGAGGGAGAGGAAGCCATGTCTAAAGGGACAACTCACCTGTGTGGAAAGATGACATCAGGCCGGGTGGGGTGATGACCTCTTCTGCAGATTCAGGCTTGGAGGTAAAAGGCTACCAAAGACCCAGGCCTCATTTCCCCACCATGTGTCTTTGTACAGCATAACCCTGAGTTTCAACTCCAGCCAAGAGGACACTCGTCAATTAGAGGACATGAGCTTTCTGTCCCACAGACCGAATAGGGAGTCTAAATAGAAATTTAAGACATACATTTCCTACTACATTAGTTAGGGTTCTCCGGAGAAAAAGAATCTTAAACAGATTTGTTTTAAGGAATTGGCTCATGTGATTGTGGGCCTGGCATGTCCGGAATCTGTAGAGTAATCCAGTGGGGTGGAAATTCAGGTGAGAAATGAGGTTGGAATCTTACATACAAACTCCACAGGCAGCAGGCTGGAACCTCAGGCAGAGAATTTAGGTTACAACCTTGAGGAGGATGCCTTACTCTTCGGGGAACCTCAGTCTTTGCTCTTTAGACCTTCAATGGATTGTATGACCCCTGCCCCCACATTATGGAGGGGAATCGCTTTACTTAAAGTCTACTGTTTTAAATGTTAATCACATTTTTAAAAACTACCTTTGCAGCAACATCTACCCGGTGTTGATCAAACAACTGTGCACATAGTGCCCAGTGGACACATAAAATTAACTACTATCATGTTCCCATGCTGGAGTATGTGGACTTGAAATTCAGACTCTTTTGTCAACCATTTCTGAGCACCTAGAACATGCCTGACATTGTGCTATGTGCTAGAGATAGAGCTGTCCTCTCCTGTCACAGAGTTTACAGTCGACCCATCAATCTGAACAAAGTAGCAGTTACAGCATCCGGAGCTGTGTAGAGATAGTTGAGAGAATACCCGAGGGACCTGAGGAAGCTTTCTGTGGACCTGAAGACAAATAGGTGCGAACCAGGGAGAGTGAGGAAGGTAAGGGAAGGCGGAGGTCCCAGGCAGAGAGGAAGCTTCGAGAAGAAAGCAGGGAGCGCTTGAGAAACTAAAATAAATTTATGAAGGCTGAAGAACAGCATGTGAACCTCATGGTTATGGAGAGATGAGGCCAGGGGGGTGAGCTTAGGTGCTGACCTCTTCTGAGATGTGATAAAAGTCACACCTTAGTTTAAGAGTTCCTGAGGGACCACCAAAGAGTGTAGAGCTGGGAAGTGGTGATCAGATTTATCTTTGGAGCAGAGAGTTCTGGCTCTTCGTTGTTTGTGGATGAGTTAGAGGTGGAGGTCAGGGCCTGGGCAGTTGAAGGGTCCCCGTAAGATGGGAGAATTGCCAGAATTAGGATAGCGATGGGGGAAGATAGCAAAGTATTTACAAGAACACATGCCAACTTTACGGGGAGCTGTTGGGGCTTGGGTGGATCCTCAGGCAGAAATGCACTTTCCAATTTATTATCCTGTGTGGGAATGGAATCTGACAGACTTACACAAAGTTTAGCATCTCTGATTATCTTACTACTGGCCTTTCCTCTCCTCATCCTAATTCTTGTGATTAGAATTACATAGTGATCTCCCTTTTAAAAATATTTGCTGTCTAATTTACAGTGAAGTGGTTCTTTATTATTATTTTTAAAAGCATGTCTTACCTATTAAACTATCGCCAAAGGGAAAGAGAGATAGATGGTCACGTCAACTTAAAAGGTTCTACATCCTTAAATCTTTACATGACCATTCACACCCTCAGAAGAACCCCTTCCCCACCCCAGCCCTCCCTAGATGCTGGCTACTTCCTGGCTGACTTCTCTTCGGCAGCCCCTTGCCTTTCATTGAGAAGATGAAAATTGGACTGAAGGGTAATTGAATGTCATTCGACCTTTCCATATTAAAGCGAACATGAGATCAAATTGTCGGTTTTTCCAAACTTTATGTCATTTTGTATTAGATTACTTTCCTCATGCCAGGACATAGAGCTCATATGAACCCAAAGTGGAAGGAATCTTTACATTTTGCCAAGTCTATAATGTGAAGAAGAAAAAACATCTCAGTGAGGTGCCTTTGAAAGTGAATGAAACCCCAGCCTTGCCTTGGCAGCGGGATGAAATGAACCCACACTCGGAATTTGGGTCACTAATGTCCTGAGCTACCCCTCCCGAGCGGTCCGAATTCTACCAAACCAGAAACACATTTTGCCAGATGCTTCCACCACTCATTTCCAATGTGTGTGGAATAGAACCCATATGTTTCTTATCCATTTACACTTAAATTATCGAGATGTTGCTCAAGTTGCTCAAGGATGTTTCTGTGATTTAAAGATCTTTTCAGTCTTTTTTTTTTTTAATTTGAAAAAAGGAAAATCATATTTTGCAAAGTGTGGACTTGAAACCACAAATTTGTACAATGAAGAGGAATGTACTTTTGCTGTTTTCTTTCGTTTCTGAGCTTCAAAGGAAGTACTGCCAACTCGCAAACACATGACTTCCAGCAGCATCCACACTAATGGCGTGGGCTTGAGTCCCCATTTCTTTCTCTTATTACTGCTGTAGTTTTTCATCATGAGAGAAGAGTATTTCTGGGGGGAGAGGAAGATGAAGGGAATGATTTAGAGAGAAACTGATAAGGAGGAAGAAAAGGAAGAAAGATACATAGGGAGGATGGAAGGGAAGAACTTACAATTTTGAAACATATGGGAAATCCATATATTCAGAGGTAAATAAGAGAAAATATCCATATCAGGAAAAGCTTAAGCCAACTACTTAATCACTACTTAATCAACCTGTTAAAAAGGTGTTTGTATAGAGCCTTCTATATTTCTAGGGTACCAGACTGTAACAAAATAAAGATGGATGCAAACTCTTTGACACCTTCCCAATCAAGAGGCGGGTCTATTTCTTCTTCACTTAAATATGAGATGGCTTGTGGTTACTCTGACCAATGTAGCTTGGTGGAGGTGGTGCTCTGCCTTCTGGGCTTAACTTTTAAGAAGACTGGCACCTTCTGCCTTGGCCTCTAGAACCTAGCTGCAATGCTGAGGCCATGTGTAGACCCAGTCAACAGTCCCAGCTGTGCCCCCAGATGACAGCCAGCCTTAGCTGCCAGCTCTGTGAGTGTGGTATCTTGGATGTCCAGCTCATTCTAGCCTTCAGATGTAAAGGTTGCATCATCCCATTCTTTGGAGCCAAAAAGTTGCTTTTCTGAAAAACATCTGTTAACATTAGTGGTCAGAAATATTTGCTTATATCATGGTGTCTTTAAGATGAATCTTTAAAAGGTGTACGTCATCACTGGCATATATAAATGATACACATTTTTTTAGACTGTGAGTCTTTTCCTTTTATTGACTACATGTCCAAAAAACAATCATTGCCTTCTTAGAAGCCCTTCTCGTTTGCACCAAGTGACCCTGTTTCGGAGAACCTTGCCAATATCTTTGACTATGACCCTTATTTTTAATATCTAGCTACTATTCTTTGGTCTATCTATCTGTCCGTCTGTCTATCATCTATCTATCTATTTATCTACCTACCTATCATCATCTATATCTATCTACCCATGCACCACAAATCTCAAATTTCAAATATATCTCATATATATTTAATATACACATATACATATTAATACCTCATTATTTTAATTTTATAGTTCCTTGAATGGTTGATATATTCAATTATTTTAGCTTTTGATTTATTTTTCTGGAATCTAGGTTTTCTTTGTCCTCCAGATTCATTTTCTTTGACTTCAATGTAAGACTGAAGAGAATGCAAGTGACTTCTGAAATATTGACATCTCTCGACTACCTTACTTCTATATTTTTTCTTCTACTAGTTTTCGAGAAATAATAATAAAGATAGCTGCCATTTTTTGAGTATTAGTATATACTAGAATGGTAATGAGATATGCTAATGAGATAACATATATTATCTCATTTAATTGTCTTAACCACTAAAGGTCAGTATTGTTTTTCTCATTCTACTGTTCAGGAAACAGAGACTTAGAGAAATTCAAATACTTGTTCAGCATCACACAGATAGTGATAGAACCAAGATTCGAAACCATGTTTATCTTATTTGAAATCCATGAGATCATAATATCTTGCCTTCCTATCTTCTTATATACACCAATTCATACAAAGAGATTCATTTTGTTATTCATCCAGTCACTTCAAAAATCCTTCAGGAATCTTCTATATTAAATAGTTTAGCTAAACCAGACTGGTAAAAGGCTAGTAGATGTAAACAGGACATTTTTCATAACAAGCTTTCAGGACAAGAATATGAGTCCTGTTTAACAATATCATGAAAATGAACTGTAGGTATTTATTACCTTCCTAATGTACCAGTCAGCATAGGCTAGGTTATGCTGCAGTAATAAACAATTCCAGAATCTCGGTGGTTTGAAAAAAGGATAATTTCTTGCCCA
Source organism: Eonycteris spelaea (assembly GCA_003508835.1). Taxonomy (NCBI): domain Eukaryota; kingdom Metazoa; phylum Chordata; class Mammalia; order Chiroptera; family Pteropodidae; genus Eonycteris; species Eonycteris spelaea. Next base: position 15,371,377 of record PUFA01000025.1, read on the forward strand.
TGCTATTCGGCCCTGAACATGGGTTGGGGCTCTATACCATGTTGTCATCCATTTCATTCTGGGACACAACACTATCTGGAACATTTATGGTCAGTGTGGCAGAAGAAAAAGAAAGCTCGGGGCGGGGGGTTGGGCGGGGTGGGTCTTAGTGGAAGGAAATTCTCCCTCCAGGAAGTGACATACTTTACTTACACTCACAACACATTGGCCAGAGCCAGTCATACCCCACCCCAGAAACCAGGGCAGGTAATCCTCAAGAAGGAGGAAATGCCCAGAAGGGGTAAGAATTAGAATATTTGGAAACGAGCATGGATGACTACCACACTTATGATAATTTAAGAATTTATAGTTTAATATGTGGAAGAACTTTAAAAACAGAACACATTTTGTGTCTGACATGTGTCAGCGCTTTATCAGTGTCTTGGAATTCTGTTGAGAAATTTGGGAATTTCAAGAATTTTCTTCAAATCCCTTCTTCCAGCTACTCAAAAGGGGGAAGAAAGATATTTAATAGAAAAGTTACTATGTACCCTTTATCTTTGGTATTTCAATCTTTAGGATAGGGCTTCAGCTAATAACTCTGAAGGACTAGCTTGAGATGGAACAGTCCTCCGTCAAGAACAAAGAAAAGCCGGATAGAGTAGGTGTGCACGCGCATGCGCGTGCGCACACACACACACACGCACACACGCACACACACACGCATGCATGCATGCAAACACAGTCTGAGTAAAAAAAAAAGTTACTGAAATGAACTAGATTTGAGGGTCTAATATCTTAAGAGGGAGGCGCACCTGACATTCTAGGCCGATTTTCCCTGAGGTGCTTGCCTCGTCATATCTTGGGCAAAGAAGCTCACAAAAGAAGGCAAGCATAGCTTGGTGGCTAAGAGGGAGGTCCCAGGCACCTGGCAAGATAAAAATTGACGTTCGGCTCTAAGGTAATAAGACTCTGAGGGGCCAAAATTCCAGAGGAAAGGGAAGCTTAGAGAAGCGATACTATACTCTGAGCTGTTTTTCTCCTAAAGGTTTTTGTTGGTTCGTAAATTGTTCGGGCTGAAAGGTGGAGAAGGGAAATAGAAATCAGCTGCTAGAGACCAAAAACTTCATGCGGAACTACTGGATACCTCATGACATCGGAGTGAAAAAAATTGTCATTTCAGGCCTGCCAAAAGAAAGAGGCCTGGTTAGCAATCCATTTGAGACCCCTGAAGTACTATATTTTAGGAGTAAGGGCAAAACAGAAGTTACGTAAAGCCTTTTAAAGACTACAATCCATTTTCAAACCTGCTCAAACCCTGATTGGATTAAGGGATCTGCTTCTTGGTTAGCCTTCTCTAAGGGGCCAAAGAAAATTCTTTCTGAAGTTAGATAAGATCATTCAGAAATTTTATATATATATTTTTCATAAATCATATTTAGGATTCAATAAAAATTATTGTGTATACCAAGCGACAGGACCAAGAAAGAGAAAAAAAGAAAAATAAAAGAAAAGAAAAACCCAGCAATATTGACACTTTCATATGCATATTTAAAAAGCAAACTGTGGTTAAGATGTTAAAATATGACAAAATAATATTTCTATAGAACTGAAATGTATAAATTTAATGGAAATGGAATTAAATAGAAACTCAAGAAGTAAAAATACAGTATCTGAAATTAATTAGGCAATAGATGTGACTTTTAACAGATTACACAGTTGAAGGACAGATTAGTTATCTGTAGTACATGACACTGTAAAATATCTAAACTGAAACAAAAAAAAACGTTATAAACTAAGAAAAGTTTTTGTAGAAATTAAAATGAAATAAACACAAAAGGATTCATAATTTTCATGGATTAGAAACTCAGTATTATAAAAATGACAATTTTCCCCAAATTGAATTTTCAAGTCAATATTATTTAATAAAAATCACAAGTTTGTATTTATGTGTGTGGACATTGACAAACCGATTCTAAGATGTATGTAGACCTTCAAAGGAGAAGGACAACAGAGTCTATTTTCAAGAACAAAACTGGAAGTCTTATATGACCAAATTTCAAGATGTATTATAAAGCTGCAGTTATTAAGATGATATGATCCCAGTATAAAGACATACAGTTTAAACTACTACGTTCTGTTCTGAATAGATGAATGGCAAGGATGAAGAAAGAAAGAAAGAAAGAAAGAAAGAAAGAAAGAAAGAAAGAAAGAAAGAAAGAAAGAAAGAAAGAAAGAAAGAAAGAAGTGGATGCTTATTTAAATGTCTTCTGTCACACAACTAATAACGTCAAGAGTAATGTAGTAAGCTGTAGACTAAAAATTAAAAAACACATTTTCTGATTTGGCCCTTTGGTAGGTATAAACATAGAGACCAGAAAAGATAAATTTTAGGGCTTTAAAGAAGAACTTATGTTTCAGCAATGGGGTCGATTTATGGAAATGTTTTTTCACTGTGCATTTCTATATTTTGTTATATAATAATAATAATAATTTTACATTTCTATTACATTCATGCTCAAAGCACTTCTTCACTTTCATTTTGTTCCTCTTTATTTGAAAAAAAAAATGAAGCAATTCAATGTTGATTCATCCCCACAATAATTCTGTCAAGTACGACTGGAAAGAATGACTCTACTTCCTTTTAGACATGAGAAAACTGTGAAGCGGGGTTGGGGGACAGTTAACCTACTTGCTCAGGGTCACACACGTAGAAAAGTACAGACCGAGAGCCAGGATGCAAGCATTGCGACATTGATTGATGCTGGTGTTTTCCCACTAAATTCATATATATTTTTTTCTTCTCTACCTTGATTGGGTTAAGAAAACAGGATCATCAGTTTCGGGTCAGGCCCAGCTGGGACGGAACCGTGATGAAAAGGAAAGTTGTGAAATAGGACAAAGTGAAGCTGAAATGACTGGAGAGCTGGATTGAGGCAAGACTGAGCCCCAACGTCCATAACTGGACCATCAGCCAAGAGATAGAAAAAGAATAGTCACTGGATCATAGTTTTTATTGATAAAGAAAAAAGAATGTGAAAAATGTGTAGAAAATACAGTCTCAAGCCGACACATCTGTTTCTTAAAAGGTTCCACTGTTTATCAAACCAAAATGTATAATCATCTAACATCTCTCCACCTCCCTCCTGGGCCTGTTTTCCTGTGCAATTACTTACAGAGCTGCAGTGTGAAATTTTTCTGTTTCCTGGAGCAGGAGGAGAAGATCACGTGCAAGAAACTTCAACTCTGCAGTGACACCCAGGCCAGCCAGCAAAGGTCTGCGGGGCTGTCAACTGCCCGACCCTGTGGCGATCCCCAGAGGGCCTGGACATGCTGTCTTCACGTAGATCTGAACTCCTAACTCTCCATCTCCCCATCTCTACCTGCTCCATAAATGGGAGAGGGACTAACACGACTGTAAACCACACAACCCCGCTGCATCCATGGGCTTGGTGACCACAAGATGAACTGTTGGGGTATTCGGGGTTCTTTTTCTTTAGATACTTTGCATTCGTCCTCAGTGAGTGCCAAAAATACCAGTTGGGTCTCTCACCCTCTCCTTGCCCACCGATGGATCCTTCCTCTCTCTCTTCTCTGGTTCTCATTGTCACCATTGGCTCCAGATACTAGAACTGACCTTTTATCCTGTCTGCTGCCTTCCATTTCCCCACCAGTACCGATCTCGGAATTGGACTCCTTTCCTGGAACCCAGGAGGCTCTTTCCTTTCTCCATATTCCTGCAAGTTCTTGTTCTCTGGCTACTTCTTTGACAAGCTTTGGGCATGACAGCTGCTTGTACAACCACATAGGCCAGTGGCCCCCAAACTTTGTGGCACCAGGGGCCGGTGCTCCTATGAGCATCTAATGCCTGATGAGCTGAGGCAGAGCTGAGGCGGTGATGCTGGCGCTGGGGAGCGGCTGCAGATGCAGACAGAGCTTTGCTTGCTCGCCTGCCACTCACCTCCTGCTGTGCAGCCTGGTTTCTAACAGGGCACAGACTGGTACTGGTCTGCAGCCCAGGGGTTGGGGACCCTGACATAGGCCATTGCCAAGTTCTCAATCTGAGACCTCAATCTTGGAATCTTCTTTTGCCAGAATCATGCTGCCTATATCAGTTATCATGGCAAGGAACAGAAAGAAATTAAGAGGGGCTCAAGCAGTATGGTCATTTGATTATCTTCCATAATGTTTAGAGGTTTCTCCTTTGGTGCAGCAGATGGTTCGTGTCCTCAAGGACCCAGGCTTTTTCTAGTCTTCCTTCTCTGAGATCTTTGTCCAGTTGGTGTTTTTGGTCCTCGGACTTGTCAGTTCCTGGTTAGAAGATGGCTGACTTAGCTCCAGGTGATACATTCTCATTCCAGCTACCCAAGCAGGAGGGAAGGGACTGACATAGAGGCATTTCCTTCAAGAAACTTTCGATCCAGTGTATGAAGGTCCTCCAGTACACTCCCCTTCATGTGTCATGGCGAGAACTGGACACATTCCTATCTCGGGTTGATCGCCGGTGTCAGGGATTAGGGTTTCCAGGCCTGGCTCAGGCCAATCAAGATTCATCCTAAATTCAGCACGAGCCTCACTTTCTGAGGATAAAGGAAACTGACTTGAACATTTTGGAAAAAAAAAAATTGGAAGGAAACAGCTGTTGGGTGAACATGGAACCCAGAAGACCCAGTCTGAATTTGCATCCTGGCCCTCTTTCCCCAGAGGGTGCTTTCAGCTGTCAATCTTCTCACTTGCCCTGACCATCGTCCATGGTCAGTACAAAATAAATACGAAAAGCATGCATGCATCATGCATGAATGAATGAATGAATGGATAAGTGAATAAATGAGTGATCATGCACATGCCTTTCTCCCTTAATCATGACAGACTTACCAGAACCTTCCTCTTTATCCTGGTATTTGCTTATACAAAGAGGCTGCTTTGAGTTCCGTTGTGACAACTAGTCATGCATTTTATCATTCCGCTCTCTCTATTTATAATTCTAAACTCTTCGGCTTCCAGGAAGCGTGTCTCTATCGTGTTCCTTTTTCTTACGCAGGCTTCCTCTCCTCGAATCCTTTCCCTTTCTTCACTGCTCTTCCCCTCTGAAGTGCTCCGAGCCGGCCTCTCTGCCGCCAGTCTAATGATTCTTATTTTTAAAAGTCAAGTTTATTGAGATATATTTTAAATATACAAATATTCTCCATTTTAGGCGTACAGTTTGAGTTTTGCCAAAAAAACACACAAAAAACAAAAAACCGTGAAGTCACCACCACAAACTAAATCTAGGACATTCTCATTAGACTCAATGTCCTTTTGCCCATAGTGCTCCTTTGCTGTCGGTCCCCTCCCGATGCTCTTAGAAACCACTAATCTGATCTTCATTGCCATAGTTTTGTATTTTCCATAATGTCATGTAAATGAAATAATAAATAAACTTTTGATTCTAGTTTCTTTCACCTAGCTCAATGCTTGTGGGATTTATTCATGTTGTTGTGTGTATCAGGAGTTGTCTATTTTTATTGTTTGGTAGTATTTCATTTTATGGATGTACTACAATTGGTCTCTCCATTCATCAGTTGATGGACATTTAAATTTTTTCCAGTTCCTGGCTATTATGAATAATGCTACCATGAACATCCATGAATGAGTCTTTGTGTTGACAAATGTTTTCATTTCTCTTGGATATATAACTAGGAGTGAGTCACATGATAAGTTTATGCTTGCTTTTTTAAGAAAATGCCAAACTGTTTGTCGACTGGATATTCCATTTTACAAATCCCGCATGAAGATTTGATTTTCTCCACATCCTTGCTGACACTTGTATTTGTCTGTCTTTTTTATGATAACTATCCTAGTGGATGTGACATGGTATTTCAACATGGTTTTATTCTGCATTCCCTCATGGTGCTGAGGATCTTTTTATGTACTTATTAACCATTTGTATATCCTCTTTGATGAAACCTCTCGTCAGATCTCTGGCCCATTTCGAAATAGTCTTCTTATGAGTTGTAGATGTTCCTTAAATATTTTGGATGCAAGTCTTTTAACAGATACGTGATTTACAAATATATTCTCCCAATTTGTTGTAGTCTATCTGTCTTCTTCATGGTGTCTTGTGAAGCACAAAGTTTTACATTTCGATTGGAGAAGAGGGTTCTGGCTGGAGAATGCGGGGCCGGGCGCAGGAGAAGCCAGTATTCTCCCTCTCTCTCTCCCCAAGGACGTCTTAGCAGGCGCAATATCACCCTGTGGTCCCAGCCCTGGCTCTGTCACTCCGCTGCTTCCCCATTTCCCCCCAACCTTTGGATGCGAATGGCTTCTCATCTCTGAGCAGCCTGGTCATCCCCTCGGACATTTGCCTCTTCCAACACCGTCGCAATTAATTCCCCATGTTAAAACTGCCTGCCGTGGGCTCTGTGTGCTCACTACATCCTGACCGAAACCACCTTGCCACTGCACACGACACTTTCAAACATCCTTGTACTGCCTCTCTATTGCTATTTTCATATTGCTTTAATTATTTTTAATTAAATTTATTGAGGTGACATCAGTTAATAAAATCACACAGGTTTCAAGTGTACAAATGTATAAAACATCATCTATCTATTGCATTCTGGTTCACCATCCAAAGTCAAATCTCCTTCTGTCACCATACATTGGACCCCTTTGACCCTTGTCCACTCCCCACCCTCCTTTCCCTCTGGTAACCACGACAACATGGATAGATCTTGAGACTATCAATGCTAAGTGAAACAAGTCAGATAGAAAAAGTCAAGAACCCTATGATTTCACTCATATAAAACTGGAAGCAACAAACCAATACGATAAACAACCAAACAAAACTCATAGACACAGACAACAGTATAGGCGTCTAAATTCTTCTCTTAGATTCCAAAGGCTCTTAACAATCTGACACTCGATAAACTGACATGTTACTATTTCGCACACCCCGTTACCACGAATACACTTACCGTGAGTGTAACGTGTAGCCCATGTTACCGAGCACACACTCGCTCTGCCCTTATCGAGTGTGAGGGCTGGGGCCACACGCTGCTCATGGTTTTTATCCCCCGGCAGCTGCTCCCTGCCCAGTGTGTGTGATTTGGATCACACGGCAGAGGCCTGCTGCTCACCAGAAGAGAAGTTGGATGCTAATAACACAGGAAATGTCAAGGTATGCTCGAGGGAAGAAAGGCCAGTGTTCCACCAGGCCTCAATGAGCTAGCTCTTCCAAGAGTCGCTGGTTGGAAGGCCTTTCCACCGTCAGAGCCCCGGGGATGCTGATGGCGGGGGAGACATCCCACAGAGCTCTGTGATCAGAGCAGATTTCACCAGACCTGACTGCCATGAGACACTTCTTGACGATTCTTGCTTTACCAACCATCCACCCTCATTTACTCCCCTCCCTCCCACTAACACACACACACACACACACACACACACACACACACACACACACACACTCGCTTACTTTTCCTGTCTCTTCTCTGCCCCGAAAATGCTATTTACTCCCAACAATTCAGCCTTTAGTTCCTCATTCCGAGAGGCTCCCTGCGGCCCAAGCGAGCAGAAGTCACGGTCCCTTCTTAGGGACTTCTAGATGAGTGTTGGCAGGTTCCTCATAAATGCTCAGCACACCGAATGCAGTGTGCATACATCTGTCTCCTCCACCGGACAGACGGCCAGAGGTTCTGTTGCGCGTGGGACCAGGCTGCTCACCTTCTGCGTCCGGGGCTGACCCGCAGCCTGGCATGGGGACTCGGCGCATGGTGCCGCATCTGCCCGCACCCCCTGTTAGCCCATGTGCTGTTCACATGGCGACCTTGTGCTGAGAAAAAGAAATCGATGCTTAAAACTTGAGCCAGGTGCTGTGCTGATTATTATCTAATTTTCCTAGAAGTGCGGGGTGAGACGGGTCACAGCGGCCCATTTTAATTCATTGTTCGAACCAAGAAAATAATTTCTCAATTATTTCCAGCTTGTACTATTTCCGATAGTCATGTGAACTTTCTCCATTCTTAAGGATATAATTATGATCACCGCCCTCCGGATTTTATTTTGAGAAAATCTTTTCTGGAGCTTCATACACTCACCCAAAACGCTGTAATTTCTGTATTCTAGAAAACTCTTCCTCATGGTTATGATAAAACTAATTCTGAATAGTGTTTTCAGACTTGTCTTTCTTACTTAACTCGCAGCCTCACTTAACTGCTTCTTCTGGGTCTCTGTTACCCAGTGATGCCCACCAAGGGTTCTTCTTAGGTCCAGTTAAACCTTCAGACTCGAACATTACCATGTGATATACATGGCATCCATCTACTCGAAGGGCATGCGGCAGGGGCCACGGGTTGCCAGCAAAGCCCAGCATTCGCCTGAGCAGAAGCTCCGGCTTCAGTTGTCTACACAGCAAGGAGATGAATCCACATCAGGAGCATATGGCGTCTGCCCTGGTTTCAAAGCCTTATACCCTCAAAGGCACCAATCTATCTTGTAGCAATTCCAGAGGTATAACTTCTGGGGTCCCCTCAAAGACCATGTCTAATTATAAGAGTTACTACACTCAGGGAAGCCCCCAAACAGGGCACTCTAATCGGGTTTGTTGATAATTTCTCCAAGACCAAATGCGAGCTACCTGTAAGAGTCATTTTTTATCATAATGACTGTTGCTTAGAAACAGAGCCGACTTTTTAAAATTTTATCAGGTGCCAGAAAACGGAGCAAATCAAAAGCTGAATTTTTCACACATCAGGCAAGAAGTGTTGTTGATTAACCTTGCGCCCACATCCATGTAACATAAAAGCCTAATTCCTTAGTACAGCATTCTAGAAGATTCACAGCCACAGGAGAGGGGGCTCTGCAGTGTAACCCTCCCCCACTCCCTCCCACACATCAGTCACATCTAATGCCCCACTGTCTTCCTGAAACACATAGTTACTTTCATACTGTCTAGGTTTCTCACCCCAAAGATTTCCCCACCTTTAAGTTCTCCTCCCATGTCCATTCTCACCTTCTCTTTTCCAGTTCATATTCTCTTGTGAAGGTCAACCAAATGTGACCCCCTTCTGGCTTCCCAGGCAGGTTTGGTCATTCTTATCTGTCCCCACAGCATTTTATTCATGCCATACTTAAAAGGCAGAAATATAGAAAAAAAATGATGGAGGTTTTCACCTCGAATTTCAGCGAATTCCGTTTGTGTCTTCGGCAAGACTGGCAGCCCTCAGAGCTCTCATTTTTGACTTCCTGGACCAGCCAAGAGCGGGTATATTGTGGGTCCCAGACATATTGTAGAGAATGTAATAAAATCACACTGATTCCAGTAATAGATCTAGATGTTTTCTGAACCATTTAAAGGTGAGTACAGAGTGTTTTGTAAAGGTTTATAACAATCACAAGTAGTTCATTTACGGCCAGACTTTACATTTCCTCAGTTAATCTTCACCACAGCCCTGGGGGGGAAGTGTTCTCATTGTCCCCATTTAACCTATGAGGCAATTGAGGTTTAGAGGTGTTGAGTGACTCGTCCACGATCACACAGCTATCAAGAAGTGGAGATGGGATTTGAAGCCCCTCAGGCTGGCTACACAGGCTGACTCACACCTCTGTGTGATACCACATCTCCTTACACCATGAAAGTTGCCAGTGACTGGCAACCTGAGGACCACAAGGATCTTTTATTTTGAATTTCTGGAAAGGTCAATGATTTTAGGTGGTGCCCTCTGCTTTCCTACCCCTCCAGGACCCGTAGGAACAATTTCAAGACATCTTTAAATTTCACAATGTATGGTCCACTGGAACAACAGATAGATATGTCGAGCAAAATAACCAATTTACTGGCTTATTTGAGATTGTTTTTATAACATTACTAAAGTACACTGTACCATTTTGACTTTTGGCCTCAAAGAGTATTTTGGCAATTTGTATCATCATGATGAGATTTTGATCTGTTTAGGCAACATGTTGATAAGTGATTTCGTACACAGAGAAGCAAGAAAGAATGGACGCTTGCAGTGTCAGGAATATATTTTTCCTAGTGTTAATATTTGTGTTATTGGGTTTGTGACTTTACAGATTATAATGTTAAAATAAATATCTCCTATATACAGATCTACCTGTGTTCCATTTGCGTGGTTTAAGAGCAATCATTTAAAGGGGTTGTCCAACGTTCCTCAGTCTAGGACAGAAATGTGAGATATTTTATTCTTTACCTTTGACATTTTTGATCATATGCTATATTGCCTCCACATTTATATCTACTAGATACATTAAAGTAAAAGTATATTTTAAACGATCTCTTGAACTACTTCGTCCAATTCAGTAAGCAGCATGAGTTACAGTCCTGAGGCCTTAAAAGGACACCCAAGCAGGATGGTAGAATCCTTCCTGTTATTGAAAGTCTTCCAGAAGATTCTATTTTTTTCTGAAACAGATGTGGTTTAATTTTATTTGAATGGTATTTTTGAGTTAGTATGCTTGGGAAGCAGGAAATGGAATAGTCTGTATCCATTCATTTCTTCATTCGTTTAAGAATTTATAGATCTCCTTCTAATCAAGCTTCCAGCTGTGGAGCAGACTGTGAGAGTACTTCCCTCAGTGCTTCAGTCTGGAACTATGATGCTTTTCTTTCTCAGCGCCTAAAGCCCATCTCTAGACCGAAGGAAACTCACTTTCCAACACTTTGGGATGGTCATGCCCTGTGTGTGAAGGAGGCAGGAAGATCATCAGTCAAATAAAAGTCAGGACTCTGAAATAGTCTCTTCTCTTACCACCTACAAACCTGACAATACCTGGCTCCGATCTGAAAATATCAGCTTAATGCCTCTGGTGGGACTGCTAATCACAAGGGTGCTTTTAGGCCTAGGAAGAAAGACGAAGGCATTGGCTATTCCTGGAGTTGGGCGGCAAATGGAAACTCTCTGTACTCCTTAAATGACTATGTTTAGGGGGTAAATGCACCCTTGTGAGTTGTTTGGGTTACATTTGTTTGTTTGTCCATAATCTCTGTCTATCTATCAATCGATTTATTATCTATCTATCTATCTATCTATCTATCTACCTATCTATCTACTATCATCTATCTATCTATTGTCTATCTATCATCTATCTCTCTCTATTACTTATCATCTGTCTATCTATCATCAGCTATTATCTATCTATCTATCTATCTATCTATCTATCTATCTATCTATCTACCTATCATCTATCTCTATCATCTATTATCTATCATCTATATCTATCTATCTATCTATCTATCTATCTATCTATCTATCTATCTATCTATCTATCATCTATCATCTTTCTGAGTTAATTCCTAACGTAGATGTAGGTGAGACAGAGTGAACATTTGGTGTGTTAACTATGGCATCCTCAGGGTGACTTTTGGTCTTTGAGGACTGTGGTTTATGCTGACACCAACATGTGGCCTTGGAGGGAGAAAGGGAGAAAGAGTGTTTGTACACACTTTGTCTCTGTGATATTCTCTCTCGTTATGTAGAGCTAGTCACAGCGCCCATTGTGGTCCTATTGACTCAAATTGGTCTTTTACAGATAATTTGCACTTTTGGCTTAGTTGCAGGTTAAACTATAACCTATGAAGGTTTAAAAAGAAAAAGGTTGCACTGGAATAATTTTCCATTAGACATTGTTTTGGTGACAAATAAACCTCTCCTAAAAAAAATGTAAAAATTGGACTGAATAACTTGATAGAAAGAAAAAAAAATAACCAATATGTTTGGGTTAAATTAAAGAAAAAGGTGTACTCATTACACTTTTTCTATTTATCTTATGGTATTTTTTTAAAGTAAATAGTCCAATGTCACAAATAATGCCTTATTTGTATAGCCTCCTTTCCAGGGCTGTCGAACAGCTTAATTCCAGGGGTTAAATCATTTATCCCTGTGGGACTCAACTGAAGAATATATTTTTTTAGGCCCTTTAATCCCCTGAGGTCTCAAAGCATAAAACCAGTGATGACGTAGATTAGTCCCTCCTTTCCCCCAAATGCAGCACATTCTAAAAGAGCATCACTACACGTGAATATGCAAAGCGTAACGAAGAATCACCATGCAGTCCCCGAGTGGTTGACGCTTCATGTAGGGGTTTGCGGGAAGTGCGTCCGTGGTACGTCGTTGTGTGTGACAGGTGGGATCATACGTAGACTCTCAGAAGTGGAACTAAGTGGTTGGCCGGGCCTGTGGCTTTGCTGAAGAGGAGAACGATGCTCGTGGTGTCTTAGTTCAGGTGTAATGAGGTCACCTCCTATCGCAGCCATTTCGTCTCAGTGTTGACTCACCGACGCTTCCGTTAAGTCCAACGCCCGAAGCGTCCTCACAGATTCTGTCAAGCCACGGCTCCCCGTTCGGCTTCACACTCCCTCAGACTTGTCGCCTTGCTACTCCCACTCTTGGTTTCCTGAAGTCCCTTCAGACCTCTGAGTCATCCATTTCCTTCGACCCATCAGGAACCACCTTGGCTTTACTTTTCTTCTCTAGACCAGGTTCTTTGCTTTGCAGGACCTGATAGTTTGCACTGGTGATGCCCTGTCCCCCATTGTCTTCTTGTCGTCCAGAGCTAGCAAAATGGCAACTGTGAATCCATTCATCAGTGGCCTTTGCTACCCTCAAGCACAAGGGGCTAAGTGCAGCTGGAGAAACCACTAAGATCCTCCAAGGTCACGCCAGGAAACATGTGTGGCTGTCCCAAACCTCCACCTTCTTTCTCCACGCCTCTGCCTCACTACCTTTCTGTCTCACGGCAGAGGCTCTTGCCTCTGAAGACAACCAGCCCTTCAGCTCCCTGCCTCAAACACCCAGAAAAAGGTATCATGCCCAGACCTGTCTTTAATCCCTGCTCTGCAGCCGATCCCTCCAGCTGTGCTCTGAATTGCACTTTCTCATACTTCCCCAAAAACCTGTTCCCTCAACCATCTCCCCTCCCTGCTGTGTCTTCTCTCCTCCCTTTCCTCCAGGTCTTTTTCCTCAGCGAGAAGGGTGCTTAAGTGGTTCCCTGCATAAGGGCAAACAAACATAGCAATACTTTAAAAAAATATATCAACACTCTTTTCTTGACATCCTCAACTCTAATGATTTCCACCTTCACCCACTCCAGACACACACGCCCAAGAGCCACACCTTGGGCCTTGATAGAACCTGGAATTCTTCTTTCTTTGAAAATTTACACCCTTCTTTTTACCGACATCCTTCTTTTTACCGACAATGCTGCATTATTTGATTTCTCATGCTTCTGCTGCACTAGTTCCTTTACCTCTTAGAGAGTTTGTTCTTAATCCCTTGCTATTTTTGATTCTAGCACTAAATAGCCTAGATCTCATGACCCATCACTTAAATCCATTGTTTTTTTGTTTGTTTGTTTGTTTTTTTGTTTTTTTGGTCTGTATCTTCTGTTACCAGGCATTCTTATCCTTCCACCACACTTGCCTAACAAACCCCATCCTGGGATCAATACACCCATCCATCTTTTTTGCACCTAGACCAGTGGTGAAACTCAGATACCATGTAGACTGGTGTCCTACACAACTAGAGCTTCCAGCTTGAGGTAGGAACTCGACTGCCCCCGGCTCTCTTTTACAAATGCCATGATAGCTCTCTCTTCCATTCCCCTGAATAGTTCTTTCTCTACAGTTTTCAACTCCCCACCCCCCACTTGGGACTATCTCTCTTCTCCCTCTGAGGAGATGACATCTCCTTTTAATTCTCCACATTCTGCCCCAGTACTAATTGTAGGTCGATCTGCCCTCAGAGCCCTGAAATTTCCACGGAAGTTCTGGCTTCCACTCCTCACAGTTAATGGCCTTCAACTCCTGTCCCCTATCTGCTTCCTCCAGGGTCTTTCCTTATCAATTACCTCCTTAGTATCTTGAATTTCCAGCCACTTTTCTTTTATTCTCTCTTTCCTTTAAGCATATAGCTATGCGTAAATATTACCCTCTGCATGCACAGACAAAAATTAAAAAGAACAAAACACAAAATTCATCCTTCATTTTATATCCTCCTATGGTGTCCCCTTCTTTTTTGCTCCCATCATAGGCAAACTTTGAGAAATAATAGTCTCCTCTCCATTATCTCATAGGCCTTCTAGGGACCTTGTTTCTATCCCACCACTGCACCTAAACCATCCTTAAATCACTAGGACCTTCCTATCAGCAGGCACATTTGTTCCATATCATTCGACCTCTGTAGGACTTTGCCGTTAGAAACTCTCTCTTCCCAGATGGCTGTGATAGTTGACTCCAGGTTCTCCCTCCTTCTCCGACCATTTCCTTTCACTCTCCTCTGCAGGTTCCTCTTCCTCTCCCTTTCCCAATCCATGGCCCCTATCAGCATCCTTCAACACCTACCTCCACATTCCCTCCTTGGTGAAGCGTTTCCTAACTGAAGCCCCTATCAAGTAAAGATACATAACATTATGGAAACTTACCATCCTGATGCATAATTTAGTTATTTGTTACTTTGTTTATCTGGCCTGTGAGTTCCTGATGAGCAGGGCCATGGCCCCACACTTGGTCTTGCTTTACAGAGACAGTCAGTAAATAGTTGTTTAATTTAACTGAGTTTAGTTGACATCCCTTCTCTCTGTCTTCTGCTTATACAGCAGCTGCCCTTACAGGCGATCTTGCCTGTCCTTATTCTTTTTTTCTGACTGAACATATTTTCCAAACCTCTTCAAAGCACAAGGCTTCCTGACATTATTTCTTACTTTCCTTTATATTCATCTTCCTTTACTCTGTGTGTGTGTGCGTGCATGTGCGTACATGTGTTTTCACATCTGACTTCACAGAGAATTTCCTGTTTGGCCACCTCTTTAGATACTTCCTCATTTTCTTCCCAGTTGGGATTATGCTATTACCAAGGACTCTCTATTCCTCTTGAGACAACCTGCTACTTTATTCTCAGGTCCTAGAATTACACTGGTCTTTGCGCACGACTTTTGGAATTCTGCCTTCTCGAAACCGAGCCATCCATCTGACAATAAATACCCAGCATGCTCACCCATCATTGGCTGTCACAGACTCCGGAGAACCTGCTCTTCCCCACCCCATCCCCCAGGACCCCTGCTACTTCCCTGTTGATTAGAATAGATCTGGAGAAGCAGTTCTGCATCACTTCCTCTTTTGGCCGAAGTCAATTTCTAGCAGTTGTCCCGCTGGCCTCTCCCCACTCAGCCCCTTCGCTCTGCCATCACCCAGCTCCCCGCACTGCATCTGTGCCTGCTGTTTGATCCACGCCTGGAAAACATCATCGCTTCCTCCATCTGGACGGGTGGTCTCCGGCACAGTCCCGCTCTGCCCCTTTCCTTTCATCTTCAACCAAACTGTCTCCTGCACATTTCCATCATCCCCGTCACGTATTTCACTTCAGGCGTAGATGGCTTTGGCTGGCTTTGCTATTAAACCTGATTCTCTTGAACAAGACATTTCCTCGACCTTGCTGTCCCAAGCCAGTCAAGAACCTGCTTCTATAAATCCTGATGATGGCAAGTAATGGTGCTTACTTTCTCATGTTAAAATCCAACAATTACTGTTTTATTTGATAACTATATTTCATGCCTGCTGATTTGGTGTGTGAATATAGCACAAATTCTAGGCTTCTTGAAAGTTATTCCTGACTGTGAATTACTTGGCACCACTCGTAATAGTACCTTCTTGTTTTCCACATAAAATGTCCCAGTATTTAGTTGACTTTATGCTTTTTGTAGAACAAAGCCTTGATTAGTTTTCTTCTTAATTTTTTAAAAAATTTTGCTTAAAAATTATTCTTATTCCTTTTTTTGCAGAACAAAGTTGTTTATTATTATTTTATTTGGACTTCTTTTTGGCTTATCTTCATGAGATACAATTTCTAGCCCAAAATCCATATTTCAGTATAATAATCTATGATAGAGAAAAAAAACAAATTCTGTTTCAACCATAATGGTAGTAGTACCAGTAATAGAAGGAGTTACCATTTGTTCAACACATATTTATCAAACACCTATGATGTGCCAAGCAGCATACTCTGTGCTGGGGAGAAAATTTTGAGACATTCTTAAACTGTTTCTGGCCCCAGGGAGCCTACCGTCCAATGAGAGATACAAGTATTAATCAAAATATTCACACCAACAAAAATAAAAATGAGGCCCGCAACACAGGCATGGCAGAGACTACGGGCCACTCACCTCCATCCACCTTCCTTCTTGGCCTTCAGTGGTAGAACTCCTGAGTTGTCTGGACTCATGGCTGGCCAGCCGGACATGTAGAGATCATATTCTACTCCTAGGAGAGAGGGAATCTTCTATCTAATAAGCACTCATATAACACTCCCTGAGTGCCGGTTACTGGTCTGAATTCTTTACACATAGTAGCTCATTTTATCCTCTCAAGAACTCTTCTAGGTACATACTATTGTTATATTTCTTTAGCAGATGAGGAAACCAAGGAGCAGAGGGGTGAATATTTAGTTTAAGGTCGCACACCCCTTCAGAGTCAGTGCTCTTAACCATGGCACTAGGCTGCTTGCATATATATATTCCTTCCTGTGTTGTACACACGTGCATGTACATGTGTGTAAACACAAACGTGAAAGTGTGTGTCTATGTTTGTATGTATCTGTGTGTCTCCGTGTGTGTGTATGGAGTTCTGTTATTTCACTTAGTTCAATACCAGTCTTTTTATTTAATACTGCAAATCCAATGCTGCCTTAACCTCTGGGGTCAGCTTAATGGACATCAACATTTATCGACTATGGACACCATTCAATCAAAAGTATAGATGATTCTGGGAAAACTAATGTCAGCCATGGGAAAGAGAGACTATTCAGATTATACACAGTCCCAATAATCAAAGGCTATTAAATAACTCATTTCATATCTTCAAAAGCTTCTGCAAACAGGGGCCTAATGCTGTTTTAGATACCCAAGGAGACTACAAATCCAAGTACAAATAGAACCGTGACAGTGTTAGAGGGTTCTATTCAGTCATCGACACAGTTCTGCTGAGAATAAATATGAAAGTTCTTTTCTACCACCTGATCTTCCTTTGCTGGCCAGCTGTGCTGAACTGGACATCATTGCAGACGTCAGTGGGCTAACTGTTGGGAGATAAGTGGGAGCACATGGCACGTGCAAGATAAGACCCCAGCTGCCTTGAATAAGTGTGAGCAGCAGCGCTCTGCTAAGTGGTCTTCTGAGAAAAGCACTGTTATCATCAGCGTTGTCCACACTCATTAACAACTTAGATAGGTTTTCAACATGTTTGTTCTTTTAACCCTGAATTATCTGCCAGGGAAGAAGTCTTTCCAAGACTGACCAGCAGTTGTTAGTGTGGGTTGGGGCTCTCGGAGCAGTTTCCAGCTGTTGTCAGCACAGCAGGAAGGAGGCTGGGCCTAGCAGCCACTGCCTGGAGCCATCCCAGCCCTGCCCAGTAGGCCAGGCAAACTCCGTCAATCAAGGCTCTTGGAAAAACCTATGGTGAGCCTTTGGAGATGTGTTAGATCTAGTAAGGATGCTACTAGGGAGAAATTAAGAAGATAGAGAACGTGTGGTTTGCTACTTCTTCATTTTCTGCTTGCTCCCTTTAAAGAGTCAATATACAAATGGTCCATCCATTAGCCAGAATGAGCCTAAAGTTCTATGGGATATTCTAATTCTAGTCTCTTGGGTTCTTAATTCAAACCATCTTGAAAATACTACCATGTAGTTTAAGTTCTGCAAAGGCAGGTTCCATTATAGTCTCTGTGACTCTAAGTTACCAACATGCCCTGTATAGTCAGTATTATTTAAAAAAAAAAATGTTTAAATGAATAAGAGATACTAAACACCACCACTTACTGTTGTCCATTGATGTATGTTTGAGAGTAATCTTACTGTGATTACCATAGATGCCCTGGAGACATCTTTAGAATTCTTTTGAGGGACTAAAATATAGTTATTGAGGATGGAGAGAGATAAAAGCCCTGACAGAAATCTTTCATTTCGATAATCAGGAGAAGGGATGGAGACGTGTCATAACTTCTATTTTCAGTCTCTGGACCAAGTTTTCTTACTTCCATTCATTTATTCATTCATTTATTCATTCGCAGTTTTCAGAGACAGACAAGCCATCCTCTTAGGCACTTGATGCGTGCCGCCTGGCAAGGCTCTGGGTTTGTTAAGCCGCTCTCTCCTATCAAATGTGCAACTAACTCGTTCGGGCAAGAGATGTTGGTTGGGCCCTCTTAAGTTCCAGGCAAAGCAGAGAGTAAAGAAGAGGGACATCAATCCCGCTCTTGTGGAGCAGCTGAGTATAGAGATTGCACGTGAGAGTCCAGAGTTGAAGAAATGTGAAACGCCACACACAGAGACAGGATGGACAATGTGAAAGGACAATTCTGAATGAGAAAGATTTTTTGAAATTTCAAAAAGAGAAACTGGAGAGAGAAGAAATGTTTGAAGATGCAAAGGCTGATGACATGTAAGACATTATGAAAGACAGATGCCTCAGATTCAGTGGTGTACACCTTAAGTGGAACTTTTTTTAAAAGGAAAGTTGTATCCTGGCATATGATAGTGATATTGTAGGATTTCAGAGCTAATATTTTGGTGAAAACAACTTAAAAACTGCCATAGAGAAAAGGCAGATGTATGAAGGAACAATAATCAGGTCAACGGCAAAACTCTCCACAATCGGTAAGATACAAAGACAGTGAACAAAAGTGCACAGAGAAGATAATTTAGTAAACTATCTTTCAGGAATGACAGTGAACAGATTTTCATGCAACAAGGTATAAAGAATCTTACCCATAAGAAATCCTCACAAAAGGAAAGTCGAACGGAACTTTAGAAAAGAAAAAAAGAGAAGAAATACCTCAGATCTCAGGTACATTCAAGAATGTGAAAAAAGAAAAACTGTGTACACCATGTGGATAAAACCAAGCATACTTTGACTGTATAAACAAACAGTAATAATAATGATGAATTATAGGGCAGAGGACATTGTGGAGCTACAATCCAGTAATAGAAAACTGTACTATATAAGACAGGAAGTAGGGTGATGAGAATGAGAGCATCCTTGATTTTTTTTCCCTCTACTATCCAGGAGGAGAGGGGTCATAGTGATTAATATTAAATTTAAATATATATTTGAAAAATTAAAATAGTTAAATTTAAAATTCTAATTAATTTGGAATTTGAAAATGAAAGTATCTAAATTGAATATAAATCTTCCAAACAAGTAAAATGGGGTGGGGCGTGAAGGTGGGGAAGGACTGAGCTCCACATATTGTTATAATATGAAGAATTCCTTAGAAAGACAATTGACAATGAAATGAGTATTGGATTGGCCAGAAAACTGGAGGCGGGAAGATTGTTAACATGGTGATTGTAATAGTTCAAGTGACAACCGGGGTGGCGGGACAGATGAAGCAGTAACATGAATCTGTTTATCTCACAACCAGTTCTAAGTCACAGACTTGTCCCTCGGCCTTGGACGCACCTACTTTCTATGGATCTCTAGAGTGCTCAGAATTAAAATAGCAAGGGTAAAGAGGGACTGGGAAATCATGCTAAATGGGGCCCAGGGTCTGCCACATAGGGAGAAACATTGGGAATCTATTATATATATATGTGTGTGTGTGTGTGTGTGTGTGTGTGTGTATGTGTATATATATATATACATATATAATATATGCATATATATATAATTCCCTATATATAAAGATATATATATAATATACACACACACATATATATATGTGTGTATATATATATGATTCCCTAATATATATATAAGATATATATATATAATATACACACATATATACGTATATATGTATATGTTATGTATATGTATATATATCTATTATATGTATGTAATCTATTATATACATGTTTTGATGAGACATAAGAGAATGAACTAAAAAAGAAAGCATAACATATGAGCAATGTTTGCAGAGATGGATACAATATATCTTGGAAAGAGAGTCTATATGTAAAGAGATAAGAGTAATCTAAGCTATCGTCTGGGAAATTGGAGACTCTGTGAACTTGATGTTGAATGAGTGAGTAGAGGGTGATTTGAAAAAGGTGAACAATAATCAAGCAATAGAAAGACATAGGCGCCCATGAAGGTGTAATTTTATTTCTTTTACGTTGTCATCCCCATGTCTAGCCACTGGTTCCCCCTGCTCACTCATCCACTCATCGGAGTCAAAGTGGAAAGCGTGCTTCCAGCCTCACCAAGTCCCTGGTAAGAGCGGCTCTCTGAGCAAACACCTGGCACATGCCATGCGGACCAGAAGGCTTCTGGATGACACACATAGTTGCTTTTCTCTGGAGGATGGTCATCGAAGTGCCCGAGAAATGATGACGGGACCTGCTCTGCTCTTGTCTTTCCTGGACTTGAACATAGTGTTTTAACCATTCTCCAGTCTGCATCTCCATCCACCTGAGCTCCTGGGGCGGAGACTCACACACTGGATTTTTCTGTCAGTCACTGAGTGGGCAGGACTTCAGCTGGAAGAAGGGCACCAGAAGCCAAGGCCATCCCTTTGATTCTGGTAACTTGGTCAGAGATTCCGCAGCCTTAGAATCCATCACATCTATTTTCAGACCTTTGGTCAAGGTCAGTAAATTAGTACCTAATTTATTTTGTTCACAAATCCCCATCACGATAGCTTACATGAAGTTCAAGAACAAACTTCTCGAGTCTTCTGTAGCTTCTATGCACTGTAGCTTCTATGCATGGTAGCATGAGAAATGCTTTATCTCCATGTTCTTTACATTTTTGACCTCTGGTTTTCACTCCTCATTTTTTTACCCATGCTAAACTTTCAACAAAGTTTTCCTTGGGACTGAGCCTGTAGGAAACAATACATAGTCATCTTAATCATTTCACTGGCCATGTTTATGTCAGAAATTATCTAGTTAAGTCTGAGTTATTAGTAGTCTAGCTCCTCATTTAGTAGGAGATTTTTTAAAAACCCCACAAAACCCATTACTCTCTTTTTCAGATAAAAGACCGAGGGACTAGGAGTCTGAAGACTTGACTTGCCTGGCTTGCCCCATAACTGGTACCCATTCTGGGGGAAAATTACTGATCTTTCTACCCCTCTCTGAAGAGGCAGCGTTTAGTTTTCCTGTGATTGGCCACAAGCGTTAAGAAAGATAATTCAAAATGTTAAATGATCTAAAATCCATATACATTGACTTGAAATAAGTTATGTGACATCACCGAGAGTCATATCAGCCATGCACAACATGATCCATAAAATTTAACTTCCTTACTTTGCAATCTTGACTTAAGTGTGGAGTTTCGCATTAATATTCAGATGTGGTAATTTAATATGCCTGAGTCAAACACAATAATAGGACACTATGGTTTTCTGACATGAGCCAGAAATGATTTTCTCCTTCCAGCTGAACTGCTATAAAACTTTCTTTCACTTTCTCAGAGGACTGGCCATCTGTGCAAGGAAAAGGGTGTGAGCTCAGCCTTCTTATCTTCACTTGTGGAGAAAATTTAGAGTCTGTGCTGAAAAATCATCTGTGTGTGCCCGAGTGCACGAGGGAACAAAACTGAACAGGAAGGCAAGGAATGGAGCAAACAATTCATTTTCTCATCTGGGAAGGATCGATGTCTGGGTTCGCTACTGCTTTTCTGGAGGGGCCCTGGCGGAATGTGTCAGCCCTCCGAACCTGTCTCCCCAGAGATTGGAAGTTCCCATGGATGTGGTTACCTTTCAGCTATCGAGATTGTAAGGGGCTGAACCGTGTCTCCTCAAAATCTATACGCTGAAGTTCTAACCCCCAGTTCCTCAGAATGTGATTTTATTCAGAGTTAGAATGTTACAGAAGTAATAAAGTAGAGTGAGTTCATTTAGGGTGAGTCCTCAACCTGTATGACTGCTGTCTTTACAGAAAGAAGAAATTTAGCAAGGAAAGGCGATGTGAAGACATGGGGACAAATGGCCATCTACAAGTCAAGGAGAGAGGACGCAAAAGGAACCAGGTCTGCCAACACCTTGATCGCAGACTTCTGGCCTCCAGAACTGTGAGACACCAAGTCTATGGTACTTTGTTACAACAATCCTAGGAAGGAAATACAGAATTCTATGATTTTACTCTGTTTAAATACATTACTACAAATTTAATACTAAATAATAACCTTTTTGTAAAGTTTACACATACAGGATATGATTGAATCTTTACATTAACAGTGCAAGGTGGAATCATTTTCCTCATTTTGCAGAGGTTAGACAGGCCATTTCAATTTAAGGGCAGACAAGGTCCCCTGTGACCTGAACAATCACCCCATGTTGTGGGGCGGATTTAGATCATGAAAACATGGCCCACTTCCAAAATTCAAGATTCATGTTCAATCTTATTCTTCCTATTGCCTTGTTAATGGATCATAAGTGCTCATGTTATAATTGTAATAATCAAATATATGCTTAAAAATAGAGATAACAAAAATTAAAGTAGCTGTCCTAGGAACTTACATAAATAGTCCACCAACAAAGTAAGTTAGGGCTGACCATGCGGGTACCGTACGTCAATGGAGAAAATCCGATAGGAACACTTTCTTTATCAGTTTATCTCATTTGCTTGCCTTTTTAGTGCAATTTGGCTGAAAAGATGCTCTTTGCTGCCAAAAACCACAAGATGAAGGAAGGAGGCACAGATCTCTCAGAGGAAAAAAAAAAAATCTAAGTAAAGTGCCCCTCGTTGGTTCCAAACTGTTAAATGCACAGCTCCAGGGAACCCCCTTAACACAAGAAGACAAGCCTTTACTGCCCTCGCAGGGGGGCAGAGAAGGGCACTCACACTGCTGGTTGGTAGAACCTTCTGGAGGGCAATTTGGCAGCCTGTCTCAAAAGCTTTCTAGTTTTCGACCTTGTAATTCTACATCTAGGAGTTTATCCTGCTGAAGTGGTCTAGTCAAAGGTAGCAACATGTGTGTATGAGAATGTTCCCAGCAGCCCAGCTGTCTGCCTCAGGAGACAGGAGGGAGAAGAGGAGAAGTGAATCTCGGGGACAACGTGGTCACTGGAAGCCATCACTGAGGACCCCAGACCTGAGTCTGATTATCGTCCAATCACGGCACAAGTTGGCATGCTGCGTCTGCATCTAAGAGCATGCAAAGATGTCCATGACATGTATTAACTAAAAACAGAAAATATTATGAATAGCGTATATAATATGACCCATATACATACATGTGTATGTATACCTGTATACATATGTGCACGTACATATGTAAGCATGCACATACACCAGTGGAGTGGTGACACTTGAATGACATACACCAAATGCTAGCAATGGTTGCCTTCAAAATCATGGAAAATATGATCTTTTCCCTTTTGCTTTGCTTATAGGTAATTTCTAAAAATTTTATAATATACATTTATTAATTTAGAATAAAAGACATTTTAATAAAGATTTAGTAGGTTAAGGTCTATATTATTATCAGGGTTATTATTTTTATTTGAATTCGTCATCCGTTTCTCCTGAGTAGTTTATTAAATCTAGCACCAAATATTTGCTAAGAACACCAAGAGCTCTCTTCTTTAATCTGAGATTTTGTTCTCTCTTTCTTTGATGTAGTTTGCCTTAACCCAAGTTCAGGTAAAATGAAGTTGTTAGTAGTTGGACAGTAGTATCACTCATTCTACCATCTTTAGAGAGAGTTAATGGTGAGTAACTTGGTTGAACTATAGTTTGAACTCTGATGCATTGTTTATTGGGAGTATTGGTACTCTGCATCTTGTCTGGATTAGTCAGTTTTTTCAGAGAAACAGAAACTTTATGACAAGAAATTGGCTCATGTCATTAAGAAGGCCAAGAAGTCCCTGGATCTGTAGTTGGCAGGCTGAAGACCCAGGAAAGCCAATTCTTCAGTTGGAGTCTGAAGGCAGGGTACGACCAGTGACCCAGCTCAGCAGCAAGGCAGGAGAAGTTCTCTCATATTTAGCCTTTTTTTCTGTTCAGGTCTTCAGTTGGTTGTGTCTTGATCTGTTCAAGCTACTGTAACAGGATACCACGCATTGAGTGACATAAACAACTAACATTTATTTCTCATAGTCCTGGAGGATGGGAAGTCCAAGAATAAGGTACCAGGAGACATGGTGAGAATTCACTTCCTGGTTCATAAAGTGTCACCTTCTCACTGTGGCCTCACATTATGCAAGGCACAAAGGAGCTCTCTAGGGACACTAATCCCATCCATCAGGGCTTTACTCTCATGACCTAATTCCTCCTAAGGACCGTCCCACCTCCCACACACACACCTCTTCTAATATCATCACATGAAGAATAGGATCTCAGCATACAGATTCTGTGGAGACAAATTCAGTCCATGGCATCTTGGATGCTGGCCACTCATATTAGGAGGACCATCTGTTTTACTCAGTCTCCAATTCAAATGCTCATCTCATCCAGAAACACTCTCACAGACACACCCAGAATAATGTTTGGCTAAATGTCTGGGCACCCTGGCCAAGTTTACATATAAAATAAGCCATCACGTTGCCCAATATACACGTATGTCTCAATGAGCATAAATTGCTGAGCCCGAATCTCCTAAGGCACTACACCCATCTGTCCTGTTGAGTCCGACAGACCCCATGGCTGACTTACTCTCCTGGGGTGACCCCACAGTATGTGGCTATGAGAGACCTTGACAGCATGGAGCATCATGTTAGCTATTAGAACACACTTGCTTCCACTTGCTTTGAATCAAGCTATGTAGAGCAGATGAACTATATCAGAGCAAAATTATTCAAATTAGAAAATTTATGGTTTAAATTTCTCCCTTATGAGAGCTTTCACAATCTCGTGCCACCAGCTGGTTTCATGATGTGGGTGCACAAAGCAAGCCGATCTGGGGGTTGCACCATCAGACCGGCTGCCCCATAGAGACGTTGGTTCAGATTCATGTTCTCACACTGCACATTCGCCTGATCTGCCCTGGATGCTCCACCCTGGCAAATTTTTGGCACCCAGAACTAAGTGCCAAGAAACAGAGTTGTTCGTTTGTTCCTGAGTTCAAAATTGTACCCTAGTTCAAGACTTGGACTGGAAGGATGGTGGATCTCTCAGCACGTCACTGGGACCAGGGATGACATCTGCACACAAGGGTTGAGAGAAATGAGTTGGTGCTGGAACAAGACTCCAGAGATGCCAGGACACAGGACGGACCCCGTGTCCATGAGGTTCAACTGCCTCGTCAGCTCCGGAACTGGGCAGCCCTGGTTTGCCAATCTGGGGGTAGATCACAGATGTGGGCGATCAAGTGAGGCTCAGGACGGGAGTGTGAGGCCGTGATCACAGGGGACACGTATTCAAGGACAGCGAGGTACAAGGTGAAGGATGGGGCAGAGAAAGGGAAGCTGCAGTATGGCCGGAATTCAGGTCTAAATCCAGCCCAGGGGGTCTCAACTATTTACAAAAGCGGACTACCACTTTGCAATGTCTAGGTCCATTCTGAGGGGTCACAATGGAGGGCGAACACTAGTGGCATCTGGTGAGTAGAGACCAGGCGGTGCCGATAGCACCCTACTTGCACAAGGCAGAATTCTCTGAGGCCCAGTGTTGGCAGTGTAGATAGGTGCATCTGTACACACACTCACAGGTGCACACGCATAACGAGGTGTGTGTGTCCTCGTAGGCTGAAACAGCGAAGCCAGGGAGAGGAAAGCTTCGAGCGGGGAGGAGGCCCGGGACTTGGAGGCGGGGGTGGCCGAGCAGCCTGGGGGTCACCACCGAGGGCTGTAAGCTTGGTCTCGTTCTCAGGGAGGAGTCCCTGCGGCAGGAGCCCACTGCCGCCAGCACTGGGGCTGTGATCCGAGGCTGGGTCTGGAGGCATTTCTCACCAAGATCCACCAAACCCGAAGGAAGGAGGAGAACTTGAGGTCAGGGCCACACAAAATGTGGGTGTCATCAGGGGACTCATTTGGGAGGGACAAGGGCAAGGGTGATGACCCCTAAAAGGCCAGAGAGGGAACATGTGAAAACTCCCCATGAGGCATACAATAAGGACTCTCTCTTTTCCCTCCAGTCACCTTACTCCCCCCCGCCCCCGCCCCACTCATACAGATTATCTTGGAAAGGAACAAGCTGTGCTGGTGAAGAGCATGTAATTTCCAACCTGCCTCAGTTAGCATCCCGTCTCTGCCCCTTGCTGGCTGTGTGACTTTACCCTCTCTATGCCTCAGTTTCCTCATCTGTAAAATGAGTCAGTAAAATAACGCTTCTTTCATAGATGAGAATTAAACGAGATATTAGTTGTAAAGCTGAGGGTTCTCTGTGAGGATTCTTTTTTTCACGTCTTAAAATAGGCAATCGTTTATTTTCCGTCTTCCAAAGTTCAGCCTCTCAGGAGGCTGTGGTAAGAAACCATCACAGTAACATTTCGCTCCCAAAACATTTGCTCCAAAAAGTGGAGGTCAGAGCAGGGATTTACAATAGAAGGAGTGTGAACTCCATCACCAAGTACAAGGATGTCCTCTACAGTACAGGGCGAATCGAAACACTCACGGAGCACAGCTCTGTACCCAGATACGGGCGTGTGGCTGAATCTTACATCCAGGATATGAAAAAAAAAAAAAAAGAGAGAGAGAGAGAGAGCATAAAACACGCTGAGATTTATTTTCCAAAGGTCTGCTAGAGGATGAACATGACTGGGGAAGGTTTCTATTAATAGTCTTTAATGTGAATAGAGGTATTTTCACATTTCACCAACTGCCTAACTCATGCGTGCCAGAATAAGAAAAAAATTTTATTTCTCCTTGATGGAATATTCCACCCAAAAGCTTTTCTTTTGTGATTCTGCTCCTCATATAGGGACAAGGCAAATTTGGTTGAGCGAGGTGGACGCTGGACACATGATTACATGTGACGACTTCCCTGCTGGCTCTGGTTTGATTAAACCGGTTACCTAGAAACTGAGTATTAGGCCTAGAGTCAAGCAGATCATTTAAGAGAGCTGCAGGTAGGTTCTTATTTCCCACTGAGGCTCAGAGAGTGCTCGGGACACTCGTGAATACGGGACTTCGCTGTTATGGGATAGCTCCGGTGACCCCAGACACACCTGTCGTGTGGCCTTGGGAAGGAAGTTTCCAATTGGAAGGTTTTTAGGTTGCAACTAATATGAACGAGTTACGTCGTGGCACTTGTTTTTTTCCTTTGTGATTTACACTGTGGTCCTCCCTGAGAACCGGCGTCCTTGTACAGGGGAGTTGAGAGCCTCTGAATTTATGTCCTTGTTCGAACCTCCACGCCCAATTAGTCTCAGAGGCGAGCCTTGATCAAGCAACTGCTGCTTCTGACTTCTGTCTGGGCTCCTTCCCCCAGGCTGGGTGGGTCCTTTCCTGCAGAGACATCTGCTCCAACACATTCGTGCCTATAGAGTGACATGACATTTTTCAGCATCCACGACACGCTAAAAACTGGAATCCATTGCTGTCGTTCACTTTGAACCAGCAAGTCCTCATTTCCTCGTTTGCGTTAACTCAGACCTCGTGCAAGGTTTCCAAATGTCTGTCTCCGTCCACGCTGACTTTCAACAGCCCCCCCCACCCCGGACGGAGATTTCACTTCTCAGTTTGCTCTTAGGGAAAAGGCCAGGAAGCGATTCGCAGGTTCCTCTTCTCCCTGTCCACGGTTACAGCTAGGGCTGCAGCAGGGCCCATGCAACGCACCTTCCTTGTGATCACCTTTCCTAACCCGAGCTTTGCTGGCAGTCGTCAACATGACCGATCACAAGAGGCGTACCCTTGCGGTTTTTATGAGCCCTGCAGTCTAAGGACGCGTTGGTTGTTTCTAGTTTTTGATACTCGTCATGAGTGTGAGCACAGCACAAATCTTGCATTCACTGCGCTAGTAGGTAATGAAGATGAAAGAGTCGTGGCACATTCTGAGAAGGCGTGAGAGTGAGTGAATAGTACTCCTAGTGCAAGAGAGAGCTGTGGAGTGGTGTGTGCACTTATTTCTGGAAAGTGTGGGTAGCTGGCAGCAGGTGCTGGTTCACAGAAAGCATTGAATTTCAGGCCCTGGGGAAGGGTGCATCCCATATTTAGATTGACTTTGGTTTAAAGGAACAATAGTTTCTTGAACACGTTCAGTGCCGTCTGCTGTCTTCCCATTGGCTGCCACCGTATCAGTGCTTGTCACCTGTGGGTGACATCTCTCGGTGAGCCAGCCTCTAACACAGCCAGATTTGCTGAGCTGCAACCTGCTTTTCGTTCGCATAAGGAAGAAAGAGTGAGGAAATGATCCCAAGCTTTCTACTTGAGAAAGATTCCGAATCCACCCCAATACTCATCAACGTCTCTATTTAGAATTACTGTGCGTGTTGTTTATTTTTTTATACAGTTGCTATTTTCATTTTGTTTCTTCTCTTAACATATTTAATGATCGATGCCAACCAAGAATCAATTACTTTATCAAAACTCCTTCCCAAGGGTATATCAATGGATGTGGCCAGATTTCCTGGTAGCTTCCATACTGTGTGTTTTTATCTCAATTTCTTTCTATAAATTTCTTACTATAAAGAAAAAAAAGTGTATGAATGTACTTAATGCTACTTAACTGACACTTTAACATAGTTAAATAGTAAATTTTAAGTCATGAACATTTTACCACATTAAAAAGGAAATAAGTAATTTCAGGTAGAAAAGAACATAATATTTTTTAAAAATGACAACAGAGTTTTAGTTGCAACTATATGGTAAGTTTAAGATTAAAGATAGCTGAGATAGAGCTGTGGTGGGTCTTAGCTTTTAAGTCCCTGTTTGGTGCTTTCCCTCTTAAACCAACTCTGAGACATCTTAACGTTTTTTATTTCCACCTTTCCATTTTATAAGTAAACATCTACTGATGTATCTCATTAAACTGAGGGGGTATCCAGCCAAAAAGTCAGGCACAGTGCCAAAGAATTCACTTGCTTCATTGCCACTGGTTGATATTTTTTCTGTGAAAAGGACACAAATTTACCCTGCCATCCAGAATTTTAAACAAAAACAAATAACTTTCTTGAAAAAAGCCTCATTTTCTGTCTGGCTTTCCCTTGGGAGCACAGCGTGGCTTTTCTTAAGTGAGATGAATTTTGCACTTCATTAAACGCCTCGACCTTTTCATCACGTTAGCCTTTAATGCAATAACATAATCTTAGATCATCTAGCATAATGATTACAATAAAACTGTGGGTATAAATCTTAAGAAGGCTGTGAAAATGAACAGCTGCAGATGCTGAAGTCTCATTTCTAAAATTTCAGAAAGATTTATCTCTATTGATAGTTATTCTATAGTATGTGTGTGTGTCTGTCTGTGTGTGTGTAATTAAACCACACTTAATTTTTTGGTGTGTTTCTTCTCTTGAGACTTCCTAAACTTTCAGTCTGAAACTGAGCAGGGAGTAGTTGAGGGGTAATTACCTGGCCTAAAGTTCATCCCAAATCCTTCTGATGTGATTTGCCTTCAGCCTTGAACATTTTTGTGGGATTCTTACAGTATATATGAGAAAGGGGTGCTGTTTATACACGAAATGGCATTCTGCATGACCCCCTGCAGTGTAAGATTGGTGCCCTGAATTTGGGACAGAATGATTGAAACTCTTCTGAATGTCAGAAGCAGCTGAGTCACCTACCTGACATACTGATTCGGGCGAGAAAATGTCGCGTTGACCTACCCACGGCCACAGGAGTGAGGGGCTTGGACCTTTGGATTCCAGAGAAAGCAGGGTGGGGCATCGAGGTGACCTGGCCCAGGATTTCCAAACTCTTCTTATAACTGTGAATCAAGACATCAGTTAGGGCTCTTTAACAAGGTGGGAAAAGAGAGACCAGCAAGAAGTTGGAGCTTTTTGGAGCTGCTGTGTAGGGCAGCGGCTCATGGTTCAACCAGGAGTTTCAGTCAGATTGTTCTGGAACATTCTATGGTTCCACAGGTACCAGACACAAAATGTGCTACCGTCACCTACTTCATAATGACGTTTTAGTCAACAACAGTCAGATTCTACAATGGTGGTCCCAGAAGATTAAAACAGAGCTAAAAAATCCCTAGTACTCAGTGACGTTGTGGCTTCGGGGCACACTACTCACACACGTTTGTGGTGAGGCTGGTATGTTAAACCCACCTACTGCCCTGCCCGTCTTAAAAAAGTGTACACATAGTGCTTGAAAATGATAAACAATAATGCTACCTGTTTATGTACTTACTATGCTATACTTTTTATCATTATTTTAGAGTGTACTCTTTTTACTTACAATTTTTTTTTTTTTGCTATAAAACAGAATGTCATGTCACCCTGGCAGCAGCCTCAGACATCCGTGTTTATCTTGTCTCTTAATCGCATCTTTTTCTCTAATGCTCGATTTAATCTCGTGTTGTTTTGTAGATTTAGTGTGGCCTGAGTGTCCAGTGTCATCGTAAAGTCCACAATAGTGCACGGTCGTGTTCTGGGCCTTCACACTCACTCAGCACTCACCCACGGACTCGCTCCGAGCAACTTCCAGTCCCGCGAGCTCCATTCACCGGAGGTGCCCTAATCAGATGTACCATTTAAAAAAAATCTTTCATCCCATATTTTTACTGTACCTGTTCTACGTTTGGGTATGTTTAGAAACAAATACCATGGCGTTACACTCGCCTGCAGTATTCAGTACAGTGACGTGCTGTACAGGTTAGTAGCGTGGGAGCAGCAGCCTAGGCCACATAGCCCAAGTGTGTAGTAGGCTCTATGATGTTCGCATGAGGACAAAATAGCCTAATGATGCATTTCTCAGAATGAGTCCCCATCGTTAAGTGGCACGTGACTATACGACCCCATCCTCCTTTTCGAGGTAAGGTTTTCAGAGGCTCATAGGCGTGAACTCAGAAACAAGATACGCTTTACAGATACCGGTATCTTCGTCCTCGTGATAATAAACTTCTAGAGGTCCACGTGATAAAATCTGAATGACTGTCTGACTATTTCACTGCTCATCCCTGTGCCCTGGAGCCTAGGCACGACGCTAGTGATTATGCCATGGGTGCCCAATGGGAAGGAGACGGAGGGCGGGCGTCAGTGTGGGCAGAGCCCATGCCCACTGAACAGCCCGCTGAGTCTTGTTTCTTGGATGAGCACTTGTCTTGTCCATTTTCAAGCTTCTCTCACTCAGAGGGATGCAATTGTTGGTGACTCTGGCTGAGATCAGAAGCCTGACTCCAAGAAGGAGTTAGCGGCAGCAGCATATCAGCCAGGGATAAAGGGGGGGCTGCAGGCGTCCTCCCAGGGAGGTGGATGTGCCATGTAACATGGACCCATATTTGCCTTAGAGAATAATCTTCACAGGTCCTTTTCCAAATACAGCGGCTTAAGGTAAGCCAATTTGCCAAATACCTGCCAAAGAGGAAATTCATACGAAAGTGCTATTATCCAGAAACTGGACAGAAGTTAGTAAAGCATAAAATGAAATGACCATTTCCTTAGTAACAAATTAAACCGGGAATCACCCGTTCGACTTTCAACGGAGAATCTCTTTTTGGTGAGATTTGGCTCCTGTAATTTCCCATCTTCTCGGACTGGGGGTGGCCATGGGCGTGCTGCTGGTTACTTCTGCCGTGTCCGTGTTGACTCAAAGGGCTGCCGGTGCTCATGAAATATTACGAAGTATCAGAGATAAGTCCCAAATACTCAAAATGGCTTTGCTGAAGGCCGTGATATAGAATAAGGAAAGTGAAGAGAGAACATCACAAATGAAGGACATGTGAATGGCAAGCCTGGGCATGCTGCAGGCCCAGTCCCATTTCAGGGGACCCAGCAGAACTCCAGGCCCCTGGGGTTTTCCCACCTGACTGACGATCCACCTCCTGCATCTTTACGCTGCAACTCAGCGGGGCATTCGCCCCACATGGGTTGCCATACCAGGGAAGAGAGATGGCACCAGCTCCCACCTGTTTGGGACCTGCCTTCTACCTGCGTCTATGTCATCCCTCAGGACTTAGCCAGAAAGCTCTGCCTCAGGCCCACAGCAGTGCAGGCTCACCTCTGCAAACACCGATGAGAAAACCAGAATTCCGTACAGCCTCCCCAAACCCCTGCAAGCAATATGTACCGGCTAGACAAGGCTAACCCACCTACTTAGCTTCAGAGAAAGATCTTAATTCTCTTGTTTTGCTATTGTTGCTGCTGTTTTGTTGACATTTTCCTTCCACAGATACCGTTTTCTCTTTCTGGGACTCCCACCACTTGTGCTGGTTCTTCCATTTCATCATGTAGCAGGGGAGCCTGGGAGGCCTTCTCCAGTGGGTGTGAGAACAGATGGGGGACAGTTACAGAGGCAGGACCTGTAGCCCTTACTTACTGATCGAAGTCACTTGACCAACCATTCTGGTCAAGTGACTTCGATCAGAGCGACAGGTTTCCTAGAACACAAAGTCACCTCAAAGAGAAAGCCCTAAGGGACAAAGAGTCAGGTCCCGCCCTCATTCATAGGTAGCACCCACCCATGTGTCCAGAACCACGCAGAAGCCATCTTCAGATTTTCAAGTCCTCACGCTCATCTTAATCTCTTTTCGTGGTTGTTTCAACCTCGTACTGGCACCTGGATGATGCCGCCTTAGAGTTGCTTGACATTCGCTTTAAGTAACATATTAAGCTGAAGCTCCCTGAGGTCAGATGTCATCCTTATGTCCTTCATAGCACCTCATCCAACTCCCTCCCACCCCCGACTTCCACCTTTAAAGTTACACATCGGAAAAAGACAACATTCCGATAGCGAGAGAATCAGGAGTCAGGAAATTCTCACTCTTGCAGAGGTAGAAAAGACTGGGGGTCATGCTCCACAGGAAGACAGAGTGAAAGCCTGTCAACCTCCAGCCGAGACGCGACCCTCTCCAGTCCCCGTACCTCGCCTTGCCTCTCTGAGTCTCTCCATCGCCGTCTGAATGGCCTCCCGTTGTCTTCTGCATCTGTTTCCAGGTCAAGCTTTGGCTTTTTCCTGACTCTCTCATCTCCTTCATGATCCCTGAATATCCCACAGAGTCTCAGGAGTCCAGGAGGTCAAACTTCTCAATTTTGTGGTCGGGGGGAGACGGGGCGTGTGCAGAGTGGCTTGAGGGCAAGGATCTGTGAACATTTTTGCTCCCATCATAATGATACGAGTATTATGCATAACATGTGCTTGCTAAATATTTATTGCATCGGGTTATTTCCCCATCATGTGGATGGGTGGCTCCGGGAAGAAAGTAGTTGTGAGTTACAGTGATGTTCCCCAGCCCCAAAAAGAGACTCCTTCTCCCCGGGAGGGTTTAGAGTGAAATAAGACATGGGAAAAGACACTGTTCTCTTAGTGGGAGAAGTAAACGCTCTTGAAGGCAGGCTTTCGAGAGAGGGTGTTTGTGTTGAGATGTGTGTCGTTGTGAGTCTGTGAGTGTGCTGTGGTGAGCAGACACTAGCCTTGGTCACTCCAGGGCCAATGTGATGAAAATGAAGCACGTGGATTCGGATGTTGGGCGGCCGGCCGTTTGCACCAGCCCCGGCGTCGTGGGCAAATTCTTAGCTATCTCAACACTACAGTTTTCTCATCTGTCCTTGGAGCTCGCGGAAGGACCAAATGTCCCAACACACAGGAAATACTCAGCACAGAGCTCGGTGTAGCGTGAACACTCGGTAAACATTACCTATTACTATTACGAGGGCTGACCTCGCTTACAGACGTGAGCTCTCTAAGGCGTCAATACATTCTCCTGAGAGGGGACCGACC
This sequence comes from Eonycteris spelaea, assembly GCA_003508835.1. Classification (NCBI taxonomy): domain Eukaryota; kingdom Metazoa; phylum Chordata; class Mammalia; order Chiroptera; family Pteropodidae; genus Eonycteris; species Eonycteris spelaea. The sequence goes on from PUFA01000025.1 coordinate 15,405,051, forward strand.
ACAAGGAGCTGAGGCTGTGCTGGCGTGCGTTTTCAGACCTGTCTTAATGCATTTAAAATTTATACCGAAATCTAATGTGCTGAGGTCCCCTGATAAAAACAGAAAAAAAAAAAAAAAGTGGAAGCATATGGTGGTCCAAGTCTGGAAGAACGACTTCCATTATGGAAACAGGCTGTTGGAGGAACACGCCTTCTCAGCCCTGTCCGTCACAAATCTTTTCCAAATGCTGACATTGCACATGATATTAATATACTATAAAGGATCAGTGTAGAACTGGAGAGGCACAAACAGACCAGGCAAAGCCAGAGTCACGGATTAGAAGCAAAAATTCCCAGCTAGCGCTGAGTATCAGGGTTCACAGTGACTGGTGTCAAGAGCGTTACAATAATTAGACACCATCTAAGGATGTGGCCACATCTGGATTTCTCTGAGTTAAAGGAAGCATCCGAGGTCTTATGAAAGTTTTATTTTATTTTACCTCATTATCAAGGATTTGTGCTTTTCAGTTCCCTTATAGGTTTTGGTGGGTACATTCTCATTCAGAATAAAGGTTTATTTTTTAACCTCCTAAGCTCAGAGGAGTTATTCAGGCAGAGAACAACCTTTGAAGTTGAAAGGAAATGTGTCATCAAGCCAGAATACGAAATAAAATCAGAAAGGGGCCCCTAATGCATTATGGAGGACGATGCGGAATCTGGCGGAAGGTGATGCTAATTTCTGCTCTCGTCAATGAAAACCAGACATCAGGCGACTTGCTGCGGATCCTTCTGAATCCCCGGGACCCTGAGCTGCCACATGGCGGTACGAGAAAGCCGGTGGGCCTGGTGGGTGAGCGGGGAGCCGTGAGGTGGGGCGAAGGGCTGGCTCCTTTATTTTCTTTGGCATGGCTTACGGGAAAGTCAGAGAAAATGAATTTCAAATGATGGGTCAAAACCCAAGATGCGAAACACATTTTCTTCTTCCTGTAGGTCGCATGTATCCACGGAAATACTTTCGAGGACTTTAACTCTTATTTCCAGTTGCAGATATGCTGCTCATAGGATTCTTCTATTCAAAAAATATATATATATATATATTTTCACATTGGTCATTTACCGTCCAATGCGTCTGTAAATCTGTAATGCCGTGGGAAAAAAAGTTCAAATTGGCTGTAAGTGATTACACCGATTTCCGGTTTTCTTTCCATTTCTTTTCTCTTTTGCCTTTTAAAGTTGTCCCTTTTGCCTGCAGCGTATTTTGCATCAAAAATGTGTTGGAGACGCAGAGTCACACCGAGGCAGTAGCCGGGAGTGGGGTAACACTCAGGTAATGTTTTCCCCCTCACTGTAATTTTTGTCTACATTGTGAAAATAGTTTACATGCTCACCAAATGCTCGCATGCCAAGTGAAAACTTGGAACTAAATGTGGAAATCACCTCTACTGTTCGGTGGTAAAATTTAAGAAATTAGACAGATGAACGAACGCCCTTCTGTGTGGAACAGAGGTGATTATTCACAGCGGCCAGGACATGGGAGCAACTGAAGTGTCCTATGATTGATGATTGGCCAAAGAAGCTGTGGCACATATATACAATGGAATATCACTCAGTCATAAGAAGAGATGAAATACTGCCATTTGCGACAACGTAGATGGACCTTGAGATAATCATGCTAAGGGAAATAAGCCAGACAGAAAAAGTCAAAAATCACATGATGTCACTTATATGTGGAATATAAACCCAAAAGCAACAAAGGGACAGGACAAACAGAGACTCATGGGCATGGACTATAGACTAATGGTTACCAAGGGTAGCGGGGAGGTAGACGGGGTAAAGGGGGCCAAATATGTGGTGACAGAAAGAAATCTAACTATGGGAGGTGAACGCACAGTGTAAATATATATGCGCCTGACTGTTAAAGTGTACAGCTGAAACGTATTGGATTTTGTCAACCAATGTCACCATAAAAAATTAATTAATAACAAATGAAAAAGAAATAAAGGCAATCTGAATGTTCAGAAAAGGGAGCAATCAGGCTGGTGCCTCAACCAGAAGGAATGACATTGCTGTCCTCAGAAGAAGCTCTCCCTGCGACTCCCTTTGGGTGACTTGATTATAGAAGACAGCTTCTGGGGAGGGTCACCTGCATTGTATTTTGGCATAAAAACAAAATTACAAGGAAGAGAGAAGTCGCTCCCCTCCCCAGCCCCCAGCTTGAGCCCTGGAGGACCTTTGTCCTCTGGCATCTGAGGCACAGGAAGAGCTGCAGAGAATTGCAGACTCTGACCTTGACCTTGGGGGTCTTGCTTCTGCAGGGCTGCTGTCTACTTTCTCTTTATAAGGCTGTCGTCCCACTGTCCCATATCCACCGCTGTTGATCTGGTCTTTTTTACTTCTCCTGGGCTCAGCCTCATCTTGTTCCCAAACACAGCAACTCAGTGAACACATACACACACACACACACACACACACACACACACACACACACACACACACACACAGAAAGGGCATTAAAAGGACCCAGCTGCACATCATGCTCCCACCTGTGGGATCAGAGCACACAATGGAGCCTGTGGAGGGCACATGGCCCTACCTCTTCCCATCCTGAGGGTCTGCTTGGCGGAGAGCTGGCTCCCAGAGTTGGGACAGCAGAGATGTTTCCCCCATGGAGAAGTTAGATGGAGAATTGAAGGTCTGCGTCTAATCTAGGCTATAATAAAGATTTTAAACTTGCCCAAGGAGAGGTCTGATCTCTGCCCTCCGTTTCTGGGAAGTGATTCCCTAAGCCTTTGGAATGTCCTGTCTGATGGGCGTGTCTTTGCCTGGGGCATCTTAGAGCAGCCAGATAGAAACAGTGTGATTTAGGGTGGGGACTGTGAGCACACCAACCTGCTGTAACCCCAGCCTTTGGGTCCTGAGACATCAACTCTTCGTCTTGAGGGGCTGGAAACTGAGCTCAGCACCTCAATCCCCTCTGCAAGTGGAGCTCAGGAAAGACACTGGACCCCAGGGCTCCAGCGAGCTTCCCGCTGCTCTATGCGCATTGTCACACACCAGTAATGGCAGAATAGCATTGTCCTGACCGCATGGGGACAGGACAACTGGAAACTCTGCTTCTGGTCCCTTCCCAGAGTCCACCCTATGTTCCTCTTTCCTTGGCCAACTTTAATCGGCCTCCTTTACCTTTAGCAAACATACCTGTGAGTCTAAGAGCTTTCGGTGAGGTCTGTGCCTCCTTCCAGAGAATTAAGGAAACTGAGAGTGTTGTCAGAATCCCCCAAACTTGTAATGGATGTCAATGTGAAGGTGATTTTACTGACACTGTCCCTGTACCTGTGCAGATTGGCAGGGTGCTGGAGAGGGGTGTCTCACTTGGGCTCTTTTTCTGAAGCAAGTTCTCGCTCACTGTCTCCAGGGAGTATTCTAGGATTTGCACCTTTTTTTTTTTTTCTTATTCTTCACTTCCTAACACGGTCATTTACTCGCCTCCTGCCTCTTGGCCTCACATTATCCACTTACATTATTTTCAACTGAATCACCTATATGCAAACTCCCAATTTCTTCAAAACTTTGTCAGCAGACAAAGTTTTTAAAATGATCTTATTGAGACTTGCAAACTCAGGGGGAAGGGAGTTTTCCACTTCCTGAAGAATTCAAAAGCCTCTGCGTCCTAACCTGAAAACTCGATATGTATGATGTACAGATCGTCTGGAGATGGTGAAAATTAAGCAGGATGACACACAGTAGGTTCTCCATAAATGTTGGTGCCCATCCACACTAGTGGCATACTAAAGTGCCACAAAATTGGGCAGCTCAGAACAATAGAAATTCATTGTCTCAGGGTTGTGGAGGCTAGACGTTTGCAGGCCGGATGTCAGGAGAGCCATGCTCCTTCTGGAAACTACGAGAGCTCTTCTCACCTCCCGCAGCTCCTGGTGCTTGGGGCAATCCGTGAGGTTCTTTGGCTTGTCGCTGCATCACTCCAGTTCCACATCTGCACATGGCCTTCTCCCCGCCCCCACCCCTGGCCCCCGTGTCTCTCCCTGTCTCTCCACACGAAGGTCTTCCTACAAGGACACCAGTCATCCAGGAAGAGAGCGGTCAGATAGGGGTCTACTCCCCTCCATCATGACCGCGCCTTAGCTAATGACGTCTGCGACGACCTTGTTTCCAAACAAGGTCAAGTTCTAAGGCACTGGCAGGGTAGGCCAGGGAAACATCTTTCTGAGGGGAAGCAGTTTTCACTCACAACACGTTCACTTCCCCTTTCCGAATGCTATGCTACAGCTAAGTATGTCAGCTCCTCAGCCTCGGGTCCTCCTTCATCTGTGACTTGGGAAGGACTATGTCACCACCTCCCAGTCTGGGAAGGGAGCGAAAGAAATAAAATGGGTCTGTGCCCAGGCCAGCAGGGAAATGATAAGCTCACTTTCTCAGCGGGAAGTGATTCCAAGGAATGTATTTTCTGAGGCATCCACATCCATTAGAATCGGGGCTGTGCAACAGTCCTCCCCTCACCTGTTCCTTCTCGTCCTGCGCCACCAGGTGCTTGGCGAGCCAGAAGGAGCACACACCAAGAGGACATTGTTTCTCAAGGAATGTCATTCATCACCTTCGACTGAACAGCTAGCACGCCGAGACAGTCACTAGCTACACCTTGCCCTTCTCTGTCTTGACTTAGGGCTTATCTAAGAGCCTTTTGTTCAGGCTCATAATTATTCAGTGACTCAGTAGCCCACAAGCGTTCCCCCCACACCCCACCCTCGTGGAGACAGACAAGACCAGCAAGCTCCCCCACCACCTGTTCCCAGCCATTTCCTGTGTGTGCGGCAACTTCACATGGCTGAAAATATGAGTTACGGTAAAAATGGCTTCAGCCTGGCACTCTGAATCGTTGAACCTAGATGAAATCTGGCCAGAACACATTTCATTATGAGCCTTTGCATATATATTAAAAACTCTTACCCTTTTATAAATAAATATTCTCAAGGCGAGGACGAGAACACACCCTTGTGACGCGACGTTGCTGTAAGAGAGGAAAAAGAAACCAATGTTTTACCTATTAGGTCAGCAGCTCCCTGAGCATGGAATGCACTCGGAAGGGACAGTAATTAGAGTGGTGTGTTTGCTCCCGTTTGTAGGATGTATAGATGGGGGTTCCAGAAGATTTATAGTAAAATTTGAGCCATACATTACACTAAATTGGGGTTTTGGAAACAGTTTAGAGTAATCAAATGTTCTGTTTGCAGAACACTTAAATTGGCCAATGGAGTGGAAAAAAAAAAAAAAACGAAACAGTTATTTATGTCATGTAGACAAAACGCCGTGTTGGTTGACTGATTATTTCCACTTTGTAGGAAGGCATGGTTGGCATTTTTACCCTGTTTAACTGCCACATTTTTCCATGAATGTAACTGTCCCTCATGAGGAGATTCATTTTTCACATGACTGTCACTCATTATCTGTCTTTCTGATCTTGTTGCAGATTACTAAGTTCCTGGGTCATGACTAAACCTTAAAAGTATTTTTTTTTTCTGATCATAAAAGCAATGCATGCTCACTATAAAAAACTTCAAAACACAGACAGGTATAAAGAAAAAGAAAATTAACCACAGGCCCACAACTCAGGAAAACGATTATGAACCATTTGGTTGAGCATTGAGATAATTTTAATATGTATTTAACATTAAATTAAATATTAAATATGAATTATATGTATTTAATATGTATTTAACATGAAAGATTATATTGTTAGTTTTATATTATTATTTGATATAAATGATGATCTGAGTGCAGGATTAGTTTTAATGTTAACATGTATTTTGATAATGCTATTGTTTTAACGTAATAATTTTTCAAACTTTCATTGCCGTGAAGAGGGCACTTTTAGCTAAGGATGCAAATTCATTCATTGTAAAAATAAAATCGTAACAGGCTACACAGTAATCCCAATGGGATGCAGGACAAAATGTGGACCTGAGGTAGAATTCTTGCTCAAGTGTGACTCTTTAAGCTTTAAAAATAAAACAAATCATTTTTGAACACTGGCTAAGTCAACACTGTCACATGAAAACGGACTCTTCCATTTTCACCGAAAATCAACCCCAAAGACTAGCGAGGTCGACTGAACTGTGCTCAGTGGCGCACTTGTCATGTGTGTGAGGTCAGGCTGGAAACCCATGTGACCCGTGTCACATGACCTGGGCCGTGCCATGTGACATGTTAATATTTTGATCCTCACCCCCCTGTAAACACCAGATGTCTTTTCTTTCAAGAAGCCTACTTACTTATTTATAACTAAAAGAAACTGTCTAGAAAGAAAGAGACTTAATTTCATGTGGCGGAAGACAGTGTGATATCACAGAAAAAAATAGAAATTTAGGAACCCGATGACTCGGATAAAGTCTTAGCTGTGTGATCTTGTGCTAGTGACTGAATGTCTCTGCTCCTTGATTTATTGATCTTCAAAACGGGGCTACTCATACCTACTTCCAAGGATTTTAGTGATGATGACTGAGATAATGCATATTCTCTCATAGCAGAGGTACAACTAAAAGGGGGCAATCGCTTGCCTATGATTATAATTTAGTCAAGACAACCAGAAATGTCGAGTTCTCCAGCCCCCCACCCCTACCTTCCAGATATATCCCAGGACTTGAGTATTAAAGCTGGCGTCACACGCACATTTTGCACAAGAGAGGTGGGGATAGTCTAAGGGGATAATGTGCCCAGAAAAACATCAAGTTCTCTGAGCGAAGGGTGCAGATCTCAAGCACAAACTACCCCCTTTTGCTTCTAAGAGTGACCCCGTTGGCCTCACTGGTGATTAGCTTTGCGTTTCCACTGGGGTCATTCACAGACTCATGTCATCACCTATTCACAAAGTGCCAGGGGCAGGCACCAGAACTAGTTTAGAGATGTGAAATGGGCCACGCCTGTCCTCATGCAGCTTATGGTCTAGTGGAGAAGACAGGCGTGAAGTAAATGCTTGCTCGGATACGCATTTGAGTGTACGTTGCGGTTAGGATTGCGAGAGAGGAGTACGGTGTCCCAGGGGAGAGGGGCTCGCGAGAGGGTGATTTAGAATAGTGCTTTGTCATCTCCGTGTTTTTTCTTCCCGCTTCCAGCTGGGTCAATGCACGGTGCTGCAACTCTGAAGAAAATTAACGGGGATTTAAAAAGCGAGATATAAAGGGGGTATTTCCTTTTTACTGGTGTTACCTCAGGTTTATAGAAAATGCTTCTTTCAACGTTTACACAGCTTTAAAGTAGAATATGAAGAAAAAGTGTGTTGTACTTATTACACTGCCTTTCTTCTAAGTCTCGTAAGCCCTACAGATGTTAGTTACAACACTCGTTTCCAGAAAACTGCTCAAAGGAAGGTGAGAGAGACTCTTGCCCCCATTTCAGAGACAGAGAGACTGAGGCATGAGATGAGAATGGTATCAGATTAGAGGCCAGGGTGCCTGCGTCCTCTCTCTCTCTGGTTTGGTTACTCAGTAGTGGTGTGACTTTGTGTACCTCCCTTCTGGTTTTTTTTCCCCTAGCATTTGGAATAGATACTCCTCAATACCCCATACAGTTTTAATACTCCGTGACTGTGTTAAGGAAACTGGGCAAGTGTCAGAGTGCTAATTACCAGAGTTTAATTGAAGCCTTCCCTGATAACTTCAGTTTCAGAATAACATTTATGCGAGAAGCCCATCCAGAAAGACTATTAAAACGACTAAATGTTAAGTTAGAAGGACCCTCAAATAGCTAGCTTGGCACGTCTCTAAAATACCTAAAAGTCAGAATTGTGGAAATGCTTGCTAATGATCCTTAGGATACAATCTACACTTACGACATCCAAATTCCCAGGCCAGAGTCCTGGTAAGCAATGAAAAAGAAATCATCGGGCAAGTTCAGAAAACACAGCATTCACCATATCACGGGCTCAAGTTTCCCTGTATATTGAAATCACCAGGGAGCTTAGGAAAATGCGGGTGCCCAGGCACCCCCCCCACCCCTGAGATGCTGATTTATATGATTTGCGATGTGTCTCAAGTGTCTAGAGTCTTAGTATCTCCCCAGGTGATTACGACTGGCAGCCAGGGTTGAAAACTGCAGACAGAGCAAGGTCTTTTGCTGTGCAGAGGAAGCGGACAAGCTCCATGAGGCTAATCTCACATATGTAAAAGGCCCGAAGCCACCCACACTCCACGGGAACAGTGCAGGGCTGGACTCCTGGCCCTCCCACCCTCCCTCTCCTCCTGTCCACTGCACTCTGTCAATTTTTTTTAAAAAACCTAAGCAGAAAGAGTTTTACATTACATTAGCACTATATATATATATATATATTATTTAAAAATTTAAAATTGGGGATTTAATGAAACTTGACTATTTAGAAATCAAAATTTTCTGCACGCCCCCATCACCACCAATGGCAACATGAATGTAGGTAAAAGAAGAACATAGACTTGGAAAGCTGCTTGCACCACAAATTTAAAAGGGCTGCATGAAGAATCTCGAGAGATCAATACGAAGGTGAATAATCCAATAGGATAATCAAAATTTATAAATAAAAAGTGGCCACAAAAAAGAAATTAAAAAAAAAAAAAGAAATTCAAATGACCAATAAACACATAAAGTATTTTTGACCTCACCGATAATTAAAATCATATAAATGAAAATATTGGTGAATTATTTATATCCACTTATCAAATTATGAATGATTAAATGATTAACAACGGTCATTGAGTAGAATGTGGTAATTAGAGAAACTGACAAAACCATTCTACAGAGTAAACTGGCAATACATTTTTAAAAAAGCCTTAAAATATGTGCATGCTTCTAAAATTTTTTTATTTTTAATTTATTCTTAATTTTTAAAAATTTAAAAAATTTTTATACATTCTTTTTTTTAATTGAAGAAATGATTTAAATTCTCCTCCTCATCTATCTTCCCCCTCCCCTCTGCTAATTCTACTTTAAGAAAATTATACTAAGGATAAGTGTACTAAGATGTTATATGTAAGAATCTTTTTCATCATAGTATTGTTTATAATGTCAAACATTTGGAAATAAACCAATGTGCATCAATAAAGTGTTGGGGAAATAAATTCTGATAGATCCATACAATAGAATTATGTGCAACTATGAAAATTATATTACAGAATGACATTTATTGATATAGAAATACACTCCATATACACAAAGTGACTAAAGTTACCAAACCACACATCACAGGAGCTCATCATTCAACACGTATGAGTGAGTAGGTATGCCTTGACAACAAAAACCTCCGTTTGGGGTTCAGTCCTGGTTTTGCTTAGGGTCCTGGTTTTCCGGAGACTGAGGGGTTTTCTAGGATGTGGGAGTTTCCATATTAAACTTGGGACAACCCTGAAAAAAACTGGAATCATTGGTCATCTGATCTTGCCACTCACTAGCTGTATGACTTTTACATCTTTGGGGCATATATGTCTTTCCCAAAATAATGGATTTGAAATAGCGATGGCTGGAAAACTTGTACCCCTTCTCATTGTATTAGTGGTGTTTTATTTGGGTGGTGAGAGTATAAGCATTTTAAAATTTCTTCTTCGATATTTCTTTAGAGCACATCCTATCATTTTCATCATATAGAAAATAGTAAAGTCATTTTTCTAAAAATAACCCTGTGGGCCAATTGGGATCTATTTTCAGTACCAAGGAAATGGCAAATGACCGTAAAGTGTTTTTACAGAACATTGAACCCAGAAATTTACAGCAGAGTAGGAGCCGAAACCTAGGGATTCAAGACCAGAGGGTACCCAAACACTTTCTCCCTCTGTGACCACAATATCTTAGACTGCAAATGAGAAATGACGAAAGGAAAACGTATTCCTTGTGTTATGAAGATTGCAACAACTCCCTTGTATGGATCCAGTGTGTGTTCGATCTGGATCTAGAATAATTTAATTATCTCATTCTCAAACTAAGATGGATGCAGTTTATAAAGTTTTCAGAATGAGTTCCATTCTGTTGGAAAACAGTCACCTTGAAAGTTTCGGTATTGATCATCTTTACACTGTTTTGATAAGGCCGAATAGTGATGCCTTTCAAAGTTGTGCTGATGGTATTAGTTTACCAAGAGCTAAGTTTAGCTGACAAGTGAAGTAAACGATCTAGGGGGCCCTTCAGAGGAAGTTTCCCAGAAAAAGTCTTAGATTTGGGTCAAATTTGCCTCAAATTTGCCTGGTTTGGTTAGAGAGTGTGATGGGCAAGGAGAAATTGCCACAAGACTTGTGGTAAGAACCAGGTCCTGGAAGGCGGGCAGAAATTAGACGTGCTCTTCTTGGAAATGTTAGAACCGTTTGTTTTGGCATGCATGAAACGCAAGGCTTATTCCGGTGCCTTTAACACATCGAAAGTCCTAATTTCTTGAAGGGCAAGTGTTCCTTCTAGCTTCTTACCTGTCCCGCATGGCAGCTGCAGAAGTTGGAGGAGCCTGAGGGGAGGAAGAGGAGGTAGAGGCAAAGACCCGGCCACCATCCTTCCAGCAGAATCCCCGCCTGTGCCCCTGAACCAATCGCCGGATACTGGATGCCTGTTTCAAGGCTACAGCTTTCAAAATTTCCTTCCTAACCACCAGTTTTTTTGTGCTCTGTTCTCCGCGTCAGAGGCAGTGCTGAGATCACGGACAATTCTGCCCCTTTACCTCCTTCTGGTCTGGGAATTGCACCTGGGTTGCGAAACCTCGTCCGCCGTGTGTGATGAGGAGGTCTGGTGAGTGTGCATGGCTTGATTCACATGCCAGGGTTCCCTACGGGTTTTCACAGGAACGTATTTCCACTGCTGTTTTTCGGAACATTCTGTGGGAAGGATGATGACTTCGGCAATACTGTTAAGCACTACGTATATTTCCCCTTCTCAAAATGTACATTCCCAAATTTATTTTAATGAAGCGAGAAAAGTTTGCAAAATTTTCCTCTAAATATTTCCAATCCCCTCCCCGGTGGCAGACTACTTACTGTAGCATCAGATCCGGGCTGGGTTGCTGGAAATGCCACCATCCCTGGGTCACGTGCCACTCCAGACGACTCCTGTCTAAAGCTCACTTTTAACCCAGAAAGATGAAAACACAAATTGCATTTCCGAACACGGACAAGTAAAGGCACGGTGTGTACTTTGTCTGGATGCTCTGGAAAATTACATGCTAATCTCAATGTTACCCCTTTAAACATTGCTGTGGAATCATCATGGTTTGAGAATAAAGTATCAAATAGAATTCCTGTGTATACACTGAAAGCTTTAAACTAATTTTACTGTGTTGCCAATCTGGTTTGTCAAAATAATAGCTGTAACAAAAAAGAAAAACAAAACTGTAAAAACGAACCAATCCTTCAATCTCTTCTCAATCAAACTTTTTAAATATCAAAATTGATTAAACCCTGATCTCAACCATGATTTTAGGTCTGCCACAAACTGGAGAGTGGATTTTAGGGTCATTTTTCTAATGGTTTATATATTTATGAGTGACTTGATTTCTTTCTTTTGCTTCCTTTTTTATGCCTTTCTTATTTTTCTTCCTTTATTTTGTATAGGCTATTGCATTATTCAGTTATGGCTGCCGTAACAAAATATACCAGATGGGGTGCCTTAAACAAGGGGAATTTATTTCTCACAGTTCTGGAGGCTGGAAGTCCAAGGCCAAGGTGAAGTCTCACCTGGTTTGCAGAAGACACCTTCTCATCGTGTTCACAAGTGGGAGAATGGGAGAGAGAGAGAGGGAGGGAGGAAGGGAGAGAAAGAAAGAGAGAGAGAGAGAGAGAGAGAGAGAGAGAGAGAGAGAGAGAGAGAGAGAGAGAGAACAATCCTGGTGTCTCCTTTTGTCCCGCCCCCTAACTACAGTCATATTGGGGGTTAGGGTTTCAGCATATAATTTTGGGGAAAAACACAATTCAGTCTATAGCAACAACTGATTAAATAAGCGAAAATGGTCTATTTGGTTTCAGAGAGCTGGCAGAGTCTGAACGTCCCTTGTTTGTCACATGTAAAGGCTTTGTACGAAGCCTTCAGATAACCATTGCAAAGCGCTGCTGATGTGGAAGACCATGACAGAATGAGAAAAGGCTCAGAGACACCTACATTCCCTTCTCAGCTGTGTCCCTTTCTAGTGACTTGACCATAAACAGAGGATATAAGATTTGGTAATCTGTTTTTTTGTGGGAAGCATTGTATTTATCTCAGGTAACTGTTGACAAGTTTAACTGAAAATTGAGACATAAAATGCTTGTTAAGAGATCTGGCACAAAGTAGGAGCCCACTTCTAGCCATTATTAATATCATCATCAGCAGCAGCAGCAGCAGCATCTTTGTCTTTATCATTCCCAAGCTAGTTAACAGAAGGGTAAAAGTATTTTGATGTGCAAATAGTCGTATTGTCCTCTTAAGGGACATGTAATAAATTAGTTCAGAAGCATAATTTTAAACACGATTTTACTCAAAGAAAATCTTAAAGAATCCTGTTGCTTGGATTTCACACAGGTTTCACCATCCAGAGAAAAGTTATCTGGACTCCCAACTATCGACTTCAACCCCCACGAAGATGACTATCCACGGGGCAGAACATACTTTCAGTTTTCAGTAGCCAGCTTTCTTTCCCATCATAATGGTGACCCTGCAGTAATCTGCAGGAACCTCAGCACAGAACCAACCCCAGAAGTGTCTCCGGGACAAACCCATATTATTGCAAAAGAGCAGGAGAAAAAAAAAATGCTGCTTAAACGAATTTCTGATTCAATGTGGTAAATTTCTCAAAATATTCAACATTTGTAATGCCCAAAAACACTTTCTCCAAAACCAATTCCAACCCACAGCTCATAATATTTTCATGATTAACCTTAGACAGAGAGAGAAAATATAACCAGAACTATGTCATACTCCCTCAACCAAACTTTCTGGTCTTCTTCCAGGTTGGGAAGGGTGGGGTGGTCAGATGGAATGGTACAGAATATGGAAAGAGAAGGCTCTTTGTCTGGAATTTTTAATTGCTGAGGGGTTTTACCAAAAGGCAATTCCTTTCACACACCATGTCTCACCTTGAGTTCTAATCCACTAGAGACATAGTTGATCAGTGATGTAATTCTACAGTTATTTAAGGATAGTGATTCTTTTATTCTCATAAAGGGTTTGCAGAAAATTAAAAGAAGCCTGAAGTCATTTATTTTAATCTCTCAGGATTGTTTATTGTTTCTACAAGTCAGGACAGTCCCATCTTTGGAAGGCATATTCCAAGGGAAAAGTTGATAAAATGATTGCATTGTTAGATGGGTGGGGTTTTTGCAAAATAGACTCATTGTTGATGGTCTTTTAAGGCAATGCTTTATATTTTATCTTGTGGTATTTCTGAAATCCGTGGATGGTTGGTTATTTATTTATTTACTTATTTTCTGTGGATGGTTATTTAGTATAAATAACAACAACTTGAGTTTACTTTTAGAGACTGCCACCGTTAAGAAGTCAGTAAATGCCTGTAAATTATAAACTTCAAAAACAGATTCTCAAAAGTGTTCATTTCCCATGTAACTTTCTTCCCATACATTGCCACAAAGCTCTTTTGCCTTTATACCATGCCGTAAGTAATATCTACTTAATATGGCTTCTTCGGATATTATAAGCTTTCCCCTTGCAGTATAATTAATCACTGTTCCATCTGTGATGGAATCTACAAAATGATTTCCCCCGACCCCAGGCTATAAAAATATCCTTAGATTGTCAGCTTTTGGTTTTCATACTCTTTGATCGATCTTAAATGTGAAGAGTACAGTCACCCCCCCCCCGCCTCACACACCCAACTGGGTGGGTGGTCTCTACCTATAGTGTGAGGAAAAATCTGTGAATTTTCCCCCTTATTTTTCTAGACCCATGAGTTTTTTATTTGGAGGAAAATTTAATCCACAACTGATACCTTTACAGTTAACTCACCCAAATGTCATTTGTTAAGATGTATCTGATGCTCAGTATATCCAGCATTATTATTTTTTTAAAATAAGACTTGTTTAAGCTCTTTTCCTAGGTAAAGGATGTTGCCTTTTGCCAAGGGCACGCTGTCTTCACCATCCAGCATTTTCAGTCTATTTTTTATAACTTAGGTTTTTCGCACTGTAAATTGTCTCAATTCCCTACACTGCATTTTGGGTTAGGAACGATCTTCCTTTCCTGGGAGCTGACTTGCTTTGCTTAGGGAACTAAACACAGTCTCCCTCATTTGAAAGACAACTAGTTATTAAACACGAATGGAAGGATGGTAAGGGCTTCAAAGTCTGCCTCTGTTAGATAGCACTTTCCAACTTCCGGATCCATTCTCAGCCACTATTGTGTGCCTCATATTTAAAACCGATAAAAAATACCTTATGACTTAAATCTCCTGTGAACCAAAAAATTTTTAATCCAGTTATGATGAAGAAACATCAGAGGAAAAGGACTAAATGACCCCAATGGACAGAAGTTAACCTGTTATTACTGATATGAATAAATTATGTGAATTAAATACACAAATATAAGATCAACCCCTGTGCTATAGAGAAGATCACTAATTGAACCATGGCCCCAGCCTCTGAATCCAACACACCTCTTAGGTAGAATGTAAAGGTAGTTTGGGAGAGAATGTGCTTGAGATATTAATGTTTTTAAAAGCCTGGCTGTGGTTCCTTCAGTTGAAATTACTTTATTATACTTGTTTTGTCAAGAAAAGAGTTTCAAACTCTCCTAAACCACACAACTCCAGTGAAGTGTTTGATTTGGGAAGTCAAACATGTAAGATACTGTACAATGATGCCTTTCCCTTCTCGTTCCTAAATTCTACCCATTCCAAGTGTCTCTACACTTGGTACAGACTAATCAACACTCAGATGGAGCTTATGAGGGACTCCTGGCCCTTAGATGTTCTCTTGGACTCATGCAAAGAAAGTCTGCAGCCAGTAAAGACCAGAAAAAAAGCCTTTCTTGAGCTACATGGGATGGCCATGGGGTATCACTTGAGAATTATGATTGCAGTGATATGTTAGACCTTTTGGAACCCAGTACTGCCCCCTCACACCAAAGATTCTTCAAGAGTAATTATGAGATTGTACAAACCTCAGATTGTACTCTTGGACTTCATGACATAGTCTAGCCCTCTCCAGTTACGTTCCCTACTACTGCAGAGAGCCACTGAATATTTACCGGGTTTATTCAAGAGTTGGTGACCTTTAGGCAAACCCCCAAAGATGAGAGAAGCTAAAGAAGGAAAGTAGGAAACGTCACTTGTAGACACAGTCAACACATTCATTTCTTGTTTTTGAAATAATCGACATTTGAGCTAAGAGTTTAGAAATTCTATTCTGATTTAGACATTCTTTCAACAGTAAGTATGTGTGTGATTTCCAAGTTACCCGCTCTGTAGTTCTTACTAAGTAGAATAATGCAGTAGTTGCTGCAGGCAAAGTCAGACGTTTGGTTTTCATATAACAAATTTCTGATTGAATAATTGGTGGATTGTGTTGACCATGACCTTCAGCTGACCTGTTGTTCTTGACTAGTCAGGAAGAAAGAAGGAGTGGTCTTAGGGGGAAACAAAGTCTATTGTAAGTAATTCTGAACTGGAATGTCAAGAGCGCTATCATTAATGTTATTCAAGATTTTAGGCAGTTTCCTGTCTTCTCTGTGTCTTTGTTTCTTATGCTGTTAAAAACAATAGAGGAAATAAAAAATGGCATCTTCCAAGGGGATGTAGAAAAGATGTTGAGTCAAGTAAAAATGATATTACTGGATGGACCCCTCAAAGGCATTAAGCTTAGTGAATAAAGGAAACCTCAAAAAGTTACATGCTCATTGATTCTACTTACACGAAATTTTTGAAAAGACAAAATTGTAGAGTTCAAGAACAGATTGGTGATTGCCAAGCGGCAAAGACGGTGGGGTAAGGGTATAAAAGAGTAGTACAAGGGAGTTTCTTCGTGGTGATGGAGCAATTTGTATCTCAGTTGTGTTGGTAGTGACGTGAATCTATACATTATATAAAGTTGCATAGAATTATACACACACACGTACACACACACATACACACATTAATGCATGCAAACAATAGTGAAAACTGAACAAGATTTCAGTTTTGTACCAATATCGACTTCTGGATCTTGATATTGTACTTTGATTGTATAAGATGTCATCATTGGGGAAAACTAGATGAAGGATACCCTTGGACTTAGGTATTTTTTTTGTAACTTTCTGTAAATTTGTACCTATTTCAAAATAAAGCATGTTTACAAATGCCATTAGGACATACCTGTCCTAATGTGTCTTCTTGGCCAATCCATGTTCCCTATGTATATGATTACAATGAAAATAAAAGTGGAAATAATTTTTAAAAAAGAAAGTGATGAAAGAATGACAATTGCTACATGGAGTGGAATGAGTCACAACAAAACCATCAAACGGTTCTTCTCTTGTAACTTAACTTTGCATAAACAGAATACAATGGTTCCTTGTTTAAATCACTTTGAACTTAAAGGCAACATTCTTAAGGACAGCCTTTTGAAATCTAAGCCTCTTGTAAGTTGAGATGCCATGGAACCATGG